>OZ026522.1:78307646-79591812 GCA_964019695.1 Loripinus fragilis | reverse complement strand
ATTTTGCAGAAAACAATACAAATTATTTATATCAAATTCATGCTATAGAAAAATAACAACATTTTAGAGCCATGCTATTCCATTGTGTCAAACGCTCTTGCTATTTATGCTCACAACTAGTTCCTCCATCTTTAGAACACACAATAAGAGAAGCAATAACTTCTCTTTCATTAATATTTAAAGCCTGCAAACAAGTATATATGATTTAAGTCATAGTTTACTGGTTTATAACTGAAATTGCATTTGTTACAGTTAATTTAGACTTCCACTGCAATTTTAATCTGATGAGCAAACCAATGGTTGTGCAATTTTAATCTGACGAGTACAGGTAAAGGGTATATAGGTGAATTGCTCTAAGGTATATATCATAAGGGTCGTGCAAGATTATAGTGCAGACCAAGGGTCCTGTAAGACTCCCATAGTACTATAGTGCATACCCAAGGGTCATGCAATATAATGCAGACCCAAGGGTCATGCTATCTTAATCTGATGAGTTAGCCAAGGTTCATGCAACATAGTGCAGACTTAAGGGTTGTGCAATTTTCATCTGAGGAGTACAGGTACTGGGTAAATAGGTAAATTGCTCTAGTGTGTATTTCATATGTGATGGTCTAGGAGGCTTTCTTGTAATCCAAAAGCCTGGCACACAGTGATTCAAATCCTTGCATGACCAATATTTTTTTCTTTATATATTTTCTTTTCTTTGTCATTTTCCCTGCCAATTTCAAAAAATGTATAAGTAATCAAATATACCATGCAGTTCAGGAATTATGAGCATTTTCACTAACTGTCCACAACCAGCTGATATGACGCTCAGCAAACCTCGTCGATCAAAATGGGTGTTTCATATGCCATTGGTTAGATAATGTTGGTCGGATGGATGGACAGACTGACTCACATAGCGATTAAAGTGCAGACACAAGGGTCGTGCAATACCGCTTGAAACTCTTATTTATATATTTCATTTTCATGATGAAGACAAGGACTTGGGCACTTGTCAGTACTAACGACCTCTAGTGGTAGTTACGGGGACCCGTGTTGTAGTACTGCCCACAGGTGGCAATTACTAGGGCTCTGAGCAGTAGTAGTGACATCGGGGACGGACTTGATTTAGCAATTTTTAGAGTACTCAAGAACAGCCACATAAACAAGTTAAACTGGGCACTTTGGAGTACTCCGGAATAAATCAAGTGATACAAAATATATTCGCACATGCAGGCAATGATCCGCCATCTTTTTTAGAACAGGTCACGTGACTGTTCTGTCTGCACCACCTCGAAAGATGGAGTACTCCGGCGTACGCCAGCACAGATGTTCCAGCGCACTTGATTTCTGTTCTGCCTGTTCGGAGTGGAAGGAGTAAAGAGAAAAGCTAAATCAAGTCTGCCCCTGGTGGCAGGTATTGGAATTGTGGGTACAAATCTAGTAGTGCAAGTGTCTTTCATAAGAGGTCAGTATTCTACCCTGAGCCACAGTTCCTGTCACAAGAGGCTAGTACTTATACTATTCTGAGTTACAGTACACTGTAGTTGTCACTTAAGATCTACTCAGAGCCTCAGTATTTGTCACTAGATGTTTTCACAGCTGAATCTCAGTACCTGTCACAGGTGGCGAATATGAACATCCTAAGTACCAGTATCTGTCATTAACGATTGACGTGTCTGCTCAAAAAGTAAGCGAGTTTGACCAGGAATTGTCACAATCACATAGTACAGTTCAAGGCCAGTACTAACAGTATGAGTACTGACGTTTGTGACCAGATGTCAGCATAGAGTTCTAGTTATTGTCTCTACAGCAGAAAATTTATGACTGGAGTACCAGTACCTGTCATAAGCGGTACATACATTTGCCAAGAGTTCCAGTTACTGTCATCTGAGTCAAAGTACCTTTAACTTGAGGTCACTATATTTCCAGTACATGTCACTAGATATCAGTACTCTCCATCAGTCTCAGAACCTGTCACAAGTGGCCAGCACTAGCCTGGCCTCTAAGCGTTAAAATGAAAATATCTACAAAAGGGGAAAATCTATAAAATCTAGGACGTACACCACATGGCTAGTCTACTCTGTTGTCTCAATTTTAACATAAATTCAAGCCAAGGTGTGTAAAACGTAGACACGCTATCAAAAAGGGCCAAACAGTTTCTAACTTTACAGAAAAAAATCAAACTATTATTAATCAGACTAGAAGCTAGTCTATGTCAGCACTTATACCCTGAGTACCAGCACATGACACTAGCGGTCAGTACTACTGCCCAGAGTTCCTTTCGTTGTCACTAGGTGGTTCATACTACTACTATAAGTCCCAGTACCTGTCACTAGATGTCAGTACACTACCCCGAGACACTGTAATGGCCGGTACTAATACCCTGGTTACCATTAGAGGTCGCAACTACTGTCTATAGCTACAGTACTTAGTTGTTAATACCATTTCCCGTAACTCAGTGCCTGTCACCATATGTCAGAACACTTTTCAGAGCCCTCGTACCTGTCACAAGTGGTCAGCACTACTGTCAAGGCTTCCAGTAGCTACCATTAGAGTCTGAGCCGCAGTACCTGTCACTAGATGTAAATACACTGCCCTGGATCTCAGTACCTGTCACTAGACCAGGAAATGCCACAATCACACACTACAGACCAACCCACGGCACCGTGAGGAAGAAGCAAAGAGCATAAACCCTTCATGGGATCTCATTTCATAATCACCTCCTTAAAATTTGCTTTGATCTGCCTGCCATTGCCCCTAGTGAGTGGAACCACTTATAAAGTGCAAAAAAATCAGATATTTAATGTACACTACGCTGAGTCTCAGTACATGTCACTAGATGTCATTACACTATCCTAGATATCAGCACATGTCACATGTGGTCAGTACATGTAGCCTGTGTACCTATACCAGCAACTAGCAGTCAATATTGCTGTCCAGAGTTCCATTTACTGTCACCAAAGGTCAATTCACTACCCTGAACCCCAGTACCTGTCACAATTGGTCAATACTAACAAACTAAGTACCAGTACTTGCTCAGAGTTCATAACTACCTCCCAGAGTTCTGGTACATGTAACTGCCACTAGAGGTAAATAAACTACCCAGAGTACTATAACTTGTCACAAGATGACAGTGCTAATAACTCTAGTAGCAATGTCTATCTTTAGGCTCAGAACTACTGCTCAGAGTTCTGTAACTGTCACTAGAGGCATGCACTGCTACCCTGAATCAAAGTACCTGTCACTAGAGGTTGAAACTACATGTACTAGTACTACGCTGATTCCCAATGCTTCTAACTAGAAGTCAGAACTAGAGCCCCAACACCTGACACTAGAGGTCAGTATAATACTCGCAATCCTAGTACCTGCCATTAATTGTCACTTTTTCTAGAGGCACAGATACTGTTATGAGATGTCAGTACTATTGTACTGAGTTCCTCCGTCCCTGTCACTAGAGGTAAGCTCTACTGCCTTTAGTTCAGTAAATGTCACTAGAGGTCAGTACTGCTACCCAGAGTCCCAGTACATGTCACTATAGGCCAGTACTTATACACTGAATTACAGTTACTGTCACAATATGTCAGTACTACTACTATTACTCGTAGTTTCTGCAAGTAGAGGACAGTACTATTAAGCTGAGTTCCAGTACTTGCATCTAGAGGTCAGTACACTACCCTGAGCTCCAGTACCTGTCACTAGAGGTCGGTGAAATGCTATGAATCCCAGTACATGTTTTTATACTAGAGATCATTTCTACTATCCTGAGTTCCAGTACCTGTCACTGGAGATCTGTACTACTACTCCAAGTTAGAAAGAGGGCAAAGATCAGGAATCGATACAATCAAGTACCACACCTGACCCAGGATACTAATGGGAAAGTGACAACTTCACAATTAGATATCACAAACCAGAGCCAAAAGGTCAGCCCTTTCCCATCAGGTGACCACAAGACATCAATAAACAGACGCGCGTGAAAGCATAACAAAAACAAGACAGAAATAACATAAACGATCCACAAATGAAGCACCGCCTTGTAACGGTCAGTAAATATATTTTACAAGAGGGCTTAAACCAGTTCCACGGTGCGCCAACCTCACCTTTAGTTCAGATGTGAATCAAGACACATAGATGTTTGGTTTGCATGAAAAATCCCTTACTTATCAATGCATCGTCTCCTAGAACATATGAATCAAGATATAAAAAGGAGATAAAGCGAAGATAAATACTCAACAGTAAATAAAACTGAATACCAGAGCAAAGGAAATCCAACAGGTTAACCCCGGTGGGCCTGACAACAGCCAAAGCATCAGGCCCCTACCATCTCATCAACAGATGATTGTCACTTATATCAGTACTACCGTCCATAGTCCCAAGCCCCAGTCACAAGAGGTTGGTATTTCTACTGTTAATCACAGAATGTTGTTTCCGTTAGCTTGTATACATGCTTCTTTTTCAGAATGTATTGAAAAATCGTGTATTAAGCATGACCATCCTAGAACATTCGTCATAGTGATCGGAACATTTAATACCATTAATCGACCTCCAAAGTAAATCCATTTACATAATATAAGTAGCAAACAGCCAAGGCTTTCTGTCATCATTTTTTACGTTCGTGATTTGGTTTTTAAACCTATCATTTTCATTAAACATTGAGAAAACCCCGAAAAGACTCAAACCGCAGGCCACTATTCTCTTCAAATATTTGATATTTCTTCAAATAAAATTCAATGTTAAAAAATAGCTGACCAATACCCGTTTCACTGGAAAATTTGTCTTTCTATAGTTTTATGCAGTTGAAATCCAAATGTGTTTCCTTAATTGTTTAAACTGATAATATGTCTGTTGCTTCTTGGGCATCAGATGCTGGCACCCAGTTTTTATCTTTCATGATGGATATACATGCAGAGTAGATATCTTCGTCACATGGAATGATAGGGCGGAATGCTGCTTCTTCTGCACACAATTGTATGTCATCTGATGAAGCTTGACAAAACGGTGATCTTCACTGTTCCATAGACTGGGTCCAGTGTGCATTGCGTTGGGCGCATATATGGAACTGACTGAAATAAAAATGGAATCGGTTGAAGCATTTAATATGAAAACTGCAAAATACCAGTGATGAGTTCATACTTGACAGTTCAGACGTGATACTTATCATTTCATAGTTTTCTTAAACGTGTGTGTGTGTGTGTGTGTGTGTGTGTGTGTGTGTGTGTGTGTGTGTGTGTGTGTGTGTGTGTGTGTGTGTGTATAAGAGAGTGACACTTCATTTCAAAGGTCTCAGTTCATACGAGCACTCATATTTCACACTTTATAGTTTTCTAAACTAAACGTTATTTAATGTATGGAAGACAACAGAAAGTGAAATTTCAAAGTTCACAGTTCATACTTTATAGTTTACACTTTACTGTTCACAGTTCACTTTTTTATACGTCACACTTTATAGTTCTGACTTCACACGTCATCAAATTTCACACTTTATCAAACGTATCATAGCAAAAACACTCAACATGTTAATCAGTAATACGTCACAGACACGTGTTTAAAGATTGGAGACTGTTAGGTGTGAAGCGTGAAGTGTAGAGCCTGAACTATGAAGTATGAACAATGAAGTGTGAAGTATGATATCCAAACTATGAAGTGAGAAGTATGACGTCTGAAGAGTAATGTTTGAAGGGTAAACTTTGAAGTATGAAGTGAGAAGAGTTAAGTATGAACCATGGAGCATGAATGGTGAATTGTCACTTTCCGTTGTCTTCCATTAATTAAATTAGGTTTTTGTTTCAAGGTGTGAAGTATGAAGTCACCACCTGTCTTTCATACCAGTGGTTCATCTCCTTGGTCTGTGAGCCTTTTTCCGAATCATATCTCAATTACCATTTGTAGTTATAGCATGCAACCTCATAGGCCTGTGCGTCATATAAAGGCAAGGTATCTCTAAAAAGAAAGGTGCCTCAGTTTTTGAAATATCTCTTTTGGTCTCAGGTTTACCGTTTGGAATTACGTCATGAAACTTCACAGATGGCTGCAACACATGGAGGTGCAGTCTGCGATGGATCTTTAGAGACTCTTACTCCTCTGGTTTCACTTTTGGAAGACAGTCACATTATAAACGTCATCATAAATATAACATCATGTATGATAATGTATGACATCATAAGTGCAAAAAATATTTTAGCTTTAAAATTGTATACAAAAAATATCATCAGCATATCTTTTCACTGTAGCCAAACAAGTTTATTTTATTTAATTCTGGGACTAGAACTTTTTCAAAACGGTTCTTAATGAAAAGTATTTTTCAGACATAATACTACCGGCGTTATGACGTCAATTTCAAAGCAAATAACGTCACCTTTTGGCTGGGCTATCGTTAGTTTGCACATAACGCCAATCCTTAGCCCTGCGCACTTGAAAGACTTTCTTTAAAGGCTGACGTCTTTAGTTTCATTCGTTAAAATGTTCTTCTAAGCCATTTTCTGGGTGTAAACTATGGTGAAAACCCAATGTTATTCGAAACTACGAAATCCGACAAGAAACGACCAGAAAGTTAAGTTTGCTTTCTTTAATTCTCCTCAGTATAAAATACATAAAATTAAGAGATTTTTTTTTTTGGTAAATACCCAACTTGTTGTGAAAAATATCAGCAGATACACTCGTGCTACGCACTCATAATAATATTGATTTTTCACCGCACTTGACGAAATATATTTAGCATTCATCATAAACAGGTAATAAAATCTATATATTTGTGATTTGTAAACCTTTCCTAAATTAATGATTTGAAACAGAACAATACAAGATTCCAAAATGTCTCCAGTGAAGCTCCCGATGTCTAGTACAGTAGGTGCTTAAACAATTCAGTCAAAAATAGCATGTGTTCCTTCCATAAATATCCCCACCAGCTCTCAGTACTTGGTTACTTGTACTTATACCATATATATATATATATATATGGTCTGTCATCATCAGGATCGATGCGCCTTAGAAATGTTTGAAATACTGCTACATGTACATAAAAGTAAGGAAGAGGACAAAGATCAGGAATCGATACAATCAAGTACCACACCTGACCAAGGATATCAATGGGAAAGTAACAAACTCACTATTAGCCATCACAAACGAGAGCGAAGAGGTCAGTCCTTTCCCAGCAGGTGACCACAAGCCATCAAAAACAGACGCGCACGAAAGCATAACAAATACTTGTAAGACAAAGATCCACAAAAGAAGTACCGCCTTCGAACTGTCATGTCCGTTTTCTGTTCCCTAGTCTGTCCTTATTTTTAGAGGGCACCACCATTAGCTTTAACATCTAAAAAGTAGCCACCAATGATGTTTGGGTCATTGTTGGTCTGACAAACATTTAACCATGTAATTTTGCGAGAAAACCCACATATGCACCCATTGATACACAAACGTCTATATGCCATATGAACTTTGGTCTGCATGCATGGTGAACACATCTTCTCATTAATTTTGCCTCACAAATCTCGAAACTACCCTGGCTGGATCCAAATAGTGTAGTATCAATATAGCATCTTTCATTTTGATGTTGATTCCATATATTCATTACAATGTGACCAGATCATGCGATGCCATGAAGTTGTCTTGATCCAGAAGCTGTCATTGTATGAAATTAACAGCTGCGTGTACGCAGTGATAGTTTCTTCTTTGAAGTTGAAGATGTCTTAATCTTAAACGAATCGAATGTTCGTGTTTCAATACATACTGTATATCTCTGTAACATAATCCTTTATTAAAGTGTTTAGTTATCAAATAAGCCACAGTCTTGGAATGCATGGCGTCCATTATAAAGCCACTAAAAGTATAAGCTTATCTGATTGGCGGATTATGTCGTGGGAACGAGATATTATGTCGCGGGAACGAGAAGATTATGTCGTGGGAACGAGATATTATGTCGTAGGAGCGAGATAATTATGTCATGGGAACGAGATCTTATGTCGTGGGCATGAGATCTTATGTCATGGGCACGAGATCTTATGTCGTGGTCACGAGATCCTATGTCGTGGGAACGAGATAATTATGTCGTGGGAACGAGATAAATATTTTTTTCACATGTCCCCTCAGTGCTGCCGTTAAAACCGTTTTTGGGGGACAAGTGCATAATTTCTTTCCATCATATGATTTAATATGTGTTTTTGCAATAGTATGCGAAATTCCATGCAAAAATATTATTCGTTTACGGTTGATTTTATCTATTGTTTCGCTTGGGGTACAGTTGTATGACTCCGTATTATCGTGGTATCTAACTTTTTTTGCCGAAATCAGGCTATTAAACCCAAATCCTTGTTAAAAAATGATACTGTTCTTTACCACATGATTAAATATGTATTTTTGCAGGAGTATGAAAAAAGTCCCGCAAAAATATTAAAGTTGAGGCTTGATTTTGGCATATTTTGCTTGGGGTAAAATGTACTCCGTAATACCGCGGAATCAAATTTCTTTGCCGAAATCTCCGCCGAAATCAAGCTATAAAGGCTACAATTTTGGTGTAAATTGATTCTTATCCTTAACCATACGATAATATATGTATTTATACAGTAGTAAACAAAATATCATGCAAAAAAATAAGTTGGGAGTTGATTTTGTCGAATAATTGACAGATAATTTCTATTCCCGCGAAATCAACCCATTTGTGAAGAAATCAGCCTATAAAACCAAAACAATTGTGTAAAATAATATTCTAATTTTTACATTTGATTAAATGTGCGTCTATACCGTAGTATCTTTTTATGGATAAATATTGAAATTGTCGGATGATTTTGTAGAATAATTGACGGATGTTTGTAAGTCCGTATTGCGACGAAATCTTTTTTTTTTTTTTTTTTTTTTTTACGAAATCAGCCCATAAAATCATGGGCGGATCCAGAGGGGGACCCCCTAAAAACTTACAAAAATATAGGGTTTCTTCAGTCTGGATCCCCCGAAAAATCACGAAGCTACAAATGTACCAAACCAGCATTCAATGTTGGGCCAAAATGGCGTTTCGCTGGTGCGCCGATGATGGCCCGCTTTAAGTGGTATTTGGATCCTCCCTTCTCCCTCATCAACTAAGATGCGTGTTTATAAAGTAGAGGTATGCTATTTCCACGGCAATTCATAGTCGTTTTAAGTTTCGTACCCTCTGCAATATAACCATCCTGAGTGTTACCACCAATCACAATTAAAACGGACCAGAAGATGCAAGAAGCTAAACGAATCTTCAATCACCGTGCATAGCATACAGCGTCAGAGCTACGCTGTATCCGCGACGATTCAAGGTCGTTGGGTTTCTTGTACCCTCTGCAACATAATCATTCTAAGTGTTATCAGCAATCACAATTAAACCGGACCAGAAGCTGCAAGAAGCCAAACGAATCTTTGTGTACGAGACAGTTTAATCAATAAAGCTTACATACATGCGAGCAGCGAAGGCTAAGTCGAGCCTGTACAAATGCCCATTCTCGCAAGAGCGTTCACTGCTGGCGGCAAGTACAGTATGGCTAGCCCTACTAGCTAGCTGTGCAATCTTTTCGTGGTTATTTTCAATTTTATCATATCGCACGTGTGTCTCCAATTAAAGTCCATCTAATCAAAAAGAATCAGAATAAACGGATTAGAATAGCTTATCACATTCTTTAACACATTGACAATAAGCATGGCCAATTAACAATATTAACCTAACAAGGTAAGGGATGAAAAGAGCGGCTTATTTGGTTGTTGACTCCTATTTTATCGTCCGTTGCTGTGCTGGTGTCAAACATGTGTTATCTAGATCAGGCCCGACATTTTTATCTGGGCTCAAAAGTATTATGAATGCTATCAGCAAACGACATTAGAACAGACCTTTAGTTATGAGTGCGTAGCAAAAAATAATTTTCTATTTTCTCAACCAAAACACATATTGAGGTACTAAAAAGAATCGTCTCAATGAGACATTTCTTTTGAGCACCCAAAACATAAGTTAGAAACTATTAACAATTACACGTTCAAAAAATGGTGTTTATCTAAACCAATAATTAGAAGCAGATGATTGTGGATGGAATAACGAAATATAACACTTATCCTCTCGAGCAGCGAAGGCTCACATTAGTCTGCGCATGGGCAGAACCCCAACTGCTTTAAGGTAGATGATTCGAGCTTAGCGCAAAATATTAGATAAAGCATTATTGGGTCTCATATTTCCAGTGCACACAAAAATTATTTATGAGCAGCGAAGGCTCATACGAAACTGCATACGCGCACATTCTCGCACATGAGCGGATCCAGATGGGGGGAGAGGGGAACCCACCCCCTGAAAAATCACAAAACATAGGGTTTCTTTGCAATACTGGTCCAGATCCCCTGAAAAATCACAAAGCTACCAAGCCAGCATTCAATGTTGGGCTAGTATCTGCCCGCCAGCGAATAGCCATTTCAATGGTGTTTCGCTGGCGGGCTAATGGTGGCCCATTTCAGCGGTATTTGGATCCTCTATCCCCCATCAACTAAAAAACTTTATCAAATTTGGACCCCCTCTGACAAATCTTTCTGGATCCACGCATGTCGCAAGAACATTCGCTGCTATAAAATAACTAACAAAAACGGGCAGATGATGGACAGAAAAGTAACGAACAGATGATTGGAAAGAAATGGCCGCTGAATAAAAAGAAATTCAGATGGATAACACTTTCCCATCGAGCAGAGAAGGCTAATATGAGACTGCACATGAGCTCCGTCCTGCAAGAAATCTCGCTGCTATAAAATAATCAACAAAAACGGACAGATGATTGAACAGAAATGTAACATTTTCTCTTAAACGTTTTGTTGGGTCTGATCTGGGTCCAAACTGTTTGCAAAGATTATCAGCGGACGACACTGGTAGCAGATGATTGTGGACAGAAATGGGCGCTGAAAAAAAAGAAATATAACATTTACGTCTCGAGCAGCGAAGGCTCATTCGAGACTGCGCATGAGCGCATTCTTGCAAGAGCACCCACTGATATAAACACACTGGTCAATGTAAACGCACCGGTGGTTGCCACAACGAGCTGGTGGTTGCATTTTTCAGCACAGATGTGGCGTAAAATGTAAAAATATCTACACCTGTTGACTTTATGATTTATTTATAAACTTGCATTTATTTTATTTGTGATGACACCTGGCGCACAGACCACCGGTAACATTGCAGTTTATGGCTCTGCCAAGCAATAGGTGATTTAATTCATGGTTTGGACTGCAAATCCAACAAAGTTCTGGAGTTTTGCCGTATCAGGTGTTTTTTTCTAGTGCAACTGCCTAAATTGAGGGAAATATGCATGTCTAAGCACAGCTGTTATCATATTTACATGTAATAACATCCAAAAAATACCACTTTATATTTTTTTTTCTTGGTAAACTAGCTAACGTTTTATTGAGGATTTTTATTACATCGCACAGGGAGCATTTTTTGACGCATTGGTACAACGCACTGATGGTTGCCTAGATGTGCCATGGTTGCTGATGCAGCCTCAACACAGCATTCACTGTTCTTATAAACGGTACATAAATCGTTATTTGAGCCAGCACATGATATTTCAGTCCCAGGACGAGGACTCAGGTGAGCCTGTGCAAATGTACAGACTCGCCAGAGCCTTCTCTGCATAGAAAAAATAGAGAGTAGTAATCGTTTTTGGATGTTATTTCATGGGACTATGATAACATAGCTGCAGCTGAGCTTAGACATGCAGAATTTTCCTGAAATTGGGCAGTCACAATAGAAAAAAAGCACCTGTCACTGTCAAACTCTACAACTGTGCCGGCTTTGTCAGTCAAACCATGAATTATAACACCAATTGCATGGCAGAGCCATCAAAAGTAAATAAAATGCAAGCTTATAAAGAAATCATACAGTCAATAGGCATAGAGTTTGTGGTTTTTTACACTGATGAAGGCTCAAGCGTGACTCTGCAAATGTCTAGCCTCACCAGAGACGCTCCAGAGCTAGCCCTGTTCGCACTTTGAGAGTGTTTCCGCCTATTTTTCAGATTGGCCCCAAAACTTTTAATTTAATGAGATTGTTTGTCCGTTATGATACATTACAATAGTTAAGGAGCCTCCATGCGAGCTTAAAATTTTTGTGCTTCAGCAACAGCAGAATCAAATGGCGAAGATTTGGTACCAGTAAAATGCAATTTTAGCACCCCAGAGATATAGGCTGCTGTCTGTTCTAAGGCGGTGATTCTGCTGTTGTTGATTCGTTGTTGATTGTTACCCCCATTACAGGATTCTGTAATTGTTTTATATTTTGTTACTTTATGTCCATTCTTGTTTTGCGATCATCTTAATGGGGAAGAGAGAGAGCTGGCTGCTTAGCTTAGTTTGTCTTAATGGTGTCTCGTGATTGTTGTGTGGCCATTCCTCTCAGTGCCATGGGTTTGTCTGCAGTTTGCGATTGTGATACTCACTTACTATTTTTGGGTGTCATTCATGCGAACAGCGATGGCTTTGGCGAGTCTGCACATTTGCTTGGTCTAGTCTGAGCCTTCGTCACAGTTCAAAATTCTCATGTGGTGACTCAAATGGCGATTGAATGCCATTTTGTGCGAGCAGCGAAGGATCTGGCGAGTCTGCACATTTGCACATGCTTACCTTTGCCTTCGTCACTGTACAAAATCTCTTGTGCTGCCTTAAATGGCGACTTGTGTGCTATTCACGCCAGCAGCGAATACTCTGGTGAGTCTGCACATTTGCGCAGGCAAAGTCACTGGACAATGTAATAAATATCAAGATCTCTTGTGCTGGCATCAAAGGCTCTTGGGAGTCTGCGCGTTTGCACAGGCTCGCCTGAGCCTTCTTCATAGTATCGAAATATCATGTGCTGGTTGAAATGGCGATTTTTGTAACGTTCATGTGAACAGCGAATGATGTGGTGAGTCTGCACCAGCAACCACCGGACTTCTGTGCAACCATCAGTGCGTTGTATCAATGCTTGAAAAAATGCTCCCACTGCGCTGTAATAATGTTCCTCAATAAAACATTTGCTAGTTTACCAAGAAAAAAAAATACAAAGTAGTAATCGTTTTTTGGATGTTATTTCATGGGAATATGACAACAGCTGCGCTTAGATATGCAGATTTCCCTCAATTTAGGCAGTTACACTAGAAAAAAGCACCTGTCACGGCAAAACTCGTGCTAGCGAGCTTCCTGTTTGCGACAATGGAACCCGCATGCTACAGAACTAATTTTCACTGCGCCAATCCCGGCGAACAAAATGGAACTTTTTGGTACATAGTACTACGCGTTATGCTCCTTACATACATCCGAGCCATGATTCGTTTCTCGAATTGTCTATGCTATATATTGCATTCCAAACGAAGTGCGATTCTTAATATGCTGTAAAGTGACATTTTACGATATGTAAAGCTGTGATAAGGCCTTCAGAGATTTGGTGAATGCTGTGTAGCTGCTGATAAATATGTGTACATGAACTTTTAAGTATTGTACATGCAACTAGAACTAGAACACGTGGGTTCGGTGCACAATTAATCGGTCCCATTCAACTCCTTGTAAAAAGGCAGAATTCGAGCATCTGCAAATTTTTCCAGGACATTGCTTGGACTTTTTTCTGTCTGTGAGTGGCAAGATCTGTCATTCACCTATCAAAAAAGTGAAAAGACAACCTACCTTGATAATCTCGTTTTCTCAGCATTCTCCGTTCTTTGGGGAACAGTCAAAAAATCCGGGCTGAAATCCGACCCGCGTCAGACGTTACCTGGGGAGTGCGCCGGGGAGTCTGTGACAAAATAGTCCACACAAAGATGCATTTTTCTGCATCAGCCTGACAAACATAGACCAATGTTGAACCACATGTACATTTAAAGTCGAATAAAGCACCCATTAACGCCATGAAGGGCCCAGAAACGGCAAGTGCTAATTTTCTAAAGGTACTATTTTCGTACCAAACCGGAAGACTGTAATTGTGTACTAACACCATGTGGCGGACTTTCCCGAATGCGTTCTCCCTGTGAGGTAGTTCGATCATTCAACAGAACTTTAGTCCGGGTAAGTCTGGTTCCCGTCACGTGTTAAACATTTAATCGGCAGCCAATCACTGCCATCGAAACAAAATACTGGTTTCTTAATTTTTAAGAGTTTAGCAAATGCGGAGAACCAGTATCGACCAAAGTAAAAGGTATGGTAGATTGGTTCCCCACGTTGATAAAGCTCCACTTCCGCTACGCATATTACGTTTGGTAACTAGTAATTGTTTACAAGTAGAGAATCCTACTCATCCGACTGCGCATGCTCTAGAAATGATTTTTCAACACAAACTTCAGTATTTTTTCAGTTACTATAATTTGATAATTAAGTAAAAGAAGAAAATATAAACTCCCAGAACAAAATAAACTTAATAAAACGGCTTGTTTAAAAAATGCACTTTATGTCAAAGGTATTTTCCAATACACGGTATTCATGACGTCAGTGTGTATGCGATACGTAGGCGCAATGGCGGCTAGTAGTTACCTGTCTTAATATGCTGACAAGCTATTAAAGGGAGAGAACCAGTCTAAAGGTATGGTTGACCAGCAGGAACTGGACATGCGCAGACAAGGGCTAAACAGGAACAGGAAGATAGATAAGTGATCACGTGACACTAAACCAGAGTGAGTTTGATCAACTTTTGTTGTTTAGGTGCATGAGCACCTAAACACAATATATAAGGTGAGAATTAGAGCTGTACCATGGAGGAGCATGTGACCAAATGTAACCAATCATGAGACCTCTGTCTAAGATTAAACTGATGTCATTTGTAAATATAGAATAGTCATTTTCTGGTTTCCAAGTCTATCTTGAAATTCTGATTGCATCATGTTCTTCAAAGATTGACCTAGGCCGACCTGGTATGACATTTAGCCACTATTCTGCTGAAGAGAATAATAAGACAGTTGGTAAGTCAGAAATCCAAAATAAAAGGGGAGCTTATTAAAGCATAGATAACATGACAAGTTACACGATGCATGGATTTTGAAGAGGCAAATAGTCAAGTAGATTCTTTATGTGGTGCCTTGCGAATGCATAAATGCATAAAGTCTGACATCTCTAAGGGCATGTACCAGATGAAATGTATGGACCCTTTGCATGCTAGTCCTACTATTAACCTTTCAGACCCTAATCAGACTAGCAAAATGTTGGTTGTCATCCAAATCCAAACTGTTCGACATACTTATGGTATTGGATGGTACTTTAAGTCTAGACTGGCATCAGTCCTGAAAACAAATTGATGCACCAGAAAAAAATAAGAGTATCTTTTATTTTTAGTTGGAGGTATTAGACTGGCCCCAGTCAAGACAGAAAAATCCCAATTTTCCATTCAAGCACTCTTACTAAATGATTGCAACCTTTTTAGTGTGCTAACAGATACAATTATAATGACTAATTTGTTCAGTGGAATGGAACAGTTTGTATAATGTTGGTAACAGGCATTTTGAGGATCCTAATATATTTCTCTGAAGTTATTTTAAAACAAAAGATAATCCTCTTTTAGCTAACCTAGGTTAGGACTTCCTTTATGGGTCTGTTCATCATCAGTGTCATCAATATATACTGACTGACAAAAGAAACGCTATAGGTAAAATTCAAAGCCAGTCACATCAATGTTTATACAATAGGTAATAAATGTAAATTTGGATTATTTTTTACTTTTAAATGCATGTTAATGTTGTACCTCAAAATGTACCGCAGAGGAACAGATAAGCCGCTTTTTGGGGGTATTTAAGCAATTAAATTTGTGAAAAAAGCAATTGTTTTCAAATGAAGGGGTAACAAAAAGGAATTAAATTTTGGAAAAAGCAATGGTTTTATAAATGAAGGGGTAGCGAAAAGCAATTATATTTTGGAAAAGCAAAAGAAAAAACATACTGATCTAAATATGAATATATCCCATGTTAGCACACTTAGTGTGGTAGCCAGTTCAAGCCTTTCTTTTGTTGTGATGTTACTAAGTCTCCTTTGAAGTTTGATACATTAAGCAAGTCATTTGTCAGTCACTGGCTAAAGTATTTGCACAAAGTACTTAAAGTCACTCAATCTGTATGTTTCTTCCATTACGAAAACTAAGATTATCATTTAAATTAAATAAGATTATTAGGTACTTTAATTATAACTTATAAATAAGCAATTTCAAAAATCTATGTGGGGTAAACAAATATTTTAAGCAATTGTTTTTGGAAAAAAGCAATTCATAAAAATCGTGTGGGGTAAATACCCAATTGAACTGAAAGCTTATCTGGACCTCTGTACCGTCCAAGAAAATTCAATGGGTAAAATCAAAACATGGAAAATTGATGCGTGGTTTATTGAAAACAAAAACATCAATATTTTTAGGGAGCACACAAAATTTTGGTACTTTATTGTTTGGTAAAGCCCTATAAAACCTACCCAGCGGCTTAAAGGTCTAGATTTTGGTCAGACATTTTCTACATGTAGTAGCGAAGGTTCATTCGCAAGAGCTCATGCTAGATATTACAATCTGTACAAATAATCTTTTCAAACACCTATTCTGCCTCGGACCCAGTATAATTGGGTCCGAGATTCTGCTGACTTTAAGATTTGTTAAACAAAACCCATTATAATAATAATATTAATAAAAGTAAAGGAATGCTGTCATAAAAACAACCTATTTGCCAAACCTAAACTATTGGCGGCTTTTTAAAAGCAGCCAACTTGTCTAACCGCAGTGTTGGCTCTGATCTTGGAATCTATCTGAACTTGGAATAATTTCTGATTCCAAGTTGAGACATAAGCATCTCGAGATCAAAGGTGGCATATCCTATGACGCAATAGAGTCTAATATCCAAACAATGGAGACATTTTGTTTAAAATAAACAGCTGATAAATACTGGAAATGAATTGCTTGGCTGGTGCAGACATATTTGCTCGAGTCAAGGTATAGTATGATATATATTGTATGACAGTCAGTAGAAATTGCGGAACAGGAAAGCATCAAATTCCGGTGTCTGACCGGCGGAAAAGCTTTAGCCTAAATTCGACCGCCGCCTAATTTCGACCACCTAATTACTTTGTTTCACAAAAATCTTGGCGCACCTCTGGTTTACCGGGCGCAGTTTATGACGTAAGACTAAATCTTAACATCCTGCTTGTTAAATAATGGGAGCTGCACCCCCACACCCCTGCTTCCTTTTCGTGTAAGGGCAATTCAATCATTTGAAGGCCATGTTGTTACAATCTTTTCGGATTCTAATGTGGTAGAAACCCCAATTCAACAAATAGAATAGAATGCGCCCGGTAAACCAGAGACTACCCAAAATCTTAATAGTCTGAATTTATAGCTCTATATTCTATCTATCTAATGTACTTGCTTCGCCCATACTTGCATGAGCATTACACCAGGGAGTGCTAATTTTGATAAAAATAAAAAACAACAACAAAAAGCAGAAAAAAAACACAAAAACTTTTGGCTGAATTTTTGTTTAAATATGGTGTGTCCTAACTCCTCTGTGAACTGGATATTGGCCCTTGCTCTTGCGCTCTTGCTCTTGCGCTGATAGATAATAAAACAATAACCAAAACAATAGGACTTGAAAGTAACAAACAGTTAGGAACCTGACCAGGCTTGACAGAATATGCCTGGCATTCTGTCAGGCCTGATCTGGACCCAAACTGTTTGAAAACTTTATAGACATAGAAATTTTTTTCTAAAGACACCAGCCGCCTTCGGCGGCTTCGACAACCCCTGAAGGGGGTGGACTGGTTGAGGTGTCTTTAGATTGTAAACACTTGCTGTTTCCATAGGGCCTGCGGTAGTTTCCACCCCATGTCGAAGAAATACGAAATAAAGCAAACGTCACAGGGGTCTGTTACTCAACACCGAAGGTGTTTTTTACTCAACACCGAAGGTGTTTTAAACAACTTATTGTAAGAATATGCTTACAGAAATGTCGTTATATTCGAATATATTTATGTACATTTGAAATAGTTGATATTTAAAATTTTTAGCGTAACCGCCCAAGGTTACGGAAACTAATTATTCTACAGGTTCCAAACATTTTTTTTTTCGCCAGCTAATGGATCCTTTAGGACAGACAAATGCGGGTACCAGCACTAAGGCCTTAGCAACTGTCAAAAGCTTCGAAATATCTGAAATTTGCCATTTTGTGGAAAATGTGCAACAGTCGACAGTGATCGATTGCCATTAATAATAGATTGGGGACGTTCCCTGATGATGTGATGATGCAGAAGTCTCGAGGCAGAAGCGGGGGATGCGCTTACCAGAACTCAGGGGATCTAAAGTGAAAGTAGACCTCAGGCTCAGTGTAAGTGTTCTCAATTTTCACGGCTTTCTCCTTTCTTTCTCCCTACTTGCAACTTGTGCAACAATTACTTCACAGTACTACACACTGTGCAGAAAAACTTCCAAGCCATGGATGTAAACAAATACATGTACATACAGACTCCCATTGGATTATTGATTTTTTGATGTTATAGGTCATCTTTACGCTGTACAATGTGAGGTACTGTTCAGTCATGCTTTCCAACTGTTTTACTGCCGAGAAGCCAGTTTTCAACCACAAGATGGGATTCCGCTGTAGGTATTTCTTTACCAAATGCCATTATTTGATATAATGACACCTGATTCAGTGATTTTTTTACCTGCGCGTCCTGGGTCTTAGACGCATGCTTCTCACAAAGGACGCATGATTTTAAACCATGAGAGTCCTGCAGGATGCATTAAAATTGTGGCGAAAAGTCTGCATTTAGTATTTGCAACTTTAAATTTAAGATTTTAAACAATTTATCCCCAGTCTATTTAAATGATCTATTAACTTTTAAAAATCTTTCTTATTCTTTTAGGTATACACAGACTGTAGAAATCCCCCAGGTGAGAACAAGCAGATACGGCACTAGGTCTTTCCGCTTCACTGCTGCTAAGATGTGGAACAACCTCCCACAACATTTCAGAGACATTACAAGTTACAATGTTTTCAAAAACCAGGTTAATTCATGGAGCGGAGAGGCCTGTGCGTGTTCGTTTTGTTCAGACGTTTAAATTTTGCTTGTTTATGCTTGTTTTATGCTTTATGCTTTATGCTTGTTTTATGCTTCATTTTTATTTATAATTATGCTTTGTTTTAACCTGCAGGTTAAATGTAGCTGGTTCTACTAAAATATTTTATGGAAGACAATTCTATCAGTACTTTAGACTTGAAACACTGATTCACAAGTACCGACTTGCGAATCATTTGTTTTAAGATTTAAAGTACTTTAAAAGCTGTGATAAAGTAAGTAAAATGTGCTGTTTTAAACATGCTCCTATCTTAACTTATTATATATGTGTTGTGCTTGTATGTATGTAAACTTGTCTTAATTTGTAAGTCGGTAAATAGCTATTCATAGCTAATGTTATACTGTTTGTATTTCCGACTATATAAATAAATTTTGTATTGTATTGTATTGTATATTCGTTTTGAGTGTTTTTTTTTTTTTAACTTGCGCATCGTGTCTTGAATAATATTGGTAAAAACCGGTACTGAAAAAAACTCCCGAACAGTATAGCGATCATTACTTCCCTTGGGAAACACGTGTTTTCAGATATGACCCGCTGTAGGGGAGTTTACCGGTAAAAGCCAGTACCGGACTACTGGTAAAAACCAGTGCCGATAAACCAGTACTGATCCAATACTACCAACCCGAAATGAAACATTTGAATAATGCGTTTTACCCGCAAGTTTAAACACCATGCTTCGAGCAAATACCAATAGAATGGTTAAAGTATTACTGCAGGCTCATGAAGTACAGAGACTGGACTGTGCACAGATGATAAAAGAAAAATTAATATGGTATGTCCAAAGGCTCAAATGCAGTAACTTCCAGTTCTACACTTGTAGGCATGCAGAGTTAGATGAACACGGGCTAATGACCTGGGCTCTAAAAATATATGAAAACTGCGAGACAAAAGTCTGACTCTTGGCAAAAGATGATAATATGATTAAATTAAGGAAATATACTGTCTGCAACTGAACTTTTTATTAATAAGAAAGTCAGGTAGGTTTTTATATCTTTATTATTTTACTTGACAAAGTAAATTAAGTTTTATCTTTATTATAGTATAAATAAGTATGCCAGTGTTTTGCTTCCCAAATTGGCTTCTATGAATGGCCGGATTCGTATGGATACACAAAATTTATAATTCAAAGTGGACGTTGTATGGGATGCAGAACTTGAGGTTTTCTTTAGCTCTGACTATCTGTGAGTCATGAGCCCTTTTCTTTGTTTCATCATGGAGTGTTAATTTGATTAGAGTGTTTTCCATGATGATACATTGCATTAGTTAGATGGCCTCCATGCGAGCTGAACATTTCTTGTACTTCAACAACAGCAGAATCTAGGGCGAAGATTTGGTACCAGTAAAATGCATTTAAGCCCCCCGGTGGCTTAGGCTGCTGTCCGTTCTAAGGCGGTGGTTCTGTTGTTGTTGACTTTTTGTTTAGTGTCACTCCCATTGTGGGAGTCTGTAATTGTTCTATGTTTTGTTGTACATTACTTTATGTCCATTCTAGTATTGCAATCATCTTGATGGGGAAGAGAGAGCTGATTGCTTTGCTTAATTTGTCTTCCTGGTGTCTCGTGATGGTTGAGCGGCTCTTCCTCGCGGTGCCACTGGGTTGTCTGCAGTTTGTGATTGTGGTATTTCCTGATCATACTCACTTACTATTTTTGGGATGCAAAGAATTTTGGCCCAGTGAGTCCCGGGACTCATAGAAACAAATTTGTAAAAAAATCACTGCTGATTGATTATTTTCATAATCGTTTAACTATTGATTTGGGCAGAGTCCCAAGAAAATCTGACTTCGTTGCATGCGAACAACAAATGCGCAGACCTGCCTGAGCATTGCCACAGACTGATCAGCGCCTTTGTTATTCCCTCTGAGGAAAGTGTAATTGAAAAACTTGCACAAAGTACACACAACATTTCAGCATTCTAGCTCACAGTCTCTGTACCTGAGCAGGTTGGTTTGAGTGACATGGTCTGAACCCCCGAGACAGGTTTTCTCGTGTTGGGGCCCATTTATCAAAATCATGCTCTCTAAGATCCAGTTTTAACCCCCTCAAATTGACAAAAATGTTTTTTTCTAATTTCTAAATCAAAGAACATGTCAGGCGATAAAGTATATTGAAAATGTTTTGAATTAACATGATATGAGCATGCATCCTAAGTTGTGAAGTGCTTGATGTCAATGTTGTTATTCCATTATGGATATATATACATGTGCCACCTACAGGTTCCTAAATCAGCCCAAGAATTTTCAGTTCCCTCAACATTCATTTGGCGTAAAGAAGCCTGAGCAGAGAAGTTTTCAGCCGTCGTGGTTCAACAGCAGGCTCTGGCTTTATTATGTCATTTGTGCATGTTGGCTTGTCTACAAGGAAATTTGCACGTCAAAATCCAAACAACTTATACATTTTGATGGGTATTCTGCTGAAAAGACGTTTATTACATTTTGTTTATCTTTTTGAAAATATTAGTCTTTGAAGTGCCACCAAGTCATAATAGTGCTAATAGTAAAACCTGCCTGGACATGTAGGTGAAATAATGTCAAAGAAGCATGCAGAATCGTGGCTGTCTGAAAAAGATTTTGTCAAGAATTCAGTTTCTTGCGCGTCAAGGAATATCTTTTCGAGCGAAAGTTTGTGACCAAAAAGATTGAAATCTGGTCCAAAGTTCCAAACTCATCAGTTTGACAAAGAAAGCATTAAAAACGCACATAAAGGTGCTCAAAATTCAAAAAATTCTCTGGGGAGGTCCCTCAAACCACCTAATGAGAGGGAGTCTTCCCCCGTCTCGTCCGCTCCCCAGTCTTGTACCTTCAGCACTGGATGGTCTCTTCTGCCAGACCACTTTCAAATGCTCTGCAACGGCCCTGGTCTTGCTGCCAAAGCCAATTTGGCTCTTACAGTTACTTTAGGGTTATTCTCCTGCCTAAGGTAGATTTTAAAACAAAATGTAGACAGATCTATATGTGTTATCAGCTGATGACAAAAGTCACTGCTAGCAGGAAAGGGTCGATATATATTTTTTGTGGTGCTAGTGCTCTGTCGGTTTTATCGATGGAAATATATGTAGGTGAGCAGGCAATTTAATGATAGTGTAATGTAGAGCTGCAACGATTCACTGAAAGTGTATTGTATCAAGATACTTTTTCTGACGATACGCGTATCATATCATGAGGTCATTTCATGATACATAAACGATACAGCATTTCTTGTTATATATTACATGCAGATTAAGAAATGAATTTAAAAATATATGTTTTTGTTCAAAAGGAATGTTTTTCCTTTTTAATTTTTTCTGCTTAAATTAGTATACCCTTTTCCATGATAAAGTTCATCATCAACTTTTGATCTATCCTGTTTTGAAACAGTATCAGCTGGTTTCTGAGAATCCAGCTAATCTTAATATACATGGTTTTCAGCTCTGCTTTTAAATACTTGCTAATAATTGGAATATTTTAAATAAATTTGATAAAAACTGGAAAAGAGTGTAGTACATAAAACATCCAGTATGACAAAGATTAATTCATGTATTTGGGTATTTCTCCTAATCTCATAGATCTATGTTATTTCTAAGGTTCTCAAGTTGTCAAAAATGTATCTCGACACATATCGTATCGTGAGGCAAATATTCTGATACATATTGTATTGTGAGGTAACTGTATGGTTGCAGCCCTACACATACCATGAGTCCAGTCCAGTCCCCAACATTGCACAGCCCCTAACATTGCACACTAGACAAAATGCAGACTCGGTGAATTATTATCACTTTTTTGGGTAGATAAATGATCCTCATGTCAACCTCAGTCACTGAAGTCAATAATTGTATAATATTATACCGTGTATTTATACCCCGCCATTTTAAAAAGTGTGGGCTATTATGTTATGCCCTCCGTTCAAAAAATTACGTTAAGTGTCCGTCCGTGGGCACAAATGTCCATCCATAGTGACATATCACCACTTTGTTTCCGCTCTCTATCTTGAGCATTTTTTGACAGATTTTCTTCAAACTTTGTTTTAGAGTTGATATTGGGGAAAAGTGGTTTGGGATTGTAGATGGGTAAATTTTGTCAAGTAAACTCAGAGTTATTGCCCTTGATTTGTGTTGGGAATTGGTTTCAGTGCACCATATTGAGCAATTTACGTCCTTTTTTCTTCAAACTTTGTACATGTACATATGAGTTGATATTGGGGAGGAGTGGTTTGGGATCATAGATGGGCAAATTTTGTCAAATAAGCACAGAGTAATTGCCCTTTATTTACAAAATGTATGTGGAAAATTGGTTTCCGTGATCTATCCTGAGCATTATTTGATCAGTTTTCTTCAAACTTTGCATGAGAGTTGTTATTGGGAAGGAGCATGTTGTTTAATTTAATCAAATGACTACAGACTTATGACCCTTGATTTGAAAATATGATGAAATTTTGTATAAAAATAAGATCTAGGTTAGAACAACTGCATTTAAATTTTCATACATCTTTAACTGAGTTATGGCCTTCGATTTATGGATTAATTTGTCTTTGTATGATGCATGCCTACAGCTGCTCTTTTAATTATTCCTAACTGTGTATAAAATGACATGTATGCAAAATTCCAATTCTCGGGGTTTGCATGGTCATGTTCCCAAGATGCAGAGATAAAAAAAACACCTGACCCCCCCCCCCCCCCCCCCCCCCCCCCCAAAAAAAAATTGTTTATTAAAGACGTGAGTATTATTTCAATGGAGAAAGGATATTGTGCGAGTACATAGGAGATTGTTTCAACAGATGATTATTTCAAGGAGGATGGGTACCGTACATAGAATTAGATGATTTTATGGAGGCTTATTTCAAGGAGGATGGATACCGTACATATAATTAGGCTTATTTCAAGGAGGCTGGATACTGTTGATTACTCAGAAGATATACTCATTTAGAATATTTCATTTTCATTGGAGTATAATTAGAGGAAGAATATGTTGTGAATACATAGGTGATTGTTTCAATGGTAGATTATTTCAAGCAGGATAGATATATATACATTTGGGATATTTTAATGGATAATTATTTCAAGGAAGTAATGGTGGATGGATCAATAGAGTATTATTTCATGGAGAAAGGATATTAAGTGAGTACATATGAGAATATTTCAATGAATGATTATTTAAAGGAGGAAGGACATTTTTTATTACATAGAAATTATACTTAGGCCTAAATGAAATATATGTGTGGTTCCTGTTGCATACCAACAAAATTTAGGGTAGGTAGGTAGGGAAATTATTAAATTTTGTTATAACATTTAACAAAGAAAATAGTGACAAAATCTGAAAAAAGTGCCCATATTAGGTGTTTTTACACCAAAGACCGTTTTAATGTTTAGGGTAGGGTTAAAAAAATTAGGGTAGGTAGGCAACAGGAACCACACATATATTTCATTTAAGCCTTATAAAGAGTATTTCAATGGAGCATTATTTGAAGGAGTAATGGGGGATGAATCATTGTGTTAGTACATAAAAGATCATTTCAAGGAGGATGGATATTATTTTTTGATACATGTACGTGTACCTTGGAGAATTGTTACAAGGAGTAATGGTGGACCAGGATCATTTGAGTATTATTTCAATGGAGGAAAGATATTGTGTGTGTACATGTACATAGGAGATTATTTCTATCGGTGATTATTTCAAGGAGTATGGACATTGTTTGATTACATAGAATATACTCATTTGGAATATTTCAGTGGAGTATTATTTCTTTCTTTCTTTCTCTATATACTGCCAGACCCTCTTGCGAGTATTATCGGCAGGTGTACTTTGTACACTCGGGTTGCAGGATGAAAGCCTACAAGTAACCATATCTAAATTACTGTACAGCTCTTTAACCTGCACAGGGGGTGACTTTCCCTGCACAGGGGACATCCAGTTAACGTCCCGATCCGAAGGACGATGCACTTATCTAGCCTCATCCCTGCAAATGACACTAGAGAAAGCGTGTTTGGAGTAATGGAGGATTGATTGATAGAGGATTATTTCAATGGAGGTAGGATAATGTGTGAGTACATAGAATATTTCAATGGAGGATTATTTCAAGGAGGATGGATATTATTTGATTGCATGGAAAATATACTTTAGTTTAGAATATTTCAATGGAGTATTAATATAATTTATTTCAAGAAGTAATAGAGTATGGTTCGATAGAGTATTATTTCAATGGAGGAAGAACATTGTGTGAGTACAAAGGAGATTATTTCATTTTGTTGATTATTTCAAATGAAAATATATGGGGTCATCATTTGAAATAATTTTTCGATGGATATGCTCATGCATTTGGGCTTATAGAAAAATGAAATGGAAAATATACTCATTTAGGCTTATTTCAATGTGGAGGATAGATATTGTGTGATTACATAGTGGTGGATTATTTCAAAGAATAATGGAGGATGAATCAATAGCGTATTATTTCAATGGAGGAAGAGTATTGTTTGAGTACATAGATTATTTTGATGGAGGATTATTTCAAGTATGATAGATATTATTTGATTACAAAAAAAAAAATACATTTGGAATATTATTGATGTTTTCAAAAGTATAGCTAACAGTAGCATAAGTAAAGTAGGGTTTTGTATCAGAAATGAGATTTGAATAAGCTTAATTTCTGAAAATAGTGTCATAGGCCTATTCTTTGTCACTTATCGAGAAGAGGAGATCTAGCAAGTTATCGTTTCAGACTTATAGGTTGGGACCAAATATTATTGATATTGTGTTCTTTCATATAAGCTGCTGAGATAACTGCAATATCGCCAGTTTTGTATCATCAATCAAAGTAATAAGAAATTGACAATAAACTTAGATAAATGAGATTATGATAAGCTGATATCTGACAATAGTGTCGTGGGACTATTCTAGAAATTTATAGTTTCAGACTTATACGTTGGGACCAGTTATTATTGATATCGAGTTCTTTCGTATAGGCTGCTGAGATAACTGCAATATCATCACTTATTTAGCAATGGAAGTACATGTAATTAGAAATTAACAATATAACTAGAAAATGTTGGTCTCTTTTTATAAGTTGGAAGAATGATTATCATCACCAAAGGTGTGCACCTTCCATCTCGGTTGGCCCTCAACCTGCTCTTTGAGTTTTTACAGAATATTAGGGATGATTTATATGTCTGCTGCCTATAATGTAACTAACAAAGTGGTCCATAAGTAGCTGCCCAGCCTCTTTCCGGAAATCGAAATAAAAGAGAAGCAGATTGATGGACACTAACAGTTCTCTATGTGCATTTAAAAACATTATCAAGGTATATTATGTATGTATATACCTGTATATATAGGTTAAGATATACACAATATTTGAGAGTAAAATTAATTGTAAACATTTTCATACCCATCAGTTCCAACATATATTTTGGGTGCTCAAAGATGTGAGAGATGATATAAGGAAGGAGTGTTATGGGATTGCATATCTTAATTTGTAAAATAAATACAGAGTTAAGGCCCTTGATTTGAATCTTGAACAGAGTTAATGCCCTGATGTATGTGATTTTTTATACATGTATCTTCAGTTTAAATGGTGAAAATATAATGAAAGTTGTATTTGCCTGATGTATACTAGATCTATGCTGAGACAACTTCAGTAAGTTTTTTCATAAATTTCCCCTTCATGACTACATTCAGAATTTTTTTACCTTTTAATCCAACCCACATGTTGAGGGTGTGTGTAAGGAGAGAATATGTGCTTGCATGGAGCTCTATGCTCCATTCCCTTTAATTTGTTATGCAACATGACCATGTTCTGAAAAAGCTGAATTTTGACTTTTTGACCCCCAGGGTCTGGTGGGGGAGGGGGGGGGTCTGAGGGCTTAAGATTTGCTACCAAGTGATTGCAATTGTGGTTACCTTTAATTTGATATGCAACATGCCCATGTTCTGAAAAAGTTAATTTTGACCCGTCCCCTAGGGCTATGGGGGAGGGGTATGCATGCAAAATATTTGCTATCATGTTGCTATGTATTTAGCATATTCTGACACCTCTAATTGCATTTCATGGAAATATTCCAAGATTGGGCTTTCCCAACTTAAAATATCACTTATGTTAAGTGATTTGGTGTGTTACAGCATTAATTAGGTAAATTTACTGGGAAAAATGATACTTATTGTGGTAATAGACATATTTATTTAGGGTTTTAGTATATTTATACTCATCTAATTGGATTTCATGGAAATATTCCAAGATGGGGCATTTCTCAACTTGGAATATCACTTGTTTCAAGTGATTTGAAGTATTTTAGCATTAATTAGGTAAATTTACTGTAACAAATTAGACCTTTTGTGGATACAGACATATATATTTAGGTTTTAGCATATTTGGACACATCTAATAGGATTTTATGGAAATATTCCAAGATGGGGCATTTCCCAACTTGGAATATCACTTGTTTCAAGTGATTTGGTGTGTTTCATTATTAATTAGGTAAAGTTACTGTGACAAATGAGACCTTTTGTGGAAACAGACATATCAGTTTATGTACTTAGCATGTTTGGACACATCTGAGTGAATTTCATGGAAATATTCCAAGATGGGACATTTCCCGACTTGGAGTATCACTTGTTTCAAGTGATTTGGTGTTACAGCATTAATTAGGTAAAGTTACTGTGACAAGTGATACACATAGTGGAAACAGACATATATTTATTTAGGTATTTAGCATATTCTGACACCTTTATTGCATTTCGTGGAAATATTCCAAGATTGGGCATTTCCCAACTTGGAATATCTATCACTTATGTTAAGTGATTTGGCGTGTTACAGCATTAATTAGGTAAATTTACTGCGAAAAATGATACTTATAGTGGAAACAGACATATTTATGTAGGGTTTAAGCAAATTTGTACTCATCAATTGGATTTCATGGAAATAATTTCCCAACTTGGAATATCCCTTGTTTCAAGTGATTTGGTGTGTTTCAGCATTAATTAGGTAAAATTACTTTGACAAATGAGACCTTTTGTGGAAACAAACATATTTATTTAGGTTTTAGCATATTTGGACACATCTAATAGGTTTCATGGGAATATTCCAAGATGGGGCATTTCCCAACTTGGAATATCACTTGTTTCAAGTGATTTGGTGTGTTTCAACATTAATTAGGTAAAGTTACTTTGACAAATTAGACATTTTGTGGAAACAGACATATATATTTAGGTTTTAGCATATTTGGACACATCTTATAGGATTTTATGGATATATTCCAAGATGGGACATTTCCCAACTTGGAATATCACTTGTTTTAAGTGATTTGGTGTGTTTCAGCATTAATTATGTAAAGTTACTGTGACAAATGAGACCTTTTGTGGAAAAAAACACATCAATTTATGTATTACTTAGCATATTTGGACAAATCTTATAGGATTTCATGAAAATATTCCAAGATGGGGCATTTCTCAACTTGGAATTTCATTTGTTTCCGGTGATTTTGTGTGTTTCAGCATTAATAAGGTAAAGTTACTGTGACAAATGAAACATTTTGTGGAAAAGACATATATATTTAGGTTTTAGCATATTTGGACATAGACTGGAAACCGCCCAAACAGTTGAAATGTGCCTATTCTTAGCCAATACCTCATACTAACAAGAAATGATCCTCTCTAATAGCACTCTAACTCTTTCAAACTGTTTGGACTGGACCTATCCGATTTAGAACCTACCTGCATGCAGGGTCAGTTGTCAATGCCTGTTGATTAATTACAGTTTTGTAGCTGTAGTGGAGCCTGGCTCATTATGACCCCTATTACATGTGTAACCAATTTGTTTCGGTGGCTTATCTCACATAATAACTGCCATTGGGTTTATATATCTCCAGATATGTGAATGACCAGACTGCTAAATTGCTTATTTCTTCAAGATCCATACATGCTATGCATGCTCATCGGAAGCGTTTCATCGAAATAATTCCAATGAATACTCAAACAAATGTTTTCAGAAGATAAAGAAACCTGTATTATAGAGAAACATCATCTTATCTATGTATATGAATGGTCATCTCTTCCACTTGCAGTATTACAGTTTACCTGCTAGTGGTGTCCACTCATTACCTTTGCAAACCGTTTGGACCAAGAATAGGACTGACAGAACTTCGGTCTTGAACTGATTCGAAAGTGTTTGACTCTGCTATTTTCTTAAAGTGATTAAATAAATTAATCGCTAAAACATTAATCAGCAGACGACAAAAAGTTTCATACGAATTAATATAAAATATATAATAAAGTTTAAAGAGTTTTTTTATTTTGATATGGAGGAGGCGATAGAATTGTTTTAAGACGATTGAATTATGAACGCATATTTTTTTTGAAAAAAACTTGTGCTATTCGTCGCAATCTGGTGCATTCTAGGGCCCATTTTAGCCTCCATTACTTCGCTGTTTTTGAGGCTATTTTCTTTAAATGTTGCCTTTGCAGACAAGTCTGAAAACAAAGAAAAAGAAGAACCTTAAATGTGATTTAATGGTTTTAAAAGCGGTACTGACTTCAACAGGAAGTTCTGGCTTCACAGAAAAAAAGTTCCAGCTGGACTTGAACTTTGGGCCTCAGGGCAGTAGACCTGACGCGCTACCGACACATGTCTACTGCAATGTAACTAAATTTAATTTATTAAATTAACATAATTTTCAGTGTTGTCATTATGAACTTGGCACACTTTCACACAACGAATATAATTCCAATCTATACTCAGGGCCCCTGAATCCGCCCGTGTATACAGATTCGCATTCAAACAAACTTTATATGCTAAAATCTAAAAATACAAAATCACAAAAACACAATATGTTGCACCCAATGAATACTTTAGAATGAAAGTCAAAAAGTTAATGGTTTCAGATGCCTTTACTGACCAGTTTTATTGCAGATTAGTCACAGAACATTTGGCATTTCTCTACAGGTCATTTCTGATCTTATCAAAGCAATAACTGAGGTCAGACAGTTATTTCTTAGACAGCATTCCATCCATCAAATTCGGAATGAACAAGTCGTTACAGTTTTAGCTTTCATTGGGGAATTAGAGAAGAGAAAATGTATATATCTATAATATAATAGTATAATCAGGATAAAACTTAACTGAAACGACTGCACAAGTCTAATTTGGACACATCTTATAGGATTTTATGGAAATATTCCAAGATGGGGCATTTCCCAACTTGGAATATCACTTGTTTTAAGAGATTTGGTGTAGTTCAGCATTAATTAGGTAAAATTACTTTGACAAATGAGACCTTTTGTGAACACAGACATATTTATTAAGGTTTTAGCATATTTGGACACATCTAATAGGTTTCATGGAAATATTCCAAGATGGGACATTTCCCAACTTGGAATATCACTTGTTTCAAGTGATTTGGTGTGTTTCAGCATTAATTAGGTAAAGTTACTTTGACAAATTAGACATTTTGTGGAAACAGACATATATATTTAGGTTTTAGCATATTTGGACACATCTTATAGAGTTTATGGAAATATTCCAAGATGGGACATTTCCCAACTTGGAATATCACTTGTTTTAAGTGATTTGGTGTGTTTCAGCATTAATTAGGTAAAGTTACATTGACAAATGAGACATTTTGTGGAAACAGAAATATATTTAGGTTTTAGCATATTTGGACTCATCTTATAGGATTTTATGGAAATATTCCAAGATGGGGCATTTCCCAACTTGGAATATCACTTGTTTTAAGTGATTTGGTGTGTTTCAGCATTAATTATGTAAAGTAACTGTGTAAAATGAGACCTTTTGTGGAAACAGACATATATATTTAGGTTTAAGCAAATTCGGACACATCAAATAGGATTTTATGGAAATATTCCAAGATGGGGCATTTCCCAACTTGGAATATCATTTGTTTCAAGTGATTTGGTGTGTTTCAGCATTAATTAGGTAAAGTTACTTTGACAAATGATACCTTTGTGGAAACAGACATATTTATTTAGGTTTTAGCATATTTTGACAAATCTAATAGGATTTCATGGAAATATTCCCAGATAGGGCATTTCCCAACTTGGAATATCACTTGTTACAAGTGATTTAGTGTGTTTCAGCATTAATTAGGTAAAGTTACTGTGATAAATGAAACCTTTTGTGGAAACAGACATATATATTTAGGTTTAAGCATATTTGGACACATCAAATAGGATTTTATGGAAATATTCCAAGATGGGGCATTTCCCAACTTGGAATATCACTTTTTTCAAGTGATTTGGTGTGTTTCAGCATTAATTAGGTAAAGTTACTGTGACAAATGAGACCTTTTGTGGAAACAGACATGTATATTTAGGTTTCAGCATATTTGGACACATCATATAGGTTTCATGGAAATATTCCAAGATGGGGCATTTCCCATCTTGGAATATTACTTGTTTCAAGTGATTTGGTGTAGTTCAGCATTAATTAGGTAAAATTACTTTGACAAATGAGACCTTTTGTGAAAACAGACATATTTATTTAGGTTTTAGCATATATGGACACATCTAATAGGTTTTATGGAAATATTCCAAGATGGGACATTTCCCAACTTGGAATATCACTTGTTTCAAGTGATTTGGTGTGTTTCAGCATTAATTAGATAAAGTTACTTTGACAAATGAGACATTTTGTGGAAACAGAAATATATTTAGGTTTTAGCATATTTGGACACATCTTATAGGATTTTATGGAAATATTCCAAGATGGGGCATTTCCCAACTTGGAATATCACTTGTTTTAAGTGATTTGGTGTGTTTCAGCATTAACTATGAAAAGTAACTGTGTAAAATGAGACCTTTTGTGGGAAAAAAAACATATCAATTTATGTACTTAGCATATTTGGACACATCTTATAGGATTTCATGAAAACATTCCAAGATGAGGCATTTCTCAACTTGGAATATCATTTGTTTCAAGTGATTTGGTATGTTTCAGCATTAATTAGGTAAATTTACTTTGACAAATGATACCTTTGTGGAAACAGACATATTTATTTAGGTTTTAGCATATTTGAACAAATCTAATACGATTTCTAGGAATTATTCCAAGATGGGGCATTTCCCAACTTGGAATATCACTTGTTTCAAGTGATTTGGTGTGTTTCAGCATTAATTATGTAAAGTTACTGTGACTAATGAAACCTTACGTGGAAACAGACATATATATTTAGGTTTAAGCAAATTTGGACACATCATATAGGATTTTATGGAAATATTCCAAGATGGGGCATTTTCCAACTTGGAATATCACTTGTTTCAAATGATTTGGTGTGTTTCAGCATTAATTAGGTAAAGATACTGTAAAGATGATACTTATTGTGGAAACAGACATATTTATGTAGGTGCTTAGCATATTTGTACTCATCTAATTGGAATTCATGGAAATATTCCAAGATTGAACAATTCCCAACTTGGAATATCCCTTGTTTCAAGTGATTTGTTGTGTTTCAGCATTAATTAGGTAAAGTTACTGTAACAAATGAAACCTTTTGTGGAGACAGACATATTTATTTAGTTTTTAGCATATTTGGAAACATCTTATAGGATTTCATGGAAATATTCCAAGATGGGGCATTTCTCAACTTGGAATATCATTTGTTTCAGGTGATTTGGTGTGTTTCAGCATTAATAAGGTAAAGTTACTGTGACAAATGAGACATTTTGTGGAAACAGACATATATATTTAGGTTTTAGCATATTTGGACACATCTTATAGGATTTTATGGAAAAATTCCAAGATGGGGCATTTCCCAACTTGGAATATCACTTGTTTTAAGAGATTTAGTGTAGTTCAGCATTAATTAGGTAAAAACTTTGACAAATGGGACCTTTTGTGGAAACAGACATATTTATTTAGGTTTTAGCATATTTGGACACATCTAATAGGTTTCATGGAAATATTCCAAGATGGGGCATTTCCCAACTTGGAATATCACTTCTTTCAAGTGATTTGGTGTGTTTCAGCATTAATAAGGTAAAGTTGCTTTGACAAATTAGACATTTTGTGGAAACAGACATATTTATTTAGGTTTTAGCATATTTGGACACATCTAATAGGTTTCATGGAAATATTCCAAGATGGGACATTTCCCAACTTGGAATATCACTTGTTTTAAGTGATTTGGTGTGTTCCAGCATTAATTATGTAAAGTGACTGTGACAAATGAGACCTTTTGTGGAAAAAAAAAATCAATTTATGTACTACTTAGCATATTTGGACACATCTTATAGGATTTCATGAAAATATTCCAAGATGGAACATTTCTCAACTTGGAATATCATTTGTTTCAAGTGATTTGGTGTGTTTCAGCATTAATTAGGTAAAGTTACTGTGACAAATGAAACCTTATGTGGAAACAGACATGTATATTTAGGTTAAAGCAAATTTGGACACATCAAAAAGGATTTTATGGAAATATTCCAAGATTGGGCATTTCCCAACTTGGAATATCACTTTTTTCATGTGATTTGGTGTATTTCAGCATTAATTAGGTAAAGTTACTGTGACAAATGAGACCTTTTATGGAGACAGACATGTATATTTAGGTTTAAGCATATTTGGACACATCATATAGGATTTCATGGAAATATTCCAAGGTGGGGCATTTCCCAACTTGGAATATCACTTGTTTCAAGTGATTTGGTGTGTTTCAGCATTGATTAGGTAAAGTTACTGTGACAAATGAGACATTTTGTGGAAACAGAAATATATTTAGGTTTAAGCATATTTGGACACATCTTATAGGATTTTATGGAAATATTCCAAGATGGGGCATTTCCCAACTTGGAATATCACTTGTTTTAAGAGATTTGGTGTAGTTCAGCATTAATTAGGTAAAATTACTTTGACAAATGAGACCTTTTGTGAAAACAGACATATTTATTTAGGTTTTAGCATATTTGGACACATCTAATAGGTTTCATGGAAATATTCCAAGATGGGACATTTCCCAACTTGGAATTTCACTTGTTTCAAGTGATTTGGTGTGTTTCAGCATTAATTAGGTAAAGTTACTTTGACAAATTAGACATTTTGTGGAAACAGACATATATATTTAGGTTTTAGCATATTTGGACACATCTTATAGAGTTTATGGAAATATTCCAAGATGGGACATTTCCCAACTTGGAATATCACTTGTTTTAAGTGATTTGGTGTGTTTCAGCATTAATTATGTAAAGTAACTGTGACAAATGAGACCTTTTGTGGAAAAAAACATATCAATTTATGTACTACTTAGCATATTTGGACACATCTTATAGGATTTCATGAAAATATTCCAAGATGGGGCATTTATCAACTATGAATATCATTTGTTTCAAGTGATTTGGTGTGTTTCAGCATTAATTAGGTAAAGTTACTTTGACAAATGATAACTTTGTGGAAACAGACATATTTATTTAAGTTTTAGCATATTTGGACAAATCTAATAGGATTTCATGGAAATATTCCAAGATGGGGCATTTCCCAACTTGGAATATCACTTGTTACAAGTGATTTGGTGTGTTTCAGCATTAATTAGGTAAAGTTACTGTGACAATTGAAACCTTATGTGGAAACAGACATATATATTTAGGTTAAAGCAAATTTGGACACATCAAAAAGGATTTTATGGAAATATTCCAAGATGGGGCATTTCCCAACTTGGAATATCACTTTTTTCATGTGATTTGGTGTATTTCAGCATTAATTAGGTAAAGTTACTGTGACTAATGAGACCTTTTATGGAGACAGACATATTTATTTAGGTTTAAGCATATTTGGACACATCATATAGGATTTCATGGAAATATTCCAAGATGGGGCATTTCCCAACTTGGAATATCACTTGTTTCAAGTGATTTGGTGTGTTTCAGCATTAATTAGGTAAAGTTACTGTGACAAATGAGACATTTTGTGTAAACAGAAATATATTTAGGTTTTAGCATATTTGGACACATCTTATAGGATTTTATGGAAATATTCCAAGATGGGGCATTTCCCAACTTGGAATATCACTTGTTTTAATTGATTTGGTGTGTTTCAGCATTAATTATGTAAAGTAACTGTGTAAAATGAGACCTTTTGTGGGGAAAAAAAACATATCAATTTATGTACTTAGCAAATTTGGACACATCTTATTGGATTTCATGGAAATATTCCAAGATGGGGCATTTCCCAACTTGGAAAATTACTTGTTTCAAGTGATTTTTATGTGTTTCAGCATTAATTATGTAAAGTTACTGTGACAAATGAGACCTTTTGTGGAAAAAAAAACATGTCAATTTATGTACTACTTAGCATATTTGGACACATCTTATAGGATTTCATGAAAATATTCCAAGATGGAACATTTCTCAACTTGGAATATCATTTGTTTCACGTGATTTGGTGTGTTTCAGCATTAATTAGGTAAAATTACTTTGACAAATGAGACCTTTTGTGGAAACAGACATTTTTATTTAGGTTTTAGCATATTTGGACATATCTAATAGGTTTCATGGAAATATTCCAAGATGGGACATTTCCCAACTTGGAATATCACTTGTTTCAAGTGATTTGGTGTGTTTCAGCATTAATTAGGTAAAGTTCCTTTGACAAATTAGACATTTTGTGGAAACAGACATATTCATTTAGGTTTTAGCATATTTGGACACATCTAATAGGTTTCATGGAAATATTCCAAGATGGGGCCTTTCCCAACTTGGAATATCACTTATTACAAGTGATTTGGTGTGTTTCAGCATTAATTAGGTAAAGTTACTGTGACAAATGAAACCTTTTGTGGAAACAGACATATATATTTAGGTTTAAGCAAATTTGGACACATCAAATAGGATTTTATGGAAATATTCCAAGATGGGGCATTTCCCAACTTGGAATATCACTTTTTTTCATGTGATTTGGTGTGTTTCAGCATTAATTAGGTAAAGTTACTGTGACAAATGAGACCTTTTGTGGAAACAGACATGTATATTTAGGTTTAGGCATAGTTGGACACATCTTATAGATTTCATGGAAATATTCCAAGATGGGACATTTCCCAACTTGGAATATCACTTGTTTTAAGTGATTTGGTGTGTTTCAGCATTAATTATGTAAAGTAACTGTGACAAATGAGACCTTTTGTGGAAAAAACATATCAATTTACGTACTACTTAGCATATTTGGACACATCTTATAGGATTTCATGAAAATATTCCAAGATGGAACATTTCTCAACTTGGAATATCATTTGTTTCAAGTGATTTGGTGTGTTTCAGCATTAATAAGGTAAAGTTACTTTGACAAATGATACCTTTGTGGAAACAGACATATTTATTTAGGTTTTAGCATATTTGGACAAATCTAACAGGATTTCATGGAAATATTCCCAGATGGGGCATTTCCCAACTTGGAATATCACTTGTTACCAGTGCTTTTGTGTGTTTCAGCATTAATTAGGTAAAGTTACTGTGACAAATGAAACCTTTCGTGGAAACAGACAAATATATTTAGGTTTAAGCAAATTTGGACACATCATATAGGATTTTATGGAAATATTCCAAGATGGGGCATTTCCCAACTTGGAATATCAATTTTTCATGTGATTTGGTGTATTTCAGCATTAATTAGGTAAAATTACTGTGAGAAATGAGACCTTTTGTGGAAACAGACATGTATATTTAGGTTTAAGCATATTTGGACACATCATATAGGATTTCATGGAAATTTTCCAAGATGGGGCATTTCCCAACTTGGAATATCACTTGTTTCAAGTAATTAATGCTGAAACACCAAATCCCTTGAAGCAAGTGATATTCCAAGTTGAGAAAAGGCACATCTTGGAATATTTCCATGAAATTCAATTAGATGTGTCCAAATATACTAAGTACCAAAATTGATATGTCTGTTCTCACTTAAAGTATCATTTGTCACATGTTTTTTTTACTTAATTAATGTTAAAACACACCAATTTAATTGAAACAAGTTATATTCCAAGTTGGGAAATGCCCCATCTTGGAATATTTCCATGAAACCCTATTAGATGTGTCCAAATATGCTAAGCAGCTACATTAATACGTCTGTTACCACTATACGTATCATTTGTCACAGTAATTTAACGTAATTAATGCTGAAAAACACCAAATCACTTGAAACAAGTGAAATTCCAAGTTGGGAAATGCCCCATCTTGGAATACTTCCATGAAATCCAATAAGATGTGTCCAACTATGCTAAAACCAAAATAAATATGTCTGTTTCTACAAAAGGTCTCGTTTGTCACAGTAACGCTACCTAATTAATGTTAAAACACACCAAAATCACTTGAAATAAGTTAAGTTCCAAGTTGGGAAATGGCACATCTTGGAATATTTCCATGAAATTCAATTAGATGTGTCCAAATATACTAAGTACCACAATTGATATGTCTGTTCTCACTATAAGTATCATTTGTCTCATGTTTTTTTACTTAATTAATGTTAAGACACACCAAATTACTTGAAACAAGTTATATTCCAAGTTGGGAAATGTCCCATCTTGGAATATTTCCATGAAAACCTATTAGATGTGTCCAAATATGCTAAGCACCTACATAAATATGTCTGTTTCCACTATAAGTATCATTTGTCACAGTAATTTTACGTAATTAATGCTGAAAAACACCAAATCACTTGAAACAAGTGATATTCGAAGTTGGGAAATGCCCCATCTTGGAATATTTCCATGAAATCCTTTAAGATGTGTCCAAATATGCTTAAACCTAAATAAATATATCTGTTTCTACAAAAGGTCTCATTTTTCACAGTAAATTTACCTAATTAATGCTGAAACACACCAATTCCCTTGAAGCAAGTGATATTCCAAGTTAGAAATTGCCCATCTTGGAATATTTCCATGATATCCAATTAGATGTGTCCAAATATGCTAAGTACCTAAATTTATATGTCTGTTCTCTCTATAAGTACCATTTGCCACATGTTATTTTACCTAATTAATGTTTAAACACACCAATTTACTTGAAATAAGTGATATTCCAAGTTCAGAATTGCCCATCTTGGATTATTTCTATGAAATCCAATTACATGTCTCCAAATATGCTAAGCACCTACAAAAAAAATGTCTGTTTCCACTATAAGTATCATTTGTCTCAGTAAATTTACCTAATTAATGCTGAAAACACCAAATCAGTTAAACAAGTGATATTCCAAGTTGGGAAATGCCCCATCTTGGAATATTTCCATAAAATCATTTAAGATGTGTCCAAATATGCTTAAACCTAAATGAATATGTCTGTTTCTACAAAAGGTTTCCTTTGTCACAGTAAATTTACCTAAGTAATGCTGAAAAACACCAAATCACTTGAAAAAAGTGATATTCCAAGTTGGGAAATGCCCCATCTTGGAATATTTCCATGAAATCTTTTAAGATGGTCCAAATATGCTAAAACCTAAATAAATATGTCTGATTCTACAAAAGGTCTCATTTGTCACAGTAACGTTACCTAATTAATGCTGAAACACCAAATCCCTTGAAGCAAGTGATATTCCAAGTTGAGAAATGGCACATCTTGGAATATTTCCATGAAATTCAATTAGATGTGTCCAAATATACTAAGTACCAAAATTGATATGTCTGTTCTCACTATAAGTATCATTTGTCACATGTTTTTTTTTTTACTTAATTAATGTTAAAACACACCAATTTACTTGAAACAAGTTATATTCCAAGTTGGGAAGTGCCCCATCTTGGAATATTTCCTTGAAAACCTATTAGATGTGTCCAAATATGCTTAGCAGCTACATTAATACGTCTGTTTCCACTATACGTATCATTTGTCACAGTAATTTTACGTAATTAATGCTGAAAAACACCAAATCACTTGAAACAAGTGAAATTCCAAGTTGGGAAATGCCCCATCTTGGAATACTTCCATGAAATCCAATAAGATGTGTCCAACTATGCTAAAACCAAAATAAATATGTCTGTTTCTACAAAAGGTCTCGTTTGTCACAGTAACGCTACCTAATTAATGTTAAAACACACCAAAATCACTTGAAATAAGTTAAGTTCCAAGTTGGGAAATGGCACATCTTGGAATATTTCCATGAAATTCAATTAGATGTGTCCAAATATACTAAGTACCACAATTGATATGTCTGTTCTCACTATAAGTATCATTTGTCTCATGTTTTTTTACTTAATTAATGTTAAGACACACCAAATTACTTGAAACAAGTTATATTCCAAGTTGGGAAATGCCCCATCTTGGAATATTTCCATGAAAACCTATTAGATGTGTCCAAATATGCTAAGCACCTACATAAATATGTCTGTTTCCACTATAAGTATCATTTGTCACAGTAATTTTACGTAATTAATGCTGAAAAACACCAAATCACTTGAAACAAGTGATATTCGAAGTTGGGAAGTGCCCCATCTTGGAATATTTCCATGAAATCCTTTAAGATGTGTCCAAATATGCTTAAACCTAAATAAATATATCTGTTTCTACAAAAGGTCTCATTTTTCACAGTAAATTTACCTAATTAATGCTGAAACACACCAATTCCCTTGAAGCAAGTGATATTCCAAGTTAGAAATTGCCCATCTTGGAATATTTCCATGATATCCAATTAGATGTGTCCAAATATGCTAAGTACCTAAATTTATATGTCTGTTCTCTCTATAAGTACCATTTGCCACATGTTATTTTACCTAATTAATGTTTAAACACACCAATTTACTTGAAATAAGTGATATTCCAAGTTGAGAATTGCCCATCTTGGATAATTTCTATGAAATCCAATTACATGTCTCCAAATATGCTAAGCACCTACAAAAATATGTCTGTTTCCACTATAAGTATCATTTGTCACAGTAAATTTACCTAATTAATGCTGAAAACACCAAATCAGTTAAACAAGTGATATTCCAAGTTGGGAAATGCCCCATCTTGGAATATTTCCATGAAATCATTTAAGATGTGTCCAAATATGCTTAAACCTAAATGAATATGTCTGTTTCTACAAAAGGTTTCCTTTGTCACAGTAAATTTACCTAAGTAATGCTGAAAAACACCAAATCACTTGAAAAAAGTGATATTCCAAGTTGGGAAATGCCCCATCTTGGAATATTTCCATGAAATCTTTTAAGATGGTCCAAATATGCTAAAACCTAAATAAATATGTCTGATTCTACAAAAGGTCTCATTTGTCACAGTAACGTTACCTAATTAATGCTGAAACACCAAATCCCTTGAAGCAAGTGATATTCCAAGTTGAGAAATGGCACATCTTGGAATATTTCCATGAAATCCTTTAAGATGTGTCCAAATATGCTTAAACCTAAATAAATATATCTGTTTCTACAAAAGGTCTCATTTTTCACAGTAAATTTACCTAATTAATGCTGAAACACACCAATTCCCTTGAAGCAAGTGATATTCCAAGTTAGAAATTGCCCATCTTGGAATATTTCCATGATATCCAATTAGATGTGTCCAAATATGCTAAGTACCTAAATTTATATGTCTGTTCTCTCTATAAGTACCATTTGCCACATGTTATTTTACCTAATTAATGTTTAAACACACCAATTTACTTGAAATAAGTGATATTCCAAGTTCAGAATTGCCCATCTTGGATTATTTCTATGAAATCCAATTACATGTCTCCAAATATGCTAAGCACCTACAAAAAATATGTCTGTTTCCACTATAAGTATCATTTGTCACAGTAAATTTACCTAATTAATGCTGAAAACACCAAATCAGTTAAACAAGTGATATTCCAAGTTGGGAAATGCCCCATCTTGGAATATTTCCATGAAATCATTTAAGATGTGTCCAAATATGCTTAAACCTAAATGAATATGTCTGTTTCTACAAAAGGTTTCCTTTGTCACAGTAAATTTACCTAAGTAATGCTGAAAAACACCAAATCACTTGAAAAAAGTGATATTCCAAGTTGGGAAATGCCCCATCTTGGAATATTTCCATGAAATCTTTTAAGATGGTCCAAATATGCTAAAACCTAAATAAATATGTCTGATTCTACAAAAGGTCTCATTTGTCACAGTAACGTTACCTAATTAATGCTGAAACACCAAATCCCTTGAAGCAAGTGATATTCCAAGTTGAGAAATGGCACATCTTGGAATATTTCCATGAAATTCAATTAGATGTGACCAAATATACTAAGTACCAAAATTGATATGTCTGTTCTCACTATAAGTATCATTTGTCACATGTTTTTTTTTTTTACTTAATTAATGTTAAAACACACCAATTTACTTGAAACAAGTTATATTCCAAGTTGGGAAATGCCCCATCTTGGAATATTTCCTTGAAAACCTATTAGATGTGTCCAAATATGCTTAGCAGCTACATTAATACGTCTGTTTCCACTATACGTATCATTTGTCACAGTAATTTTACGTAATTAATGCTGAAAAACACCAAATCACTTGAAACAAGTGAAATTCCAAGTTGGGAAATGCCCCATCTTGGAATACTTTCATGAAATCCAATAAGATGTGTCCAACTATGCTAAAACCAAAATAAATATGTCTGTTTCTACAAAAGGTCTCGTTTGTCACAGTAACGCTACCTAATTAATGTTAAAACACACCAAAATCACTTGAAATAAGTTAAGTTCCAAGTTGGGAAATGGCACATCTTGGAATATTTCCATGAAATTCAATTAGATGTGTCCAAATATACTAAGTACCACAATTGATATGTCTGTTCTCACTATAAGTATCATTTGTCTCATGTTTTTTTACTTAATTAATGTTAAGACACACCAAATTACTTGAAACAAGTTATATTCCAAGTTGGGAAATGCCCCATCTTGGAATATTTCCATGAAAACCTATTAGATGTGTCCAAATATGCTAAGCACCTACATAAATATGTCTGTTTCCACTATAAGTATCATTTGTCACAGTAATTTTACGTAATTAATGCTGAAAAACACCAAATCACTTGAAGCAAGTGATATTCGAAGTTGGGAAATGCCCCATCTTGGAATATTTCCATGAAATCCTTTAAGATGTGTCCAAATATGCTTAAACCTAAATAAATATATCTGTTTCTACAAAAGGTCTCATTTTTCACAGTAAATTTACCTAATTAATGCTGAAACACACCAATTCCCTTGAAGCAAGTGATATTCCAAGTTAGAAATTGCCCATCTTGGAATATTTCCATGATATCCAATTAGATGTGTCCAAATATGCTAAGTACCTAAATTTATATGTCTGTTCTCTCTATAAGTACCATTTGCCACATGTTATTTTACCTAATTAATGTTTAAACACACCAATTTACTTGAAATAAGTGATATTCCAAGTTGAGAATTGCCCATCTTGGATTATTTCTATGAAATCCAATTACATGTCTCCAAATATGCTAAGCACCTACAAAAATATGTCTGTTTCCACTATAAGTATCATTTGTCTCAGTAAATTTACCTAATTAATGCTGAAAAACACCAAATCACTTGAAACAAGTGATATTCCAAGTTGGGAAGTGACCCGTCTTGCAATATTTCCATGAAATCCAATTAGATCTGTCCAAATATGCTAAGTACCTAAATTGATATGTCTGTTCTCTCTATAAGTACCATTTGTCAGGTAAACCTGGGTTTTATGAGGTGGGTTTACTCCGGCGGGTAATATCGTGCCAACCCTGCCCCCACCCCTTCTGGTTTCAGAAATATCCAAATGTCACTAAATGCAATTTCAAACTGAAATAATGGTGAATTTTATTTTGCAAATATTTTATATCATATCCAGTAAATATATCCAGCTAATGCAGTTAACTATTACACAACAATCATATAGTAAAAACCTTTCTTTTAATATCAAATATTATTGCAATTATAATAGAAATCCAGGTTACAACCAAATCTCTGACACAGGGAAATTTTTACTAATAATAATGTCTGGAAATTACTAAGGTTGGGTGACAAATTCCACCCCTGGTATTTACCAGTGGCATTTACCACTATTTCCCGGCATGGCAAATAAGTCTCAAGTTGGAAATACTGGCAAATATAATGTTTTTGCGGTGAAATGGCAAATATGTTTTTTAGCTGTAAAATGCAGCAGATATCTTTAGGAAGTTGACCTAAGATAGAATAACTTAACTAAATGAGTAGAAATGTAAATATTGAATATGAGGTTATCAGCATATCAGCATACAACCTTCGTATACATTTAAACATGGTAGTACAGCCAAAAATGAATCTTAGGCCGAAATTCTGAAATAATTTTTAACAAAAAAGGTATCTTTAGCCCTTATCTTTAGCCCTTATCATGCTGAATATTTTATATACTACACTTCTCCCAAATTTTATCCTGTTCAGCTGAAACCTGTACTTTTCAATAAGTGTGGAAAACATTGTTGATGCTGACAAGCTGGTCTATGAAAGAAACCAGCTGATCAGGATCTAGGGTTTTTTTAAAAAAAAAAAAAAGATTCAACAGAACAAGAGTTAATTTTGGGATCAGCAGCCTTAGTGAAGAGGTAACAGAATAGCCAGGGGCAAGGATGAACAGTATGATGTCATGATTGACTTCATATTTTAACTTAAGACAATTAAAGTCCAGGTGACTACAAACAGAGGTGTCTTTTATTGAGTTATAGTTTGGCTTCAAACTTCTGGTATCCCCTGGAAGTCAGAAAAATGGTGTAATATCAGTATTGAAACTGAAATTTTCACACCATTACCTAACTAATCATCATGACTTTAAACACTCATCCAAATACCCAACCTTATCTGTAGCTATGCACAAGCCAACTGATGAGTACTTTGGCAGGTACGAAACAGGGTTTTTATTCTTCTAAATTTTCGCTTAATTAAAATTTAATGTTAAAGAATTAGACTTATACCTTAAACTAAGATAATTTAGCTGATAGCTTGATTTTTACTTATAATATTGCGTGGATATTCAAATTACCTTATGTCAGGCCTGATCAGTGTCCAAACTGCTCGCAAAAGTTATCAGCATACAACACTTGTAGGCATAGAGTTAACCCTTCTCATTTTTGTACCCGTAAATAAGTACTTTGACAAAAAGTGAAGACCCAGATCAAATGCTGCCTGATAAAGTGGCATTAAATCAGGATCTGCACAGTATGCTTAAATAAAACAATCTTCAGGGACATTTATGCATGATTTTACAGAAAGTGTGACATGAGACCCCTTAAAATACAAAATGGACTATTCCATTTTTCTTGTATCAATATGTATTGGATAATCCATGAGAATGAAAAAGGTTATCTGATTATGCATTCATTCAAATATTCACTTTACAATGATAATGAACTTAGAATAACTGAATTATACTCCAATATTACACTCTTATCAAAGCTGCTATTTTGGCCAAATGAAAAAAATATGGTTGGTTCAGGTTACATCTTGAACAAAATTAGGGTAGGTAGGTTGTTTACTTTTTTTACTTGGAGTATTCAGACCTGCTTGGAAATGAAATAAGATAACCGATATAAAAGGGTCTATTTTTGAAGATTTACCCTTGTTTTAATCTTCTTCCTTCCAAAACCAAAGACTGAATGCATAGAAATTTAGATTTCCATTTCGGATGGCCTTTTTGATATGTATTTTTTCTCCAAAATTCAGAAGTTGGAAGATTTAATTTGTTCTGCAATTCTCTACCAACTTCAGAATTTGGATAAAAAAAGTTTAGAGTAGGGGGTAAAAAATTAGGGTAGGTTGGGTAACCTGAGCCACACATATTTTTTTTCTTGGCCTTAGGTTGATGGTACTGGCATTTGTTTTTTGTGGGTGAAGGTATCTCATTACATATTAGCACTTATAACAGGCTGAGTAGCTACCTGTAGATTTGGAACTTTGAAAGGTTTTGGAACTTCATTTTTGACATAATTCATTAAATATAAATATATAGATATTATCTGTTGCATGTGTTACAAATTTGTCTGAACCCATAGCCTCTAGTAGTGATTAATATTAAACATCAGACTCCTAACATTGGTGTTATCTATCATGAAGCAAATTACATTGTACTTTCACATCGTCACTCAGAAATTTTTATGATACTGAAAAAGATTTGTAATGAAAAACATTGTGTTTTTTCAATATTCACAAATTTTTCCAAGGAAATACATAGGTACCCCTTCCGTTAGCCACATAATAATAAAAGGGATATTATTATATGTTGCCCCCTGCTCACCAACGGGGAGGTGGAAGTAGGATTTTGAACAGGATTTTTTAAAGTTTAATGTCTGCAGCACTGATACAAAGCATATTTCATGACTTTTTAGCCTATTTTGTTTTAAAATAGGCTTTTTAAATACTGCACTGGAATACATTGGCATATATCTGTGTATACAAGACAAATTTTACTAATACCTGAATACTTTATTCATACATATAGGACCAAAGCCATATATATTTTTAGGTTCTTTCGTACTCCTGAAATTGAGTCAGTTATTTTTATACTGTGTGCCACAGGGTCTAGGTATATAAATATACTTCTACTGCCTTGCGATATAAGTCGGCTCTTACAGCGATGTGGTAGTGTTTGCCTGTAGATCAAACAATATAGGGATCACACATGTTTTTTCATGCATTAACATTTGCCGGGTCCCGAGGAAGCTGTTTGAACATGAGGCCATTAGGCCAAGTGTTCAAACATTGTCCGAGGGACCCGGAAAGTGTTAATTCAATGAAACAAACATGTGTGATCGTCATTCTTGCATATTTTACCTGATTTCAGTATAAACCGCGCTGCAAACGTCGCTTAAACATTAATTATCCCTTCTCTTACGCTTGATTTCTCTAAACAAAATGGCCTCATCGTCAAACTTTCGAACGTCATTACGTCGCCACAACGTCATATATACGCATGCAACATTTTCGAGAACGAAAGCACCAGCAAAATGGTCAGTCACAGCCACATAGCTTTCCCGTGTAACGTCATGCATACAAATCAGGGCCCAGCTTAAGCTTTTTCAAGTAAAAGTCATGTTCAAACAGCACACGAATCTCATGATTTGAACGAGGATTTTGCGGCTTCGAACAGCTTCGGGGAACGATTTCCCATGCAAGAACCTGGATTTGATTCCTAGCTGGAACAGGTTTAAATATTTCGGCTCTACACCAATGGTTCCATACTTTTGTGGAGATTGAACATGAAATAATTTCATCAGCCATTCATTCTCCTCCTTCCGCCGAGAAGGGTTGTTGTCACTTACAAGTGAAACAGAAAGTACATGTATGTGCACGAAGTACTGGTTAACCGCTCAGTCAAGCTTGACCAGAAATAAGTGTGGTTAGATAAATCGACCAACATCAGGTTGATGGAGATATAAGAATCTAGGAAAGAATCAAAACAAAAGAACATATGTGCATATTATAGTGTTCTTGTTACAGCTAAAAAATTAAAGCACCCGCAACATTTAACCATAGTCATATTGATTTTTAATCCTACCCTACAATAACCCCACCCAAATTGTGAAGCCTTGACTGAGGATACAAGAGCTACATCGTAATATTGCCATATGTTGAAGAAAATAGTGTCAGTCAGTGACCTATATAAGAGTGACTAGACACTCCATTTTTCAGCCACATAGGTATGTCGGGGCTGATATCACGTGACTTATACCTGGCGCGCCTTTCATCGTATACACACAAAATGGCGACGCAGCTTGAGAAACCGCTGCATTTATAGGTGCATTAAAGAGCGTACTTCGTAATAAATATCGCTCGTTGCTACATTTTGTTTACAGCAATCGAAAAAAGATATATTAAATATTTATAAATGATATGTTTCTGCAATGTTACGACTAATCCTATGGAGTTATGACCGTGTAAACATCGGCTATTTTTATGAAATTTGCGGAATTCGTCAAAAATGGCTTCGAAAATACCTGTTTCACTGCGACGAATAAAGCTTTAAACACGGCTATGTCTGTGTCTTTATTCAACAGTTTTCATAAACTAAGATACCTTATGATTCATAATTCATCGTAATTATACTATTTTGGTGTATGTAAAGGTGTTAAAAGTTTTGGTAAACAATAGAGAAATTACGCTGTGTATTGCAAAACCGTGATAAAGGCAAATCGTGTAGATAAATGATATCGATTCCCCCTCATTTACCTGTGTAAGACACACGACAGAGCAATTTGAGTTGAGTATTGGTATTTCCTTGGAGTTTCCAGTCACTCTTATATAGGTCACTGTGTCAGTGCTGTAGCAGTAAACAGTATCCAAGTATATAGCTGATCCACAGCTAGAGGGTTCGCCCAAGACCCCTTTAAGACAAAATTATTCAAATTTCATGGACATTTCAGAAAATTCAGGAAAAAATAACAAATAATCAGGTACAATAAGCAAATCGAACCCCCACCCACTTTGTAAAATTGAACCCTTAGCTATCAAGAAATCCTGGATCCACCCCTGTATCCGATTCCATACTGCCAAATATGAAACCATGCACTACTGGATTCCAATGCCAGCAAAAATGTCCCGAATCACTTAAAATGGTTGAATGGGACGTAAAGACTAAAGAGCAACACTTACTTCACCCCATCCCACCCACCCGCCATACCACTGAGAGAAACTAAAAACGTTGATTTTTAGTTTAACTCACGGAAACTAGATCTAACACAATGCTAATGATAATAACAGTATTCAATTAGCCATTTTGAACATTTATCTGATGTAAGGTTTAAAAAAAGCATTGAAATAAATTAATAAATATTTGAAATAATGTTGTATTGTCGCATTCGATCCAACGAAAACATTTGAATTTCCGGTGTTGATCTTAAGATCACGTCTTTGAATTTGGAATTCCAAGTTCAACCATAGTCCATCTTAAGATCACATAGATTCCAAGATCAGAGCCAACAGCAGTACCTGCAGTTGAATGATCGAACTACCTCTGTGTTTAGCTATACCGACAACTGCCAAGTATTTCCGTTTCCGGTGTGAAAAACAACTTTACAAACATCGTCTAGTTTTTCTCTGATATTCTTTTTCTGTCAAGATGAGCGACGTCAAAGTACTAGTAGACACCAAAATTGCTGGAAAGAAAGTAATGGTGTTTTCTAAAAGCTATTGTCCCTATTGTGCCAAGGCCAAAAAAGCGCTTCAAAAACACGTTGGCAAGGACCTGAAACCGGAAGATTATGAAATCATGGAGATTGAAAATGATCCTAGATGCAGCAAAATACAAGATTACCTAAGAAAGTTGACAGGTGGCTCTTCGGTAAATATTAGATTTGAATATTGGTCCACTGATAAAAGAGCTATTTTGGAGGCCTGTGTCTGGCTGTGAAGTCTGAAGAGTGGAAAAGCCACTCCCACCACTCCTTTTTGGAGTGCAATTCTTTCTTTTTCCACTATGTCTTAAAGCCCATAGGGGACATCAGAGGGGTATTCCGGAATACCAAGTGATGAGGGGGTTAGTTGAAACAAAGTGATAGAAAAGGTGGTGAGATGCAGGTCTTCTTGTATTTTCAGCCGTTACAGGCAGCACTGTTCTCACTGGTAATATCAGGTAGAGGAAAGATTTTTATTTATAGATTACTGTAAATTTATGGGACATCTATAAATGCATAGAAAAATTGTTCTATATATTTATAGAATCATAGGTAAAATATGGCATAAAAATCGAGCATGTCGAAAACCGCAGCGTGATATTTGGAAGAATGAACATCGATAAGGTAAGAATTTGTAATGTGCATAATAATTTGGGTGCGTTTACTAACAGGAATGGACCGGAATGGGCCTCCATAACTGGAATGGACCTCAAAATTCACCCTAAAATACATGTTTTAAGTGTACTTGACAAGAAATTTTGCTTAAATAATGTAAAATATCAAATATATTCGGTGCCTAGACTGTTTCAATGCAAAAAATATTTTCTAAAATATTTTCTGTCTTACCCTCATATTCTAGTATTTTTCTCACACCAACCACCAATAATGTATGAGTGTATGCAATAAGGGCCACTGCATTCCTTTTTCATAGTATGTGAATATTTCTATTGTAGTAAAATCTTTTTGGGTGCAGTGATTGTCAAAACACTTTTTCTGTCCCATATGGGCTATTTATGTCAGGTTACCCAGATGGGTCTCACAGAACAGCGCCTTAATCTGATATCAACAGATTTATTTAAACTTATTTTCTTGTCCATAAGGTATGGCTAGCTTGATCCAAAACTTCCACTATTTATTTCATTATACATGTATCATATTTATTTAATGCATGTATCATATTGTATTAACATGTGGCATCCCAGATGGGTCCCATATGGACTGTTAGCCGGGGGGGGGGGGGGGGGGGGGGGGGGGATCTTGCACTTGACTATTTGTAGAGGTCAGGGACAATCATACAAGCTTTACATTGAGACTACAATATACACCGTTGCCATTTGATTTGACTTATTTCTGGACCCTTATTTCCGTAGAATGTGCATCTTTAATATGAACTGACACAATTTAAATGGGTACACGTCAATCATGTAACAATTCACCGACGGTGCTCATGTGCACTTCAAAAGGTGCAATATCATTAGAAACGGAAATTACAACATAAATTAGGGTAAAATTATAGATTTAATTGCATAAAACAAATTAATTTCTATGTCCATTCCGGTTATGTGGGCCCATTCCGCTGCGTTCCGGTCCATTCCTGTTATTGTACGCACCATAATAATTTTATTTGAAATGCCTATTTTTGGAGAAAACACAATCTACATTAATTGTCACCATCAATGCAGTCTACACCCAAACTTGTGAACATTCTATTACTTTTTAAGTTTTTATCATCTTCCACACTTACGTCTTCCATTTTGAATTGGCTTGATCACGAGATGAGGCTGGATCTAGACTGGTCCAGTGGCTAACATAATTCGTCGTCGCAAAAATGAAAAAAACTTACCGTAGTATAACTGCGAAGTAAAAAATACTATCTTTATTAAGCATCCGGAGCTAGTGCAATTATTAGGTCTCTGTGGCTGGAACTACCCCATCTTGAAAATATTTCATGGTCAAAAATGTTTTTGAGCTGAAGAAGTTCTAATATAAAAGTGGTGGGCACAATCATTTTGTCAAAAGCCCTTTCAGAATGTTAAAGGATATATTTGTCTACCAAAGATCAAGAGTCTGAGGTTGCATGTGCGGGCATGGACAATACTGTGACTTAAATGTATAACTTGCTATTAAATAATCAATAAGCTCTGAAATAGTGTTACTTAGCCTGTGCGAGTATCACATTGAACAAGTATAATTAATATATGGCCACTTGCAACACGATCCCAGTAATCTTGAAGTGGGCTCCATATAATTTGGCTGGCATAAAACCGGATCCGTTTAAAGTTTTAATAGTTCTCATTTAAAAGCAGTTAGATGTACAGATTTAATTGGACCACTCATGTGCAAAAGCGGCATATGTCAAACTACACAACCATATTACATTGGCAGTTAGTTGGCAGGAGAAAACGCTCTTTTCTGGAAGACTGTACTTATTTGAGGTCAGCCGCAGTATCTATTTAATTGTAAACCAGTCTACGAATTTAAAGATGGTGCACTAACGAGTTTTAGAAAGGCTCTGTTCCAGAATATCAACAAATTTCCGCTTTTTATTAGCTATTTCAGGGCTCTACAGTAAGCATGTTCCTAAAGTACCTGTACTAGTGGAATCATGGTCAGGACAAGTAAATTATGGGCCCTGGTAGCCCGATTGGGCTAGTTCAAGGAAAAAAACATTCAAATGTAGCACAGAATGTTACTCACTCAACCCTATGGAGCTCAACTTATTAATGAAGATACAGATTTTATTAACAGACTTGCACATGCATAATACACAAGTTTACAGCTTATTTGACACTTGTACATGCTCCGGCTCCTCTAATGTTCAATTTTATATAATTTGAAAATTAGCACATTTTAGGTCAGGGCTAGTGCATTTTAGGTCAGGACAAGTACATTTCACAAGATGCTTGTCCGACAGGGCTAGTAGGTTAAAGTGTTAACGTAGAGCCCTGTATTTCAGTAAAAAAAGACACAGTAAAACAGGAAAACTAGCGATGACATGCTTTTTGGCATGCAGCTCGTTCGCATTTTACACAACCTGTGCCAGAATAAAAGGTGCAACAGTGTATCTTTAACCCTAAACACATTTGTGAATGCACAATCGGAATGCGGTTTTCATTTAAAAGCAATTTAGGGACGATCCTTCTGTGATATCTATAAATTTATAGTATGATTTTTCTATGCATTAATTGATGTACTATAAATTTATAGTATATCTATAAATACAAATCGTTCCTCTACCTGATAAGGTGTGCCCCTGGCATTACTGCATGAATTCAAAATATGGTAGTGTTTCCCCTAGGTCCTTTTAGCATGGCGCTGCGCCATGCCCTTTTCTTGGAGTGCCATGCCCTTTTCCTGTGAGCCATGCCTTTTTTCTGACCGATTGTAACCTTTTTTCTTTATAAGAACGGTCCCTTTTTTTGGTGTGAAAGTCCATTTTCCTTTGTTACTCAAGCCGTAGTCCGAGATTCTTGAGTGTTTTGATCAACATGTGGCCTGATTATTTAAGAAATTTGTTCACTGTGTATGCACCTGTTGTATACAGACAGGACAGTGTACATGCACTTGAAATGTTGACATCGTAATCGTTTGAATACACAATGACTGTATGTAATTCTTCTGTGCTATCAAATGTTTGTGGTACTTCCTACTGTGCCTTTAAGTCGGCATTTTTTTTGTAAACTAAATGCTTTATTGCTTGATATGTAATAAAAATGATATGTTAATCCCTTTTACTCAAACCTTTTAAGTAAATTTCATTTTAATTGTGTTGAAAAAGAAATCATATTTCTACATGAATTATTTTCCGTTTTTAATCATTTATCGTTTTTTTCCCACCCCATAGTCAAGATAACGTATTCAGTCTGTTACATGGGCCAAACCGACCTACTATTCCCAAACTTGGCGCTACAAATGCTTAAATTCTTGAAAAAATGCCGAATAGCAAACTATGTGTAATAAAGTATTTTTGCACTAATATAAAATCATATGAATGATCCTATGCGACCATATGGGCCCCTGTAACAGACTGAATGCATTATCTTGACTATGGGGTGCGAATAAACGACAAATGATGGTATTAAATTTTCTTATTATTTTATATTATCTGATGCTCAGCCAGATTTTTCCGGGACTCTCCACCAAGATTTTTCGCATATTGCACAAGCTCGATGAAAATAACCATCTGAATACCAGTTGCCAATCTTAGTCTTGATCAGGCCTGTATAAATCATCTTCAAGCACATCATAAAATTGAATACACATCCCAAAACAACACAAATTTCTACACATTTATATCTGCTTCCGGTACACATTCCTCACGCAAAAAGTAAATCTGACAAAAGGAGAAAATTCTCTGACCTCCTATTTACACCATAAACGTAGGGACCTGTAAGAGGTTGCATGACATTCCCCGATTTTTTATTCTCTTCCTAGGACAAGAAATATGAATTATAATATACAGAACATGCAACATTTGTTTACCTTTTTAGCTCCTCAAAATCTCAACCGGAAGACACTCGAATTGTTTTTCTCGCTCAACTAGCGGTTGAGCATCTTACCGTTTGGTAGGCCTGCAGGTGTAAATATCTGGTATTAATTTGACTTTTGCCGATGCTACGGTAACACAAATGGCCGCCAAAATAGCCTGAAAACTTTGGAGCAAATTTGAGACATTTGACAGACCAATTAACATAGAGCACAATCAAATACCAAAAAGATATTTTAACAGATGATGAGAATTACCACGGCACACAACATATTTAAAGGTCTTTTGGTATTTAGCTGTGCTTATATCTAATTCATAAAAAATCGGTCTCGAAAAGCCTTAAATTTGGTCCAAAATGGCGATTTGTCTATTTTAAGCCTGTTTTGTCGGCCATTATTGTTACCATAGCAACCATAGAAATATAAATAAATGCCAGAATTTTACACTAGAGTTATGCTTCTAATAAACCAATCAGAAGAACTTTGTGAAAAGCAACTTTCAGATTTGGCTTCAAAGTGGGCAAAAATTGCCCTTAATGCACATACTCCTTTACTAAAGTTGCCTTATACATTGCCCTTGGCTTTGTTTCAGGTGCCCAGGGTATTCATCAATGGAAGGTTTATTGGAGGTGGCGATGAAACACAAGCGGCTGAATCGAGCGGGCAGCTAGTTAGATGGCTTAAGGAATAACTCCAATAGATGATAGACAGCCTTAGAAATATCACAGAACAAAGTAGATCAAAAGAATAGAATCTTTTTGCACCAATACACCCAAAATGACCAATACCTAATGGTTCTGACCATTTTTGGTGTAATCAGCTGAATTTCAATTGTGGGATAACTATCAAATATTTATTTTCAGTTTTCACCCATAAGTACAGATAAAAAGCTTGAGCATGAAATCGTATTTTTATCTAATTAATTTTAACATTTGTTTTGTGTGCCCAAAAGAACCGTCTCATGGAGACGGTTCTTTTGTATACCCATAACATATGTTTCAATTGAGAAATAAGACCATTAATTGAGGTTTATGTACCATCTATAGACCTTAGGTACATAAATATTTTTTACTGTAAGTATGGAAGGGAGTCAGATATTGCTATCCTTGACTTATAAACCAACCTTTTTAGGCTAGAAAGATAAAAGAAATATCACAAGTTTGAGAAAATCAACTTACCCTATTGTACAACGTAAGCAAGTGAAAATTTTGATGTTTTCCTATGTAAATTAGTATTTTTCTTCCTATAGTTGCTTACATTTTGTGATTCAGGGCAAGATATTTCAATATTGGAGTTCTATTTAAGAAATAGATCAGCTCTAGCAGTGAATTGTTGTATAATTATTCACTGTTTGGATGTCAGTTGTAAAGAAGATCAAATCATGAGCGTGCAGCAAGAAACTTCTTTATTTGTTGGAATTTTAGTTTTTATTAGCAGCTGAAATTTCTTGTTCAGTTGAGTTGAGTATAAAATAACTTTTATATCCTTGGGGCCTTGTGTCACTTGAAGGGCTATTTGATTGATGTCTTGCTTGCTATCTGTAGCATACATGTAGACCCAGCCAAACAAACTTTTAGAGCGTAAAATTGTGGTCCTTCAGTTTTAACATATATTTTGAGTGCTCAAAAGAACCGTCTCAATGACATGGTTCTTTTGAGTACCCACAACATTTGTGTTTAGAAATGAGAAAACTATTTTTGATTACACACTCTTATCTAAGGGCATAATTGCAGTGCTATATTAGCATAGATTGTAGAAATTTAAAGGTACATGTTTGATTGGTCATACAGTTGAAAATGAATGTTAGTTATCCCATAAAAGGACTCAATTTTCAATTAAAGGGGACAGCAACCCTATGATAAGTATGTTTCATCAGAAAGAGCTCTATTAATCATGAATTTTGATTCAAGTATCATCAAAATCGGTTGAAAAATGGGCAAGTTATGGGCATATAAAGATTTCAATAGGGCTAACATTTAGCCGCCATTTTGAATATTTAATTAGTTTTCAGAATTTTTTCAACTGCTTTATTTTTAGTTATCACTACTATCACAACATCTGTGTTTCAGCAGATATGCAGCTTTATACATAAGGAAAATGTTTCATTAAAGATTTTTGCAAGTAATCCATTGGTTTGTCTTTTAAATTGATTACGCATATTTAATTAGGCTGAGTGACGTCACTAAGCTTACAATATGGCCGCTTCCATTACAGATCATTTGCAAATATTCAAACGCCCACAACTTCCACAGTTTTCAATCGATTTAGATGAAACTGGTATCAAAATTCATTGTTTATTAAGATCTTTCATACAAAACATAGTAATCATCAGGGTTGCCGTCCCCTTTAAGAATAGACTTGATATTATTTACTGACAAATTTAATGACTGTCTCCATTTCTTAACTGTCTTTAGTTCAAACTACATGAACTACATATCAAAGTATTTCTGAGGGCCTGGATGGGGTATATCAGCAAGCAATTTTTGGCCACATTTTATATCAATTAGCGATTTTTAGCCCGAAAAATTAACATTTAGCCATATTCAGTCTAAAATTTAATGATTTTTTACCTAAATATAATGAGGATAAAAAAATGTGATTAGCAATTAAATCTTAAGTTTAATGCTGAAAAATGGTGATGATAGGTTTTACTGATTTTTATCTATTAGGAAAATATATTTTCATAAGCGATTAAGTGGCCACAATTTTAATGTTTAGCGATTTCAGACCCCCCATACAGGCCCTTGTTTATATGTTAACTTTTTAATTCAATGCAACTGTGATAATTTTATTATTCACCTCAAAACCTGTATTCTCAATATAAGCTAGTTCATAAGATATTAGTATGTATAGCAAATGTCACTTTACATTCACTCTTTTATGTGCATGCACAGCTATCTATGGGGAGATTGGTAGAGAGGTCTTATAGTTACAGCTCCATTTAAGCAACCTATATTGAGTGTAAAATCGTCATTATATTTTTACTCATTAATTTAAACATAATGTTTTGGGTGCTCAAAAGAACCGTCTCATTGAGACGGTTCTTTTGAGTACCCACAACATATGTTTTGGTTGAGAAATACGAAAAATCATTTTCAATTACGCACCCTTGTCTCCATGTGTCTGAACAGATATACGACTCATCTGAGTCATAGCTGCTCATCGTTGTGATAAGAATCAAAATTTTATAAGCTGGCTCTTTTATATAATTTCAATATAGTAAAAAATATCTGGGCCTTGACGCGACAGAACTTGTCTTCTGATTTACCACTAACCAAGACTCAAATCAGTAGACAGACTAGAATAATCATGTTTTGATATGATACTTTCCAATAAGCAAATAACAGAGGGGCTGATCAGACTGAGTATCTTCAGGCTGGTCTACCCCTTTGTTGTTCCCAAACCCCCCGAAGACAGGTTTTCTTATGTTAAGGCAAATATACTTATCAACTTCAAGTATATAGTGTTAACCATTTTTATTCTAAGTGATTAACACATAGGTCTTTAATACAATTTCAAAATAGTACAAAATAAATACATATCAACTTAAAGTACACATATATTGTTAAGTTGTTAACCTTTCTCATTCTGATGGATTTTCACATGCCTGTTGATAGAATAAGTATAGAATTTCCCATTTTCTATTTTAAGGGGTCACAGGTAGAAATTTCTAAGTCATGATGCATAATTTGTTTTATGTTTGCAAATAGTGCAGACCCTGATGAAGTGCTGCACTATGCAGCATTTATCTTGGTCATCACTATTTGCTGAAGTAGCTGTTTTGAGATATCCAGAATAATAAAGATTAAGTAAACAATCAGCTTAAATTAGGTATTGCATTATCCTAATTTATCATATGATGTTGCGTCTGGGAGTGAAGTAATGCCATGCAATAAAATCGATATTTAAAGATTTTCGGGAAATGTTAAGAAATTACGCTTTTGATGTCATGCATATGGCAAAACCCTAACATTTTTATGCCAAAAATATGAATTCAAAATAATTTTAATGTCACATGATAAAAAGAATCTAACATTCGTGCTTGTGTATTATTGAATTTATAAAAATTGTTGCGAAAAAGAGTTAAAATGCTTGGCAAGCCTCAACTCGTTAAACATGAGCTCTCATATAAGATCCTCTATTTAGTTTATTTAGTAAGTGTATATAATATTGATTAACTCCACCGTAATGATATTTTTTGATGTTTTGTCTATACAGCATTGGTACTTTTACCCTGTAAATGATAAACTTATCTCTTTCTTAGTATACTCATTCTTTTATTTCTCAGAATAAGAGGTACATGTATAAAGTGATTTGTACGCATTTGACCCACTATATTGCAGGGTATACACACAGCCACCAATCCATCTCCTTCATTGCCTATACCAGTTTAATTAATCTTTCTGTTTCTTAATTTTGACAGCAAAATTTAGAAATCGGGCAATGCTATTCGATGAGACAATCATTGAACTTTTTGACATTGACATCGGTTTTAAAAGGATTTTCTACTTGACAGATTAAAATGGTTTGTAGTGAAGAAAAATGGCATTTTTCAACTTCAACAAAGGTACACATCAAGGCCATTGAATAGCATTTTTGGATTTTCAATTTTTGTATTGAATAGTAGAAATATTGATTTTGCTGAAGTTTAAATCCCTCTCATTCATAGGAAACAGGTTCCTCTTCTTCATAACACAGTATTGATTTTATGCGATGAAGGAGATGGATTGGTGGCCGTGATACAGGACACCTTTATTCTCAGACAAAAAAACTGCCTCAACTTTTCGAAATACAGTAGATAAAATCAATAAAACCGTTAATAGAATTCAAACTTCTTTCTTCTCACTTATCAGTACTTAAAGCGCCCACCGCAACAAAAAATCGTCTGCTTTTCTCTTCTGCTGAAATGTTTGAGAAGCCTCTATGGCAAACAGTGTGGACCCAGATCAGACAGCTCCTATATAGGAGCAGTCTGTTCTGGGTCCACACTGTTTGCTTCTATGCTTAATTCGTCAGTAATGCTAGGCAATTATTTGCAGCAAACGACTATAGCAGACGACATTTTCAGATGCATTTTTTTCTTGGCGCTTTAAGGGCTAACAGGTATTTTGGCAAACAGCAAAGACCTAGAATGCGGTTTCATCAGGGTCTGCACTGTTTTCTAAGATAAAAACCTTCATATTTATTTGCAAATTCTAGTCTGTGACACCTTTTTGTGTACAATGAACCTGCTGAGGCTCATTGTAACTAGAATGAAAAATCCATTAGCCCTTTTTTACAGGAAGCCAACAGGTACTTTGGCAAACAGTGAAGACCCAGATGAAAGACATGATGCAGGATTTCACCAAGGTCTGCACTGTTTGCTAAGATAAAATCAATAATCAGGGACTTAAATACATCTTAGTTTTGAAATTCTTACCTGTGGCCCCTTGATATTTACAATGAGTCATCCCTGGTTCATTATATTAAACCAGATGGATGAATTCATTAGAATACAAAGGGTTAATTAGAAAATATATGTGAGGTTATTTGAGCAGATAATCAAACCTAAAATCAGTATTACATTGGGTGAAAGTTTTCAGGATTTAATCCTGAATTCAGGATTTTGAGAAGTCAGCCTCAAAATGCTGAATTAGGGCGGTTATAATGGCTTGCTTCTCTGATTAGTTTTCAGATTATCTAAACACAATCAATTATTTAAACATGAAATTATTCATTTTTGTAGGCATCCTGCAAGTCTAAAAATTTGAATTTCTAAAGTTCAGGATTTTGGAATTTTTGAACTTTCACCCATGGTATCAGTGTTAAGGTCCATTTCTTTACATTCCCAACTTGATTAGACCTTAAAAAGAGTACATATTTCTAAAAAGACAAAACACAACACAAATACATCTTAGCTATTTTATGAGAACTTTGGATAAGGTTAAACTGAAATAACTTCAACCTTCTCGTCTCAGCTACAGAGACTAGCTATAATTGTATGAATATACAACCAAAACTTAGGATTCTTATAATGTAAAATCAAGCTTTTGTTTCAAAATATCAGAACTTAAGGATCCTTAAATGCTATACTGTTTTCTGCAGTTAAAGAAAACTGATATGTCTGAATCATTGATATCTGACATATGTACTGCTTTACATTTCAATATGATCCTGCAGAGAAAAAGGAGGTGCACTTTACCAATATATTTGAGAATGAGCTGACATTTCAAAAAGTGTTATGCTACAATGCTTATGATATTTCTAGTTTGTTGCCATAATTGCAGTAAATTTACAAAATATGAAACCTGTGCAAAATTGCACAGGTTTCATATTTTGTAAATTTCCTGTGATCATTCATCTTTATACTTACCCTACTTTTATTTTGTTGCCCAATGATTTGATGGTTGTGTTATATTTTCAATCTCCACAATTTATGCACCTATCACATACATAGCTTAGGTAAGACGCCTTTTTACAACTGATTAAGTCAGTAAATACATGTAGCGCAGATCAAGTGAATTTTAAAATAATGTGTATATACTGTATCATCCTACAGTTTGTTTCAATGGAGCAATAAGAAGAAAGACAGTGCCATTTATCTTCTGTTGAAAAAAGGTGCTTTATCTTAAGCTTGGAAGACTGCCCAGTGAGTCAAAATACTTAAACCTGTATGTGTAAGACATGCTGATCTCAGAAGTGTTCTGTGTTATCTATATATTGTCACTTTTGTGTTTGATATTTGCTTAGGGATTCTTTTGTCTTTACCTATGGTTAGGGGAGTATCCATATTTTTCTCCAATATAAGATTATAGTTGATTTTTGTGGTGAATCACTGTCAAACTGGATATGAAGTTGAAAGAAGCTTTACATTAACTCATTTACCCTTTATATACTTTTAGCTTTTCCCATACAGATTGATACAACAAGGATGGGATAGTCTATTATATGTTTTTAGGGGTCACATGTTGGAATTAACCTAAACAAACAATGTCGACTCTGATGAAATGCTACATTTTGGAGCATTACATCTGGGTCTCCAATGTTTGCCAAAATAACTGCAGCCTCAAGTATAGAAAGGGTTATAAGTTTTGAATTTCTGAAATTGTAATCTACCAGTTGATACAAATTAATCCATTTTAGTTATCAATAAGCTATATGATTAGCTGGAGAAAGCAAACAAGTAGTTCCTGATCTGACTCCTCCTTGGACAAGTCTGATCTAGGACTATATTCTTTGCACAGGCTTTTCCTGACTGAGAAATTGTTGGGTTCTGCCACTCGAAAAGTTAAGTGTTGTGTATGTCAATAGTCAAGTATTATTCATCTGAATAGTAAAGAATTGTACATGTGAATAGTCAAGTATAATACATCTGTATAGTAAAGAATTGTGCATGTCAATAGCCAAGTATTATTCATCTGAATAGTAAAGAATTGTACATGTCAATAGCCAAGTATTATTCTCATCTGAATAGTAAAGTATTGTGCATGTCAATAGCCAAGTATCATTCATCTGAATAGTAAAGTATTGTACATGTCAATAGCCAAGTATTATTCATCTGAATAGTAAAGTATTTTACATGTCAATAGCCAAGTATTATTCATCTGAATAGTTAAGTATTGTACATGTCAATAGCCAAGTATTATTCGTCTGAATAGTAAAGAATTGCACATGTCAATAGCCAAGTATTATTCTCTTCTGAAAAGTAAAGAATTGTACATGTCAATAGCTGAGTATTATTCTCATATGAATTGTAAAGTGTTGTGCATGTCAATAGCCAATAATTATTCATGTGAACAGCAAATTGTTATGCAGTATCATTCCTCTGCATTGTAAATTATTGTGCATGCCAAATGTCAAATATTATTCATATGAATAGGAAAGTGTTGTGCATGTCAGTCAAATATTATTCATGTGAATAGTAAAGTATTGTGCATGTCAATAGTCAAGTATTATTCATGTGAATAGTAAATTATTGTGCATATCAATAGTCAAGTATTATTTCTATGAATAGTAAAATATAGTGCTGTCAATAGTCAAATAATATTTTTCATCTGAATAGTAAGCATTGTTGATTTCAACAGTCTAGTATTGTTCATGCCAAAAGTGAAGTATTATTCATTGGAATAGTAGGGCATTGTTCATGTAATAAGTCAAGTATTGTTCTTGTGATAGTGAAGTTGTTTATGTAAGTATTTTTCATGTGAATAGTATGCATTGTTCATGTCAATAGTCATATATTATTCATATGAATAGAAAAGTATTGTTCATATAACTATAGCTGTTCTTGTTTAGAGTCAAGTTGTTGTTTATGTGCCAATCAATTTTTTGCTTTTGTTTAGATTTTGTGTATAATCATTACTTTGGGGAGCGCAGTGACTCAGTGGTAGAGTGCTTGACTCGAGACCAAGGGGCCACGGGTTTCGAGCCCCACAGGCGTCACTGCGTTGTGTCCTTGAGCAAGACACATTAATCCTAGCTTAGTACTGGTTCAACCCAGGAAGACCCGTCCATACATAACTGAAAGATTGTTGATGGGACATAAAGAATCAAATCAAACAAACAAATAATCATTACTTTATATGCATGTTGTGTTGTGGTAACTGAAATAAACTTGTTAACTGCTAATTAAGCTATTGTGTGAAAATGTGTATACATGTAGTATGTTTCATGTCTTTCAATCAGTTTATTGGTCTTTAAGTTAACCCTTATCCTGCCAATGTTTATTGTCCTGACAATGTGGTCTGCTTTTCACGTCTGCTGCATATTTTCAAACACATTCCAGAACTTTTTTACTTTGGAAGCAAACACAGTGAACCCTGATCGGAGCAGTCTGATCTGGATCCATATTTTTTTGAAAAATAGGCTACCAAGGAACATATGAGCCACAAGATGATTAAACCAACAAAATGAGTGTGCATAAAGTGAAGACTCAGATCAGCCTGTGCCGCCCAGTCTGATCAGAGTCTTCACTGTATGCTCGGTGTGTAACTAAGGACCCAGGCTTTCTTCACACAGACAGTGAAGCAGGGTTCCCACAAGCTTGGAAAGTACTTGAATATACAGGACTGTCTTTAAAAGTCCTTGAAAATTAAATTTGCCTTGGAAAGTACTGGAAAACACTCAAAAACCTTGAAAATTCGTTGAATTTTACCATTTACAGGAGTATTCAACACTGTCTTTGGAGACCTAAATCAGTATAAAATTGAGGTGTCTTTATTTGGAGCAGCATGCTGCACCAAATAAAGGCACCACAATTTTATAAAATATTTTCTAAAACTAATATTTTATGTAAAGCAGTCCAACATTTCCGAAGTAGTATTTTAATGTGTAAATCAGTATTTTATATAAGTTTTCAGACCTTAAAAACAGTAGGAAAGTCTTTAAAAAGTCCTTGAAAAGTCCTCAACTTTTACACAAACTTGCCTGTATGAACCTTGTGAAGACCTTGATCAGACTGAGCTGATGCCTAGGCTGATCTGAGTCTGCTTGTGACGCACAGTCACATTGTTGAGTTTCTTGTGTCGCGACTCATTGTAGATGAGAGAGCAGATGACAATTGTCATGAAATGAGGGGAAAAGGGTAAAACAGAACATAGGGTAATTGTCTTTCAAACATTAGTGGTTGCCTTACAGTGGTTGCCTGATACAATAAAACATGTCTTAAGCGGCCACTCAAAAATAGACACAACAAAGTTCTAAAAGACAAATGGTAGCTTAATGAAGGTTGAAAATATTGCAGAATGCTCTCTTGGAGCATTCTGCAATACTTTTGCCCTGCATTAAGCAAAAATTGGTCTGAATAAACTATATTTGGTCTTCTTTTTGAGTGGCCGCTTAAGACAGGTTTTACTGTATTAACTATTTCAATGTTTTTCCATGTATGGAGCTTGTTTCAAGTTTCATTCATTTCCCCATGAACAGTGTAAATGTTATTGTTGAAAGTTGCATTAATTTTCTAATGAAATGCTTAAATACGAGATTGATTTCCTTCTTCAGATGTTCATGGAAGATAGAAGGCTGTGTTTTCAGTTAGATATTAAGATGGCACCCAAATTGTACGTTGAACAGAATCTATGGTTCATGAAAGTGTTCCCACCATGTGTTCAGTTGAAAGTTAATGTGACACCTTTCCAGGGTCATTTACTTTGAAAATAACACATGGCATTCACACCTTTATGAACATTGGAAAAATGAAATCCATCTCTCAACTTTAAACTGTAAACTTTTATACTGGTACCTTTTGTTACTGGTTGCCTATACCTGTAATTGTTTCTCCACTGTATCCAAATGAGAAGGTTAAGAATCAAAATCGACCTTGCACAAGAAACTCCTAAAGGGGACTGGTTCAGGAAATCTGTGAAACCAATCATGCTGACCATGCGATTGGCAATCTTGAAAACAGCAACTAAAAAATAGACAAAACAATGATCTCAGGGGGGGGGGGCAATCAAAAACTGTCTTAACAATTGACGAACTTGGACCAACAATCTCTAGAAACAGTGTTTTTGATTGCTATTGGCGCCAGTGAGTTGACAAATGACAATCAAAAACTACCTATCTAACGATTTTTCTCGACAGTATTAACTTTTTCGATTGCCTATCCGGTGTGAGTAGCTCTGGCAAGACTCGTCCAAGTCTCGCTAGCCTATGTGCTCATGCACTGATTCAGTGTGTGGTTAAGTGTTTGGCAGTTGATTGTAAAGTAGGGGATAACTGTGCTCAGAGTTTTCATTTGGGGAGCTATATTGTTGGATATACGGTTGGAAACTTAGTTTCACGGCGACGCGAGAATGGAACTAAAGAATTGATTTATGACTGTATATCCAATGATATACCTCCCAGAATGAAAAATTTGAATTATGGTTATCCCCATTCTAATGCACTTCTGCAGTTTTGTCTCAATTGGAGGGTTGCAAGCCGCATAAAGCCGCATGTCATCCAAAGAAATGTGACGTAATGAATGACGTCAAACTATTTCCTACAGTATATCCTGTGATATATGTCAGAAATTTTTGACGTTATCCAATCAGACGTTGCATTACAAAGTAAGTAAAGGTGCAAAGATCAGGAATCGATACAATCAAGTACCACACCTGACCCAGGATACCAATGGGAAAGTGACAAACTCTCAGTTAGACACCACAAAGGAGAACCAAGAGGTCAGCCCTTTCCAAGCAGGTGACCAAAAAGCACATATAAACAGACGCGCACAAAGACATAGCAAACACAAGACAGAACAAAAACATAAAAGATCCACAAAAGAAGTACCGCCTTGTCACGGTCAGTAAAATATTTTACTGGAGGACTTAAACCTGTTTCACGGCATACTGGTGTATTAGAATATGGTAAACCAAGTCTAAAAGAATGTGGTTTTAAAGTTGCAAGACGCAGATCAGTATGTTTTCTCTGTGCACATACCAATTGTATTGATTAACCATGACTTTCAGTCTACACTAAATAAGTTTACTTTTGTTAGTCTCCACGCACGCAATAAATATATACATCAAGTTCTAGTAGTTTTTCTTGCTTTTTGTCCTCTGACCAAGACCAGGGCTCGAGGTTATAAAACGTTTTTCATGCTCAACTCAGCTGAGCACGAAATTTATCCTGCTCATAAAACAATTGTTGGCATTTTAACATTTATTAGCATGATGAATTCAATCTCCGAGAGACTTAAAACAAACAACTTCTTAATTTGTCGGTATGCTCATTTGAGTTGAGCATGGAAAAAGTTTTATAACATTGGGGCCTGGGGATATAGCGATCAGTTTGGCATCGCAATAGACACAAAAAGTTAAAACAACATTGTATCAATGGCAATGTGATGCGACATTGTTTCGACGTTATTTGTCATTCCTTTCATCCTTCCCTGGACAAATACTTACGTGCTCCAAACCATTTGAGATATTTGGATACTATTTGATAGCGTTATATAGGTTAACTTTGATCACTGGCCAATATAGGTCACTGGTTTGATTACCAGCCATGCTCACAGTGGTCAGACTAAAGTGTCAAACTGTCTCTGATTGTACGGAGGGCAACAATGACATCACTTTGGTGGGATCAGACTAAGTCAATGGTTACTTGGTTTTAAAATGGCAGCTTAGAATGGAAAATTTCATTGAAAAAATATGATCACTGCTTCTTTATCATGCAGCCAAGAAATGAGTGTGGCAATGGCCTGGTGTCCGTCTGTCATTGTCTGTTCACATTTTAAGGAAGTACATGTATACCTATAAAGAAGGCCAATTATGGTTAAATTTCATTTATCATATGACGTCACGTCTGGGAGTTAAATAACGCCATGCAATAAAATCGATAAACCACTAGTGGTTTACAGATTTTCGGGAAACGGTATGACGTCCATAACAACGTTGCTTACATTATGACAAAATTATAACGTTTGACGGCAGAAATAAAATTGCTTTGGCTGTTTGTCGGGCCCACCGGGGTTTACCTGTTGGATTTCTTTTGCTCCGGTATTCAGTTTTATTTACTGTTGAGTCCTTATCTTTGCTTTATCTCCTTGTTATATCTTGATTTATATGTTCTAGGGGATGATGCATTGATAAGTTAGGGGTCTTTCATGCAAACCAAATATCTATGAGTCTTGATCCACATCTTAATTAAGGGTGAGGTTGGCGCCATGAAACCTAAGCTGTCCAGTAAAATTTCTGTCTTGTTTTGCTATGCCTTTGTGCGCGTCTGTTTATATGTGCCTTGAGGTCACCTGCTGGGAAAGGACTGACCTCTTGGCTCTCGTTTGTGGTGTCTAACTGTAAGTTTGTCACTTTCCCATTGGTATCCTGGTTCAGGTATGGTACTTGATTGTATCGATTCCTGATCTTTGCACCCTTACTTAATCTTAGTACCATATGATAAATAGAATCTAACATTCGTGCTCATGTATTATTGAATTTAGTAAAGTCGCTGCGAAGAAATGCATTCTATCTCTTTTCCCCAACTCGTTTAATAAATTAAATAAAACATGATCACTCATAGAAGATCCGCTATGTAAAGTATCATCCAGTAGGAGGAAAGGCTGCATATGGTTTTTGGGCTGATTGAATTGGAACTCTGGTTGCCATGGCAACATATAGCTGCCATATACTTATTATGGGAAAAAAAACTTAAAAATCTATAAGACCACGAGACCCACTACTTATGTATTTAGAACGTGGCAATGTTATGTGGTTTCCTACATAACTATCGCCAGTCTAAAATGGCCACTCCCCGGCATAGACTTATATTGGGCAAACTTTAAAAATCGTCTCTGAAACCAAGAGGCTCACAGCTTTTTAGCTCACCTGAGCCATAGGCGCAAGGTGAGCACTTGTTATCATAGGATATCCATCCTATTTGATATTGTATAGCCGTAGACATTTATTGCCAGATTGTTTTTCTCTACTTTTGGTATTGAGAAATTGGTGTGGGAAAGTCATTACCATCGGTTTTCATGTTAGATGAAGTATTATGATTTTTTGATAATCTGTCAGAATGGTCTGAAGCAGGGTCAAGTGGAGAATTTTTTGAATAAAATAAACATCTGTCATTATTTGTGATATTGATTATCGCATGATAGTACTGTGCCTGAAAAAAATATGAAAGTCAACCTACTCATAAGTGACATTTAAATCTAAATATACTGCAAGATTGGAAAGGTTATCTTTAAAATGGCCCAGTTATCAAATATTGTGTACAGTAAAGGTGCAAAGATCAGGAATCGATACAATCAAGTACCACACCTGAACCAGGATATCAATGAGAAAGTGACAATGAGTCGTCTAGGTCTGGTTTTAGCTTTAGAAACATATCTCGGAAGGCATGTTCGCGTAGTTCCGTAAATAAGACAGCTCACAGATAAACATGCAATGCTTATATTTGTTTCGCTTGTGAATATGTCAAAATATTCCGATCAGGGGATGCCGCTACTTTTGAAATTCTGATCAGGAGCTTTGTCTTACTTTCTGGCGACATTTAAATAATTATTTTGGGTGTACAAATAAAATGGGACAGATTCGGACGTATGCAAACGTTTATGCGCCAAACGAGAGCCAAGAGGGCAGCCCTTTCCCAGCAGGTGACTACAAGCCAAATATAAACAGACGGGCACAAAGGCATAGCAAACACAAGACAGAAAAAAAACATAAAAGACCCACTAAAGAAGTACCGCCTTGGAACGGTCAGTAAAATATTTAAAATATATAAACCCATTCCAAAAACATTTGGGAGCACTTCACCTGATGGTATTCAGAGAGGTAGCTTTGAAACCACCTGACACATCAGCAGCTTAAAGTTTGTGAATTAGTCCTTCATGCCAATTTTTAAGCTTTGCTAATGCCAAAGAAGACAGTTCGTAACTGCTTGCCAGCATCAAGTGCTTCAGTGATTATATGGTATAAATAAGTTAGTTGAATAACTTTAGTCATCTGGAATAAAACCCAACGACAAAGTTGATAAATACTGTTATCTTGAAAATGATGAGATATTTTAAGACAAGTTTTCAAATAGTTTTGCTATTTAATTCAGCAAGGTTATATGCCCTTAATTGGTAACAAGAGACAAGTGACCTTTCTAAGGTCATGGGACATATTTGCATCTTTATAGGGTCATGGACAAATCCCTAAGGATAAAGTCGTGTTAATGATATAACAAAGAGCTATTGAGAGTTCATTTTCAAGATACGCATACTGAGAGCATCAGGATCAAGTGCTTTGCCAGTTTGTTTGTTATTTTGGGTTTGTTTTTGTTGAAAATTCCTGTGTTCAAGGAAATTTAAACAAATGTCCACTGAGGCAGTTTCTGTCCTCTCACACGCACTTTAAGGCATCATGTCAACAGAGGAATGATGCTATAAGAATAGTAAGTGAGTATGATCAGGAAATACCACAATCACAAACCGCAGACAACCCCGTGGCACCGCGAGGAAGAGCTGCTCAACCATCACGATACACCAGGAAGACAAAACTAAGCAAAACAACAAGCCCTCTCTTCCCCATCAAGATGATTGCAATACTGGAATGGACATAAAGTAACGTAAACAAAACATAGAACAATTACAGACTCCCACAATGGGGGTAACAATAAACAAAAAGTCAACAACAACAGAACCACCGCCTTAGAATGGACAGCAGCCTAAGCCACCGGGGGGGGGGGGGGGGGCTTAAACGCATTTTACTGGTACCAAATCTTCGCCCTAGATTCTGCTGTTGTTGTTCAGCTCGCATGGAGGTCATCTAACTAATGCAATGAATCATCATGGAGAAACACTCTAATCAAATCAACACACCATGATGAAACAAAGAAAAGGGCTCATGACTCACAGATAGTCAGAGCTAAAGAAAACCTCAAGTTGAGCCACGGTGGGTCCAGCTACAGATAAGCATCAGGCACCAACCCACCGATTAAAGCTTTACATCAGAGCTGTCATAGAGTCTGAGGCCTGACCCACCATCGTGCAATTAAAGAAGAAACCATAGCTATAAACCGTGATTGGGTTTAAAACTAGGCACGCAGACTGTCGCATGATATCCAAGTTATATCCAACCCTTATATAACGTTTTACAATCTTTTTGAATTGGTCACTAAAATTAGGTTTTCCAACAATTCGTTTGAATTTATAAACTAAATCACCATAAAATATAGGTTCTGATATGCCATGATGCAGAAGAGTTTTTAACCTAATGTTGTATTTAACAATTAACTCTGAGTAGCGGAATTGGACAGTAAATTTCACAGTCTCTGTGAGCCAGCTCATCCGGTTTCTGCCACACAATTATTCGAGGATAATTTGAATACAGAATTGAAGGAATTAGATGACTCAAAGAAGGTATCCATCACTTTGAAAAGATGGTTTTTCAAGCCAGAAAGAAAGAACAGATATGCTAAGAAATATTCTTCACAGGAGGTGGGGATTCTCAAAAATTACAAACCTTTTCAAGGGAAAATGGTGTAACAACAAGCTTCAAGAAAGGATTACAAAGGGAAATGGTCGCAGAGGCGCCAATAACAACCCATTCCGTAAGTAGAAACTATCGTCAATACTTATCTTTCAATCTAGTGAATACACCGCAAAATTTTAGACTGGAAGCCTTATGTGGTACAAAGTCCAATACACACATTCAATTATATTGTGATAACACTTCAAGTAGTGCATACTTAAGAAATTTTTGGGGAAAGAAGAGATATTTAAATGTACTAGCTATTGATATCTGGAACTGGTGCATTTCCCACAACATTTATTTAAGCATTTCTCATGTGGCAGGTTTTTTTTAATGTAGAGGCAGATGAACTTTCTAGGGGGCTTAATCTTAATAAGGACCTTGAATTGGCTTTAGATATGGACATTTTTCAGGAGATTGTGTGTAGGTTTGGCAAACCCGACATTGATTTTTTTGCCTTGAGGCTCGATCATAAACTTGAAAGATACATTTCATTTAGACCAGATCCCAATGCAATGGCGGTGGATGCCTTTTCAATATCTTGGACTCAACAATATGGTTATATTTTTGCACCTTTCCTCACCCTCAGAATGGTTTTACAGAAGATTGTGGAGGATGAGATGGAAACATAAGTAATAGCCCTTTTATGGATAGCTCAAGGTTAGTGGCCACAACTGGCTCATCTGATTGTGGATTTCCCCATAAAACTTCCTCCAACACGCAAAATATTGTATCAGCCAAACAACCCAGAAAGTTCTCACCCTCTACAGAAACTGAGGCTGGGGGCATTTCGCGTATCAGGGAAATTTTGCATGTCATAGGAGTTCAGAGAGAGTCTACCTACCTCATCAATCAAGAAGGAGACAATCTACAAAGAAACAATATTAGTGCTACCTTAGAAAGTGGCTCAAGTTTTCAGGTTCTCGGGAAATTGATCTACTTCAAGCCTCTATAAATGTATTGAGTTTTTATATGATCTGTATAAATCAGGAGTTCAGTATAGTGGTGTTGGGACAGCCAGATCTGCTTTTAGTGGATTTTTAAGCTTGTGTTTTGAGGGTCATATTGGCATTTGTTGCGGTCGGCCGTGGCCGGCCGCTTATATAAACATCATTCAAAACACACATCAAATTCAGGTTTTGACCGAAGCTTTATGCCGTGCTCAGGCTATATTTTATTCGCTGCCGAACAACGAGTGGGGTACCAAATATCGTGGGTTGACCTACAGCGCGAAGTAAACTGTACGTGAAATCTGTAGTTTCACAAAGAATGCGTCAATTTGCCCTGTCGCTTATATAAACGCAATAAGTATTTGCGTTTTAAAAAAGCTGGCAAAAGTTAAACGTCCCAAAGTCAAAATGTCCTTGATTGGCAAAGAGTGCAAGCGAACTTCACATCAGTAAACGTACTTCTGTGGTTGTCATCCACATCTGATTACATAGAATTACTATGAATTCAGGCACTGTCTTATGACGGTCATGACAAACAGGTTTCATGCCCCCAAAGGGAGGCATATAGTAATAAAACTGACTGTCCTTAGTGTCCTAGGTGTTTGAGTGTTCATATCATATGCGGAGTATATCTCCTATATTATTTTAGGTAGGAATGCCAAAATTCGTGTCTTAATGCATTTAGGGTCATAGAGCGTCACACATCTTTACCACTGCCATCAGATCTAGATCCACGAGCATACATCCTAGGAATCCCAAATTTGATTTGTGAACACATCTTGGGGTCACAGAGTCTGTACATATACAGTTAAGCGACCACTGTGACCTTGATTTACTGGCATTAGTTTTAAGAAAAATGTGCTGTCTAGTGTTGTCAAATAATTTTTATAAATGTGTCGCATGCTAGATACATTACCATAACATACCATGATTAAGCCGGGTGCTTTCAAAAGATCAAGTTACAACTCGCTGGAAGCATGTGTTAAATGGTAACAAATCACAGTTCAGATGTTAATAACCAGGGCTTAGAATAAATCTACATGGACAAGCTCTAGAAGTTCAAAATGGAAGCATGCAGTGGGCAAGAATACATACAATGATAGGGCTAAGCGACCGCCAGCTTTTTTGAAAAGCTAATACTTGTAATAGTGTGTTAGTCAAGAAATTTATGAGAGGAGTATTTAACAAACGACCTGATTTGCCTAAATATAGGACACGTGGAATCCAGAAATTGTTTTAAATTATTTATCAAGTTTGAGTTCAAAGCTTACCTTACTTCAGCTTTCTCAGAAAGTTTGTATGCTGATTTTACTCCAAACAGAACAGGCCAAAGGGGGCAAATTATTCATTTATTAAAAGTTGGTGATGTCATATTTCATGCGGACAGTTTGGAGTTACAATTTTCTGTTGTGCTTAAACATACTAGACCTGGTGTACATCAGCATTATATAAGGTTTCAGTCATATATTCAGAACAAGTCATTATGCATTGTTTCGCTATTGCGCGAGTATATAGATAGGACGTCCAGTTTGAGAGGTCAGTAGATACAGCTGTTCATTTCGATGCAAGCTCCCTTTAAAGGAGGGGCTCGTGCTACTATCTCAAGAAGGGTTAAAAAGAGTTATGGATAAAGTAGGAATTGATGTCATATGTTTTAAACCTCATAGCACAAGTACATCAACATCATCAAATGCTAAGGGTGCTCCCTTGAGTGCAATTATGAACACAGCAGGGTGGACACAAAATAGCACTTTTAGGAAGTTTATGACAAACTTGTACAGGGAAGTCCTGTTTCCAAACTGTAATCTTGGGCAATTGATTATGATAAGGTGAATTTGAGATGTAAATATTATTCAGTTTGAAGGGAATTGGATATTATTTTTATTGACTATATAAAGGGATGTAACTGTTACGGATTTACGTTGCTGGACTTGTACTTGCAGAAGAAAAAATTGAGCCAGTGCATGAGATTTCCAACAATTTGGTATGTGCGACCAGCAAAGCCTTAGATCAGTCTGCGCATATGCGCAGTCTGATCAGAGCCTTTGCTAGTCGCTTGAGTATTCTATGATTGTTAAGCTACTGGCTGAACATCATTTGTAGTTTCTAAGCTTAAAAGGAGGCTGCACAGGCTAGTCAGAGTCTACACTTGTCAAAATTTCAAATTGTTGGAAATCTCATGCCGTGGCTCAAATGATATCAACAGATGGGTATCTGGAGGACAAACTTAAGCTGATAAATGCTTTTATTTTAGCTAGTGAAAAATACACTAATAGTATGAAGTAATTCAACATATTTGGTAAGCTCTGGTTTGTTTATTCTTGAACACAGTGACTCTAAATTCTTTATGGGGACCCATAAGTGTATTTATGGGGATGAATTTGTAAGATTAAACGAGACTTATACAGTAAGTTGAAGTTTGATCAAGATTGTATATACCATAAATACCCTTTGGGGTCACATACCCAACCTTTCACCCTGTCCATATTATTGGGTTTGCTGGGTCCAAGAAATAATTGACACAAGACCTTAATTATTTCTACTATATAATTTAATCATTCCCCACAACAACTTAAGTTTAACATGATGCAGCTGGCTGGCTTTCTGCTATAGCTTGTCTCCAATTCTGCATGGTCTGGCAATCACCCTAATGCGTGCCCATATAGGGAAAATCCAGCTCGTTTGTTTACAATCTGAATGTAAACAAACTCTAGTTGACTCAGCAGCTCTCCAGGGTCATTTCTGCAATATTTTACCCAGGGTGTGCAGAGACCTCAATCTATCCAGAATGAACAGCTACAGGGACAGAAGCAACATTTTCTGAAAACTTAATCATTGGTCAGCCCAGACAAGCCCAAGAACAAGGATGCTCACACCAACTTGCATATTTACAGCCCATTGAAAAGGGAAATATCTTGTGTTGAATAATATCCGTTTCCATAATTGTGGCCTGATTCCAGTTTTTGGGCTTTCAAGTATGAATCTCCGACGATCACGTGACTCGTACTCAATGTGAACCCTAATTAGGGTATTTATGATACATGAAATTTTTTTTTGTCTTCATATTTTATTTGTAATCATTTACAATCACACATATATATACACACACAATTACTGATTTAACAAACATTAATTTCCTTGTTATGTACTCTCTCACCAGCTTTCTTCCTTCTTTCTTTAATTACTTCAGGTTGTGCCTAAATATATTGTCTATACCATATGTCTCCAAATAATTTAAACATCAGAATATTATGAATTTATTGTGCAGATGAATAACACTGTATATTCTACCTGAGTCACTGTCTAAATATTTAAGAAAAATATGGTATATTATGGAAATTAAAACGTAGTGTCTATAATTATGAAGTTCCTTTATCTATGAAGACAGTTTCATTCTGACTTGCTCTGTGTGACCTGTCAATACATGTGGCTCTATAAGTTTTGATGACTTATGATTTCATATAATTTTATCTTTAACTGCACTTTCATTTCCACACAACAACCTTTATCTTGAGAAGTGGTTCAAGGGAAAATAACCTAGTTGTGGAGTACTAGGTATCTTCTAGTACTTGATGTAAAGCGGACCATTTAGCTTGAAATTTTTCATGTCTATTGCGAATCTTTGAAATGTATTTTTCATTTTTATATTTCCTCTTCAAATAGATACAAAAGTTTTCTAAAATCATACGATTGGCATAAAACTTTGTTTTGCATATAAAATACTTTGCTAAAAGTAGTAAATGCTTCAATAATCCATTTTTTGTAGGTTTTAAAAACAGAATACTGTTAATTCAAGCTCAATATTAGCTTGAAATCTCAACCAGTTCTGAAGAGGTACCCAAAATTCTTTTAGCTTATTGCAAAGGAAGAGGATATGTATTATTGTTTCAGATTCTTGATTACAAAAAGAACACCTATCATTGTCTATCTTTTTAATTTTGAGAAGAAAGGATTTTGTTACAAGTATATGATTATTGACTTTGAATTGAAATTCCTGTAATTTTACCTCTTTAATATTGTTAGTCATAGTGTTATAACTATTCCACTCATTTTCTGATATATTTCCAATTATGTTCACCCATTTTCGCGGTGGAGGAGTTAAATCCTTATTTTCTATAAGAATATCATAAATTGTCCTGCTACCTTTTTTTCTTTGCACAATATTTTGACATAGCAATTTCGAGCCACATTTTGCCTCAAATTTAAACATTTCACACTATTTTGGTTTATTTTATTTTCCAGAAGGCAGGTAATTTTCTCAGAATTGACTGGTTGTCTAAAAAAGTTCCATGTATATCATAAGTGTCTTTTAGTTCATAAAAATGATAAGACTGTCCTTCAGCATTTAATAAATCTATAACATTCCTTATACCTTTATCATGCCATTCTTTAATAAATAAATTGTGTCCCCTATTCAAATTAGAATTAAACCAAATTGGACTGTATAATATCTCTTCTAGTGTCTCGATTTCAACTGCTTGGCAAAATTGTTTCCAACTTAAGAGCATGTCTTTCCAAAAGGGATTGTTTACATCGTATGCTTTTATATGTGCGTAGTGGCCCCTTTAGTCAGTAAACTGCTTATATTTATGTTTGACAGACTGCTCCAAGAGCAATCAGTCTGAGCAATTTGCCGTCTAAACCAAGTTACTTTTAATGCTGTAACAAAGCTATCAATTTTAATCATTCTCTACAGGCCCCCTTTTGTAATATCTTAAATTATATATTGTCTTTTTATTCTGTCAGGTCCTGAATTCCAAATGAATTTGTAAAATAATTTATTCAAAGTTTTTTCCAGATTTCCAGGAGGGTTAGGTAGAGCTAAAAAAAGGTGAACAAATTTTGCAATGGCTAATGATTTTATAATAGTTATTTTCCCTTGTATTGAAAGTCTCCTTTTTGACCAAGTTTTTATAGTATTTTCCACTTTTTCAAGATATCTGTTGTGTTTTGGTCCCATATGTCGAAAACCTCTGGTGTGAAAGTTACTCCTAAGATTTTGAAAGGCCCCTGGTTCCAGTCTAATTTATAATCTTCACACATCTGACGATTTGATTTATTCATTGACCCAATCCATATTGCTCTTGTTTTTTCTACATTTATTTGAAGTCCAGAAAAAGAGTGAAATGATTTTAATTTAGCTAAAGTTTTCCTTAAAGATAACTCAGATCCGTCCAAGAAAATTTTAGTGTCGTCTGCATATTGAATTAATTTATATTCTTTATTTTGTATCAAAATACCCTTAATAAGATTGTCTTTTCTAATCATGTGGCTTAGTACCTCAGCACAGAGAATAAAAATGTATGGTGAGATAGGATCTCCTTGTCTACAGCCCCTTTGTAGAATAAAATACTCAGTCATATGACCATTTTGTAGAATACATGACTCTGAGCCATTTTGAAATAATTTGATCCATCTTTTGAAGAAAGGTCCAAAATTAAAGTAATCCAGAGTTTTGAGAATAATTTCCATGATACTGAGTCGAAAGCCTGCTTGAAATCAATTGAAAGTATTAAACCTGGAATAAGTTGTTTTTTTGTTTTAAAAGAGGACGTCATATATTAATCTAATGTTTTCTCCTATAAATCTACCAGCAATGAAACCTTTCTGATCTTCATGTATAAGTTTATGCAGAACCTTTTTAAGACGGGATGCAATGACTGAGGATGCTAGCTTGTAAATTACATTCAGGAGAGAGATTGGTCGCCAATTTTTCAAATTAAATGGTGATTTGTTTAGTTTTGGAAGGCAAGTTCTTATACCTTGTTTTTGGGTAATTGATAATGATCCTGTTTTATAACCATAATTCAATGAGTTAAGAATAAAGTTTTTGAGATCAATCCAAAAGAATTAAAAAAAAATCAGCAGTGAACCCCTCATTTCCTGGAGTGTTTTAGTTTTTCATGTTTTTTAATGCTTCTGCCAGCTCAGAATATTTTATATTGCCTTCCAATGACTCAGCCTCATTTTTAGTCATTTTAAGATTATTTACCCCTATCTGTGCTTCAATAGGTGTGTCATCAATTAAAATATTTTCACTATACAGGTTTTTAAAATATGTTTTTTGGCTATTTAAGATTTCTTCTGTGCTTAAACTTTCTTGACCATTATCTTCTATTATTTTTGTGATTACCTTATTAGTGAAGTTTCTCTTTTCAAAATTTAAAAAATAACTTGAAGGTTTTTCCCCAATGTCTTCATACCTACATCTTGATCTTATCATTACTCCTTCAATTTTATGTTTTCTTATTTCATTTAGTCTGTTTTTCTTGTTTTCTAATAAATTTAAATCTTCTTCACTCACTGTTTGTAAATTTCAGAGTTATTTCTTTCTAGTAGTGATATATCCTCTTCTAGTTCCTTTTCTTGTTTAGTATTTTCTCTTTTTTTTCTAGAGCTGTATTTTATTGTCTCTCACCTGATGGCTAAAAGAATCATTTCTAATAGAAGCTGATCATTAATAGAATATGTGTTTTCTATATCATCATTATTGATATTGTTGTTGCTGTTGCTATTATTATTACTATTATTATTATTGTTATTATTATTATTATTATTGATGATGATTTTGTTATTATTATTATTATTATTATTATTATTATTATTATTATTATTATTATTATTATTAAATTCTCTATCTTTTTAAGTTTAAGTATGGTTCCTGAATGATCTGTTCTGTAGCCTGATACCACACAATTGTCATAGACAAATTCAAAACTTTCTTCACTAACTAGAAAGAAGTCTAGACGAGCTTGTTTTTTCACTGGATTTAATTTCCTCCATGTGAATCCTTTTTCATCATGTAAATTCCTGTATACATCAATAAAATTATCTTCTCTCAATAAATTTTAGGACTTCCATTCTAGCTCTTGGGTTATTTATGTGCAAATAGTTTTCAGTATCAACATCAGGATTTAGAACTAAATTCCAGTCACCAAAAATCATAAGATTTTCATTTCCAAAATCTTGTACCTTTTGCTTGAGGTTTTTATAGAAATTTGGCTTATCATTTGGGCCGTAAATGCTGACTAGAGTAATTTTTTGGTGAGAATTGTTAATTCCATAATGATAAAATTTCCATCCGGGTCTGTTAAAATTTGTCCTGTATCACATGCAAAGTTATTGTTTATCAATATCATAACACCCCTGCTTGCATTTGTACCTTCTTTAGCACTTAATACAATATTATACCCCCATTCTGATTTTACGTAAGAATACATTCTTCTATCAATATGGACATCCTGTAAGCATGCTATATTATATTTCTTTGACCGAATGTATTGAAATAAATCTCTCATTTTTTGCATGTTTTTTAGGCCTCGACAATTTTGGGAAAAAAATAGTTATCAAGTCATCCATTAATTATAAGTAAGTTTCTCCATACAAAAGCCTGGCATACAGAGCTTACAATTGCAGACAAGACACGCACAGCAGCAGAATATCGTTTAAACAACACAAAAACAAAAAAGAAAAAAATGAATGTGACATAATTTACACATGTAAAAGAAGTTTTAGCTCTTGATATATTTGCAGAACTATATAACATAATGTGGCAAATAAGTGGATGTTTGTTCTATATTTCAACAATGAAGTATTATAGCATTTTCGTATCAATTTCAAAGATTAGGGTACTAAAGAAGAAAAATTCAAAATTGTAAAAGAATAGCAGTTCTAATTATCTTGTACTTATCAATTCAACGGTGCAATTCAACTGTACAGTGCAGACCTCAATTAGCTGTTTTTAGGAGAACTCTTAATCTGTGTCTGCACTACCTGCACATGTATGTCTGTCCAGAGACCTAAGATTCTGTTGAAAATAGTTGTTTTGGTTTTTCAAAAGTTTATCAATCTCAACACAGATGCATACTAATGTCAAACCTTCTGGGTCCAGATTGGACCTGACATCTGTCCGGCCGATCTGGGTCCAAATGGTTTGCCAATATTCACCTCTGCCTCATGTAAATTCAACCCTAATGGCAAGCAGCCCTGGTCCAGACTAGACCCGTCACCTGTCGTGTCAGACCTGATCCCTTATTATTTACAAATAATCACCTATACTTCCTTACACTCCAATGTTAAACAGTTGGGGTCCAGATCAGCCCAAACAACTGTCCGGCCCAATCTGGGTCCAAACTATTTGCAAAACATCACCTCAACTTCCTGATGTCTGACAGTATGGGTACAGATCAGACCAAACAATTGTCTAGTCTGACCTGGATCCATACTATTTGCAAAAGTTCACCTCAACTTCCTTTCATTTATATCCTTATAACAAACAGACCAAACAATTGTTGAGCCTGATCTGGGTCCAAGCTATTTGTGATAGTTCACCTCAACTTCCTGATCCTTACGTCAAACAGCATGGGTCCAGATCAGACCAAACAATTGTCAAACCTTGATCAGGGTCCAACCTATCTGCAAAAGTTCCTTCCAACTCCCTGTCAGTTACGTCCTATGTCAAACAGCATGGTTCCAGGTCAGACCAAACAATTGTCAAGCCTGACCTGGGTCCAAACTATTTGCATAAGGTCCCTTTCAAATTCCTGTCAGTTACATCCTTATGTCAAACAGTATGGGTCCAGGTCATAAAAAACAACCGTCAAGCCGACCCGGGTCCAAACTTCCCTTCAACTTCCTCAGTTATATCCTTATGTCAAACAGTATGGGGCCAGATCAGACCTAACACTTGTCACGCCTGATCTGGGTCTAAACTATTTGCAAAAGTTCACCTCAACTTCCTGTTAGTTACATCCTTTTGTCAAACAGTATGGGTCAAGATCAGACCTAACAATTGTCAAGCCTGATCTGGGTCTAAAACTATTTGCAAAATACATGAAATCTTGATCAAGCTTCAATTTACTGTGCAAGTCTCGTTTAACCTTACAATTACAGCGAATCCAGGGAGAGACCCATACAGACCATTATGAAAGTTTCTTCCAAACCACTTATCTTCCAATATTCTTTTCAAATTCAATGGTGGATAGGAAAGTTGACTCATAAAGACATATATTACTGTCCAATAGAGATCATAAAATGATTAACTGATAAGGGACAGTTTCAGTATCTCACCAAATTAAAGGGGCCTCAAGAGGAGAGTTACCTGTATACAACACAATTTCTTTCACTAAGATACGGATCATTATTTTATCATAAAATAACTAATCCCTCCATGGGACCACTTTGTTGCCCCTGTAAGGAAGTCATAATCATCTTTTTGATCTGCCCAGTATGACCCCTGGAGAGTCATTATGAGTGGTACCAGTATTATTGCTCATTTCCTTTTACCTCTTTAACCTTTGAAAGAACCTTAGAACTGATTCCGTTTATCTTTATTTCAATCGTCATCAGTGATTGGTTTACAAACACGTGTAATAAGTACTTCACATGTGGCCATACAAGGAACCTGTTGGAAATGAAAATATTTATCCAGCTTCTATTGTGAAGAGATTATGAACATAGATTTTGATGAAGATTAGAGGAAACTACCAACGAAATAATTTCTCATCTATTCAAGGGAGTTATCAACCTACCCCTAGCCTAACAGAATTTCATTGTCCGATCAATACCTTGCAATAGGTTAAATAAATCTTTTCCATGTATCTTTCAATGAATAAGAATGGTGAATTCATAGTTTGACAAGAGGTTTAGAAGAAACTTTCATAATGGTGTGTATGCATCTCTCTCTGGATTAGCTGTAAATGTGATGTTGCTCCTTTTATCAGACTATTTATAATATACGTTAATCTCTAAAAAAATAATTTCCGAGATTCAATCTCGAGTTTGGTTTCAAGGCCACTGTCGATACCAAACAATAAACAGGAAAGTATTACCAATGATCACCATAGTAGGAGGAAAATAAATGAACAGAGTCGCGATCCTCGAGAGAACCTGTCTTCTCGTTTGTACTCAAGCTTGAAAAGTGACAGAGACTGACTAAAAACTTGAAAATGTTGTATGCACTGCCGCTTTTAAACAATATGTGCACCAAATAGCAAAGGTGCTGAATAGCCTGCGAGTGCGCAGGCTAATCAGCACATGTCACAGTTCTGTTTGCTTTTCTCCCATGTCGAGCCTCATGTTTTATTGGTATTTATCCAATATTCTCTTTAAAGCAGCATTAATAAATTGCACGACATATTATTTGAGCCGTGCCATGTGATTAACAACAATGTGGCATTTTGACAAGTGTAGATTCAGACGAGCCTATGCAGCCTCCTTTTAAGCCTAGAAACTCCAAATGATGTTCGGTGAGTAGCTTAACACTCATAGAATAATCATGCGACTAGCAAAGGCTCTGATCAGACTGCGCGTATGCGTAAGCTGATCTGAGGCTTTGCTGGTCGCACATACCACACTGTTGGAAATCTCATGTCATGGCTCATTTTTATATCCAATATTCTCTTTAAAGCAGCATTAATAAATTGCACGACTTATTTATCATCGGCATGAGTAGGTTTGCTTTTTTATTTCCTCGCTTTGCCACTCATTTCTGGAAAAAGTGGCCCAGATTTAAGACTTAAGCATATTTAGATCTGGAAGAGAAAATATCTTCGTTCACAAAGCGAAAAAAAAAAACTCTCACGTTTGGTACCAAATCTTCGCCCTGGATTCTGTTATTGTTAAAAACACAAAATTGTCAAGCTCGCATGCATGGCATTAAAGTTATTTTTATTGTTTCTGACTTTTGTAATGCATCATCACAGAGAAACAATCTGTTTCAATTACCACATTATAGTGAAACAAAGAAAATGGCAAACCACTCACAGATACTTAGTGCTAAAGAAAACCTCAAGTTGAACCACAGTAGGCGCAGTCAAGCTATCATTTGCGATAAGCTTTTAAATTAACTATTTGCATGCTCGGCAATTTTTCATGCTTTTTTGTTGTCTGCTGACCTTTTTCAAAATTAACTTTTTCAAAAACATATTTCAGGAATACTATCCATCCAAGCATCAAACGGGTTGGATCTGGATCAGGACTGACGTTCTGTCCGTTCTGGTCTGGATCTGGTTTGCAGATGACAATTTTAAGTCGACACTGGCAAGAAAAGAGTTAAGGAAGAGATATTTCTAAAGAAAAAAAAACGCCTGCTTATCTGGGTTCTTGTGTGCAAGAAATGGAACATACAGATCTCAGGACAGTGGCCAGCAAAATGAACTCGTTGACAGGTGGACCCATCAAACACTCAGGTCTGGTCAAAGTCTTTGATGGGCGCTCTATGGGTAACCAAGGATTCAACGTGTCTTCATGCGGAAAACTAACACTGATGTGCAGACTGATTTGAATATTTGCTGTAAGTACATGCCAACTTGTAAATTATCACATGGGATATGTGGCAATCGAAAACGCTCTTAAAAATCGACGAATGCGGATCGAAAATAGCTAGAAACCGACTGGCGACACATCGCAATCGAAAACCCTATTTCTAACGAGTTTTGATCTACGTTCGTCGATACTATTAACGTTTTCGATTGCCGCCTATCCGGTGTGCTTATGCTAGATACTGCCATCCCTGAACTTCAAAACCCTTTCCTTATAATCAGTTTCAAACAGTTTGGATCCAGATCAGGACGGACGTTAAAGAAAAACAGCTTATCTGGGTTCTTGCGTGCAAGAAATGTAACATACAGACTTCACACTGGTAAATGTATACGTCGATTTGGTGGTATTTACGCGTATTGTCGGTACTTCATAGACCGGAAGTGGTAGATATTGGTGTTAATACTATATACAAAGACATGCCATATACCTAAAGGACTATAGAATTAGATCATTTTTAAGTTTTCAGTATGTGCTTGGCGATTTATGTAAGCATTAAGGAATAGATTCGAGTACCGATCATCCAGATCGGTACTCGAATCTATTCCTAAATGCTTACATAAATCGCCATGTGCATGCCTAATACTTAAAAATGGTCTAATTCTATAGTCCTTTAGGCATATTGCATGTTTGTATATATAGTATTAACACCAATATCTACCACTTCCGGTCTATGAAGTACCGGCAATACGCGTAAACACCACCAAATCGACGTATACATTTACCAGTAGTAATTTTAATTACTCTAGATATTTCAAGAACTCACTGTCCTCGTTACCATGCTATTACAATTGATTTGATTAGACCCTTGACTGACTTTAGATACTGCTGTGCCAGCCAAGAGTGACAATGACGTCTGTTTTGTTTACAATTGTTAAGTAAAGCATTTACTTGTAAACTCCACTTGAGCTAATGCGAATCGATAGATCACTTGTGTATTAATCCTATCCTGTGGATAGGATTAATACACAAGTGATCGATCGATTCTAAGGCCCTGATTACTTTGTAAACAAAACATGACGTCACTGTCACTCTTGGCTGGCACGACAGTACTTTTATCTGGGTTGTCCTTGAAAACTCGTCAACAACAAATAAAAAATACAACACGATATTGATTCATTCATGTCTCAAGGTGGCGGGTTCAGACGAAGAAGTGATTATTCGGACATGCAGATTATTTTCAGGCGTTTTCAATATCCAATATATTTACATGTTCAGATAATGACGGTTCCTGCGAGGGCGCTTCTCTCTCAGTGCCTGGGCCGCCTGTACTTTATCGACATCTAATACCAATTCAGACGGAGTTCGTTGCTTTACACCCCATTTAACAATTTTAAAGTCATGTCGGGACGTGTCCTGGTACTAAGTAGGTTCAAAAACGGTCCGCGTTCCCACTGGAACTTTTCTACAATAAAATACAATGTATAAAACAGACTAATCGGGTAGAATAGCCTTTCCATGCAATACATGAACACACTTGTTACCAATACTTTCAGGAATGCGCCGACAGTATGTTTAAAAATAAAGCAATGGATCACAGCAGGCACATGACGTCAAAACAACATCGTATCAACGTCGATGCGACGTCATGACAATTACGAAGTCTATTTGGAAAGTTCTTAGCATGGCTTCATAACTCCACAGTGCGTTGATTAAATGCTATCAAATAATACATTTTTGGAAACTAGAATTCAACGGCTACTTGATGGTTAAATTTTTGTCGAAAAAGGACTCGGCGTGCACATGCAGCGCAGGGTTTATACACTGGCTGAAATTTTAAACAAAATATTTGTAAAATAAAATACCGAAGGAAAATTGGGGACCTTATATTATTTACGATCATGGTTTGACAAATTAACGATTTGGTGCCAACTTAATTTTTTATTAAAATATATTATGCGATCGCTGCTTGCACGACTTACACCTTCACATTTGCTAAATAATGACTAATACAGAAATGGTAAACTTTAAAAAATGGGACTTTTTCGATTTTTCATCAACTATTACTATAAATTGTGTCACTACAAGAGCACGAAAAATGCCTATTGAGTATAGGTTTCGCTTTATTTGTAGCGAACAATGCATAAAAATCATTTCGTCGCGCAAAAAGTGTGGCTTGTTTAGTTCTGTATTCAAGAAAATTACTCCTAATGTTACTACCCCTCCTTTTCAAGAAGTGGGTGGGATAACTTAACCCTGCACATTTTGTCGATGGCATAAGAACATCTCATGGTATCGCGTAAACCATCACAAAATTGATTGATTTCTACTCTCAGGGTATTTTACTTATTGGTTTGCCACCGTTTTCAATTGAAATGAACAAGAACGTCCACTCATAGCTAAACTTACTCTGCACCATGAGTAGATTGTAAGAGTTATCTTCCCTTTGTTCTGGTTTACACATTTTCTTTTGGTTTCAATACAAATAGTATAAGGTGTGCTTGACAAAAATACCAACGCACGGCATTTTTTAATGTACTGTCGGTTATATATTTTCAAAATATGTGCATTGTGACATGCGGTTTTTAGTCAAAAAAATTAGCGTACTTCTTTGCTTTCTAGACGGTTTTGGTATTGCTGTTCCGGTATTTAGTTATTTAAAACATCCAACTCGGTCATCAATTGTATAATAACTGTACCATTTTGTGGCCTACCAAATGGCACAAAATTATCTAGTTTCATGAACTATTGATAATGTTCTGCACACTTTTCAAAAGGTACAGTGTTATATTTACCACTTAAAATTTTGCGTTTTCCAGTATACAAACAGTGCATGTATTAACAATAGTATTTTTCGGGTATGCATTATAATAGCCTCATGAAATTTGTGCCATAATATTGAGGAAAGATAGCTCTTTAAAATGATACCAAACATGATAGGGTTTGTAAATCGGTTATTGAGATAAAAGACCATGCTAAGAACTTTCCAAATGCCCCTCGTATACTGCTAGTCATTTGCTTTCAACTAAACAAATAATATTGACGTGTAAGAATAAGAAATAATTTGATACTATCACTAAAGAAGTTCCTATTTAACTATAGAAGTTTCTATTTATTAGGGCAGTGTAGTAAATTTTGATATCGCATGGTAATCCCCCAACTGCACAAGAGCTAACAAACATTATTTTGTGGCTTATATAATGAGTTTGTAGTAAGCTATAATGAACAAAGCATCTGAGGTATTATGAAAACCAATGGTCAAGGGATAGCACTGTACTAGATACAGCTGAAGTATAATATATTTGAAATTAAGTAACGTATATAACAGTATTATCATAGATGTAGATTGTTTTGTTGCATACTAGCTGTTGGCTGCATTTATTAAAAACTTTCAATGCAATGAGCATGTCGGTAAATAAGAATTAGATTTAACTTTGTATTTGCACAAAAGAATTTGATACTATTATAGGATAACTGCGTTAACATGGCTGTAACACAGTGAGGCCTTTCAATGCTATGAGCATGTCGATGAATAAGAATTAGATTTAACTTTGTATTTGCATTAAAGAATTTGATACTAGTATAGGGTAACGGAGTTAACATGGCTGTAACACAGTGAAGTCCCAATTGCCAGGAGCTAACATGAGCCATTTTGTATCTTATATAATGCAGTTTTAGGAAATCATAGTGTACTTATTAACTCCTAAATGGGGGAGGGGTTCCGTTAGCAGATCTTGGATGGTGCGCACGTTACTATTTGCATTATGGTTTCAAGATAAGCATGCTACATAAGTATAATTTACTGCTGGTAACCACTCTCATAACATGTCAGCTGAATATATTTGTTTTTTTAAACGACATGATTTATTCCATGCTTTTTTAGCAAAAAAAGTATTTCTTATTATTGAAAAATTATCAAGTAGTAGCTATTTTCAAATGTCTACAAAAATATTTTATAACAGCTAGGGAGCTAGTCTTTACAGTTTTGGAAAGGTCAGTTAATGTCTTTGTGGCAACATCAAGACCTAGACCCAATAGTCAGTGATAAACAGAAACAAACTTAGTTTCCTTTAGGTAAATACTGAGGTTGGTAAGGGGGTGCAATCTATGCTGCAGCTTTCAAAAAGATGGCCCGGTCATATTAGGCTTGTTGGCCGAATGAAATATGGTTCACTTGAAGCAAATTTGATTTTAGGTCATGGCCTTTAAGTAAATCAAATTCTTTTCTTTCTCCAACTCTCTGGGAGGAGCCCCAACATGACTGAAATATTGTTGACTTGAATTTGAAACTTAAACTCAGTAAATCAATCAATCCAAATAAGTATTACCACAATATAAATGCACCCTATCGTAGCATTACAGGCCAAAAAACATTATCTTTGACAACAGTTTGGACAACAATAGGACCATATGATATATTTTATATGGTTATATATGTTACCTTAACAAATTTGACAAGATATGGGAATTGTCTTTATCCAGCTGTTACTTAAAATCTATTATACTCTCTCTTTATGAGCTTTAAAACCTATAACTGGGCAAATCAGTAAAAATATTCTGTTGTTTCAAAATATATGTTTTGCAAATCTAAATGTGCATTGATAATGTCTTTTAATATGAACCATTAAGTTCTATTTTAGACAAACAGGTAGCTATATATCTATTTAATGCAAACCAATATGTTTCAAATGAATAACAACACCAAATTATGTATAATTTAAAGCAAAAATTATGCATTTAATGGAATGTATTTAAGTCAGTAATATACGTTACATATAATAAAACAAGCAAATAAATGATAATTTACACCAGAATTTTTTCAAATATCGTCATACTCAATTCTTTATCAAAAATGCTAATATTATGGTGTTTTAATGCTTACAGATTGGATTACATGCCTTGTTTAAATGAAAAGGTATTTACCTTATAACACATTTTATTCAGGGTCATCATACTCAGCAGCTTATAACGCTTACACTTTCTGTGATAGAAGTAAGCTATTTGCAGTTTTGCATTTGCCAGTTAATTGTCTTTTAGAGTCATGGTATTTCGATCTAAAATGCGCATTTAAAGTTTATCAACAGAAAGTTTTTTAAAAAAGAAATGAATGATGTTAAAGGGTGTAGTTCACAAATATAACGCATGTAACATTAAGTAATGTAAGAAACACACTTCTGCCTGAATGAAACCTTTGTAGAAGCCATCCCGTATAAAAATTAGCACATACAAGCTTGGAAACAAGTATGTAACTATGTCTAAGAGTACTTTAGCATTGGCACAAAATAGTATTTAATTTTTTTAGGGTAACATATGTAATTTTGATGTTACATGATAACGCGCAACTTCTCAGAGGGCTAACCTGTCTCATTCTGTGGCGTATACACTTAACATAATTTCTAATTTGTCACTCATTTTTTCTGATCAATCGTTAGTAAAATTGAAATGAATTTTTGCCTATATATGTGCAGTGTAATGGGCACAAGTTAAGCGAAAGTTGTCTTTCATTTCAATCCACGGTTTTTTGGTTAAAAATGCAAAATATGTTTTTTTGAAGAAAAATGGTTTTGAGTGAAGTTTTATATCAAATCTAAGTGCAGTTGGTAATAAACTGGTCTAGTCGACTTCAAAAAACCAAACACTTGGAATTTTGACTAAAGTAGTTTTTGCGCATTTTTTAAAATACAACATTTTTCGAGTTTTTTGAAATTCATAATTATAATAATAAGAAGAAGCTTGTGCAAAAATTGCTGTATGCACTTTATTTTATCTGAACAAGATAGCCCAAACAGAATAGAACTTTATTCGTCCATTTTGTGATGACAAACATTTCACTGCTGCTGCGCACTTCCGGTTTGAATGTAAAACTAAAAAAAGGTTAATTTGACGGTACATTGCATTATTTATTCAATTTCCAAACTAGAAAGGGACGTCTAGTAGTAATAAATAATCGCTGAAAAGTTCAATACTGTGTCATAGATAATAAGGCGTACAGAACGGTGCGTACTTCCTATGTAAATTGCATGCAAAAAGCTGAATTCCTATGATTTAGCTGCTGGTAGTGTTTGTCATCATACTATTACGGAACAGAAAAGAAGAGTATCTTCATCTTCATACCTTCATACCCCTTTGTTGAAGTGGTACAATACTTCTTCTTTAGTTTCCTGATTAATGTTTTGAGCTTCCGGTCGTATGATTTCAGCGATTCATTTGAAGCGTGTTCGTCTTTAATCACGGCAGTCAGAAACATCTTATCACATGAGGGTACGTTTACTCTAGCATCGTCTGTGCAAGAGGTACAAGCCATTTTTAAATGAATTGGCATGCAGAGTTTCGGCAAGGCCTTGGTTGATTTATAGAAGCATGGATTTTGTATAACCGAATCTTGCTTTGAAAACTAACTCAAAAATGTAAGGTGACCAATTAGAAGTTTTGCTCAGTGTATATTGTAGAATCAGGAAATCATAGTGGCCAAAATTACCCCTGCAGGGGAGCAGGGTCTAAACCCATCCCCCAGGTCTACCATGGACATGGTATGCAGGATTGACTTTTCGAACCACTATATATACTCAAACAATAAAGTTATGTCCACTTGACGTTTATGTTTGCCAGTCGCATTTCATTCAAATTTTCACCGTACAAACTTTGATCATTTAGAAATGATTTCCATTTAAGAGTTATCCATTTGAAAAAGTTCAGTAGAGCCGCTGACAAAGCAGCGAACACAATAACCCTTAAAATAAAAAGTCACAACATCAATAGCTTGTGTGTCCGCCATAATCCCGAACCGTTCAAGCACATTTAAACATCACTGAACAAACTCTCTAGTAAGATAAGCTGGCTAGTTGTATGCATTACTTTTACGGCCACAGCCATTAGTCTGTAACATACTCTGACGTCACAAAGCATCAATCACGAGCATGCGTGAAAACACCCAGAAAATTCATTATTGGCCCAGCATTTTGATAACAAAATCGAATAAATTTGATGATTTTCGTCATCACAAGCATTTTAACATTAATTAAGACTAATAAGCATCAAACCAATTGATAACGGAAATTCTCTGATGATTTTGCAGTAAGGGGTGGGGTAAAAAACAGAGATTTAGTGAACCTTTGATGCCCGACATCAGCCATAGTTTTGTTTTTCTCTATAGTGTAATTGTTGTCATAAACAAACACAACAAGTTAAAACGAAAACGGTCTCAAAATGATGTTAGATTAATTAAGGATATGTGAAAGTTCTTAAATTGTTATTGTTTAATTCAAAGGGAGGTAATTTTAGATAATTTCGTAAATGAAAGATTTGGAACTGCAATTTCGCGCGTTCAATAAGCAGACTTGGGATTTTTAGATGTTTATTCATCGTCGGACCCTTCTGGTCGCCATTTAACGTAAAATGTGTCACGTTTTGATGATAAACTTCGTGATGATAATGGAAAAAGCTGTGTGCACATTAGGTTTAATAACTCTTCAAGATCAGAAAATAAAATAAAATAATTACCATTTTTTATGAGTCGAACGTTTAATAAACATTTTGGTTTTATTTTTGTTGCAACATCTTAACTGGATCGAAAGATACAGTACCATGAAAATCGGACGTTTCTATTTGCTTTGAGAATACATTGCTACAAATATAGAAGCCGTGATCCTCATGGTTTTAGAGAAAAAGGTTGTTTTATGGGTTCCCAATTTTAAGTCCGTGGCAAGTAAAGACCCTCTGGGCATGGCCAATTTAGATCCTAGAGGCATTTTGGCAGGATTAATGTTAAAAAAATGTTGCTTTTTCATATTTAACGGGCGTGTCCGTGGTATTGCCAAATTAGACAAGATGACAATTTAAAGCAGTCATAACACGGGGCCCCAAATACATCCCCAACCCCATTTGCCTGATTTTAAAAGCTAAAACGGACGTATCTTCTAAGTTTGAGATTTTCTTTTGAGTTTAGAGGAACATTCAGTCTATTATTCAAATGAGAAACAGCCTATTTGTGCCTGTTTTTGCTTGGCAACTGGGCTTAATAAGTTCTTCCATTAAAGTGCCCAAATGGGTATCTCATGTATAAAATGTGTCTTGGAAGAATTTTGAAAAACAAATTATCAAAAGTAACAGCGTAATCAATTTCTTAGATATTTTAAGTATCTATCGCAGATAAAACTGATAACCAATTATTGCATTTGAGTACTTTGCATAGAATTTAGTGTTGCTTTGGAAACTGTAAACCCTATTTGATGTTCAAGTTGCTTCCAAAAAGTAAATATCCAACTGGAATGTTTTATTTTCAAACAGAACACACTTTTATTATTTATACAATATATAAAAGGTTCCAAGAAAGAAAACGTCATATCTTTTTGAGAAATTGTTCGAGAAAGATTTAGTACATTTCGTTTAAAACAGGAGTTTTAAACGCTTAAAATTTGACTACTCATCTTCACAGACTGTTTCAAACCAGAAATTAAAAAATAAATACTGTTTTCTTGATGACTGCGTATTTCAGGAGATCAGACTAACCCATGGAAATCAATTATTACCAAATATAACGAGAAATAAATGAGTTTCGGCATTTTCAAATTTGTTCAAATAAACATGAAACACCTCTTGTATATATACTGAATACTATAAGCTGTGTACCTCATTGTTTTGGAGATGTTTTTAACGTTTTTCCCATTATAAGCCTATGGGGGCCATTGATCCCCAGGGCGAGGCCAGGTTGGAGCCCAGGGTCTTGATTGGCAGGATTGATGTAGGGGACGTTTGAAAGGTGGAGAAATAAATCACTTTGAATGTCTGGGGAACTTAGCAAATGGTGAGCTGTGAGAGGTATGGTGAGCGATATATCCAGGCTCACAATATATTTAATAAATAACAACACTGGAGACAGATATCAAGTTCCAATTTTCTTCTTCTATAAATGTTACTCAAAACTTAATGTTCATTACACATGACACTAAAACCGTTCAAATAATATATAGTTACTGGTATATCCAAATATAACAATAAGTTCTTCTAACTATCGTATAATTCAAACAGTATGTTTAAACCATATGGATTTGCTGGAACATTCCAAGCGTAGGTTTCTAATCCTAAATCAAAATTGGTAAATTACCAAAATAGAGTAAATGTCATAAAATTTCGGTTGGTAAATCCAAACAGTATTACATCTTAACCACTGAGTTGGTAGATCCAAACTATCTTAAATTATCATGCCTTAACCGTTTAGTTGGTAAATCCTAACTGATTTTCATAAATCAAAATTACTAAAATTCTAAAACACAGACACGCCAATATTCTAAAATTTACAGCATTCGCCAATCACCTTGGCAGAGCCATAAGGCGGTCCTAAAACATATAGATTAACATCTCATTAAGCAAATCTCTTTGACGGACTATAGCGCCGCCGCTAAACGAACGTGGTTAACAGACGTTGTGATCTCAACTCCAGTGAGCATGTTTGCACAACTGAATCATTTGTGATGTAAAATGTATGACACTAAAATATGATCACCTTAAATTGATGTCAGCACCTGCGAGAAGCTTAGGTTCGACTCAGTAATTAAAAAGACATATTCTGGTCTAAAATGCAAAATGAATTAAAATCTTCAAATTTTGAATATTTCCTAGTCAAAGTATCATTTCCAAATTCAGCATCTGCTTAAACCGACAATTAATTTGATACCCAACATGACTGTATTACACTTGAGAATTCAAAACTGTTTTCTTTATTGATTTAGGAAAATAAATAAATAAAATTAATAAATAAATGATTATTTATTTTATTATTTATTTAGAATCCAAAGTAGCAAAAATTCCCATCATAATAACTACAAGACATTGCTAAATGCTAAATGTATAAGTTGTAGGCCTCATGGTATCACAGAAGAAGACTTTTAAAGTGTTTGCCCATTATAAGTCTATGGGAGCTTTATGTTACTATGGCAACCAGGGTTCCAATTCAATCATTCCAAAAACCTGATGATGTATTGCTAGAAAATTGATCAGAATTGGCCTACTGGCTTCAGAGACAATATTGACGGACGACGTCGACGACGACGACGGAACATACTTTTTCTTTCCAACCATTTACGATTTCGGATCAATACAGTTTTCAGATACTCTTAGGTCAGATTTCCACGTCTTCTTGACAGACAAAAGTAACTCCGAATAGTAACCCCGTCATTTATCCTTATAAAATGAAAAATTTCATTTGTAAACGAGGTGTTGGAACAGCCAGGAATATAACGTTATGGCGGTACATGAATGACGTCACGCATTTTTCGATAAAGAAAGAGCGGTAGTGGCTGACGTATCTCCGCCTAGGGGCGCGGTCCAGATCACATGACATTTCAATGTTTTTCATCGAGAAATGCAAACAGGCAGAATTGTTGGTTTCATCTAAGACAACTACACTGAGTATGTAGCTATACCCTGTTAAAGTCGCATTATCAAATTATAGTGATATTACATGCAGCTAAGGGACATAATCCTGTTACAATGGCGTCTGTAGAGTCATCTTAAATTGTAATGTTATGTTGCTATACAGATGACGTTACCTATCAGCTTGTGTTATAAGTGTTTGCAGTAAACATCGTTTGTTGGCACTGAGTGCTTTGTGTTAATTGTGGATTTAACAATGGTAGGAGAGTAAGCAAAATGATCCTTTGAAATTGGGATATCTCTGAATAGTTGAAGAGTTGTGTGTTATGGAACTGTGAAGCAATGGTTGATTAAAAGGAAATGGATTTTTATTTAGAGATAATTAGCAGATGACAGCAGGTAATTGCTGCAGAGTTTAGTCCTCCGACCTTGACAGGGTCAACAAATTATGAGTTGTTGAAGCTATAGACACAGACCTGGACAGTTGTAACGGAGTTAAGTAAGGAAAAAACAAGCTGTAGCATCCAGAAGGTGACAGGAGCAAATTAAAGGAAAACATATTTGGTGAACTGGAACTTGAATGTATTTTGGTGAATATAGTATGGGTATACCGTTTAAATGATTGGTCAGATATTTGCTGGAAGATATGCCGATGAATAGATCGAATGAGTTTGGATTATTTGAGAAATTTTGAGAGAAAATATGAGGGAGTATTTTGCTAAAGTTTTGATCTGAAATACAGAAAACTTAAACAATACACATAAAGCTACTTTCTGAGAGTCTGGCATTATAACTGCTCAGAAAAAGCAAACTTAAGTAAAGAAATAATGATTGTTTTGACTGGTGTGAATTTTGCAGATAAAGAGAACATTTATAAGGACACCAAACGTTCCTTAATAAAATTTATGAGAGATTTGACTGAAGGAAAAGCTAAGGCTGGGCTAGCCAGCCTAAAGAAAGTTACGTTCACATGTCCAGCGCTTTCAATTTCAACGTTTGTTTCTTTTACGAAGCATTTTTTATGGTAAAACACAATTGTGGAGTTAATAAAATAACTTACTCTGTAGCAATTCATGTGGGTTCTACAGGCATCTTGTGGCTGACTGTCAAGACAGCTGGAAAACATTGGGGAAAGGAAAACCAGTGAGTTAATTGTAGAGTTGAGGGGCCAGAGTGATGAAGATAAACTAAAGGACAAAGATAAAAAGAGTAGAGAGCCAGTGGAACCATTGCAAGTGTGTGGTGTATGAGTTGCTAACAAACAGTAAGCTGGAGAAGTGTTGCAACTGAAGACTGAGATAAAAAAATATGAACGATGACATTAAGGAATTAAATGTGATAAAGATCTGAAGCGACAGAAAGAATACTTTCTTAATCATTAAAGAATCGTTGAACAGGAGAATGAAGGACAACTAAAGATGGCACTACCCTGAAAGGAGCTAATTCAAAGAATTACAGAAGGAGAGAAAAGTATGTAGGGTCAGACAAACCAGCAAGAAAGAAACAACAACAGAAGGAATGCTTCAGAAGCTAAATGGAAATACTAGGAAAAAGTAAAGACTCTTAGAAAAATCCAAGAAAGTAAAGCAAAAGCTACAGACGACTCAATGTAGGACAAAGACAACACCATAGATAAGTGAAAGGCAAATGAAACAAAAAATGCATACAAATAAAACTAGCCAAGTAAGACCGTGCTTTTGGTGGCATGTGGAGAGGCAACAGCTAAATGAATTGACATTTCATATGATCAGTGGAAACTGGATTGACACATGTGAAAAGTGGTAAATGAGATTTAAGAATACAAACGAAACTGGTTACATGATCACAAATTCTAGTTCTATGTAGCATTTGTATTCACTCTTCATTTAAAAACAAATATCATTTGATTTCAGTGAGAATCACACAGCAATGTTTTTGCTATCTTTGTTCATATAATTACTGGTAATTCTTTTCTAACTTCAACAAAACAACAAAAAAAAAAAAATGAAATTATAATCAGTGTTAATGTCTATTTTACCAGATATAATGTTACCATATGCTTCTAAGTGACATACTCATATTGCGATGATGTCTTACACACAGCATATTGCTTTCCACATGATAAGCACGGCGTATCACGCTTACTTTGATGGTTTTCAAATTGTTGCTGTGTCTTTCATCACCGAATTTTCCTTCCGGTTTAGCTGTTTTATATTGACGTCAAAATCATTAAAAGTTCAATTTGTTGTTTATTATGTAATGACAAAAATAGATGCTACTGAATTAATTCATTGCTTTATAGTTGATTAATACGGTGCGCTATTTTAGCAAACAATTAGAATGTGTATTTTACCAATATTTTCGGATTTGAAGGCATTGTTTCCTTTATTTTATTTTATACAAAACAGGTAAGGAATAGCTAAACAGCGAAATCGCACTTTCTAGCGGTAACTGGGCATTAACCCTGTTGTGCTTAACTAAACTCTGTTTTGCTAACCAGCGAAAAAAGGTTAGGTTCACGACATAAACGTTTCTATATGGCAGAAACTTTTTACTGATTGCTTAGATATAATTTCCTGTAAAATTGCATGTTGAAGTACTGGCCTTGAGGTGCCTATAGACCCTGGTGAACCAAACCAGGGATTTTTGTAGACATATATTTTCTGAAACCCCATTCAATTTCTTAAAAATGAAACTGGTTAGCATTCTACGCATGGGGGCGTTTCGACGTGACAGCGTGTTGATTATGTTACCTATATGAAATTTTATAACATAATGCAAGAATCGCAATAGAATATATATTTAATACATTTTTCATTTATACTGATTATATCAATAAAAATTCCAAAGTGAATTTATTCATACTCAAACACTATTTTTACTCTGTTTTAAATTTTTGGCCTCTTGGCCTTTGTCAAGAGCCAAATATCTGGATTTATGTTGTTAGCTACATCTCCATATGTCTAAGCCAACCAGTAAATATAAATTACGTTATGATATTGTCTGGGGCAACATGACGTAATTTCCAGAACGCCAAATAAAAATAATAAATAAATAAATAAATAAATAATATAATAATACATATTTTCAACAACAAAATCACAAATAATAATAATAATAATAATAATGATAATAATAATAATAAATATAAAATTTCCATTACAGAAAATAAATTGCTGCACTGCTCTAATTCAAATAATATAGAACTACATTGTACTACCACCAATGTATTGTCATTTTCAAATATGCCTTTTGACAATACATTATTACTTTCTAGATGATTAGTCATCCTTCTAGAAAAATCTGATGATCAAATAAACATCTTGTTTACATCAACTTGTTTACCATCAATATCTCAAATATCTGGGTCAACAGAAACTAAGTAAACATCATATTAAACAGACAAACGTCATGCATGTTACAGTGGAGTTATTACATGTATATTTAAAAGACAATTACATGTATGATAGGCAAGATATGTCTTACAAATACACTTTTTGTAAAGTTAATAAATTTACCTTTATGATAATAAAATAATATACAAATCAGTTTTACTATTGAATGTTTGTAATCCAACTATCTTAGACATTTTTTTAAAGATGTTATTTTCATTAGATTTTGTAATACCTGTTACCATGCGATCATAAGCTCAAGACTATAGTTATTTTATCATATTGATTAGCAATCGCTGTAGATGCTGGTGCGAAAATCATAATCTTAACTAGATGTAGGGCCTCATCATGATCTAATATTTCGAACTCAAGCGCCAGGAATGACATTTAGATTACCTGTAATCACATGCCCTGCAGAGGAATATAGATAATTAGAATTTTGCCAATCTCAGGAGTCAGGAGTATTGGAATCTATATCTATATCAGTTACAATTTTATTTAAGTTGAATATAGTAGACCTAATTGGTTTCTTATATTTATAACAAATGATAGGAGTTTCAGAATTATTAAAGTAATTTGGAATAGATAATATCACTAAATTATCCTTAAAGATACTATGTAAATTAATAAACTCCATACCTTTGTTAATGAATGGAATTTTGATAAAATGTCGTTTATGGTTGACCTCAGAATCGATATAAGGACTAAGGAAATGTTGAACATAACACCTTATAAGAAGTGCTGCTTTATATAATTTGTTTGCTCTATCATAAAGTTTATTAGCCTCTAACTCTAAATTACGTAAAATTGAGATAGGCAAGGAACTTAAAAATGAAAATAGGCAATGCCGGCCATGATTATTTAAAGTTATAGAAAAGATCCTTTAGAGAAGTATTTAAGCGTTCGGTACAAATTTTGCGCCTAATGTTGGCATTTTTACGTTTACCATGAGATCTACTTTTACGTTTTTTACATTCCAAAACAGAAAAAAACCCATCAAAATCTGGCATTTTAGATTGTTACCTTCATGGTATATATTATCATTAAAGCCTAAAAGAAAAGGTGATGCAAAAATGTAATCCATTTCAGTTCAGTTTTCATGTCTCTTTATATTTTTTAATCTAGCTGATGAATTTGGATCATATCCTGTATAATTTTTTCAACTGGCTGAATTACAATTTTACTAAGTGAATGACCATTACATTTGAAATGGCAATAAAGAAATGTGTCAAATTTTTTAGGCTTTTTTATTTTACGAAAGTGCTCACGAAACCTAGTCTCAAGGGATCAGCCAGTTTGTCCAACATATTACATTCCATAATTAATTTCAGTTCAAGTTTGAAAAAGTGACAAATATTAAAGTATTAAAATATTTGGATAATGTCCAAGTCAAATTCACATTTTCATACTATCAGAAAAAATACAACTGTAAAAGAATCAGTGCTCACAAGACATCCACACAATTGAGAGAATCCGGCACAATTAGAGAATCGAATCAAACCTCAGGTGTACATAAGGCGCATTACGCGTAATACTATGTACAAAAAAGCTCCATTTTTTATCCGGAACTGGGTAAAGCAAAATTAGTTTTGTAGCATGTGGGTTCAGCCGTATTAAAATCCTTTTTTCTTGATAACCCGAAAAGTTTAATCAGCAAAATAAATGAAGTCTGTGTATTTTTTCAATAAAATATCGCTATATAGCGATATTTTATTGAAAAATCATAAACTTCATTTGTAACCGTTTGTTTTGCTGCAATCACACTTGTTAATTATGTGGCGTCAGCGTCACGCTATGTAACATCAGCATCACATTGTCAAAGTATATCCTCGATGTACATCTGTGGTCTGATTCCACGAAATTGGCCAAGGCAGTTCTGATTGAGCATCCACTGTACAAATAGATATAAAATTGTAATGCTAAATGGGAAAGTTCACAAGTTGAAAAAAAAATGAAAAAATAATGTTTAAGATAATTTTCAACCGTTTGTAAACTTTCAGACAAAATAAAGAAACACCTGCAAGTTTCAAAAAGATCCAAATAAAACAAAGAACCCACTCTTGCGTCTGAGATGCCGAAAAATGACTTAGTGAATAAATGTAAAGAATTAGTCCAAACCACATGCACATCCTCAGACCATGAACGGAATACCTGCAAATTTAGAAAAAAAAAGATTGAAATAAAACTGTAAGAAGAGTTGCGCTCAAAAGTACCCACCCCTGACGTCTACAGACAGACAGAAGAGCCAAATTTAATAGTCTCCTTCGACTTACGCTGGGGAGACAAAACATTGAGGGATTTCATAGATCTAATGATTTTCAAGAATGTAACTTTTCTGATCTTTGCCACAAAGCGAAGGTTTATCTGAGTAGTAGTCAATCTTGGCTTGCCTCAACATGTTATTCACAATTGCACATTGACTGTAAATTTAACAGCCAATTGTCAGGTGGATATGCGCCATTAAAGTTCCAAGTTATGTCTCTTGAAAATGGTTAGCATCTTTTGTGTATACCAAGCACATGAAGATATGAAGGTCTTAGTGCGATTGTTTTGGTGAGAGGTGGAGTATGTTTCTCAATTAAGGCTGAAATATCACGTGTATTTGCACTTACGAGCTCTTCAAGATTTGTTGTTTTAAAACTGTTATTTAGTAATCTTTGTTTCAGGAATATTGGTTTTGGATGAGGACGAAGAAGAAGAAAGGAAACAAGGGCTGACACACACAAAGTGGAAGCAAAGGCAATCAATGATTTAAAACAACTCCAGAATCACTGCCATGGAATGGTCAGCAGCCTAGGCTACAAGGGGTTTTAGATATATTTCATTGGCCGAATGTTCGCCCTAGGTTCTGCTGTTTTAAAACACAAATATGGTTAAGCTCAAATGGTGGCTTTCTAACTTATGCTATGTATTATCAAAAGGAAGAAATCAATTCAATTTAACTTCTTGTGATGGATCTTAACTCGCAGAGAGTCAGAGATACGGAAAACTATTTGTGCTGCGTGGATCAAGAAGGTACGCATCAGGCACCAACCCACTAATTAAAGTTTAGGTTAGGGTCGCCATTCAGTCTGAGACCTGACCCACTGTCGTACAATTAAAGGGGGAATCAGATCTAAAAAATCACTACTGGGTCAGCAACCAGGCATGCAGACTGTCGCATAATATCAAATTAATGTAAAGTTCCACCCTTTTATAGGGGTTGATTTTATTTTGTATTGGTCAGGAAAAGACGGCTTTCCAACGATCATTTTGAAATTATACATTGAATCACATAAAGTACTGGCTTTGTACAACATTATATTAAACGATCAACTCTGTGATAGAATTTAGAAAACGCTTTACAAAGTTTAGGTTACGAAAAACCATCAGTCAAAAATTTGTCAGAATCTACTCCCGCAAAACGAATAAGCTGCAAAAGGTATACACCATAAGAAGGAGAGCAAGAAACATCTTCATCAAAAAAATGGGAAATTACATATTTTGAAAAGAAAGTCATCTCGTCTATAGTTAATTTTAGATGAAACGATGTCATTTGTTATGGGCAAGTCCAAATCCAAAAAAGGAGGCCACATTATCAAAAGAATTTAATTAATTTAACTGAAGTTGTGCGGGATATATCTGACTTACCATTTGTTGAAATTAGTATTATCAACGTTGAGTAAGTCATCTAGGTATCTTGGAACTAGAGATGAGTACTTCAATAAATAACGTCAGCTTTATTATAGTCAGAAAGATGCAACATGAACAGTCTCTCTAATGTTACCCCGTCTCTGATACCTATAAAATCAATAAGCAAGTATTGCGTCGTCTCGCTTTAATCACTGAATCGCACGTGTTCTGCACTGAAGCTATTGACACAGATATGCTATTGATACGTCATCATTAAAGTCAACCCGTCACACTCTCCCCCACGTAAATTGATGGCGCCCCAACACCAACATTTACAATGAAAAATACAACAAGCAGAGCCAAAGGACATAAACATATATCAAATTTGGTCTAGTCCCCCAAATTATAACATGGAAATAAAATATTTATACCTTGAGAGATAGGGAATGCAGTGGCTAAGTGGTAGAGTGCTTTACTCAAGACCGAGGGGCCACAGGTTCTAGCCTCACTGTCGTCACTTCGTCGTGGTCCTTGAGCAAGACACATTTACCCTAGCTTAGTACTGGTTCAACCCAGGAAGACCCGTCCCAGTTTAACTGAAAGATTGTTGATGGGACATAAAGAAACAAACCAACAAACAAATACCTTGAGAGATACCCAAAGTACAACATAAAGCCACTATCGACGGCTCCATTCATGAGATACAGATACCACATCTGAGTTCCATAAATACAAATGTACTTTTTGGCTACTATACATCACCATTATGACCAGTAATCAACCTAATGTACATCTTTCTCATAATGCTATCGCATTTGCCTGGTCTCGCATTTGCCTGGTCTCGTGTACATTTTACCTTTCACTTCTGTAGCCTCCACTGAGCTGTGGGCTTTTGGTACAAATGGAGGTGCCTCCAAATTCAATCTATACATCTCATCTGTAGACGAAGCAGACTGTCCTACCTTAACAGGCAGTTTTGAGCTCTACATAGCTCAGTAACATCTGAATCAGTCTCATCTGCTTCCTGGTCTGTGCAATTCCGCAAATCATTTCTTACCTTACTGTTTAGAAGCCTTTTCTTTTCTGTTTCACCTGTCGAGATCCCTCAAATGGTAGAAAGTCGCACTTGGAGAGTTTTCACCCATCCTCTGAGTGACTACATGTATTTTTTCTCCCCAAAAATCTGAACTTGATAAAACTAGTAAGTGAGTATGATCAAGTCCACTCCTCAATTAAGTTTCTCACTAAGAACCTTTCTCCTTTCTGAAAAATCGAGCACCTGAGACTCATGTCATAATTCTTCCTATCTTTTGCTGCTGCCCTCTTGGCGTTCTGTCTATTGCATATGTTTTAAGCATGCCTGCAGCCCAGTCCTGCACAGACTTGTTACCTTCAGTGTTCAGTCTAAATACCAATTCAACTGGCAATTTTAGTGACCTACCATACAGCAGGAAAAGTTGCCTCATTTCAAGTGCAATTGTACGCATGTACCATTTAGTTTACATGATTTTTCCAGTCAGCTTTATGACACAAAGCATTGCTAAAATGGTATAATCGATGCGCTCATATTGGTCAGTTCCTGATGCGGCCCCCAGGGGGGGTCTGTGCTCCCTTGATTCCTGAAATAATGCATTTATCTCCCCAAACCCCTGAAAGAAAATTTCTCAACTCCCTGAATTTATTTTTCTTTGCTCCCCAAATCCTTAAAATTATTTCAGCTTCTCCCCAAATCCCCAAAAATATAAGCCGAGTCACCCTAAAATATATTTTAATTTCCATAGGATTAAGTTCGCATACATAAAACTAAGAAGGAGGATGAAGTTGAAATTAGGCATACATGCTTTGAACATTACCCTGTACAAAAGTTATGTTTTTATTTTCATTGTCTAGCTGCTTTAGTTGCTATGCCAACTTAAAAGTTAACATAGACTTATAATGGCAAAAGTGGAAATAAGCAATTTCTGGTGTATGAATTATCTTTTTACATAAATGCTAATAGAGTAGTTCTCCATGTTTCATATGACTTTTGTAAGAATCGTTTGATTTGGCTGGTTGCTAGAGTGACATACAATGTATATTTTTGACAAAATAGTCAAAATTCTTTTTCAGAAACCATATGTTTAACCAGCTATTTTAGTTGCTATTTATTTATATTTATAGATTTATAATGCGAAAAGTGGAAATTAGCATTTTCTGCTTTCTAATTGGAGACAATTTATTTTATTCTTACAGAAATATTCATTGAATAGTTCTCCATATTTCATGAGACTTTTGCCCAAATCACTGAATTCGATTGGATGCTGGGGCAAAATAAATGGTTAATTTTCGAAAAAGTCTGCTTCCCAGGTAAAAAGTGATTTTTGTATACATGTTAAGTTAAGTTGTGCTATTTATATTGCCATGCTACTGCAGATGTTTTGACAAAAAAAAATCACAACAGTGCTTCTTTTCTTTTTGTGGTTACACCTGGCCAATAACCAGGCTTATATTGGCTTCGAGAGTCAGGTGAGCATTTGTAGGACCACTGGTCCTCGCGGTTGAGCGGAAGTTGAATAACAGAACAAGAATCCAAGCTGGAGATTAAAGATTGAATCAACATTGGCACACCAATATAGAGTGAAGCCTTGAATTTAAACATCAACTCAATGTTGATTCAATATTGGTCGACTATTAGGTTGAATACCATAGTATGCAGCCTAATTTAAGAAGAAGTCTTAAAGACAAACCTAGAAAGAATCAAGGTTGATTCAATATTGACTTGCAAAGTTGAATGAAAGTTGAAAAACAAACCATGATTCAAGGTTGGAGAATAAAGTTGAATTCAACATACACATTCTTTAATAGAGTCTATTTCCATTTCCTTGTGTAGCCTCAAGGTAAAATAAATATTGATCCTCAAACTTGAATCAATATAAATTCAACATAAAATGCCCGCTGGGTTTCCAGACATGTTATTTGTCTCCTGCAGAGAAGGTAGCTTCTCTGTCCAATACACAAGGCCATATTATATAATTTGGACACATACAGCATTTAGGCCATTTCTTATAGCTGACCAACCATATCCTTGTCACAACAGCCCCTTGTCTATCCTATAAACTGCAATTATTTAAATTGTCATTTATGCACCAGTGATAAAAAGATCTGCAAAGTGTCATATCAAAGTGACAGAACTAAACAAATTACAAAAAGTAAGTGAATGTGTCCAGGAAATGCCACAATAACGCACTGCAGACCAACCCACGACACTCTTAAAATTCTAAACTCTTTTAAATTAGTGGTATATAATCGTAGAATCAATTTTCTATATTATACGTAGGCAAACTGTAGAGAGCGACTCAAGTTTTACCTGAGGCTGACGACAACTTATTATCTCTATCCATTTATGTAAAATGCATTTTTGTTACCCACATTACCTTATGTATATATTGACAGCACTTAAAGGTTCACTGTAGTTTAATTGTTAATCTAGTATTAATGATTTCATTGCATTATTACAGAGATAATGCCAATTCTAATGCAGTGCAACTGGTTGAGTATGAAATCTGTAAGCTGGTACGAGTTACATGCTAGTTAGCATACTTAGATAATTACTTCACTGCACTATATCACCAGCTACAAGTTATAAACAACTTCAAATATATAAAAATGGACGTTTTCCATTATAATATATGTCTAGATGTACACTGAGCAAAATTTCTAATTGGTCACCTTGCATTTTAAGTTAGTTTTGAAAGTAAGATTTGGTTAAACAGAATTCATGCTAATATAAATCAACCAACGCCTTGTCGAAACTCTGCATGCCATTTCATTTAAAAATGGCTTGTATGTCTTCCACAGACGATGCTAGAATAAATGTACCCTCGTTTCAAAAAGTCACATTTTCTTACAATATGAAATATTCCACAGAGATGCCATCCATTTGAATTTTTGTTTGTTTGAAAGTGTCTCTGACTGCCGTGATTAAAGACGAACACACTTCAAATGATTCGCTTCAATCAGACTCCTCTGTTCTATTACGTACGAGGGTCAGTCAAAAATAACTGAGCCCTACCTCATAACATTTTAGTTTGGTATTGTTGACAGCAAATGTGATTATTTTCTATAAGTATCATATGTCATCTATGTTTTGACCCTGAAGAATTATCTTAGTGAAGCTTCTATTATGGTTGCTAGGCAACTGAAGATCGTCAGTCAGGACGATGCGTTCACGATCTCAGCCACCAGGAATATACAGTATGTCTTTAAAAAGCTTGCGTGCTTGATAGTTTTTTGAAAGACATATTTGACATTTATTTGAATAACATATATCATATTGTCTTTTCATTACACTTGAATCGTTAATGTTTAGGTGAACATTCATTGAATGCGTTGCCTAGCAACAAAAAACGCCAAAATTCTACAGATTTTCAAATACACCAGAATTGTGTTGCCATGGAAACAAAATTGTGAACTTAAATCAAGGAACCTAATATGTCTGAGGGTTTGTTTGTGCATGCAGTACTGTTAAAGCAATATTAGGCTAATATTCTATGTTTTCTATTAAAATTGTGTAAATTTGATTTTGGGTGGGGTAAATTATAGGACGTCAGGCATGTTCAAATTCGATAAATTTTGAAATCAAACTACCACAGCATTTTTAATTTGGGGTCAGTTGGTTTCTTTTCTGCGACACTGAATAGGTACATGTTAAAGATATCAGATGGCAGTAAATAAAGCCTTGCTTTAACATTTCTGTTTCCATAGCAACGCTTAGAATAAGATGTATCACAGCGTGAGCGCACCCCTTCGACAGGCCATATTCTGTTGCCTAGCAACCGTTACACAAAGCCTGCCAACAGAAATAAATTAGGTGATTAAATAGATGACATATAACTACAATGAAATATCATCTAATTATATGTCCATTTTACTAGATTCAAATGTTATGAGGTAGGGCTCAGTTATTTTTGACTAACCCTCGTAATAGCATAGTGACAAACACAACCAGCAGCTAAATCATTGAAATTCAGCTTTTTGCATGCAGTTTACATAGGAAGTTTGCACTGTTCTGTACGCCTTACTATCTGTGATACGGTATTGAAATTTTCAGTGATTATGTATTTCTACTAGATGTCACTATTCAAGAAAATAATGCAAAATACCGTCAAATTGACTTTTTAAGTTTTACATTCAAACTGGAAGCGCGCAGCAGCAGTGAAATGTTTGTCACCACAAAATGGACGAATCAAGTTCCATTCTGTTTGGGCTATCTTGTTCAGATAAAATAAAATGCATACAACAATTTTTGCACAAGCTACTAATGAATTTCAAAAATCTCAAAAATGGCATATTTTAAAAAATGCGTATTTTTTTTTACTTTAGTCAAAATTTCAAGTGTTTAGTGTTTTTAGAAGTTGACTAGACCAGTCTATTACCAACTGAAATTAAATTTGATATAAAACTTCAATCAAAACTATTTTCTTCAAAAAAGCATTTTTTGCATTTCAACCAAAAAATCGTGGATTGACAAATTTTCTGTAAAACCGCTAATCTTTTGCTCATTATACAATGTTATTAGCGCTTGATCAGAAATAATGAGTTTAAAAAGTGACCAATTGGAAATTTTGTTAAGTGTATTCTAATATGTAAGTCGTTATCTACATCGTTTTCATTTTATGTAACATTAGTAACGCTGACGAGCAGAAATACATATCACATATGTCTGCAATTGAAGTTTCTGTCTAGCTTAAATATTTAAAGCTTATATTCAATCATTTATACTCTTGCAATAAATCATAATAGTCTTGTATTTTTGTTCTGCTATTTCAATGTCCATAGGGTTATGTTGTCTACATGCTGTTTTTTAGAAAACTGACCACTGAAAACTCAACTTGAGTCTCTAAGGCCCCAAGACATGTCCCTGACTGAAAAAGTAACCAAGTTTTTCTTACTATGGGGTACTGTAAACTCGCAAAATAGCACATTTTTCTCAGTTTGGTCCACATACGATGATGATTTTCTACTCTCTATACTACACTGACTTATAATCTAATCAGTGCAAAACTTACCGAATTAAATGAACAAAGTTTAAACAGAGGGGGGGCTGTCTTTACTTGACATGTAACCAGAAAAACGCTTTTTACTCTGGTATTCAGTTTTATGCACTGTTGAGTGCTTATTCTTGTTTTATCTTCTTTTTGTATCTTGATTTATACGTACTAGGAGATGATTCATGGATAAGTTAGGGATCTTTCATGCGGACCAAACATCTATGTGTCTTGATCAACATCAGAATTAAGGGTGAGGTTTGTACCGTTGGTACGGTTCCAAGGCAGTACTTCTTTGTGGATTGTTTTATGTGTTTGTCTTTGCCATATTGTCCTGTCTGTTTCTTGCATCATTATGGTCACCTGCTGGGAAAGGGCTGATCTCTTGGCTCTCCTGTATGTGATGTTTTCTTGTGTTTTTGTCTCTTTTCCATACGGTGTCCTGGGTCAGGTGTGGTATATGATTGCATTGATTCCTGAATTTTGCCTTCTTCCTTGCTTTGAAACATTTTAAAAGGATATTACAAGTGCCGAAACTACGTTTTAATGATTATGAATAACCTTGTCGATTTATTCAAGAAACAATTTGTCATCATGTGCATACTCACTGCCGGACATTTTTGCTTTATACACTGGTCCGTCATTAAACACAGACACTGGAAACAACGTACAGATTTCATAAATCTAATGCAAAGGTTCCGAAAAAATAGCGGAAAGTTGTTGTGGCAAATCTGTAAGTGCACGATCAATTATTAGTCTACACTAAATGCTACGGCTTTCAATTATGCCAGGCAGGGGGTGGGGGTAACTTGTGGGTAATTTTGGTACGTGTGTGGGAGCCAGTTTTTTGAAACCTACCCCAATCATATAAGGTCCTCTAAAAAAATGACCTATTCATATACTTGATTGAGCAAAATGTTTACATATTCATATACTGTTCTGTGATTTTATATACCCTCTTTGCTGTCTGTAAACAAGGTTTACAAATAAATACTACAATTTTGATTTCTGAGCTGAATATCTGAGCAAAAATATGAGTATTTTAAAACAGGAATGTCAGAAAACGGGACCATTCATATATCAATGATGAAAAACTGGGTCAGTCACGTACTTTTTCTTAGAAAAAGGGGGTTAATCATATACCTGGCAGCACTGAAAAAGGGGGCTGTTGGGCACGGCATCCGTACTATGTCAAATTGAGGTAGATACTCCCCTAGATGCCATTAAACTTACAGACCATGCAAATTATGATAGATTTATTTGGAATATCTAGAAACGTCCCTGATGAGGTATACAGGAGAAATGCGAGATCTAGTGGGCCCCATCAGTGCTGAGTTCACTGTCAGTATCTTTTAATGCCTAAACAAGTTATCTACAGATGTTAGTTTCATTATGCGAACATGGGACTGTATAAATAATTGATCATCATAAAGATTTGCCTGCAAAACAAATGAATTGTATGAAGATGTTGCAGATTTATTGCTACAACGGCGATGACAACGATCTTATGACACCAAAAAATATGACGTAATCAAATTTTCTTTTCACTATAAAAGTGACAAATCTCAAGAAGTTAGAATGCTCAAATCTACAAATCCATAGCACTTTCTAGTCAGCTCCATATCTCCTGCACCTGTGCATGGCAATACGCTTTTCAAGCTCCATTCCATATTCATTGCAGTGGAATTTGGATGTACGTTAAATATCAAGACACCAAGTGTCTCAATTATGATATAATTATTTCTTTTATTACAAGTGGAAACTGCATGAATTTTGAAATAATTTGCTCATCTAACTGGCTATTCCTAGTATCCACATCCCTACCATCCCTATGTGGCATGTTAACTATTGTAGATTTGAACATTCTAATTACTACCTGATGTTTAGAGGTCATATCGAACGTAGTTTATAACATCTCTGGTCCATCACTTGACAAATACCCCCATGCTTGCTATGAAAATATGCTCTGTTCATCCAGCAGCCACTCAGATGTATGTTTTTGTGTGTGTGTAAATAATAATGTCACTTTTATAGTGAAAAGAATATTTGAGTTCATTGTTTTTTGTTGTCACAAGGTCATTGTAATCGTCCGTGTAGCAATAATCAGCAAAAACTTCATACAATTCATTTGGTTCGCAACCAAATCTATATGATCGTCAATTGTTTATACAGTCCCATGCTCCCATAATGAAACTAGTATCTGTAGATAACTTAATTAGGCTTTAAACGATCTTTTAACGACAGGTCATACTTTGGATAGTGAAATCAGCACTGACTTGTCCCACTAGATCTTGCAGTTATCATGTATACCGCATCAGGTACGTTTCTAGATACTCCAAGTAAATCTCTCATAATATGTGGGGTCTGGAAGAGTAGTGGCATAATTGAAAATTTTAGCATTTAGTAAACAATAAATGAATGTGCACTTACGGATTCGCCATAAAACTTTCCGCTTTTCTTTCGTAGATTTACGATACCTGTACGTTGTTTCCGGTGCCTGTGTGTGTCTTCATGTCAGTGACGTCAGCTAACAAGTTGCATCCCTTCAAAATCATTATATAAATATTTAGTTTTAGTCATAAACTTTCACACATGCGTAAACTAATTAATAATACCTGTGACATGGCCAGACCGTAAATATTAGAGAACATTTTGCACAGAACTTGTTTTTAAGCACTTGAGGCTTTCATGAAGTTGGTAGATTTATAATGATGTTGTTTTTCTTTTTATAACATATGTTGATTGTGAAAAACAACTCGTTAAAGGGTTTTGGTAACGGAAGTTTAAAGTTAAGTTCTTTAACTGAATATTGTCCATATCTATATGTGTACCTTTGTTATTTATTATGTTAATGTGAATTAGTTGCTTTAAGGACCAAATAAGCATGCGGTTGTTCATTTAAGAGACGGTTGGTGTAAACAATGTTTATTCAGATATTTGCATGTAGACAGATACATACACTGTGGATATATTGACAGTAAGCTTTAAGCTTATATGTAAGCCATTTCCTGAAACAAAATTTAAATACAACATATGTGAATAGTATAAAAAACATGTACAAGAGAAGAGTAAAACAAGTATTGTCCAAACCAAATTTTCGGCTTTGTAGACCTTTTTATTTTAGTAATATACAGTATTTTTTCTTTTTACTGTTTCATGTATAAGTATACCTAAATAAATACAGAAATTGTATTGTTAAGAAGTACAAGAAATATTACTGACCATTTCCGTTGGTAACCAATTCTGGGGACGTTGCCATTTTTTCACCGTGAAAAGAGAATACAAAAAATAACACAGAAGAGAATAAGTCAGTTACGCTTTTACACCATGCAACCAAATCAACTTGAACAAATTCATGTTCAGTCCCTCTCATTTTAAGCTCATGCTTGAACTAAAGTACCCTTCACTTGGAACATGGAGAATGACAATTTAAGCATCCTTTCATCCTCCTATTTATTGGTTGCATGCATGCATATAGACTCTTTAAATCAAGACTGTGAGCTGCTAATAGAACCCTCGTGGGGGTTTTGTACACTAAGATTTTCTACAATTACGCTATATAAGACACAAAATGGCACATGTTAGCCCTCTTGCAGTTGGGACGTTACTGCGTAACAGCCATGTTAACTACGTTACCCTATAACAGCTTCAAACCATATTGTGCAAATACAAAGCTGAACCAAATTCTTATTTATCGACATACTGATTGTCTTAAAATCATTAAATCAAATGCACCAAACATCCAGTATGCGTTAAAACAACCTACGCTTATTATATTGCTGTTATATACGTTACTAACTTCAAATATACCACTATTTAGTACTGATGTGCTCCTACTAGACCATAGGCTGCTAAGATACTTCTTAAGGAGGGTTTTGTAAACTATGATTTTCTAAAACCACATTACACAAGCCAGAAAATAATTCATGTTAGCTCTTTATGGGTTGGGACGTTACCCTGCAATAGCAGTTTAATAGGTAACCCTAAGATAATAAGAAATCCTATAGTATATATATATTAAATTATTTCTTATTTATAGATATCATTATTATCTAGTAATTGAAAGTTAATGGCCAGCAGTACAATTTGAATCCATTTAGGCACCATTTATTATTGTTACATATGTTAATTTCTTTGAAATACATTATTTAATGTAATACAAGTATTAGCATTAAACTGCTAGAGGGTGTAAATTATTGTCATTTGAGGGCTTAAAAATGAGAGAAACAATAAATATTGTCTTTTTTAACATAAAATATAACAAGTGAGATTAAACTCTGCCAAAAAGCATGAAAGATGAAAAGGAAGAAACTTGAACTCAGAGCACACAAAATGCCATTTCAATTTAGATGTAAACACCACTTATAGAAACTGCTTGTTTCAATGATCAAATTATGCTTCTTAAATGTTTAAATACTATTTATTTCTCTGATACTTATATGTGTTTGCTATTTTTTATACATGAAATGATATAAACAAGACATTTTCCCTCACTTTCTACACCTCAATTTAGATGAAACATGATATTAAGCATGTTGTTGCTTAGTAAGACCTATTGATCATTGCGTAAGCCAACAAAATACATATATAGCATATCAGCTATTGTTAAAAGAACTATATTGATAACAATCCTGGAGGAAAGCTAACTCACAATGCTTAACAATGTAAGTCATTTCATGCATGGTCGAAATCAAGAAATGAAGATTTAAAACAGGCGTTTATCCTTTTCCCTTGAGCAAAAACTTAAGCGTTTTAATCATAACGATTTCTACCCCACTTATAGCACCCACCATGACAATCCATATGGTAATATCTCTTTATATCTAAAGCATGTTTAATTTGGTGATTAATCTTGGTAACATGCATAAAAAGAATATTTTAGGATATATAATCTGTTTGCCTGGTTCTATAACTTTGTGAAGCATTGGAACATTGCAGCATTTGTTCTAAAGGTCAGTCATATATTTAAAAGGGATAGGTAATACTTAGAAATGCTTCCTTGTAGTGCTGGTATTGTATTGTAGACATGACTAAATGAATGGACTTCAATAAAATTCATTGGTAATTTTGATTTGAATTATTTCTGTCAATAAGACTAAGTTTGACAGTGAAATTTTGTTTTATATAAAAATTGGTATATAACAAACTAAATACGAACATGATCATTCATACAAAATACTTCTTATTCAGCATTTACATATTTCAAATCAAGCTAAATAAATTATAACTAGTAACGCAAAGAATAAATCAAATAAGCCAGCACTTTTGATTTTGGTACTTATCACAGTGTCAAGAAATGAAGGATGGGGCGATGTGTAGACTCACCAGAGCCTTTGCTACCTGCACACACAATGCTATTTCATTATATACGTACAATATTAACAATTTACATAATCAATGAACCAGGAACTGGCAGTAAGCTAAAAGCTTATGTGAGTCATTTCCTGAATAGCATTCCGTAGCAGTAAATATATGTCAACAGTGTAAAATTCAAACCGTTTTCTAGAGAGAGAGAGAGAGAGAGAGAGACAGACAGACAGACAGACAGACAGACACACAGACACACAGACAGAGAGAGAGAGACAAACAGACAGACAGACAGAGAGAGAGATAGAGGGGGGACAGTGAGAGAGATGGAAAGAGAGACACAGGGTACAAATTGAATTCCAGTTCGTGTATACTAGTCAAATCGTTTTGAGTGTATAATAAAATCTTGAACTTTTAAGAAAAGAGCTTTTCATTTTCTAGGTATGTTGCAGTTTCCTTCCCATATAATAATTCATGCGTATTATGCGTTTGCAAGACATCAGACACATATATGTTTCTTGTGTGCCTGTATATTGGACATATAAAAAAAGAAATGATAAGCGCTTTCAAAGCCCCCACAAGATCAGGACGGACTGTTGATAATATTTTTACTATAAATGACATTAAATGTGATAAGCAATTATTTTTCATCTAAAGGCAATAAATTCCATACTTTTGCTACTGTTCAAGAGCAAATCTGAGATAAGGTTCTATTTTTTGGTATACTTTATCATACACACGTGTAACACAGATGACAATAGATACACTGCAAAATCAACATCTGATATTTATGATATCTTTTACAATGTAAAAGAAACATGATTTCTTTTGGAGATGATTGAATAAAAAGACCTATGAGAATTAGAAATGCATAATTACTCATCTATACTTTGTAAACAGTGCATGTAAGTTTATCATTGCTAACAATGTTAATAGTGAGTAATGTGCCCTCTCAATACATTTTTTTTGTCAGAACAATTGGTATTTTTGCATCTTTGTTATTGAGGATTTCTGCAATAGTTTGGTCGTGTCACATTCGGTATAGTGACAATTAGCATCAGCTATTTAGCGCCAATTGCTAAAAGTGAGTAATATCTCATGACACCACTGTTTTAAATAGTTAATCGTTCCATCCCACATCTAAAATCATTGCAAAATCTATTTTACATTAACTTGAATGTCACCTGGTCAAAGAAAGTTGGTGTGACCTTAGTGTAGCTGATAAAAATATTAAGTGAGTCTATGATCAGGAAATATCACAATCACACACTGCAGATCAACCCACGGCACTGTGAGGAAGAGCCACAAAACATTAACAGTTAAAAGACATCCAAAAGACAATTAAAACAAAGCAACCAGCTTTCTGTTCCTCGTCAAGATGATTGCAAAACTAGAAAGGACACAAAGTAATGAATACCAAAGCAAAGACCAACACAGAACCCCCACAAATAATGGGAGGTAAATAAAAATAGATCCACAACAACAGAACCACTGCCTTAGAACGGAGAGCAGTCGAAGCTACCGAGGGGGTGCTTAAATGCATTATACCGGCGCCAAATCTTTGCCCTAGGTTCCGGTGTAAACAATTTCAAATTGGTATCGAAATTAACGTTGGCCTGTTTTCTCGGATATGGTCCTGTGTGATCATTGTCATGTAAAACCCATCATTCACACTTGTTTACCCATTTCCACCGGAAATATTTGTTCTTAATAAACCATTTACTTATAAAGTTTACATCGTTTAAGTATATGATCAGAAATACTATGTTCATTTAATTAACAGTTTTATTTATTAAACAATGAAATCTATGCTGAAGATAAAATAAAGTCTATTTAAAAGCTAAAACTAAAGGAATGTGTCACCATCTACAAATGCAATTAATATGTCAGTTTAAAATTTGATTTGGAGACAGAAACTGACTAACTGTTTAATCAATATCTGAATGCATACACTTATGATTCATATTAGCTATGCAACAAATATCATTTTGCTTTGTACCGATTTACAAATGCTTGATTCTATCTGAATTGTAAGCACATAGTTTGTGTTTGCTACCATCTAGTGATAGAAAATATTTTTTCTTTATTGTAGATGAACCTAAATATACAAAGAACAAGAAATGTCACAGTCACGTGACGAATGCCCCCAAAGGAATTGGTCAAGCATAAGACAGATTTGAGGAAAGTTAGTTGTAATCTAGGAGATATGCTCCAGACACGATAAACCTAGAAATGAGGCCAGAAATCAATGTCAAGGTCAAAGTGACCCAAAATGATACGCACCACTCCGCCATCCCAAGAGGAATCAACACACCTAATTTGGGATTCCTACATCAAATAATATAGGAGATATTCTCCAGTCACGATTATTCTAGAAACTAGGTCATAGGTCAAGATCACAGTGACCCAAAAATGGTACGCTACACATCAGCATCTAAAGATGTATCCATACAGCAAATTTGGGATTCCCAAATAATATAAGAGATATGTTCTGGACACCATTATTCTACAAACTAGGTCAGAGGTCAAGGTCAAAGTGACCCAAAAATCGTCTGTGACACTCACCATCTAAAGTTGCATCCACCCACCAAATTTGGGATTCCTACCTTTAATAATATAACAGATATGCTCTGGACATGATTTTTCTAAAATCTAGGCCAGAGGTCAAGGTCAGAGTGACATGTAAATGGTACAAGACACTCCACCACCCCAAGATGCATTCACACACCAAATTTGGGATTCCTATCTCAAATAACAAAAGAGATATGCTCCTGACACAATTATTATTAAAACTAGGTCAGAGGACAAGGTCACAGTGACCGAAAATGGTACAAGACACTCAACCATCCCAAGATGCATTCACACACCAAATTTGGGATTCCCTTCTCAAATAATAAAAGAGATATGCTCCTGACACAATTATTATTAAAACTAGGTCAGAGGTCAAGGTCACAGTGGCCAGAAAATAATATGTGAGGCTCCACCATCCCAAGATGCATATACACTCCAAATTTGGAATTCCTACCTCAAAGAATATAAGAGATATGCTCCGAACACAAAAATTCTTAAAACTAGGTCAGAGGTCAAGGTCAAAGTGACCCAAAATGGTATGTGTGACACTTCGTCATCTCAAGATGCATTTAGACACCAAATTTGGAATTCCTATCTCAAAGAATATAGGAGATATGCACTAGACACAGTGCAGTTTCTAGAAATTCGGTCAGAGGTCAAGTTCAAGGTCACAGTGACCCAATTATGGTATGCGACACTTCCCCATCCCAAGATGCATTCACACACCAAATTTGAGATTCCTACCTCAAATAATATAAGAGATATGCTCCGGACACGATAATTATAAAAACTAGGTCATAGGTAAAGTTCAAGGTCACAGTGACCCAATTATGGTACGCGACACTTTGTCATCTCAAGAAGCATCATCATATTATTAGAGATATGCTGCGGACACGATAATTCTAATAACTAGGTCAGAGTTCAAGGTCAAGGTCACAGTGACCCGAAAATGGTATGTGACACTCCGCCATCCCAAGATGCATTTACACACCAAATTTAGAATTCCTATCTCATAGAATATAGGAGATATGCACCAGACTCAATGCAGTTTCTAGAAACTAGGTCAGCGGTCAAGTTCAAGGTCACAGTGACCCAATTATGGTACGCGACACTTCGTCATCCCAAAACGCATCCACATACCAAATTTGAGATTCCTACCTCAAATAATATAAGAGATATGCCCCGGACACGATTATTCTAAAAACTAGGTCAGAGGTCAAGTTCAAGGTCGCAGTGACCCAATTATGGTACGCGACACTTCGTCATCCCAAAACGCATCCACACACCAAATTTGAGATTCCTACCTCAAATAATATAAGAGATATGCTCCGGACACGATTATTCTAAAAACTAGGTCAGAGGTCACGGTCAAGGTCACAGTGACCCGAAAATGGTACGCGACACTCCGTCATCCCAAGATGCATCCACACACCAAATTTGGAATTCCTTCCTCAAAGAATATAGGGGATATGCACCGGACACGAAGCGGGACGGACGGACACACGGACGGACGGACGGACGGACAGTGCGATTACTATATGCCTCCCAAAGTTCCTTTGGGAGCAGAAAAATATGATAGCTTGTATCGTGTTACTGACCATGTTTATATTAAATGAACAATAGTTAACTGGGTATATTATACTTATTTGAACTGCTGTTAAATAAGTGAACAGTATCAGATAAGTATTACAAAAATCAAAATCTACATTTGACTCAATTTATACTGTCTGTTATGAGCCAGTGCTTGAGATTTCCAACAATGTGGAATGTGCGACCAGCAAAGCCTCAGATCAGCCTGCGCAAGTGCGCAGTCTGATCAGAGCATTTGCTTGTCGCTTGAGTATTCTATGATTTTTAAACTACTGACTGAACACCATTTGGAGTTTCTAAGCTTAAAAGGAGGCTGCAGAGGCTCGTCTGAGTCTACATATGTCAAAATGCCACATTGTTGGAAATCTCATGTCGCGGCTCTTATTGTTAACTCATTGGTTGCTGCTTCTTCAATTATGTGGCAGTTGGTGTGTGGTTGTATCATGCCGTCTTTGGTCTCGTGGTCATCTGGGCCGCGTCGCGAGAAAACCTGTCTTCAGGGTTTCCGACAAAGCGAGTTTGAAACCAGTCTCCTAAGCTACAGAGACTAGTTGGAAAATTAAAATTTCCCTCGTAGCAATTTTAGATATGATATTTTCTGATAAGCGAATAACAAAGGCGCTGATCAGACTGCGAGGATGCGCAGGCTGGTCTTCACCTTTGTTGTTCGCAAACACCGAAGACAGGTTTTCTCGCGTCGAGGCCAATCTTATGTATACATGTGAGCAGTTGGTTGCTTGACTTTGGATGTGCTCTTGTTGTGACGAGTGTATTTGTAGTATTCTTGTGTCGTGATTTAACAACAACAGAATCCATGGTGAAGGTTTGGCGCCTGTAAAGTGCAGGCCCTGTGGCTCAGGCTGTTGTCCGTTCAAATGCGGTGGTTCTGTTGTTGTTGATCTATTGTTTAATGCACTTCCAATTGTCTGTTGGGGTTCTGTGTTCGTCTTTGTTTTGTTATGCATTACTTTGTGTCCATTCTAGTTTTTGCAATCATCTTGGAGAGGAAGAGAAAGCTGGCTGCTTTGCTTTTATTGTCTTACAGATGTCTTGTTACTGAAATGTTCTGTTGCTCTTCCTCACGGTGCCGCGGGTTGGTCTTCAGTGTGTGATTGTGCTTTTCCTAATCATACTCACGTACTTTTTGACAATTTTGGACACCTAGTACCCTGTGGTATATTTCATATGGTAATATATGTTACTTTTACATTTTTTACAAAACAATGGAATTTATCTTTATTATTCAGCTGTTACTTAAGAGCTCCAATTTTCTTTACTAATGAGTTTTGAAACCTATAAATTTGGCCAAATTGATAAAACATTTTGCTGTTTTAAAAAGTTTAAAAATATATGAGCCACGATCTGTGAAAACCTGCTTTAATGACATTTAGGACTTTTAATGTAAAAATCATTTGATAAACACCAATAATTAAGAAATTTGACTTGTTTATATATTGCCTTAAAACCTATTCAGGTGTATAGTGGAACAAAACTGGCAATTATATCTTATTAATTATATCTTGTTATCATGCCATATGTTTCCATGGCAACAACTTTACCATAGCAACTGTCAGAAGTTTTATAGTATGGTCAGTCGTTTACAGATCATGCAAACTTAAGACAAAAAATGAATCAGTGTCAGCTTTTCTGTGAATTCCATTGCATACATGCTAAGGATAATAAATAAAGTATGTTAGCAAGAAATAGCAAGTTTTTCATGCACCCGACAAACCCGCAAATCAGGAAGCTAGCTTTGACGTCATTAGTAACGTCATGACGTTTCTGACGTTGCATGCTAAAGTTTAGACAGTGTATAGTTTCAAAAGACCATATTTCCATGAATAATGGAGATAACTTCATAAAATTTGCAGGATAACTTCTTAACACTTCGTAGATTAAGTGTGTTTAATTAAATTTTGACGACTTCGTCATTAAGTCTGGCTTTCACAGATTGTGGCTCATATTATTTCACAACAGTAAATATTCTTTGACATTTTTATGTAACCTCTTAAAGGCAGGGAGTCTGTACTTCCGGCAGAGAAATTATTACCTGTATGAGATGGTCAGTGGGTGGAGCTTAGCTATTGACCAGATAAGATCTTTCCTAATCTGGTCTATCAGATAACAGAGACTATTCGAATATTTTTTTATTTTAATATTCATGCAATTTATGGGGGGGGGGGGGGCAAAAAATGTATCAAAATGAGACCTAACAGATTTGAATTTCACTTTTAGCGGTTGCATATAAATAAAACAAGCACATTTTGGTTTTCATACATAATGAACATGTCCCTGGTATTGCCAAATAGACAAGATGGCAATTTAAAGCATAACCATAACACGGGGCCCTAAATATATTCCCATCCCCCTTTTAACTGATTTTATGAGCTAAAACTGGGGTATCTTCTAAGAAATTACGTTTTTAAGTGTGATTTTGTTTTATATTTTTACTTAATGTTTATAATAAAACATTTAGAAGTAATATATACTTAAACGCAAAAGTTTCGCAACCGTTTAATATCTGTGTTTTCTTCAGTATGGTCCAAGTTAGAATATTCATATAATCATATTTTATGCCCCTGCTGAATATGGAATGATTTACCATTGATCGGGTTTTGATCATACTCTTCATTCTGACGTTATAATGACGTCAGTGTTTTTCAACAATTTACGTCTAGCATAAAGAAAGTTATCTCGATTCGAAAACAAAAGGTATGATGTGATAGCCAGATGTCGTATCTGACGGAAAACATTTTAAGGTTTAACAATTAACGTTTATCAACGCTCAAAGTCGCTGCGTTTCTTTGTTAACGCCAACCAATTTATCAAAAATGTTCATTTTATTCCGTTATGTCGCGCGATCTTCTGTATTCTATGCAATGTGTTGAAGGCTTTCACTTGTGACATTAAAATTCGATTATTGATATTCAGTTGTGCTTAAACGGCCAATTACGTCAAATATTGAAGGTTTTACGTTGACGTAATGAACGTTAACATATGCATAAAATAACCTGCTTTGATTTGTCTGCCCTTCTGCATTTGAAAACAGATAACGGTTAAACACCTTTTCCGAAAAAAAATGTAAGGTGTTGTAACACTGTGACTCGATAAAATGTAAGGTATTGTAACTCTGTGATTTTTCAAATTTGGATTGCCTTACATTTCTTGTTGCAGATCGGCAATCGTAAGTCTCACTGGTCTGATTTTCGTGTTGTTTGGACGGCGAATAATTGGACTTGTTAATCACAATATCATGGAATACAATTTATGTCTCAAAAAGAAGGAAATAGCATTTTAGTAGGGGTTGCGAAACTTTTGCGTTTAAGTATATATAAATATATATAAATAATGATTTATTTTTTATTTGTATTTTGCTACTAAATGATTTATAACACAGTTGTCCTAGTAGTAAAATATAGGCGAAAATAATAAATTATTATTAAAGTATTTATTGATTTTGCTACTTAATGATTAATAGCACTGATCTGCTTTTCTAAAATTTCGATATAAAGAAAAATATCCAAAATAAAATTCTTTCAAAATTCAAATTTTATTGCTCAGGTTTTGACTAAATTTCCTAATAATTGGTAGTGTTTGTAGAATACCACATATGACTGGCAAAGGACATTTGAGCGGATTGAGAGGACAAATGAGCGGAAAATAACGGACGTTTGAGCAGCAGAAAAGTGGACATTTGAGCGAAATGAAAAAAAAACCCACCTTTTCAGCGGATTACCTGTATACCTGTGAATTGATGTCCCTTCCGTTAGCCAGGACAACGATTGCCTGGTGTACAACCTCCCTGCTTTTATGTAATGGTGGATACGTCGTCCTACGAACCCTGTACACTGATTTTGAAATGCTCTTTGAATCATTAGGCTGTAACGCTTCTTCACCAACAGCCTGGATTACTTTGTGTCCATTCTAGTTTTGCAATCATCTTGAAGAGGAAGAGAAAGCTGGTTGCCTTGCTTTTATTGTCTTACAGATGTCTTGTTACTGTAAATGTTCTGTTGCTCTTCCTCACGGTGCCTCGGGTTGGTCTTCAGTGTGTGATTGTGATTTTTCCTAATCATACTCACTTACTTTTTGACAATTTTGGACACCTAGTACCTTGTGGTATATTTCATATGGTAATATATGTTACTTTAACATTTTTTACAAAACAATGGAATTTATCTTTATTATTCAGCTGTTACTTAAGAGCTCCAATTTTCTTTACTAATGAGTTTTGAAACCTATAAATTTGGCCAAATTGATAAAACATTTTGCTGTTTTAAAAAGTTTAAAAATATATGAGCCACGATCTGTGAAAACCTGCTTTAATGACATTTAGGACTTTTAATGTAAAAATCATTTGATAAACACCAATAATTAAGAAATTTGACTTGTTTATATATTGCCTTAAAACCTATTCAGGTGGATAGTAGAACAAAAGTGGCAATTATATCTTATTAAACTTCTTTATCGTTATCATGCCATATGTTTCCATGGCAACAACTTTACCATAGCAACTGTCAGAATTTTTATAGTATGGTCAGTCGTTTTCAGATCACGCAAACTTAAGACAAAAAATGAATCAGTGTCAGCTTTTCTGTGAATTCCATTGCATACATGCTAAGGATAATAAATAAAGTATGTTAGCAAGAAATAGCAAGTTTTTAATGCACCCGACAAACCCGCAAATCAGGAAGCTAACTTTGACGTCATTAGTAACGTCATGACGTTTCTGACGTTGCATGCTAAAGTTTAGACAGTGTATAGTTTCAAAAGACCATATTTCCATGAATAATGGAGATAACTTCATAATATTTGCAGGATAACTTCATAACACTTCCTAATAATTGGTAGTGTTTGTAGAATACCACATATGACTGGCAAAGGACATTTGAGCGGATTGAGAGGACAAATGAGCGGAAAATAACGGACGTTTGAGCAGCAGAAAAGTGGACATTTGAGCGAAATGAAAAAAAAACCCACCTTTTCAGCGGATTACCTGTATACCTGTGAATTGATGCCCCTTCTGTCAGCCAGGACAACGATTGCCTGGTGTACCCCCTCCCTGCTTTTAGGTAATGGTGGATACGTCGTCCTACGAACCCTGTTCACTGATTTTGAAATGCTCTTGGAATCATTAGGCTGTTACGCTTCTTCACCAACAGCCTGGATTTCGCCTTTCGATGGCCTAACACATGTGTCTTCTGTTGCCTTTTTTTTTGCTCTATGTTGTAACGGCGTCTGGCTAGTGTCTGTTATTCAGTCTCATACGGCACGGATAGTTCAGCTTGTTGTGAGAGAAATGCGATCTTGAGTACGAACCGGCTTGAGATCGAATACGGCATGTGCCAACTTTGCCTCCCCCATTTTAACATAAATTTACACTGTCATCGAGATTTCCCCGCTGAATCATAAACTTCTAACCTTTATTTCACTAAGACTTCCATTAATAGTCTGATTCTTCCATTATTTTAGCTGTATTTTGCATTTATTCCCGAGCATCTGTTGATTTCTGCTTCTGCTATTCGTGTGTCATGCGGATAGCTTCGGTTTTTACCGTTATGCACCCAAACGCCTTGTAACAAACCTAAATGTCCGAATGTGACCGAATATGTTTGACGTCATCCTGCGCGTGTCTTCTGCTATATAAGAGCGCCCCCATCAGCTCTCGGGGTTGTTGACTGCTAGCAACCGGCTTGTGTAGTTAAGACTTAAAAAAGCTTGTTGTAGGTGGAAGATCTTAACTGGACAGATTGAGATAGCTTGCATTCCACCTAGATTGAAAGTTTGCTAACAGAATGCCACCTAGAAGAGCAATGCTTGGCCCTTCTCAGGTCTCATAATCACAATATTTACATTCTGTTCCCCACCACCTTGTTCCTTAACTCGAACTTTAGGTGGAAATCTTTTCTCTCCTAAACATTCTCTTTTATTACTCCTTTAGGCGAAGTTGGCACAGGTTGTTATATATGTGTATCATAGATTATATTTGATGTAACTCTTAAGGGATTATAAGGTTTATTGGTTTGTGCGATTCTTGTAAATTGTGTTAAGACTTCTGCTTCGGCCAGTTCCACCTATATAGGTGGGGACCTATATCTTAAAACAGCCTAGTTCGCAGGACGTTTATAGCGTACTAAACGTGCTTGTTCAGGCCTGGTAGACTGTTGATAGGCTTTAGCGAACACTGTGAGTGTGTATTGGTTGTTTTCGTCTGAGTTTGGGGTTTTCCACCTATTTAGGTGGAATCATAGTTGCAGAAGTATATCTAACTTGAGTCTAAGTCAACTTGAGGTTTAAATTGATTGAAATAACTTAATGAGTCATTCTACGACTCTAGGGCATTAATATCACGTTATTTACAGTCTATAAACGTTAGTTAAGGTAAGTGATTGACTCCACCTATATAGGCGAAGGTTCCACCTATATAGGTGAAGTTCCACCTAGATAGGCGAAGACCTTAAATTACCACAGACTAGCTAATAGCACGTTGTCAGACTTACTGAACCTACTTGTTCAGGACTTGTAGATTGTTGGTAGGCAATACAGACGCATAATTGGTGAATTCGATTGTCCGTGACTGAGTCTGGGTCTTCCACCTATTTAGGTGAAATCACTGATTCAAGAGTGACTTAATTACAAACCATTTATCCTCGTGTATATATTGAATTTGCATACTAAGTGAGCCCTTGACATCTTTTGAGCACTATTGTCACATTTATTGTAGTTAATATAGGTCAAAGATCGTTTCCACCTATATGGGAGAAACTCCACCTATATAGGCAAAGTTCCACCTATATAATTTCTGTTCCACCTATATAGGTGTAGTAATATCTATATGGGCGAAATAGTTAATATTTAGATATACATCTAAAACCTACTTATTGTTTTGATTTGATAACCACCATATGTTGTGTTGCTTATATTGAACTCATATAATGGACCTGCTAGGATTGTGCTAGGACTAATAATCTCCATTATATCTTCACAGCAACAGTTGTAGGTGGAATATAAAAACTACATCTTCATCTAACTACATATTGGCCTATATTACACTATTGATAACAAGATCACTATCTAATTGCTTGCTACCTACATGATAATAGTTTCTATATGCTCACATACTTATTGTTAAGGGATACTTAATAAATTGTAGAAAATTGACAAAAAGGCTGGCTGTCTATTCACTTCCCAAAAGCATTGAGTACGACCCAGGTCGGACCCAATATTGAAATATTGTCGCGTCACCACCAATTCCTGACTATAGATTTTGATGAACGCTCGACCGGGTGGTGCCGTTACAGTTTGGTGTCAGAAGTGGGATACCAAGAATTAAACATAGCAAAAAGTTGATATTTTTATTTATTAATATAATTTCATGCTGCCATTGTTGTGGTAAAGTCTGTACGTCTAAGTTGGTTGTTTATCACACCTGTCAGCCTGAAAATATAAATATATACAATCAAAAGCCTGGAGTTTGGTCTTTGCTTTTGTGGAAGTGAAAATTCAGTTAATTCACTCACTCAATTCATTAATCAATAATTGAACTCAGTTTGACTATTAATTATTCAATTAAATCAGCATAATGGACTCTGAACAACAGAACCCTGATGAGAACCTAAACTCCCCATCAACGTCACATCATGTTGAGGGCAATGAAACGTTTGATGATAATAATTCAGTAGTTAGTTCTGCTAGTTCAGTACAAATTTCTATGCTTGAAAATAAGCTTGAGTCCGAGTTAGCCAAAATGGGTAAGATAATGCAAGATACTGTATCTTACCTAACTGAGCACATGAATCAGAAACTGACTGAGTTAGACTCTAAGTTTAACAATCTTGTTGCTGACATTCACCCAAATAGTCAGAATTCAAATGTAAATTCTTCAGTGGCCCAAACTACACAAAGCACTTCTGATACAGGTCCTCCTGCAATAGCTTGTAGTTCACAATCAAAGAAAGACTGCACATCTTTTAAATTGAAACCTCAAAATTTCAGTGGGGCCACTGACTTTGATGAGTTTCTTTCCCAATTCGAAATCACTTGTGAAATTAATGGTTGGCAATACAGGGAGAAATCTCTGTATCTTGCAAATTGCTTGACTGGTGATGCACGATCCTTGCTGAGTGAACTTGATCATGACGGGAGACGTGATTATAACATTTTGGTTGAAAAGCTGAAAAACAGGTTTGGTTCGGTTAACAGGTCTGAAATCTTCAGGACACAACTAAAGTCTAGAGTTAGAAATAAAGGTGAGACCATCCCTGAATTAGCACAATCTATCAAAAAGCTTGTACGCCAGGCATATCCTGGTGTGAACAAAGATGTGATTGAAACGTTGTCCCTGGACGTTTTTATTGATGCACTTACAGATTCTGATATACGTTTGCGAGTTAGGGAGCTTGGTCCAAAGACACTTGCTGAGGTAGAGAAAATAGCACTGCGTTTAGAATCCCATAAGATTGCCGATAAGCAAAGGACAAGATTAGTTGGTCAACTTGATACTGGGTGCAACGAAGTACGTCTAAATCAGTCAGATTCAAACCCACAGCTGGAGGCTTTGCATGATAAAATAAGTTCACTTTCAAATCAGGTGCAAAGTCTAACAAAACAAAGTAATCAAAATTCAAGCAATGTCTGCTATGCAAATGATAAGCGCCCTGACTTCTCTAGAAGAAATACCCAAAACTTCAATAATAATAGATACAATAGGCATTCCCAAAATAACCTTCCCAACCATAATGGTGGTGAACCACGAAGACCTGGGGGTCCAGGTCCATTTAATGGTCATAACCCAAGACAACCTAATAATCCTAACTCTTACCATTCTAGGAATACTCAATATAACCCTGTAAAAACTGGAAGATATGACTCTAGGAGTGGTCAAAACCAATCTTACCCTACTCATGAAAACAATAGATTGAACCAGGAAAACTGGCACAGGTCAGGATGGAGGGCCACATCCCGACAATAGTAGAAGGGCCCGTCAATGTACCTGTTCGTAGCATGGATGATGGTTATTTTGTCGCTGGTAGTGTTCAAGGAAAGTCTCTTGTCTTTCTTGTAGACACTGGCTCATGTTGCACTATTCTCAGTAAATCTTTATTTGATAGATGGTCACCAGAAACGCGCCCTAACTTGACGCCTGTTAACTTGCATTTGGTTACGGCAACTGGTGAGAGCATTCCATCTCTTGGAAAAGCCGAGATTGAAATTTCCTTAGGAAGTCAATGCCTACTCCATGATGTACTGTTTGCTGATATCAAAAATGATGGAATTCTTGGTGTTGACTTTTTGTCAAAACATAAGTGTGATGTTTTCTTAAGTAAAGATCACATGCGTTTGAATGGAGAAAGAATATCATGTTTTCATAGTAGTAAGGGGGCCGCTTTGGGTACAAATAGTGGAGGTGCAATTTCTACATGCTGTAGGATTGCCATACTGGAGGGTGTTGAAATTCCACCAGAAAGTGAAATTGTGGTCAAAGGCAGGCCATTAGATTTGTTTGACAAAAATAGTGTTGGCACATTGGAAGGCACTAGTCAGTTTGTAGACCGTAGTGGATTGTTGGTGGCAAGAGCTTTAGTTAGCCCTGAGACTGGCAGTGTCCCTATACGCATTATGAATTTAAATGATCAGCCATTCTTTCTTCATAAAAACACAGTGACAGCAATATATGAGCCAGTAGAAACTGAAAGACTTGAGTCAGTAAATTCCTTGAGCACAAAGGCAACATCTGATGAAAATCCTTATCAACATATTGATGAACTCATTCAGAACAGCTCTTCAAATCTGAATGAGACACAATTAGAAAGCTTGAAATCGCTATTGTATGAGCATAAAGATCAGTTTTCTAAATCTTCCCATGATTTAGGCTGTTCTAATTTGGTAGAACATACGATCAAAACTGTGCCTGACTGTAAGCCGGTTAAACTAAGACCTTATAGAGTACCGCTTGCTAAGAGGGAGTTTGCGGAGAGTGAAGTCAAAGCAATGGCTGAAAAGGGACTTATTGAGCCATCCTACTCTGCTTGGAGTGCACCAGCAATAATAGTCCCAAAACCAGATGGCTCTTTAAGATTCTGTGTTGACTACAGAAGACTGAATGAACTCACAGTCCCAGACAGTCATCCACTGCCACGAATTGATGATACACTTGATGCCTTGGGTGGTTCAACTTGGTTCTCAACTCTGGATTTAAAGAGTGGGTTCCACCAAGTAAGCATTGCAGAGGAAGATAGACCCAAGACTGCCTTTTCAATCCCTGGCAGTGGTTTGTGGCAGTGGCGAGTTTTGCCTTTTGGTTTGATTAACTCTCCAAGTGTTTTTGAACGCCTAATGGAGCGGGTGTTTGCCGGGTTGACTTTTCTCATATTGCTAATATATCTAGATGATATAATTGTGTTCTCAAAAACATTTGAAGAGCACTTGATCAATTTGAGAAAGGTGTTTGAAAGATTGAAGGAAGCTAATTTAAAGCTAAACTCTAAAAAGTGCAAATTACTGTGCAGGAAGGTGTCTTTTCTGGGTCATGAAGTGTCTAATTTAGGCATAGGCACTGATCCTAAGAAACTTTTAGCTGTTAATGATTGGCCACAACCAAAGACAGCTACAGAAGTCAGACAGTTTGTTGGTTTAGCTTCTTACTATAGGAAGTTCATTCCAAATTTTGCAACAGTTTGTAAACCATTGCACCAGCTGACTGAGAAAAATAATTGTTTTGTTTGGACTGAAAAGTGTCAAAATGCTTTTGACAATCTGAAGAAGCTATTAACGAGTGCACCAATACTTAGCTATCCTCTTCTCCAAGGTCAGCGATTTCTGATTGACTGTGATGCATCTAATGTAGGAGTAGGTGCAGTTTTGTCTCAGATACAAGATGGAGAAGAGAAGGTGATTAGCTATTTTAGCAAATGTCTGTCCAGGACTGAAAGAAAGTACTGCACAACAAGAAAGGAGTTATTGGCTGTTGTGATGGCTGTCAAAAACTTCCATCACTTCTTGTTTGGACAGCAATTCACTGTCAGAACTGACCATGGGTCTTTGCAGTGGCTTATGAGGTTTAAGAACTGTGAAGGCCAAATTGCACGCTGGCTAGAGGTATTGTCAGCTTATACCTTTACAATTGTACATAGAGCTGGTAGGGTCCACAACAATGCAGATTCATTGTCCCGTAGACCATGTTACAGCAATGACTGTAAACACTGTGATAGATATGAGAAAAGATATTTTCCGAAAGTATCCCCTGAAATTGATAGAACAGAAAAAGAGACAAACATTTTTGAGAAGACAGATGGTGGCTGGGGTGACAGTCCACTTCGATCTGTCACTCCAGTGGAGATGATTAATACTGTTGAGAAAATAGACGGTGGTCGGGGTGGCAGTCTACTTCGATCTGTCACTCCACCGGAAAGTATTAACTATGTTGAGAAAGATGATGGAGGTCAGGATGACAGTTTACTTTTATCTGTCATGCCGCCGGAATGTACTAATAATATTGAGAAAATAGATGGTGGTCGGGGTGACAGTCTACTTCGATCTGTCACTCCACCGGAAAGTATTATTACTGAGCATATAAATAATGCTCCTTTGTTTGAAACACAGGAAGATAGTCCTGGTGTTGAAGGGCCCTTTATTTGTGATGACATTTATGTGAGTGATAGATTGGCATGCTCTATCACTCCTTCTTTAGGACCTGGAGTAGCAGAGGTGCTCTCTTTGGAGATGACACATGGAAATTACCAGACCGGTGTTCCTCACTTCACACATGCATCGAATAACTCTGTATGTGGTGGGGTGGATGCAGAAGCTCACAAAATTATTGATAAATGTCGTCACACAAGTTGTTATTGCTGCGAAGTGACAGCAGATTATATAGAAGATTGGATTGACCTTTGTGAAGATGGACCTTTGTTTGGGTGTTTGTTTGAGAATGGGAAAATTCCTGAAGAGTTGCAAGTTGCTCGTGCTGGCATGGCAACAATATCAGAAGGTGTTCACAGTGACAAGCCTAGGTGTCATTGTGAGCGTAGGTCTGAGATGATTGACACAAACACACTTATCAAAGGCATCGTTCAGGATGGTCAGGAGTGTGGTTACGGTATTTGTAAGAATAAGTTATGTTTGAATGTTAGTCAACATTTGAGTGAATCTGACGAGTCCTCTGCTTCAACTTCGAAGTCAGAGGAATGTTTAGATATCACATTGGAGAATATTCGTGACCAACAAGAAAAAGATGCTACATTAAAACTCCTTCTGCAGTGGAAAAGGAGTAATGAAAAGCCCCGTTGGTCTGCAGTAGCACCATACTGCAAAGAGCTAAAAGCCTATTGGCATGAATGGGATACTATTGAACTTAAAGAAAATGTCCTTTATAAAAGACGAGAGAGGGATGTAAGTAATGATGCAGAATATCTTTTTCTTGTACCTGTAATTTTAAGAAAGGAGACCTTCAAGCAGTTGCATGAATACATAACTGCAGGGCATTTAGGTAGAAGAAAAACCTATGATAAGATACGAAAAAGGTTTTATTGGTGTAACATGTATAAAGACGTGTCATATTGGTGCAGGGTTTGTTCTACCTGCGGTTCAAGAAAAATGCCATATAGACACGCTAAAGCACCTATGCGTCAATACAATGTTGGTTACCCTATGGAACGTATAGGGCTAGATATTAGTGGACCCTACCCAGCTTCAAAAAGAGGTCACAAATATTTAATGGTGGCATCATGCTATTTTACTAAATGGATGGATGCTATTCCATTGAAAACACAGGAGGCTACACATGTGGCATCTGAGTTAGTTGACCGATTTATATCAGTATTTGGAGTGCCACTCCAACTACACACAGACTTAGGTTCAAACTTCGAGTCTAAAGTCTTTCAGGAAGTCTGCAAACTTCTTGGTATTGAGAAAACCAGAACTTCAGTTCGAAGACCCCAGTCTGATGGAATGGTTGAAAGGGCAAACCGTTCCATCCAAAATATGATAGCTTCCTATATATCTGAAAAGCAAGATGATTGGGATGAACACATACCCTTACTTATGATGGCATATAGGTCATCAATTCATGAGACTACAGGAGTCTCACCAGCAATGATGATGTTTGGTAGGGAATTAACACTCCCTATAGATATGGCTTTAGGTAGACCGATAAGAGAGGATAGGCTTTGTGCAACAGATCATGCCTATCAGCTTGAACAGAGGTTGTTGGATATTCATGATTTTGCACGAAGGCATCTGAATATTTCAAGTGAAAGCATGAAGAGAAGATATGATATTAAAATGCATAAGATACCATATAAATTAGGAGACGCTGTTTGGTATTATAATCCAAAACGAAAAGTTGGGTTCAATCCAAAATTGCAAAGACCATGGAAAGGACCTATGATTGTGGTTGATATTCTGAATGACGTATTATTCAGAATTCAATCTGGCTTGAAAGCAAAACCAGTGGTAGTCCATCATGATAAATTAAAGCCATATCTGGGTGAGGACAAGCCCACTTGGTTTGTTACTAAGGAATAATAATAATAATAAAAAAAAAAGCCTGTAAAAGAATATTCACAGTTTAGAGAATGAAGTATAATTGTTAAACCTGTGCCAACTCGTTTAAACTTTTATTACTGTTCTATCTTTCTTTTCTAAAATAAAAAAAAATAAAAAAATAAAAAAAAAATAAAAATAAAAAAAAAAAAAAATGCCTTGCAAAATATATATATATATATATATTTTTTTTTTTTTTACTGATTGAATGATAGTTAATTTTATATCTATGACATGTTTGTAGGTGGTGAACCTTCTCACAGCTGTTGCTGAAAGCAAATTGTTCCTTTCATTGGCCATGTGGTAAACCTGCAGAATAAAGTTGTCTGATATGATTGTGACTGATTAGCCTCTTGCAGAAACCTTTGACTGAAATAAAGAGAGGCTTTGGCCAGTTGTGTCTGAAAATCGCAGTTTTAAGTTGTCTGTTATGGTTGTTATTTATAATGATTGTGGTTGATAAACCCCCTTGCAAACAATTGACTGAAACAAAGATATTTTGGTTGATTACGTTTGAAAATTGCAAAATATAGTTTGTCTGATTTTGATTGTTACTTTACATGTTGCCAACGACTGATGGGTGGGAACATGTGAAGTATATATATACTATGACTAAATTTACATTTGCAAAGCCTGTGGATAGTAGATAAGCAATTATTTTACTGATAGTTTGCAATAGTTCAAAGTTTGAACTGTACATATTTTGTAACCTGCCTGTCTGAAAGATTGTAATGCTAAATAAATGGCAGTTTAGACAAGGTCTGCTGAAATTAGCAAATATGCTGAATTGACCGGGATGATATTTTATAGTTGGAAAGACTGTTTGAAAATGAGTGGCATTTGGATGAAACAAGGCTAAGGATAAGAAAATGCTATGGCCGTCTTATACTTGATTGTTTCATTAAAATTATACACTAAAAGCACAAAATCAAAATACCTACCTAGCAACCATAATGCTTGTGGAGCAATACCCAACTCTGTATTCAAAAGTCCCTTAATGTCTATTTTTAGGGATTCAACTACCTATGCAAAGTGTGTACAAACCACTATTTTAAGACGAAATGGGAGGTACAGAGACACCTTCAGGACCAGCACACAGGCATCGGGTACCAATGCAGTGTATGCAGATTGCTGTTCGTCCGTAGAAACACCAAACATGCATGTAATGTGACAGAGGAAGACATGATCTTCATGCATAGGGAGAGTGGCGTGAGGGGTGCCGAGGCCAAAGCGATGATGGCGAAGTTCGTTCGTGAGGTGCAGGATACCAAATGGGAGTGGGTGCGGGAAGTCCCAAAGGAAGAGGCACCGAAGATCATATCGGAACCAGCCAAGGTGCCCAAGCCTCGGAAGAGCCGGAGAGAGCCCTCTCCCTTCCAATTTGAGGAAGACCCAATGATCACCCTGGAAGAACCTCCTATAAAAAGGAAGAAGACAGAGTCGTTCTGTTTGGAGGAACCTTTGACAGCAGAACCTCTTGGACAAGCTTCTCCTGAAACAGACAATAATATAATTAAATCCCCATCTGTCAAAATAAAGAAAAAGTCAGCAAGTAAAAAGAAAGAAACCTATGTAAACCCAACAGAGAGAATTAATGATAAGAAAGAAAGTGATAAACAGACTGAAGCAGGTGTAAAAGAAATGAGAAATATAGAATGTGATTATCAGACTGAAACAAATGTAAAACAAACAGAGAAACTAGAAGCTAAGGAAAGGCAAGAGAAACAGACTAAAGCCAGTGAAAATCAGAGTGAAAATGAAAGAATGAAAACACCAGTTAAAGAAAAAGAAACAAAAAGTGTAACAACAGAGAACAAAACTAAGAGAAAACAAAAGGATGGAGAAAATCAAAGTGAGAGGACAAATGAGAATAAGCCAAATAAGAGACCAGCAAATAAAAGTGTTAATGAAATGAAGAGTGTAAACAAAATCGATTCAGATGATATAATTGAGAGAATAATGGAGGATATTTCGAGAACACATACAAAATGTGTATCTCCTATATCATCACCTCGTCAACACAATAACATTCCAGAATATGATCCTGAAGAAGAAATAAAAAAGGCAGTAGAAAGCATAATGGATGCACCTGAAGTAAAGGAGACTTTAGAGAGTGCTGTAGAAGCAGTCAGTGAGAGCACGAGTGAACTGATGATGGAAACTATATGTGAAGAGATAATGGAGGAAGTAATAAACGAAGTACAAGAAGAACTGGAAGTTGAGAATGAGGCAGATAGTATTATGGAAGAAGGTATAAAGAGGGAATTAAACACCATTACAAAGGAAGCAATGTTGGATATAAATTTAGAACAGTTAGAACAGAAGAGAAAAGCAAAGAAGGCAGCAAAAAGGAAATCAGGAGAAAGTAGTAAAGACCAAGATGAAATAGAAAGATATGATAATAATAATAATACGGATATAATTCAGAGTAGTCAGGAAGAAGGTTGGAGAGATACTATAATTGAAGAACATAGACAGGAAGAAGTTACAGATGAAGATGATACAGAAGACCCAGAAGAGATAATCAGAAAGCAAAGAGAGGAAAGAAAGATAAAGAAGAATGAGAGGAGAAAGCAGAGAGAGATAGCCAAATTAAGAAATATTCTTAAAGAAACCCAGGAAGGGAGAGTTGTATTGAACATTGGAGGGCAAAGGTTTGAAACTAGTCGTTTAACCTTACAGCAGGACCCAGATTCCATATTATCATTATTATTCAATGATGATATATCTATTCGGCCGATGGGGAACAGCTATTTTTTTGATCGAGACCCAGGTCATTTCCGGATAATTCTTAATTATTTAAGAGATGGATGCACTGCCAGTGGGGCCATTCTACCCAGAGAGCGAAGATACCTTTTAGAGTTAAAGAATGAGTGTATCTTCTACAGACTGCAGGGGCTGAAGGATCTTGTGGATAAACGATTAGAATATTTGGCGGATATGTATGGCCTGGACTGTTAATGATATATATTGTTTTGTGGTTCAATTTTTGGTGGGCCACAGTTTGTGGTTCAACTAAAATTGAACCAAAGTTTGTGGTTCATGCAAATGGACTATTCTTGAATTTTCCATTATGTTGATCTGACTCTGATCAGCAGTTTTGTGGTCTATTTGTGGGAGAACCATAGTTCAACTACAGATAGATCAAACTTTGTGGTTCATGTAACCAGTCTGCAAGGCACAGTCAAATGCAAGATAATATTATGCAAACATAGGCATTTGACAACCATACTTGTTGATTTTGTGTTTCATTATCAATTGAACCATGACATATGGTCCAACTTTTAATGAAGCAAATTTTGCAGTTCATTTGCGTGAACTAATACAAACGTTTGAGATGATTACCAGCCTTCCTGCAGGTGTAGAAGATGCCCAGTTCAAGTGATGTTTTGTGATGATGCGTTTAAACAGTTCATTCAGTGACAAGTGAAAACAAATATAATTATGAACTATGACGAAACACTGTGAAAAATTCCTAATTATATAATTCCTAGTGCATTTCACGTTTATCTTAACATACGGAAAAGACTTTGGATTCAGTAAGGATTAGGTTAAGATTCAATTGTTTAATATCAGTGAAAACATTTTTATTAATTTGGTAAGTATTTTCTTTATATCATTACCTGAACTTCCTTTGGTGATAGATAAGGTTTCAAGGTCTGATCTGTACAGTTGTGTTTCAACCTATAATAAAAAAGAAAGGAGAAATTAGTAACTCAGAAAACACTTTGGTCCCACAAAAATAATCATAATCATTATCAATTGTACGGTTTAGGAATAGGTGTAGGTCTATGTTGTCTATTAGGCAGTAAAATTTTCTTTTGCCGTCTGATAGAGATATAGATCTGCATTGTTTCTTGCTTTATGTATCATAACTTATATGTTCAGGTAATGTAAGAGTGAATACTTAAAAAAAAAAAAAAAAAAAGTAACAAATATGGATATAGTAAAGGCATACCAAAGCACTCAAAGAAATAAGATTATACCAGTCTGAACAGTTTTTGAGCATAAAATTATTTACAGGCCTAGAACATTTAGTTTTACTTTAAATTAAGTGTTATAGTTCTGTAAACAGTGTTTCTAAAATAATGTTGGACTGTATTATACAATTATTCTGACATAATCAACAATAAGGATATTTTGCATATTATTGTATCAAGAATTGTTCAGATGTTAGGTATAGTTTGTAATGGACAGTGGTATGGAATGATTTTGAAAATGAAACACCCTAAAAAAAAAAAAAAAAAAAAAAAAAAAAAAAAAAAAAGTGGTAAATAAGATGTCATACCTTTTCGTGTTTCCATTGTCATCTAACATTTTTTTTTTTTTTAAAACAACTTGTTCAGAATAAGTTTTTGAAATTATTTTTACTGAACTTGGTTTCCTCTGGGTTGAGAATGTGTCCTATAAACAGTTCAGTGGAATCAAAGTTAGATGACGACTCATTTGTAACTGTCATCCAGTGGTTTGGGGTGATGAATGGTAATACGAAAAGTGATGTCAATTGGCTGAAGTTACAGGAATTGTGTATAATGGTATTCTATTATGCAAAGATAAATATTTAAGGAAGGATTTTCTTTAACTAACTTGACCAATATTTGGACTAATATTACTGTTATTGATAATTGGAGCCTACTTTCCAAGCTGTTTTCTTACATGGCCACCTACATGGGGTCCATGTCCTTTATAAGTGGGGGGGCAAAATAGCCAGTTAGCCTGCCAAATGTTTGTCTAGTTAGTTATGAAATTACCTTAGCAGTAGCATAATTTTTGAAATCTTTGACATTGCATTTTTTTTAAACATTTGAAATTTCAGTAGTGGTTACGCTTACTTGAGCATTCAATAGCTTTTCTCATGATACTTCGTAGTAGAGTTGGCTGGTCTTATTGTCTAGTATCATGTTAAACTAATGATGATCAAGCTATATAAGTATGAACATGAACTCTTATGGGCTAGTCATTTTGGAACATAATGCCTTAATAATGGACTGCAGAGTTCAATTGACCAGGTCCATATTATTGATCAAATGTATTTTTTTTTTATAACTCATTTGACTAAGGATTGAAATTTCACTGTGGAAGGTGGTGAACTTAAATTGTCTTTTGTATCATGCACATTGTCTGGGGCATAGTCCAGATGCCACACACAATGGTTCATGAACAAATTAGACAGTCTCCCTGTCAAACAGTTGTTCATATATGTGTATTAATTACCAATACAATGTTGTTTGTCTGGATTACTTACCTACCTGGAATTTCCATGAATTCTACTAGAGTTCATTTTTATATATCCCGGTTGGTTTTGACAAATCAGAAATGATCCAGTCTGAGTAAACATATAATGTATTCAAAAATTTGGCACAGTATTAAAGGGTCCAGATGAGCAACATATAGGTAAGAATATGCATTAATAATTCTTAGTCTGTTTGTTAGTATGGATTATATTGCTATTCCTGAGTAAGGATAACAGAAATAGCCAGATGCCTCCTTGGATTTGAAGTTCTTCTTTCCAAGCTATATACTTACATTACCTTCTTCATGGGGTCCATGCCTTTTGTAGGGAGGGGGCTGTTGTAACGGCGTCTGGCTAGTGTCTGTTATTCAGTCTCATACGGCACGGATAGTTCAGCTTGTTGTGAGAGAAATGCGATCTTGAGTACGAACCGGCTTGAGATCGAATACGGCATGTGCCAACTTTGCCTCCCCCATTTTAACATAAATTTACACTGTCATCGAGATTTCCCCGCTGAATCATAAACTTCTAACCTTTATTTCACTAAGACTTCCATTAATAGTCTGATTCTTCCATTATTTTAGCTGTATTTTGCATTTATTCCCGAGCATCTGTTGATTTCTGCTTCTGCTATTCGTGTGTCATGCGGATAGCTTCGGTTTTTACCGTTATGCACCCAAACGCCTTGTAACAAACCTAAATGTCCGAATGTGACCGAATATGTTTGACGTCATCCTGCGCGTGTCTTCTGCTATATAAGAGCGCCCCCATCAGCTCTCGGGGTTGTTGACTGCTAGCAACCGGCTTGTGTAGTTAAGACTTAAAAAAGCTTGTTGTAGGTGGAAGATCTTAACTGGACAGATTGAGATAGCTTGCATTCCACCTAGATTGAAAGTTTGCTAACAGAATGCCACCTAGAAGAGCAATGCTTGGCCCTTCTCAGGTCTCATAATCACAATATTTACATTCTGTTCCCCACCACCTTGTTCCTTAACTCGAACTTTAGGTGGAAATCTTTTCTCTCCTAAACATTCTCTTTTATTACTCCTTTAGGCGAAGTTGGCACAGGTTGTTATATATGTGTATCATAGATTATATTTGATGTAACTCTTAAGGGATTATAAGGTTTATTGGTTTGTGCGATTCTTGTAAATTGTGTTAAGACTTCTGCTTCGGCCAGTTCCACCTATATAGGTGGGGACCTATATCTTAAAACAGCCTAGTTCGCAGGACGTTTATAGCGTACTAAACGTGCTTGTTCAGGCCTGGTAGACTGTTGATAGGCTTTAGCGAACACTGTGAGTGTGTATTGGTTGTTTTCGTCTGAGTTTGGGGTTTTCCACCTATTTAGGTGGAATCATAGTTGCAGAAGTATATCTAACTTGAGTCTAAGTCAACTTGAGGTTTAAATTGATTGAAATAACTTAATGAGTCATTCTACGACTCTAGGGCATTAATATCACGTTATTTACAGTCTATAAACGTTAGTTAAGGTAAGTGATTGACTCCACCTATATAGGCGAAGGTTCCACCTATATAGGTGAAGTTCCACCTAGATAGGCGAAGACCTTAAATTACCACAGACTAGCTAATAGCACGTTGTCAGACTTACTGAACCTACTTGTTCAGGACTTGTAGATTGTTGGTAGGCAATACAGACGCATAATTGGTGAATTCGATTGTCCGTGACTGAGTCTGGGTCTTCCACCTATTTAGGTGAAATCACTGATTCAAGAGTGACTTAATTACAAACCATTTATCCTCGTGTATATATTGAATTTGCATACTAAGTGAGCCCTTGACATCTTTTGAGCACTATTGTCACATTTATTGTAGTTAATATAGGTCAAAGATCGTTTCCACCTATATGGGAGAAACTCCACCTATATAGGCAAAGTTCCACCTATATAATTTCTGTTCCACCTATATAGGTGTAGTAATATCTATATGGGCGAAATAGTTAATATTTAGATATACATCTAAAACCTACTTATTGTTTTGATTTGATAACCACCATATGTTGTGTTGCTTATATTGAACTCATATAATGGACCTGCTAGGATTGTGCTAGGACTAATAATCTCCATTATATCTTCACAGCAACAGTTGTAGGTGGAATATAAAAACTACATCTTCATCTAACTACATATTGGCCTATATTACACTATTGATAACAAGATCACTATCTAATTGCTTGCTACCTACATGATAATAGTTTCTATATGCTCACATACTTATTGTTAAGGGATACTTAATAAATTGTAGAAAATTGACAAAAAGGCTGGCTGTCTATTCACTTCCCAAAAGCATTGAGTACGACCCAGGTCGGACCCAATATTGAAATATTGTCGCGTCACCACCAATTCCTGACTATAGATTTTGATGAACGCTCGACCGGGTGGTGCCGTTACAATATTTGTTTTCCTTGCTCATCCTGTGGGTGTAAGTGCTCATTTTTCTGTGAAATAACAGTCGAGCATGCAGCGTCTGTTCTTATTGGGGCTTTGCATGGGGGTTTGGATTTGGCGCATCCTCAGGAAATATCACCTGTTTTCAGAGTTCCATCGATCCTACATCGGTACCCATCCCAGATTATACTTTTTAGACCATGGTTTGTTTCCACTACAGAAATATTCATCTTTCTTGCTAAAATACATTCGAGCGACTGACTAAATTGAAGCTTCTTTTGTATAGGTGAACACTATTTACCTGCGCAATTTCCTGTATGCTAGCCCACCTGTAATTTCTTTTCCCCTCAATGGTTTACTTAAAAACTGCTCAAATGTCCACTAGGGGGGGGGTCCAATTTTTCCGCTCCAATGTCATGTGCCCCATATGACAAAACCATATGGCCACTGAGCTGATTAGAGTTGTCAATCATTTTTACGGTTTATTAGATAAGCCAATCAAATTAGAGATAAGCCTTAAGAGCTCATGGAGATGTTCACAGCTTGAGTGCAAGTCAGAAAGTGTCAAAACTGATGCTAATTTTTCCTTATGTATCCCACTCCTACCTTTTAGTACCAATTGAAAATTCTATTTCATTTATCTTTATACCCATTTAACACAAAAAAGTAGCTTTGAAATGAAATAGAATAAACTATGATGTATCATTTAGGGTATTAAGCAATATATAGAATGCCTTGAAGTTTGTATTACATATCATGACATATTGCCAATCAAACAAAAAAATATACTTTACACCAGATACAATGTTTAATATCCCCTCGCATTCTTAATTATCAATAGAATGCTCACATGTGGTGTTTTAAATCTGACAGATATGATTACATGCTTTATTTTAAAATGAAAATGTTCTTTACTTACATTACTTTTTCTTCAAGGTTGTTTATAACTCTTGGAGATTTTGTGATAGAAGCAAGCTGTTTGCCGTTTTAAAATGGTCAGTAAATTGTCTTTCAGAGTAAAAAAGAAGACAAATATCAGGAATCGATACAATCAAGCACCACACCTGACCCAGGATACCAATGGAAAAGTGACAACTTCACAAATAGACATCACAAACGAGAGCCAAGAGGTCAGCCCTTTCCCAGCAGTGGACCACAAAGCATAAAAAAACAGACCTGCACGAAAGCATAACAAATACAAGACAGAAATAGCATAAATGATCCAGATTCATGTAATTTTAATCTATAATATTTATTGAAAAGTTTACGAGATGTACTTATTCAACAAAATATAAATGAGTTTGTACTGTGTAGTTGGAAAGGTAGCGTAAATGACATCATTATGGGCCTAAACAACTTTAACAAACATCAATATCTGCAGAGAATTAACTGTTCTTGCATATTATATGACTGTGCAGCCAATTTCAATAGTTCAAGTACTACGTTAGAATTAATTACATTAAAAAAATGATGGGTAACGTAATTAATTGATCATGCTGTAACACTGCCAGCGGGTAAACATGTTTCAAAAAGCTTGTTAGATGGTATGCTTTAAGAAAAGCATGCTCTACCAAATTCCCCTGGGTGAGCAAAACCCTTAGTAGCTCGTGGACTATATAATCACATCATCCTGTAATAAAAAAATGATTGCTGTCATTGCAACATGCATGAATATTAGAATCTAGCTCAGGACATAAAACATAGTGAATTGTATATATATATCGTGTCTTTTTGGAAAGGTGCGTAAGGCGATTCTTTATTTCTGGGTTTTTTTTTTCTTTTAGTTTAGATCTACACTCCTATATTTTTAAAAAATTTAAATAATGTCAAAGGAAATCAAAGGAGATTAAAGGAGGACCCATAGTACTATACGAATGCCTAAAAAGTTTCAAGAAGCTGCATAGGCCTACCCATTTATGCATTACTTACTTTGATTATCAGAGTTGTTTTGTCTGTGCTGCGTGGCGGCCATAAAAAGTCTCCCCGCACTTTCATTTAATGCTCTTATTATTCCAATCCTCAGGATTGTGTGTACAATCTCCTTCCATTATTCCTGTCCCTGGATATCCTCTATGTCTTGTACCGCATTAAGATCACTAGATGACCGATTTTCATACCCCGTTGTATAACTTCTGCTTTCTATGTACCTGTGGACTTGTATTAGCCATTTGGATTATCGCTTGCATTTGTTATGCCTTCCTTTGCTTTTAAGGACTTATATTAATACTGGCTTGTCATTTAAATAATCGGTGTGTCGATTGCATTTCTTGGGATGGTACTTACCCACAGAACTTTTATGATAAGAACGAAATTAACAAAATTACATTTATCTCCCATTAGTTTACATTTGGCGTCCTCTGTTCGTATTCCTAGTTCAGTTAACAATTTTCTGGATATGCTTCCTACCATTAGTTATCTCCTCTTTGGTCACCTATTATCAGGAAGTATACTAAACCATTTAATGCATTCAAAAGACGCGGAATGTATCCTAATGTTTCTAAGTGCAATACCAAGAGGTGAGTCTGTTGCACACATTTATGTACTAACACTACCATTACATCATCTATAAATGGTAGGCAATTTTCCATAATCAATAATAATGTTATGGACTGAACTTCTTCTGATCTGATTTATGGTATCACTTGAACTGAAATCAATTGTGGAATGCAATATGTTGGACAAACTGGCCGATCCCTTAAGACGAGGTTTCGTGAGCACTTTCGTAAAATGAAAAATACTAAAAAATTTGACACATTTCTTTATCGCCATTTCAAAAGTAATGGTCATTCACCTAGTAAAATTGTATTTCAGTCGGTTGAAAAAATTATATATAATCCAAATTCATCAACTAGATTAAAAATATGAAGAGACATGAAACTGAACTTAAATGGATTAAATTTTTGCAATCTCCTTTTCCTTTATAGTCAGGGGCGATCTGGTCTACCGTGCGAATTTGATGCCGAATTAATAGATAACTTTTTCCAGGGGGGGCTGGTCCAAATGCTAATTTCTATAGAAACCCATATACGTACTTGTTATTTTCCAGGGGGAGTGTCCGGACCCCCTAACCCCCTCTGGATCCGCACATGGGCAATGTCATCGTAACAGGACAGTATTTATCACAGTCCGGCCTATAACCATAATTGTCAGGCATTGATTTGTCAGGATTCACATGTGAGGTTTTCCAAATGATTCACTGATACTGCGCACGTTTGACACCTTCGAGAAACACAGCTCTTGGAAGTGGTAGCTCTTGCAATTCAGCTTTTTTTTCTCCAAAACATCCACCACCTCAACGCAGTGAGTCGAACAATAATGCAAAGTAAGAAAGACGGCAAAGATCAGGAATCAATACAATCAAGTACCACACCTGACCCAGGATACCAATGGGAAAGTAACAAACTCTTAGTTAGACATCACAAACGAGAGCCAAGAGGTCAGGACAATTTACACATATATTACTCTAGTGCATCCGCCACAGTGCTTTCTAAGGGCACTGAGCCGAGGTGAAAGAATTCTTCGTGGATAGAGTCCCCAGCATAGCTAAATGCCTGCCAATCTTTCCTGACATTGAACTAGTTAATACCGGCACCTGAAAGTGCATGGAATTCGATCAGAGCCCTATTGTGGCATCATGGCACATTGACATCTTTAATAAGTGTCCTGATCTTAGAAATTTGATGATATATGCGCAAGACTGTTTAAGAAAATGTAAAATATCAACACTCTGCAGTTGTTTTATATGTATTTTATTTAAGCGGCGAAAACAAAATTTGCTCCTCTGCAAAACTGGGGGTAGGGCTGTGCATTAGCTCATATAAGACAAAATATTTAAGATAGAAAAGCAAACTTTGGTTTTGTATTCGTCAATTGAGACCTTATCTAAAACGGTTTGAAACCAACTCAGATCAGTCGTTAAACTAAACGACGATAGCCAAAATTACCAATTTTAAATTATAATTAAGTTCATGTAACGCACATAATACAACATGTAGCCCTATTAATGTTAAACAGCTGTCATATGTAGTAAAGACATCCAGTAATTTGCAGACTATTAGAATGTTCATTGATTAGCTAGTTTTAATGTCTTCTTTCTGTACGTCAAACTTTCAATTTTCTTATTTGATAAAATAACATATGTAACAAGCTGATACAGGCTAACACCCATGCTTACAGTGAGCAAACATCTCCTACTCGACGCACCTTGAATCGGTACATACGATAGAATATGTCTAAAAGGGTTTGGGATGGAGCAGGTCATTACTCAGCTTGCAGTCAAAATCTTGTTTGATGATTATTCTGGTTTTTATGATATTAGGAAGACAATTATTTTACCAGAGAAGCAGAAATAATAATCGATATTGTACATGTATATGACTTGGATAAGGATTGGTTTAGAATATTTACATTAGAAAGGGACATTTACTAAATTGTACTGTTTAAATGTGAAAAGATTATTTCCTATGTTCCTCTAGGATGTATCTTTATTTTAGAATTATTCATATTAAGAAATATTGAAAACAAATATTCATAACATCTGTAACAAAGGTACAGGGGCTTAATAATCATCAATACCTAAGATTTAGGCACCGGAGGCTAGAGACTTTAGCTAGGAAAACATGCAAATTATATTTATTTTTTCCTGAAATATCATTTCTTACATCAAGTCAATGTCCTTGCTCATTTATTATGTCATGTAACATATGTTACAGCCTTTAACAAGTGATTCAATCTTGTTGTTTAACCTGCAAAATCTATAATTCTTTATAATATAAGCAAGACAATCCCAAAAATGCAAGATATCCAACAGCAGCAAATGTTTTCATATGTTTTTACTTAAATGATACTTACCAAATTCGGCTCCTTAAAATTGGGTGTATCCTTTGGGTTGTTTTTATAATTGCTCGTATAAGACACTTTATTAAAAGTATAAAAGCAAACTTTGGATTTTCTCTAACCCAAATGAGTTTGTTAGTATAAAATAATCAAAACATTTTCGAAAATGCACATATCAGCTAAAAAGTAAATGATATTGGCACAATTTTTATGTTTATAAGGTAATCTAATTAAAGTAACACACATAACACCACAGGAAGCTGTAATTTTGCTCCAAAAGAATTTATATGTAGCTAAAGTAGTCAATATGCAGACCATAGGAATAATTTAAATAATTAGCCTTCTTTCTGTAGCTCAAACTTTTAATTTTCTTTTTTTTTCTAAATTTAATATGGAAACATATGTAACAGGCTGTCAGAGACTAACGCCCCGGCGAACATAGTGCAAACATCTATTAAAAGACGCAGCTTGAAATCCTCTTTAAGATAGGATAAGTTGTGAAATTCCCGAGTGGGGGCAATAACATTCTCAGCCATCAGTCTAAAGGTGGCCCCATAAGCTGGGTATTTATAGGAATTCTACGGTATTTTGCATGCAAAATATAGTTATCGCGTATTAATTCATTTTCAAAGTCAGGTATAGCATTGATGTAACCATCATATGACTAAAATAATTGATATTATGTTTAAAAAGCGTTCGTGTTGGATAAATATGACCATACTAACACAAACCATAGCTTTTATTAACGAGCTGTTTCTCATTATGGTCGCCATATTTATGACGTCATAACTAGCCTCAGACGCGGATTTGAGATTGGTGACCACCTTTAAATCAAAGGTAAGACTCCATTGAAGGTTTTGATATAGGTCACCATAAATCGGCACACAATTCGCACAGGACCTATTTTTTGTCCCTAAGGGCCCTGACTATTAGGCTTTAATGATAATATATACCATGAAGGTAACATTTCTAAAACGCAGATTTTGATGTTTTTTTCTGTTTTGGAATGTAAAAAACGTAAAAGTAGATCTCATGGTAAACGTAAAAATGGCAACATTAAGCGCAAAATTTGTACTGAAAAACGCTTAAATACTTCTCTAAAGGATCTTTCTTTGGCTTTAACTAATCATGGTTGGCATGGCTTATTTTCATTTTTAAGTTCCTTGCCTATCTCGGTTTTACGTAATTGTTGAGTTAGAGACTTATAAACTGTACGATAGAGCAAACAAATTATATAAAGCAGCACATCTTACAAGGTGTTATGTTCAACATTTCCTTAGTCCTTATATCGATTCTGAGGTCAACCATAAAGGACATTTTATCAAAATTCCATTCATTAACAAAGGTATTGAGTTTATTGATTTACATAGTATCTTCAAGGATAATTTAGTGATTTCATATATTCCTAATTACTTTAATAATTCTGAAACTCCTATCATTTGTTATAAATATAACAAACCATTTGGGTCTACTATATTTAACTTTAATAAAATTGTAACTGATATAGATATAGATTCCAATACTCCTGACTCCTGAGATTGTCAAAATTCTAATTATTTATATCCCTCTGTAGGGCATGTTATTACAGGTAATCTAAATGCCATTCCTGACACTAGAGTTCGCAATATTATTTCTTAAGGTCCTAAATATAGATTTCCCTCTAATATCAATTTCCCTAAATGTCGTAGAGGGATCGCTGCTTCTTTAAATGACTTAGGTAATCGTTGGTGCAAATGGGAAAATGCTGAAGCTGATGCCTTGAAGGAATGGAAGCTTGACATTTTTAAAATTATTGATACTCGTATTTCATTTTACTCTCGTAATACTCATCTTTTACCCCCTAAACCTAAATCTTCTTTTCGTCATCTTAAACGAGGTATTCAGGATTTTCATGTGAACTATGTTTTGGTTCCAGCAGATAAAGCTGCTAACAATGTTGTAGTTGTTTGACGATTGTATTATATTAATACTCTTAAGCGTGAGCTTGTTGACACTAATGCCTATAAACTGCAGCCTTCTTTAAGTGAGAGGGTGATTGTCGATGGGCATGGTTGTCATACAGCCCTACATTTTGGTGTCAAAGCTAAAGAAAATCAAGACACAGTTCCTGCGTCGTACTGGTTACCTAAACTACATAAAAACCCCTATAAAGCAAGATTTATTGCTAATTCTAGTTCTTGTACGACAACAGAACTTTCTAAATTGTTAACCTAGTGTCTTACAGCTGTTAAAAACATGTTATCAAGTATTGTGAAAAGGTATATGAGAGATCCGGTAAAAACCTACTTTGGTCTATTAAAAATTCAGGTGAAATTTAGATAAACTTAAAGCTAGAGATTTCAATGCGACCAGTTTGTCTACTTATGATTTTCTACTCTTTACACTACTTTACCTCATAAATTAATTAAAGATAAACGTATTGATCTTATTGAAAGAACCTTCCCCTTACCTTGCATGTAATGACAGAAATGCATTTTTACTTCAGAAAAACCTAAAAAATATCATGCATGGTCATGCCTTTTTGTTGGACAACATTGTATAGACAAGTAGTTGGGATTCCTATGGGCACTAATTGTGCTCCCCTGGTTGCAGATTTATTCCTGTTTTGTTATGAGAGGGACTTTATGAAGTCTCTTTCTGATGATAAGCAGGCTGATGTTATTGATGCGTTTAACACTACATCCAGATTGAACATTAATAATGTTTATTTTGACAATATGGTAAGTCAAATATACCCTTCAGAGCTCCAACTTAATAAAGCCAATACCTCTGATACCGAAGCCGCATTTTTAGACTTGCATTTGTCAATTTCTAATGATATTGTTTCTACCAAAATTTATGATAAACGTGACGACTTTGATATTGAAATTGTCAATTTCCTATTTTTAGATGGTGATGTTCCTCGCTCTACATCCTATGGAGTCAATATGTCTCAACTCATTCGATTTGCTAGAGCATCTAGCAATGTTGCTGACTTCAACACTCGCAATAAATTGTTAACTCAGAAACTTCTTAAACAAGGTTATCGGTATCATAAACTTAGCAAAACCTTTTCTAAATTTTATTGACGATATCATGATTTGATATCTAAATTCCAAGTTGGACTTAAATCTCCCTTGCGCCAAGGACTTTCGGAACCTGATTTCTATGGTGACTTGGTGTATAAATTTGATAAGTTTGTTGGCTCTAATAATTTTTCAGCGCAGTTCATTAAAATAATTTCCCATTATAAAAAGATTGGCTATAACATTAATGTGTTGCAACAGACTGCATGCTTGGTGGTCAACCCAATCACGATTGGCAACTTTGCTTTCCTCTTTATTTGCATGCCGGTGGGTCGGACTACAGACTCTATGATGGTTCCAACTTAAAGACTTATCTATTGATGAGATGGTAGGGGCCTGATGCTTTGGATGTTTGTCAGGCCCACCGGGGTTTGCCTGTTGGATTTCTTTTGCCCCAATGTTCAGTTTTGTTTGCTGTTGAGTCATTATCTTTGCTTTATCTCCTTGTTATATCTTGATTTATATGTTTTAGGAGATGATGAATTGATAAGTTATGGGGTCTTTCATGCTAACCAAATATCTATGTGTCTTGATCCACATCTGAATTAAGGGTGAGGTTGGCGCCATTAAACCGGTTTAAGCCCTCCAGTAAAAAAAATTACTGACCGTTCCAAGGAGGTACTTCTTTTGTGGATCTATTATGTTTTTTCTGTCTTGTGTTTGCTATGCCTTTGTGCGCGTCTGTTTATATTTGCTTTGTGGTCACCTGCTGGGAAAGGGCTGACCTCTTGGCTCTCGTTTGTGGTGTCTAACGGTGAGTTTGGTATCCTGGGTCAGGTGTGGCACTTGTTTGTATCGATTCCTGATCTTTGCACCCTTACTTACTTCAAAATGTTGTTTAATGGCCTGCATCGGTAAACGTAAAGAAATCTGATTCGTATATATAGTATACATTTTTAATTGTAAACAGGTATGTGAGTGCGCAGATCCGGATCTGCGCTGCGCTGGATCTGCGCTGCCGTCAATGATTGTACAGACTATGATACGGACTATAACATGTGGCGCGTCCTCGATTACCGCCCGTTCGAAACTGTGGATTGTATCGTAAGAATGGCTTTGTGAAAGAAATTGACCAATCACCGTAGACCGTTGTTTACGTCTTGTTTTTCCGCTATGTTGTATGGGAGATTTTGATACTGAAAAAAAATACAGATTTTAACCATTTTCTAAGGAATCATTTGCCTTCATATTTAGCAGTTTGCTTGAGGATTATTTAAACTTATGTTTTAATGTTGTTGAAGGATCAGATCTTCTGATTTAACGTCAGTATAAGCAATTATCGCTGTTGTTTAGGCTGACATTTATAATCGAGTTCAAGGCTATCCTATTTGTATAACGATTGGTGTAGTTTTTATCGGAATTAAAGTTATGTTGGATATGAATTTATGGACTATGCAGTGTATAATATTCAATCTATATGAGGATTGTCTGGAATAATTTATAAACTATCAGTACAATGTGAAACCCGAGATAACTCGTTTTCTTCCTCACAGACAATGTGCGTAGTGCGTTTCATCATTTCATTGATAAACACCGCCATTGAAACGCAATGAACAAACTGCGACCGAACTTTCATAGCCGGTTCTCAAGGGCCGAGAAGTGTCCATCATAGTTCATAAAATACAAAGATCATATATATACACTTTGAAATTTTATTTTTAAATGAATATGAGTTTGGTAAAGTTTCGACACTGCTGCTTATGTTTTCTATTGTGTGTGTTGGGAAATGAATATGGTAGAACAATGTCACGTGCTGCAAGGGATACCAAAGGGCGTAAGTTTGTCTAATTACTGTTCCTATTATCATTTGTAATTAATTGTTTGGTATCACGGATAATCATATAAATGTTTTATGCGCTGTTTCTATCGATATGAACAATGCTGTTTCCGCTTGAGCGATTGTGTAGAATGCATACATTCGTATTTACCTTGAGGGGTTAAAGGTCATTTTATCACCGGGACAGTCTGGCTCATGCAGTGAAGATGTCCAGTCATAATTGATTTTTAATTGGCAGGTTGAAGGAGGTCACGCTGCTTTACAAACAAGTATTGGCTTTCTATCCTGGTCTAAGGAAAGGCACCATCACCAATTTTAATTAGACGATTTAAGTACAGCTCTTGCTAAGAACCATGCAAAACCTGCAAAAGGTGATACATCGCATGTTACAAAAATGAACATTTTTTGTTTTTCCCAATTGATTATGTCCTAAAATAAGTCAAATGACCCCTTCTACTGGTAAACGATTTTTTAGAAGAATGCTATCGATGGATTAAAAATCATCATTTGAGATGAAATTCCCATAGGGTTCCATTATGAAAGTTGAAGTTAAATTTTCTCTCATGATGGTCCTGTTATTATTATGAAACTGGGTCTATTATATGGCAACAGCCTTTGTTTTCTTATTTCAAAATTCAAACCCGTGTGTTTTTTAGGTTATCTATGGTAAAAAGGCTAAAATGCAGTTGTCATGGAGATACCTCCCTTAATATTCGGGAGAAATCGTCAATTTGAAACGAAAACATTATAATTTCTATAACTATTTTAAAATAATTTCTTTGATCTATGCTAAAAACAACAGTTTATTTTTCTAATTATTTTTAACACTGTAATATAGGTTTTAACTCCTTAATTATCCAAAACTTAAATTATTTTATATTACTCCTGATTTATTTAATGAGGGATCCCTAACAAGTATGGCAGCTTTTTTAAAATGTACCAGTACTGGCCGGGTGGGTTTTTGCTTTTTGTGGTTCTATGTCCAGGAACTCCGGAAGGCTGGTTCTGAAAATGCCCAATTTAGAAATTATTTATTAGATCTATCATATTTATATATATTTTTTATTATTTTATAGAGGGTGATCTTCCCTCTTTTCAAATACATAACAAATGATTTAAAAATTCTTCCCTAATACTGCAAATCATCCATTACAAATAATTATGAGGCAAAAGCGGTTAACCAGTAATTCATGCACATACTTTCAAGTAAGAACTCAAGTAAGAAAAATATCGGTAAAAATTTATGCAATTGCCCTCCCTTGCCGTTTTTTGAATTAGCTCCCTTGTTGAAATTAATTTAGCAAGTTTGGTAATTCCAAGGTGATTATTTGCTTGTTTTAATATATATATTTATTCCAAATTACAATAATTTTATTTTAAATATTTTATAATTTTATATTCTACCAAAGATGCCATTGACTGCAAGCCTTTAATCACTAAAAACAATAATAAAATATAAGAAGAAAAAACCCATAATATTTTAAATTGGTGTCATATTTATGCATTATGAAAATAGATGTAGGCTAAAATAATTACCTTCTCACGTTCAGGCGAATTGTACTGAATGGAGGTGTTCCACACATGGGAAAGGTTGACTATCTCTCAAACTGGACCATTAAATGGATCCAACCAAAATAAACGGAAACCTGAACAATATGAGCTCTGTTTGAACATTGACCACATCATCATTCATGTGCAAAAATACAGTGATAAACACACATATCTACTATAGGGATACTTGACCTTTTCATTCTGGGTACTGGAAACAGGTACTTAGGCAAACAGTGAAGACCCAAACAGTGGCATTTCATCAGTGTCTGCACTGTTTATTAAGATATTTTACCAATTTTCAGGTAACTAACAAATTATAAGGCGGAAACAGAAATGACTTACTTTGCATACATGCAAACAGTCTTGACCAAGATCAAACTGCTCTGAAAAGGATCCACAATGTGTGCTACAGAGACACTAAAACTGGATCTATAATGGTTGCAAGACTCGATCGCGAGCATACTGTTATATGGGTCTGCTAAGTCAATAGTTAATTTTGGCAAATACAAGTTTATGTATTGTCTAAAAATCGGCCCATCCCACCAGTACGGCATTCCTCTGGCGGGTCGACAGTAGCAACTCTTGAGTCTTATGCTTAGCCTTGACATAGCTCACCATTAAGGGGAGCGGCAAACTTAAACAAACGATAACAAAACTCCTTGCCCTTCCAAGCGGAATAAAAAACTTACACTTTCAGGAACAGTGGGGGTGACACCGTGCAGACAAATTGTCACGTCAATCCCCACAAGATTGAAGTCTGTTTTAGAGCATTTCAAAAATTCAAACTAATTAATGCCCCACACCTTTACTTAACGCAGATAGGCGTAGGATAAGGGCAGGATACACCCCGAATTCCTTTTTTGAAGCCAAAGTGGGTGCATAAAACTGGGTGTGCCGTGTGTGCTATATAGCCTATGCCTCGTGCGCAGGGACCGCGGCACACCGCCACAATAACGGAATAATGTATGTAGCTTTGACATAGCTTTTGGGTGCTCGAAAGAACTGTCTCATTGACGGGCGGAACATATTATTAAAAGTACAATGATTTAGGTATATGCAACAAACTGAAGCATTACTGTAATCATGCTGTTCGGTATGCTGTGAATAAATTCTTATCCAGCTTTTGGGTGCTCAAAAGAACAATTTCATTGGTTGGGAATAAAGAAAAATATTTCAATCACGCAATCTGATCTAGTTTCCTGGCAAACGGACGGACGGAGTGGCAGACAGACGGACGATCAAATATACCTGGTTTTTTCCTTTCATATCCATCTGGATTTCATGTTCATGCCGCCGCTAATACAGTGTTAAGATACTTCATGATATTGTAGAGCTTGTCTTGCTTTGCAGCTTTCAAAGACTGCGCGTTTCACTCGAAAAATTGCACAGCTTCAAGGATGATTGGTCGTTAATTGTGTATAATTGTATTGTTCGCGAAAATCGTATCACAGCTTTAGGATTATCTTTGTCGGGTACGAAAGCAATTAAACAATGTGCCTGCAATCGCTTTTTGCTAACTATTGAAAGTGCAATGTGGCAATGACAAAAAAAATACGACAAGTCCGTGGGTTGAGCCAGTTATTCAACAATGTGCTGGACAATGCACATACTACCAGACCCTGGGTCACTCCTTATAGGTGGGGCTCGGGGTCTGGCATCTGACTCTGAGACTCTGTGTCTAGGTGTCCGATACCGAACTCAAAGAATGCCCGGTACCAGACCCAGAGACACTCAGTATTATTTATTTATTTTATTTATCTTTTGCGTCAAACTTCAATATTCTAGATGTAGCCCCCCTAACATACTCCCTAACAGGCCTGCCAAAAAACACATGCACAACTCATTAAACACAAAAATTCCGTTCTTCATGGCTTTTTTCAGCTATGTCAAGACTTACCACAACGGGTTAGGGCGACCTCCAAGACACGGATTTATCAAAACTACATCTTAGATCGCCGAAAATAGGGTTTTCGATTGTCATAACGGTAGTATAGTAGAATGCAATTATAGTGTTATCGATCGCCAATATGAAACAGTGTGATTCTGTTCAACGTTCAACCAACAGTTAAGCAATAACGGTCATGGAAAGACTGGAGAAGCCAAGAATCAAACCAACAACCCCTGGTTTATAACCGAGTGGTTTATCCACTATGGGAGAAAAAATATCTTGAAATGTGCCTTTTCCTCCATTTCTTAGATTTTGAAAGTGGTTTAATACATATTCCTTAAATTTAATACAATTGCACACAAAATGCATGCATGCTTTTAAAGGACATCGGACAGTCTTAATGAAGGATTGCCCATAAAATGGCCGGATAAAAGTTTCAAAGAAAATGATTTTTTTCCATGAAAAAGATAGTAGGTTCAACTCTCGAATTTTCCACAAAAGTGTTTTTCTCATTGGACAAATAACAATTTAAAGATATGGGTAAAAACTCTGTTTTTGCTACACATATTCAACATATAGAAAATATCAAAAAAATTACTGAAGTGCTCCCCAGCCCCTCACCGTGGTCAAACTATTCATTTTGTTTACACTTGTACTTTAACATTTCACACATCATAGAAATTTTATGTTAAAATGTGTCATTTTTTGCCGATTTCTTAGATTTTGAAAACGGTTGCTGCTACCTTAACACAATTGCACGCAAGAGAGGAAAAAACACACGGGTTTCTGGCATTTTTGCTTAAGAACAGACATTACTTTATTGGTTCTAAAACATCACTGTCTTACATTAGGGTGGTCATGGGAGAAAAATTATGTTAAAATGTGCCCATTTTTGCAGATTTCTTAGATTTTGAAAATGGTTGCTGCTACCTTAACACAATTGCACGCAAGAGAAGAAAAACACATGGGTTTCTTGCATTTTTACTTAAGAACAGACATTACTTTATTGGTTCTAAAACATCACTGTCTTACATTAGGGTGGTCATGGGAGAAAAATTATGTTAAAATGTGCCCATTTTTGCAGATTTCTTAGATTTTGAAAATGGTTGCTGCTACCTTAACACAATTGCACGCAAGAGAAGAAAAGCACATGGGTTTCTTGCATTTTTGCTTAAGAACAGACATTACTTTATTGGTTCTAAAACATCATTGTCTTACATTAGGGTGGTCATAGGAGAAAAATTATGTTAAAATGTGCCCATTTTTGCCGATTTCTTAGATTTTGAAAACGTTTGCTGCTACCTTAACACAATTGCATGTTAGAGAAGAAAAAACACACGGGTTTCTTCCATTTTTGTTTGAGAACATATATCACTTTATTGATTTAAATACATCATTGTCTTACATTAGGATGGTCATGAGAGAAAAATTATGTTAAAATGTGCCATTTTGGCAGATTTCTTAGATTTTGAAAACGGTTGCTGCTACCTTAACACAATTGCACGCAAGAGAAGAAAAAACACATGGGTTTCTTGCATTTTTGCTTAAGAACATACGTTACTTTATTGGTTTAAATACATCATTGTCTTACATTAGGATGGTCATGGGAGAAAAATTATGTTTAAATGTGCCTTTTTGGTCGATTTCTAAGATTTTGAAAAGGGTTGCTGCTACCTTAACACAATTGCATGTTAGAGAAGAAAAAACACACGCGTTTCTTCCATTTTTGTTTGAGAACATATATCACTTTATTGATTTAAATACATCATTGTCTTACATTAGGATGGTCATGGGAGAAAAATTATCTTGAAATTTGCTGATTTTTCATAATTTTGCTAAAATCCAGATTATAAGTACCCCACCTCCCAATACTAGTTTGATTTTCGTGTACGAGTTATCATAATACAATTGTTAGTATATCATTTATTAAAGCCAAGATCAATCTACAGAACTGATATACCAAATTAACTATTCTACTACCACGGCACAAACTCTTGGTAAATCAAAATAACCAAAAATCAGCTTTTTTGTAGCATTTACACTGGAAAATGAGGTAAAATTGAAAATTTTTGGTTGCCATGGCAACGAGCTTCCAATCAAAGAAATATTGTACCAGTCTGTGTTTGGTGACAAGTACTACATGATAGGACACAAATTTACAGTTTCTGTAACCATGGATGTATCGCCATTTGCATGGTGCTTAGCAAGAGCTGTACTTAATTATTCAATAGGCTATTGCATTTTTTTGCATTTGAATTCATGCCTTACTACACACTCAACAATTGTTCAGCCATTGTGTGATGTTTTTCTGGTTTGAATGTCTAACAATTCAAACTAAACAATGTTTTGTAGCGAGGAAATGCTGTTGTTTTTTTTTATGCTGTTGTTTTTAATCTGACTATCTCACCAACTTATTTTACTTCTCACTCACATATTTATCTGTTCTTATTTCTACTAACATTCTTGCTTGACGCACGTCCCTGCCTATAATGTCCGCGAAAGCGAGAGGCAATTTATGGAGATAGATAGAGGACAGTAGCACATTACCCTAGAGGTCCCGGATGTCGCGCGGAAAACATTTATTTTAACACAATTTCGCAGTGATTATGCCCACCCGTGACTATGCAATCTGTGTCACAGGGCAGTTTGCAGGAGAAATACTTTATAGTGAACAAGCGTTTTTATCTGGCCTTTGTGGTACTAGAGAATGCATTTGACAGTGTCCCTCGAAAGGTTATCTGATGTGCGCTGAGAACACTAGGTATTTGGAAATGGATGGGGTGGTTAGACCAGTCCAGGGAATGTACGTCAATGCGGGAAGCTGTGTCTGCTGTTGTGACGAGGGCGACAGCCAAGCATTTGAGGTTAGGGATCTGTACTCACTCCTTTAGCTGCTCTTCATCATCGTGCTGGAGGTCTTATCACATAAATTCTGCTCTGGAATTCCCATAGGGAGGACCTCTATGCAGATGATCTTCTCATCATTGCTGTTAGTTGTAGGACTGCGACTTTAGATTTTTTTTTCGATCTGGCTGAATCTAAAGTCGCAGTGTTTTTGTGCTCTATCTTGACCAGTGATGGAGTCCCCTTTTGTTTTGGGAAAAAACTCGTTTCCTTGACAATCCAACCATTTAGACTTCTTCATGTGTTTTACATACACCACCAAAGTTATAAAAATGTTACCATTGACTTCGTTATTATGACACGATCAATGCAATCTGTAATATAATGTTCTTGGTGTTGTTTTTCGGCTCATCGCAGCCATTTTGCATACTTTTCACGAGCTTGGGGTGATGACGTTTTTGCGATAAAATTCGGATGTTGAATTGATGAGAGGAACTTAGTAAAACGTTGATAATTATTATAATAAAACCCGGTACTGGTTATACTCCCCATGACTAGGTAAGGTATGTCAGCGCTTTTTCAAATTATAATAAGATTAACAGTGGATTTTGGACATTATAAGAAACAAGTAGTTGTTTGAATTTTGAAAATCAGGGCAAAATTGTTAAAGCTATTGATTCTGTTAACTTACTCAATGTTGGTACGCTCGCAGCAGTCACGTTTCTATAATATTGTGCATTGTAGTGCCCCCTATTTTCTATTAAATTATAACGAGTAATGACCTATTTCAGAAAATGAAAGTCGATTTCCAAGAATGGTTTGATTTCAATTTATTATAGCATGCCAAAGAAAAAGAGATACTTACTTGACAGAAATCCTTAACAATCACATACCCCACCCGTATAAATATAATTTTCGGAAAGGAAGCTTTGTCATGTCCCAAAATGTCATAATCAGACCGAAAATGGACTTTTCCAACAAGGCGGACAATTGTTATTCTGATCATGTGCTCACGTGACAAGTTTCCCGCCAAAAGTAGCAAGCTAACGCAAGAGTACATTGACCTCTGAACCGAGAGAGGGTCAGCTTGTTTACGACAAGAAGCGATGGATTGGAAAGATCAGAATCAAATTGCTTTTGCACAGTGATCAGTAAGATATTACTGAAAGAAAATATTTTTTATTTCATGGCTAACCTTGCTGCACGCTGAATAGCTTTACTACTATCACACGCTTATGTTCAAATAGGCTATCAGTCAATACACACAGTTGGTACCCATCGTTTTTAAGGTGCCACGTGAATCTTATATAGAGACATTGGGTGTTTTGACCTTCTTTTTGAACATGTGCGCAATGGTTTATGATTAGAATTGTATAATGATGTCATTGTTTGAATACGCAAAACCATTTGGATTTTTTCTATGTATTTCCTGCTAGCGGAAGTGGGGGAGTTCCTTATCTGAAAATAGTCAATTTTCAATCCAGTGACATCCGTCGGAATACAGAACCCAAGGGTAACAACCTACGTCATAGTATTGATGTTGTAAACACGTAGTACGGCGCCATCTTTGATTTACAAGGTCAGTTTTCCCCTTCGTAAAATTAAACAAATGAGTGTCTGTGCAAACAAAGCAGTGCAGGCGGTGCCTAACATCACACTTGAACAGAATATATAACGGTCACGCCCCGATATGCCGTTGCCTTTGTAATCATTCACCCACAAGAATCGAAGCGGGAGACACGAGGATAATTTTAGCAGTCACCCACTTCGATTTTTGTGGGTGAATGTTTACAAAGGCAACGGCATTTCTGGACGTGACCATTGTATATTCTGTTCAAGTGTGATGTTAGGCACCGCCTGCACTGCTTAGTTTTGACAGACACTAATTTGTACGACATTTACGAAGGGAAAAACTAACCTTGCAAATCAAAGATGGCGTCATACTACGTGTTTACAACACCCACGCTATGACGTAGTTTGTTACCCCTGGAACCAGGGTGAAAAATTTGCATACTAGGTTGAAGATTGACCTTTATTCGTTGACATTCATCAAGATATTAAAAGAAAACCTATTACAAATGGTGAGAGAGGTCACCATAAAAATCAACCTGTATGCACAAAAAAGGATCCCATCCATTGCCATTAAGAACTCCTCGGACACAGTTTGTACATGTCCAACTGGGTAGTTCTCGATGGCAACAAATTGGTAAAAGGCGGCCCCAGTTAGATCGGTAATTGGTCATCTTTTTTTGCAAATATCTACATGTAACAAATATATGGTGAGATGGTATTGGACTTTTAATCTCAACAGACCAGGTATGATCATTTTTAGGCCAATTATGATAATAAGGAAGGTAAAAGAAAACATTATATAAGTCTGATTTTGGTATTTAATGTTGTTAAAACATCTGTGTATTCAGAAAACGGAAAGTAGACGGGTCATTGTCGGTACATTAAATACCAAAACAAATTCGTGCGTGAATTTAGTACCCACAGAAAAAGCATGCTCTTCAGCTCAGAAGACAAAAATGACGCCATGTTTTGAAAACAAATAGTGTAAACATTCTGTGTGGACAGGAGTATTTTATCTTTTTAGAACTAATCAGGTATGCATCAGCGGCAAACTAAATAGCAAAATATAGATAAACCTATAAACATACAAAATGGAGTAGTGTTAGAGGAAGACACTGTTTGGAAATGTGTTTTCAACTTGGTTTACGTCCACGATAACAGTAAGGGAAATGAAAAAAGTCAATAAGCAATGCTTATTAGATACCCCCCGCACAGTAAGAGTCAGTGAAAAAACTTGGCAAGTTATAGTTCAAACAAGAAGACCTTAGTTTTGATAAGAAGATTTCAGTAGAATCTGTGCAAACAAAAATTATAAACTCCTTCGTGCATATGTTCAATGTGTCTACATTGTGTCGGCAAAGTATCAAATTGCTCCATAAAAAGCTGTAGTAGGACTTGATCTGCCCATAAAGGCACTATCCATACATATACAAAAGCCATATAAGGGAATAATTGTCTAAGTTCTCACAGCTGTCATTTTGTCAAAATTATTTTTTGTGAACCAAACTCCTTCATGCATATGTTCAATGAGTCTACATTGTATCGACAGAGTATCAAATTGTTCCATCAAAAGCTGTAGTAGGAGTTGATCGGCCCATGAAGGCACCATCTGTGCATATACAAAAGCCTAATAAGGGAAAAATTGTCTAAGTTCTCACAGCTGTCATTTCGTCAAAAATTATTTTTTCTGAACCAAACTCCTTCATGCATATGTTCAATGTGTCTACATTGTATAGGCAAAGTATCAAATTGCTCCATAAAAAGCTGTGGTAGGAGTTGATCGGCCCATAAGGGCACCGTCTATGCATATACAAACACCTTATTAGGGAAAAATTGTCTAAGTTCTCACAGCTGTCATTTTGTCAAAAATTATTTTTTCTAAACCAAACTCCTTCATGCATATGTTCAATGTGTCTACATTGTATAGGAAAAGTATCAAATTGTTCCATCAAAAGCTGTGGTAGGAGTTGATCGGCCCGTGTATGGCCTATAATAGCATAAGCATAAAGCACTATATTAAAAGCCATTGAGAACTACAAAGGGAAATAACTCTAATAGAATTGGCCCCTAGCCCTTACTTTTTTGTCTAAAGTATTTGTCTTGCATATATGAACATGTTTGCAAGGTTTGATGAAAATCCAGCAATGACTCTATAATAGCATAAGCATAAAGCACTATATTAAAAGCCATTTAGAACTACAAAGGGAAATAACTCTAATAGAATTGGCCCCTAGCCCTTACTTTTTTCTCTAAAGTATTTGTCTTGCATATATGAACATGTTTGCAAGGTTTGATGAAAATCCAGCAATGACTCTTTGAGTTATTAAGGAAACAAAGCGTTACGGACGGACGGACGGACGCACGGACAGACGGACAATGTGAAAACAGTATACCCCCTACAAACAAAGTTTGCGGGGGGTATAAAGATAGAGGCTTAAAAAATCATGGCTATATGATAACATAAAATAAAAATCCATCATATCGCCCTGAATTCAGTGCTACATTGCTGTCTGGCTGGAGGAATGTGTGAAGAGGCTCTTGATATGGAAAAAAGCCATGGAGGAGAAGACCAGCTTACATTTTTTATTATTAGCCGTGCAGAATTCTGGGTCTACTTCGTGTTTGTCATCATCAGTCAACACCTCCCACATAATTCTTCAGTCCATCTGCTGTGTGGTGCCCATGCATCAGGTGTACCTAAACTCAGGATTAATACTCTGATTTAGGTGGAATGGACCCTTGATACCGCTGCGATTCTTGTGTACCCACAGCAATCACCCGTCACAAAAGATTGCAGTTCTTCCTATACTGTCCAGTGTTGGTTGGATACAGGCTTGGCTGCGCATTTCAGAGTTCTCGGAAACACCAAATCAGGCGTAATACGCCAACTTTTGATTTTGTACGCGTTCTTTTCCTGCTGGGGATTCTAATTTACGCCAATTTTTATTTCTGCTGACGCGTCTCAAACTCCTTAAAAACACTTGAAGACAACAGCGGGAGTCCAAATTTGGCTTCCGCCACTAAAGATCAGAAGATCGCTGCTAATCCTATGCCCCAGGGTTTGTCATAAATTGTTCATTTGTCCGTTAGCAGTAGGCGTGATCTCATTTAGCTCTCGGCCAATCAGAACGTCGCACAGCGACTGCGTCTTTATTGACAGGACAATATTTATGCCTATGCAAATTTGAGAAGCACGTGGTGGATTGTTTTAACTTTTGCGAGTGCGTTTTAAGACAAATGATAGTCGCGCATTCGTGACTGTCTGTCTCAATCAAATCTTAAAATGTTGCTTACTTTTTTGAACGCATGAAATCGCTTCCACAGCTCGAGTTCCACAGATGGTTGATAAAATAAGAATAAGATTTTGCTGAAGACATCGGTAAACCAAATAGGATAACATCCGATAAGGCAACATTCCGAATGAAGCGTCATTAGCAACAAATGAGTGATGCAATCAATTATCGGTGTGTTTTTTTTTCCACCGAATAAACTTTTTAGGGTATTAAATGCAAACAAATGACTTTCAGCAAGAAAACCCGTTCATTTTAAATCATTGAAATCGTCTCGCACGTAGGTAGGAAATCAAAATAATCATCTTAATTTTGGAACAATCACCGTAGACTTGGTGCGCAAAAAGCACTTGCATGCAAATAATTAAATGATTGAACTAGTCTAAGATCTATACATCTGCAAAAAATCTACCCGTCTGTCTGTCCGTTTGTCTCTCTGTCTGCTTGTAAATGAATTAACAACAAACAACTACATGTATCTATAGTATAAGCTTTTCATTTTTAAGGCCAAACATAAAAATATGTGTTTCATACATGAAATTTCAAAATATGAAAATATTTTTATTTTGATGGAGAAGATGGGAAAACAATATAACCAAACCCCTTTAAAATCCGAAAAAGTGTTTAGAAATTATTATGTAGGGGTTGGCGGAGAGGGGGATTTAGAGTAACCTCATACAAACTTTTTTTTTTGTCTAAAATCTTTTTTGTTCACAGCAAGTCCTCACAAGGATTTTGAAATGATAAAAAAACATTACATCCGTAAATAAAACAGTTCATATTTCGGCTAGAATGAAAAACTCCAACTTTTCCAGGTCAAACTCCAATTTTTCAATTTTGACTCCAACTTTTTCCAGGGATGGATTCTATGAATCCTGTTTTCAAAATCCTAGTGAGAACTCTGCCCATATATGGTAAAAAGCATTTAAAAATCTTCTTCTCCAGAACCAGAAGACTGATGACCTTGGGACTTGGTATGTAGCATTGGGGATGTGTGGCCTACCAAGTTTGTTCAAATGATGAACCTGATTTGACCTTGACCTACTTAATGTCAAGGTCAAATTTGCTTCCTAATGCATTTAAATGGGATTTTTTTTTAAAGTTCATTTTTTAAAATCTGTTGAGGCCAAAGCCATTATTCTCACTTAATATGTTAAACCAAATGAGACAAAGGCTATAAATAAGTTTCAAAGGTCAAGGTTGACCTTTAACTTTTCAGCCAAGGTCGCTCATATTGGAGTCCCATCAACACATTAAAACAGTTTCCTCAGAAACCACTTTGCCATTTGAACTAATATTTCATATGAAGACTCCTTATGATAGTTAAGCCAAAATTTATACCAATTGTACTGATCAAATGACCAAGATGGCCACCACACACATGGTAAAACCCCTTTAAATATCTTCTTCGTTTGACCCAAAAGGCCAATGGCCTTAGGACTTGGTATGTAGCATTGGGGATGTGGGCCCTACCAGATTTGCACAAATGATGAATCTAGGTTGACCTTGACCTACTTTATGGCAAGGTCAAATTTGATTCCTAATGCATTTATATGGGAAAAATCTTGAAATGTTCATTTTTCTATAACTGTTTAGGCTGAAATCATAATACTTGCAAGAAATGTTTAACCTAATGAGACAACAGTTTTATATAAGTACTATATTTCAAGCTGACCTGTGACCTTTTATCCAAGGCCACTCATTTGGACTGTCACAGACCTATCTAAACATCTTTTCCTCAGAAATCACTGGGCTGTTTGATGGAGTATTCATTAGATTGTTTTAGGTCACTTGACCAAAATGGCTGCAACCCCCATAAAACAAAATTTGTTTCATTATAAGCCGTAGTTGACCTTGACCTATTTTAACATTATTAAGGAGATCAGGTGAGCGCTTCAGGACTGTCAGGTCCTTTAGTTATGAAAATGACGAAATATTTAAAGGTTTAATACAGACTGTTGGTTGGTTTACCTTACTACAGGCCTCCAGTAGGGGTGCAATGATATACCGGTACACCGTGATTCACTCTAAATAAAGATCGTATCGCAATTCACTTTTGACTGTACCGATACAAAATCCTTTCTCAATGTGTCATCAAGCCAGTTTTCATCTAAAAATTGCAAGAAAATATCCATTATTGGCTTTGAAATTGCCCAAAAATTGGGTCGTTTTCAAAACTATAAGTGTTAAAAGAAAAGGGGAAAAAAGACGTGGTATAATTCCTGACACAAACTACACAAACGTTGACCGTGTCTTACAGCATATCGCCGACTTTCAAGCATTGGAAGATGTTTATTCTGTACGACAGACATCCATGCGAGCCATAACATATTGTTTATGGATAGTTGACACATTTTCTATCCACCCCTTCAAGTTATTTTTTTGCATTTCAAATACCGACGCTTTATCGTTAAAACTTGTACATATCTGTTCGTGTTGTAAATTAGACCAACAGGCAACAGCTACTTTCGGTTTCAAAAAAGATGGCGGACGATAAAAAAGGAATTATATTGTAGCGAAATATCTAAAAGGGAAGGCACAAATTTGATCATTTCTCCTTTAAAAGCAGCAGAGGAACAGAAGGAGTAGCTGAAAATATGACAGTGTGTAATAGTTGACAATTTCATGAACTTTGAATTATATTATAATACTGAACAAGGGGCAGTAATACATGTAGATAACAGGTGTTTGTTTGATTTGATTCTTTACGTCCCATCAACAATTTTTCAGTTAAACAGGAACGGATCTTCCTGGGTTGAACCAGTACTAAGCTAGGATAAACATGTCTTGCTCAAGGACCACAACGCAGTGACGCCGGTGAGGCTCGAACCTGCAGTCGCTCAGTCTCGAGCCAAGCACTATACCACTGAGCCACTGCGCTCCCTAGATACTAGGTGTATCGCAATATATATCGCAATACGGGTTTTACATATCGCAATATGCTTTTGCACCCCTAGCCCCCAGATAAGAGTGCTTAAATGAAAATTATTTTTCTTATTTCTCAACCAATACATATTTTGTGGGTACTCAAAAGAATCGTCTCGATGAGACGGTACTTTTGAGCACCCAAAACACATGTTTAAACTTTTACGCAAATTATTTTTGCTTAACTGGACCTATGTTACTAGTTTTACTGTTTGTTCTAGAGATGTTAAAATACCATATACAGTGTTCTGACAAGGCTGTATCGGTATTGTCCCCCGCCTTTTCGAAGAAAAGCGGAGGGACATAGTTTTCGGCATTCCGTCCTTCCGTCCTTCCGTCCGTCCGTCCTTCCGTCCTTCCGTCCTTCCGTCCCCCTAATATAGTAGGTACCTTGTGTGCGCAACTCCTCCTACAGTTTTATGCCGATTCTTTCGAAACTTTACAGATGTTTTAGTCATGGTCTGAAGATATGCATGTGGTTTGGATATTATCCTGAGATTATTTTTTGTCACTTTTTTCGCAATTTGAACTTAGTCATTTTTAGGCGTTTTTACTATCAAAGTGAAAAGATAGTGGGTACCTTGTGTGCGCAACTCCTCCTACAGTTTTATATCGATTCTTTTGAAACTTCACAGGTGTTTTGTACATGGTCTGAAGATATGCATGTGGTTTGGATATATTCCTCAGATTATTTTTTAACACTTTTTCCGCCAGTTGAACTTAGCCATTTTTCTGACATTTTTACTATCAAAGTGAATGGATAGTGGGTACCTTGTGTGCGCATCTCCTCCTACAGTTTTATATTGATTCTTTTGAAACTTCACAGGTGTTTTGGACATGGTCTGAAGATATGCATGTGGTTTGGATATAATCCTCAAATTATTTTTTATCACTTTTTCTGCTATTTTAACTTAGGCATTTTTCTGGCGTTTTTACTGTCAAAGTTAATGGATACTGGGTACCTTGTGTGCGCAACTCCTCCTACAGTTTTATGCCGATTCTTTTGAAACTTTACAGATGTTTTTGTCATGATCTGAAGATCACTTTTTCTGCTATTTTAACTTAGGCATTTTTCTGGCATTTTTACTGTCAAAGTTAATGGATACTGGGTACCTTGTGTGCGCAACTCCTCCTACAGTTTTATGCCGATTCTTTTGAAACTTTACAGATGTTTTTGTCAAAAAGTTTCTCTTACAAACAGTGGAATTTGATTTAAAACAATGCTAGAATGATTAAATTCACAATTTATTTCCAAATACAGTTTATTGACAGTCATTTTTTCTCATTTAAATAATAAACAATAATGGCGGGGGACATAAATTCTCTGAATTTGCTTGTTTTCTATGTTTTTGAGTCAATGACACATTATTTTGCAGTATGACACAATTTAAAATTGTCTTGTGGGTCATCAGGCCCATACAAATTTCGGCTTGACGCAGATATTCGCAGTTTGTGCTTCAAAATGGTCATCTGCAGTGTTTCTGCAAGGCCAGAATTTTTGGGGGTCATTGATGACCCCTTGTCTGAAAATTTGGGGGTCATTGGCAAATTTAGAGGGTCCTCACTTTTTTATGTATAATAACTTTATTTGTCTGCGCATCATAGCTCCAGATAAGGATTAGATGCAATTGGGTATTTACCCACCTCTTTTTGGCTTAATTGGGTATTTCAAATTTTTAATTGGGTATTTCAAGTTTTTGTATTGGGTATCCATCTGAAAGCAAATAAGCAATGAAAGCGGGACTCGTTTCTCTTGATTTTTTTGTTTACTTTCGGTTTCACTTTCAGAAAGCACACTGGCAAATTAAGTATATCTGAGATCGCTATTTCATACTTATTTCGAAAAACCAACGTATCTATCAAGTCATCTTTGATTCTTCGAACCGCCGATACGGTATTAGGGTTAGTTACGATATGATATTATTCAATTGTTCTGGGACTTTTTCGCCCACGTTACGCCATTGTTACTGTAAAGCGAGACGAATGTCGTAATCGTGTAAATATTGGGTATAGCTAAACAGCGCCAAAAATGTTCCTGGACTGGTTTACAATTAAAAAAACTAGATTCGGCGCCACGTCGTCAATAAATTTGTACCAAACAACAGCTTGAGATGCGAAAAACGACAATGGGAAACTGAATACTATAGCGTCATACGCTACGAAAAAGTTCGGAATTGAGTATCAAGGATTTTTATTGCGTTTTTGTACGCACAGAAATTAATTTAATTGCGTTTTCACGTTCACGAAATTGCGTAAATACGCAATACGCAGCCTTATCTGGAGCTATGGCGCATGACGGAATATTAATATTAAAGATATTTGAATATCAATATTAAAGATATTTGAAGAATGTCCCCTATCGTAAGATAATGGTCGTATCCAAAATCGGTGCACGTTTTACTATCGGTAGGCTTGTGATCCACAGCTTTTGTTACATTTGCTGTTTCATGGGAATTATGCAATGTTGTGTTGCTTGTTGTCAAAGCCCTATCCTTCAAGGACAAGAGATAAACGCATCTGCTAACCAATTTCACGACGGGGCAGCCATTGTTGTTTAACAGTTAAGCGCTTTACCCATGCTCAGATCGTCAGTCAAAAATAGACATGATGCATTGGTTGATCGATTTCTTATATATTTTGGTGTATTGGAGCAAAGAAAACTTTCTCTTCTGGACTACTTCTTTAAATTGTATGCTGTATAATGCCCCAAAATAGCAATGAGAGCGAAACAAGCCGAAATTATTTGGAACGAAACCCCATCTGTGCGAATCGCCAAAGACATTTGACATGCGCAGTCGCCGTTTTTGAAATAAATCAGATACGTCATGGAAATACCCAGCAAAGATATTTTGTGCGCATGTCTATTTTCCACAGGAAAAAATATTTATAGAAGTGCTATCATCGAGGTAAACTTGAAGTCCATAAAGACGACGGAGTTTCATTCTCGCTGCTGTTTTTGTGTGCGTCACGAAAAACGCACAGGCAAACTTTCAGTGCGTCAGCAGTCAATTTATTGCGTCAAAAACGCAAGAAACGCCCTCTCGCGGAAACACTGCATCTGACTTCTTCCAATGAAACAAATTTTTGATCAATGGTGCTTGGGTTTTATATTTTTAATCTCACAAGAATGAATGCGTACAACTCTGTCTCGTTTAACTCATGTCAGACTGGTACCCTAATTATATTACCTGATTTTATTCAGCGCAATATAACGAAACCCAGTCACGTCGCTGCACACAGAAAGAACCTGTAGATGAAATTGATCATCACAAAGCGCAACCTATGCTTTGTCAACAAAGATGTCGGCCGGCAAGAATAAGATTGGGAGCAGACAATTCTAAAATTGAGCCAGTGCATGTGATTTCCAACAATTTGACATTTTGACAAGTGAAGACTCAGACAAGCCTCTGTAGCCTCCTTTTAAGCTTAGAAACTCCAAATGACGCTTCATCAGTAGCTTAACAATCATAGAATACTCAAGCGATAAGCAAAGGCTCTGATCAGACTGCGCGTATGCGCAGGCTGGTCTGAGGCTTTGCTGGTCGCACATACCAAATTGTTGGAAATCTCATGCACTGGCTCAAATTTCTTCTCCGTACAGCCTACGAAGAACAAATCTTAATTCAGATCATGACCTTAGTCACCTAGATCCCCATACTGCAAAATATGATGATCAAAACACTAAGAGTGAGAGCGTAGATGAGGTCTTCAAACGTTCAACCCCTGAGGTAATTCCGTCTGGATGCGAAGCTCGCCTGAAAAATGGTTCTCCTGTTACCTAAGCAGCTAGCAGCTGCTATCTTTATCAATCACTGAGTCGGTGTCATTGTTTAGTATGGTACATTAGAGTATAGGGTAATGCACACTGTTTGTACGACCTTACAAGGGCCTGGGAACCCAGTGATTTTATTTGCGATTTTGGGAAGCTACCTTTTCCTACACATTTGGGAAAATATTTTATTAAAATTGGGAAAATAAGAGCTAAAATACATGAAATTGGGAAAATAAAGGCCATTTTTGGATTGGGAATGACTCCCATATACGGCCTCAAAAATGGCCAAATAAAATCACTGGAACCCCAAATCAGTTTTGGCCAATCAGAATTAAGGTCAGCAAACCTATTTGCAGACAACTTATCGCTTAGTAACAAAGCTTCTTCCTTAGTAGTCGAGCAAATTCTTCAATAAATTGTCCCATACCAATTGGTAGTAGAAAAATCAGACCCTTAATAACGAGTTGCTTTATAAGTTTAATAGGCTCAGTATGGCAGGCCCCCAGATAAGAGTGCGTAACTGAAGCTTATTTTATTATTTCTCGACCAAAACATATGTTGTGGGTACTCAAAAGAACCGTCTCGATGAGACGGTTCTTTTGGGCACCCAAAAACACATGTTTAAACTAATGGATAAGAAAATAATCACATTTTTACGCAATTTTTTTTTCTTAACTGGCCCAATGGTATAGGGAAACTGTGTCTAAAATAGTATTCAATTATGTTTTTTTTCAACGCGTTACTGGGCTTGGTTGAATGGCGGGTCTCCACTTGCAAGCAGAGACTCTTTCTCCCCGGCTGATAACTTTCAAACAGTTTGGACCTAGTTCAGGACTAACATTCTCAAAAAGAAGGGTTGTTGTCAGTTACAAGCGAAAGTATGTGCACGAATTACTGGTTAACCGCTTGTTCAAGCCTGCCCAGGAAAAAGTGTGGTTAAGTGGAACTGACCGTCCCGCAATGACCATAGCTGTTGACTTGGGACGTAAAGCAACAAAACAAACAAACAAAAGAACAAAACATTCTCAAAAACTGATTATCTGATAGTATTTTGAAAAACAGTCTGCAGACAACAACACACACATGAAAAATTGAACCCAGGATGCATTTGAAAGAAATCAGCATCAAAGGGAGATAAAAAAACACACCTTTACTCTGCTGAAACTAAGGGATTTTCTCAAAAATAAAAAAAATAGTGAGAAAAAAATCTGCATTTAGTCTCTACCTATAAATTGTTGTTTTGTTTGTGTTGAGAGTGTTGGATAAGCCATGAAAATGTCAGAATAAATGTCATTAATGATGCTCCGGTGTGAGTGATTAATTAACTAATATGACAGTTCTACATATTTACTTATGGGTCCTCCTATGACTTGTAAAAGGAGAGTATCAGAATGTTCATGAATACTTACGTTGTGCCAGAGAAGCTGCATACATGTTACTCTTTCCTTGCTAGCGGTGAATTTTGTTGCACCTGTATGCTGATGACCTTTCCAAACAGTTTGGACGCAGATCAAACAACCGGTTTGGATCTAGATCATGCAGGATTGGCGATATGCCAGTCCTGCATGATCTGGATCCAAACCGGTTGTCAGTTGATACCCCATGGTGTTCCTGAAAGAAGTTTTTGAAAAAGTTAATTTTGAAAAATAGTCAGCAGTGTTCAATCTAGGAAATTTTAAAGGGGGTCATTTTCATTTGATTCCATATGAATATAAACACTGCCCAATTTTTCCCCAATCACATAATGTTAAAGTTGGCCCACTCTAGCTTTAGGAAGGGGCCATTTGATAAGTAAGTGGGCCAATGGCCCCATGGCCCCCTCTAGATTGAACACTGAGTCAGCAGACAACAACAAAAGCATGAAAAAAACCCTGCATGCAATGAGTTTACTGACATGTGTAGCGAGTTTCCAGAGAGGGAATAAAAAATTCAGGATCAAACATTTGGGATTCAGATCAGGAAAGATGTTTTGTCGCTCGTGATCTGGGTCCAGACTGTTTGCAACAACACTAGCAGGCAAAAGATTCAACATTTTCTAAACTGGATGTCTGCTATGTAAATTTTGTTGATAATTTAAACAAAAACCCTGGCTAAAATGCACATCATTTGTCATTTATTTATTACTAGTATAAAAGTATAAGCTTTCACAAAAAATCTTGCCTTACTGCTAGCAATTTATTTTAATGAACAATATATACAGTATATACCAGAACCACTGCTGATTGAGCCTTCGGGTGCTCCTGGACATAAAAAACACACCACAAAACCATAAACACCTGGCCAGTACTGGTTATAGCCATGGAACACGCCACAAACAATAAAATTCTGAAAAAGAATAATGCACAAATATTTTGCTTGGAACAGGAAATCTATACTGCTATGGGTGCGTGGTTTCAGTATTTAGTGATACCTCGATTGTTTGTACCACTTGCGGACAAATTTTAACCGCTGCGTATAATATTGGCACCTGGGGAACCAATTGGTACAGCCCAATTCGATTGAGTAATCGAAACACTAAAACTTAACCTTTTGTTCTAGCGTGTAAAGCGTAACGTTATCCAATACAAACAATCGGGTTTATTTATAGACAGGAGTGTTTTTTACCTGTTACACTTTGATAAAAACCAATACTACATGTACCGGTATTTTGTCTCGACCGACAAAAACTCTTCGTGGTTTCCGGACAAAGCGATGCTCAAACCAGTCTCCTCAGTAGAAAATTGAAATTTTGCTCCTTTCAAGTTTAGATATGATACTTTTCAAGCGTCAGCGAAAAATAAAAGCGCTGATCAGACTGTGTGGATGCGCAGGCTGGTCTGCGCCTTTTGCGCCAATGCCCAATTTTTATAGCATATCCGGATTCCCATCTTAATAACACTGTTGTGTTAAGTCATTTAGTTAAAACCTCACCTGAAAGGGATCGAATAACAATTCCTAGTTTACAGGACAAGCTTCAAGGAGAGAAAAAGAAAGTGTCGATAAATCGACAACGTTAATAAAATAGTTTAAATTTTTACTGCTAGGAAATGTAACTTTCGCTTTTAATAAATTGATATGCCTTTCCTAAAATCTGAAGAGGGGATTGTTTTGTTTGGTTTGATTCTTGACGTTCCATCAATAATCTTTCAGTGAAACAGGGACGGGCCCTCCTGAGGACCACAACGCAGTGACGCTGGTGAGGCTCGAACCCGCGGCCTCTCGGTCTCGAGTCAAGCACTCTACCACTGAGCCCCTAAAAAAGAGGGGATTGTGCGTCAGTCAGATTTCTCACACAACTCTATTGACTGTAAATGTTTGAAAATAATTATGGACACCTGAAATGATTTTTAAAACATCCCAAAAAACCGAACACTGTCCTTTTTTAAAAAGTAATTTTCTGAAATAACGAACACAAGTTATTTTCGGTGGGTCTGTTTGTTCTATCAGTAATCGGTGTAATTGTACCATGCGTTTGTGTCATACAGCAGGCGACATTTGGAACGTTCCATTCTACTTAGATAGGTTATCTGGCACGTGAGGTTCTTTTCCGCAATGCCGAACGCGCGACGCTATCCTTTTTTGTCTGAACATGCTCACCGAGGCGATTCTGATGTGTGCTTAGAACATATACTATAACTACGCATGTACAAAACTATAGTTTGCTGTGAATACTCATCAGAACCATCTCGGTGATGTGATCCTAGTGTGTAGTTAAAGCACCGTGCGCAGGTTTGAAATTACTTCTGAATAGAATTTTGAATAATTTCTAACATCGGCATGCACAAATTTTTCGTATTGATGCTGTTTAAAGGCGCTGATCAGACTACGCGAATGCGCAGGCTGGTCTGCGCCTTTGTTGTTCACAAACTCACCGAAGACAGGGTTTCTCGCGTCACGCCCAAATTTTATACGCTATCCTGAGTCCGATCTTATAAGAATTAAAGAAATAACACTGTTGTGAGACTGGACTCTTCCAGGCTTGGGTCGAATTTCAATCCTTTGTTTACAAGGGGGAAAAGGAATTGAAAAAAATCTAACAATTAGTGATAATTGACTGTGTGTCTTGGTACGCAATTATAAAATGGTTTGAATTTTGACTGCTTTGAATGTAACTTCCGGCTTTTAATAAATTAATCTCTTCAAATATGCTGAGGGTGAGACAATTTAAGCATTTGTGTCAATAAAATTTACATCTGCATCATTCAGATTTATATAAAATAATTACGTTCACCTAAAATTATCGCCGAAAATAGTTTTAAACATCCTAAAAACGAACATTTTCCTATTTCTAAGTTTAATATTTTCAGTAGAAAATCGTCCGCTTATCTGTTTGTCGCATCTTTGATAGGTATAATTATACCGAACAGCACGTGTGCGGTTGTGTCATACGTATAAAGTAGGCGACATTTGGAAGGTTCCATTCTACTTAGATGGGTAATCTGACACTCCACGGTCTTTTCCGCATTGCCGAACGCGCGACGTTATATTTTTGGTCTGCACATGAGTCTCAGCGGCTAATTGTGGGATACATGCAAAGAAAGCAAGAGCACATTAAAAGCATGGACTTTCGTACATGTACATGACAAAAGGCCATACATGTATTGGAATCGGCTGTCTTTGCCAATAATTCCGAAATGAGTTCTTCAGCAATGGTCAACCACAATTTAAAGCTTGTGTTCACCATGAAGGACGTATGCCATACACTGCCTACATTTGCAAGTACTATTTTAGTAGTAGATGAACCACAGCGTTAAACAACTGGGTCTTGATATGCTTGAAAATTTTCTAAGAAAGTTTGCTTTTATACAAAAGGGCCTTTTCCCACGCTGTGGATTGAGTCATGAACATACAACCAGTGATGCCTGGCATCTACTCCCCAACTTTATCCAAAGAGGGCCACCACCAGCCCGCAAGCGAACCGCCATTTGAATGGCATTTCGCTGGAGGGCCGATGGTAGCCCGACTTTGTGTGCTGGCTGGGATGTGTGTCACGCTGTATTGAGAAGGCACATTTGCGCAGGCTCTTCTGAGCCTAAGTAACCAATGTCCGTCGACATTTTAAAGATTCATTTCAATTTTGAACGAAACATTGAGCAGATTCGTATACATGGATTGAAAATCCTCTCTTGAGGTATGTGAATATACCCAGCGTATCATCAATCTTCTGGGTCCAAACGGTTACCGTTTGCAAACTTTGAAAGCAGGTCGTAAAAGGAGAGAGAGAGAGAGAGAGAGAGAGAGAGAGAGAGAGAGAGAGAGAGAGAGACGCTTGCACACGATTTTTTGTGTTTTTGGCTCGTTTATTCAAGCACCACTGGAACTTTTTTACTCCAAATAAGCATCTGTGGGAATGCGTTGACAGGTTCAGAGTTTCAGTGTAGATCTTTGCAAAAATACTGATCGTACGATATGTCTGGCGGATTAAATATATTCTCGAGTGACTGACTGGAAGTCGAAGTCGGCAATTGCGCATTTGCGCAGATGTAGAGCGAAGCGAAAGTGGTTCGGTTCTCTCAAGAGCGGATTCATCGGTAGTCTAGTACAAGTATAAAGCTCTTAATGGACTTGTCCGACTTGAAAGCAAATTGAGTGACATAACATGCACGTGCCTGGCTCTCGACCCGTGGGCGGATATTTAACTGATTCAGTCAGCAAGAAGTGTTAACTTTTTAAAACGGGGAACTAGGCAACTTATTTCAGCATTGGCTATAAAAATTATGAGGAACTTTTGTGATCATGTTTCGATTAATAAATTAAGTAGTATGCTTACACTTCTTGGGAAGTGGGGCTGATTCAATGCCAGATGGACGGTGAAGTAGCAACAAGAGTCCCGATGCATGCGGGTTTTTTGCACCCCATTTTAACGAAGGACTTTAGTTTGCTGAAAAGGTACTACATTGTATTGCAATGGTATTGGTTTTCAAAATACCTAGGTACACAAGTCGAAAGCTATAAATAAACTATACCTGTCGCTCATTGTAATTCATCAACACAATGGTATTTGAAAACTGTCGCGTACACATCGGATTAAAACGTTTAGGAAGTTTCAATTCGATCAGTCAATCAAATCGGGCTGTAGATAACCTCACCTCCTCGGTGGTGAGGAATGAGTAGTATAATGTCTTTGTCAAGTTCGATAATGGTCCATGTCGCACCATGCATTCAGGAGTTATGGCATTTTGTTTTTATACCCCGCCACACTTTAGTGTCGGGGTATTATGTTATACCCTTCGGTGTCTGTCCGTCTGTCCGTCCGTCTGTCCGTCCGTCCGTGCTCACCATTTCCGATCGATAACTTGAGTATTTATTCACGGAATTTTTTCAAGTTTTGCATACATATTGTTTTTTTTGGCGATGAGTGCTATGGGATTGTTAATGGGCAAAATCTGTCCATTTTTAACGGAGTTACTGCCCTTTTTCGTATTGGAAAAATGGTTTCTGGCCTGTTATTCCTTTACTGTTCATGATATCTGAATGAAACTTCACAGATATGTTGCACATCAAAGGTTACATATTGTGACTAAGGACCGTCACTCTGACCTTCCCAGTTTGTGAGTTATCCGCCCTTGATAGGTCTGAAAAAAGGTTTTTGACCTATTTTTCCTTTACTATATGGAATATCTGAATATAACTTCACAGATATGTTTCACATCAAAGGTAACATGTTGTGACTAAGAGCCGTCACTCTTACTTTTCCCGTTTGTGAGTAATCCGCCCTTGATTGAATTAAAAAATGTTTTTTACCCGTAGTTCCTTTTCTATGTGGAATATTTAAATGAAACTTTACAGATATGTTTCACATCAAAGGTTACATACTGTGACAAAGAACCATCACTCATACCTTTCCAGTTCATGAGTTATCTGCCCTTGATTGATCTGAAAAATGGTTTTTGACCTGTAGTTCATTTACTATATGGAATATCTGAATGAAACTTCACAGATATGTTGACCATCAAAGGTTACATATTGTGACTAAGGATCGTCACTCTTACCTTTCCAGATTGTGAGTTATCCACCCTTGATTTATCTGAGAATTGGTTTTCGGCCTGTAGTTTCTTTTACTATATGATATATCTGAAAGAAACTTCACAAATATGTTGAACATCAAAGGTTACATATTTCTAGCAAGGACTGTCACCCTTACCTTTCCAGTTCATGAGTTATCGGCCCTTGATTGATCTGAAAAATGGTTTTTGACCTGTAGTTCATTTATTATATGGAGTATCTGAATGAAACTTCACAGATATGTTGACCATCAAAGGTTACATATTGTGGGTAAGGATCGTCACACTTACCTTTCCAGATTGTGCGTTATCCACCCTTGATTGATCTGAGAATTGGTTTTTGACCTGTAGTTCATTTCATCCGTCCGTGCTCACTGTTTCCGATCGATAACTTGAGTATTTATGCACAGAATTTTTTCAAATTTTGCATACATATTGTTATTGGGGATGAGTGGTATGGGATTGTTAATGGGCAAAATCCGACCATTTTCGATGGAGTTACTGCCCTTTCTCCCTTTAAAAAATGGTTTCTGGCCTGTTATTCTTTTACTGTTTATGATATCTGAATGAAACTTCACAGATATGTTGAACAGCAAAGGTTACATATTACAACGAAGGACCGTCACTCTTACCTTTCCAGTTCATGAGTTATCCGCCCTTGATTAATTTGGAAAATGTTTTTGACCTGTAGTTCCTTTACTATATGAAATGTCTGAACGAAACTTCACAGATATGTTGACCATCAAAGGTTACATATTGTGACTAAGGACGTCATATCACTGTCTATCTTAGTTCTGTTGCTATTTAGGCATTATATATCTCACAAAATAACTTTTGGTGCCCCCAGCAGTGGCGGGGTATTATGCAGTGCTTGTGGTGCTTTTATTTGAAACAATGTCCGCTCTCTAAAGCAAATAGTTTTGATCAGAATTTTATGAAACTTGGTCACATTGTTTAGTACCATGATGTCTTCTTCAAGTTTGATAATTATTAATATCACACCATGCTTTCAGGAGCTATGACCCTTTGTTTATGAGAATTCACCATTTGAAACAATGTCCGCTCTCTAAGTCGAATAGTTTTGAATATTACACTGAGAATTTTTGGAAAAGGTACAGATTAGGTCACTCTCCAATTGCGTGTTCCAGAGTTGGAATTTTACCCTATTTTCCAGGCCTGTATTCTTATTTTAAGACTGTGTGCATAATTAAAAACTGCATGATTTCCTTATTTCTCAACCAAAACATATGTTGTGGGTACTCAAAAGAATTTTGGGCACCCACAACAAATGTTTAAACTGATAGATAAGAAAATATTTGCAACTTTACACACTGATCTTTTGTTAATCTTGTTTAAGGCCATTAAAGGGGTGTGAAAGGTTAAAACTTCCAAATTGAATTGAATTGAATTGTATGGATTGTTTCATTTAAACAAATTATGCAGATGCTGATGGGCTGCGGCATTCTGTGGCTTCTTAACTAGGTCTCCACTGTTTGTCAGAGGTTTCCCATTTGCTAGGTATGCAAAGAAACCTTTTTTCAAATTATCACCTTTGAATATCTCCTAAGCTGGGGGTTAATATGATCTCTGAAAGTCCGAATATTTTTATCGTATTATGGCCTGAGAGTAAACTGACTTTGGAAGTCGTCCAGACCTAAAGAATTAGGGTGTAGTTATAATCTTAGATTGTGTTTCAAAACATTGCTTGAATGAATTGAATTTCTTCATGTGAAAAGGGGCATGACTCAAGTTCTAAATTTTACCAAAAAGTGTCAAACATGATTTCAGCTCAGGCTTCTAGGAGTGCGTAATTGAAAATTAATTTTCTTATTAATCAAACTAAACATATGTTGTCTCAATAAGACATTTCCTGAGCACCCAAAACAAATGTTAAAACTGATACAGTCTTGTGCATAAAGCACAGGATTTATTAATCATCAGTGTTAAATCAGTGTCCCTTAAAAACAGAACCAGGGGAGCCTATGGGCACGCTGTCGAAAAATGCTGATTTGTTTCACTGTTTACATTCATTTTTCTTTCAAAATAAGAAAACTTCTCAGAACGTCCTTATCTTTTCGAAACAATTCAAACTGACAAACAGCGCAAAATTTTACCGTAATTAAGAAAATTATAGGGACCAGTAGAAAATAAGTAATTAAGTTTACAAATAGTTTTGGCTTAAGTGAGTAATTTCGAGGGAGTAAACAAAAGGACTAAAATGACCTAAACTGTTTCATAATTTAATATTTTTAACGTAAAAATCTCCTAATTTAGGGAACGCAGTGGCTCAGTCAGTGGTAGAGTGCTTGACTCGAGACCAAAGGGCCCGGGTTCGAGCCTCACAGGTGTCACTGCGTTGTGTCCTTGAAAGAACATTAATCCTAGTTTAGTACTGGTTTAACTCAGGAAGACCGTCCCTTTATAACTGAAAGATTGTTGATGGGACGTAAAGAATCAAACAAACAAAAAAGTCTCCCAATTTTTCGATTCAGGAAATGATTTTTTTTATATTTAGCTCACCTGAGCCGAAGGCTCATGGGTGAGCTAATAGTATACCAGTCACTCCGTCGTCCGTCCATCCGTCCGTCAACATTTTCAAACATCTTCTTCTCTGAAACCACTGGGCCAATTGAACTCAAATTTCATATGGAGACTCCTTAGGACACGGGAACGAAAGTTTGTTCAAATGGTCCTGGTCACATGACCAAGATGGCCGCCATGCCCATATATGGTAAAAACCCTTTAAAAATCTTCTCCAGAACCAGAAGGCCCATGACCTTGGGACTTGGTATGTAGCATTGGGGATGTAAAGCCTTCCAAGTTTGTTCAAATCATGATCCTAGGTTGACCTTGACCTACTCAACGTCAAGGTCAAGTTTGCTTCCTAATGCATTTAAATGGGAAATTTTTTGAAAAGATGATTTTTTGAATACTGTTGAAGCCAAAGTCATTATTCTCACTTGATATGTTAAACCTAATGAGGCAATTGCTATTAATAAGTTTCAAAGGTCAAGGTTTACCTTTGACCTTTCAGCTTAGGTCGCTCATATTGGAGTCCACTCAATATATTAAAACATAGTTTTCTCATAAACCATTGGTCCAATTGAACTCAAATTTTATGTGAAGACTCTTTATGATAATTTAGCCAAAATGTATGCAAAATATTTTGGTCACATGACCAAGATGGCTGCCACGCCCATATATGGTAAAAACCCTATAAAAATCTCCCAGGAACCAGAAGGCCAATGACCTTGGGACTTGGTATGTAGCATTGTGGATGTGGGGCCTACTAAGTTTGTTCAAATGATGATCCTAGGTTGACCTTGACCTACTTAACGTCAAGGTCAAGTTTGCTTCCTAATGCATTTAAATGGGAAATTTTTTTGAAAAGATGATTTTTTTAAAACTGTGGAAGCCTTAGTCATTATTCTCATTTGATGTGTTTAACCTAATAAGACAATGGCTATAAATAAGTTCCAGAGGTCAAGGTTGACCTTTGATCTTTCAGCTTAGGTCGCTCATATTGGAGTCCCATGAATATATCAAAACATAGTTTTCTCATAAACCATTGGCCCAATTGAACTCAAATTTCATGTGAAGACTCCTAATGATAAATAGCCAAAATGTATGCAAAACATTTTTTGGTCACATGACTAAGATGGTTGCCACGCCCATATTTGGTAAAAACCCTTTAAAATGTTCTCATCGGGAACCAGAAGGCCAATGACCTTGGGACTTGGTATGTAGCATTGGGGATGTGGGGCCTACTAAGTTTATTCAAATGATGATCTTAAGTTGACCTTGACCTACTTAAGGTCACGGTCAAATTTGCTTCCTAATGCATTTAAATGTGAAATATTTTGAAAAGATGATTTTTTGAATACTGTTTAAGCCAAAGTCATTATTCTCACTTGATATGTTAAACCTAATGAGACAATGGCTATAAATAAGTTTCAAAGGTCAAGTCCACCACACCCATATATGTTAAAAACCCTTCAAATATCTTATTCTCTAGAACAAAAGATCAGTGGCCTTGGGACTTGGTATGTAGCATTGCGGATGTGGTCTCTACCAGGTTTGCACAAATGATGAATCTAGCTTGACCTACTTTATGACAATGTCAAATTTGATTCCTAATGCATTTATATAGGAAAAATCTTGAATCGTTCATTTTTCTATAACTGTTTAAGCCAAAATCATAATACTTTCGAGAAATGTTTAACCTTATGAGACAATGGCTTTATATAAGTACCAAATGTCAAGCTGACCTGTGACCTTTTATCCAATGCCACTTATTTGGACTACCTATGTCACCAAAATGGCTGCAAACTCCATATATGGTAAAACAAAATATGTTTTATTATAAGCTGTAGTTGATCTTGACCTATTTTAACATTATTTAAGAGGTCAGGTGAGCGCCTCAGGACCTTCAGGTCCTCTAGTTTAATTTCCTATAGCTTGATTAGAGGTGGCTGACAAATTTTTTTTCTCTCCGAAAATTCACCAAATAAATGGGCACGAGGCCGGGCCGCGTAGCGCAGTCAGTAACGTGTCTGGCTACAGATGCGTGTCTGACTGCAGATCCAGGGGTCCCGAGTTTGATCCCGGTCCGGTCCCATACTTTCGTGGAGATTGATCATGAAATGATTTCTACGGTCATTCTCCTCCCTTCGGCTGATTCATTCAAGAAGGGTTGTTGTCAGTTACAAGCGAAAGTATGTGCACGAATTACTGGTTAACCGCTTGTTCAAGCCTGCCCAGGAAAAAGTGTGGTTAGGTGAACTGACCGTCCCGCAATGACCATAGCTGTTGACTTGGGATGTAAAGCAACAAAACAAACAAACAAATGGGCACGAGATATCAAACAATGTGGTATGTGCGACCAGCAAAGGCTCAGACCAGCCTGTGCATACGCGCTATTGTTTGTATGTTTTCAGGGCTCGAAATATCTTAAAATAGGCACTTGCCCTGCATCACAGAAATTATTGGCATATATGGGAAAAAAATAATTTTCACTAGAAATATCAAATTTTCACTTGCCCTGCAGCCTCAGGCACTCGTAAATACGAGCGGACGAGTGCTATTTTCGAGCCCTGTGTTTTGTTGCTTTACATACCTTATGATGTCTGCGGTCCATCCTCCCTCGTCAGTCAACTATTTACTTTAAACTACATCTCCAAAAGACCTGGATGGATTGTCACCAAACTTCACAGGAATGATCTTTGGGTGGTCCTTTTTCTAAGTTATTCAAAGAATTCCATTCCATGAATTCTGGTTTCCATGGCAACCAAAAGTAAAACCTTTAAAAATCTTGTCAAAAACTACTGATCAATTTCGAAATAATTAAGTGCAAAATGGTCCTTGGGTGACCCTCTACCAAGTTAGTATTTAGAAAAAAAGTGTATTTTAATTTCGTACCAAAGTCGGTCCGTCGTCCATCTGTCCGTCTGTGCGTGCGTGTGTGCGTTTCTTGTAAATGTATCTCCTCCTTAACTGTTAGACCTAGCAACTTCAAACTCTGCCCCTGCGAAATTTTGTTCTACAAATTGGAGGTGTTCTAGAACTGTTCTAGAACATTTAGAACTGTTCTAGAACTGTTCTAAACAGGTAAATATGTTCGTTCTAGAACTCTTGTTCTACATCTGTTCTAGAACATTGTTATAGAACAAATCAAACACATTCTAGAACTGATTTCCATTCTATAAGTGTTCTTGAAATATTCTAGAACATTTTTAGAACAAATCAAGAACCAGTAAGTTCTACAAATGTTCTAATAATATTCTAGAACATTTTTAGAACTTTTCAAGAACAAAATAAGTTGACAGAAACTTCTAAAAAATGATTCAAATTAAGTTCTAGAACATTTGTCTTACTTTTTAGAACTAGTTAATTCTACAAATATACTAATAAATTCTAGAACATTTTTGAAACTTCTCAAGAGCAGAAAGCATCAGGTAGCTCAGTGGTTGGGCAATGAGACGGTTCTTTTGAGTACCCAAAACATAAAACATGTTTTGGGTGAGAAATAAAGAAAATAATTTTTCAATATGCACTCTTATCTGGAGGCCTGGTCATTTGGATGGGGACGTTAACTGGATGTCCCCTTTGCAGTGAAGGTCACCCCTCAGTGCAGGTTAAAGAACCCTACGGTAATTTAGATATGGTTTAAATTACTTGTAGGCTTTCATCCTGCAACCTGGAGTGCACAAAGTACACTTGCCGATAATACTCGCAAGCGAGGGTCTAGCAGTATATAGAGAAAGAAAGAAAAAAAGGGCAAAATAAGTAAAAGAAAATTCAAATTAAGTTCTAGAACTTATTTAGTACTTTTATAGTACCAGCAAGTTCTAGAAATGTTCTAAAAAGTTTTAGAACATTTTTAGAACATTTAAAGAGGAAACATGTCATAACTAGATGGATGATGGGAAAAACATGGCTGCCAGAATTGGAGGGAAAATGTGGAGGCTCTTCAAAAACATTTGTTTGGGAATTTCTAGATGGCAAACATGATAGTAGTATTGACTGAGACAGTGAGTAGACCTGAGAAACAGTTTCTCTAAGGTTTTTAATGTTGATTAATGGTGGGGTTGTTGTTTGAAAGTTTTTTTAGCAAATGCAAGACAATGTTTTGAAATGGGTGGGGTAATACAGGGTGGCATGTTACCACAATAAGAAGATGATCATGGCTTAATTACTATAAACAGAGGTTGAGCAGTTAACATCCAATAAGTTTTCCAAAAACTACAATGTTACAGTTTTGCAATGAATGTTATTTATTTTTCAATTCACTGATAATTCGGGAGAAATATTTTACTGAATTTTACTGAACCAGCAAGTTCTACAAAAGTTAAAAAATGTTCTAGAACATTTTTAGAACGGTTCTAGAACAAGCATGTCATTATCATAAATTTAACCAGATTGATGTTGGGAAAAACATGGCTGCCAGAATTGGAGGGATTATGAAGGCTCCCCAAAAAGCACTTGTGGCAGTTTCTAGATGGCAAATTTGACAGTATTATATAGTCTGGGACAGTGAGTAGGCTTGAGACACAATTTCTTAAGTATTAATGTTAATTGTTGCTGTAGTTGCTGTTTTTCCAAGGTCAAATGCATGACAATGTTTTGAAATGGGTGGGGTAATAGGGTGGCAATAACTAACAACATTTAGGCCAACTTAGGGCCCCTATAATAATTCTCCTCCAGTTGATGTTTATTTATTTATTGTGTCACCTGCATTTGGGGATTACTTTTAACAAATGTCAACAGTTTTCCAGATATATAAAGGTAGCATTCGATGGAATCTTATTTCCAAACCCTATATGGGACATTTTTGGGAGGTGTACTACAACTGTTTTAGAAAAGTTCAGATTTTTTAGAACAGTTGCAGAACAAACCACTAGAACATTCCTGAAACTGTTCTTATACTATTCTAAAATGCTCTAAAATAATTCAGGGGCATTAATAGAATGCTTTATATGACATTTTTGAAGAGTTGTTCTACTGTCTTTCCAGAAAAATTCTAAAGGTTTGTTCTGGATCAGTTCTAGAAAAAGCCAATGTTTATTCTAGAACAGTTCTAGAAGAAACCATTAGAACATTTCTGGAATTGTTCTGGAACCATTCTAAAAATGTTCTAGAATGATTCAGAGACATTTTTAGAACGTTAAATGGAACATTTCTAGGGGTGTTCTACAATTGTTCCAGAAAAATTCTAAAGGTTTGTTCTAGATCAGTTCTAGAACAAACCAAGGTTAGTTCTAGAACAGTTCTAGAACAAACCATAAGAACATTTCTGGAATAGTTCTGGAACCATTCTACAGATGTTCTAGAACTATTCAGAGACATTTATAGAACGTTAAATGGGACAATTTATGAGGGGTGTTCTACAACTGTTCCATAAACATTCTAAAGATTTGTTCTGGAACTGTTCTAGAACAAACCAAGGTTAATTCTAGAACAGTTCTAGAACAAACCATTGGAACATTTCTGGAATAGTTCTGGAACCATTCTACAGATGTTCTAGAACTATTCCGAGACATTTATAGAACGTTAAATGGGACATTTTATGAGGGGTGTTCTACAATTGTTCCATAAACGTTCTAACGATTTGTTCTAGAACTGTTCTAGAACAAAATTGATTTGTTCTAGAACTGTTCTAGGAAAAACTTTTAGAATTTTCTGGAACTTTTCTAGAACAAATTTTTTGACCTCGGCTAGAACAATTGTAGAACAAAAAATTGTCCCATTTAACGTTCTACATCTGTCCCATAAACATTCTAGAACATATCTAGAACAGTTCTAGAACATAGTTCTAGAAAATTCTAGAATAATTTTAGAACATTCTAGAACAGTTCTAGACCATTTCGCAGGGGAGTACCTAGATAGGTCACATGATCATGGGTGGGCATCAGCTGAACTGCCGCGAAATGGTGTTAACATAAATTTGTTCCTTCGTCACATCCGGGATCTTTCACGGTAGTGGCATCATCACGGAAAATCGTGGGAATGCTGCACTTTAGGCACAACACTGCATGAATGTGCAGGCTGGTCTCACACTGGCTAGGTGGCAATTAGAATGTTTATACTAACGACGATCAAAAATACTTTCTAGGGAATTTTGATCTGGATATCCGGTGTGGGCCTGTATTCTGATGCAGCAAAATCAGGTTTTCTTGGTTGAAGGCCCTTGTGTAGATTTATCGGCAAAAAATTTTCACTTTATTCCAAGGGATAAACCCAAAGGAGTGTCATCAGCAGGGATATGGTAAATTCTGTGATTGAATGAAAAGTGTGGAATTTGGTACTATCTGGTATACAAGACATGCAGAAATTAGCTTTAACTCTTTAACCTGCTTAGTAATTCTGCATACTTTTTTGTCGTCTGCAAATTAAAAACATTTCTTTTAAAAATACCATCAGAGTCATACTCGTGTCAAACAGTTTGGGTCCAGATCAGGCCAGACAATTTGGCTGGCCTGATCTAAATCCAAACTGTTTTCAAAGGGAGATCATCCACATTTTGTCGTCACTCACAGGCAGGCAAAGAGTTAATCCTTTTTCACTTTGCAGACTATAGTAAAAAAAATCAACAAAAAGTAATAGAATTTCTTTCATTTCTTTCTACATCTTCATTTAAGATATTTTTTCGTGAATCTGTGGAAATTCTCATCGGGATGCTTCCATGAGTACCCTCAATATACGTTTTCTACCTTTTCTTACAGAAATAAGAGAAATATGAATAATTCTTGATACCCAACTTTTCTAGAGCCACGACGTTGACTCAGATACAAGACACACACCACAATTTTTGCCCTCACAGCTACACCAATTTCTAACTTGCACCACTGTTTTTAGCAATAGACATTTTTTCCACAACGAAGGACGGTCCATTTTGAAATTTGGGTTTAGAGGGTTAAACAGCTACTGTTATTATCCATGCCGATTTCTGGCTGAGTGCCAACAAGACATAACTATCAGGCTTGTTTGTTTGCTGTTATACTCTCCTCAGTGGGTAAAATGGCCTTGAGCAAATATTGAGGTTCGTAACGGGAGTAAATACTTGTTTTTGTTATACAAGGTAATGGGAATATGTATTATCGTGCCAGCCTGGAGTGACAGTGACGTACTAGTTTGTTTACAATTGTCAAGTAAAACATTTACTTGCACACTCCATTTGAGCTAACGCGAATCGATATATCACTTGTGTATTAATCCTATCCTGAGGATAGGATTAATACACAAGTGATCTGTCGATTATAAGTCCCTGATATCTTTGTAAACACACCATGACGTCACTGTCACTCTTGGCTGGCAGGATAGTAGAAGTGGTCGAATTAACTTTTGAGGTTGTATGGCAAAATTCAAAGAAGGTAATCATGTTTTTACCTGTATCCTGCTGCGGGAAAAAAAACATCGTGTCGGACTGGTCCAGATAAACTGTTGAAACAACTAGCCTTTTCATGTTGGTCAAGACTTGTTGTCTGCTATCTTGTCTGCTTATGTACTTAGGTAGCCTATAATGACAAAATGGACCCAGATCAGACTGCCACCTGATCAGGATTTATAATCTTTGTTTCCATGATAAAATTGAGTCTGAAGTGTGCTTGAAGTAGACAAGAAACGATGTTGTTACGTAAACTGGTCCCCAATTAAAATTGCCCATTTGACATAACAATTAATTCCGTACCGAACGATAGAAGGCTAAGGTAGTGATTTTCATTCTTTACGTCCCATCAACAATCTTTCAGTTATATAGGGACAGGTCTTCCTGGGTTGAACCAGTACTAAGCTAGGATAAATGTGTCTTGCTCAAGGACCATAACGCAGTGATGCCGGTGAGGCTCGAACCCGCTGCCCTTCGGTCTCCAGTCAAGCACTTTACCACTGAGCTACTGCGCTCCCTGTGTAAGTTATTGTGATTGTATACATGAGCTTTATTGCACCAGCATTGTGATATATTTGATGTAAATCATTGGAAAATCACTCAAAGGTGCAATAATTTATTTGTTTATTTTAAACTCTGGGAAACCATAAATGAATATATTGACATCTTATATGCGTCTGTACATTTTAGTCCCCCCCCCACCCCCCCCCCCAAAAAAAAAAAAAAAAAAAAAGAGTTCAATGAGTTCAGTGTTTCAGGTTTGAAAATTTAAGTAAGGTAGTCCCTTATTTTGCCTTTCAAAATACATAAAATTATATTTTTTCCAGAAAACTGGAAAAAAATCAGTCTGGTTACCCTAAACACAGGTAATTTCTATTTCCAACAAAAACAAGTTTAAAATTCCAACCAGTGACTTTGAAATAATGTAGACCTGGAAGGATGATTCCAATGGTCTGAAAATGGTGCTTTAACCAATGGATGGAATTTCATGATATACCGACGCATGTTAAGTTATACCAGGGTGTCATAGATCAAATTTCATGAAACTAACTGAACATGAGGTGGGACGATGCACATAAATACGCATCAGAATGTCCTTAGACGTATAGGAGTTATTGTTGCTCTTTGATTGCCGCAATTTCTATGAAATATTTTTGCATAATTTTGGGGATAGGGGGTGGGTGGGGATGGGTAGACTGGTATCAGACCAGTAAATAGAAAAAATAGTCATATATGTGCACATACATATACAAGCATATACAGATCTCTGAAAAAAATCTCTGACTGTCTTATTTACTGTATTCTGAGCAATGGGGAAGTAATAAAGTATCATAAATTTATTTCTGTAGTAGTTATAGAACTTTCAGTTAGATGTCTTAATACAGGGCCTGAAGACAGGCTAGGGGATGGGGGGTGGGGATGCATATCAATTCATTGTCGAAGTAGCTTGTTTCTCTACAAACACCATGAACATCGATTAGATGTTTTCATTGAAGATAAAAGCTAAAAAGAATTAAAAATCTTGAGTTCATGCAAACTGTACATGTACGTGTCCTTGTATGGTGCATGTTGTTGTATGTAGTTATGCTATGTTTGATATAGAAGATCATAGGTTTAGATAAGCAAAAATTTTGAGGGTCAAATTTTAAATATTTTCTTACCCATCAGTTTTAAGATATGTTTTGGGTGCTCAAAAGAACCGTCTCATTGAGACGGTTATTTTGATTTCCCACAGCATAGGTTTTGGTTTAGAAATAAGAACAAATATTTTTTTGGCATACACTCTTAACTAAAGTCCTGAAAACACAAACTTTGACATTTCTAAATGGTATGTATCAACCTCAGTAAGCACGGCTTTACCTTTAATACTGTATTCAACCCAATAAGCACACTATGTGATTTATATGTATGGCTAATTAAAAAATAATTGTGTTTCGGGTAACGGGTCTGAAAATTGTAGGTAGGGTAGGCACACATATCTTTTTTTTCTGGAATAAAATATTATTTTAAGCATTTAGAAAGGCATTTCACCTTTCAAAATGCTTGAAATTATATTGTTTTTTCAGAAAACTTGAAAAAAATTCTAGGTTTCACAGATAAATTTGGGTACGGTCGGGTTACCCTAAACACAGGCATCAGCGCCCTAGATAAGCTTTTGGGTCAATTGGGTACTTACGCAACGTGGTTATCCTCAATTGCGTACTTGCAAATACAATTGCGTATTGTCATATTTTTTTACACCATGTTTTTAGCTCACCTGAGCCGAAGGCTCTGAGGTGAGCTATTAGTATACCAGTGACTCCGGCGTCCGTCGTCCGTCCGTCCGTCGTCCGTCCGTCAACATTTTCAAACATCTTCTCCTCTGAAACCACTGGGCCAATTGAACTCAATTCATATGGAGACTCCTTAGGATGGGGGAACGAAAGTTTGTTCAAATGTTCCTGGTCACATGACCAAGATGGCCGCCATGCCCATATATGGTTAAAACCCTTTAAATATCTTCTTCTCCGGGACCAGAAGGCGGATGACCCTGGGACTTGGTGTGTAGCATCAGAGATGTGGGGCCTACCAAGTTTGTTCAAATAATGATTCTAGGTTGACCTTGACCTACTTAACGTCAAGGTCAAATTTGCTTCCTAATAGATTTAAATGGGAATTATTTTAGAAAAGTTGATTTTTTGAATACTGTTAAAGCCAAAGTGATTATTATTACTTGATATGTTGAAACTAATGAGACAATGGCTATAAACAAGTTTCAAAGGTCAAGGTTGACCTTTGCCCTTTCAGCCAAGGTTGCTCATAATGTGGTCCAATTAATATATTAAAACATAGTTTTCTCACAAACCATTGGCCCAATTGAGCTCAAATTTCATATGAAGACTCCTTATGATAAGTCAGCCAAAATTTATGCAAAATTTTTTGGTCACATGACAAAGATGGCCGCCACGCCCATGTATGGTAAAAACCTTTTAAAAATCTTCTTCTCAAGAACCAGAAGGCCAGTGACCTTGAAACTTGGTATGTAGTATTAGGGATGTGGGGCCTACCAAGTTTGTTCAAATGATGATCCTAGGGTGACCTTGACCTACTTAACGTCAAGGTCAAGTTTGCTTCCTAATGCATTTGAAAGGGAAATTTTTTGAAAAGTTGATTTTTTGAATACTGTGGAAGCCAAAGTCATTATTCTCACTTGATACATTCAATCTAGTGTTTATGAATAAGTTTCAAAGGTCAAGGTTGATCTTTGACCTTTCAGCCAAGGTCGCTTATATTGGAGTCCCATCAACACATTAAAACATATTTTTCTTAGACAATTGTTGGCCAATTGAAACCAAATTTCATATGACAACTCCTAATGACTGGTTAGCCAAAACTTATACAAATTGTTATGGTCACATGACTAACATGGCCACCATGCCCATATATGGTAAAACTCTTTAAATCTCTTCTTCTCTGGAACCAAAAGGTCATTGGCTTTGAAACTTGGTATATAGGATCGGAGAAAGGGCCCTACCAGGTTAGCACAAATGATGAATCTAAGTTGACCTTGACCTACTTTATGGCAAGGTCAAATATGATTCCTAATGTATTTATATGGAGAAAATTTAAAATGTTCATTTTCTCTAACTGAGCCGAATTCATAATAGTTAAACCTATTGAGACAATGTTTTATTAAGTACCAAATGTCAAGCTGACCTGTGACCTGGATTCATTAGATTGTTTAGGTCACTTGACCAAAATGTATATTTAGGTCACTTGACCAAAATGTATATGGTAAAAACAAAATTTGTTCCATTATAAGCTGTAGTTGACCTTGACCAATTTTAACATTATTAAGGAGATCAGGTGAGCGCCTCAGGACCTTCAGGTCCTCTAGTTTTCTTCTGTGATTACACGTTTTCTTATTGCATGAAGCCATCAGGAATGTGTTTGCATATCCCATCGTCTCCCTTTCTAAAGTATCAAACTAGCGGATTTTATTGTACCTGAAGCAAATCTCATCCCCTTGTTGACATTCGAGGGTGTACACTTTGCAAAAGTTTCACTTTTGTCATAGTGTTTTTCCGCGAAATACTGGACTGGGCACCTATATTTTCATAATACTGGAGTTATATTGAGCGCTCGCTGGTAAATAAAAATCAATACCCGACTGGCATTTGTTTATTACCCAAATGGAAACGAAATGGACCAAATGGTACGCAATCACATCGCATATAATTGCATACAGATCGTTAGAATTGCTTTTTGGTAAGCACACATTTCATTTTAATTGCTTTTTTGAGGATTTTAATTGCGTATTTACGCAAATACGCTGCTTATCTAGGGTGCCGGGCATTTTTTATTTATACTTAGGAAAGCCACAATTTTTTTTCATATTGAAAGCAGTGTCGATCCAAATTGGCTAGATTTGGATTATTGTATACTATTTGCCCACTAGTCACGAATTTTTGTGATCAGATGATTTATGCAAACAGTTCAATTTGCCTATACTGACGGGCAAAAGAAAAGCTACAATAGAATTTTATCGGGTTAGACATGTGGTTCACAAAATCAAGCTGCAGAGCTTAGATGACCAGAAACCTTGAGTATTAAGCATCAGGGTTATTTGAGTTTATCAATTTTTGTTTATCAGGCATATTGGCTAATATACATGAATATTTTAACTTACGAGTGTCACTATTTTTATTTCCTTCTGAGTAAATTGAAAATATTGCATGTAGCATTTCTTTTGAACTGTTTAGATTGAACTGTTAAACTTGATGGTATATTCCCGACAAAAATTTTAGTCAATCAAATCCAAATACACCCCACTTGCTCATATTGATTTTTACTTTTGATTACTTGAGACTGCTAAAGGATTACTTTGGCCAGATTAAATGCCGCATAATTCAGCATTTCATCACAGTGTCTGTACTGTTTGCAAAGGCAAAAAAAATCAGAGAAAGAAATGCAAATTTATTATTTTTCGAAATTATAACCTTTGACCCCTCAATATTTACAATGGACCATCCCAAGATGATAATGTATCAAACCATATGGAAGAATCCATTATAGTGTTTCCAGGACTTAAGTGACCCCCGTTTTTTGCTAATTATTCTTTAATGGTGATTTTAATTGAAAAATAAATTAGAGAAATTCATTTAGATATACACCGTGTAATTGAATTTATTTTTTCCACATAAATATGAGTTTTTGTATAGGCTGGGATTAGATGGAATTTTGGTGTGTTTTTGTTGCTCTTTGAATTAGTCCCCAAGTGAACCTAACGATATAAATAAAACAAGGCTTATACAGGTCAGTGGAGGTTATTCGTCAGTCCCACAGATAAGAGTGCGTAACAGAACATTATTTTTCCTATATATCAACCAAAAAATATGTTGTGTTTACTCAAAACAACCATCTCGATGATACTGTTCTTTTGAACACCCAAAACACGTGTTTAAACTGATAAAGGCAATAGCAACTTCACGCTTAAATTGCTTAACTGGCCCATAGGCGAGTGCATATCATTATAGCAATGTAAATTTACCACGTGTATCTTTTGGGGTACACATGGGTATATTCACAGGGAAGAAGAACTAAGTTATTCTTTTGTACAAGGGATTTGGGCTTCATTTACAAATAAGGGCGTCTCCCAAAAATAAGTTTTAGTTACAGGGTGTGCATTTAAATCCACATGCTAAGTGCCGTTCTTCTAAGTATAATTTAAAGCGGTTTAAAAAAAGAAAAACGGGGGTCACCTAAAACCTGGAAACACATTAGTTTACAAGGGCTTAAAGCTGCATAATCTGTAACTTTTGATATTTTCATTTTAAAAATAATGTTTCTATTTTTCAAAAACACAGTAAAAATACTAAAATTCAGGTAAACATTTTACCTTTTTCGTAATAATTAACAAATTATTATTGCCAAAACTACAGCATTTATGTTAAAAATTAACTGTCTAGAATTATTGGAGGGACGCAAATAATTACAAACAAGAGAAAATACACCTGTTTTCATAAGATAATTCACTTTTTCATGCAGTTTTCAACTGTAGAAATAAGATTTATTGTGACAACATAACTTTATTCTACTTTTGCAAATGATTTAAAAAGAAAATATTTTTTTTCGAAAAATGTTCATACAGAGTATGCATTTTTAAAGTGGCTGTGATAAGTACCAATGTCACATGCGATGGTTCAAATAATTTGAGGAAAAATATTAAATTTTTTAAAGAAATTGCACTGAGTCAATGAACTTTCATTCATATAAGATTTTTTTCACTGCTCCAGTAAGTCAGAAAAATTTGATTACGATTTCTGACCGTCGAGACATAAAGCAACAAACAACTAGAACACATTCGATGGCGCGCCATCGCAAATGCCCACGCTCTCGAAGAAATCTAATGGTAATTGACCCTTTGACCCCTTACCAAGGTCACCAGTTTGATTTTATGTTAAAAATTTTCAGTGTATCATGGTCTACTGCTCATCCCCTTTAATTTGATATGCCACATGACTATGTTCAGAAAATTAAATTTTTGACCCCTCCCCAAGGCCCCAGGGGGCCGGGACCAAAAAAATTGTGCCGGTGCATGTGCCATTCATGTGAGTAACTCACACACCAAATCTGGTTGAATTCCAGGAAAATTTTTTTTGACCCCCCAACCCCCCATGGTACCCCCAAGTTCCACCCCTGGGCATGACCTAGGCGGCCGAATGAAAATCCCGTCTGATATGTTATAAATCTTTCATTTGTGAGAAGGTACACAAAGTTTGGTTTAAAATCTTTGAAATTGATTTTGTAATTCAGATTTAATGATATTTGACCTTTTGGCCCATCCCCAGGGCCCCAGGGGGCGGTAACCCCCAAAATGGCGCCAGTGCATGTGCCATTCATGTAAGTAACTCACACATCAAATCTGGTTGAATTTCGGGAATAAAAAATTGACGCCCCCAACCCCCATCGGTACCCCCAAGTCTCACCCCTGGGGCATGACCCAGGCGCCCAAATGAAAATCCCATCTGATATGTTCTATATCTTTCATGTGTGAGAAGACACCCAAAGTTTGGTTAAAAAATCCTTGAAATCTACTGCTCATCCCCTTTAATTTGATATGCCACATGACCATGTTCAGAAAATGAAATTTTTAACCCCCCCCCCCCACCCCAGGGGGCCGGGACCAAAAAATTGTGCCGGTGCACGCCCATTCATGTGAGCAACTCACACACCAAATTTGGTTGGATTTCGTCCAATGGTTTAGGAGAAGATAGCGTGACGGACGGACGGACGGAGGCGATTGCAATATCCCCGACGCTTTTTTAAAAAAGCGTGGGGACAATTAAAACCATTTTTTACCTAATATATGCACATGCATCTTAGCCTTGCTTAGTACTGGTTCAACCCAGGAAGACCCATCCCGACATTCCCATTTCTGATAAAAGCACATGTGGGGATTCAGTAAGTTTTGTGAGGGGCGGGGTCCAACTTTGACTTTTATTTTTAGCTCACCTGAGCCGAAGACTCCGAGTTGAGCTAATAGTATACCTCCGGCGTCCGTCCGTCTTCCGTCCGTCAAGATTTTCAAACATCTTCTCCTCTGAAACTACTGGGCCAATTAAACTCAAATTGATGGGGGAAGGAAAGTTTGTTCAAAAGGTCCTGGTCACATGACCACGATGGCCACCACGCCCATACATGGTAAAAACCCTTTAAAATCTTCTCCTCCAGAACCTGAAGGCCGATGACCTTGGGACTTGGTATGTAGCATTGGGGATGTAGGGCCTACCAAGTTTGATCAAATGATGATCCTAGGTTGACCTTGACCTACTTAACGTCAAGGTCAAATTTGCTTCCAAATGCATTTAAATGGGATTTTTTTTGAAAAGTTGATTTTTTGAAAACTGTTGAAGCCAAAGTCATTATAATCACTAGATATGGTTAACCTAATGGGACAATGGCTAAAGATAAGTCCCAAAGGTCAAGGACCCCCTGTCTCCCCTCTGGATCCGCACATGAATCATAAACAAGATGTGAGGCCCTTTCCCCCATCAGGTATCTAATAACAAAATAAAATAACCAACCTATATGGAAACAAACATCATTTGTTCTGGCCTAAAGTGCAGTCTGCTGGTATTAATTTTTAGATTTTAGACATTTGAAATTTTATGATTAATACTTTGAATGCTGGATAATTTTTTCATGCTTAGTGCCTGCTGACTTTCCTGAATCAACTTATTCAAAAAATTATTTCAGGAACACTATCAGAGTGTCAAATGGTTTGGATCCAGATCAGGACCGACATTATTTACAAGGCCTTATAAAGGGCAGTCGGCACAGTAACGTGTCTGGCTGCAGATACATGTCTGACTGCAGATCCAGAGGTTGTGAGTTGGATCCCAGCCCGGTCCCATGCTTTCATGGAGATTGATTATGAAATAATTTCTACGGCCATTCTCCTCCCTTCCGCTGGGCAAAGAAGGGTTGTTGTCAGTTACAAGCGAAAGTATGTGCACGAAGTACTGGTTAACCGCTTAGCCAAGTTTGCCCAGGAAAAAAGTGTGGTTAGGTGAACTGACTGTCCCGACATGGCCATAGCTGTTGACTGGAACGTAAAAAAAGAGACTGACATTAATAATGTCAGTCCTGATCTGGGTTCTAACTCACTGACTATCATATGACATAAAACCCATCCCAAGTTGTTAAGTCCTGGCTGTTAGTGAATGCCATCTTTTAAAGCACCAATCACAACACGGCTCAGTCAAGCTTGCCCAGGAAAAAAGTGTGATTAGGTGAACTGACCGGTTCGACTTGCCTTGAACCAAACAAAATGTCATCTGTTTTGTCGTTTGCTGAAATATTTCAAAAGCATCTTTGAAAAACAATTATGGACAGGATTATGGTAGGTGTATAAGCATACAGACTAGTGGGTGGAAAAAGGTACTGGCCCTCATGACATTATCACTCGCCATTAAGGACTGCATGATCATACATCAGGCCTCCAGATAAGAGTGCATATTGGAAAACTATTTTCTATATTTCTTATCCAAAACATATTTTGTGGGTACTCAAAAGAACGGTCTCAATGAGACGGTTCTTTTGAGCACCCAAAACATGTTTAAATTAATGGGTAAGAAAAAAATTAAATTTTACGCAAATAGAATTACCTTATCTAGACCTATGATACATGTACTTGAATCATATTGATAGAAATTTACTCTTTTTCAGTATTTCCTTTTTTTTTTTAATATCAATTTCATAGTCTTTCTGCTGAGGCTTCATTTTTTCTGTCTCTCATTATCTCCTTTTCTTCCCTTAAAACGATCTAATGTCTCGCTGTGACATTTAATTTTGGCAGCAAATGTGAAACAAAAGACCGGTGTTGATGTAAACAAAAATGTGGTGTTCAATGTCTGAATTCGCTCGCTGTTTTTTAGGACCTCTGTGGTCAAAATTCCCATATAGAGGAGGTTCTGCAAATAAATGCTACTGAAAGGCTGCCGCTGGTGAGTTAACTGCAACCAGACTGAAAATGCGCATGCGTATTTGTAACAGTCAGATATAAACATCGAAGCTACGATGAAAAAGATCAACGATCTACTGTGTTACTTTTAGTCTTTGCTAAAGGATAAAATGCATTTTACATGTCAGAAAATGCACTCAACCCTAAGGGCGAGCATGGCAGGTATTCTACTCCCCCGAACCAGAAGTTAACTCGCCAATGCGAGCAGGCGGGTGGAATTTTACACCCCTGCTAGCACGCAAAAGGGATTCTTAGCAATTCGTCTGTTTAGCCCAATAAAATTAAACGTATCAACTGACAGTGTAGAGCCAGATGAAATGCCACAGAACGAGTAATTATTCTGAATGTGGCATTTCATCAGATCTGCAGTACTCTGTTGTAAATGACTGACTTGTAAACACATAGGCGGCAATCAAAAAAACTCTTAACAATCGACGAACGTGGATCAAAAATTGCTAGAAACAGTGTTTTCGATTTCTATTTGTCGCCAGTTGTGTGACAAATGGCAATCAAAAACTGTTACTAACATTTTTTTATCTACATTTATCCATAGTATCAATGTTTTTGATTGCCGCCTATCCGGTGTGGTAAAGGGATCATCAGATGAAATTACTGACCATTAAAAAATGAAATGCACCTATCTACAGTGGATGTTCTAAAATTGTTGCCAAAAATGCTTATAGACAACCAGAACAGACCCAGACCAGATCTAAAAGCAGGCTGACAGAAGCAGTCTGGTGTAGAATTTCCAGTCCTAATAATATCTAACATTTTGTTTGAGCAGAAAAGGCTAACATGTTCAAAAAAAATTCTGTTATACTCACCTAGGCCAAATTAAAAAAGATACCATTGTAAAGGGTAACCCGACCCTAGTGAAACCTAGATTTCTTTTCTGGTTTTCTGGAAAAAAATAAATAAAATTTCATGCATTTTGAAAGGCAAAATGCCTTTCAAAATGCATAAAATTATTTTTTTTCCAGAAAAACCCCCATTAAAAAACAAACAAACATGTCTGCCTACCCTACCTAAAATTTTCTGACCTGTTACTTGAAACACACTAATTTTTTTATTTGGCCCTATCAATAGCCATATGAATCAGTTGCTTTGTTTTTTCTAATTTCAGCATGTGGGGACATAGATATTCGAAACCGCGTGGAACAGTTTTCCAAGTTAGTCAACTGCACAGTGATAGAAGGAGAGCTTCAAATTCTTCTCATCGATCATGCTGACCCTGAGGAATATGATAACTTGCACTTCCCCGATCTTGTCGAAATCAAGGACTACCTGCTTCTTTACCGAGTCCAAGGATTGCGAAGTCTTCGAAACATATTTCCGAACCTTGCCGTTATTAAAGGAGAGAAGCTGTTCAGCGACTACGCTCTTATCGCGTTTGAGATGCAAAGTTTAGAAGAGCTTGGGCTGGTCAGTCTCACTTCAATACCAAAGGGTGCTGTTCGGCTGGAGAAAAATCCAAATCTTTGCTACATTGAGACCATTGATTGGAAGAAAATTGCAGCGGGTGTTCCAGAAGGAGACAATTTCTTTAAAGGCAATAAGGATACAAAAGAATGTGTAAATACGTGTCCGGAGATCTGTGATAAGAGTAAGGTGTATGATAGGCTGGAATACCGTTGCTGGACTTTGAAGGATTGCCAGAAAATGCTCTGTAAGTAGAAGTGGTCACAGTATTAGAGAAAGTATGGTGATTTTTTTTTTTTTTTTTCAGTATTACATGACTTTGCTTCTGCAAGGTGGCCAATCATGTGGTCAGCATGATTGGGTTCATGAACCAGTAAAATCGTTATTAGGTCAAATTTATGCGTTAAAGTGCAAAAAAACCCCTCATATTTTTCTGCACAAGTCTGTGTCAAATTTTCTCCTGAGTTTGCTGTAGTTTCCCAGATTACCTCGAACAACTGAAGAAAATACGGAAAATTCTCCGCGATTGGGTACACACTTCAGTTCTTCGAGGTAATCTGGAAAACTGCAGAGAACCCAGGAGAATCTTTTACACAGTCTTGTGCAGAAAAATATGAGGGAGTTTTTGCACTTCAACACATGGAATTTGACTAAGCATATAACGCAAGTTATGAGCGATTTTCCTTACCTGTGATGTCGGATTACTGTTTTGTAAAGTCTGTGAACCCAATCAGACAGACCATGTGATTGGCCACCTTGTTCTGGGTGTGTAATAATATTATGTCTTACAATTTTTAAACTAGTGATCTACATAGTTTGGTAACGTTAGGATATGAAGGCCATAACTCCATGTATATTATGGCAAAATCTTGGTGTTTTCACGCAAAAACGGGATTTCAAAGCGGTAATTTTATTGTCATATGATAAATATTGCGCCTGTATTATTGAATGTATTTAACTTATTCCGAAAAAGCTATAAAATGCTCGACATGCCTCGCATTTTATCTCTTTTCACGAACTTGGTTAAGCAGTTCAGTAATACATGAGCACTCATGTAGGATCCTATTTTCAACTGAAAAATGACATGAGATTTCCAACAATGTATGTGCGACCAGCATATTCTCAGATCAGCCTGCGCATATGCAGTCTGATCAGAGCCTTTGCTAGTCGCTTGAATATTCTGTGACTGTTAAGCTATTGACAGACTGAACACCATTTGGAGTTTCTAAGCTTAAAAGTAGGCTGCACAGGCTCATCTAAGTCAACCACTTGTCAAGATGTCACATTGTTTGGAATCACATGTCCCGACTCATTTTATCTTATTTCAAATGAAAAAAATGTGCACAAAGGTGAGCTTTTGTAATCTGTCTTTGTCCGGCTGCTGTAAACTTTTTCTCATCCTAAACTAAAAATTTTCACCCAAATGTTCCTCATAAGGCCCTCTTCCAAAATTACCCAAACGGTTTTCCTATCCCCAACAAAATGGACACCAAAGCTAGAAAGCGACATCTGAAATTTCATTCAAATGTTCCTCATAAGATCCTACCAAAATTGTCCAAACAGTTCCACTCCATCGAATGAGTTAATAAGGATAAATGTTAGAATACCCGCTGCCCTATGCACGGACATTTCGATTAAAGCAGGCTCGAGTATGTATACACATTTTATAAGTTTAGAGAGACGTTGATAGGGGATGACAGTGACCAGCTTATCTATGTACCAGTTTATTGTCTACGCACCAGCACATAGACTATATAAGGTTTGGTTAAATCCACCATTTTAGAACATCATGTGATTTGTAGCAATGATGTGATAAAAGGATCCCCAATGTCAAGGGTAACAACCTACGTCATAGCATTGATGTTGTAAACACGTAGTACGGCGCCATCTTTGATTTACAAGGTCAGTTTTCCCCTTCGTAAAATTAAACAAACGAGTGTCTGTACAAACAAAGCAGTGTAGGCGGTGCCTAACATCACATTTGAACAGAATATATAACGGTCACGCCCCGTTATGCCATTGCCTTTATAATCATTCGCCCACAAGAATCGAAGCGGGAGACACGAGGATAATTTTAGCAGTCACCCACTTCGATTTTTGTGGGTGAATGTTTAAAAAGGCAACATCATTTCTGGACGTGACCATTGTATATTCTGTTCAAGTGTGATGTTAGGCACCGCCTGCACTGCTTAGTTTTGACAGACACTAATTTGTACGACATTTACGAAGGGAAAAACTAACCTTGCAAATCAAAGATGGCGTCATACTACGTGTTTACAACACCCACGCTATGACGTAGGTTGTTACCCCTGAATGTGACAGTAATATTTGGAAGATTACTATTTACCAAAATTTCACTTTGATTTAGACTTGACTCTGGCCTTTACTGACCTGCCAGCCAAGAGTACAGTGGCTTCATGTTTTGTTCATAAAGTTATCAGGGACTTATAATCGATAGATCACTAGTGTATTAATCCTATCCTCAGGGTAGGATTTATACACAGGTGATCTATCGAGTCGCGTTAGCTCAAGTGGAGTGTAAAAGTTAATGTTTTACTTGACAATTGTAAACAAAATATTATGTCACTGTCACTCTAGGTTGGCACGACAGTAGTTAAGAGTATGTAACAAAAAAATAAGTTTTCTTATTTCTCAACCAAACATGTTTTTGTTGGTATTAAAAATGTCTTAATGAGATGGTTCTTTTGAGCACTGAAAACATATGCTAAATTTGATGGTTAAGAAAATACATGTATTTATAATTTTACACTGAAAATTTTCGTTTTAACTAAACCTAAGTTGACTTGTATGGTAAAGTTTTACGAGAGACATACCCCAAATTAGACAATACAAAGAAAGTAGGACCAACTGAGGTCTGTGAAATCAAGTGGCAAAATCTAATTGCCTACCTACATGTCTTTCTGTTGTCAGTCTGTTTGTCTGTCTGTCTCTACCCTGCCCTCATGTCTGTCTGTCACAAACCCATTTGCTTAAAATATGACTTGTTCTGCTTCAGAATTACAGCTTTATGTATGCAGCTTTTTTGAAAGCTTATGCTTGTATGGAAATATGGCCTCTTGAAGACCAATGCTCAACGAACAACTTTTAATGCACCATCCCTTTTAATGGAAATAAGCTCTCCCATAATATAGAAGCGATTAGTTGTTTATTATGGATCTCAGGACAAAAATGGTAGTACTTTTATTTTTCTATTTTAAGTAAAATAATTGTTTACAGGAATTTCATTCCCTGAAGAGGGTGTTGACTCCAATACCACAAAACATGTCACTTTGCATGCTAGTTAATTTTGCGTACTTTTTTTTACTTGTCTGTTGAATTTTTTCTAGTCTGCTTTCAAAATATTCTTTCAGGAATACCATCAGAATGTCAAAAAGTTTGGATCCACATCAGACCACATTTTGTTGGGTCTGATCTGGGTCCAAATTATTTGCAAAGGTTATCAGCAGACAAAGAATTAATTCTGCACACAAAAATATTTACTATATTTCTGATCGCTCCCCAGGGGACCATGATTGACAAGTATCCCCAGCATAAGATTTTATTGGATAAACATAAACATACTGTACACAATTAACTCTGCTTTTGTCTTTAGCTGATTTTTACCTATGAAAAAGTCGGGCCTGATCTGGGTCCAAACTGTTAGATGGTATTCCTGAAAGAATTTTTGAAAAGGTTAATTTTGAGACAACAATTATTCAATTAACATGCATGCTGGTAAGGACAAAAACTTGCTCTGTTGATCATTTATTCACAGATTTAGATAAACTAACATTTTCAGCTTAAAATTATAAATATTTTCTTACCCATAATTTTTAGCATATGTTTTGGGTGCTCAAAAAGAACCGTCTCATTGAGACGGTTCTTTTGAGCACCCACAACATATGTTTTGGTTGAAAAATAAGAAAGTTATTTTTCTGTTACACACTCTTAACTAAAGTCCTGATATTAATAATTACATATGACATATGCTACCTCCCTTGTTACAGGTGCACAGAAAAATTGTTTCATTGAGACGGTTCGTTTGAGTACCCACATCATAAACTAAATTATGTTTTGGTTGAAAAATAAGATTTTTATTTATTATGTTACATGATACTTGCGTCACACAGACGGACACCCAGAACAGGTTTACTCGTGACCAGGTCCACATGAAAACATTTGTTGCGTTGCTCACCGGAGCAATTTGAGCAGGGAGCACCACAACATATGGTTTCTAGGAGAAATAGAGGATCTTACATGAGTGCTCATGTTTTATTGAATTTATTAAACGAGTTGGGGAAAAGTGATAGAATGCGAGGCCTGCTGAGCATTTTATCTCTTATTCACAACAAGTTTAATAAATTCAATAATACAAGAGCATGAATGTTAGATTCTATTTATCATATGACAAATACTTTGAAATCTCATTTCTGGCGTAAAAACGTTATCATTTTGCCATTATGTACGCAACGTTGTTATGGACGTCATAATGTTTCCTGTAAATCTATAAACCACTAGTGGTTTATCGATTTTATTGCATGGCGTTATTTCACTCCCAGACGCGATGTCATATGATAATGTTCATTTCTCAATCAATCTGAAGCATCGGTCGGGATCTGGAACCAAACCGGTTGACACTCTGATAGTGTTTCTGAAAGAATTTTTTTGAAAAAAAAAATTTTTTGATAAAAGTGAACAGACAACAAAAAAAGTGTGGAAAATTACGCAGCTTGCAAAGAGTTGATCAATACTTAACCGTATTCTGATCTAATCAACTGTCTCCAACTCCACCAGTGACTATTGATAAATGATTTTTAGATTAGCTATTGCGTTAATTGTTTAAAACATGAATTGTGTGTACTCATTGGGACCTCCTCTCCTAGAGCTGTACCAAATGCCCTCTCCCCACTTGCTCTACCGCAAGATACAGTTTCACACATAAACAGTTGTTTTCTCGCTGCGTGTGCACTTGTCTGGAATCTAGCTTCCGACTGTCACGGAATTGAGAGAAGCTTCAAAACAAAATAATATTTATTGTGATTTTTTGTAGGTGTTTTTCTTTTAGAGACCAATAGGGACTTAAAGTTAATAACAAAAATGGGCAGATGCGGTACCGACAAGTGCATATTTCCCTCAAAAGTTTATTTTTTTTTATAAATACCTAGCTATTTTTTTTTTTCAAAGTGAATACCTCTGCTAAAATCGTCCTTGTGTCTTAAATTGTTCTACTGTTCAATTCCTTGGATTTAATATGGCACATGACCATGTTCTGAAAACTTTGATTTTTACCCTCCCCACTCCACCCATCCATCCCCCAGCATCACATTAAACTCTGGGGAACAATTCTGCTTTTAAATTTAATTACTGATCAATTCCTCGTATTTAACCCTTAATGTGCCAATCACAACAAAAGTCGTCTGCTTATCTCGTCTGCTGAGATGTTGAAGAAGCCTCTATGGCCAACAGTGTGGACCCAGATCAGACTGCTCCTAATGGAGCAGTCTGTTCTGGGTCCATGCTGTTTGCTTCTATACTTAATTCGTCAGTAATGTTAGGCAATTATTTGCAGCAGACGACTTCAGCAGACGACATTTTTAAATGCATTTTTTTCTTGGCGCTTTAAGGGTTAATATGGTACATGACTATGTTCTGAAAACTCCCATCCATCCCCCAGGCACGCCCTAGGCATCACATTAAACTCAGGGGCACAATTTCTGCTTTGCAATTGTTCTAACATTCAATACCTTGGATTTAATATGGCACATGACTATGTTCTGGTATCTGAGCTTTAAACCAACACCTCCACCCCCACCTTTAGTAAGTCCAACCCATGGGGCCTGAGCCAAGGGTCTCATGAAAAATGGCGTCTAATATGCTTTATATTTTTATTCCTGAGGTCCTGGAAGGGGGGTCCCAGTATCCCATATCCCTTTAATTATTTTGAAAAATATCCCACATCCCTAAAATAAACATGGCAAATATCCCCAAAATTCAGAAAGTATTGTATCCCCATATCCCTAGACTTGATCCAAGTATCCTGTATCCCTTTAAATATTTACAAAAATATCCCTTATCCCTTTAATTTTTTTGGCCTATATCCCTGTATCCACTAAAACCCATCCAGGGCCTAATACCAAGTCTGTTGTAAAAATATATTATAGACTTAAAATTGGCATTTTTCATAAATCTTTTTGACCCCTCTGGTGTGGCTAAGATGACTATGCTCTTACACTCCCTCTGTGTATAGGGAAGATATATACGAAATTTGGTTTAAATCTGACCAGCCGTCTAGGCAGGGGAAAAAGGGTGGGGATAATCACAATTTAATTATGCATGAAATAGTCCCTTATCCGGCTCTTTACCTCCCACAACATGTATTGACCCCTCTACTACATGTTTTGATTGAGAATCCAACACATTCTCAAATATTGAAGAAAGTACTGTTGTATTGAAAAAATATTTTATCAGTGACCTTGAATGATCAATATATTATGTATGAAATAGCCCATGGTTTACAGTAGATAATGTCTAGCCAATAATTTCCAAAAAATGTAGCATTCAAGATATGAGGGGTACCCATTTACAAGATAAGAGGGCTATCGATATAAGACTTGTCTTTTAGGTGTAATGACATCTGCGGGAAAACAGAGTGGGGCCGAAAATTTGAAAATGAGTAAAAATAGTGTTATGTCATCATTTTTCTGTCAATTAGGCTTTGACCCCCCACCCCACTCCCACCCCTTGTCAGAAATTCAGTGCAGTGGATCCGCGCATGCTTTTAGTGAGCACCGCAGAAGAAATATTATAATGAGCCGCGGCATGAGATTTCCAGCAAGTTGAGATTTTGACAAGTGTAGACTCGGACGAGCCTGTGCAGCCTCCTGCTAAGCTTAGAGACTCCAAATGGTGTTTAGTCAGTAGCTTAACACTCATAGAATATTCAAGCGACAAGTAAAGGCTCTGATCAGACTGGGTGTATGCGCAGGCTGATCTGAGGCTTTGCTGGTCGCACATACCACATTGTTGGAAATCTCATGCACTGGCTCATATCATTATTATTGAGGGTCTGGGACCTCGGGCAATAAACATGCAAAATCACCCAACTGTGGCCAACATGAAAAGAGTTAATTTGCTTCCTGGTGGATAGAGGAAATGCTGTGAAGTGCCCATGAAAAAATACAGCAGACGTAATAAGCAGACAACATTTTCAGAATTAAAAACTTAAAAGGGATAATATTTAGAGTAAAGGGTGTAAGTATGTTGCAAAAGTGCAGGATATTTTGCTGTTGTTAGCTGATCAATAATAACACTCACAGGTTTAGATAAGCAATTTTTTTGAGAGTGAAATTGTAAATTTTTTCTTACCCATCAATTTAAACATATGTTGTGGGTGCTCAAAAGAACAGCCTCAATGGGATGGTTCTTTTGAGTACCCACAACAGTTGTTTTGGTTGAGAAATAAGATAATTGATCTTTTGGTATGCTCTCTTAACTAAAGGCCTGAACACTATTGACATTAGCAGTGCAGTTTAAATGATGGTTGATAAGGTTTCATTTTCTCCACATGAATATAAGCTGTTGGTGCTCACCGAAGCAAATCTGGTTAAGCACCCACAACATATTTTTCTAACAGAATTTAGATATAGAGGATAATCCTGTAATTTTCAAACAGTTTTCCTTAACAACCCCCAATGAAAAATGTGGCCTTGAAGCACTGCAAGTTGAATCCATAAAAATCAATAGAAAATGACTGCATCTAGATACTGCTGTTTTCATGTAACTTTTTTCCTCAGAGAACCATATTAATTCTTATAAACACAGCTTGCAGAATGTGCTAGCAAAATTTTTTGAGCGTAAAATTTAAAATATTTTCGAATCCATCAGCTTGAACAATTGTTTTGGGTGCTCAAAAGAATCGTCTCTTTTGAGTACCCACAACATAATTATATGTTTTGGTTGAGAAATAAGAAAATTGTTTCCACATTAATTCTTGCACACCAGATAAGGATATCTGATACTTTATCCTGGGATAGAAAATATGTTATCTTACCCAGGCTCTCATGTGAGGGCTGTACATTGGTTGTGTTGGAACTCACATGCATGGTCGTCCCTAGCGATAACCGTTGGCAAGCCTAGTGATGCCAAACGGTGATCTTCGGGACGGATATTTCTATCCCCACTCTGGTCCTTCATTACACACAGGCACTGACAACAACATACAGGTTTCGTAAATCTAACATATAGGTTACGAAAAAGAAAATGGCGGAAAGTTGTGCCAAATCAGTAAGTGCACATTCAATTACATGTATTAATCTTCACTAAATGCTAAGGTTTTCAATTATGCCATTATACTCTTGCAGACCCCGCATAGATAGATTTTATTTAGAATATATAGAAACCTACCCTGCTGAGGTATACAGGAGAAATGTTAGATCTAGTTGGACCAGTCCGTGCTGATTTCACTATCCGAAGTATGATCTGTCGTTTTTGAACCTATTAAACCTATAAGTTAGATTTACGAAACCTGTATGTTGTTTCCGGTGCCTGTCTGTAATGAGGGATCAGTGTGATCCCACCCCCGCAAGTTCTCATAATGCCTGTATTCAAGGGATTTTATGCCTTTCTCTAGGGGTTGAATTTGGGCCCCATTCCCAATTAAAAATTTCCCAATCAAAAATAGCCACCTTTTTTCCCAATTCCATGTCTGTTTTTCCCACTTTAGAAAATACCTTTAGCAAAAGCAGGTCTGTCTAGTAATGGGTCCACTCCATCCATCCTTCCGTCTGTCCACTCTGTCCACATCACTTTGGGGTGCCTATAGTTTATGTAATCTGTAACTCCCAAAGTTTTCGTTCCTTTTTATTCAAACTTTGCATAATGATTGTTCACATATTGCAGATGCGCACCTTCTATTTTGTGCACATTTCATGAATATTTTCTCATTGTTGAGGGGTGCCAATCGCAACAAAAGTTGTCCGCTTTTATTGTCTGCTAAAATGTTTAAAAAGCCTCTATGGCAAACAGTGTGGACCCAGATCAGACTCCTCCTATAGGAGCAGTCTGTTCTGGGTCTTAGCTGTTTGCTTCTATACTTAATTCGTCAGTAATGTTAGGCAATTATTTGCAGCAGACGACTCCAGCAGACGACTCCAGCAGACGACATTTTCAGATGCATTTTTTTCTTGGCGCTTTAAGAGTTTACACATTTTTCCGTCCAAACAGCTCAGATGGTGTCCGGTCTGTGTAATCTGCAACTCCAACAGTTATCATTCTTTTACATTTAAACTTTACACAATGATTGTTCACATGATATTGAAGATGTGCACTTCTTATTTTGTGTACATTTCATGAATATTTTCTCACTTTGGAGTAAGCCCTAACTCCAACATTTTTCATTCCTTTATATTCAAACTGTGCAAATTGATTGTTGACACATAGAAGATTTGCACCTCCCATTTTGTGCACATTTGATCAATAATTTCTTATTTTTGAGGGCTGTTGAATTTAGACATTTTTCCAACTGAAATGATATAGGGAGTGTCTGGTTTGTGTAATCTGTAACTCCAACAGTTTGCATTCCTTTATATTCAAACTTTACATTATGATTGTTCACACATTGAAGATGTGCACCTTCTATTTTGTGCACATTTGTCATTTGATAATATATTTGGGAGTGTTGAACTTAGACATTATTACATCTACACCACCTTTAGAGCGCTTACATTGTGTAATTTGTGTGTACTCTGTAACTCAAACATATTTCATTCCTTTATATTCAAACTTTGCATAATGATTGTTCACACATTGAAGATGTGCACCGGAGACACAGGTCCAGAGCAGAGTTGAACTAATAGGAGCAGTCTGTTCTGGGTCCACGCTGTTTGCTTCTATACTTAAATCGTCAGTAGTATTGGCAATTATTTGCAGCAGACGACTTCAGCAGACGACATTTTCAGCATTTTTTTCTTGGCGCTTTAAGGGTTATGTAGCCTATATTGCAAACAATATGGGAGAAGTATATTGTTTGCTTCCATGAAGATTTTACCCTGAAGTGCACTTGAATCTGTGCACTTGTGCAGCAGATGTAAAAAGCAGACAACATTTTCAGGACCGGGATAAGTGACTATTTGAATTTTGGGAAATTTTGTATTCAGTGAATTTGTCATCTGTTGATTATCAACATTTTCCGAAAATTGTTTCAGGAATACCATCAGAGTGTCAGGCCTGACATTAATTCAGGTGTGATCCGAGTCCAATCTGTTTGCAAAGGTTATCAGCTGGCATCACTAGTAGGCGGAGAGTTCAATTTAAGCCGTTTATGAAAGTTCAGTTTTCACATAAAAAGATGAATCATCCTTTTTTGAATTTCACTCGTAGACGATGCAGATAACTTTTTTCTAACCAACACCTTAATGTGAACAATCTTGAATGAGTACCCACTGCAGGCCCCGAGGCAAGGGTATTAGTCCACTTCGTCCCTTGGGACAGGAACGAAGTGGACTTAGTACCCTTGGCTTGCGAAGAAGGCCCCGAGGTTATAAATTTTTTTCATACTCAACTCAGATGAGCACGAAATTTATCCTGCTTATAAATGTTAAAATGCCAACAATTGTTGGTATTTTAACATTTATTAGCATGATAAATACAACCTCTGAGAGACTTAAAGCAAGAAACTTCTTTATTTGTAGGTATTTAAGTGTTAGTGAGCAGTTGAAATTTCGTGCTCAGTTGAGTTGAGCATAAAATACTTTTATAACCTCTGGGCCAGGTCTGCAGATAAGAGTCTTATTGAAAATAAATTGTCTTATTTTACGACCAAAACATATGTTGTTGTCTCTCAAAAGAACAGTCTCAATGAAATGGTTATTTTGAGCAGTAAAGATAAAATTCATTTTTACGCTCAAAAAGTTCACTTAAATGGTTTTTGTTTGTTTGATTTGATCAACAGTCTTTCAGTTAAACTGGGATGGGTCTTCCTGGGTTGAACCAGTACTAAGCTAGAATAAATATATCTTGCTTAAGGACCACTATGCAATAATGCCTATGAGGCTCGAACCCGCTGCCCTTTGGTCTCGAGTCAAGCACTCTACCACTGAGCCACTGGGCTCCCTCACTAAAATGGTATGAGATTTTAAGGGTGAGTGGGGATGGCTAAGACCAGCCTGTACATCCACCCAGTCTCGCCCGAGCTAGCATACATTCTTGGAGCTCACATATGTATGGTACAAAAAAGTAGGCCTCTACCCCCACTAGAGCTATCTTCGCAAGCCAAGGTTCGTTCCTTACGCATGTAAGGAACTGGACTTAGTAAACTTGGCTTGCAAAGATATCCTAGATCTTGCGTATGAACGTTTAACTCTGCTTACAGGGTAATTTTGCATGTTTTTTTTTTATCTGCTAATTCAGAATTTTGAAAAATACCATCAAAGTGTCAAACAGTTTATATTCAGATCAGGCTAATCTGGGTCCAAAGTGTTCACATAGGTTATCATCAGCAGGCATGTACCAGGAAAATAAATTTCTTATTTCTCAACCAAAACATATGTTGTGGGTACTCAAAAGAACCGTCTCGATGAGACAGTTCTTTTGAGCACCCACAGGTATGATTGAGAAAATATTTAAAATTTTACCCTGAAAATTTTTGATGTAAACCTATGCATCAGACCACAAAATTCGCCGCTAGCAGGCAAAGAGTCTATCTCATGGTCTAGCCCATAGTAATCCTGGGTATGTTTTTTCCCTTTCTCAAAATTCATTCATCTCTTTTTTCTAAGGATTAAATCATTCATCTCTTTTTTCTAAGGATTAAAACAGAAATTGAAATACCAGATGTGTCTGTCAACACGTTTTTTAAGTGAATAAGTGCTCCAATAGCTGCCAAGGTCATATGTAATGTTTGTTTACGACAGACTATCATTTAGCCGAGGGCAAAATTGGTTGCCTTTTTAGGTGCATACTTGGTCGTGTTTTATCAGCTTTCATGCATTTATATGCATGTCCAGATTTGCACAGTCAGCTTTAATGCAGTGTTATGCATGTCCTTTGTTATTTATGTCTCCCCCCTTTAGGGTCGGGAGACATATTGTTTTTCCCCGGGCGTCCGTCTGTCTGTCTGTCCGTCTGTCTGTCTGTCACAAATAGTGTCTGCTCTATAACGTGAAAACGGCGTAAGCTCTATTCACGAAGCTTTATACAAATATCAATCAGCATGAGATGACATGCATAATGCAAGAATGGTAACTCTGCCTTTTATACTTTTGGAGTTATTTCCCTTTGAACTTTGTGCATCACAAAAATCGTGTCCGCTCTATAACTTGAAAACCACTTATGCTGTATTCACGAAACTTTATACAAATATCAATCAGCATGAGATGACGTGCAGTGTGCAAGAATGGTAACTCTGCCTTTTATATTTTTTGAGTTATTTCCCTTTGAACTTTGTGCATCACAAAAATCGTGTCCACTCTATAACTTGAAAACCACTTATGCTATATTCACGAAACTTTATACAAATATCAATTAGCATGAGATGATGTGCAAAGTGCAAAAATGGTAAGTGCTATATTCACGAAACTTTATACAAATATCAATCAGCATGAGATGATTTGCAGAGTGCAAAAATGGTAACTCTGCCTTTTATACTTTTGGAGTTATTTCCCTTTGAACTTTGTGCATCACTGTTCACTCTATAACCTGAAAACCACTTAAGTTATATTCACGAAACTTTATACAAATATCAATCAGCATGAGATGATTTGCAGAGTGCAAAAATGGTAACTCTGCCTTTTATACTTTTTGAGTTATTTCCCTTGGAACTTTGTGCATCACAAAAAAGGTGTCCGCTCTATAACTTGAAAACTGCTTATGCTATATTCACGAAACTTTATACAAATATCAATCAGCATGAGATGAGGTGCATTGTGCAAGAATAGTAAATCTGCCTTCTATACTTTTAGAGTTATTTTCCTTGGAACTTTGTCCATCACAAAAACCATGTCCGCTCTATCAATTGAAAACTGCTTAAGCTATATTCACGAAACTTTATACAAGTATCAACCAACATGAGTCCACGTGCAGAGTGCAAGAATAGTAACTGTGTCATTTATACTCTTTTAGTTATTTCCCTTGGAACTTTGTCAATCACAAAAACAATTATCTTCGACTATTTTATACCAGGTTATGATTGTGCAATAGTTAACTACATTGACTGATATCTTTACTAGATACGAGCTGATTGTCTGCATGAAATGACTAGAATTTCCGTTAGAAATTGTATTTAATGTTTCTGTTTGAAATTGTATTTAATGACTCATGCTTTTGACATCAAAAGGGGGGAGACATCTGTTTTTTCATAGAAAAACAATTCTAGTTATCTTCTATTAATGGTGAATAACCCTGTTGTACTGAAAATCTATGGAAGAGATGGGGACCTTTCTGTACTTAGGCCAAGTAAAAAAAATTAGTGTTTCAATATTTTAGGTAGGGGACTGGCACTCATATTTCTTTTTAATTATCTTTTTTTACCTGCGTAGCTTTAGTAAAAGCAGGTCTAGTAGTGGGTCCACTCCGTCCGTTAGTCCTTCCGTCTGTCTGCAACACTTGGGATGCCTAGTTTGTGTAATCTGTAACTCTAACAGTTTTCATTCCTTAATATTCAAACTTTGCCTAAGAAATGCTCATACATTGAAGATGTGCACCGCCTATTTTGTGCACATTTGATAAATATTTCTCATTTTTTACGAGTGTTGGAACTTAATCAATTTTTTCATCAGAAATGCGTAGGGGGTGTTAGGTTTGTGCAATCTGTAACTCCAACAGTTTTCATTCCTTTACATTCAAACTTTGCCTAATAATTGTTCATACATTGAAGATGTGCACCTCCTATTTTGTGCACATTTGATTAATAATTTCTTATATTTTACGGGTGTTGAACTTAGACATTTTTTTCATCAGAAATGCAGAGGGGGTGTCAGGTTCATGCAGTCTGTAATTCAAACAGATGTCATTCCTTTATATTCAATTGATCACACATTGAAGATGTGCGCCGGCGACGCAGGTCCAGAGCAGAGTTTGGTCTTGTTTATGGAAAAAAATAAATTTTTATGTACATGTAAATAGAAAGGCAAATGCATACCCCAGAAAACTTGAAAAAAAATTGCAAGTTTCACCAGTAGATTTAGGTAGGGTAGGGTTACCCTAAACAGTGGTATTTTTTTTATTTTGGCCTAATTGGATGAATGCAACTAAATTGTCCCCAACAATCTCCCCACATGACTGAAAGGTGTTAAATGGCAATTTACTCTTTGCATGCTGGATAATTTTTTTTATTCTTAACTGTTGTTAATTGTTTTCAAAATCCACTTCATCAAAAAAACTGTTGCAGGAATATGATCAGTGTATAAACAGTTTGAATCCAGATGAGGCCAAATGTTTTGTTGAGTCTGATCTGGGTCCAAACTGCTTGAAGAAGACAGCAGCATACATTTTTAAATTCTCATCCAAATTTTGTGAAAAATTGAGGCGGGTGGGAGGTTTTTACTTTTTATTTTTCGGACTGCTTTAAAAAAACAGGACAGTGCTTAAAGAAACTTTTAATACCATGAAATTAAATTGTCAAAAATAAATATTAAGTATCCAAATAAAAACCAGGTTGTTTTTGTTTTGTTTTTCAAAAATGCTGGCCAGAAAAGTTGCACAATTTTTTCTTCTTCTTTTAAGCAAATAAAAAAAATTGGGGTGGAAGGTTTTTGAAAAACTTTCCACCTTAATTTTTTTAGTTGCTTATATTTCATAGGCCTAAGGGGCGGGTGAGGATGAGAATCTAAAAAATTATTTGGCATGGCTTTATGACAGAATTAAGGAAGAAGAATATGTTTTCAGTATCAAAACATCCGCTTGGCCTGCTGGTGATCTTTGTGAAAAGTTTAGACACAGATCAGGCCCAACAGACACTCTGGTGATATTCATGATATTTCAGTCAATTTCCATTCTATTTCTAAAAAAATGTTAAAATGATGGTTAAATCTGAAGAAAAAAAACCTGCAAAATTACCCAGTGTGCAACAGGTTAAAAATGATTTGTACCGTATCCATAAGGACAATACTCCCCCCACCTCCCACCCATCTTGTCCAGTGTCATTAGCATGGGAATAGTTGTAGACCAGGAAGAGCGATGGAAAGGAGGATAAAAAGATGGTGCATAGAAGACATTCACTTTATAATATTTTAACATCTCATTAGTTTAACGACTCCATTAAGTAACCAATGCTCTTGAATAACAGCTGAAATAGTTAATAAATGAGGTAAAAAAGAAGCAAATGAATATTCATTCGACCAAAGTTGAGCTGAGACTGTCAATCATCAACAAAAATACACAATATAAACTGTTTAGTTCATAGCTCTAAATAAGATCCATTTACAGTAAAACCTATGTAAAACGGCCACTCAAAAAAAGACCGAAAATTGGTTATCAAGAACAATTATCGCTTAATGCAGGTTAGAAGTATTGCAGAATGCTCCAAGGGGAGCATGTGAGCATTCTGCAATACTTTTGACCTTCATTAAGCTACCATTTGTCATTAACCCTTAAAGCGCCAATCACGACTGCTGCAGACGACAAATTGTGCAACATCTTTCTTAATTTTCGAAAAAATAAGGTAGACGATTCTCATGAAATATCCTGCCTAATTAGGCGGCAAAATTTGAAATTGTCGTCCGCTGCAAATTATAGGAGGGGCTTTAAGGGTTAAGATCTTTGTTTTGTCTATTTTTGAGTGGCCATTTTACACAGGTTTTACTGTACACAGTTTTCAAGATTAAAGAGTGGGCAATTGAAAATTGTTTTCGTAGTACTCAACCAAAACATATGTTGTGTGTACTCAAAAGAATCATCTCAATGAGACGGTTAATATGGACACCTTAATATAGGTGGCAGCAATGCAGGTTTGACTGTAGTTAAAGGGAGCCGATGTCCGTTCTCCGTCACCAACATCTTGTATTGAAGAGAGTTGCCAATGGCCATTGTCTGCCATTGACAACTTGCTATAAATAATAAATGAGAACTTACTAACTGCTGGATCATTGACCCTATACCTATAATTTGCAGCAGACGACAATTTCAAATTTTGCTGCTTTTTCAAAAATAACCAATAAGGCATGATATTTCATGAGAATCGTCTGCTGGCAGACGATTCTTAGGTAATATCATACCTTATTTTTTTCGAAAATTAGGAAAAATGTCTCAAAATTTGTCGTCTGCTGCAGTTGTGATTAGCGCTTTAAGGGTTAAATAAAATAGGAAGAAAAGGGTGTTAAATCTGTCAAAAACTGGCCAAATATCAGAATTCAAAACAATCTGACAGAAAGTGTCACTTAACTCTTTACCTGCTAGTGTCATCTGCTGATAATCTTTACGAACATTTGGACCCATATCAGGCCGGCCGCCTGGAGGAAACGTAAGGTACTTGATCGTATTGATTTTTGATCTTTGCCTCCTTACTTACTCTGATGTGGAATCCAGGATCCAAACTGTTTGACTTTAATCTTAGTTTGTGTGATTTGATTCTTTACGTCCCATCAACTATCTTTCAGTTAAACAGGGACAGGTCTTCCTGGGTTGAACCAAGGACCACAACGCAGTGACGCTGGTGAGGCTCGAACCCCTGGCCCCTCGGTCTGGAGTCAAGCACTCTACCACTGAGCCACTGCGCTCCCTGACTTTGAATCTGATAGTAATAACTATTGCTTAGAGAATTTTTTGAAAAAGTTGAATTTTGAAAAAAATCAGAAAAAGCATACAACTAGTTAATGAATGCTATACCCTATGACACGAAACTTTGCATCGTGGTTAAACATGTATTTCCCGTTTCTTTATTTCAGCATGCCCTCCAAAATGTACGACTGGTCTCTGTAACGGAACAACCTGCTGTGATGAGAACTGCATTGGTGGCTGCACGGGTCCTTCAGCTTCAGAGTGTACAGCTTGCAAAGATGTGATACAGTACCCAAAGGAGGGGACCCATATCTGTGCTGAAACCTGCTCAGCTGGAACGTTTAAGGTATCTCTTTGCCTACTGGGTAAATTTGCATGCTTTTCTTTTGTCTTCTGCTTTTCCCAAAATCAACTTTTTCTAAAACTTCTTTCAGGAATATCATCAGATTGTCAAACAGTTTGGATCCAGATCAGGCTCGACATTTTGTCGGGCCTGATCTGGTTCCAAACTATTTGCGTAGGTTAGCAGTAGAAAGTACTGTTAGGCAATGTGTTAAACAATATCTAAGATGCTCACAGGGATCAAGCTAGGGGGCGATTAGGGCGAAAAAGTCGCCCTAGGGGCCGAAATTTTGCCCTAAATGGGACCCAGGGAGAAGTGGGAGTCTCCCTAAAAAAAAAAAAAAAAAAAAAAAAAAAAAAAATCTTTTTTTTTTTTTTTTTTTGGGGAGACTCATTTTCATTCTGTCACCACACAAATGCAAGCTGTGGTGACATTATCAAACAATCTACTACCACTGCATCGTGTTTCTCCTTCCATTAAATGGCAACAGTATGTGTAATGGCTAATTTGCTTCTAAATTGACAGAAAATGCCATAATTTTGCGCTATAACTTCTCCCTATCTGACTGTCACTTCTCCCTAATTTTCCTGCAGGGAGAAGTCACTTCTCCCTAAAATTCTGGGCCAGCTTGGTCCATGGCTCATTGAAAGTGTCACATGGAAGCATTTAGCATCTCATCTGTGCCTGTACTGTTTGCAGGTTTGCCAATATTCTCAATTACATGCTATAACACCGGAAGAGGATGGCCGAAACTAATGTGTTTTTCAGATCAGACCTTGAAATTAAACCACAGTCTGATCTCCACATGAAATCATTGGGAGTGTTTACCCTTAGCTCGCAGTCATCTGCCCCTCTCGTCTGCTTCTTTAGTCTGCCCAAGGTTCTTAGGTAGCCTATACTGCAAACAATATGGGACCCAGATCAGACCCATCCCAAGTACTTTGCTTCCATAAAAAAATCGGAGGTGCAGCAGACAAAGAGTTAATCCTTCTTAAGATATTTCCCATGTTTTCTGCAGATATAATCATTTATACAAGCTTCGTATCATTTATGCATAAAGGCTTTCATTAATATTCTGCATACTGGGCATTTTGCATGCTTTTTTGTGGTCTGAACGTTTTTGTTTAAAACTATTTTATCAAAAAAATCTTGAGGAGTACCATCGAAGTGTTATATATCTAGATCTGTTTATGCTAAGGCTTGTCTGAGCACCCTAAACATATATATGCTAAGACTTACATGGATAAGATAATATTAACAATTATATGATGAAAATTTTCTAAACCTGTGTAGTATGTCCAGGAAATGCCACGACCAACCCACTGCACCTTGAGGAGTCACAAACAGCCACACAACATTATAAGCATCATCAAAACAATGGAAACTACATACTGTGTTATTCTCTGAATACAAATTGTTCACCTATTAGGAATAAAGTCAAATCTTCTAAGGGGAGGTAGACATAACCCACAAAAATGATTCTTTTAATTTTAGTTTTTCCCTATCAAACCTATGTTTTGTTTGCGTAAAAGAAACATCTCGGGGAGATGAACATCTTATTTCTGGATCACCATTTGTTAACAAAGATTGTAACCTTTTAAGTACTGCAAGGTTTTATAAGAGAAATACCAATTTGAAAAAAACTCAACAAAAAAACGAATTTACAAGCTATGAGGCCAAGACTTTAGTGCACTTAGTTCCTAGGGTTAGACGCATGTAGGCAGCATGTGTTGAGAGAAAGAAAAAACACTTAGAGATGCCTCATTTACCCTTGAGGAACTAATGGATTCTTCCTTCTGGTTTGAAATGATAAACTTGGGATGGTCCATTGTATATATACTGATGGGGGTCACAGGTTATAATTTCCAAAATCAATTGTTTCTTTCACTGACGATTGTTTTCGTCTTAGCAAACAGTGTAGACCCAGATGAAATGCTGCAGTATGCAGCATTTCATCTGGGTCTCCACTGTTTGCCATAATACTCATTTAGGAATCAACAGTAATAGTAGGGGATAAGTAAGACAATTTTTTGATGGAGAAATTTGTTGAATATTTTCACTTTTGGTGGCAGAAAAGTCTTATCTACAGTGACACTAGGTTCTGTTTATGTCTTTTATATGGTATCTTAAACAGTTCATCATTTAACAGAAATCTTCCCAGCTTTTTAATGACTTGTTTACACTTAATCAAATGAAATTTTGTGGGGAAGTAGAAAAACAAGATTCCGTAGTTTGCTTTCTGAATAATAAACAAGTTTTGTGGTTTGATTTTGGCGGGGTAGATGATTTTGTCACAAAGAATGTTGAACGTTCCCAAAACTTAAAACCACAGAAGTGCAGAGTAAGCTCTGTACTGTCATGTACATCATGAATTTACCCGCCAGTGGCGAATTGTCGTCTGCTAATCTTTGCGAACAGTTTAGACTCGGATCAAAATGTCTTGCCTGATCTGGATCCAAACTGGCTGAAACTTGGTATTTCTGAAAGATTTTATTGAGATTTTTTTTTAAAAAATCTATGAACAAGTGATTGGACAAATAGTCAAATGTACGGTAGACTCTGAAGAGACGCAGCAATACATATGAGGCTGCAAGTCCAGCAGAAGGTTCAATTTGGCATTTACACCCATCCAAAACTCAGATCAGCCTGCACATTACAGCAGTCTGATCAATATTTGATGGGCGCTTCATGGGTATCCAAGGTTCCAACGTTTGGATGCCAGCTTAGGTGTTTCAGTTGTTTTGTTGGATTGATGTTTTTGCCAGTCAAGAGCTTTTCGTCAGCTTATACCAAAGGGCCTAACTCTTTACTCCATAGGGTATTTTTAGATCATGACATCATTTTCTATTTTTAGACATCGGAAAAAAAAAATCAGAAAAATGTAAGTAAAGTTTTGAATACTTTTGATAATATTATGGAAAATAAAGCATTTGCTTCAATGGAGCAAATGCTTGATTTTCTATGATATTTTTAAATGTACATGTATACAAAGTATTTCAAAGGTGTCAAAAGGCGCTATCATGGAGTAAAGGGTTAACTCTTTCTCAGTACACATCCTCTTGTAACTGATAAAAATGGGGGTAGGTAGGCACTAGGCAGTGGGCCTGAACACAATTTTTTAAACAAAACAATGTTTCAGATCAACAAAAACGATTTTTAGATTGCAAAAATACACATTTTGGCAATGGATAATGTTATATTTACATTCTACAATCATCGTTTTGATTATCAAAACCATACTTTTATGCGTGATTGCCACCCTGCTTGAATTTTGATGTATTTTATAATTGTTTTCTTCAGTTTAAAAATCTGCGATGCCTGCTAGCAAATGAATGTATGAACTTCTCAGACTACAAAATAAACAAGGATTTCAAACTTGTTATTCCTGATGGCGTGAAACCCGGAGAGTGTGTTGCTGATTGTCCTGCTGGCTTCAAGGTGGATTATATAAACAGGTCTAAATGTGTTCCATGTACAAATTGTCCAAGAGGTTAGTTTATTTACATTGTTATATAAACTTATAAGTGTTTACTATAGAAACTTGACATGTTTCAATCGCTGATAGTTGTACATTTCATCTAAATTAAAGGAGTCACAATGCAGCTGATTGTTGACCAATCACTGGCCACAGGCTTCATTCCCATTAAAACCTGGCAGCAGAGGGCTTCATTGCCATTTAAGCCCGGTCAAGGACATTGTCTGCAAGTTAAGATGGATTCGCTTTTGTTTTATGGAGAAATGACAAAACTATTACATTTATCATAAGATACGCTCCTTTATTGATATACTGAAGATGTAGCCAGGACAATCTAAAACAACGGCTAGGAGTTATTTACATTTTTCATGTTTCGGTTGAAAAAATACTTTTGTTTTGCGATGCCATGGTGGATATTTCTGCATACAATTGAATAAAATTATTTGGAACTGCTTGTGCTGGAAACAATATATATATGACTATATAACATTCTTTTCCATATATCAATGTTTGCCAAGCCCTCATGTGATAATGTGTTGCAGCCTTGACCGCTTCGCGGTTCGGGCTGCAACACATCTTGGGCTTGGCAAACATTAATACACGGAAAAGTAAAAATTATTTTTGACAAATATTTGAAAATTTGAATTATAAAAAATGACGCAATGTTCTAAATAAAGCATATGGGGTAAAGGGTTAAAGAATGACTACTCCTATGCGATATGTACACTATTCAAATGATTTCTTGATCTATTTTGCAGTTTGTCCAGGAGGATTTGTTATAGAGAGCATTCACTCTGCCCAGGAACTGAAAGGATGTACGATAATTCATGGCCCTCTGGAAATTAACATCAATGGCGGCAGTGAGTAGATATGCTTTAACTCTTTGTATGCTGGGTACGGTAAATGTTCTAAAATTTCGAACACTCTAAAATTACGAACACCTAAAATTATCACCGAAAATAATTTTTAAAACATCCTAAAAAATCGAACACTGACATTTTTCGGAAAAGTGAATTTCTAAAATTACGAACACACGTTATTTTCGGCAGAAATCGATGTCCGTTTATCTGTTTGTCCCATCTCTGTTCGGTATACTTCTACCGTACAGCACGTGAGCGGTATTGACATTTGGAAGGTTCCATTCTACTTAGATGGGTAATCTGGCACGTGACGTTCTATTTCGCATGCCAGCGCGCGACGTTATACATTATTCAAGGTCACCAGCATTGACGAACTTGATGCACGGACAAGTTCCTGCAACGATCCTGAAACTGCTTTGACTAACCCTATTGAGAATATGTATCCACCTAAATGGCTGAGATCATTATTTATGACCAGAGGTCGCGATTCAGCTAATTGTACGTGAAATATGCACGTTGACACACGCATAGTGTGCTGTGACATGTACTCGTTTTTTTTTTCTAAAGAGAGAGAGTTGCGGAAAATGAGACGATCACTTAGGAGAATGAAATAAGTTGATGTATAGTGATTGCCGTGGACGTTTGGAACACAAGGGATCATTCGGTTTCGTGCAAAATGCAGAGAAAATCGTGCAAGTCGCATGTTTTTTCTCACCGAGACATCCAATGCGGAAAATAAAGCCAGTATATTTAATATATACCGACATGCCTGCAAGAACTAGCACGTGGTCATCATCTCATTTTTATTCACGGTACATTACCGCTAACTTAAGGCTTAAATATGTTTGATTCTCAGGTTATCGGACGGACACGCCCTACCCTCCCCTCCCCTTTTAAGCATTTTAAAGGATATCCCAGTTCAGCAATATGTCCAAGCAGGGCACTTCTATCATTCTAATTCTATGCGTGTGCTCTTTTCTTGAACACAGCTTGGACCCGAGCATGAAATCAACTTGCGCGGAGCCCCATATGAGCTTGCAAAGACCCTGCTGGTACTTATGACAGATGTGATCAGCGAAGGCTCAGGAGAGCATGTGTGTTTGCACAATATTGTCAGGGTCTCGCTCACTAACAAAGTTTAAAGTGGATGAAGACTAGCCAAATAAGAATTCAAGACATCTACGTACATTATCTTTAAACTACTTGTCAGCGGTTTTAATAAAATTCCTCAAAATGGAACGTTTTAACAAACTGTTGAGCCGATCGCGGCGTCTGTTTGTCCTCATAAAACTGCACATGGAAGGTCCTACGAGTGCATTACCGGTATAATGTACGCACAGACGCACATACATGTACCAAGAAATAAATTGATTGTAGCATGATTCTGCATCTTGATGAATTTAATATTTACATATTTGATTTCATGAATAAGCCAGCTATGCGAGCAGCGAAGGCTCAGACGAGCCTGCGCACCCACGGAAAATCGCCAGCGCCTTAACTGCCCACAAACACATAGAAGAAATGCATGCCCTGGCTGTGAATTTAAAATCAGTAAAGCCCTTGAGATGATGGGATTCGCTTTGTTTACCACACGTCTGTAGATGTATGTACCCCGACTTTGTTACATGCGAAGATCAGTCTGCGCACCGCACAGCCTTATCAGCACCTTTGTTTCTAGAACAAAACATTAAACATTTTGTCGGGCCAGATCTGGGCCCAACTGTCTTCTAAATTAGTTTGTCACAGCCTCTTTGTGGGGGGGGGGGGGGGGGGCTGGGCCCGGTGCTGCTAATAGTATCAGCCGCAGACAAAGGGACAGGGTAATGGTTCACGGACATGGTTTGAGATCAAAGAAGCCGACTATCAGACCACGTGTTGTTGTTGTTTTAAGACTCGGGTAGCACGCGGTGGGAATATTGTCGCACGAAAACGGACCTAGCACACCAAACATAATTGCCTAGCTGTGTCTCCTTTTCATGGGTTTGCATGAAAAAAACCAATAACAATGAACTCGAGCATGAACGGCGCACTGCTTGCATGAAAAACTAGATATGTGGTACTTGTCTGAATTTTTCCTTTTCTTTGAGATATGAAAGTACCCAGCGTATCGTACGCATCGGCTCGAAGCTAATATATCATAATATTAGTGTGGCATTCTGACGAGTGTAGACTCAGACGAGCCTGTGCAGCCTCCTTTTAAGCTCACAAATTCCAAACGATGTTCAGTCAGTAGCTTAACACTCATAGAATATTCAAGCGACTAGCAAAGGCTCTGTTCAGACTGTGCATATGCGCAGGCTGATCTGGGGCTTTGCTGATTGTTGGAAATCTCATGTCACAGCTCAATTATATTCTTTCGAGGCATCGGACGCAAAGTCGAACATTAATTCTTGCTCGGACCCAGTATGTTTATTGGGTCCGAGATTCTTACCCCTGATTTGGTTTGGCAAGACCTCGGAGATCTTCTGGATCCAAACTATTTTCAAACTTTGAAAGCAGGTGGTAGAGAGAGAGAGAGGGGAGAGAGAGAGAGAGACTAGCCCTTGCATACGAATCTCTTGTAATCTCGAAAAATATCATGAATGGGTCGTGCGCATCGGCTTTTGCACGACAAAGTCGGATATTCGACGGTATTGATGCTTTGTATGCTTTCTATGCATTCCCAAATGTTTAAATTGACGAAACATTCTTTCCTGAATTCCATTCGGATCTGATCTGGATCCGAACTCTGACAACGTTTTTTTCCTTCTTTTTTAAGGGAGAGAGGATCCAAATATCACTTAAACAGGGTTCCCATGGTCAGGGAAAAGTCAGTGAAAAATGAAAAAAGTTCAAGGTCAGGGAAAAGTCAGGGAATTTTGAGTTGAGTCAGGGAAATTTGAATTTTTGGAAAAGTCAGGGAAAAGTCAGGGAATTTTATTTTCTTTTAATGTTGATCGATCTAATTACTGTTTAACTGAGTTCCAAACATTTAGACAAAATATGATACCTGTAGAACACTGGGTTGATATTAGGAATATTGCTGTTTTGAGTATGAAAATGTAAAATCAACAAAATTGTATAATGATATCATTCCTATCAGGGTTAATCCTAGGATGGGCCCGATCCATTTTGTGAAAAAAACTATTAATGTTTTGCAAAAATGGGCTTTATTTTTGGCTGGGCCCCATATACAAGCTATTCAAATATCATGTCAATTATACTCTAATGTGGATATTAAGGATTCTTGGGCCCATCAAATTTTGCAAAGGGCCCCTAAAAATTTCAAATGGCCCATTTAAATTTTTGAAATTTGCATGTATTTGAATGGGATATGGGCCATTGGTCCATTTTAAGGGCCCATCATCATTTTGGGCTAGGATTATTCCTGCCTATGCTTGAAAGATGATAAACAATGACTGATAAGGACTGAAAACTGTTTCTGTGGGGAAATACAGCTTTTCATTTTCTGTTTTCCCATTTGTTTGTGACATTTTATTTCTTTAATATCATTTAGAGCTCATTTTAGAATTTTCTTCTAACGTCATAAATACATTCATATGCCCAAGTAAGACACTCATACTACAACAGTGGGTATGGCCTAATTGTTTTAGAGTTATTTCTCTTTGTAAATCCTAATACATACATACTGTTTTTGCAGAGATAGTGCTGGTCACAGATTTTGTTATAAAGCAGTCTTAGATACTTTGTTTTCATCAGATAAAGACACATTGAACATTTAGTTACAAAAATAAGCAGTTATTGATGGAATAAAATGATGCATTGTCTTCACACTATGGGCATATGAAGAGGTAAAATTTGCTGAAGTAAAAATATGATTGGCAGTTTTTTCTGCTTGCTTTTAGTATGTGTTATGCTTTTATTATTATTCTGAAGGACTGAGATTAGGTACCATAATTTGCCTTTTATAGTCAAGATTGAACCTTTTGATACTTACTCTTCACACCCAGCAGTACAGTCTGTTAATGCAATCAGAATTTGCAAGAATAGAAGAGGTTTGGTGTTGAATATCCTTGTCTTTATGAAATGGCAGCTGTGTTAACATTGCCGTTTTTCTCATTCTTGCTTTCTTGTAAATTATGAAAGGTAATGTTTGTGCCATAATAGTTCATTCATTGATTCCTACCACAGTTTTAATGAACTGCATGAGCCTTGGCCATTACAGTGAAGACAATGATGGAGTTTCTTTTACTTGTTATTCTCTGTTGCTGCTGTTTGGGGGAATCTTTTGTTCTTACTTTTCTTCTTGGTGCATAGAATAGGCTGCATCATTTGATTGTGAAAATCTCTAAGCTTTCCACGTGACTATTTGGGTTTCAGTGACAACTGGACAGCCTTATTTAGTTGGCCTTTTGAAATATGGTGTTATGCCTGTGGTCACTGTCATACAATTTGATGGAACACTCTGAAACTTGATTTGAGCAACATAGACACATAAGATGCTTCTAAAGGTAGAAGAATCCTGGTGTTAAAAATCAGTCAGTGGTAAAATGACAGTTTTATGTATCTAGCCAGCTTTTAAGTTACAGTTACTGGGCATTTTTAGTAAGAAGTTGTGGCATTGTACTTTAATAGGCTCATCCATCTAAATCTCATTATTATCTTGAACCATAATATTTTTGAAAACTGTACAACAGATTGCTTTCTGGTAGTAATGCTAGGCATTTTAGCACTACTGTAAGTCAAGTTACCTGAGAAAAGATCAACTCTGACAGTTTTGATGAATGGATTTTGCATACATGCGCATTTGCTTGAAATCGTTGTTTGTTCACTAATCATACTCATAGATTACCCACAAAGCTGGACAAATGCCAATATTTTGGGTCAGGGAAATTTGAATTTTGTCAGTGAAAAGTCAGGGAAAAGTCAGGGAATTTTACTTCCTATAATTTGTGGGAACCCTGTTAAAGCGGGCAATCATTGGCCCGCCAGCGAAACGCCTTTTAATGTCGTTTCGCTGGCGTGCCGATGATGGCCCAACGTTGAATGCTGGCTTGGTTGTTCTGAGAATTTCAGGGGATTCGATCTAGTATTGCTAAGGGGTCCAGACCCCCTGTTCCCCCTCTGGATCCGCGCATGGGACCGGGACAATGTATACACTTATTGAGATATACTGAAAATCCATTTTATCGTGCGCATCGGCTTTTGTACGACACTATCGCATGCACAAATTTTTAAATTGACTAAACATTCTTTCTTGAATTCCATTCGGGTCTGATCTGGATCCAAACCGTTATTGCAAATGTAAATAGAGAGAGAAAGAGAGAGAGACTGGTACATGCACATCATTTCGGGAAAATCAAAGTGCATCGACAGATCGACAAGTAGAGAGAGAGAGAGAGAGAGAGAGATGTGTGTTTTCTTTTTGAATTTCGTCATTTTTTTTAACTCTGAGAACTCGTCTACGTATTTCAAAGCTTCGTGTATATCTTTGCAAAAGATTCTGATTGACGAGATGCCCTTGAGTAACGGCATTTGCGCAGATGGGGAGCAAGCGAAAGCGTTTTTGTTTTCTGAAGGAAGAACGAAAGTGTAGCGATTCATCGGTAGTCCGAGGTTAAATAAGTGGACTTTTACGACTTGTAAGTAAATTGAGTGACATAACATGCACGTGCCTGGCTCTCGACTTGGCAATTACCGCACGTGCTGGACATTTTACTGACTCAGTCCGCGGTTGAAAAGAAAAATGAGAAGATAGCGCAGAATCATATCGCCGTGTTTTCAACACGTAACCGTCGTTTCTACCACATTTTTACATGCATATATACCGTTTTTGCTCATGCTAAAGACCACATTCTAAAATTATGAACACAAGCACTTTTTCTGAAACGTAATTTCTAAAATTACGAACAGCGGAAAAAATAATTATTTTTTAGTGTTCGAAATTTTAGAACATTTACCGTATTGTTCATACTTTCGTTGTCCTTTGCTGACTTTTTTCAAAATTTACTTTTTCAAAAAATTATTTCTGAAACACTATCAGAACGTAAAACTGTTGAAAAGGTTAAGACCAGATCAGGAACAACATCTTGTCTGACATCCTGTCATCCTGATCTGGGTCTCAAAAGTTATCAGAGGACGACAAATGTTGCGGCTAGCAAGGAGAGTTAAATAACTTTGTGTTATATATGTAGATTGTAAAGAAGGTTTTGCGTTGGTATATCGCCATTGGTATATCGCCATTTTCAAGGAATCAGTGTATCATGTATGTTTAGCTCACCTAAGCCGAAGGCCAGTTAGTGAGCTAATAGCTAATACCACCAATGCCTTGTGTCCAGCAGTCAACATTTTTAAACATATTGGAAACCACTGGGACATTTGATCCTGAAATTTATAAGGAGGATTAGGGATTGAATGTTTATTCAAATGGTCCAGATGATCCTTAAAAAATCTTCGCCAGAACCAGATGACCAATGTCCTTGGAATTTGGTATGTAGCATTGTGGGTTTACCAGGTTTGTTGAAAGGATGATCTTAGGTTGACCGTGGCCTACTTAACATCAAGGTCAAATTTGCTTCATGGGAAAAATTTTGAAAAGTAGATTTTTTGAAAACTGTTGAAGCTTAATGCATTTAAATGGGAAAATCCAACATAAAATGGTGATAAATTGCTTCTCCATCAGTGGTAACATACTTTTGGTGCTCAAAAGAGCCATATTTTTGAGATGGCTCTCGAAACATAAGTTTATCTTAATAAATAAAAAGTTAATGTAGAATCACCCCTTCTGATTTACCGGGCTGCAAAGGCAGTTGGTGACGTGTCTGACAACAGATGCTAGTCTGACTGCAGATCCAGGGGTCGAGAGTTCTAGCGGGCCCGGTCCAATCCTTTAGTGGAGATTAATCATGAAATAATTTCTGCGGACATTCTCCTCCCTTCGGCTGAGTCATTTAAGAAGGGTTGTTGTCAGTTACAAGCGAAAGTATGTGCATGAAGTACTGGTTAACTGCTTGTTCAAGCTTGCCAAGAAAAAAGTGTGGTTAGGTGAACTGACCGTCCCGCCATGACCATAGCTGTTGACTTGGGACGTAAAGCAAGAAACCCCCCCCCCCCCCCCCCCCCCAAAAAAAAAAAAAAAAACAAAAAAAACAACAACAACTGATTTGGAGATCTACTGAGCTACTCTGGAGCCATAAAATGCATTCTCAATAATTTGAGGATAAAAATATACATTCATGTTATTATTACTCAGAGAAAAAATGTGTAGGAGTTGGCAGATTGTGTTACTGTGATCGTATTGTCACAGCTTTCCAGTTCTACGTAAGTGTTCTTACACAATACAATCATCATGATATCTTGACTCTCTGCACGCTGGGTAATTTTGCATCATCTGCTGATTTTTTCCAAAATTAACTTTTTAAAAAAAAGATTCTTTCAGAAACTATCAGAGTGTCAAACAGTTTGTATCCAGATCAGACTGCTTCTTCAGCTGGCTCTTTTTTGTTTGTCTAGACCTTTATTGCAGGCATCTAGTGGTCAAACATTTACCTTACTAACAATTTAATACTTTATGCATAGATTATTGTTAGCGTTATTGCCAAGAGCAAGACCAAAGAGCAAGTCCACAGCCTTGTTTTAACTGTCTGGGTCTTCGCAGCCATTTAACTTATATTTATGCAAAGGTTTAGATAAACAAAATTTTTGAGTGTTAGATTGTTAATATTTTCGGATCCATCAGTTTGAACATATGTTTTGGTGCTCAAAAGAACCGTCTCAATGAGACGGTTCTTTTGAGTACCCACAAGATAAGTTTTGATTCAGAAATAAGAAAATTAATCTTTAAATACGCATTCTTAGCTAAAGGCCTGTTATGTTATCTTATATTGATGGTTTAGTTGGATAATAAAATCAATGAGCTGAACAACCAGCATACACTTAAAAAATTTTCTAATTGGTCATCTTACATTTTGTACGCTAGTTTTGAAAGTAAGAATTTGGTTTTACAAAATGCATGCTTCTTTGAATAAACCAAGGTATTGCCGAGACTCATCAGGTCATTTCATTTAAAAATAACTGGTACTTCTTGCACAGAGGATGCTAGAGTAAAGGTAACCTCATCTTCAAAAAGTCACATTTTTTCTACAATATGAAATATTCCACAGAGACCTTATCCATTTGGTTTTTTTTGTTTGTTTGAAGATGTTACAGGCTGCCATGATTAATGTTGAACAAGCTTCAAATGTTTTGCTTCACTCAGACTCCTCGTTTCTTTTACGTAATATCATGAAGACAAACACAACCAGCAGCCAAATCTTTGAAGTCAGCCTTATGCATGCAATTTACATATGAAATTTGGACTGTTCTGTATGCTTTATTATCTGCGACTCGGCTTTGAAATTTTCAGCGATTATTCATTACTACTAGACGTCACTGTTCTAGTTTCGAAATTGAAAAAAAATGCAAAGTGCTGTCAAATTGATTTGTTAAGGTTTCACATTCAAACCGGAAGTGCGCAACAGCACTGAAATGCTTTTCGTCACAAAATGGACGAATCAATTTATATTTTAAAAAATGCGTAAAAAATCTACTTTAATCAAAATTTCAAGCGTTTGGTGTTTGTTAAAGTCATCTAGACCAGTTTTTTGCCAACTGCATATTAATTTGATAAAAACTTCACCCAAAACCATTTTTCTTCAAAAAAGCAGATTTTTGCATTTTTAACCCCCCCCCCCCCCCCCCCCCCCCCAAAAAAAAAAAAAATGAATTGAAAGACTGCTAAACTTTTGCCCATTAAACTGCACATATTTAGTCAAAAATTCATTTCAATGTTGTTCCCTCTTGCTCAGAAATAATGAGTTTGAAAGGTGACCAATTAGAAATTTTGTTAATTGTATATAAAGCAGACAATATGCTTGTATTGCACTAGCAAACTCGGTGTGGCTCACCATCAATCATAGCTACATTGTCACTGCTGGTGCATGAATTCACTGTTTGAATTGTTTTTCATGTGCAAAAGAAATTTAGTTAGCTGTCAGTCATATTTCTTTAGTTCATGAGGGTTTGAACGGTTGTGAAAATCTGAAGACTCATTATAGGCTTGCTTTGAAAATGTAAAATCCTGATTATTATTTTTTGTAGGTCATATTGGGCAAGTGTTGGAAGACAACCTAAGCCAGATAGAGGAAGTTACTGACTTTATAAGAATCTACCATTCCTTTACTCTTCTTTCTCTCCACTTCTTCAAGAGCCTTAAAAAAATAGGAGGCTCCAAACTCTATCAGAACAGGTTAGTCTTGCTTTACAGCCTTAACTCACAGGTTTAGATAAACAAAATTTCTGAGCATAAAATTGTAAATATTTTACTCAGGCTAGGCTAGTCTGGTATGCATGTTTAAAGAATGACTTTATGGATATGCCACAAGAATCAATATAGGGATCAAACATGTTTTTTTCTATGCATTAACATCTGCAGGACTCCAAGGGTGGTGATGAAACCAGAGCCTGAAAGGCTCAAACACCACTCTCTGGGTCCAGCAGATGTAAGTGTATCGGAAAACCATGTTTGGTTGACTCGTTTTTATTGCATAAAGTCATTTTGCCGCAAGAAATCTTTGGAAAAAGTCTTTGAAAAGTTCATGCTTGTATTACTATAATGGCGCTCAAAAGCATGAAGGATTCTTAGGTTTTGAAAATGCCTTTTCCAGAGCATGACTTATGTCATCCTAACATCATTAAATTACGTTCATTTCTATACATGTAAATGTTCATGACATCAATTTTTGTGACAACCTAGAATGTGTATATGTAAAGTTCAAAAGCCATGCACCAACAGCACGTGAAATGCCTGATTAATACATGGGTTTTACTGGTTAAAACCTGGCTGTTAATAGCATGTGGCACGGCTATTTATGCAATACTATACAGATCAAACATGTTTTTTCATGCATTAACATTTGCCAAGTCCCAAGGAAGTTGTTTGAACATGAGGCCTTTAGGCAGAGTGTTCAATCATCATCTGAGGGACCCAACAAGTGTTAATGCACTGAAACAAACATGTGTGATGGTTATTTTTGCATATTTTACCTGATTTCAACCTAAACCCATCACTTAAACATTAAAATATCCCTTTTCTTACACTGGATTTCTCTAATCAAAATGACATCAGCATCAAACTTTCGAATAGCATTATGTCGCCACAATGTCATAGACACATGCAATGTTTTCGCCAACAAAAGCATCTGGGAAATGATCAGTCAAGGCTGCAAAGCTTTCCCCTGTAACATCATGCAAACAAATCAGGGCACAGATTAGGCTTTGTTTGGTTAAAAAGTTAAAAACCATGTTCAAACAGCACATGGATCTCATGGTTTGAACATGGTTTATTACAGCTGAAAACAGCTTTGCGCAGCAAATTCTATGCAAGAATATCTCCTGAGATTGCTCTCAAGTGATTGAAATAGTCAACAAATGAGATTTTAGTACTTATCGCATCTGTCAGCAGCCAAGGCTCAGACAAGCATGCACATTTCTTGCAGATTCTCTCTCTAGCCTTAGTTACTCGCATTCCCAAAGTAGGAACATAAATGGAAGCTCGGCCAAATTTAGACCTCTTACCCCACTAGAAAGCTATGTACATGGTTGAAAGCTTTCAGGATTATTTCTGAATTTAGGATTTTGAGGCTGACTTTCCACAGATGACAACAGCATGAAAAAATCACCCAGCATGCAGAGTAATATACAGGAAGTCAGCCTCAAAATGCTTAATTAATGAGACTGTAATAGCTTCTCTGATTCATTTTCAGTCTGTCTAAGGACATTTGACCATTTAAACTTGATATTTTGAATATTTTATGGACAAACTGCAAATTTTAAGAATGGAGTTTTGAAAGTTCAGGATTTTGGAATTTTTTAACTTTCACCCATGTATGTATAATGAATGCTCTGAAAGTGAATTTGGGAATCGGTACCAAAATCTCCTGCTGGCCCAAATATGAATATACCTCCTCAAATGAAAATTGTGAATACAGTAAACGGCAGAAATTATATATATAGGATGTTCTTAAAAAGGTTATCCTTTGGAAGCATTTGGGGTGATTTTTTCATGCTGTTGTCATCTGCAGACTTTTGTTTCACTTTTTAAAAAATTCTTTGAGGAACATGAGTAGAATGTTATATGGTTTGGATCAAGATCAGGACCAACGTTGTGTTGGTCCTAATCTGGGTACAAACTGTTTGCAGAGACAAAAGTCAGCTCTAGCAAGGAAAGAGATAGTAATGGGTGATTGCACTGATATCGGGGAATATGTTTCTCATTTTGATATCCAAGGATTAGGGCCTGGCTGGCACGATTAATCAAAATATCGGTTAATCGGTCAATATACAATAGGAAATTGATAATCTATATGAAAATTCAAAAAATGGTTACTTTTAATAGCTGTTCTGCTGGTTTATTCAATCAAAATTAAAGCATAAATGCCTTGTGTGATGTTTTATTTAGACCGGAAGTGCCTTGTCGTAAACAGCAGGTGGGTATAAATTGCTGTAACAAAAATGTTGTACTCTTCAGGCTTACTCAACAACTGATTGTTTGAAAAAAAGTTGTACTTGTGCTTCTCTGTTTTAAAGTAGTACAAAATTATAAAATATTCATCAGATAAACAATCTAGTATGCAAGGTTTTTTTTCTCCACGGTAAATTTGGGTTTAGAAGCTTAAAATTTTACCAATGATTTACAACGGGTCTTATTTTACACAAAGGTATTCATGTCATGCATACTTGACTTTCTTCTTGTATGACGTCACACAATGTGACAACAACATTGGCTGACAGAGAGTTTAATTGCCGACTTTGCCAATTAGCAAGTCACTTTTCGTCCAACAGAGTGGATGAAGACTTGTTTACAGCAAAGGGGCCAACTTTTAATTGAGACCTATTGTCTTTTGAATATATAACACACACTACTTAGTGTTACATAGCGAAATGATGGGTAAATCAATGCCATTGACCATGCAAAAGTTTCCGAGACCTTTCAAGTTTGAGCGATTACTAATAGGTTATAAATTGAAATTCAAGGACCGATTATCGATTAGCATTTTGGCGTTGATTAGCCAGCTCTACTAAGGATGCCTGTTTGTATCCTGCAATATCCCAACTTGGAACAATATTGACTGCCATTGTGTACTTTAAGGAGTCACAGGTAGAATTTTAAAGTTATGATGTTATTCTGGTCTAACGGTTCTGTTAATCTATTAAGCAAACAGTACAGACCTTGATGAAATGCAGCATCATGCTGCATTTCATCTGGGTCTTGACTGTTTGCCAAAGTACCCGTTTAGGGGTTTCCAGAATACAAATGTTTAAACTTGATGCATATGCAAGGTTAAAGAAATCCATGTAAATATAATAATCCAGGTATTCTCTGGTGGTGTTTGATAACCTTAACCTTCAAGAAATGTTTCTCGATGAGGTCGCCGAGAATCTGAAATTGGTGAACGGCACCGTCTGGTTCCAGTACAATCGTAAACTCTGCTACAAGAAGATCAACCAATTCATCCACACAATCGGGCACGAGAATCTCACCAAGGACGAGGATGTTTCCAAGGAAACGAATGGTGACCAGATGCCATGTACGTATATATCATTGTTATCCACTCAGTCAGTTTTAACGGAAATTATACATAATGTCCAGATAAGGAAATTTTATGGCGTAAAATTGAAAATATTTTCTTACCCATCAATTTAAACATGTGTTTTGAGTGCTCAAAAGAACCGTCTCATTGAGACGGTTCTTTCGAGTACCCATAACATTTGTTTTGGATGAGAAATAAAGAAAATAGTTTTCCAATACACACTCTTATCTGGAGGCCTGATTACACATATGAGACACAACATATGAGAAATACCATTCAACCATTTTCAAATGAGCCAGTTCGTCAGATTTTTGTTCTTTCTTGCGTATCTCATTGAAGGCTCAGACAAGCCTGTACATGTCTCCAGTCTTGCCAGGCCATCGCTGCCTACACATATGAAGTAGGGATGTCGATGAAGGTGAAGACCAAAATTTAGGCCTCTAGTCCCACTAAGTAGCTAATTTTGTATGGCTAAAGCCATGCCATATGCTACAAAATCTCATGAAATGGCTTTATGAGGCTCATTGTGAGAAAACCTGTCAAGAATTGACGAGCAGGCACAGATAAAAAAGTCCTGCAAAGCTACAGAGACTAGATAGAATTTTAAAACGACTTTGCAAAATAACCCAGCATAAAAAACAAAAACAACTGATGACCTGTACCAGTCTTGTTTGGATATCAGGGATTTTCCTAAGCCTGATTTGGGGCCAAATAACCGCCCCTTCCCAATTCAATAATGAGCAAAAACTTCCCAAAATGGTGTGTATCATTCCCAATTTCTTAGTTCTACATTTTGGTGAAAAATTCTTGAAAATCTGATAAAAAATACCAGTTACAGATTCACGAAAATTTGCATAGAAATGTGAATGAAAATATGTTTTATGGTGGGCAATTAAAGCAACAAATATGTTACAGCTTTACACAGCTAATTTCTTATATGGTTTTAATCAATTTAAAATGGCAGTCCGGCCCTAGTTTTCCCAATTTGATGGTCCAAATGCTTTTTTCCCCAAATTCAACAGGCCCCTGTCTCGACTTCAGAAAGTTTGGAAAATCCCTGTATATACTAGTTGATCTGGATCTTCATTTGCTGCATATGGTTGATGGGTAATTCTTTTACAAGTGTCTCCTATTGAAATCTAGCTGTAAGAATCATACTTATCCATATTAAAATCTAATCAGATGTTAACCATTTCCCTGCTGAATGAATTTGACTGAATCATTTGAGATTTCCAATCATTCAGTTAAATGATTCCATTTATCACTTTGACTGTCAGCCGGAAATGCATTTGAAAATATTTGTCTTCCTGATCAATGTCTTCTGCTTTAACTTTTCAGCTTAATATCAAATTAACTTGCATAAAATCAGTATGGTCCCAGATCAGAAGGCTCCACATGGAAGTGTCTGATCTGAGCCCGCACAGTTTGCTACAGAGACTTCCAAAATGCATCAGCAGCCCAGAAAGCAGACCACAAGTTGTTGTGAATGGCAGTGAAAGTCTCTATAACCCTTTACCTCATAAATATTCATCTTGGGCTCCACCCACTATGAATAATTATATAAACAAAACTTTCAAATAGGTACATAAAACAGAAAAAAATTACTTGTCAGTTCCTAGTATAGCATCAGATATATCACATTTTCATAGGCAAACAGAGTAGACCCTGATCAGGGAGCTCTTGCAAGAGCTGCCTGATTTTGGTCTGCTGTTTGCAAAAGCGTTAAAAGGGTCTCTATGAGGTAAAGGGTCAAGATTCCCAGACAGAATAGAAACAATGGAAAAGCACTAGCTGATAAAGTGGTAAACCAATACTCAGCTTATCTGAAACTATTCTTTCTATTCAGTCTGTGAAACTGAAAATAAATTGGAATCAAGTGTAACTGAACTGGATCTACACTGTTTCCAAAAGGTATATCTGGATTGAGTAGGACTCAACCCTTATCCTTCCAATAAATTTTAGAGATTTCTCAGAGCTGGAAAAATCCACTCGTCCGCTCGCCATGGCGAGTGCCTCATGCTGCAGGACGAGTAGAAATTTTGACTGTTTCCAATGTAAATTATTGAATTTACCAATACATATGGTGATGTAGGACGAGTAGAAATTTTAAGAATTTTCCACCCCTGTTTCTTTTGAGCCGCCAAAACATGTTTAAATTAATAGATTTCAGGGGAGCACAGTGGCTCAGTTGGTAGAGTTTGAATTGAGGTTAAAAGGCTACAGTAAAAACTCGAAAATTCGAACGCCGATTTTTTTTAAATACTCCCTTATTAGAAATGAATTTCTGAAACACATTGGATTTAGAGAATAGTGCCTATTTATTAACTAATTTGAATACTATCTATAAAACACATGCTTTGTGTGCTAAAAGAAACGTCTCCCTGAGACGTTTCTTTTACGCACACATAACATTTGTTTGATAGGAAAAAAAACTTATAATAATCACTTTTGGGGGTATATATTCTTATGTCTACCTCCCTATAATTCGAATTTTCAATTCCTCGAAATAAAACCTCTGGTCCCTAGGACTTCGAATATACGAGATGCATTCCATACATCACTGAAAAATTGTTGACTGGGATGTAAAGCATCTACACAGACAGAAAAGTCAATGGGTAAAAGTAATTACGGGTGGTTTACCCATCCTTGAAATAAATTATGTTACAACATTTGTTTTGCCATAAGATGAAAATCTATCTAAATATTTACAGTATATAACCAAAGTTGGCCTTAACATAATACATGTGTGTCATAAAATCAGCTTTGACGATAGTAAACAAAGCTGCTGTATCTTAATATTATTTAATGTTGCCAATACGGTTACCCATAGTCAGGTGTTAAGGCTAGCTTTGACATTAATCAGTTATTTGTAGTTTTGCTTTTACAGATACACAAGATTAGCTGTGACCATTAATATTATCCAAGTCCATTGTCATGACACCAGTTATACCATTGCTGTCTCAGGATACCTGTTACAACCTTACCAACCATCTTCACATTAGATCATATCAGATCATTCTAAAGTTACCATTCACTCAGTTTTATATCATGATATCTGTAAGACCATTCTTAAGTTAACATCCATAATCATTTTAGATTGTTCTAAAGTTAACACCTGTGTTTCAATGTTATATCATGGTATCATATAAAGCTACCGCCCATATTCATAAAGCATGCTTTCTTTTAGACCATTCAAAAGTTACCATCTTAAATATGGTGTCTTTTAGATCATTCTAAACCCATTTTACCTAATGGTATCTGTTAGACGACCAGTCTTAAGTTACCACTCCTATTTAGATATGGCATCTGTTAGGCCATTCTAAAGTTACCATTCATATTCACATATTTTAACTGTTAGACCTCTAAAGGAACCACCCTAATTTGAATATTGGTATCTGTTAAGACCATTTGAAAGTTCCCACCCATATTCACAAATGGTACCTGTTAGACCATTCTGAAGTTACCACCCATAACAGCATATGGTATATGTCAGCCCATTTAAAAAGTTACCTCCTATATTTATTTACCATGATATCTGTTAGACCTATCTATTAGGCCATCCTATAGTTACCACCCATATTCATATATCATGATTTATCACATGACCTCGGGTCTGGGAGTGATACAATGCCATGCAATGAAATTGATAAACCACCAGTCGTTTACAGATTTTCAGGAAACGTAATGACGACAATTATAACTTTGTTTAAAATAAGGGAAAATCTTGACGTTTTCACACCAAAAATGCAATTTAAAGTAGTTTTAATGCTCGTGTATTATTGAATTTATTAAACTCGTTGCAAAAATGAGATAACATTTCAACATAGATCACATTTTATCTCTTTTTCCCAAACTCGTTTGATAAAATCAATAAAACATGAGCACTCTTGTAAGATCCTATAATCAAATTTGACCATTTGTGTCGCTCATATCTATGAAACAATTCTAAAGTACTATTCTCAATCAGATATCATGATATAATTGAAATCTTTCATCATTAATTTGGATTCATGGTGTGGCTGAAACAGTGTGGTTCCTGGTCAGCTGACCATTAAAAACCAGCTGATCTGGATCTACACTGTTTCAAAAGATTGTTTTGAATTTTGAAAAAAAAGCTAAGCAACAGGTTGGATGTTCACTGTTCAATATTCATGTTTCATGTACAGTAAAACCTGTCTTAAGCGGCCACTCAAAAAAAGACAAAACAAAGGTCTTAAAGACAAATGGTAGCTTAATGATGGTCGAAAGTATTGCAGAATGCTCTCTTAGAGCATTCTGCAATACTTTTGACCTGCATTAGGCGATAATTGGTCTTGAAGACCAATTTTTGGTCTTCTCTTTTGAGTGGCCGCTTAAGACAGGTTTTACTGTATCACCATACTAGCAATGCTGTCTAAATTCAGGTATCATGATAGTACTTTCAGATTAAATTTACTAAGCATTTTGACTGTGTTTAATAGTGACACTTAACAATTAAAGTTATCTACCCTTTTCAGGTTGCTGCACTGAAAACTGATGTTGCCTCCCTTTGTAGCACTGTGAGGCAGAATTAATCACTGTGATCTTTTCATTTAGGTGACATAAAACAGCTTAGCATAGAGGTCCTTGAAGTTACGACTCATATTGTGATTTTGGCTTGGTCGAATTTTAACATTAGAGACCCACGCCATTTGATCAGTTATACAATAAATTATAAAGAAGCGTAAGTTCTATAGGTTGCATGTTGTCAGGCGATGAAATGAATTTCTTCACCCCACGTAAATCAGTGATTTATCGAGTCGGAGGAAAAATATTTGTTTGAGAAGAAAAGAAAATTCTTAAGCCACCATTCTACTCCGAACCCAAAGCAAGACTGAAGTTGTGAAAAATACAATTTCCCACAAAATCTTTTTTTGCCTTGGGCTATAAGAAGACTTGCCAACAACATTAACTGCTAGGTTTTACTAGGCTTAAAGACATGAGCATGTAATTCAAACGAATGTTCTTATTTTTCAACCAAAACGCATGTTGTGGGTACTCAAAAGAACAGTGTCAATGACATTGTTTTTTTGAGTACCCAAGACACATGGTTTTCTTGGTGGATTAGAAAATGATCAATTTATGCTCATAAAGTTCGGTTCAGGATCTAGGTTATACTTGTAAACTTAACAGATATTGTTGATGGTATCAGCCTGAGTGAAGTTTCATAAAAAATGAGTTTTTTCTCAAGCAAATACTAGTTCTCATATGTAAGCACTTGTAACATTTGACATTTTGACGAGCTAATCACATCTGTAACTATAATCTCTATACTCCAGATCAACTAATACCCTGTACTCAGGATTAACTAAAATGCAACAAAAAATTATGTGTAAATCATTTGAAATACTGAAAACTGTTTTTTTTACCCCATTTTATTTTTGTTGTGTGTATTTAAGGGGACAATGCAATTTTTCAGTGGGATTTCTATACCCTGATTTTGGACTGAAAATCGAGGCTCCATTTCCATTTGAAAAATAGGTTGTTTTTTCCGCAATTTTGAGAAAAATGCTCCCAAAATACAATGTATATGGAAACAAAACTGTATGCTAAATTGTACCTAGCATGTATCAGCATCAAGCAAGCAGATCATGTTTTATACAAATCTTCATGCTTAACCATTTCAGTGCTGAACATCTAAAATGTAGCCTTTTATTGGATGATCCGAACGATTGCATCCTTTTTATAGCTGAATACACAGGTTTAGATGAACACAATTCAATTTTCAAGTGTAAAATTGTAAATGTTTTCTTACCCATCAGTTAAAGCATATGTTTTGTGTGCTCAAATGAACCTTCTCATTGAGACGGTTCTTTTGAGTACCCACAACATATGTTTTGGTTGAGAAATAAGAAAAATATTTATTGGTACGCACTCTTAATTAAAGACCTGGCTGAATAATTAGCTGAAGAAAAGAAACAAATTGGTCCTGATCAGACTGCTTTCCATGTCTAAATAGTTTGGTTCATGCAGTTAAGTAGGTGCTTGATTGATTCTGTAAAAAAGTTAAATAATATTTATTGGTTATGATAGTCACTTTTTAAGATTTGCCTTGCAAAATTTTCCCACTGTCTCTGGATATAGAGATTTTGGGCTCAATTCTCAAGGACATTTATACCAAAAACATTAAAATGGTAAGCGAACTTGTTCAGTAACTTTCAAAGACAGTTGAGCGTAGACTTCTACTCCACATTTTGTGGTGTTTTTAAGGGGACATGAATTTATGGCACCTTCTCTTCACATGCACTGCTTCTTTAACAAATTTCGCTGACAAATATTTTCACAATATATATTATACTAATGTAAAAGTATAGCATATCCATACTTTTGTATGCTTTTGTATGATGTGGTAAGAACTAATATTTCACAGACAGGGCTGGTCCAAAATAGTAACTCATTTAAATAAGACACCTATTTTGTAATATTTGTAAAGTAGGTAGGGAATAATCATCTATCACTAAATAGATGAAATTCAGCAGTCCAATAGAAAAAAGTTATGGTAGATCCATATGAGACGGCTCAGCTGTCTCGGCATCTATCTTGGTCTTTGTGAAGAGAGGTGCAACTTGATAGCTTTAACCTTTTACTCCATAGGCTATGTTTAGATCATGACATCATTTTCTATTTTTAGACAACGTTGAAAAAATTCAAGAAAAATTTAAGTAAAGTTTTGTATAGTTTTGAAAATAGGGCATTTTCCGCAATATTTTCAAATACATGATATAGGGAGCACAGTGGCTCAGTTGTAGAGTGCTTGACTCGACACGGAGAGGCGGCGGGTTTGAGCCTCACCAGCGTCACTGCGTTGTGGTCCTTGAGCAAGACACATTTATCCTAGCTTAGTACTGGTTCAATCCAGGAAGACCCGTCCCTGTTTAACTGAAAGATTGTTAATGGGACGTAAAGAATCAAATCAAACAAAACAAAATACATGATATTTCAAAGGTGTCAAAAGGCATTATTATGAGGTAAAGGGTTAATGTTATAGAGGGATCATTTTGGGGCCATGTACTCTTAATTTGGAATAAAACTTTTAAGGTGTAAACTTGTAGTCTTCGCTTCCAAGTCAATTGACTTTTCCTATAAATAACTACACTTGGAAAGTGGAATAAACCTGCGTTAAACAAGCGCATGTCTTTAGAAAGCAATATTTTTTACATTGAAAAGTAAAAGTACTTGCCAAATCAGCTGAGCACGAAATTTATACTCATAAATGTTAAAATGCCAACAATTGTTGGCATTATAACATTTATTAGCATGATAAATACAACATCTGAGAGACTTGCAGCAAGAAACTTCTTCATTTGTTGGTATTTTAGTTTTTATGAGCAGTTAAAATTTGGTGCTCAGTTGAGTTGAGCATGAAAAAAGTTTGATAACCTCGGGTCCAGGTCTTTAGTTAAGAGTGCGCAATTAAAAATTATTTTTTCTTATTTCTTCACCAAAACATATATTGTGGGTACTCAAAAGAATGGTCTCAATGAAAAAGTTCATTTGATCACCAAAAAAGACATATTTAAGCTGATGGGTAAGGAAATATTCACAATTTAACTCTCAAAAGATTTGGTTGTCTGGAGTGGTGGGGATATATACGGTAAATGTTTTAAAATTTCAAACACTTTTCTCTTTCTTTTATCAAACGAAATGTTGGTAATCAGGGCTGGAATTCACAATAATCCTGTCAGAATAGCAAACAGGGAAGACCCTGATCAGACTGCTTCTTCAGAAGCAGTCTGATCTGGGTCTGCACTGTTTGTCTTGACCTTTGGACAGGTAACTAGTGTTCGAAATTTTAGGACATTTACTATATGACTAATAATAAAAAACAGTCAAAGGCTACAAGATGTCAGATGTTTACAAGCTCTTTTTGTTGACCTGTTCTTTGTTATGCGAATGAATGATATATTTCACTGTATAATGTGATGTTTCGTCATTTTTCGATACACATGACACCTGATTAAGGAGAGGATTGTCAGAACCCTAGAGGGACCAATTCCAAATATTTACATGCTTGTTTTTGGACACCTTATTTCCTTACTTGATCTATATAAACCTTAGATTCTTTTTTATTGAACATATACAAACAGTACAGAACCATATCAGATGCCGCCTCATGAGGCAACTGATCAGGGTCTTCACTGTTTGCTTATAAAATGTTATATTAAATTTGAATAAAAAAAAGGCGCCTTGCCACCCTACAATTGGAATTAGACTCATCTGATTGATAGGGGATGGTAAAGTTCATTTAATAAAACATTCAGATATCCAGATGGTAGAGTTAGGATTGTTGATGTCCAAATGTTTAAGCTACATGTGCACCCATGGGCTATTCCAGAGAGAAGGGGTTGGGGAGGTCTGGACCCCCCTCCGCCTGGAAAATCACATGACTTTAGGTTCCCTTAGACATTCTGACAGAATTTTTGGGATATGCGCATGATGCAGCAGAAAAAGTTTCCTATCCAGAGCTCTGATTTTCTCTCCATTTTTATCAGAAGCCTGCTGAAAGATCATATTAGATTTGTAAATTTAAGATATAATTCATCTTTGAGCTAATACTTATTTGAGTTTTCCTTCTAAATTTTGGATTCCTCTGAACAGCCCTATCTTAGTGTGAAAAAACATAGTCAAGAAAGTGGGAGCGCAGTGGCTCAGTGGTAGAGGGCTTGTCTCAAGATCAAGGGGTTACGGGTTTGAGCATCGCCAGCATCACTGTGTTGTGTCCTTGAGCAAGACACATTAATCCTTGCTTAGTACTGGTTCAACCCAGGAAGACGCGTCTGGACATAACTGAAAAATTGTTGACTGCAACGTAAAAATCAAATCAAACAAACAAATAACATAGTCAAGAAAGGGTAAAAAAGGGAATCAAAATGCAATAGAATAAGTGAATTATGAGAATTTTGGAGGAGATTTCAGCATGCCCCTGGTTGAACGGCATTTTTTGTCCATTAACAGGAAGCTTAGCTAGCACCTGGTTAAGAACCATTGTCATAGCATAGCAAATTAAATCTATATTAATGTTAATTTTACATTGGCTTCAGAAAGCTATAAAAATGCATTTGAAAAAGCAAAATTTCTTGGTTAAAAATCTTTTCATCATAACCAATAGTGCCTACTTGTGACCCACAATTAGACCCAGATGAGAAGCCTTATTCTGCAGTTTCTTATCTGGAATCATAAACTTAGTTCATAGTGAACAAAGATTTAATATGCTTCGAGTTCATTTGAACAGAAGCCATGACAATTGTTCATACTTACGCATATGTCTTGATAAGCTGAAATTTTGACATGATTCAAACATATATGGCCTAAGAATAGCTTGTGTGTACTCACAGTGGTATTTGATGCCAGTTTCAACCCAACATACAGTGCAGTCCCTTTATAACACACCTCGTTATAACATGGATTTGGATATCACACAGTCATATTGTGGCTCCCAAATTCTTTTTACCATAGCATTTTACAAAGAAATTATAAGAAAATGACCATGAAATGTCCATTTTCCTATAATAATTGAAAAAGTGTTCCTTTACAACACAATTCACTTACAACAGGGCCCAATATGGACCCTTAAATGTAACAATATAATGGGACTGCATTGTATGTTCTGACGTATATAAACATGACAAAATTATTTGAAATTTTGCAGCCCTTCCCTACTCACTTATCAGGACATTAATTTTATATATTTATAAATATACTGTATTCGTTCACTACTTGTTTCGTGTTTTCTCAGGTTTTCTATAGTTAATCGTTGTTTCGTCGTTGATTACCTGCCATGTTCTGTTTTGTGCGTCGTGACCATGTCATTTCATACCGCTCACCATTTTACCAGGGAGAAGTAGTTGTTGTTTGTCTTTTATGTTACCTTCACACTTTAAGCCAGCTCATGAGATTTGAAAAAAAAAAAAACCCATAGGCGACCAGCAATCAGGCAAGACTGTATGTTTGTGCAGTATCGCCTGATTCATTACTGCTTGCTTAAGGAAACTATTGAAGTATAGTATAGCCTGTCTAAAATGGCCACCCAAACATAAACTAAGCAAGGATCTTAATGACAGATGGTAGCTTAATGCAGGTCGAAAGTATTGCAGTATGCTCTCTGCTCTCTTGGAGCATTCTGCAATACTTTCGACCTGCATTAAGCCATAATCAGTCTTGAAAATCAATTTTTGGACTTTTTTTGAGTGGCTGCTTAAGACAGGTTTTACTATATATGATGATTCAGTATCATAACTGGATTTTTATCACAACTGGGTGGCTTCACATGGGCATTAACGATTGCCGTCTGCTGATAACTTATGCAAACTGTTTGAACCCAAATCCGGACCGACATTCTGTAGGTTGGGATCTGGATCCAAGCAGTTTGACACTGAGATTTTTTAAAAAAAAACAACAAACCCTTAAAGCGACAATCATGCCTGCAGCAGAGGACAAATTTTGCGACATCTTTCCTAGTTTGGGACAAAAATAAGGTACGTTACTTCTTGAGAATCGTCTGCCAGCAGACGATTCTCATGAAATATGCCTTATTCTTTATTTTTGAAAAAAACAACAACAACAAAATTTGAATTTTTCTTCTGCAAATAATAGGTGGCCCTTTAAGGGTAATTATAAGTCAGCAGACGACCACAAAAGCATGCATGCAAAGATGAAAAATCTATTTTACGTACATCATCACATGAGCTGGCTAACTTTCTGACTCTTCTTTAGGTGAGATACGAGAGATTGATTTTATGGTTTTAAAAACTGCTCCCCACATAGCTATCCTGTCCTGGGAGAAGGTGAATCTGCCTGATATGCGGCACCTTATAAGTTACACATTGAGTTATAAAGAAGCGTAAGTGATTTTTGTACATGTTGTGTAATATTTTTGCATTATACTGTATCTACCAATAGGTGATATACAGCAGCTGGGTTTTATGGTTGTGCGAGTAACCCCACACATTGCTATCTTGTCGTGGGAAAATTTCAACATCACTGACCCGAGACATCTAATAAGTTACACTATCAACTATAAGGAAGCGTAAGTTTACTTACTCACCACCCTAAAATTCCGACCAGATTCGTCCGAGAAAACGGAACTCACTGATGCATGCATGGCTTGCTGGTTATGGTGAAGTCATTAACACGGGGGCCATCCTGAAGAGGCATCTTATGTAGTTAGTCTGTACCATAATATACATGTACAATAACACAGGGTGGACGGGGGTGAATGTTGTTATGTATTGTTATCTAGTTTGTTAAAAGTTTCCTGGCTGGGTTAACGTTATGTTTTACAATTCTGCGAGTAAATATCATGAAATTCCATGTCTGAAAAGATTCAGCTTGACCCAAATTTTCTGTGGACATTTTGTCCGACCATTTTCCGTGGGCATTTTGTCCGAACAGCCCCAATATGATATTTGGAAATTTGCTAGGAGTCTAGGACATATTTAAATAGTCTGTCGAAATGGAATAGGAGGAATATATACCCTCAAAATGACATTTAATTCTTAACCCTTAAAGCGCCAATCACGACTGCAGCAGACGACAAATATTGTTACTTTCCTAATTTCAGAAAGAAATAAGGTATGATATTTCTTGAGAATCAACTGCCATCAGACGATTCTCATGAGAAATCATGCCTTATTTGTTATTTTTGAAAAAGCAGCAAACTTTGAAATGGTCGTCTGCTGAAAATTGTAGGTGGCCTATGAGGATCCGTAATATTTTCCTCTGCTTGTTAAATACAGGCTGCTATCTGGAAAACTGCTTTTGACAAATTATCTTACCTGACTAGAAAGGTCTCAGCCATAAAGGAGATTTTAGGACTATGCCCAAGAGTAGATGCTTACCTGAATCCCTGCATGAAACTGATGAAAATAACAACTCTTTGCATGCTGGGTTGTGTTTGCAAAGGTTGTCAGCAGAAATCTTCACTAGAAGGGAAGAGTTAAGATCACTAATATAGACTTCAAATCCAGTTCATAGAGATCGCACTGGCTCATCGCTAGAGTGCTTAACTTGAGATAGAAGGGTTGCAGATCTGAGCCTTACTGCAAGACACATTAATCTCTGCTTAGTACTTGTTCAACCCAGGAAGACCCGTCCTGACATGACCAAAAAATGTTAACTTGTTTGTCAAGAATAAAAATATCCAGTTTATAGTATTTGCCTGCAAGTGACATCTTTTGTCTTCTGGTGATGGATAACCTTTGCAAACAGTTTGGATACAGACTAAGCCAGACACGGTTTTCCAGATTATTTTGAAAGCGGGTAAAGTGGGATATCAGAATCATAGCCTCTCTCTGGACTCTTTCCTTGCTAGTGGCAACTTTTGCTGTCTGCTGATATAAATCTTTACAAACAGTTTGGGATCAGATCTGGCTCCAGTCTGTTTTGACCCTCTGATGATATTCCAGAAAAGAAGCATGCAAAATTACCATACTTGCAAAAACTTTATAATTTTCACAATACAGGTCTCGTGTCTGAACCCCCCCCCCCCCCCCCCCCCCCTCCCCCCCCAAAAAAAAAAAATAAAGAAATAAAGAAAAAAGAATAAAAAGAGTACAATATTGTGAGAGCCTTGCCAGGGGACTTTGCCAAGGTTATAGCTTGGTTTTGTTATTCTATGTTTCAAAACTAACATTTTCCTTATTTATTTACATGACAATAAACTAAACAAGCTAGTCTTTTAAAATATTTGATTGGTAATACAGAAAAGCTCTATTTCTTAGACTTAATAGGAAACTGTGTAGTTCCTGATCAGCTAAAGGAATCACCTGATCTGGATCTGCACTGCTGCCAACAGATCTTGGAGTCCAGTTAAGAGTGTATAACAAAAAATAACTTTCTCATTTCTCAACCAAAACATATTGTGGGCTTAAAATAACCTTCTCAATGAGACAGTTCTTTTGAGCACCCAAGGCATATGTTTAAACTCATAAGTAAGAAAATATATACAATATTATGATCAAAAATGTTGTTTATCTAAACCTATGGGTTAAGTTCCTGCTAAAATATTACAAAGAGCTTTTCTGTAGTGCTGATGTTCTTTAGCTCAGATCTTTAGAATAAGTAGAAAAATGTTCTGAAAAATGGGGAAATGTAATATTCCCTATTTTTCAAACATGCATGTATGTTGATTGGTACAATAGATGATGCCTTTTCGGGAATTATATGGTGCATCCGGTCTTAAAAGAATATGATGATGGTATGCATAATTTTATTATACCATAAATGACCTAATAAAGGTATCGTGCACATGAATTTTTAAAATTCTGTATCCGCTTTAGAATTTTTCATATTCAATATCCTCTCTAAAAACAGTGCAGATCCAGATCAGCTGGCTTCATTTTAGAAGTCAGCTGATCAGGATCAACGCTGTTTTTGACCCACATCATGAATCTGTAATTATGATACAGTAAAACCTGTTTTAAGCGGCCACTCAAAAATAAACAAAATAAATGTCTTGAAGACAAATGGTACCTTGATGAAGGTCGAAAGTATTGCAGAATGCTCTATTGCATTAAGCGATAATTGGTCCTCAAAACCAATTTTTGGTCTTCTTTGTGAGTGGCCATTTAAGACAGGTTTTACTGTACCTTATGACACCATTAGACTGGAAATTGAATGCACAACTATTAGAGTACTCTGCTTGCACTTGAAGGAGCATGTGCTTTTGTTAGGTCAACTTCAATAAGAAATGAATTTGTAAGTATGAATGAGGGGAGGGTGTTACATGTATTAGGAGAAGGGTAATATTAGATTTACTGACGATCGGTGGGAAGATATTAATCACTGTGTGTGTTGGACGTTGAAAGCATGCACTCTGTACAGTATATGACACTGATAGAAAGGCTTACGTTCCGTTTTCTCTGAGACTTCTGGTCGGAAGTGTGTCTTGTGTTCTTTAATTTTGACGTCACTTAGCATAATCCATATCTACCTAGGCGACATAGGACACCTCGAGATCAGGGTAGACCCTGTCAGTTCTGACAGTGTATTTGTGTACTGGCAGTCTTTCCGCACTCAGGATATAAGACATCTAATTGGTTACCAGTTTCACTATAAGGAGGCGTGAGTTTTATTTCTGTTCATTTAAACACTAGATGTTTTGTTGTATTCTTTTGCATCTGGACTAATTATGAGTTTGCTGCTTTTTTTTACACTCAAGCTAGGCAGCAGGAAGTGATGTCATTTATTTTATGAGGAACTCGCCGAGGAGATCTTAAAAGAAAGTGTTGAGCATTCTCAACATTACCAACTTGCTTTATAAGTTTATAAAAAGGTAAATGTTCTAAATTTTTTGTATAATTTTCTCCTTTGGTTCTCAAATAAATGTTAGTTACGTATCAGAGCTGGAATTCACAAAACCCTTGTCAGAATTGCAAACAGGGAAGACCCTGATCAGACTGCTTCTTAAGAAGCAGTCTGATCTGGGTCTGCTCTGTTTGTCCAGGCAAGTAGCTAATATTTGAAATTTTAGAACATTTACCAAGTGCATACTAACATTATATGGGGAGTGACGGAGGGTTTACTGAGAAAATTTCAAAGCGCAAGAATGAAAGAGCATACACAGATAATATTTTCTTTTTTCTCCTAAGTGAACACAAAGTCATTAGTACTCTTTTGAAGCAGCTCAATTTGATGCTTCTAATGAGCGGCACAGCATGTTTTACTGAGAAAAAGAAAACTGCCTTCCTTGAGAAATAAGAAAACTGCCTTCCTTTGTTGGAAAAAAGCATCCTAAATCTAAGGAAAGTGCACAAAAATGGAGATCCAAAGTCAGCACTTTAAGTTCTCCAAAACGAGTTCTTGATGGAAATGACCTCATCTCCTCATCCCTTTCTGATCCCTTGCGCTGCAGATCTTCATCTCGTATGAGTCATATCTTGGCTTTAATACCATAAAACGGAATTTTCAATTCCAGAAAGATTTTCAAAAGTCTAAATCCATCTTGAAGGTGTGATGATGAATTTGGTGAATATTTTGGAAGTGAAAACTATCCTTGTATCGCAATCAATATGTGAGACTAATTTACATATAGTTAAAACCTTGAAATTTGAACTCTGATTTTTCGAAATACTCACTAATTTGAAATAAATTTCGGACACAATGGATTCAGAGAATAGGGTCTAATTTTGAACTATTTATAAATGCTACACTGTATTTATCAAAACATATGTTTTGTGTGCGTAAAAGAAACACCTCCCTGAGACGTTTCTTTTAGGCATACACAACATATTGTTGATAGGAAAATCTGATAATAATCATTTTAGGGTTTGTATTTACATTTGTCTACCTCTCTATAATTCAAACTTTCAATATTTTTAAAATAAAATCTCAAGTCCCTAGGACTTTGAAGCTGTATTTGGGGTAAATTTGTATGGGGAAATTTGCAGCATTTTACTGCTCCTCTCAGATTTGAATACTTAATTAAAGCTATTCGTAAAGCAGTTGGAGAACTTAAATGTCATTCGTACAGCAGTGGGGGTTGGTATTTTTGCCGAGAAATTCCTGATATGAGATGAAGTACCTGGCTGTTCCCATTTACTGGTATATTAGGGCATGCATTCATTTACATGTTTATTCATTTTTCATTTGTTTTATTGAGTTTTGCGTATGGTGTCATTATTTGATAAATCAGGCACAAGAAAATAGACAATTATAAAATAGGTTAACCTATGAGAAAAAAAAATGATTGGCAGACATAAAATAAGTTTTTATTTAACCCTTATTATACTGATGGATTCTTCCAGATAGTTTAATAAATTAATATGATATGGTTCATTGTACATATTAAGGGGTCATAGGTTAAAATTTACCAAATTAAGATGTATCTTAGTCCCTGAAGAATACTTATATCTTTGGAAGCAGTGCAGACCCTGATGAAATGATGCAGAATCTGGATCTTCACTGCATGCCAAAAGTTCCAGAAACACATGATCCACTATCAAGATAGATAGATAGCTATCTGGTTTTTGTTCTGGGCATTGGTGGTTATGTAATTTAGAGGTTTGACTTGATGGAAAGTAGAAAAAATATTTTGAATGTTTGAAATGGACACTTACAACTTTTTCGCTCCCAACCTCTTTTATCACATTGTCCAAGGATACATAGCAACCAGCAAATTTGTTGTTGTGTTTAAGGTTAATTTTGATGCAAAAGTATGATATTTTATAGAATATAATTAGTAATCCTTTAATCCAAAATAATGCCTTTTGCAATTATTATGGAAAATGGAGCATTTGCTCTTTTGGAACAAATGATCCATGTTCCGTAATATTTTCAAAAGTAAATATTTTCAAAAGTATTTAAATTTTTCTTGAATTTTTTCAATGTTGTCTAAAAATAGAAAATGATGTCATGATCTAAAAATAGCCTATGGATTAAAGGGTTAATGATCAATGATAAGCGCAATGAAGTATGAATGGTCCATTATACAATAAAAGGGGTCACAGGTTGTAATTTCAAAATTATATTGAATTTCTGTCCCCAAATATGATGTTATCTTATATATAACAGACAATGCACAGTCTCAAGTGAGGTGCTGCATCTCATCTGGTTCTACACCCTCACTGTTTAAGGATGGTTAATGAGTGAGTTTCTCTATAATTAGAGTATTTTGGCAGTATATACTCATATCAGATACAGTAACCCATCATTGACAAATAGGAAAACACAGAAAAAGCAGGTTTGTTTACATAGACAAAATTTGACATGAATATCTAGCATATGTAAAAAGGCAAACTACTCGTAATCAGGGCACACCTCCACTTATGGGCTCTTGTCATATTCCTAGGCATACTCATAGGCTCACCAAAATGCTTCTAATGGCAAAAAAATAGGAGGGGAAAATATACAACAAAAATGGTATTATTTTACATATTGCTGTAAATAACAAAAAAATTTAAATATTTTCTTACCCATATTTATAGCATTTGTTTTGTGTGCTCAAAAGAACTTTCTCATTGAGACGGTTCTTTTGAGTACACACAACATATGTTTCAGTTGAGAAATAAGAAAATAATTTTCCTGTTACGCACTCTTAACAAAGTACAACACACAGGGTTGGCTTCTGTCATATTTTATTTTAAATGTAGCGTTATTTTCTTGGATTTTAACTGTATGACACTGATGGTATTCCTGAAAGATCTTTATTGAATGAAAAATATTTGTTTAAAAAAAAAAAAGAGGACAACGAAAAGCTTACAAAATTACCCAGCATGTGAAGAATGAAGGCTCAACTACTACTTTAAGAGCTCAGACCAGTAATTGTGCAGGGGACAGAATGACACATATTAATAACATTATAAGCAGTAACTAATAGATAGAAGAAAAGACAGGTACTCCAGATGAATAGAACACTGGTTATCCATGAATTTCACTTTGCTTTTCTGTAAACATTGGCTTTCATCTTCAAAACTTGTGTTCCCATATCATCGTTCAGTTTTCCAAGAATCAAACCAAACAAACAGAAAGAAAACTCTGCAACAACTGCAATTATAGATTGTTATTAAAGTATATCTGGAGCACTGAGTCAGGGATTTTCCTACCTGTCTAAAGTCGGGGCCAGGGGCCTGTTGAATTTGGGCAAAAAGCATTTGGACCATCAAAATTGGGAAAACTTTATAGTCTAAAAGAACTGGACTGCCATTTTATAATATGTTCTTATAAGGGTATCCTTTGGAAGCAAAGAATGCATCAAAGAACTGAAACCAGAGTGTGCATATTTTTATTTATAAGGATTAAAAACCATATAAGAAATTAGCAGTGTAAAAACTGTAGCATGTTGTTTGCTTTAATTAGCTAGTGAAAACAGTTTTTATTCACATTTTTATGCAAATTTTCATGCATTTGTAACTTTGATAGTTTTCTTTGGATTTTCATGAAACTTTCACCAAAATGTAGAACTAAGAAATTGGGTATGGTATACATCATTTTGGGAAGTTTTTGCTCATTTTTGAATCGGGAAGGCCCCAAATCAGGCCTAGGAAAATCACTGACTGAAGAAGATGATGAAGCAGATGTAATAATATATTAATAATAATTATGGTAATAATAATAACACATAACAGCAATAATAACAACAGCAGCACAATAACAAATAGTACTTATTCTGGAGAAAAACTATTTACATGTATTTTATTATAATCAGAAATCATTTGGAATGTCGAAGGGCTATTTATCAGGGATACTTTTAGGAAATTACTACAACCAAAAAATAGAATGACGTGTATACATTGATTATATCCTGCTAGTGTCTTCTTCTGATAACCTTGGCAACAGTTTGGACTCAGAAGGCCTGATCTGGATCCAAACTATTTGGCACTCTGATGGTATTTCTTTAAGAACTTTTTTAAAAACATTTATTGTGAGGTGGGGGGAGGGGGGGGGGTTTCAGCATAAGACAAAGCTCATAAAGAGTTATAAGGGACATAAACCATTTTCAGACTTTATCTTTAGTTTTGATGTTCAAGGTGTCACAGGATAATTACCAAGTTATATTTCTGTCCATGAAGATTATAAGTATCTCACATGTACGAGAGTCATCCAATAAAGAATGAGACTTTTTCTATAGCGCAGTGAATTTACATGCTAGACTTATAACATTTCTTTCAAAGCTAGCTCGTTTTTTTGGCTTTTCACATGTACCATATTCAGCGTTTAACATAGTTCTAATTTTTGTTGCTAGGCAACATTAGAAGATTGGGCAAACATGCATGGACGGCTCACTATAGGTGGTCACCATGGCAACAGACTAACATGTTTAGTTCAGTTTTCTACTACTACTTATATATGCTCATGCAATCTGTCTATAGCCAATAGGGGAAAGTAATGTTTCAGATTCTTGAGCTGTTACTATGGAAACAAAGCTTAAAAATCAAGTTTTCAAGAAATATCTGGTATTTTCCCTGACCCCTTGACTTTAAATGTTAATATCAAATAGTCGAAGGCAATTGAAGTGAACATTGTTCTGTTCATATATACTTAATAACAATAAGCTGCAGATAACGAAACATTTTGTGAGATTTCCTTCACCTACATAGTTACCATAGCAACACAAAGTAGTGTGTTTATAAAAAATCAAGTAAATCGGTTGCTAGGCAACTAAAATAAAGGATATGTTGGTTCATCTTTTATAGCATTTTATGTAACACTAAGATTGTTCAGTAGAAGAAATGATATCAAGAGGTTATATTCTATCTATGAGCGAAAATAAAAGGCTTTGAATAACCGTTGGTATTCAAAAAACATTGTAAACGTGACCATGCGTCTTCAAGTCCTTCCACAAAACATCCCGTTACTATGGCAACTGATCAATCACAAACATATTGTTTATATTCCTGAATTGCTAAGATGTCATACTATTATTATGGTGAATTTTAACTAAATGCACACTCAGGTTTTCAGACTATGAAGAAAGTCTTATTCTTTATTGGATGACCCTCGTAAGTGTGGTTGACAGCAAGCAATATTTTCTGATTTTGACTATATAGGCATTAAGAAGGTTGCAGTGATCCCGAGGGACAGAACTTTCTATCTGTATAATAAACCCCTATGAAAGATGCAGTTTCTATTATACTGTATAATGAATTAAGCAGGCTTCTCTACTTCTCTACTGATATAATGCATGTGTTTACCTACCATTGTCTTTGTACATTGAAAAACAACCTCAAGCATTGAGGGTCTTGGCTTTTATGAACTAATTAAGATGTCTTGACTTAATGGTTGTGACAGTTGTCCCAGCAAGGCTCCAGAGCATAGTGAATAGATCTGAAGGGCATTATTGGTTCCTTTGTGGACACTTTCATATAGTTCTCATCAGTGGTAACGTTTTGTATGCATACAAATCTTAAATGGGGGCGCAGTGGCTCAGTGGTAGAGTGCATGACTCGAGACCGAAGGGCCGCGGGTTCGAGCCTCACCGGCGTCACTGTGTTGTGTCCTTGAGCAAGCACATTAATCCTAGCTTAGTACTGGTTCAACCCAGGAAGACCCGTCCCTTTATAGCTGAAAGATTGTTGATGGGACGTAAAACAAACAAAAACAAATAATTCTTAAATGTGTTCTTTAAGTATGCTTTAAGTGATAACGAATTATGTAGACTCAGACAAGGACCTCATACCATCAGGGGTGACACAATTTACTTGTATAAAAACATGCTTCAAAATCTAACCTGTGCAACTTGTCATAACGTATATAACCTTCCTGAGACGAAAATGTTGAGGTAGAATTAAAGAAAGTTATAAAATATGTAATATTTAGATTTACTTTTATCCTGGGAGAAACACGATGAAATTTACAATAGCTCTTTTTATATTGATGGATTTTCCTAATACACGCATATAGATATAAAAAGGGGTCACACATAACAGTGACATTTTAGAAAAGTTACTGTACATAGTTTACCATATTTAATTGACTTTTAAGACTTTAGTCTTCAAAATTATAAATTCCTGAGTCTTATAGTCAAATTAATGGCGCATCATTTCATTCTAGTAACACAAAACTTGAATTCATTATCATTACATTTCATTGCTTGGATCAGGGAAGAGAGTTGACCCACTCTGTAGCTATGTCAAATTTGAAAATATATCCTGTTATTTAAAAAGTTGGTCTTTATTATGTCTAGGCCCATATCAGTCTGTGCTAGAATTAGAAATGGTTTTTAAGCAATGATCTATTTATGAAGTATAAGCAGATTTTTAGTTCTGTATTTAGGCTAAAGTTTATTCTTCTTGAAAATGTTTTAATTGATCTCATCACCCTGTCCTGTGTTATAGCATAAATTATTATTATTGTCTTACAAAATCTTCATTAATGATAGCTACTGTACATTCTAAAATTTTGCGTGAATCTTAAGTTGGCAAATAGCATTAAAAGTCATATTTGCGACATCAAAAATTTGTGACTGAAGCAAGATTTTCCGACACCGGTAAACGCCAGAGTGATTTCAACGTTTTGTGAAGGTTCTTTTTTCTTCCATGAAACTGTGAAGTTTTGCAGAAATTAAACCCTAAAGAAAATTTACAGTTAATCATAGAAGTGCATGGCCATGAGTGGGTTCTGCTGATCTGGATCTACATTATTTTCAAAATGGATATATCATGCAGGACTTTAAGCAACAGAATAATAAATTTCTTATTTCTTAACCAAAGCATATCTTGTGGGTACTCAAAAAGAATCTCAATGAGACGGTTCTTTTGAGCACCCAAAACATATGCTAAAAATTATGGGTAAGAAAATATTTACAACTTTACGCTGAAATTTTGTTCATCTGAACCAGTGATCATGAGTTGAGCATGGTAATGGTTTAAGTTTTTGCACATTTGTTTTTCTTGATCAAGTTAACATTATTGAGCAAAATAATGATATTATCACATGAATTATTAGGAAACGCAGTGGCTCAGCACGCGGTAGAGTGCTTGACTCAAGACCGATGGGTTGCCGGTGGAGCCTCACCGGTGTCACTGTGATATGTCCTTGAGCAAGACACATTAATCCTTGCTTAGTACTGGTTCAACCCAGGAAGACACATCCCGACGTAACTGAAAAATTATTAACTAGGACATAAAGAATCAAATCATACAAACAAAACATGAATTATTATCAATTCTATTACATTGCACTCAGCAATGGTGTGTAGGGTTCTGACAATCTGTCTAAGCTAGCTTGATCAGTTCACTTATGCTAAAACAGTGGTTTAATTGACATCCATAGTGCAACATGAGTGTTCCTTGTATTACCAAAAAAAGATAAATGATCGATACATTAGAAATTTCATTCTTTTATTACCACACACCGTGAAAGAATGATATATATCAAAAAATCAATTTAGGTTGCCAAAACAGCCATCGTCCAGCTTAAATTTAAAGTTATGGATTGCCAAATTTTGGCTGATCGACAATATTGTTTTTAGCAATTGAAAACGAAAATTGTTAAAATTTTACATCCAGGATGGCTGCCTATGGTAAACATCGTAAATTTCGAACACTTTTTTTTTCTCTTTCTCAAATAAAATGTTAGTAATCAGGGCCTGAGGTCACAAAATGCTCCTCAGAAGAGCAAACTGGGAAGCCTAGACAAACAGGGCAGACCTAGATCAGTCTGATCATGGTGATCAGACTGATCTGGGTCTGCCCTGTTTGTCTGGGCTTTTTTGACAGGAAACTACTGTTCAAAATTTTAGAACGATTACTGTTATCAGTGTATTTATAGTCATAGAAAATTACATGACAGTTGCACTGCTGATAAGGGTCTAGGATGTATACCATCTTGACAGCTTCATTCATCATCCCATGACAAATACCTGCTGCCATCCCCAGCATATGTGCAGGCTAGTTTAGTCCTACATTTAGCCGGTACTCACATATATATGTGCAGACTAGTTCAGTCCTCCAATTAGCAGTTACTCACATCTTCCAGCTTACATATATTTCTAAAAGATAACCTGTAGAGTTCTTGTTTACCATGTCATCTCTTGTGGCATTGCAGTCTAAAAATAGATCTACATTAGATTCTCTTGAACTTTGAAGTAACTCCAAAATACGTATTTTGGCAAATAGTGAGCATAATAATGGGACATTTCATCAGACTATACACTGCTTGCTATGACAAAACGATTGACAGATAAAGAAACACAATATTGTTTTTTTAAAAAATGAAAGCCTGTGACCCCTCAGTATATACAAATGACCATCCCAAGTTTATCGATAAAACCAGATGGAAGAATCCATTAGTACAGAAAGAGTTAAATTTTGATTATCATATTTTTGGTCCGTGACAAAGGAAATGACAGGGCTGGGCCCTAGCCCTTATGAAACTTGTATAAATGATGATCCTAGGGTAATCATGACCTAGATAAATCTTATAGCGGTTATCATATTCTTGATCTGTGACATAGGGGATGACTGGGCTAGGCCCTAGCCCCTATGAAATTTGTATAAATGATAATCCTAGGGTAATCTTGACCAAGATAAATCTTATAGAATTAGTGTGACCAGTTAAGGCAGGGCTTTAGGTAAGAGAGTAATTAGAAGTTTAATTTCTTATTTCTCAACCAGAACATAAGTTATGGGTACAACAGAACCATCTTAATGAGACATTTTTTGAGTACCCAAAACAATGTTAAAACTGATTTGAGCCACGACATGAGATTTCAAACAATATGGTATGTGCGACCAGCAAAGGCTCAGATCAGCCTGCGCATACACTCAGTCTGATCAGAGCCTTTGCTAGTCGCTTGAATATTCTATGACTGTTAAAGAGACTAAGTCTGCAACTATGAACATTTTTCGAAAAAATCTATTTTCTTTTTAAATCATTTGTAAAAGTCGAATTAAGTTATGTCTTCACAATAAATCTGCTCACCATAGCCGAAAACTGCACGGAAACGTGATTATCTTATAAAAACAGGTGATTTTTCTCTCGTTGGTAATTATTTGCGTCCCTCCAATAATTAAAGACAGTTAATATTTAGCATAAATGCTGTTGTTTTGATACTGATAAATTGTTAAGATTTACGAAATTGTCAAATATATACCTGAATTTTAGTTTTTTTGTTGTGTTCTTGAAAAATAGAAACATTATTTCTAAAATTAAAAGATCAAAAGTTACAGACCATGCAGCTTTAAGCTGCTGACCAAACATCATTTGGAGTTTCTAAGCTTAAAAGGAGGCTTCACAGGCTCGTGTCAAAATGTGACCTATCGCTGCTTATTTACAATTTTATGCTCAATTTTTTGTTTATCTAGACCTATTTAATGTCTTAACCTTATGGTCCCCTGGTTTAACCCTTTTCAAACCAATGGAGTTTTCCATAAAGCTGCATACAATAAAGTCAAGAAGGTCCATTGAGGGATCACAGGTTATAATTTAAAAAAAACAAAAAACATATTTGTTTCTCTGACCAATGATTTTGTCTTAACAAGCAACACAGACCCTGATGAAATCGCACAAAACTTTTTCAATGCTCAACTCAGCTGAGCACAAAATTTATCCTGCGCATAAATGTTAAAATGCCAACAATTGTTGGCATTTTAACATTTATTAGCAGGATAAATGCAACATCTGAGAGACTTAAAGCAGGAAACTTCTTCATTTGTCGATATTTTAGTTTTGCTCAGTTGAGTTGAGGATGAACAATTTTTATAACCTCGGGGCCTGTTTAGGGGTATTCGGCAGTCTGCAAAGGGTTAGAATTACTATAATTATACAGTACATTTTGTCCGTCCAAAAACTAGTTTCCTGATTGCAAATTGTGCATATCCTTGAGCATTTGATTGAACTATGCACAGGAGAGATAACAACACAGATAAAAGCCAATCCTCTCTGTTTTAATGTTTGACAATTCTGTTTGTATATTAAGATAAAGATTCTATTTTATAATACATTAAAATCTGTCATAAGCGGCCACTCAAAATATACAAAACAAATGTCTTAAAGACGAATGGTAGCTTAATGAAGGTCGAAAGTATTGCAGAATGCTCTCATGGAGCATTCTGCAATACTTTTGACCTACATTTATGATTAAGTGATAATTGGTATTGAAAATTAAATTTTTGTGTTCTTTTTAAGTGGCCGCTTACAGGTTTTACTGTAGTGCGCATGGACTTGTAATTTTTCACAATAAAACCTGCATTTCATGGAAATTGCACAAAAAATGTAGCCAAACAGAAAGAAGTATAATGTAGTTTTTCTCACCTTTACAGACATAAACAGACAGGTCCCAAAAGTTACTTATTAGTTTTTTGCATTACAATGAATAAATTAACTCACATATAAGAAATAAACAAACAAAATAATAAAATTGGTCATTTTATAGTCTGTTTCACAAAAGAATGACAGGTGACAGGGGACTCTACTCTGGGTGATCAGAAGCTAGAACACCACATGGGGCGCGGCGCGAAAAAACCTGGCTTTGGGGTTTCTGACCAGGTGATGCTCAAACCACCCTGCTCAGCTACAGAGACTAGTTAGAAAATTGAAATTTCTCTAGTAGCAGGTTTAGATATGATACTTTCCAAAACAAGCTAATAACAAAGGCACTAATCAGTCCAGTTTTGCGCCTTTGTTGTTAAAAAAAAAACACCCCGAAGACAGGTTTTCTCGAGTCAAGACCCGTTTTACAACATATTTACCCGAAATATTGGACACCTTAACTCTTTGCTTGCTCACGTTGTCTGCTGGTGACATTGGCAAACAGTTACAACCCAGATCAGGACTGACAACTATTTCGGGACTGATCTGGACTATATGATGGTATTTCTTTAAACAATTTTTCGAAAAAGACGATTTTGAAAAGTATCAGCAGAAGAAGAAAAGTCATGAAAAATTGCTCGGCATGCAAAGAGTTATTCCATACCATATTTACCCTAAAATTTCAACATAGCTATTTTCACACCAGGGAGGTGGCAATGGATGAACGCGATCAAAAATTGCTAGAAGCAGTGTTTTCGATTGCCATTTGTCGCCAAGCCGGCGACAATTGGCAATCGTAACTCTGTTTCTAACGATTTTTGATCTACGTTCGTCGAAATTATTGTTTTCGATTGCCGCCTACCCGGTGTTATTTTGTTAAACCCGTAGAGGTGTGTAAATTATGGTTGAATGACAAATTGGGTAGACCCTGATCAGATTTCTACTTAATGACAATCTGACTTGGGTCTACATTATTGGCTGATTTGATCCTGTTTGAAATGCTAGGGTAAATACATGTACTGTCTGTCTGTACAATGTACTATATGGACCAGCCTCTGAGATTTGGGTACTTATCACATGTACATAAAGCTATGTATAATTTTTTTACCTGCTGATACCTTTTGCAAACAGTTTGGACCCAGATCAGGCCCGACATTTTGTCGGGCCTGATCTGGATCCAAACTGTTTGACACACTGATGGTATTCCTGAAAGAATTTTTGGAAAAAGTTGATTATGAAAAAAAATCAGCGGACACAAAAAAGCATGAAAAATTACCCAATAGGCAAAGAGTTAATGCATGGATGCACAGTTACTTAGTGGGGTTAAGAGACCTACTCTTTGGTCAGAGTATTCATCTTATTCCAAACTTTATGTATGCTAGCAGTGAAGCCTCTAGCCAGGCTGTGTGTATGTACTAGCGGATGCTATGATTATCATAATCTCATGTGCTGGCCCATATACATGTATAGTTTTCCTCTGTACAAATCCAACCCCTTGATTGTATGCATCTTGTGGGAAAGGCAGACAGTTGTTTTGCTAGATCCGGACTTAAACATCAGCAAACAGTGGACACCCTGATCACTAGCTTCTGAGAACTTGGTTGATCATGATATGCATTGTTTGCCTCAACGGAGTACTACTGAACGAGCTAAAGTTTAATATATTTGTGATCACATATGCTGGCATGTTTGGCGCAGGTCAGTTATCAAAGTCTGATATATGCGATAAGAACATGGAAATGCTGGTGTTGTCTGTGGATCAACTTGGCAAACAGTTTGGATGTTATGTTGGGCCTGATCTGGATCCAAACTGTTTTCCACTCTGATTGTATTGGTGAGAGAAATGTTTGAAAACAAACATAATAAAGCAAAATGTAGACAACATATAACTCAAAGCATAGAATAATACCCAGAATACTATGTTTTAACACTCCAAAAGGAGTATTATATTGCTTTGACTCTTTGTATACTGGAAACCCCTTAACGGGTACTCTGAAAAACAGTGAAGACCCAGATGAAATACTGCATAATGGGGCATTTCATCAGGGTCTGCCCTGTTCTTTAAAGATGAAAATGATCCTTAGGGACTGAAGCACACCATAATATGGAAATTTCTCTCTGTGACCCCTTGAAAGATGAACAATCCCAATCACATTCTGATTGTATTAATCTGTATGAGAAAATACATCGGAATACATAGGGTTAAGAAATAACCTTTGAAAGGAGAAACAGCACAAGATAGTTTTATGTAGCACAATATTTTATTAACATGGGAAAATGTCTTCAAATCTACTTTTGATGCCAATATACAATGACAATAGTCAGATGTTCAGATCTGAATATGGACATGGAAAGTTGGGGAAGGAGACATGGAAAGTTGGAGAAGTAGACATGGAAAATTGGAGAAGTAGACATGGAAAATTGGAGAAGTAGACATGGAAAATTGGAGAAGTAGACATGGAAAATTGGAGAAGTAGACATGGAAAATTGGAGGAGAAATGGATTTAGTTGGGGAAGGAGACATGGAAAGTTGGGGGAAGAAGACATCGAAAGTTGAGGAGACATGGAATGTAGGGGGAGGAGACATAGAAAGTTCTGCGGTGTATCATTGCTAAACATCAATTATCCGAATTCTGGGATTGTCAAATAACACTTAATCGACCTGGATATATGGTCAATCAAGGAGCATGAAGTTTTTTTTGGTGTCATTTTAGACTAGCGTCTATCCTCCTAATTCTGTGTTTGTCAAACAACAATCAGCTGTTGAAAAGATCTGGATATAGTCAATGAAGGAGCATGAAGTTTTTTTGGTGTCATTTGGTGTCTATCCTCCTGATGCAACACTTGATCCGTTGTTGAAAAGATCTGCATATGGAGAGGGGGACATGGAGAGTTCCCCAGGCATTATAGCCAAGCATCAATTTTATTTCTAATTCTGTGATTGTTGAACAAGATTTTATTTATTTTCTGTCTTGAAGTCCTTTTCGGACTGGAGAGCAAAAAAAATAGAGTACAGTAAATGTTCAAAAATTGCGAGCAGTTTTACTCTCTCTTCTCAAATAAAATGGTGGTTATCAGGGCTGGAAAAAATAAAATGCTTGTCAGAATAGCACTGTTTGGCAGGCAGCATCAGGCTCCCAGATAAAGAGTTTGTAACTGAAAATTATTTTCTCATTTCTCAACCAAAACATATGTTGTTGGTACTCAAAAAAAACGTCTCAACGAGATGGTTCTTTTGAGCACCCAAACACATGTTTAAACTGATGGAGAAGAAAATAATCACACTATTATGCTGAAACTTTTTGCTTAATTGGCCCTATAAACATAATGTTTATAATTTTAGAACATTTACTGTACCGTTGTTAGTCAATCAGATTAGGCTTTCCAATAATCATCAGTGATTTTGGGGTTGGATACCCAACATTTATGTCTATGTTATTGGAAACCCATTGTTTGCCTGTATCTTTCATTGCATTACAATATTTAAGCCACTGTCCTGCTGAACCGGGATTTATCCTTTTTGAACAAAACTGTAAACCCAGATCCGCTGGCTTCTGAGAAAGCCATCTATTGAGGATCAACACTTTTCTACTCCTATTGAAAAAATATTCTTACACTGTTATGCACTAGTCATTTGTAACCATGCCTCTCCCCCCCCCCCACCCCCAGCCCCTGAGCAGGGCAGGGTATAGCCGGGCAAATGTGATGTGTTTTTACTTTTGCATTGTCCCCATAGTGGGGGGAGGGGGGGGGGGGGGGGGAATGGCACGGATTTGATATACCCAGGCAAACCTGGCAATGCAACATAAAACATGACAGACAATGGGGGAGAACTGCCATGGTTTTACCAGCTTGCTGTCCTGGCAGTGTTGGGCTTATAGCAGGGAATTGCTAGAGGAAAAGTCAAAGCCCCAGCTGTCCTCCGGGGTAGGGTGTGTGGGGGGGGGGGCAAGGTTATTAATGACTAGTGCATTAACAGGATAAAATTTTAGGGAGTATGTAAAATATTCAGCACAACATGGGTTAATGCTCTTTTGAGATGACTGTGATAAGCTGGCATGATATAGATATTGTTTCTGTAAGTGGACCCCTAAATCTGATATACTCAGGCCCTTTTATGTTGACCCTTATCCTGCCATAGTTATGTCCTTAAAATGTTGTAGTCTGCTTATTTTGTATGCTGCATATTTCCACAGGCACTCCAGGCCCCAAGGTTATAAAACATTTTTCATACTCAACTCAACTGAACATGAAATTTCAAATGCTCATAAAAACTAAAATACCAACAAATAAAGTTGTTCCTTGATGTATGTCTTTCAGATGTTATATTTATCATGCTAATAAATGTTAAAATGCCAACAATTGTTGGCATTTTAACATTTATGAGCAGGATACATTTCTGCTGAGTTGAGCATGAATTTTTTTTTATAATCTTGGGGCCAGGCTGCCCAGAACATAACATTTATGAGCAGGATACATTTCTGCTGAGTTGAGCATGAATTTTTTTTTATAATCTTGGGGCCAGGCTGCCCAGAACAATTGTAGCATGGAAGCAAACACTATGAACCCTGATCAGACTAAGGAGCAGTCCGATCTTGGTTCATATTGTTTAGATTTAGGCTATCAAAGTACATTAGCAGATGAGAGAGCAGATGCCAATTGTCCTAAACGGCCAATTGTCCTAAATGGCAAAAAAGGGTTTAAATTATATGCATGTAAGTTTCCCCTAAATGTTGGTAGGTTGCATTAAGCTCTTCGGATGTTGGGTAATTTGCATGTTCTTTGCCTGCTAGAACTTTTGCAAACAGTTCAGACCAAGTTCAGGCCCAACAAAAATGTCCGACCTGAACTAGATCCAGACTTTTTGACACTCTGAAAGATTTTTTTTTTTAAAAAGATTTTTTTTTTTGGTAACAAAAAAAACATATAAAATTACCTAGAGCATACAAAGAGTTAATGAACTTTTGTTGGATGTTGTAATCATATTTATATGTAAAAATCCCAGCTGTTGTGCTTTTGAATATGATCTGACACATATTATGGATGTAAAAATGAAGCACAGTAAAACGGCCGCTCAAAAATAGACAAAACAAAGATCTTAATGACAAATGGTAGCTTAATGAAGGATGAAAGTATTGCAGAAAGCATTCTGCAATATTTTTGACCTGCATTAAACGATAATTGGTCTTGAAAACCAATTTTTGGTCTTTTAATAGTGGCCGTTTTACACTGGTTTTACTGTATAACAGAGCCTCAACTTAAACTAATGATATTCTAGGATGATATTGATAATGATAAAACTATTAACAATAATCATAATCATAAAAATATCAAAAAAATTAAAGGGAACCCTCCACCTTGGGGATTTGTTCCATTTTTACATCACTCCCTAAAATGCACCAGACGAATTTAAAATTATGCTGCTTCTTGAAGAAGAAACAAAAGGTTAAAGCGCCAGCAAATTTTGCAACAGTGTACATTTTCAACTTTTGTTGCTTTAAGAAACCAAGTAAGGCCCAATATGATAGTTCCATATGAATGCTGGCAGAGGATCGTCGTGCATATCAAACTTAAATAGGTTCCTCTTAGATAATAATGTCATTGTGCCCCGAAAATACTGTCTGCAACATATATTCAAATGCTCTTCAGACTACTTGTGGCATTAGCTCTAAGAACCCTGATCACACTGCTTCTAAGGGAGCAGTCTGATCTGGGTCCATATTGTTTGTAATATAATGCTTCCAAAGTGTATAAGCAAATATGTGAGCAGACAACAATTGCAGTAACTGGCGGGAAAAATGGACTGGTTACCATATTCAATAGATAAGTGCACAACTTTTTAAAAATTTTATATTTGGAAAAAAAGTGGAGATCCAGATAAGCTGGCTTTATTAGAAGCCAACTTATCAGGGTCCACATCTTTTATCCCCAAGATGAATCCATATCAGGACTCTAGAGTGCGTTAACAGATAAATCATTTTCTTATTTCTCAACCAAAACATATGTTGTGGGTACTCAAAAGAGTGGTCTCAATGACTGTTCTTTTGAGCACCCAAAACATATGCTAAAAATTTTGGTTATATAAATATTTACAACTTTACACTGAAAATTTTTGTTTATCTTAACCTTTGCATATTAATAATAAAATTACGTTTATACTATAAAAGTTTATATATGGTAAATGTTCTAAAATTTCTAACACTAGTTGCCTGCCAAAAAGGCCTAGACAAACATGGCAGAACCAGACCAGACTGCTTCTTCAGAAGCAGTCTGATCAGGGTCTCCTCTATTTGTTATTCTGACAAGCATTTTGTGAATTCCAGCCCTAATTACCATTTTTATAGAACAGAAAGAGAAAAGTGTTCGAAATTTTAGAACATTTACCATATGTGGAAGTGCTTAAATTATTAAGTGAAATATGGTAATTGGTGTAAATTTATGATAATGGCAATAACAAAGTCTCAAGGTTTGATCAAATTGATTTGTTGCCAGTTTTTGCAGACATAATTTGTCTGCACTTATCAAAAAAAATCTTGAATAACTAAAGGTAAATGAAACACCTTTTAGGATGTAATAATGCTATAAAAATGTTTGCTATGGAACGCCTTGGAAGTTCTCATACCCACAACATATGTTTTTTGAGTACAAAAAAAGAGAAAAAAATCTGAACTCTGAATTCATCTAGTGTTATAGAAAAGGAATTTGGGAATCATTTTATCAAAATTGATAAAGGGTCAAGGAAAAGAGGGAGAAAAATAGACTAAATGTTTGCCATCAAAAAAATTTGATCCCAAAAACGTTACTGATCGCAAAATGTGCTTTTTTGCGATCAAAAACATTATTTTGGCAATTAGAATAGCAGATTTGATTTAAAAGAATGTGTTCAGGATTGCGCCTTTAAATCCATTGTATACTAAATATGCATAAAGGTTCTTTAGCCAACTAGTTAAGACCCAGATAAAATGGCACAGTTGACCATTTTCCTGCTAATCATGACCATTGTTATCTACTCTCTCATTTGCTAATTTACTTTAGTAGCCTGTATTGCAACCACTAAGGACCGAGATCAGACTGCTTTCTTAGGAGCTGTCTGATCAAGGTTCATAGTGTTTTCTCTCATGGTAAGAGGATTCTGGAGTGCTTCTGAATATAATAACAAAAAATGCAGCAGATGTAAAAAGCAGACATTTTCAGGACAAATAATATTGGCATTAACCCATCACCAACCAATATTTACTCAAGTGCACTTCAGACTAGATTTTATCATGGAAGCAATGACTATGAACACTTACGAGCAGTCTGATCAGGGTCCATATTGTTTGCAATATAGGCCACCTAAGAAAATAAGCGGACGGAGAGCTGATAACAAAGGAAAAGGGTTAAGGCAAGAACGAAAGATACATGCGCGGATCCAGAGGGCGGGGACAGGGGGTCTGGACCCCCCCCCCCCCCCTATAAAATGACAAAAATATATGGTTTCTTAGTAATACTGGTCCGGATCTCCTGAAAATCACAAAGCTACAACGCCAGCATACAATATTAGGACATCATCGGCACGCCAGAGAAACACCATTTAAATGGGGTTTCGGTGGCAGGCCGATGATGGCCCGCTTATAGTGGTATTTAGATCCTCCCTCCCCTCATCAACTAAAAGAAAAAAAAAATTAAAAATAAACGTCAAAGTTGGACCCCCACTGACATAACTTTCTGGATCCCTCATGAGATACATGTATGTCATCCAGCAGCACAAAAGATTTTGGTTCTTAAAGCAATGTCAAGCAACAAAGACTGGCGAGTCTGTGCATATGCTCATACTTGCCAGAGCTTCAGCTGTTTGCATACACTAAGTAGGGATGTAGATAAATACTCTAGCAAAGATTTAGACTTTTTGTACCACTTTATAGCTACACATATATGCTCTTAAAGTGACTTTATGCAAATGTGATATACTCTCATGTGCTGGTCAATAATTTTGAAATATAGTAAAACCTGTGTAAAACGACCACTCTCAAAAAGGCCAAAAATTGGTATTCAATACCAATTATGGCTTAATGCAGGTCTAAAGTGTTGCAGAATGCTCCAAGGGGAGCATTCTGCAACACTTTCGACCTTCATTAAGCTGCAATTGTCATTAAGATCTTTGTTTTGTCTATTTTGAGTGGCCGTTTTACACAGGTTTTACTGTAATAGACTGTAAAGGCTGAAAATGCTGAATTAGATAGATTGCAGACTTAATTTCAACTTGAAATTGTCAATATTTTGTAGCTTTAAGATTTTAATTTCTTAAATTCATCATTTTGCAACTTCTGAACTTGCACCAAAGTATTTTTCATTGTAATAGAATGTGATCAAACTTTCCTACTTATTTTGGTTGCAGAATATAGATTTTGTTATAGCAAATAGTGCAGGAACGGATTTTTCTATCTCAGAAGTTTGTATAATTGTGTACATATTTTCCCATTTGTAATGTAAAACTTCATCTTTAAAATAAGATAGTGTTATAGTGCATATGGTAAATATTCTAAAATTTCTAACACTTAAAAGCTTAGACAAACCATGCAGACCCAGATCAGAAGGCTACTGAAGAAGCAGTCTGATCAGGGTATTCTCTGTAACAATATTGTGAATTCCGGTCCTGAAAATCAACTCTTTCTTTAAAAACAGAAAGAGATATTAGTGCATTTACCTTAGTATTATAGTGTTTTCACTGCTTTGTATCTTTTATTCATTGCTTTCTAAATTTAACTCAACACTTCAGTCTGAGATGCATACACTTCTTTTTGCCTTGATTGCATTGGTCTACAATAATAGTTTAAATTTTCAAGTTTAGATACATCTTCAATGCATAGTTTCCTTAGAGTAATGCAATCAACACTTCTTTTTTTCTTTGATGCATTGTTTAACAAAAATCTGATACATACGTTTTCCAAATGTAGCATAACACTTCAGTCTGAGGTTTATACACTTCTTTTTGCCTATGATCTACATTAATAGTTTAACTTTTCAATTTTAGATACATATTCAATGCATAGTTTTCCAAATGAAATCAGAAAAGAAGGCAAAATGTGTAAAACATAATGGTTTAATTTTTCAATTATAGATTCATAGTTTTCTAAATGTAACATAACACATTAATCTGAGATGCATACACGTCCGTCGTTTTAAAATAATAATTTAACATTTCAATTTGAGATATGATAAATGTTCTAAAGTTTTGCACACTAGATGCTTTCCCAAAAGGTCTAGACAAACATTACAGACCCTGATCAGGGTCTTCCATGTGTGCTATTTCGACAAGCAGTTTGGGACTTCAAGCCCTGACAACCAACATTTTCTTTGAGAACAAGAGATACATGGGTGAAAGTTTTCAGGATTAATCCTGAATTCAGGATTTTTAGGCTTTTTATAGAAAGTCAGCCTCAAAATGCTGAATTAAGCGGATAATAAAAGCTTCTCTGATTTATTAAGATGATAGACCATTTAAACTTAAAATTGTAAAAAGTTTTAGGCATACTGCTATTTTTAAGATTCGAATTTCAAAAGTTCAGGATTTTGGAAATTTTAAGCGTTTACCCATGGAGAGAAGTGTTCGAAATTTTAGAACATTTACCATACATCTAAGAATGATATTAAAAATTATAAAAATGGGTATTGAAACTGATCTTTATTACTTATAAATTATCTTCATTGTATAGATAAAATGTTAATTTCAGTTGATAAATAACCTTTCTCATACTGAATATTTTATGTACTACACTACTCCCCAATTTTCATCCTGTTAAACTGCAGCATTCCAGTTGTAAGTATGTATTTTCAATTAGAGTTGAAAACAGTGTGGATCCTGATCAGATGGCTTCATTAGAAGCCAGCTGATCTGGATCTACAGTGTTTTAAAAAAGGATAGGGTTCAGCAAGACAAAGGGTTCAGTTGAAGGGAGGGGATAATCTCTAATCAAATATACTACTTGTGAGGAAGCGTATGCTCTAAGAATTGGGAAAGAATCTGTGACCCATGGACCATACAAACTTTAATTACAATTTTTTAGGTAAATGTCTTTAGAATGAGATGCACCTCTTTTAATTAAAAGAGCAAGGGTAATTAAGAGTTAAAGCAGCTCTGACTTCCAGCTGGTCGTTACAAGCATGTGCATAAACAAGATTGATGTTGCTTTATTATCCATGCTAGTGTCGTCTGCTGTAAACCTGTGCAAACAGTTTGGACCCAGATCAGGCCCCACATAATGTCTGGTCTGATCAGGGTCCAATCTGATGGTATTTCTGAAAGAATTTGTTGAAAATGTTAATTTTGAAAAAATCAGCAGACAACAAAAAGTCATGAAATTTACCCAGTATGCAGATTTGAAGATCAATTAATAATAGATATATAAAATGATTTAAAATAATATCACTATCTAGTTTTCTATTGATGTCAAGATCACAGGAAAAGTGCATTTCTAAAAATGACACTTGCTCCAAAAGATTATTGTTAATCAACCATTTTTATATTGGAGTTGTGTATGTCCGACTCTGTTTAACACTTGGGTATACAATTCATTGTATCATTATGGTATTACCCTACTGCCCATTTTGCAGAATAGAATTTAGAGTGAGTATATGCGTTTTGGTATTGAAATATATGTAAAAAGAGCAGTAACTGATGCATATGTCAAGATATTTGTGCCTTTAAAGTACTTGCATAAAAAACTTAGTTACTTAAAGGTGCTTGCAAAAGATCAAACTGTAAACCTATTTGCACTCAGAAAAGGACCCTCATTGAGTGCACAATATGATTATCCCTTTGCCTACTAGTGTCGTCTGCTGATAAACTTTGCAAACAGTTTGGACCCAGATCAGGGCCGACAAAATGTCGGCCCTGGTCTGGGTCCAAACTGTTTGATACTCTGATGGTATTCCTGAAAGAATTTTTCAAAAATGTTGATTTTGAAAAAAAATCAGCAGACGACAAAAAAGAACGCAAAATTACCCAGTAGGCAAAGAGTCCAGGCATACAGGTAGTTGAAATATATATTATAAAAGAAAAGAACACAATTGCCATCATATTTTTAAACAGATAGTTTATAAGTTGGTTATATATTGTTAGAAGATGATGGGTGAATATTTCATGCTAAGCTCCTGAATAATTATATAAATAAAATTTCAAGTTTGTACATAGAACAAAGAAATTACTTGTCAGGTCCACTAGTGTCGGATCAAATCTAATCATATTTACATAAATAAACTGAGTATATCCTGATCAGGCAGCACTTATAAGAGCTGTCTGATCTGGGTTTGTTCTGTTTGCAAAAGCGTTCAAAGTGTATGAGGTAAAGGGTTAATTTGGGCCACGATATGAGATTTCCAACAATGTGGAATGTGCGACCAGCAGTCTCAGATCAGCCTGCGCATACGCGCAGTCTGATCAGAGCCTTTGATAGTGGCTTGAATATTTTATGAATATTAAGCTACTGGCCAATCATCATTTGGAGTACTAAGCTTAAAAGAAAACTGCACAGGTGTGTCTGAGTCTAAACATGTCAAAATGCCACGTTGTTGGAAATCACGTCGCGGCTCATTTGTTAACCATGGGCGTGTCATCGGCTGTTCACTTTGCAGACAGTTTAGACCCAGATCAGGCCAGACATATTGACACTCTGATGGTATTCCTGTAAGAATTTTTGAAAATATTAATTTTGAAAAAAAATCGGCAGATGACAAAAAAACTCAATGTTGCATCTCTGTTTTCAGGCAAGTTGTGATCAAATGACTTTGCATGCTGGGTAATTTTGCATGCATTTTTGTTGTCTGCTGATTTTTTGTTCACTTGTATTGGGGTGTGTTATTTATTCTTTTTTTTCAAAATTAACTCTTTCAAAAAATTTATAACAGGAATATAAGCAGAGTGTCAAATATTTTGGATCCAGATAAGGCGCAATATTATGTCTGGTCTGATCTGGATCCCAACGATTCTCAAAGGTAGTCAGCAGATGACAAAAGTCACCGCTAGCAGATAATAGTTGAGAGTTTTGATGTCGGCTCTGTACTCTTGTTTTACAAAATTAATCATTTCGAATGCCGCTCTTATAATTACAGGCCAGTGAAAAATGTCTCCATCTACCAAGGCAGAGACGCTTGCTCGGATGATCTGTAAGTTCACAAAACTTGCCGAGAATATTTTAATTTTCACATTTCAAGTTAAATTTTCTTCAACCTGGGCTTAAACCTTTTGAAATTTGGCTGACCCAATGAGGTTATTCCTTATTTACATAGAAAGTCAGCCTCAAAATCCTGAATTAGGCGTATTATAACAATTTCTTTGCTTTATTTTCAGTTTATCTAAAGACAATTTACCATTTAAATTTTACATTGTTGATAGTTTGTAGACAAACTGCAAGTTTCAAGATTTTAATTTCTAAAGTTGTGTCCTTGAGCAAAACCTTTTATCTGCTGTTTAGTACTGGTTCAACCCAGGAAGTGTTTAGTACTGGTTCAACCCAGGAAGACCCGTCCTGACATGACAACTGGGACGTAAAGCATCAATACGAACAAACAATATCAATCCTCCCTGTAGGAACCATTTTGTTGGAGTGTGTTACTTTCTCTTGCACCAGGTGGCGGACTGAAGAAGTACAGCCAGACACGGACAAGAATGCAACAGTAATTCATTCCTTCATCACGAAACTGAAGCCCTGGACCCAATACGCTGTGTATGTGCAGACACTGACCATATCTAAAGCTATAGAGGGGGCCATTAGCAAGGTGATCTACTTCAGAACTGCTGCTGAAGGTAAATAGTATGAGAATCTATGTGTAAGGGTGCGATAGAGAAATCCGTCTGGAGAATCACCATTTAAACGATTTGCACAGGTTTAGATAAACAAGCGTAAAAGGTAAATATTTTCTTACCCATCAGTTTTAACATATGTTTTGGGTGCTCAAATGAACCGTCTCATAGAGACGGTTCGTTTGAGTACCAACAACTTATGTTTTGTTTAAGAAATAAGAAAATTATTTTTTCGGTACACTTGACTTAAGTCCTATGATTTGGCATCACGAGGCTTGTCAAATGATGACAAATGATGATACTTTCTATCCCATCCTCACACAAATAATGGATTCTTTCATCTTTCACTGCTCATCAGTCATCATTGAATTTTTATTTAAAATAAGCTTCCTGAAGTTCCTGATCATGCTGAGCTGCATTATTATATATTCTAACACAACTCGCCTATAGAGCCAATGCTAAAAAACGTGTGATATCAAACGATATAGTCACAGTTTGAAAGTGTGAGTAAAGCAAGCTCTAGCTGACGTCAATTGTTACTGCCAAATGGCGTCAGTCGTGGTATTAGGTGGTGTAACATCGTTTTTATGCTTGAAAGATGCTACATATTCATGTAAACTTATGCAACACAGTCCAACTATTGGCGGAATTTCTTCAGTGTAATGGCAGAAAGTTGGAAGAAGCTGAAGACTTCAAATGTGTTTTCGTCGTTTATTGTGTGTTAGAATCAAAATAGTTAGCTCTAGTGCATGAATTGTTGAGTAATTATTCACTGTCGGTCAGTTGTACGAAGATAAATCATTCGCACTGCATGCTCATGATTTGATCTTCTTTACAACTGACCTCCAAACAATGAATTATTTTACAACAATTCACTGCCAGAGCTGATCTATTTCTTAAATGAGGTCCCTTTGACAAAACATTGACATCACTGGACAATAATGTGTGCGAGTTCCAATGCAACCAATGTATAGCCCTCACATGCAGCCGGGATAAGATAACATGGGTTAGATAAGAATTTCTATCCCATGCTAAAATGTTGGATTTTCTTATCCGTTGTGCAAGCCATCGCAAGTGGCCTAAAAATAATATGGTGTGCGAGAAAAAACATTTTCATGAAGCTTCTTATTTCCCTTTATTTGTTAAAAATGAATTATGTGCTATGTTAGATATCTCCATATTTTCCAGTTCCTACGAGTCCAACACATTTAAAAGTGAAAGCTGATAGCCCCGGAGAGCTGCACGTGACCTGGGATCCTCCAATGAAGCCCAACGGTAACGTGACCCACTACGAGGTTTACTGGCAGCTGCAGGACCTGGAACCAGATAACTATGAAGAAAGAGACTATTGTGCATATCGTAAGTTGTCTTCTCCTACTTTCTCTTAGGGGCCCAGGTTATAAGAAACCTGACAACTTCGAGGTTATAAAACATATGAAGAAAGAGACTATTGTGCATATCGTAAGTTGTCTTCTCCTACTTCCTCTTAGGGACCAGGTGATACCTGACAACCCCGAGGTTATAAAACATATGAAGAAAGAGACTATTGTGCATATCGTAAGTTGTCTTCTCCTACTTCCTCTTAGGGACCAGGTGATACCTGACAACCCCGAGGTTATAAAACATATGAAGAAAGAGACTATTGTGCATATCGTAAGTTGTCTTCTCCTACTTTCTCTTAGGGGCCAGGTGATAAACTATTTTCATGCTCAACTCAGCTGAGCTGATGTCGGAATTTCCAATTATGATGTATTTATATCCATGGTTTCACTTTAATTAACAGTGCAGACTCTGATGAATTATCTTGTTTTTCAGAGTTTCTAAAAGTACTACTTTAGGAGTCAGTTTTGTGTTGTTTAAACCATTGTTTATACCCAAAAATTATGTTTAACTAAATTCACACTGGTAAATGTATACGTCGATTTGGTGGTATTTACGCGTATTGCCGGTACTTCATAGACCGGAAGTGGTAGATATTGGTGTTAATACTTTATAGAAAAAGAAGCCATATGCCTAAAGGACTAAAGAATTAGATCATTTTTAAGTACTCGACATGCACATGGCGATATATGTAAGCATTTAGGAATAGATTTGAGTACCGATTTGAATGATCGGTACTCGAATCTATTCCTAAATGCTTACATAATTCGCCATGCACATACTGAATACTTAAAAATGATCAAAATCTATAGTCCTTTAGGCATATGGCATGTATTTCTATATAGTATTAACACCAATATTTACCACTTCTGGTCTATGAAGTACCGGCAATACGCGTAAATACTACCAAATCGATTTGTACATTTACCAGTGTGAAATTGTGTTTAAACCAAGATGCAAACAAAGGTCATTTTCAAAGGGAACTTTTATCTATCATTTCCTTGCTCCAACATTGTGTATGTATTTTTGTTTGGTTTGAGGTTTTACGTCCCAGTCAACAGCTATGGTCATGTTGAGACGGTCAGTTCGTCTAACCACACTTTTTCCCAGGGTAAGCTTGACTAAGCGGTTGACCAATACTTCGTTCACATACTTTCACTTGTAACTGACAACAACCCTTCTTGAATCAGCAGAAAGAGGAGAATGACCGTAGAAATTATTTCATGATCAATCTCGACAAAAGTATGAGAACGGGCAGGGATCAAAGTCGAGACCCCTGGATCTGCCGTCAGACTCGCTAGGGACTGTGCAACGGGGCCAAAATATGATTAAAAACTGTTTCTTATATACTGTTTCAGCTTTGATGTCAGAACTGAGGAAACGAGAACAGGAGGAAGAAGAAAAGAAGAACGCTACGTTTAATGGTGAATGCTGCGCTTGTCCCCCATCAGAAAAAGAGATAAAAGAAGCAGATAGGGAAAGAGAGATGGAGATCAAATTTCAAGATTTCCTCCAGAATCAAGTCTACATTAAGAGGTTAGTTCACAGAAAACTAAGTCTATATAAAGAGGTTAGTTCACAGAAAACTAAGTCTATATAAAGAGGTTAGTTCACAGAAAACTTTTCAAGATTTCCTCCAGAATCAAGTCTACATAAAGAGGTTAGTTCACAGAAAACTTTTCAGGATTTCCTCTAGAATCAAGTCTACATAAAGAGGTTAGTTCACAGAAAACTTTTCAGGATTTCCTCCAGAATCAAGTCTACATAAAAAGGTTAGTTCACAGAAAACTAAGTCTACATTAAGAGGTTAGTTCACAGAAAACTTTTCAGGATTTCCTCCAGAATCAAGTCTACATAAAGAGGTTAGTTCACAGAAAACTTTTCAGGATTTCCTCCAGAATCAAGTCTACATTAAGAGGTTAGTTCACAGAAAACTTTTCAGGATTTCCTCCAGAATCGAGTCAACATAAAGAGGTTAGTTCACAGAAATCTTTTCAAGATTTTCCTCCTGAATCAAATCTACATTAAGAGGTTAGTTCACAGCAAATTTTTTTTAGGATTTCCTCCAGAATCGAGTCAACATAAAGAGGTTAGTTCACAGCAAAAAATTTCAAGATTTCCTTCAGGATCAAGTCTTCATTTAGAGGGTAGTTGACCGTGTAATTTTCAAGTCCACCTTAAAAGGGTAGTTCACAATGTAAAATTCAAGATTTCCTCCGAATCAAGTCCACATTAAGAGGTTAGTTCACAGTGTAAATTTCAAGATTTTTTCTGGAAATCAGCCTACATTAATTCAGAGGTTAGTTCACAGTTTTTTTTTTCAAGATTTTCTGCGAAATCAGTCTACATTATAAGGTTTATCAGTCTGGGTTAAAAGGTTTAAATTTCAAAGTGAAAATTTCCTCTTCCGAAGTCAGTCTGCATTATCATTATGAAATGCAAGCTTCCTTTAGGAAACCTATAATTCTGTGTCCAAAGAGTTAAAATCTATTTAACTTTTATTTTACAAATAAAACCTATAAATAGATTTTATTTTCCTTAAAAATACCTGGTCCAGAGGATATAAAACTTTTCATGCTCAACTCAACTGAGCATAATATCATGTTAAATACTACATCTGAGAGTTTGAAAGCATGAAAAGTCTGTATTTTTTCAGCATTTTAGTTTTTGTGAGCAGTTGAAATTCTGTGCTCAGTTGAGTTGAGCATTAAAAAAAGTTTTCTAACCTTGTGCCTGTATTTTTTGCAGAAAAGTCTGTCAGCTTATTTTTTTTATGGCCAATATTGTTTTTGGTGCTTGTAAATGTGTTAAAAGTGTATTTTTGGAACAGCTGCCTGTGCCCTTGTGTTTGCTCCTGAACCTTATGGGTGCTGCATAGCTAGAGAATGCCAGGTGAGTGTCTTTTGATGTCAAGTTTACCAGGCAAGGCTTTGAGAACGCTTGTTGACATCGAAAGGCTTGCCGAGCGATTTAACGTGCATTCTCATAGCCAAGTCTGGTAACTTTGATATCAAAAGACGCTAACATGGTATTCTATTTATCAGTTTACCCATTGTTGAACACTCTTCAAACTAGCAATTATGACGTAATTTTTATTTTTGTGTTGATTCAGCGTCATTAGCGACGTCATTCAAAAAGTGCAACGTCATCATGACCTGAAAAGGTAACATGCCGTGAGATAGGAAACGTTTATTAGGTTATGTTGAAACAATTCAGTTAATATTAGGGGTGACTGATAAGTTCTGATGAAATGTTTTACACAACTTTTTTTCCATTTTTCAAACAGATTAGATCGTCCAGCAGCAACAATTCAACCAAACAAGTCCAATGAGAATGTAAAGAGAAAACGTCGAGCTCTGTCAAATACTTTACCAGACACACACGAAATGAACAAGTACACATACCAGCCGGCCCCAGTTGATAGCCACAAAGTAGTCCTGTCCACGCCGACATTGGATACAGTAATGAAAAAGAACGGAAGTGTGCCGAGGGTCCCCACTGTGCCATCGGTCCCCAAAAAAGATATCAATAGAACAAAGTCTAAGGAGAATCCCTACTTCAAGGCTTTGGTGTATGAAAACAGAGAATTGTTTATTCCTAATCTGGGTCATTACAAAGATTATAAAATTGAGGTTAGTTCATTGGACATTCTCTTTTCATGATTTTTTTCAAGACCCACTGTTTCAAAATACTATCAGGGTGTCAAACAGTTTGGATCCAGATCAGGCCTGACATTTTGTCAGGCCTGATATGGGTCCGAACTGTTTGCAAGGGCATCAGTCACCACTTGCATGCCACTTTTTGACTGTTTCAAAATACTATTAGGGTGTCAAACAGTTTGGATCCAGATCAGGCCCGATGTTTTGTCGGGCCTGATATGGGTACAAACTGTTTGCAAGGGTATCAGCAGAAGACTGAAGTCACTACTTGCAGTCAAAGTATTAAGTTGGGGGTTTTCTTTGATAAAATTTGGGTCAAATAGGCCTTATTTTAAAATGCAGAATACATTATTATCGGCCGACAAAGTCAGAGGATATAGTTTTGGCGTCGTCAACCCATTCTGTCCATATGTCCGCAAGTTTTGTCCGTCCGGAACCATATCTCACTACCTATTGGTCAGATTTGATGCATTCTTGGCATATATGATTAGTACCATGGACTCAATATCCTATAAGTTTCATCAAAAGCGACTCCTTAACACTTGAGTCATTGCCCTTGTCTTAGTATAGGCAATTATAATGCAAAACCATTATTAGCTTTTAGCTTACCTGAGCAGAAGGCTCAAGGTGAGCTATTGTGATCGGTCTTCGTCTGTCCGTCGTGCGACCCTCCGTAAACTTTTTCTTCAAACAACATCTCCTGAACCACTGGTCCTAATTAAATTTCATATAACTTCACATGAATGTTCCCCATGATTTGCATAAATGGTTCCGCTCCACTGAACAGAAGGGACTTCTGTAAGCTTATTTTAAAATAAATAAATAAGAACAGTGGTGAGCAAGAAAAAGAATCCATTATTCGTGTGAGGGTAGGATAGAAAAATCCGACCCTCGGGATCACCGTTTGTCATCACACGGCAAGCCTACTGATGCCAAACAGTGATTCTCCGGACAAATTTTTCTACTCTACCCTCACACTCCTGATAGATTCTTATAATACAAACTAACAAGAAGTATCTTAACCATTTTCTTGATATGTTTATAGGTGATAGCATGCCAGGAGCGGGATCCCAATGCCACTGACAGGGCAATGTTGTGCAGTCATAGAGCTTTTGAAATGGGCAGAACTCTTCCTGATAGTAAGTAGGAATGGTTTATAGTCAGGGCTCACCCTGCCATTAGCCATTGTAGCCATTTGCTACTAAAATGTAGAGTGGCTACAAATATAAGTCATTGGCTTAAAGTAAAGTCTAGGAGTTTTAAAAATTACATATTTGCAAAAAAGTGTATTTTGATCAGCTTTTGGATTTCCAATATTGCTTTGATTATATCTTCACACTTTATTATTGTGTCATATTTTACTCTTTGAATGCTGGATTTTTCAATACCATCAGGGTATCAAACAGTTTGGTTCCAGATCAAGCCCAACAAAACGTCTGCTTGCAAAGGTTATCAGCAGATACCAAAAGTCGCCCCTAGTGGGCAAAGAGTTTTAAATATAAAACAACTTGTTGATACTACTTTCTGTTATTTCATTTGGCTCCAACCTTTTCCATTTGACTAAAGTGTTTGCTACAACTAATTCTGAACCAGGGTAAGTCTTGATATTTCATCGAGTGCTAGTAAGTCAAATAGAAAGTGTGTCAGTTAGTCAGAAGTTTTACTGACAGCTAGTCAGAATAGTATGTTGTCTGAGAGAACGGGGTTACTATCAGTGAGGCAAGATTGTTATACTGTTAGTCAGTCAGTGTGATTCTACTTTGGTCAGAATATTAAAACTTTAAAAAGATTTTACTGTCATGAAATCAGAATGGTTTTACTTTCAGTAAGTCAGAATATTTACAGTCAATGAGTTTGATCTTATTTACTGGCGAAACAAACAAACAAACCATCTCTTTATTTCTAGGCTCAGATAACAAAGCGGTGAAGGCTGCAACACATTATCACACTGGGGCTTGGCAAAAAAACGATGTTATATCACTATTGTTATATAACTTCCATTCCAGCACATTGGGCCTAAATGGCAATGAAGCCCTCTGCTGCTGTGTATTAATGGGAAAGAAGCCCGCGGCCAGTGATTGGTCAATGATCTGCCGCTTTGCGACACATTAAATCTAGATTAAATATACAACTGTCAGCGATTGAAGCCCGTCAGGTTTCTATAGTAAACACTTATTAGGTATATAACAATGCCTGTATTAGAGAATGGTTTTACTGTTAATGATATAGAAATGTTTTGTCCTAATCACAGAATTGTTCTACAGCCAATAATTCAGAATTGTTATGCAATCTATATGGTAAGAATGGTTTTACTGTCAATCAAGTCATAATTTGAGGACTATAAGTTAGTGAATTAGATGGTTGTTTAGCTTTATGTATACCATCAAGTATCAAGGGTTTATTAAGCAAAGGTAATTCGCGTAAAATTGTGATTATTTTCTTATCCATCAATTTAAACATGTGTTTTGGGTGCTCAAACACACCGTTCATACGATTTGGCGAAAACAGACGGATACGGAAAAAACAGTTGTTTACCAGAGCGCGTGCCTTTTGGCGGTTGAGTATTTTTGTCTATTTTTCTCATGTTTATATAGCCTTATCGCGAGGGAAACAAAGCAGACTTTTTGTATTCATTTAACTGCATAGGGATACGCTAAAATTTACTTCATTTCTTTATTGATGGGTGAAAATTGAGATAAGAATGTTTGAAAATACAACCTCGTTGGGGATCTGTTGCATTTGTGACCATTTTTTTTCAATGAAGCAAACATCGTTTCAGATTATGGTTTTTAGCTGATCGTAGCCCAGTCTCTTGTGCAAACATCGATTAAAAACGCGTTGCTGAACGGCAGCTTAAAATTGTCAAAATTGCCATTATTTTAGACCACGTGCATATTTCACGGATATGTATCATGACAGTCGGTCTATACGGTGTTAAACAGACATTCGAAATATTTATGATACTGGGCTGAACAGTTAAACAAAAGCTATAGCAGAATGTGTAATATGTAGAGCATGCGTAAGCTTCTGTTATGCCATGTCCCATTAAACACTTTTTTAATTATATAATGCAGGTACGACAAGTATATGGGTGTTTTGTTGTCTGTGTAGGTGCACAAGTACACAGGCGACTCTGAAATCTGTGTTCAGTTTTTCCATGTAAGTTTGGGACATATACTCAAAGATATGCCTTCCAAGTCTATGACTGCCAATACTCAATTGACCTGAGCCTTAGGACTTGGGCAATAGTAGCAGGCCGTCCTTGACGCATCGGGAACTAGTTTTAATTATATGAATAAGTAGTAAATATTATTCCTCTGTTCCCCAAAACCTCCTGTAGGGCCTCTATAGTGTCTTGCTATGGATTATTCTTTCCAATATTATTATGGACACACTGTTCAAATGACTGGCCGCTGTTTACAGTCACTATACCATAAAAGATACCAGACGTTTAGTGTACAGTGCAAGGGTACTATTGCCTAGGGGTATGGTTTTGTTTGGAAAGTGGTATTCTGTTAGAGTAAGTTTATTTCCACGGCAAGAAGAACATGAATTAGACAACACAAAGATCCATTCTACTGAATGGGCTGCTCATTATTATCTATACCCATGGGCGTAGACTATCGAAGGCAGACGCACTTTATAAATGACCTAAGTGATTGGATTGATTTAGTTTCATTTAAAATCAATGTGATATACAGAAGGACAATTGATATTATTCAAATACTACTTATTATCTGTACTTGACTCCCCCTATTTCAAATAAAATGGATCGTGGAGGGAAAAGGATAAGGGAATAACCCTTATGTAAAATAAGTGATGTGCGTGACCTTATTGTGCCTGATAAGACCATAAACAGTCTGATCTCATGTGCGGATCCAAAGGGGGCGACAGGGGGTCCAGACCCCCCCCTCCCCCGAAATATCACAAAAATATAGGGTCTCTTAGCAATACTGGTCCGGATACCGAGAGAAATCACAAAGCTAGCAAGCCAGCATTCAATGTTGGGTTATCATTGGCACGCCAGCAAAACGCCATTTAAGTGGCGGTTCGCCGGCGGGCCGATGATGACCCGATTTTAGTGTTATTTGGATCCTATTTCTTTTCATAAAAAAAAACGTTGTCAGAGTTGGACACCCTCTGACAAAACTTTCTGGATCTGCGTTTGGGGCTACATTCTTTGCTATACTGTTTTGATAATGGACATAGAAGCGAAACATTGAGTAAATTGTTGTCTGACTGAATCTGTCCAGGATGATGACCTATTCAAATTGTTTAATTTTTAAATGACCAGGGGTTTTATATGTGTGTAGATAATCTTAAACATAGCTATTGTCCTAGATATTACGAATTAACTTTTTTAAATGATCCTCTTCCTCCACCCCCCCCCCCCCCCCCCCCCCCCCCCCAATCATCATCATCATCATCATCATCATCATCATCATCATCATCGAGGTGGCTCAGTGGTAGAGAGCTTGACACGAGATAAAGAAGTTGTGGTGGGCACTGTCTTGTGTCCTTGAGTAAGACACTTTATAATCTTCTTAGTAGTACTGGTTTAACCAACGAAGAACCGTCCTGTTATGACTGAAAATTAGTTGACAAGTCATCTGCTTATTTTTCACGTAGTTAATATGGCGAACAATATGGACTCAGATCAGACTGCTCCCTGGTCAGGGTTCATAGCGTTTGCATCCATTATAAGTTCTAGTCTGCAGTGCACTTGAATATATGCAGCAGGTGTAATAAGCAGACATTATCTAAAGGACAATATGCTGGCATGTTTTGGGTTATCTATTTTACTTTGCTCCATTTTAGACTAAAAATCCATTCACCTACATGCTGATTTGCGAATCCAGTATGACTTTGTACTGGCAAATAGAACACATCCTATTCCCAATGCTTTTGGAAGCATGCATGACCCAGTAATAAGGAATAATAAAGTATTTACGCGAAAAACATTTGTATTGTATGACAAAGTCTGACTAACTAAATTTTGCTGTCAAAATTCCCTTCAGTACCAGTTTAATTAAGGAAGACCCGCCCGAAAAAATCTAATCAAACAAGCAAAGTAAGAGTGTTATGCCTTAAGCACAGACAATTTTAAACTTTGATATTGCCCCAAAGGTACATGTACATGATCAAAGGGTTTGCATCATCATCATCATCATCATCATCATCATCATCATCATCATCATCATCAGTAGTAGTAGTAGTTTAAACTAAAGCAAAGTTGTGTTGCCTTTTGAAGTTGCATTATACTTGCGGTATGAGGTATAATAAAAGTAATTGCGGCATCTACGTGTTCACTCCGACAGTTGATACGCATTTTTCTAGTGCAACTACAGCCACATCGTTTTTCCAGGATCGTCGAGCAAGGCGATCTATTTTGCTGTCGAGTAGGATGAGGCGGGAATCATAGGGCGTCATAAGGCGCAGCCCAGATGTTGGACAGTGTCAATCGCGCTGAGTGGAGGCGTGGGTGTTTTAGTAGTGTAAGCGTTTGGTGGCTCCCTTGTGGAGCCAATCAAGGGGTTTAGATGGCTAGCCCTAACCTCGCCTCATACGCATGGACCAGGACGTATGTTTTTTTTTTGTTAGAGCGTGTATGTGTTGGAAATGCCTTCTAGCGACCTTTAGAATTGGTTTACGGACACCAATTACATTTTTCAGACTGGACCTAAATTACATCGTTGTCTTCAATTACATCAGCAATAAGCTAGACCTTAGTCTGCTAAGCTTTTTTTTTTTTTTTTTTAAAAAAAACGACACCTTTCTCGAACCTGGGCCTGCTTCCGGGGTTAAATCTGGAACTAAAAAGTGTCTGTTACTTGCGATGTACCAGTACTAACTAAATAGCCTGATCCTGGGTTGAACAAGTATTCGATTGCATATTTGTACAGGGGCGGATCCAGGATTTCCGGAAAGGGATTCATATGTAGAAATGGCTGTGGTTCACTTTGCTGATCTTATCTCATTTTTCTTAAATATCCCATGGAAATGAAATTCTTTGGTCTTATTGAGACCAAATTATTTAATTTTCTTAGGATATCAATAAACTGGGGGCAGGGAGGGGGTTCGAGTGTACCCCCTGATCCCCCTCTAGATCCACCACTGTTGTATGTGGTGTCTTGCCGTTGCAACGCTGTTATCTTATATTGTTTTAAAATACTGGATAATCTCTTAAAATTACTTTTTTTCTATAAAGCTGACACTAACGGTTGATACTGTGTTTGGGGTCTGCATTGTCCCCGCTTAGTGTAAACATAGTACTGTTTACAGTAACGGGAGCAATATCTCCCGTTATTGTCAACGTTTACACTAACGGGAGCGTTTACACTAACGGGTGCTACATAGCCTCGTTCCCTGGATATACAGTACCAGATTCCTGGGATGTACATGTACCAGAAACATGTGCGGATCCAGAGGGGGGGATAGGGGGTCCGGACCCCCCCCCCCTGGAAAATCACAAGTGATATGGGTTTCTATAGAAATTAGCAATAGGACCCCCCCCCCCCCCCCCTGGAAAAAGTTGGACCCCCCCCCCCGAAAAATGTTGGACCCCCTCTGGATCCTTGGAAAAGTATAGTTATCTCTGTAATAAGACCATTGGACCCCCTCTGAAAGCTGTAAAATAAGTTGAGGACTCAAAAAAAACAAAAAAAAACAAGAAAAACAAGAAAACGCTGTGCAGACTGTTTTCTGGCCGCCAGGCCTGGACCCCCACCCTGAATTTTATTCCTGGATCCGCGCATAATTAGTAAGATTGATCAATTCTCTATCAAGACTTTGAATTAACATATGCAACGTCTGCCTCGTACCGTTTCATAAAAGTGTTCCAAAACGACTGGTTTCCCAGTATCTACCGTCCGATATTGCCCATATCAAACTGAAATACACCGACTGAAATCTCCCGTATGCCACGTGCCACTAAGCAACCAAATACAATATCAAATGCAGTACAAAAAACTGTTGGTAGGTGGGTAACTGGAAGGCGACGATCAAAGTGAAACCCATCGCTTAAAGCTGGCGTTCAAATTCAAGGTATTCAATGAATAAAATACAGAAACAACTTACCCGCCAAATGTCGCGTGCATCAGTAAACAACTGTTTTCGCCGTATCCGACCGTTTTGCTACCGAATTATCAATATCGGATGTACACTGTGTCAAAAGAACCATCTTGTCGAGACGGTTCTTTTGAGTGCCCACAACATATGTTTTGGTTGAGGAATAAGAAAAATAATTTTCAGTTATGCACTCAAATCTGGGGACCTGTTGATAACGTGCATATGTTTATCTTTCAGAACACGCGGACAATGTGAACACCTCAACTGTTGAGAGTACCGTGGTAAACAACAGAACTGGGGCAGTGAATATCCGCTGGTCAGATCCTATTAGCCCTAACGGCCTGATTCTGACGTATGAAATTGAATACAGCAAGTCTAACATCCAGAATGTAAGTTCACTTAGCCTACTTTAACCTTTGCCTATTATTTGTCATCTGTCGATAATCTTTGCTAACAGTTTGGGCACAAGTCAGGCCTGACATTTGCTAATATTTTGGATCCAACCTGTTTCACACTCTGATATTATTCCTGAAATTTTTTATGAAAAAGTTAATTTTGAAAAAAATATGCTTAGAAAGTAAACCCATCAGCCTTATTTCCTTGACCATATTGATGGGTGAAAGTTTTCAGGATTATTCCTGAATTCAGGATTTTGAGGCTGACTTTCCATAGAAAGTCAGCCTCATAATGCTGAATTAGGCAGATTAAAATGGCTTCTCTGGTTTATTTTGAGTTCATCTTAGGACAATTGACCATTTTACTTGAAATTATTAATGATTTGTAGGCATACAACAAGTTTTAAGATTTGAATTTCAAAAGTTCAGGATTATGGAAATTTGAACTTTTACCCATGCATATCACATGCACTCGATCATTCTTCATTGTCACGTCTACCAAAGGATCAAATTCTTAACCACAGATGAATTTGAAAAATAACTGCCCCAGGAAGAGAATGGAAAATCGGTTAATGTCAAGCAATAGCCTATCGCACATTTATCCTTGCTTAGTACTGGCTCAACCCAGGAAGACCTGTCCTGACATAACTGAAAAAGTGTTGACTGGGGCTTAAAGAATCAAACAAACAAAGATATCTAAAAATCTATTACAGCTATGAGCTGAAAACTTGGTCAGCTGATAGAATATAATGATTAGGTTACTTGGTGAAAAAAAAGTTTTTTGAGTTATTGCCCTTTTAGAATTTTTAAAATTGAAAACTTGTAATAAAGATATCTCGAAAACTATTATAGCTAGCAGCTTCAGATATGGTCAGCTGATAAAAGATGATATGTAGACTACCTGATGAAAATAAACAAAAAAAAAGTTTTTTTTAGTTATTGCCCTTTGCAAATTTGGACATTGAAAACTTTTAATCAGGTTATCTAGTAGCTTCGAGTAGTATAGCTTCAAACTTAAGATGACCCTTGTCTTAAGAGAGAGTACCATCCTTATGGACAAGCATATGGTTGGGTGCTCAGTGTTTCTAGTTTAAAATAAAAATCAGCAGACATGAAAAATTATCCAATATAGGGCAAATAGCTAAATGATTCAAGAGAACACTATTGTTTATATTTCAGGTAAAACCTACCTTGATCTGTATCACATACAAGATGTACCGAGATGTTGGCAAGAAGGGCCACACCCTGGAGAATTTGGATGCTGGAAACTACACCTTCAGGTTACGGGCAACTTCCATAGCAGGGAATGGATCTTGGACTGAATACATGACCTTCAGCATACCTGACCTAACTGGTAAGAAGTTGTTTGCAAGATTTATTAAATAATTGAAATTTATTTTTCTGCGTTTCACTGAGGTATGAAATGTTGGGAAAATTACATCTAATTTGCATGAATAAAATTAGATGTAATCTTCCTGACATTTCATACCTCAGTGAAACGCAGAAAAATAACTTTCAATTCTTATAATTACAACTTCTTTCCTTATTCTTTCTCCTAAGTATTTTTTTTAATTATGCTTTCCTTAAAATTATGTTTCCAGTTAATAACGTTTCACACATTTAGACGTCGGCGTGCACTATGATGCGAACGTAGACGTCATGACGTTAAAAAAACAAGATGGCGGTGAGATCGCATTAGACGAATGAATGTCCCAGCTCCTCATGAATACAAACCGAAAAATGAAATGCAGGTCAATACGATCAGATGAATGTTCTTGACCAATCAGATTAAGGGATCTCAATAATGCTATGACAGTTGTAATTATTAGCCTGTAAAGCCATACTTTTAAAACTCTTTTCTTGCTTGGTAACAACTTTGTTGTCTGCTGATAACCTTTGCAAACAATTTGGACCTAGATCAGGTCCAACTGAATGGCAGTCCTTATCAAATTTGTAAGGGCTTTATTTTTCGCGAAATGTATGAAGTTTCGTGAAAATAAAACTTTTGCGAAATGGCGAAATCACTTTGTCATTTACTGATATAGGTAAATCATGCCCTAGTTGCACATTTTTAAATTTGCAAATATGTCTTTTAACACTATTTGAGAAAATAAATAAAATTATTGGGAAAATTTCAGAATTTACATTGTTGCTTTTGTTGTTTCAGGTGATGAAATGTCAAAAGAGGTGTTGATAGCCATCATCCTAGCGTGTCTAGTGTTCGTTATCTTTGTCACCGTATTCCTCGTTTGGTTCATTGCAAAGAAAAAGTAAGTACACTGCTTGTAGTTCAAATAATAATAATAAGCATAGCACAGTGGCTCAGTTGGTAGAGCATTAGACTGATGATCAAAGGTTTGCTAGTTTGAACCTTACTGCCTGCAGAGTCACTGTATTGTGACCTTCAGCAAGACTACTTATCCACTGTTTAGTACTGGTTCAACCCAGGAAGACAGAAAATTGGCCTGACATGACTGAAAATTGTTGGCTGGAATATAAAGCATCAAAACAAACAAAATAATAAGCATGACCTGCCCTTTATCTTTCAAAATTTGAAAATGTTCTAAAATTTCGAACATGTTGCCTGCCAAAAAGGCTTGACAAACAGTACAGACCCAGATCATGGTGTTTCTTGCCTTATTCCTACAGTGTGGCTGTCACTGCAAGCTGTTCCTTGGGCCTTTCTGCAGAGCCCACATCATCTGGCACAATGCTCTTGTCTGGGCTCATACCAGCAGACTCCGCTCTCTCGTGGTCCATCTCTCAGCCTCTGCTATGGCTGGCTTTCTGGGGACTTCAAGCCGGGTTCCACGGGCAACCTCTGACCTACTTACGTCACCTCAAAGGTTGTGAAACCCATCACCACCACAAGAAGCAGAATGATCAGGGTCTTCCCTATAGTTTTTTTGTGAATTGAGAACAGCGAGTGAAAAGTGTTCAAAATGTTTAGAACATTTTCCTTGCTTTATATGTCAAAATAAGGAAGTCTTATGCTGCATAGGTTGTAGTAAAAAGGTTGGAAGTCTTGCAGTAGATCTAAATAAGGTTTTTTCTGTGTAATAGTTCAAAAAAAGGAGGTTAAGTCCTTTTCTTAAATCTATTAGTCAAAGTTAGAGAAAAAGGCTCTCTTTCTTAAGCTAAATTAGATAAAGATCAATACTCTTTGTATGTGGATTAAAAAAAGATTAATGCCCTCTTTGTAAGGTCAAAATAAGGAAAACTAACTGCCATGCTTATTATGTAGAAGACTAGAAACCACAAAACAGGTACTTTGGCAAACAGTGAAGACCCATATCGCCGCATTTCATCACAGTCTACACTGTTAAGTCAAAGTCAATCTGCAGAGAAAAAAATTAAGGGTGGGGGGGGGGGGGGATTATAACCTGTGACCTCTCAATATATACAATAGACCATCCTGACTTAATTGTATGTAGCTTTATGAAATATTCCATTGGTCTTAAAAGGGTTAATAAAAGAAAATTTCTCATTTGATTGTTTGCTGTTTTCCTTCTTCCAGGTTTGGTGTAGATGTTAAGGGAACAACGTCTATCAACCCGGATTACATCATGGATTTTGGTAAGTTCCTTTCCACACCGGGTAGGCGGCAATTGAAAACGTTAATACTATGGATGAATGCAGAACAAAAATCGTTTGAAACAGAATTTTAGATTTCCGTTTGTCGCCCGACTGGCGGCAAATGGAAATCAAAAACACTGTTTCAAGCGATTTTTGATCCGCGTTTGTCCATTGTTAAGAGCATTTTTGATTGCCCTCTATCAGGTGTGTTTTCAGTTTACTCCAAATGGTCCAAATTAAAGGGGACTTCAACAATGAAATCATATGAATCTGAATTGTAATCTCTCATAAACTCTCTGCCCCCCTGGGAAATTTTGCATGCTTTTTTGTCGTCTGCTGAGTTTGTTCAAAATCAACTATTTTGAAAAATTCTTTCAGGAACACCATCAAAGTGTCTAACAGTTTGGATCCAGATCAGGCCTGTCGTGCCTGCTCTTGGTCCAAACTGTTTGCAAAGGTTATCAGCAGACGTCAATAGGTGGCAATGAGTTAAACCATGAATTCTGCAGCAAAACTGAATCTTAATCAGACAAAAAATAAGTTACGGTAAATCTTGTATTAGTTCGTACACTCGAATAGTTCGTACACCATAAATTATTTATGACCGGTCAGCTCAAAATGTCATGTATTAGTTCGTACAGTGGTCATTTTTCATATTTGTAATTTTAATAGTTCGTACACAACGTTTTTTCCGTTCATTTGGTCAATCAGTGTGTCTCTACGATGCTTTCGTTTTTCGTCGAGCACGTCAGTTAACAAAAGGAGCGTTTCGCCTGTCAGTGCGATCGTCATTGTCGCTTATGCGCGTGCATCCAGCATTGATGCATGCCAAACTTTTATTCAATGATAAACGCTAGGTTCAATGAACGTCGGACTGATGAAAATCTCGGAGATATTTTGTCCTGTCATGACGAAAATCGAATACATGTACACAACCACGCGCGCGTGCACACAGTGTCGTCCTACGTGTCTGTGATCATTGAGCCTTTCTGGTCTTTCTGTGTCATAAATATGCCCAAGCGTCTTAATTTTTTTGAATCACTGGATCCGAGCATGACGAAACCATATCGGCTGGTGTTTATCACAAATGTTATCAGCGAAGGCTCAGGTGAGCCTGTGCTTTTGTGCAATCTCGTCGGGTAACTCAAAGTTTTGGAGTGGATGAAGAATCTAGACACCTACGTACCCCCACTAATTAGCTGTGCTTTAAATGTGCGTGCATCAATTTCATTTCTGAGTTTCACCAAAAGGCGCACGCAATAAGCGTAATAAAATAACTATTATACATTGTATATCCGATGGAACTTTTTATCAAACAAAGACGACACTGATGAGCCTAGCGCGGCGTCCTCATGAAATTGTATTATCGGTCTTACACATTAAATGATTCCTGTGGATCATCACACGTACGCACAGACGCACAAACCAAGATGAAAAGTGATTTGTACATGCTTCTGAATCATACTTTACATTGGGCTGTCTATGAAACGAGCCAGCTCATGAGATTAAATGGTACCTCTCGCACATGCAACCAGCGAAGGCTCAGACGAGCCTGCACATCCGCACAGTCTTGCCAGGGGCATAAATGCTCACATACAAGGAATGTATACTCAACGTCAGTGAAAAGTTACCAGTAAATCACATTCACTTAACAAAGGGCAATGTTTAGTTCATCCTGTACGAAGAACTGCGGATACTTCAACACTAAATTTTATGGCATAGGGTGCCATGCATCATCACTATGGAAAACGGTATTCATCACACCCGAATGCATTATAATCATTCCTTGACGGACTCCTGCAGTTTCCGTTGCATTGTATAGGGAAAAGCAAAGTTTTGGTGCTACCTTAAAGTTTGAGTCTCATTTTTCGCGTTTAATGGGATTACCTAACCCATTTTTGTGGCGTTTTCAATGAAAATGTCTAGGGCATGTGTTGGCATGTTGTCTTCTGAAAATGATGATTTCAAATTCTTAAAAACTGCAAAAAACATAAAATGCACGTGCATCACGGGCACCATAGTTCCAGGGGTCGTGTAACTGTTTTATCTCTCCAAATCAGCTTGTCGTTGACCAGAAACATGAACGTAACAGTAGCCAAAGAGCTGCATTATATATTTTCCGAAATATCGAAACTTTGATACTGGTAACTTTTCATTGACGCTGAGTATAGATGAAGGTGCATGTCTAAAGTCAGGCTTATAGTCCCACTAACACCGCAACAAGATAAGAAAAAAAAATGGTCGAAAAAGCCTCTCGTTTACCGTCCGTGTATATTTAAATTTGCAACTTAGTTTTTTTTACCCATTTCCGCGAGAAACTTTTTTGTATGCAAACAACAAAGGCGCAGATCAGCCAGCGCACCTGCGCAGTTCTACCAATTATCTCTAGAAAGTATGATAGCTAAACCAGCTACATGCAAAAAATAAAAAATAAAATTCCTATCAGACATGCGTGCGCGGATCCAGACAATTCCAACGGGGGGGGGGGGGGTCGAATTGCTTCTCGAGGGAGGTTCGTACCAGTTTTTCTTCTAGGAAACGTATGGCAACTTATGATTTTCATGGGGAGGTCCGGACCCCCTGCCCCCTCTGTCTCCGCCCATATCAGAGTTTCAAACAGTTTGGATTCACATTTTATTTTTTGCTGGGCCTGGTCAATTCACATGGGAGCGCAGTGGCTCAGTGGTAGAGTGCTTGACTCGAGACTGAAGGGCCGCGGGTTCGAGCCTCACCGGCGTCACTGCGTGGTGGTCCTTGAGCAAGACACATTTATCCTAGCTTAGTACTGGTTCAATCCAGGAATACCCGTCCCTGTATAACTGAAAGATTGTTGATGGGACGTTAAGAATCAAATCAAACAAACAAGTGGTCAATTCACAAAAACGTCTGCTAATTATATCAGCTGACGCCAAGGGCAAAGACAGCATGATCCTTTTGAAGATCAAAGAGACCGCGCACATCAATTCCGGCCACGTGTTGTTAAGTTTTGGGTCGCACGTGATGATGGCCTTGACGCAAGAAAATGTACATTACACATTAAACAGTGGCCCAGGCGATATGAACAAGTCGAATAGGGTTCATGCGCGAATCCAGGAATTTTTGTCAGGCGGGGGGTGGGGGGGGGGGGGGGTCGAGGCTCGACGGCCAGAAAACAGTCTGGACAATGTTTTTTTTAGTCATCAACTTATTTTACAGTTTACAGAGTGGATCCAATGGTTTTATTACAGAGGGGAGGAGGGGGTCCAACTTCTTCCAGGGGGTGGGGGTGTCCATAGAAACCCATATAACTTGTGATTTTCCAGAGGGGGGGGGGTCCGGACCCCCTAATCCCCCTCTGGATCCGCACGTGGGGTCGCCTGACGCCACTGTTTGCTTACAGAATCATGGTCTATCAAAATTTAAATAAAACTGAAAAATACCACCCAACGACGACTAAACGGAAAAAAGCTATCTCCTGCTGGTCGAGATAGCAAGTGCGGATCCAGAGGGGGGTCCGGATCCCCTGGAAAATTACAAGTCATATGGGTTTCTATAGGGTATAGGCAATTGGACCCCCCTGGAAAAAGTTGGATCCCCATGGAAAATGTTGGACCCCCTCTGGAACCTTGAAAAATGATAGTTTTCTTCGAAATTAACCATTTGACTTCAGTAAAATAAGCTGAGGACTAAAATAAACATTGTCAGGGCTTTTTTGTCAGATTGATGCGGACCCCCCCCCCCCCCTCCTGACGAAAAATCCTGGATCCGCGCATGGAAAGCAAGGTGTACACGGGATAGCATAGCGTTCAAATAGCAGTGCGAAGACTAGCATGTGCATCCAACCCTCTTTCTGGCTGTAAAAGAGTCAGTCAGCCTCAAATCACGAAAGACAGATTTTCTCATGTAATGGCTTTTTCATGGTCAAGCGACCGAAGATGACAAAGTACGGGAATCTGGTTCTACGTTGATTGCCATTATCATAATCTTAAAATGCTAACAGCCTAACACCGAGCTATATTGGGTCCGAGCTAACACGTAAGGGGGTGTGCGAACAAGCTGAGCATGTTATGTCGCCACAAGGAACACGACGAATGATGGAGACTCGAACCAACCAACCTATGCAGAAATATAGGTGTTCATACAAAGCCTTTAAATGGATTAAGCATTCGCAAAAACGTAAGTTGTGGGTCTTTTTACAATATGAAGGCAGAGAAATGTACTACTCTTATTCATAAGAGTTCTGCGTTCCAGTTGTTCATATTTCATATTTAGAAGTCGCCATTTTCATTTTCAGTTTTCGTTCCAAATCAATGAGTTTACGCGTACGTCTAACCTGTAGGACTGAATGTACGTACATGTATTGTCTTGTCTACTACTATGCTGCACTTTCGAGGGCTCTAAGAAAATAAGAATCTACATCGTGACCAAAAACGAAAGCTGCGATAGACATTGCTTTGTTACGTTGTAGAGCTAGCCGTCGGTAGTGAACAGATGTTGTATTTTTGTTATGGTTCCTCGGACCCGGTGGGTCCGAATATGATTCCAATCAAGACAATCGTCATAGAAAAAGTCCGAGGTGACATCTCTTCCGTAAAGCAGGCCTATGTAAAGTTGGCCTGTAACCGGGTATAACGCACATTGCATGTGAGTCGGTTGAAACGGCAATCCGGACTTTTTTGTTTGGTTGTTTATTTTCAATCTTTCACCATGCTATTAAGAATGTTAGTTTAATTGAAAATACTGATCAGACATTCAGCCTGTAATTAGGCTAAAAGGATAAACAGAAATTCCTCCCTCTTTGGCAATGTTCGCATGTTTTTGGTCCCGTTTTTCGATCTTCAGAATTTCATTTTATTAGTTCGTACAGTCCCGTTTCTCAGAAAAATAATTTTTATTAGTTCGTACACAGCGAAAAATAATTATTTTTTACTGTACGAACTAATACAAGATTTACCGTACTGATATTTGTATATTATAAAATGGGAACCATGAATTCTGCAGCAAAACTGAATCTTAATCAGACAAAAAATAAGTTACTGATATTTGTATATTAAAAAATGGGGAAGCATGGAAGGCAGCCATTTTAGGCAGTCTCAAGTTACAAAGCCCTAATTAAATATGTATAAATAGAAAAACTGATTGCCTGCTTTTCAATGTAACTTTGTTAATATTTTTATTGATTTTTCTGTTGAAAATACACTGGAGGGTCGATATAAGGCGCTACTTGGGGCCCACATATAAGAGATCAGATCGCTAACAAGGGGTCTATTCTGTGATTCGATAATGAGATACCCCACCCACCATCTTATAAAGAATGTCAGTCCTGATCTGTATCCAAACTGTTTAAAACTCTTATAGTGTTCCCAACACTCGAGGCCACACTTTGCGCTACATGATTCCCTACTGCAGGACAGATGTCTACCGGAATTCATTTTTCCCATCAGCAATCAGGCTATGGAACCAGTTGCCGGAGACTATTGTAGCTGCCCCAACCCTTGATGACTTCAAGATGGGGCTGGCCAGCCAGGATAAACTATGTACAGACAATTTTTATCCCTCTTTTAACCTGCACCTTGTTTGAGCCTCACGATCACCTTGTACATAGTTCACCACAGTGCGACAATGCTTCAGAGAAGGCCATGCACTATATTGGAAGAAGAAGAACAACAACAACAACAAAAGCTTGAAAAATTACTCAGCATGCAAAAACTTAAAAAAAAGTGAGAAAACTTTTGTTGTGGTTCTCTGTGAAAGGTATCTCAACGAGACCCCTTTCTGGTTGAGACCCCTTTCTCGTTGAGACACCTTTCTCGTTGAGACGCTTTCAATGAATTTTGTGGACAGATAAGAAAAATGTTAGATCAAGTATTTTTAAGATTGGATTTCTATTTTCAGTTTATGAACCTGATGAATGGGAAGTGGACCGTGACAATGTTGAATTGTTGGGAGAACTCGGACAAGGATCTTTTGGTATGGTTTACGAAGGTGTCGTAAGAAATCTGATATCTGGTAAAGGTGAAGTCAGGGTTGCCGTTAAAACCACAAATTCCAACAGCAGTGATTATGACAGATACAACTTCTTGCAAGAGGCCTCAATTATGAAGTAAGTACAGTGAAGTCCCTTTATAACACGACTTGTTATAACAGAGATTCAGATACAATACCGTAATGTTGTGGCTCCCAAATAATTTTATAAAGGAGTTATAGGAAAATGACCATGAGATGCACTTTCCTATAATTTCTTTGCAAACTAGTCCCTATATAACATGATTCACTTATAACACGGTCTATTCCTAAGGACCCCAAATATATCATTATAAAGGGACAACTGTAACAAGTTTACTGAATTTCGGGTTTTAGACCTAGCCCAGATGGCCGTAAAAATTAAAAAACTGTCTTTTACTTTGTCCATTGCACCCAAAAGTTTATGGTCCAGTAGTGGCTACAGAAATTTCACCACATAGTGAGTTACATCACCAGCAAGTTTTTGACTAGTTTTTTTGAACAAGTAACATGCTATTTAGATATAACGATAATATTTAGAAAATGACTAACATATTTGCTCTCAGTAGCTGACACAATTAAGCTCTTATTTTACTATATGGGCTGTGACATGAGAAAACTTGTTTCCGACTGCTCAGCTATAGAGAATAGCTAGAGTGTTCAAGTTTTGCATGCAGAAAGAGTAGCTAATATACTTTTCAGAAAACTAGTATTTGGGGTTTCTGACTCTGCTCAGCTATAGAGACTAGCAAGAGTGTTGAAGTTTCGCATGCATAAAGTGTAGCTAATGTAATTTTCTGAAAGAATGTTTACTATAACGAATGTTTGATTTCAGGGCTTTTGAATGTCACCATGTGGTACGGTTGATTGGTGTGGTATCTAAAGGACAACCCGCTCTAGTGTTGATGGAACTGATGGCAAGAGGAGACTTGAAGAACTTTCTACGTCAGCATCGCCCAGACGAAGAGGTATGCTTAATCAATTTGGCCCCAAGGTTATAAAACTTTTTCATGCTCAACTCAACTTAGCACGAAATTTCAACTGCTCATAAAAACAAAAGTCTCTCAGATGTTATATTTATCTTGCTAATAAATGTTAAAATGCCAACTTTGTTGGCATTTTAACATTTATGAGCAGGATAAATTTCGTGCCCCAGCTGAGTTGAGTATGAAAAAAAGGTCCAGCTAAGCAAAAAATTGAGCATAAATGTTTTTTTAAAAGTTATCTTATCCATTTGATTTCAACATTTATTTTTGGTGTTCATTGAGACAGTATGTACAACACATATTTTGGTTGAGAAATTTTCAATTACACACTCTTAGGCTTTATTCATATCTATGAAATGCGATAACTGAAATCCTGATATGAATTGCTGATGGGGTCGTGCATAAGAGGCCCAGTCCTGCTACATATTTTGAATTTTTTCCTAAAACATCTCATTACTTCTGATTTAAGTAGAGAAAAGAACATACAATGCAGATTCTAATGCACTTGCTTTTGTAATGCAATGTCTGATTGGATAAAGTTAAACATTGCGACAGTATATCCTGCGATGGAGTGGCCGCCTAAGACAGGTTTTACTGTAATATTTACATGTTATATGCTCTCAGTGCACATAATACAGTTTTTTTGTGCAGGAAAGTTTTTTTTTTGCAGGAAAAAATCAAGACAGGGTATTTGATTCTATAGAAGCCATCTGATCAGGATCTGCACTGTTTTCCTTGCAGCATTTGAACCGTCTATATATGGAAATCCGGCAACTGAACTTGCTAGGACCAAAAGTGAATTTTTCGCACACCAGATCGGGATTTCCGTTGTTTTTACCCATGTATTCTATCTGACATACCTGTACTAGCCGGTGGGAAAGATAAAAAATGAACAGACGCACGTCGACTGCATGCTGGTCGCACGTCGATCTGTGACATCACTGTAATGTTAAAATTACGTTTTTCCAATATAAAATGAGGCACTTAGTGGTGAGCAAGAAAATTATTCATTATTTGTGTGAGGATGGGATAGAAAAATCCGTTCTTCGCGATCACCGTTTGCCATCACTCGACAAGCCTCGTGATGCCAATCGGTGATCCTTGGGACAGATTTTTCTATCCCACTCTCACACTGCTGATGGATTCTTATAGTCTCTGCAAGCCTTGTGATGCCAATCGGTGATCCTGGGGACGGATTTTTCTATCCCACCCTCACACTCATGATGGATTCTTATAGTCTTGGCAAGCCTCGTGATGCCAATCGGTGATCCATGGGAGGGATTTTTCTATCCCACTCTCACACTCATGATGGATTCTTATAGTCTCGGCAAGCCTCCTGATGCCAATCGATGATCTTTGGGACAGATTTTTCTATCCCACCATCACACTGCTGATGGATTCTTATAGTCTCGGCAAGCCTCTGGTTGCCAATCGGTGATCCTTGGGACGTATTTTTCTATCCCACCCTCACACTCATGATGGATTCTTATAGTCTTGGCAAGCCTCGTGATGCCAATCGGTGATCCATGGGAGGGATTTTTCTATCCCACTCTCACACTCATGATGGATTCTTATAGTCTCCGCAAGCCTCCTGATGCCAATCGATGATCTTTGGGACAGATTTTTCTATCCCACCATCACACTGCTGATGGATTCTTATAGTCTCGGCAAGCCTCTGGTTGCCAATCGGTGATCCTCAGGACAGATTTTTCTTTCCCACCTTCATACTCATGATGGATTCTTATAGCCTCGGCAAGCCTCGTGATGCCAATCGGTGATCCTCAGGACATATTTCTATCCCACCCTTACACTCATGATAGTTTGTTATAGTCTCGGCAAGCCTCGTGATGCCAATCGGTGATCCTCAGGACAGATTTTTCTATCCCACTCTCACACTCATGATGGATTCTTATAGTGCCATAATGATTTATTGAGCAGGACAAGGGTTAATGATATGCCATTATTTTACAGGATAACAATGGAAGGCAACCGCCAACGTTGAAACAGATCATGCAAATAGCGGGTGAGATAGCTGATGGTATGGCTTACCTGGCCGACAAGAAATATGTGCACAGAGATTTAGCAGCTAGAAATTGTATGGTAGGAGATGATATGACAGTAAAAATAGGAGGTGAGTATTATACAAATATTAGCTCACTGTAATGCCATTTGGTATGTACTGTCCTGGTCTTTTATAAAGCTAACAGAGATAGGAACCATTTGGGGGCATGGATAGACAGTGACCTAATAGCTGAATAATAAATTATGCCCTTTTCTTGCTTCATAGAACTGTTCAAGCAATTTTATACAATAACACATTTGGATGTTTCATTATACGTTCCTCAACATGAGAAAACCTGACTTTGTAAAGGCACAGACCAGCCTGTGCTTCCTCACAGCCTGATCAGTGTTTTTTTCTGCTTATTGGAAAGTATACATTATCTTCCTTCCTGGAAAATTTCAATATTCTAGCTAGTCGTGGTAGCTGTGCAGGCCGGGCTAAGCCTTACTTGATCGCAAACCCCGAAGACAGGGTTGCTTGACTTGAGGTCCATATAGCTAGAGGGTCACAGGCTAGAATTTTCAAGGAATGAAAATATCACTGTTGTTTTTGGAAAAAGACCCTACCGAGGGCGGTGATTTATTGGATTTTAATCATTTTCTCTTTCTACCTTTGAGGGGTGTTTTTTAAGTGTTAAGAATTGAGCCGCTACATGAGATTTCCAACAATTTTGTATGTGAGACCAGCAAAGGCTCAGACCAGACTGCGCATATGCGCAGTCTGATATGCGCAGTCTGATCAGAGCCTTTGCTAGTCCCTTGAATATTATATGAATGTTAAGCTACTGACCTAACATCATTTGGAGTTTCTAAGCCTAAAAGAAGGTTGCACAGGCTTGTCTGATTCTATTCATGTCAAAATGCCACATTGTCGGTATTCACATGTGTCGGCTCAATTTTAAGAACTTAATTTACATGTGCAAGCGATGGTGTTGTTATAATTGGGGGCTGAGGCTCCCACACCATCTTCAACTTTTACTCTGGTAGTCCTGCTGATCACATCTGCAAACTGAGCCTAGAATAGGCCAGACATTACAGCTGAAATGTCGGGCCTTATCTGGATCCAAACTGTTTGATTCTCTGATGATATTTGTTAAAGAATTTTCAATTTTTTAATAATAAAAGAATACAGTATGACAAATAGGCATGCAAAATTTCCCATCGTGCAATCGGAGCAGATGATCTCAAACCCCTGCAACATTTATTATGAAAACCCAATTTCAAAAACTTGCTCAAACTCATTTAGGATGACAGTCTCACAACATGATTTCTATATTTACAGATTTTGGTATGACTAGAGATATATATGAAACAGATTACTATAGGAAAGGTAACAGAGGATTGTTGCCCGTAAGGTGGATGGCCCCAGAGTCACTAAAAGATGGGGTCTTTACAAGCATGTCAGATGTCTGGTAAGTAGAAATAAATTCCAATAAATTTCCTCCAATTTTAACCCTTTTAAGACCAATGGAATTCTCCATAAAGTTTGATACAATTTAGTCAGGAAGGTCTGTTATATACATAAAAATGGGTAATTTCAGTGTTGTCCAATTTTCGCTGTGTTTTGCGGTAAGTTTTGTACTGCCAAAATTAAAAACTGTGAAACATTTTTCAAGTTTGTCCCTTTATACTTTAATAAAATTGTGTATTCAACTGTGTTTCAAACACTGTTTCTCATTAGCTGACCAGCGTAGTTTACAGGTCCATTTATCGTAATTGAACATGACAAGATTACGCAACCAAGGTCATAGTCTTGAGCGTTCAACCTTTCCACAATAGACATTTTGTAAAACAATTGATGGCTTTGACAAGCTGAAAGATAAGAGATCAATTATGCTAAAATACCTGATCATTGATTCAGGTATAAACAACCGCAAAAATTAAAAACTGCAAATATTTATCCTCATGTTTTTGAGGGAAAATCGCGAAAATTTGGCTCCGCAAAAATATTCTGTTTTACAGTATATTAGGGGTCACATAGGTTATGATTTCCAAAAAATATTGTATTTCTTTCTCTCTAGATCAATTTTACCTTAGCAAACAGTGCAGACCCTGATGAAATGCCGCCTTATGCGGCATTTCATCTGGGTCTTCACTGTTTGCTATAGTGCCTGTTTAGGAATTTCTGGTCTACAAAGAGGGTTTAAACACTTTGCACTACTGTTCTTATTGGTGAAAATTTACAGGATTACTCCTGAATTCAGGATTTTGAGACATGCTTTCTATCAATAGCCGGCTTCAAGCAGGTTGAAAAAGCTTCTTTGATTTAGTTTCAGTTTCTCAAAAGAGAAGTCTTTGCCCTACCTATCTGAAGTCGGGGCCTGTTGAATTTGGAAAAAAATATATATTATTTGAGGAATCAAAATTGGGAATACTAGATTCAGTCTAAAAAAACTAGTTTTCCATTTTTAATTGATTTAAAACCATACTAAATATCAATATAAATTCATTGGCCTATATAATTACATGCACTCATGAATGTTTGCATCAATATGTGAATATAAACATCCGTAGCTTTGCTATCTTTCATCCGATTTTCATGAATTTTCACCAAAATGCATAGCTAAGATTTGAAGATTGGGAAGGGGCCTATTTGGCCCCAAATTAGACTTAGGAAATCCCTGATATGTATCCTGTTTTAAAAACAATGCACATGTAGAACCAGATCAGCTGGCCTCTATTGGGTTAGCATGAAGGAGTTCACCAGAACTTGTTTATGTATTACAGGTCCTATGGTGTAGTATTATGGGAGATGGCAACTCTGGCTGCCCAGCCTTATCAGGGGCTGTCTAATGAGGAAGTATTGAGATATGTAGGAAGTGGAAAAATAATGGACACACCAGAGAGGTGTCCACCAAAATTGTAAGTATATCAAGACAGGTGATAAAGATTATGGAGAGACCGTAAAATCTGTGTAAAACGGCCACTCAAAAATAGACAAAATGAAGATCTTCATGACAAACGGCAGCTTAATGAAGGTAGAAAGTATTGCAGAATGCTCCCCTTGGAGCATTCTGCAATACTTTTGACCTGCATTAAGCAATAATTGGTCATGAAAAACAATTTTCAGTCTTTTTGAGAGTGGCAGTTTTACACAGGTTTTACTGTATAACGTACTCAACCTAATACAGTGTAGTTTCTCTATAACTCATCTCGTTCAACACTGATTTGTGATTCATTTTGTCCTTCACAAATTTTTTATTTACCATGGAATTTTACAAAAGAGTTCTAGGAAATGACCATTTTATGGTGTTGAGCGCAGTGGCTCAGTGGAGAGTTAGACTGGGTATCGAGGGTCACCAGAGTTATTGTGTAGTGTTCTTGAGTCAGATTCTTTATCCCCTGCTTAGTACTGGTTCAATCCAGGAAGACATGAAATCTTTCCAAAATGACTGAAAGAATTTATGACAGGGAAGTAAAACATTGACGCAAACAAACATTTTCATGGTCCTTTCCTTATAATTCCTCACTGTCTGTCCCTTTATGGCACAATTAACTTACATGGTCCGTTCCTATGGACTCCAAACATAGCGTTATAATGGGACTACAGTAAAACCTGTCTAAAACAGCCACTCTCAAAAATGTTTTTTTATAAGACCAATTATCGCTTAATGCAGGTCAAATCTTTGTTTAGCAACTCTTTTAGAATTTATAATATTATGATCAATGTCTTTAACTCCTTTTCAGATATGATTTAATGGTAAAATGTTGGAGATTCCGACAGAAACAGAGACCAACGTTTAAAGAAATCATAGAAATTTTATTACCGGACTTGGACAAAAAGTTCCAAGATATTTCCTATTTCTTTAGTGAGGAAGCAAAGCAGGCGACTAACCATCATACGGACATACTTGATGATCTGGAGGAGGAGGTTGATGAAGGGACTGGTCCAATGAATGATTATATGGACGAGGCAAACTTGCCATTTTTGGGATCAGAAGCTTCAAATGGTGTTGAATTAGAAGACATTTTTACCGAAACAGGAAATTACCCTTGGAATCATAAGCCTATGGGTACGGACGTGTGCGGTTGTAATTTACCATTACTGGGACATGTGGACGATGGGGCGGCAGCTCAGTCTGGGGACTTGACTCGGCAGAGTGCCTGCTCGAGTCCCAACAGTGCAATAGGTGGATCGAGTGATGGGAGTAAGGGAAGTAGTAAAAGCAGCAGCAGTAGTTATGCTCATATGAACGGTTTAAGTGTAGCAAATGGGCACGTCCCTCAGCATATCCGAACTACCCCTTGCTAGCGAAGGCACAACCCTCTTTGTGTTTAGAGGGTGTTGTGAGTGGCGATATGAACGCTTTTAATATTGTGATAAATTGACAATCAGTTGCTCTGATTCAGAATGTAACTCAGATTGAGAACCAATTTCTTCAATATTGTCATTCTAGAAGGCATTTTCACATGTCTCACAATGATGTAATAGCGTGCCAGTTAGGCACCTCCCACGACTGTGAGGCCAAGATGGATTCTAATGGGAAAAGATCGAGAGTTATTCCTCCAGTGATAGGAAAGGCTCGTGTGAAAAGTCACAAAGGGAATTCTTCCAAGGATAACCGGTACTGTTGTCTTAAGGACAATAGCTGCATTGCTTCCAGTATTGTTACAGTTGCGATATTAATGAAGGTGGGTCGGGAGTTCCTTAGAAAATAGTTGGAGAAATGAATTGTGATGGAAAGATTTAAAAAGCTATAGGTCAGGAGTTCCTTAGAAAATAGATAGAAAATTGAATTGTGATGGAAAGATTTAAAAAGCTATGGGTCAGGAGTTCCTCAGAAAATAGTTGGAGAAATGAATTGTGATGTAAAGATTTAAAAAGCTATACCTCCAGTTTAAGCACATTTTGATTACTTTTTTGTCATGCCATTGTAACCTATGTTGTGGCTACTCAAAAGAAGTGTCTCACAGAGACGGTTCTTTTGTGTACCCACAAGATATTCACAGGTCCAACTAATGAAGTTTTTTGAGTGTAAAATTGTGATTATTAAAACATGTGTTTTTGGTGCTCCAAAGAATGATCTCTTTGAGGCGGTTCTTTTGAGTACCCGCAACACATGTTTGGTTGAGAAATAAGAAAAATACTTTTCAATTACACACTCTTATCTGGGGGCCTTGATATTGTTCAGTAGACAATAAATACACGCTTAACTGGAGTCCTGGGACCAGCAGTGGTCTTTAGGATTTGGCTGTGAAAGAATTACACAGAAAATAATGTTATATTAAGTTGAATTGCTTCAAACGAGCCAGTTCTGAAAAATGTTTGAAATCGGACCCCAATGCAAAAGTTGAGAATTTCCCCAATATATAGTTAGGAATTAGGATAGCCTTGAAGAGGGCCAAAGGAAGTGTTGAAAAGGAACAGGCCCAAGGGAAGGTTGCTAGCCAATGGATTATAAAGAATCATGTGATAAGAATTCTCCAGCGGATGTAGCCAAGAATGAATTAAAATGTTGAGGATACGAAATAATCCCAAAATTCAGCTGACCAAAATTCAGCTAAGAATAGACCAGAGGTTTAGATAAACAAAAATTTTCAGCGTAAAATTGTAAATACTTTCTTACCCATCAATTTTAACATATGTTTTGGGTGCTCAAAAGAACCGTCTCATTGAGACGGTTCTTTTGAGTACCCACATCATATGTTTTGGTTGAGAAATAAGAAAATCAAATTTTCGTTACGCTCTCTTAACTAAAGTCCTGATAAACAATATTCCAGATAAAAATTAGGACTTTTCAGTACAACATTCATTTTCCTTTCAAGAGGAATGGGAGGAAAATGATTCTACACTGAAATCTCTGAAGATTTATCCTTGAAACAAAATTTGTGTAAATTAACACAACTTTGAGTGTTCAAAAGCCATTGAAATCTTTCTCAGCTAGTGGCTAGCTTTGTTGTCTACTGATAACCTTTGTACACAGTTTAGAACCAGATCAGGCCTGATGTAATGTTGGGACTGATCTGGATTCAAACTATTTGGAACTCATGGTTTTTTCTGGAAGTTTTTTGTTTCAAAAAGTTAATTGGCTGATGACAAAAATGCAAGCAAAATTGCTCTGCATGCAAGAAGCCATCTGTAAAATTTAGAGTACAGTAAAACCTGTGTAAAAAGTCAACTCAAAAAAAGACAAAAGAAAGATCTTGATAACAACTGCTAGCTTAATGAAGGTTGAAAGTATTGCAGAATGCTCCCCTTGGAGCATTCTGCAATACTTTTTACCTGCATAAAGGGATATTTGGTCTTAAACCAATTTTTGGTCTTTTTGAGAGTGGCCGCTTAACACAGGTTTTACTGTAAGTGTGTATTAGTAAGGGGATGTTTATTGGAATATATATATGGTATTTAAGTCTAGTGCCCTGATGGGTTTCAAGGCAAAATATTCACTGAAAGAATTCCCTCGGGAGTCACTAAGGAGAAATAAGGATCTGCGAAAATAGCTTCCAGAAATGGGATTACAGTGAAAATAGTTCCGAGACTGATTCCTAGAACTACTCCAACGTAACGTGTCTATTCTGACGTAACATGCCTACTGTGATGTAACATGTCTACTCCGGCGTAGCATGTCCAGTAAAGAGAGGTATTCATTTCTGCATATGAGAATGAGCATGGATTCAGATAAACAAACATTTTGAGTGTAAAATTAAATGTTTTCTTAATCATCAGTTTCAAAATCTGTTTTATGGGGTGCTCAAAAGAGATGTCTCATTGAGACAGTACTTTTGAGTACCCACAACATATCTTTTGGTTGAGAAAAAAGAAAAAAAAACATTTTTAATTATGCTCTCTCATATAAAGGCCTGAACAAGTCATAGATATTCATAGGACCAGTTAAGCAAAATTTTTGAGTGTGAAATTGTAATTATTTTCTTACCCAGCAATACAAACATATGTTTTGGGTGCTCAAAAGAACCGTCTTATTGAGACGATTCTTTTGAGTACCCACAACAATTGCTTTGGCTGAGAAATAAGAAAAATAATTTTCAGTTAAGCACTTTTATCTGGAGGCCTGGATATTCCCATCTGATACATTGATCAGTGATTTACCTCATTTTTGGCAAATTATATGGTGAAAATCTTAGGTTCAAATTAGCAAATATCTTGATTTGTATCTCCTTATTGATTCGTTTGTCTAAACATATGTTTTGGATTTTTAAAGAAAAACCTCTCATTGATGGTTCTTTTAAGTACCCACAACGAAAAAAGGCAAAAAAAAAAAACCAATTACCCCTACTAGTATCAGTCACACTTGCAAGGCTTAGCATGACATATCATCTGAGCCATATCCCTGAATAACTTGTCCTTTTGGGTTTGAAACAAGGATGGTTCTCCGCTTACTGCTCAGCTACAGAGACCAGCTATGGATGTAGCATGTTTAGCTATTAAACTTTCCATTTAGTGAATGTTTGCATACAACAAAAATGGTTTTCCTCATGAGATAGCTCATAACTATAACAACTATATTTACCATAGCAACAATACAGTTTACCATAGCAACAATACAGTTCCCATAGCAACAATGCATTCATATTTTCTCAAACAAATATTTATCAAAAATGAAAAGTCACTGTTTCGTACATGTATATGTTTTTATAGAAGTGAAGGCGGAATGTAATACCATTTGGTATAAAAAGAAATGCAAGTCTTCGTCAGAAGGCCTATTGATAAAATAGTTTGTAGTCCTTTATCTTACGTCTTTGTCAAGAGTAATAGATAATCCTTCATAAAATATTCTTAGTTTGTCCAAGCTAAGCCTTCAGGTGTCATCTACTGATAACCTTTGCAGACAGTTTGAACCCAGATCAGGCCCGACAAGGGCCTGGTCTGGGTTCAAACTGATTGACACCAATCGTATTCCTGAAAGAATTTTTCGAAAAAGTTGATTTTGAAAAAAAAATCGGCAGATGACCAAAAAGCATGCAAAATTACCCAGTAGGCAAAAAGTTAACAAAGGATCATATAGCACAATTAAGGTTAGAAATAGATTTTTTTTAATCTAAATCCCTTGACAAAGAATGGACAGAATGATAAAGGTTTTACTGAGTTTCTGCCCCTCAACTCTGGAGGTTGCATGTGGCAGAATATGTAATTATGGTAATATGTTTAATTTAACCATGGCGTGATATGAGAATCAGTGTTATGTGAGCGCTTGAAGCTTCAGTTATTGTAAATTAAACTCTTGCAAATTATATGGACTATTGTAAAGTGATATAAGATAAATTATTGGATGCTTGAGCTCTATTATTCAAAGGCCGAGGTTGACTATAATGACAGAATCTTGCCTGTAATCTCAGTTTCTGTTGGGACACCAAAGAGCAAACATCGCCCATACCTTTGTAACCAATAAAAATGCTAGTTGGTTAGATGAACAAGTATGAATATGTTTTTTTAGTACGATGATCGATAACCAAGATGACCCCCAATGGTCAGTTTATGCTCAGTTTGCACTTGTGGACACTCTGACTTGGCCATTTATCACCAGATTTCTTCCAAATTACATGCATTAATTACTTTTATCAAACTCTCGCCCAGTTTTGTCCGGTGAACGATAACAAGATGGTCACCAAAATGGCTGCTGCCTGTTGGTTTGCACTTGTGGACATTCTAATTTAGTTATTTATCACCCAATTTCTTCAAAATTACTTATGTGGATTTCTTTCATCAAACTCTTTCCCCAAGATCTACTGTGGGTATGGTCCGATGAACATTAACCAAGATGGCTGCAAAAATGGATGCCACTTGTCAGTTTGCACGTGCGGACACTCCAATTTGGTCATTTATCACCCAATTTCTTCCAAATTTTATATATGACTACTTTCATCAAACTATTTTTCATGTCAATATGGTTTTTGTTTGATGAATGATACTCAAGATTCCAAAATAGATATCCCCTTTCCACTGCAGTGCATTATGCGGGGCCCTTTGTCAGAGTCCGTCTGTTCTAGTTTCAGAATTACTTTTTCAAAAAAAAAAATTAGGAATACTATCAAAGTGTCAAAACAGTTTGGATCCTGATCAGAACCAACATTCTGTCGGTCCTGATCTGGGTCCAAATTGTTTACAAAGGTTATCAGCAGATGACAAAAGTGGCTGCTAGCAAGGAAGGAGTTATCATACACATTGTATATTAAAACATTTATATCATGTTTCAATTTGATGTCTTTTGATGACAGTACATCTTGTCAACCATTGGCTTTGATTGGTGTGCAGCATAAATCTTGTCAACCAGTGGCTAGGAATGATGAGTAACAACATTTTTACATGAGCCATTGTGTACCGAAACCAACAGTTTTTCTTTGTGTCTAGCAATGACTCCGAGCATCCTGTCAGATCAGAGCTCTAGCTTGGTGCATTAAGGAATCATGGGTTCAATGCACAGCAGGCTTGGGTAGATCCCCAGGCTGATCTGAGTCTTTGCTGGGTGCCAAGTCAAATTGTTGCTTTTCATTCACAAGCTAATTTCATGGATAGATTGAGGACACTTCATTATTACATCTGAATCTTACAAATTGTAAACTATTGATCACAAGATAATACACACATGGCCATTCTGTTTCTACAGCAGATTTATCCCCCCATGAATCAAAAGAGGAGGGTGACATATTGTGTTTTGGGATCCCTATAGATGGAGATAAAAAAAAAATGAGCGTAAAATTGTGAATATTTTCTTTTTTCACCAGTTTCAACATGCATGTGTGTTTTGGTGCTCAAAAAACACCTCATTGAGTGCCCACAACATAAGTTTTGGTTGAGAAGAAAGTTTATTTTTAATTACACACTCTTATCTAAAGGCCTGGATCCCTACTATAAATTATAAAATTTTCGTAAGAATTTTATTTTCGCGAATAGCGTTAAAAGACATATTTGCCACATTAAAAATTTGCGACTTTGGCATGATTTACCTACATCAGTAAAAGACAAATGGTTTTCGCCATTTCGCGAATGTTTTATTTTCGCGAAACACCGCATACGCAAAGTTTCGCGAAAATAAAACCCTCGGGAAAATTGACAGTATATGTCAGCATTGCTGTCAGTGTAATTTTGATGTTATGTATTCAGTCTGGCTGTTTAACACTTTGTATACGGGAAACCCATAGACGAGTACTTTTGCAAACATTGAAGACCCAGATGAAATACAACATAATGCATTCATCAGGGTCTACACTGTTTGTAATGGTAAAAAAGATCTTCAGGCAAAAGAATACAATATTTTTTGGAATTTTTAACCTGACACCCCTAGATATGTACAATGGACTATCCCAAGTTTATTGTATCAAACCAGAAGGAGGAATCCATTAGTATACAAAGGGTTAAGCCCAGACAGAATTATCTATCTATACAGCTAGTTTTAACAACTTAAAACTGATTGGTCGTATCTAAGACTATAGACAGGACAGTGAAGATCTTGATCAGAGTGTAGATGAGAAAAGAAGTCTACATATCTGCAGGATCTATAATGTCCGGCTTCATTGTATGACAAGTGGAGGGGAACTGTTTTGCAGGCACCCATTTAAATTTGTATGATTAATGTTCATCTTGGTTCTGGATAGGTAGCTGGTGTTGCTTGTTGACATACTAGTGATATGACAAATGAAATAGAACTCATTTTCTGTGGAGCACAGTGGCTCAGTTGGTAGAGCGTTAGACTGTGGATCCAAGGGTCGCTAGTTGGAGATTACAGGAGCCCTTGTGCCATGTTCTTGAGCAAGACACTATCCGCTGCATAGAATTGATTCAACCTAGTAAGACAGGAAATCGTCCCAACATGACTGAAAAATTGTTGACAAGGATGTAAAGCTTTTACAGAAACAAACAACCACATGTTTACTGTGAAATGTTGACAAAATATAGTTCCATTTCATAAATGTATGCATTAATAATGTTCAAGCTTTATTTTTCAATGCAATAACATTGGCCAGATCTGGAAGGAGATGTTGAGAACCTCAGGCTTTGTTTTTTTGACATCTTCCTTAGGATCTGCTGAATGTCAATGATTGAAAAAAAATGTTTTATCCACATATTAGTAGCCATATGAATACCCCTTTAACGATAAATGTTCTAAAATTCTGTACACTTGTTGCCAGACAAACAGTGCAGACCCAGATCAGACTACTTCTATAGAAGCAGTCTGATCAGGGTCTTCCCTGTTTGCTATTGGGATAAGCGTTTTGTGAATTCCAGCCCAATAACCAGCATTTTATTTTAGAACAAAAAGAGAAAAATGTTCAAAATTTGAGAACATTTACCCTGTTTTTTTTCCTGATGTGTCAGCATACAATTTTAAACACTCGCGACCATTGCAGCCTTGGTTTCTATACAAGTTAATTTTCAACCTCTTTGTGATGACACTAGAATAGAGCAGTGGCTCAGTGGTAAAATGCTTGATTTCAGATCAACGGGTCCCAGGTTTGAGTCTCAATGGAGGCACTGAGTTGTGTCCATGAGCATGGTACATTATCCTTATTGTTTCATGGTTGACAATTTTCAGGATTTTGAGGCTGACTTTGCGTAGAATGTCAACCTCAAAATCCTGGATTGGGCTGATGAAATTATAGTGTCTCTGATTCTGATTATCTATGGGCAGTTCACCATTTAAAATAGCAAATAAAACAGTTTTGTAGGCATACTGTAGCTTTCGAATTTCTAAAGTTCAGGATTTTGGAAATTTTCAGTTTCCATCCATGATGTTTATTACTGATTGCCAGCCAGGATGATCGTTAGTGGTTGACGTGGACGTTAAGCAATAACTCAATACAAAACAATATGACTGAAACCATGTTGACTATAGGTCATCAAACTTAACATTCTGGGGACTTGAACCCCTTAACTGGTACTATGGCAAACAATGTAGACCCAGATGAAATGCCGCATAAGGCGTTAAGCAATAACTCAATACAAAACAATATGACTGAAACCGTGTTGACTATAGGTCATCAAACTTAACATTCTGGGGACTTGAAACCCCTTAACGGGTACTATGGCAAACAATGTAGACCCAGATGAAATGCCGCATAAGCTATAGGTCATCAAACTTAACATTCTGGGGACTTGAAACCCCATTACGGGTACTATGGTAAACAATGTAGACCCAGGTGAAATGCCGCCTTATGCGGCATTAGATGAAATGCCGCCTTATGCTGCATTTCATCTGGGTCTGCACTGTTTGCTTAGATGAAAGCTATCTTCAGTGAAAGAAATATAATCATTTTTTGGAAATGATAACCTGTAACCCCTTAATTTATACAATGGACCATGCTGACTTAATTGTATCAACATTATGGAAAATTCCATTAATCTTAAAACAGTTAAGCACAATCACCTACCGGAACTACCTATCCAGAACTCATCATCATGTATGTTTGTGATTTCTTTGGCAGCTATTTATTTTCTGAATGAACAGTGTAAATGTATATGTTGTTTTCATGTAAAAATCTCTTAGTTCGGGTATGATGTGTCCTTCATCATAATCCTGTATTGTTGATATTTGTTTTAGCCCCCTAAAAATTGTTTGACTCTTTGGACTGCATGGATGAAGATTTTCAGGATTGAATTCAGTAGAATAAGGCTGACTGCTCAAGATGCTGAGTTAGGCAGATTTTAAAAGTTTCTGAATTATTTTCAATTTTTCAAAAGGTGATTGACCCTGGGGATTGATCATTTAAACTAAAAATTGTTAATATTTGGAAATTGTTCATATTTTATAGGAATGCTACAATTTTTGATATTTAAACTCCTAAAGTTCAGGATTCTTAAAATTTTAAACACACAACAAGCTGTAAATACATGAATGAAAGTTTTCAGGATTATTCCTGAATTCAGGATTTTGAGGCTGACTTTCCTCAAAATGCTGAATTAGGCAGATCTTAATAGCTTCTCTGATTTATTTTCAGTTCATCTTTGGGCACATGACCATGTAAACTTGAATTTGCTAACACTTTGTAGGCATACAGCAAGTTTTAAGATTTGAATTTCAAAAATTCAGAATTTTTGAAATTTTGAACTTTCACCCATGTAAATGTACTTTTGTGAAAAGTAAACTCATTATGAAATGCCACAAAAACAATCTTTAGGGACAGTTATACATCAAAATTAGAACATTCTAAGCTGTGACCCCTAGATATGGAGAATGAACCATCTCAATTTAATTGTACTCAAGCAGATGAAAGAAGCCATCAGTATACATAGGGGGTTAACCTAGGTTCTGATAATATTTTTTTTGTCCTGAAAATGTTGTCTGCTTATTGCATATACAATAAAACCTGTGTTAAACAGCCACTCAAAAATAGACAAAATAAAGATCCTAATGACAAAATAATGGTAGCTTAATGATGGTCGAAAGTATTGCGGAATGCTCCCCTTGGAGCATTCTGCAATAATTTTGACCTGCATTAAGCGATAATTGGTCTTGAAAAACAATTTTCAGTCTTTTTTAGAGTGACGGTTATACACATTAATGTATTTAAATGCACTCAAGTCTAATTTCATTATGGAAGCAAACACTATGAACCCTGATCTGGGCCCATATTGCTTGCAATAAAGGCTATCAAACTTCATAAGCAGTTGAGAGAGCAGTTTACAATCGTTCTGAATGGTGGGAAAAGAGGCTACTAGCCAGTCTCTTTAGCTTGAAAAAATTGTTTGATTGTTACCTGCCTGCAAATTGCAATGACTAATTTTCTCATGATGTGGTTCATATATCAAGGGACTTTGTTTGAAAATATATTATATGTGTTGCCAGTAGGTGAGATTCTGGTACTTAACACATATATGCAAAAGCCCTCCTTTAAAAGCCATGCAGGCCTATTTAGTGGGGCTAGAGGGCTAAATTTTGGTCTGAGTCTTCTACAACCATACTTTGTGTATGCAAGGAGCAATGGCTCAGGCAACTCTGCTCATTTACGCAGGCTCGCTTGAGCCTTCATTGCTGGACAATGCGATAAGTATCAAAATTTCATGTAATGGCTCATTTCTAGTTTCTTGTGGAAAAATCCTAATTTTCATGTTAGTCCATGAAAATGTTTTTTTAATCTAAAAGTTTAAACCGTACCCTTTAGTGGTTATGTGTAAATTTTTATGAAATTAACCCTTTGTATACTGGAAACCCCTAAACTGGGACTTAAGCAAACAGTGAAGACCTAGATGAAATGCCACAGTATGTGACAGTTCATCATGGTCTGCACTGTTCGCTATAATAAAAATGATCTTCATGGACTGAAGTACATCTTTATTAGGAAATTCTTACCTATGACCCCTTGATACATACAATGAACCATACTAGACTCATTGTATCAAACCAGATGGAAGAATTCATTAGTATACAAAGGGTTAATGCTACATATTTCTGTGTTCTGTATTTAAGCCTTTAACTCATTTCGTGTCTACATGGATTGTGAGAGAACTCGAACTCTATATCATTCTGTGATGTTAAAACTTTGTACAAAGGCACTGAATGACTGCTCACATTGTACGGACTGAGTAAGAAATTAACTTTTTATTCTTTCCTTGCTCTCCCTAGTGATGACTTATGTTGTCTGCCGACAACTATTGCAAATAGTTTGAACCAAGATCAAAACGTCGCCTCTGATCTAGATCCAAATTGTTTGCTATTCTGAAGAATCTTTTTAAAGTTTATTTTAAAAAATATCTGCCGGGGACAAAATGCATGCAAAGTTACCCAGCATGCAAAGAGCTATATTTTTTGGCCTTCTTGAGTGATGCAGCTCGTTTCATTTTACCTCAAGGGAATGTAATTAAAATTTTTATTTTATTGATCAAAACCAGTTGTACCTCAGTTTTAATTTCAAGAGTCTAATAGCCCCTGATGACATTATAACATATTTTTATGCTTTGAATGCAAGATTATAGATAATGATCTTTAAGACTGTTAAATGCAAACTCATATATACTTTATTCTCACTGGCCTCAATAAGCATGCATCCATTTCTCATAGAAATTTCATTTTAACCTCAGAGACACAACCGTAACCTTTTACCTCATAGAGAAGCCTTTTGCAAACAGAGCAGACCCAGATCAGGCAGCTGATCAGGGTCTACTCTGTTTGCTTATGAAAATATGGTATATCTGATCCTACACTAGTGGACCTGACAAGCAATTTCTTTGTACAAGCATGAAAGTTTATTTATATAATTATTCATAGTGGGTGGAGCTTAGCATGAATATTCATGAAGGAAAGGGTTAAAATAACTTTATTAACCCCCCTTTATGCTGGTAACCAGGAAATTTTAGAACATCTACTGTAGCCATTTGCGTATGTTTATGAGAGCTAGTGAAAATAATGTATTGTACCTCATTTTAAGTATTATGGGTTACAAAGAATCAGGTATTTTTAACTATAACTATCTATCAATATTGTGAAGAATGGACAGGAAAATCTGTCCAAAGTATCACCGTTTTGCATCTCGAGGCTTGCCAAGTGATAACAAAAGGTGATCACAAGGGACTGTATTTCTCTTTCCGCTCTCACACAAATGATGGCACTTTATCTGTGAAGGCTCTATCTGTTAGAAAATGTATTTTTTTCATCATTGTGATAATCAATTTAAATAATGAAGGTACAAAAAATATATAAATCTGTGTATCGCCAAATAGAAACCATACTCTGGCCTATTTTCTTTAACCTCTAAAGGAGTACTTTTGCAAACAGTGATGATCCTGATGAAATGCAGCATAATGCTACATTTCATCAGGGTCTACACTGTTTGTAAAGGTAAAAAAACCCTTCAGGCAAGAATGCAACATTTTTTGAAAATCATAACCGGACACCCCTAGATTTGTACAATGGACTATCCCAAGTGTATTATATCAAACCAGAAGGAAGAATAGGGTTAAACCCTGACAATTTATCTATATGGCGAAAAAATTGATAGCTGGTTATTTGTGTCAGATGAAAAATTGTTTTTTTACAGATACAGTACGTTTGTTGATTTAATAGTTATTGCAAAGTCTTGAAAATTATGTTTTTTAATTGGTGGAAGAAGACTGTTTGTTGAAAATTTAAGACAAAGAGTATTTTATCCAGACTGCTTTGTAATGTGAATGGAACAGAATGCAAGCATATAATATTTTTTATTGAAGGTCTTAACAGCAAGATTACAATTTGTGTTGCCAAAATCATGAAAATAGTTGCTGAGTGTTTCCTTTCCAAGACTTTGAATTTATGGTCATTCTTAGCACATTATAGTTAGTTTGCTAGTGCTAATCCCAAGCAACCCCCCCCCACACCTGTCTATAAAATGTAGATTATGACCAAACAATTGTTTGAGACACAACATCAATTTAGATTTAAGATGACAAAAACCTACGTATCATGAATAATAGACATTTTCAGTGTAATTATTACTACAAATTACATGAAAGGTCTGATTAAACCTTTTCCCACTATTGACCACTTGTCTGCTGATAGCCTTTGTAAAAAGGTTGGACCCAGTAAATTCCTGACAAAATATCGGTCCTGATCATTCTTTATGAGGACCGTTTAACATTATTATCAGATTACAAGGGTCACTTTTCTCATGGTATGGCTCAATTGATTTAGACTAAATAGATTAAAATGAAAATTTCCAGCAGACGACAGTTTAAATTTTTTCCACTTCTTTAGGAAATAATATAGATAAGGCTTGATAATCCATGTGAATCGTCTGCCAGCAGACCATTCACATGGATTATCAAGCCTTATTTTAAAGAATGATGTCACAAAATTTGACGTCCGCCAACAGAAGATTCACATGGATTATCAAGCCTTATTTTCCCCTAAAGAAAAGAATGTCACAAAATTTGACGTCTGCTGCAGACGATTAATAAGAAATGTCAAGCCTTATTTTCCCTTAAATAAAAGAATGATGTCACAAAATTTGGCGTCTGCTGCAGACGTGATTAGCGCTTGAAGGGTTCCAACAACTTTTAGATTTTTACATGTAGGTTAACTCGTTTGTCTACAAGTGTCGTCTGCTGATAACCTTTTCAAAAGATTTTGACCAAGATGAGGCCCGACAAAATGCCTGGCCGGATCTCGATCCAAACTGTATGGCACTGACAGAATTTTTCCAAAAAATTGATTTTGGAAAAAAATCAGCAGGCGACAAATAAGCTTGAAAAATTACCCAGGATGCAATGAGTTAACTGTTGTTCTTGTCTGTTGTCACACATTCTATGTGAAATATGTGTTTTACTGTGATTGTTGTTGAATGTTATTTATATTTCCTGTTGATTGCAGAGAATGCTTGTGTTGTAAATTTTAACCATAATATGTCAGTCATGATAGCAGCAGACGGCAGATCAATTTTTCTGAGAATACTAGGACCCCTTTTTCTGCATTTAATGCAAAAACTGCACAATGAAATGTGAAGACTAATATTCTTAGAAGAAACAACCACACTAGTAAACAAAAAAAGAAATAAAATGCTTTCAAAATGCTGTCTGCTGAGAATGAGGACTGACGGTTTAAGGGTTTAAAAGTTTTCATTTAGATAAATTCATGATGTATAGTCAACCATTTTTGTAACAAATGCTGATTATTAAACCAAAGTGAATAAATGTAAATATAAATAATTTATGTTTTCTTGTGTTTTTTCACTTCTAAAACAGAAAAAAAATTGGATATGGTCTTTGCAAAACACTACAGTAAATGTTCTAAAAATTGTAACAATTTATTTCTTCCGTTTTCATAAAAATATTGGTCACTCAAAATGCTTGTCAAAATAGTAAACAGGAAAGATCCTGATCAGACTGCTGCTGCTTAGAAGCAATCTGATCTGAGTCTGTGCTGTTTTTCTAGGCCTGTTTGGCAGGCAACTAGTGTTTGAAGTTTTACAACATTTAACATACTCCCAAACATATACTTGTTCATAAGGGTGGTGCCATTTATAACTCTCCTTAGCTGAAGACTCAAGTGAAGAAAGAGTATACTCTTCCTTCCCATCCTTCAACATTTTAAACATGTCTGTAATCACTTGACCAATTCAACTTAAAAAGTTGATAATATTCCTATCTTGACCTTAAGCTAAAAGCACTTGTCCTGTAACTAAAACACTTGTATTATGCCTAAAACACTTGTCCTTAAACTAAAAAAAAACTTGTCCTTAAAAAGACTTGTTCTAACCCTGAAAAACACTTGTCCTAACCCTCAAACACTTGTCCTTAACTAGGAACAACTGTCCTATGACATAAAACACTTGTCCAAAAACTAAAACACTTGTCCATAAGCTAAAAAAAACATTTGTCCTTAAACTAAAAAACAGCACTTGTCCTAACCCTAAAACACTTGTCCTAACCCTAAAAACACCTGTCATAAACCACGAAACACTTGTCCTTAAGCTAAAAAACACTTGTCCTTAATCTAAAAATACTTGTCCTAGCCCTTTAAAAACTTGTCATAAGACTTAAAAACACTTGTCCTTTAACTAAAGACACTTGTCCTTAAACTAAAAAAAACTTGTCCTATAACTAAAAACACTTGTCCTTAAACTAAAAGCACTTGTCCTTACCCTAAAAACACCTGTCCTAAAACTAAAACAGTTGTCCATAAGCTAAAAAAAACACTTGTCCTTAAACTAAAAAACAGCACTTGTCCTAACCTTAAAACACATGTCATAACCCTAAAAACACCTGTCATAAACTACGAAACACTTGTCCTTAAGCTAAAAAACACTTGGCCTTAAACTAAAAATACTTGTCCTAGCCCTTTAAAAACTTGTCCTAAGACTTAAAAACACTTGTCCTTTAACTAAAGACACTTGTCCTTAAACTAAAAAAAACTTGTCCTATAACTAAAAACACTTGTCCTTAAACTAAAGACACTTGTCCTCAAACTAAAACACTTGTCCTTTAACTAATAAGACTTGTCCTAAAACTAAAACACTTATCCTATGACTAAAACACTTGTCCTCTACTTAAAACACTTGTCCTGTTACTAAAAACACTTGTCCTAACCCGAAAAGCACTTGTCCTATAACAAAAAAACTATTGTCCTTAAACTGAAAACACTTATCCTAGCCCTAAAATACTTGTCCTCAACTAAAAACACGTGTCCATAAACTAAAACACTTGTCCTTAAGCTAAAACACTTGTCGAATAAATAAAAACATTTGTCCTTAAACTTAAAACACTTGTCCTATAACTAAAAGCACTTGTCCCAAATCTAAAAACACTGGTCCTAGCCCTAAAACACTTGTCCTTGCCCTTAAAACACTTGTCCTTAACAAAAACCACTTGGCATAGCCCTAAAAACACTTGTCCTAGCCCCAAAACACTTGTCCTAGCCCTAAAAAACTTGTTCTTAAACTAAAGACACGTGACCTTAAACTAAAACACTTGTCCTGAAGCTAAAACGCTTGTCGGATAACTAAACACATAACTTAAAGTAAAAACACTTGTCCTTTAGCTAAAAAACACCTGTCCTATAACTAGAACACTTGTCCTTACCCTAAAAACACTTGTCGTTAAACTAAAAAAAAACACTTGTCCTTAAACTAAAAACACTTGTCCTATAACTAAAAGCACTTGTTCTAAATCTAAAAACACTTGTTCTCACCCTTAAACACTTGTCCTAGCCCTAAAACACTCGTCCTAGCCCTAAAAACACTTTTCCTAGCCCTTAAAACACATGTCTTAAAACTAAAAACACTTGTCCTTAAACTAAAAAAAACACTTGTTCTAACTCTTAAAACACTGGTCCTAGCCCTACAAACACTTGTCCTAGCCCTTAAAACACTTGTCCTAAAACTAACAACACTTGTCCTAGGCCTTTAGCTAAAAAACACTTGTCCTGTAACTAGAACATTTGTCCTAACCCTAAAAACACTTGTCGTTAAACTAAAAACACTTGTTCTTAAACTAAAAACACCTATCCTATGACTAAAAGCACTTGTTCTAAATCTTAAACACTTGTTCTCACCCTTAAACACTTGTCCTAGTCCTTAAAACACTTGTCCTTGCCCTAAAACACTTCATAGCCCTTTAAACACATGTCTTATAACTAACATCACTTGTCCTAGGCCTAAAAACACTTGTCCTTACCCTGAAAACTCTTGTCCTTACCCTTAAAACACTTGTCCTAGCACTAAAAACACTTATCCTTAAACTATAAACACTCTTGGCCTAACCCTGAAAACACTTGTCCTTAACTAACAACACCTGTTCTATTCATTAAAACACTTGTCCTAAAACTTAAAACACTTGTTCTAACCCTAAAAACACCTGTCCTAAAACTAAAAAAACACTTTTCCTTAAGCTAAAAAAAACCTTGTTCTTAAACTTATAAAAAACACTTGTCCTAACCCTATAAAACTTGTCCTAACCCTAAAAACACCTGTCATAAAACTTAAATCACTTATCCTTAAGCTAAAAACACTTGTCCTTAAACTGAAAACACTTGTCCTAGCCCTTCAAAAACTTGTCCTAAGACTTAAACACTCGTCCTAAAACTACAGACACTTGTCCCTAAACGAAAAAAACACTTGTCCTATAACTAAGACACTTGTCCTTTAACTTATAAGGATAATCCTTAAAGAAAAACACTTATCCTATGACTAAAACACTTGTCCTTAAATTATAAACACTTGTCCTGTAACTAAAAACACTTGTCCTAACCTTAAAAACACTTGTCCTATAAATAAAAACAATTGTCCTTAAGCTAAAAACACTTGTCCTAGCCCAAAAACACTTGTCCTTAAACTAATATACGTGTCCTTAAGCTAAAACACTTGTGGAATAAATAAAAAAAAACGTTTGTCCTTAAACTAAAACACTTGTGCTATAACTAAAAGCACTTGTCCTAAATCTAAAAAACACTTGTCCTGGCCTTAAAGCACTTGTCCTTGCCATAGAATACATGTCCTAGCGCTTTAAAACACTTGTCTTGGCCCTTAAAACACTTGTCCTAAAGTAAAAAAACACTTGTCCTTAAACTAAAAAAACAACACTTGTTCTAATCCTAAAAACATTTGTCCTAAAAACACTTGTCCTAGCCCCAAAACACTTGTCCTAGCCCTTTAAACACTTGTCCTTAATTTAACAACACTTGTCCTAGGCCTAAACACTTGTCCTAGCCCTAAAACACTTGTGCGAGCCATCAAAACTCTTGTTCTAAAACCAAAAACACTTGTCCTAGGCCTAAAACACTTGTCCTAACCCTTAAAATACTTGTCCTAGCACTTAAAACACTTGTCCTATAACTAAAAACACTTGTACTTAAACTATTAACACTTGTCCTAACCCTGAAAACACTTGTTTTTCAACTAGAATTACCTGTCCTATGAAGTAAAACACTTGCCCTTAAACTAAAAACACTTGTCCTAACCCTAAAAACACCTGTCCTAAAACTGAGACTTTTGTCTTAAGTTATAAAAACTTGTCCTTAAACTAAAAAAAAAACACCTGTCCTAACCCTAAAAACACTTGTCCCTACCCTAAAAACACTTGTCCTTAAACTAAAAACACTTGTCCTTAAGCTAAAACACTTGTCCTTAAACTAAAAACACTTGTCCTATAACTAAAAACAGCTGACATAGCCCTAAAACACGTGTCCTAGCCATAAAAACACTTGTCCTGGCCATAAAAAAACACTTGTCCTAGCCATTAAAACTAAATACACTTGTCCCTAAACTAAAAAACTTGTATTAACCCTAAAAATACTTGTTCTTACCCTAAAAACAATTGTCGTAGCCCTGAAACACTTGTCCTAGCCCTATAAACACTTGTCCTAGCCCTTAAAATACTTGGCCTAAAACTAAAAAAAACACTTGTCCTTAAACTGACAAACACTTGTTCTTACACTAAAAACACTTGACCTAGCCCTAGAACACTTGTCCTAGCCTTTAAAACACTTTTCCTAAATCTAACAACACTTGTTATAACCCTAAAACACATGTCCTAAAACTAAAACACTTGTCCTTAAGCTAAACAGTACTTTTTCTAACTCTAAAAACCCTTGTCCTAACAACACTTGTCCTAGCCCTAAAACACTTGTCCTAGCCCTTAAAACGCTTGTCCTAAAACTAACAACACTTGTCCTAGGCCTAAAACACCTGCCCTTACCCTGAAAACACTTGTCCTAGCCCTTAAAAACTTGTCCTAAAGCTAGAAACACTTGTCCTTAAATTTTTAAACACTTGTCCTATAACTGAAAGCACTTGTTCCAATTCCAAAAAACACTTGTCCTAACCCTAAAACACTTGTCCTAGCCCTAAAAAACACTTGTCCTAGCTCTAAAACTTTGTCCTAGCCCTTAAAACACCTGTACTAAAACTAAAAGCACTTTTCCTTAAGCTAAAAAACACTTGTTCTAGCACTTAAAACTCTTGTCCTAAAACTAACAACACTTGTCCCAGACCTAAAACACTTCTCCTAACCCTGGAAACGCTTGTCCTTACTCTGAAAACACTTGTCCTAGCCCTTAAAACTTGTCCTAAACCTAGAAACACTTGTCATGTAACGAAAACACTTGTCCTTACCCCCAAAAAGTTTTTCTAACCCTAAAACACTTGTCCTAACCCTAAAACACCTGTCCTTAAACTAAAAAAACTTGTCCTTAAGCTAAAAAAAACCACTTGTCCTTAAACTATAAAATGTACTTGTCCTAACCCTAAAGACACTTGTACTAACCCTAAAAACACCCGTCAAAAACTAAAAACACTTGTCCTTAAGCTAAAAAAAACACTTGTCCTTAACTTAAAACACTTGTCCTAGCCCTTTAAAAACTTGTCACTTGTCCTTTAACTAAGGACACAGGACACTTGTCCTTAAGCTGAAAACACTTGTCCTATAACAAAAACTTTTTCCTTAAACTGAAGAATCTTGTCCTATAACTAAAAGCACTTGTCCTATATTTAAAACATTTGTCCTAACCCTAAAGCACTTGTTCTAGCCCTTAAAACACTTGTCCAAGCCATTAAAACACTTGTGCTAAAACTAAAAGCACTGTCCTTAAGCTAAAAACACTTGTTCTAACCCTACAAACACTTGTCCTAAAAAACTTGTCCTAGCCCAAAAAGACTTGTCCTTACTTTTACAACACTTGTCCTAGAACTAAAAACATTTGTCCTAACCCTGAAAACACTTGTCTTAAAACTAGAAACACTTGTCCTGTAACTGAAAACACTGGTCCTGTAACTAAAACACTTGTCCTTAATCTAAAAAGACTTGTTCTAACCCTAAAAACACTTATCCTAACCCTAACAAACACTTGTCCTTAACTAGAAACACATGTCCTATGACTTAAAACACCTGTCCTTAAGCTAAAAACACTTGTCCTAACCCTAAAAACTTGTCCCAACTTGTCCTAAAACTAACAACACTTGCCCTAGGCCTTTAGCTAAAAAACACTTGTCCTGTAACTAGAACACTTGTCCTTACCCTAAAAACACTTAAACTTAAAACACTTGTTCTTAAACTAAAAACACCTGTCCTATGACTAAAAGCACTTGTTCTAAATCTTAAACACTTGTTCTCACCCTTAAACACTTGTCCTAGTCCTTAAAACACTTGTCCTTGCCCTAAAACACTTCATAGCCCTTTAAACACATGTCTTATAACTAACATCACTTGTCCTAGGCCTAAAAACACTTGTCCTTATCCTGAAAACTCTTGTCCTTACCCTTAAAACACTTGTCCTAGCACTAAAAACACTTATCCTTAAACTATAAACACTCTTGGCCTAACCCTGAAAACACTTGTCCTTAACTAACAACACCTGTTCTATTCATTAAAACACTTGTCCTAAAACTTAAAACACTTGTTCTAACCCTAAAAACACCTGTCCTAAAACTAAAAAAAACACTTTTCCTTAAGCTAAAAAAACCATGTTCTTAAACTTATAAAAAACACTTGTCCTAACCCTATAAAAACTTGTCCTAACCCTAAAAACACCTGTCATAAAACTTAAATCACTTATCCTTAAGCTAAAAACACTTGTCCTTAAACTGAAAACACTTGTCCTAGCCCTTCAAAAACTTGTCCTAAGACTTAAACACTCGTCCTAAAACTACAGACACTTGTCCCTAAACGAAAAAAACACTTGTCCTATAACTAAGACACTTGTCCTTTAACTTATAAGGATAATCCTTAAAGAAAAACACTTATCCTATGACTAAAACACTTGTCCTTAAATTATAAACACTTGTCCTGTAACTAAAAACACTTGTCCTAACCTTAAAAACACTTGTCCTATAAATAAAAACAATTGTCCTTAAGCTAAAAACACTTGTCCTAGCCCAAAAACACTTGTCCTTAAACTAATATACGTGTCCTTAAGCTAAAACACTTGTGGAATAAATAAAAAAAAACGTTTGTCCTTAAACTAAAACACTTGTCCTATAACTAAAAGCACTTGTCCTAAATCTAAAAAACACTTGTCCTGGCCTTAAAGCACTTGTCCTTGCCATAGAATACATGTCCTAGCGCTTTAAAACACTTGTCTTGGCCCTTAAAACACTTGTCCTAAAGTAAAAAAACACTTGTCCTTAAACTAAAAAAACAACACTTGTTCTAATCCTAAAAACATTTGTCCTAAAAACACTTGTCCTAGCCCCAAAACACTTGTCCTAGCCCTTTAAACACTTGTCCTTAATTTAACAACACTTGTCCTAGGCCTAAACACTTGTCCTAGCCCTAAAACACTTGTGCGAGCCATCAAAACTCTTGTTCTAAAACCAAAAACACTTGTCCTAGGCCTAAAACACTTGTCCTAACCCTTAAAATACTTGTCCTAGCACTTAAAACACTTGTCCTATAACTAAAAACACTTGTACTTAAACTATTAACACTTGTCCTAACCCTGAAAACACTTGTTTTTCAACTAGAATTACCTGTCCTATGAAGTAAAACACTTGCCCTTAAACTAAAAACACTTGTCCTAACCCTAAAAACACCTGTCCTCAAACTGAGACTTTTGTCTTAAGTTATTAAAACTTGTCCTTAAACTAAAAAAAAACACCTGTCCTAACCCTAAAAACACTTGTCCCTACCCTAAAAACACTTGTCCTTAAACTAAAAACACTTGTCCTTAAGCTAAAACACTTGTCCTTAAACTAAAAACACTTGTCCTATAACTAAAAACAGCTGACATAGCCCTAAAACACGTGTCCTAGCCATAAAAACACTTGTCCTGGCCATAAAAAACACTTGTCCTAGCCATTAAAACTAAATACACTTGTCCCTAAACTAAAAAACTTGTATTAACCCTAAAAATACTTGTTCTTACCCTAAAAACAATTGTCGTAGCCCTGAAACACTTGTCCTAGCCCTATAAACACTTGTCCTAGCCCTTAAAATACTTGGCCTAAAACTAAAAAAACACTTGTCCTTAAACTGACAAACACTTGTTCTTACACTAAAAACACTTGACCTAGCCCTAGAACACTTGTCCTAGCCTTTAAAACGCTTTTCCTAAATCTAACAACACTTGTTATAACCCTAAAACACATGTCCTAAAACTAAAACACTTGTCCTTAAGCTAAACAGTACTTTTTCTAACTCTAAAAACACTTGTCCTAAAAACACTTGTCCTAGCCCTAAAACACTTGTCTTAGCCCTTAAAACGCTTGTCCTAAAACTAACAACACTTGTCCTAGGCCTAAAACACCTGCCCTTACCCTGAAAACACTTGTCCTAGCCCTTAAAAAACTTGTCCTAAAGCTAGAAACACTTGTCCTTAAATTTTTAAACACTTGTCCTATAACTAAAAGCACTTGTTCCAAATCTAAAAAACACTTGTCCTAACCCTAAAACACTTGTCCTAGCCCTAAAAAACACTTGTCCTAGCTCTAAAATTTTGTCCTAGCCCTTAAAACACCTGTACTAAAACTAAAAGCACTTTTCCTTAAGCTAAAAAACACTTGTTCTAGCACTTAAAACTCTTGTCCTAAAACTAACAACACTTGTCCTAGACCTAAAACACTTCTCCTAACCCTGGAAACGCTTGTCCTTACTCTGAAAACACTTGTCCTAGCCCTTAAAACTTGTCCTAAACCTAGAAACACTTGTCATGTAACGAAAACACTTGTCCTTACCCCCAAAAAGTTTTTCTAACCCTAAAACACTTGTCCTAACCCTAAAACACCTGTCCTTAAACTAAAAAAACTTGTCCTTAAGCTAAAAAAAACCCACTTGTCCTTAAACTATAAAATGTACTTGTCCTAACCCTAAAGACACTTGTACTAACCCTAAAAACACCCGTCAAAAACTAAAAACACTTGTCCTTAAGCTAAAAAAAAACACTTGTCCTTAACTTAAAACACTTGTCCTAGCCCTTTAAAAACTTGTCACTTGTCCTTTAACTAAGGACACAGGACACTTGTCCTTAAGCTAAAAACACTTGTCCTATAACAAAAACTTTTTCCTTAAACTGAAGAATCTTGTCCTATAACTAAAAGCACTTGTCCTATATATAAAACATTTGTCCTAACCCTAAAGCACTTGTTCTAGCCCTTAAAACACTTGTCCAAGCCATTAAAACACTTGTGCTAAAACTAAAAGCACTTGTTCTAACCCTAAAAACACTTGTCCTAAAAAACTTGTCCTAGCCCAAAAAGACTTGTCCTTACTTTTACAACACTTGTCCTAGAACTAAAAACATTTGTCCTAACCCTGAAAACACTTGTCTTAAAACTAGAAACACTTGTCCTGTAACTGAAAACACTGGTCCTGTAACTAAAACACTTGTCCTTAATCTAAAAAGACTTGTTCTAACCCTAAAAACACTTATCCTAACCCTAACAAACACTTGTCCTTAACTAGAAACACATGTCCTATGACTTAAAACACCTGTCCTTAAGCTAAAAACACTTGTCCTAACCCTAAAAACTTGTCCCAACTTGTCCTAAAACTAACAACACTTGCCCTAGGCCTTTAGCTAAAAAACACTTGTCCTGTAACTAGAACACTTGTCCTTACCCTAAAAACACTTAAACTTAAAACACTTGTTCTTAAACTAAAAACACCTGTCCTATGACTAAAAGCACTTGTTCTAAATCTTAAACACTTGTTCTCACCCTTAAACACTTGTCCTAGTCCTTAAAACACTTGTCCTTGCCCTAAAACACTTCATAGCCCTTTAAACACATGTCTTATAACTAACATCACTTGTCCTAGGCCTAAAAACACTTGTCCTTACCCTGAAAACTCTTGTCCTTACCCTTAAAACACTTGTCCTAGCACTAAAAACACTTATCCTTAAACTATAAACACTCTTGGCCTAACCCTGAAAACACTTGTCCTTTACTAACAACACCTGTTCTATTCATTAAAACACTTGTCCTAAAACTTAAAACACTTGTTCTAACCCTAAAAACACCTGTCCTAAAACTAAAAAAACACTTTTCCTTAAGCTAAAAAAAACCTTGTTCTTAAACTTATAAAAAACACTTGTACTAACCCTATAAAAACTTGTCCTAACCCTAAAAACACCTGTCATAAAACTTAAATCACTTATCCTTAAGCTAAAAACACTTGTCCTTAAACTCAAAACACTTGTCCTAGCCCTTCAAAAACTTGTCCTAAGACTTAAACACTCGTCCTAAAACTACAGACACTTGTCCCTAAACGAAAAAAAACACTTGTCCTATAACTAAGACACTTGTCCTTTAACTTATAATGATAATCCTTAAAGAAAAACACTTATCCTATGACTAAAACACTTGTCCTTAAATTATAAACACTTGTCCTGTAACTAAAAACACTTGTTCTAACCTTAAAAACACTTGTCCTATAAATAAAAACAATTGTCCTTAAGCTAAAAACACTTGTCCTAGCCCAAAAACATTTGTCCTTAAACTAATATACGTGTCCTTAAGCTAAAACACTTGTGGAATAAATAAAAAAAACGTTTGTCTTTAAACTAAAACACTTGTCCTATAACTAAAAGCACTTGTCCTAAATCTAAAAAACACTTGTCCTGGCCTTAAAGCACTTGTCCTTGCCATAGAATACATGTCCTAGCGCTTTAAAACACTTGTCTTGGCCCTTAAAACACTTGTCCTAAAGTAAAAAAAACACTTGTCCTTAAACTAAAAAAAAAACACTTGTTCTAATCCTAAAAACATTTGTCATAAAAACACTTGTCCTAGCCCCAAAACACTTGTCCTAGCCCTTTAAACACTTGTCCTTAATTTAACAACACTTGTCCTAGCCCTAAAACACTTGTGCGAGCCATCAAAACTCTTGTTCTAAAACCAAAAACACTTGTCCTAGGCCTAAAACACTTGTCCTAACCCTTAAAATACTTGTCCTAGCACTTAAAACACTTGTCCTATAACTAAAAACACTTGTACTTAAACTATTAACACTTGTCCTAACCCTGAAAACACTTGTTTTTCAACTAGAATTACCTGTCCTATGAAGTAAAACACTTGCCCTTAAACTAAAAACACTTGTCCTAACCCTAAAACACCTGTCCTAAAACTGAGACATTTGTCTTAAGTTATAAAAACTTGTCCTTAAACTAAAAAAAAAACACCTGTCCTAACCCTAAAAACACTTGTCCCTACCCTAAAAACACTTGTCCTTAAACTAAAAACACTTGTCCTTAAGCTAAAACACTTGTCCTTAAACTAAAAACACATGTCCTATAACTAAAAACAGCTGACATAGCCCTAAAACACGTGTCCTAGCCATAAAAACACTTGTCCTGGCCATAAAAAACACTTGTCCTAGCCATTAAAACAAAATACACTTGTCCCTAAACTAAAAAACTTGTATTAACCCTAAAAATACTTGTTCTTACCCTAAAAACAATTGTCGTAGCCCTGAAACACTTGTCCTAGCCCTATAAACACTTGTCCTAGCCCTTAAAATACTTGGCCTAAAACTAAAAAAACACTTGTCCTTAAACTGACAAACACTTGTTCTTACACTAAAAACACTTGACCTAGCCCTAGAACACTTGTCCTAGCCTTTAAAACACTTTTCCTTAATCTAACAACCCTTGTTATAACCCTAAAACACATGTCCTAAAACTAAAACACTTGTCCTTAAGCTAAACAGTACTTTTTCTAACTCTAAAAACCCTTGTCCTAAAAACACTTGTCCTAGCCCTAAAACACTTGTCCTAGCCCTTAAAACGCTTGTCCTAAAACTAACAACACTTGTCCTAGGCCTAAAACACCTGCCCTTACCCTGAAAACACTTGTCCTATCCCTTAGAAAACTTGTCCTAAAGCTAGAAACACTTGTCCTTAAATTTTTAAACACTTGTCCTATAACTAAAAGCACTTGTTCCAAATCTAAAAAACACTTGTCCTAACCCTAAAACACTTGTCCTAGCCCTAAAAAACACTTGTCCTAGCTCTAAAACTTTGTCCTAGCCCTTAAAACACCTGTACTAAAACTAAAAGCACTTTTCCTTAAGCTAAAAAACACTTGTTCTAGCACTTAAAACTCTTGTCCTAAAACTAACAACACTTGTCCTAGACCTAAAACACTTCTCCTAACCCTGGAAACGCTTGTCCTTACTCTGAAAACACTTGTCCTAGCCCTTAAAAACTTGTCCTAAACCTAGAAACACTTGTCATGTAACGAAAACACTTGTCCTTACCCCCAAAAAGTTTTTCTAACCCTAAAACACTTATCCTAACCCTAAAACACCTGTCCTAAAACTAAAAAAACTTGTCCTTATGCTAAAAAAAACACTTGTCCTTAAACTATAAAATTCACTTGTCCTAACCCTAAAGACACTTGTACTAACCCTAAAAACACCCGTCAAAAACTAAAAACACTTGTCCTTAAGCTAAAAAAAACACTTGTCCTTAACTTAAAACACTTGTCCTAGCCCTTTAAAAACTTGTCACTTGTCCTTTAACTAAGGACACATGACACTTGTCCTTAAGCTAAAAACACTTGTCCTATAACAAAAACTTTTTCCTTAAACTGAAGAGACTTGTCCTATAACTAAAAGCACTTGTCCTATATATAAAACATTTGTCCTAACCCTAAAGCACTTGTTCTAGCCCTTAAAACACTTGTCCAAGCCATTAAAACACTTGTGTTAAAACTAAAAGCACTGTCCTTAAACTAAAAACACTTGTTCGAACCCTAAAAACACTTGTCCTAAAAAACTTGTCCTAGCCCAAAAAGACTTGTCCTTACATTAACAACACTTGTCCTAGAACTAAAAACATTTGTCCTAACCCTGAAAACACTTGTCTTAAAACTAGAAACACTTGTCCTGTAACTGAAAACACTGGTCCTGTAACTAAAACACTTGTCCTTAATCTAAAAAGACTTGTTCTAACCCTAAAACACTTATCCTAACCCTAAAAACACTTGTCCTTAACTAGAAACACATGTCCTATGACTTTAAACACCTGTCCTTAAGCTAAAAACACTTGTCCTAACCCTAAAAACTTGTCCCAACCAAAAAAAAAACTTGTCCTATAACTAAAACACTTGTCCTTAAACTAAAAACACTTGTCCTTTAACTAAAACACTGTCTTTGCCCTAAAAACACTAATCCTAGCCCTAAAACACTTGTCCTTAAGCTACAAACTCTAGTCCAATTACTGAAAACACTTGTCCTTAAACTAAAAACACTTGCCTTGTAACTCAAACACTTAACCTAACCCTAAACACACTAGTCCTAAAACTAAAAAAACACTTGTCCTTACCCTAAAAAGACTTGTCCTAGCCCAAAAACACTTGTCTTTAAACTAAAATTACTTGTCCTAACCGTAAATATACTTGTCCTTAAGTTATAACACTTGTCCTAAAACTAAAAACACCTGTCCTAAAACTAAAAACACTAGTCCTTAAGTTAAAACACTGTCCGTAAACTAAAAAAACACTTGTACTTAAGCTATAAACACTTGTCCTGTAACTAAAGCACTTATCCTAACCCTAAAAACGCTAGTCCCTAACTAAAACACTTGTCCTTACCCTAGAAAGACTTGATCCAAACCTAAAAACACGTGTACTAACACTAAAAACACATGTCCTTAACTAGAAACACCTGTCCTATGACTTAAAACACTTGTCCTAAAACTAACACATCTGTCCTAAAACTAAAAACACTTGTCCTTAAGCTAAAAAAACACTTGTCCTTAAACTAATAACACTTGTCCTAGCCCTTTGAAAACTTGTCATTAGACTAAAACACTTGTCCTTTAACTAAAAAAATAATTGTCTTTAAGCTAAAACACTAGTCCTTAAACTAAAAAAAACATTTGCCCTTACCCTAAAAAGACTTGTTCTAAACCTAAAAAAAACGTGTACTTACCCTAAAAACACTTGTCCTTAACTAGAAACACCTGTCCTATGGCTTAAAACACATGTCCAAAAACTAAAACACTTGACCTAACCCTAAAAACACCTGTCCTAACCCTAAAAACACCTGTCATAAACTTAAAACACTTGTCCTAACCCTAAAAACACCTGACTTAAAACTAAAAACACTTGTCCTTAAGCTATAAAACTTGTCCTTAAACTAAAAAAAACACCTGTCCTAACCCTAAAACACTTGTCCTAACCCTAAAACACTGCCATAAAACTAATAACACTTGTCCTTAAGCTAAACAACACTTGTCCTTAAACTAAAAAAACCCACTTGTCCTTACCCAAAAAACACTTGTCCTAACCCTAAAAACACCTGTCATAAACTTAAAACACTTGTCCTAACCCTAAAAACACCTGACTTAAAACTTAAAACACTTGTCCTTAATCTATAAAACTTGTCCTTCAACTAAAAAAACACACTAGTCCTAACCCTAAAACACTTGTCCTAACCCTAAAACACATGCCATAAAACTAATAACACTTGTCCTTGAGCTAAACAACACTTGTCCTTAAACTAATAACACTTGTCCTAGCCCTTTGAAAACTTGTCCTTAGACTAAAACACTTGTCCTTTAACTACAGATACTTGTCCTTAAACTAAAAACACTTGTCCTATAACTAAAATCAGTTGTCCTTTAACTAATAAGACTTCTCCTTAAACTAAAACACTTATCCTATAGCTAAAACACTTGTCCTTACCCTAAGAACACTTGTCCTAAAACTAGAAGCACTTGTCCTTAAGCTAAAAAACCACTTGTCCTATAACTAAAAAACTTGTCCCAACCATAAAAAAACTTGTCCTTTAACTAAAAACACTTTCTTTAAACTAAAAACACTGTACTTGCCATAAAGACACTAATCCTAGCCCTAAAACACTTGTCCTTAAACTATAACCACTAGTCCAATTACTGAAAACACTTGTCTTTAAACTAAAAACACTTGACTCTAAGCTAAAAAAAACTTGTCTTGTAACTAAAACACTTATCCTAACCATAAAAACACTAGTCCTAAAACTAAAAAAACACTTGTCCTTACCCTAAAAAGACTTGTCCAAGCCCAAAAACACTTGTTTTAAAACAAAAAACACTTGTCTTTAAACTAAAATTACTTGTCCTAACCGTAAATATACTTGTCCTTAAGCCAAAACACTTCTCCATAAACTAAAAAACACCTGTCCTAAAACTAAAAACACTTGCCCATAAGTTAAAACACTTGTCCTTTAACTTATAAAGCACTTGTCCTTAAGCTAAAAACACTTGTCCTGTATCTAAAACACTTATCCTAACCCTAAAGACACTAGTCCTTAAACTAAAAAACATTTGTCCTTACCCTAAAAAGACGTGTTCTAAACCTAAAAACAAGTGTACTTACCCTAAAAACACTTGTACTTAACTAGAAACACCTGTCCTATGACTATAAACACTTGTCCTAAAACTAGAAGCACTTGTCCTTAAGCTAAAAACACTTGTCCTAAAACTACAAACACGTCCTTAAACTATAAACATTTGTCATAACCCTAAAAACTTGTCCCAATACTAAAATACTTGTCCTATAATTAAAAACACTTGTCCTTAAACTAAAAACACTGTCCTTGCCCTAAAACACTTGTCCTAGCCCTAAAACACTTGTCATTAAACTAAAAACACTAGTCCAATTACTGAAACACTTGTTCTGAAACTAAAAACACTTGTCCTAACCCTAAAACACTTGTCCCATTGATAAAAAAAACACTTGTCCTGTTACTAAAACACTTACCCTTAAGCTAAAAAATACTTGTCCTAGCCATAAAAACACTTTCCCTAGCCCTAACACATTTGTCCTTAGCCTAAAACACTTGTCCTTAACTAAAAACACTTGTCCTTAAACTAAAACACTTGTCCTTAACTAAAAACACTTGTCCTTATACTAAAACACTTGTCCTTAAACTAAAAACACTGTCCAATAACTGAAAACAATTGTCCTGTAACAAAAACACTTGACCTTAAGCTAAAAAAACACTTGTCCTGTAACTAAAAAACTTGTCCTAACCCTAAAAACACTTGTCCTTAAGCTAAAAAAAAACACTTGTCCTTGCCCTAAAAAAACTTGTTCTAAACCTAAAAACACGTGTCCTAACCCTAAAAACACGTGTCCTTAACTAGAAACACCTGTCCTATGGCTTAAAACACTTGTCCTAAAACTAAAAAAACTTGTCCTAACCCTAAAAACACCTGTCATAAAACTAAAACACTTGTCCTTAAGCTAAAACACTTGTCATTAAAATAAAAAAAAAAACACACTTGTCCTAACCATAAAAACACTTGTCCTAACCCTAAAACACCTGCAATAAAACTAAAAGCACTTGTCCTTAAGCTGCACAACACTTGTCCTTAAACTAAAAACACTTGTCCTAGCCATTTAAAAACTTCTCCTTAGACTAAAACACTTGTGCTTTAACTACAATCACTTGTCCTTAAACAAAAAATCAACAGTTGTCCTTTAACTAATAAGACTTCTCCTTAAACTAAAACACTTATCCTATAGCTAAAAACGCTTGTCCTTAAACTATAAATACTTGTCCTGTATCTAAAAACACTTGTCCTAACCCTTAAAACAATTGTCCTAAAACTAGAAGCACTTGTCCTTAAGCTAAAAAACACTTGTCCTATAACTAAAAACACTTGTCCTAAAACTATAAACACTTGTCCTAACCCTAAAAAACTTGTCCCAACCTCTAAAAACACCTGTCCTTTAATTAAAAACACTTGTCCTTAAGCTAAAACACTTGTCCTTAAGCTAAAACACTTGTCCTAACCCTAAAACACCCGCCATTAAACTAAAAACACTTGTTCTTAGGCTAAACAACACTTGTCCTTTAACTAATAACACTTGTCCTAGCCCTTTAAAAACTTGTCCTTAGACTAAAACACTTGTCCTTTAACTACAGACACTTGTCCTTAAACTGAAAACACTTGTCCTATTATTAAAATCGGTTGTCCTTTAACTAATAAGAATTCTCCTTAAACTAAAACACTTATCCTATAGCTGAAAACACGTGTCCTTAAACTATAAACACCTGTCCTGTAACTAAAAAAACTTGTCCTTACCCTTAAAACACTTGTCCTAAAACTAAAAGCACTTGTCCTTAAGCTAAAAACACTTGTCCTATAACTACAAACACTTGTCCTTAAACTATAAACTCTTGTCCTAACCTTAAAAACTTGTCCTAACCCTAAAAACACCTGTCCTAAAACTCAAAATACTTGTCCTTTAGCTAAACAACACTTGTCCTTAAACTAATAACACTTGTCCAAGCCCTTTGAAAACTTGTCCTTAGACTAAAACACTTGTCCTTTAACAACAGACACTTGTCCTTAAACTAAAGACCACTTGTCCTATAACTAAAATCAGTTGTCCTTTAACTAATAAGACTTGTCCCAACCCTAAAACACTTGTCCTATAAATAAAAACACTTGTCCTTAAACTTAAAACACTGTCCTTGCCCTAAACACTTGTCCTAGCCCGCAAACACTTGTCATTTAACTAAAAACACTAGTCCAATTACTGAAACACTTGTTCTTAAACTAAAAAACACTTGTCCTAACCCTAAAACACTTGCCCCATTGATAAAAAACACTTGTCCTATTATTAAAAACACTTACCCTTAAGCTAAAAAATACTTGTCCTAGCCATAAAAACACTTTCCCTAGCCTTTAACTAATAAGATTTCTCCTTAAACTAAAACACTTATCCTATAGCTGAAAACACTTGTCCTTAAACTATAAACACTTGTCCTGTAACTAAAAAAACTTGTCCTAACCCTTAAAACACTTGTCCTAAAACTAGAAGCACTTGTCCTTAAGATAAAAAACACTTGTCTTATAACTACAAACACTTGTCCTTCAACTATAAACACTTGTCCTAACCTTACAAAAACTTGTCTTAATCCTAAAACACCTGTCCTAAAACTAAAAACACTTGTCCTTAAGCTAAACAACACTTGTCCTTAAACTAATAACACTTGTCCTTGCCCTTTGAAAACTTGTCCTTAGACTAAAACACTTGTCCTTTAACAACAGACACTTGTCCTTAAACTAAAGACCACTTGTCCTATGACTGAATTCAGTTGTCCTTTAACTACTTAGACTTCTCCTTAAACTAAAACACTTATCCTATAGCTAATAACACTTGCCCTTACCCTAAAAACACTTGTCCTAAAATTAGAAGAACTTGTCTTTAAGCTAAAAAAAACACTTGTCCTATAACTAAAACACTTGTCCTTAAACTATAAACACTTGTCCTAACACTACAAAACTTGGCCTTAACCATAAAAAAACTTGTCCTATAACTAAAAACACTTGTCCTTAAGCTTAAAACACTGTCCTTGCCCTAAAGACACCAATCCTAGCCCTAAAACACTTGTCCTTAAACTAAAAGCACTAGTCCAATTACTGAAAACACTTGTCCTTAAACTAAAAACACTTGACTTTAAGCTAAAAAACACTTGACTTGTAACTAGAACACTTATCCTTACCCTAAAAGCACTTGTCCTAAAACTAGAAAACATTTGTCCTTACCCTGAAAAGACGTGTTCTTAACTTAAAAACACGTTTACTTACCCTAAAAACACTTGTCCTTAACTAGAAACACCTGTCCTATGACTTTAAACACTTGTCTTAAAACTAGAAGCACTTGTCCTTAAGCTAAAAAAACACTTGTCCTATAACTACAAACACTTGTCCTTAAATTTTAAACACTAGTCCTAACCCTAAAAAACTTGTCCCAACCCTAAAACACTTGTCCTATAATTTAAAACTCTTGTCCTTAAACTAAAAACACTGTCCTTGCCCTAAAACACTTGTCCTTGCCCTAAAACACTTGTCATTAAACTAAAAACACTAGTCCAATTACTGAAACACTTGTCTTTAAACTATAAACACTTGTCCTTACCCTAAAACACTTGTCCCATTGATAAAAAACACTTGTCCTATTACTAAAACACTTACCCTTAAGCTAAAAAATACTTGTCCTAGCCATAAAAAACACTTTCCATAGCCCTAACACATTTGTCCTTAGCCCAAAGCACTTGTCCTTAACTAAAAACACTTGTCCTTTAACTAAAAACACTTGTCCTTTAACTAAAAAGAATGTCCAATAACTGAAAACAATTGTCCTTTAACAAAAAACACTTGACCTTAAGCTAAAAAAACACTTGTCCTGTAACTAAAAAACTTGTCCTAACCCTAAAAACACTTGTCCTTAAGCTAAAAAAACTCTTGTCCTTGCCCTAAAAAAACTTGTTCTAAACCACCTAAAAACACGTGTCCTAACCCTAAAAACACGTGTCCTTAACTAGAAACACCTGTCCTATGACTTAAAACACTTGTCCTAAAACTAAACACAATTGTCCTAACCCTAAAAACACCTGTCCTAAAACTAAAACACTTGTCCTTAAGCTAAAACACTTGTCATTAAAATTAAAAAAAAACAACACACTTGTCCTAACCATAAAACACTTGTCCTAACCCTAAAACACCTTAAGCTGCACAACACTTGTCCTTTAACTAAAAACACTTGTCCTATCCATTTAAAAACTTGTCCTTAGACGAAAACACTTGTCACTTGTCATTAAAAAAAAAAAAAAACACTTGTCCTATAACTAAAATCAGTTGTCCTTTAACTAATTAGACTTCTCCTTAAACTAAAACACTAATCCTATAGCTAACAACGCTTGTCCTTAAACTATAAATACTTGTCCTGTATCTAAAAACACTTGTCCTTACCCTTAAAACACTTGTCCTAAAACTAGAAGCACTTGTCCTTAAGCTAAAAAAACGCTTGTCCTATAATTAAAAACACCTGTCCTTAAACTATTAACACTTGTCCTAACCCTAAAAAACTTGTCCCAACCTCTAAAAACACTTGTCCTATAACTAAAAACACTTGTCCTTAAGCTAAAACACTTGTCCTCAAGCAAAAACACTTGTCCTAACCCTAAAACACCCGCCATAAAACTAAAAACACTTGTTCTTAAGCTAAACAACACTTGTCCTTTAACTAATAACACTTGTCCTTGCCCTTTAAAAACTTGTCCTTAGACTAAAACACTTGTCCTTTAACTACAGACACTTGTCCTTAAACTAAAAACACTTGTCCTGTAACTAAAATCGGCTGTCCTTTAACTAATAAGATTTCTCCTTAAACTAAAACACTTATCCTATAGCTGAAAACACTTGTCCTTAAACTATAAACACTTGTCCTGTAACTAAAAATAACTTGTCCTAACCCTTAAAACACTTGTCCTGAAACTAGAAGCACGTGTCCTTAAGCTAAAAAACACTTGTCCTATAACTACAGACACTTGTCCTTCAACTATAAACACTTGTCCTAACTCTAAAAAACTTGTCCTAACCCTAAAAACACATGTCCTAAAACTAAAAAACACTTGTCCTTAAGCTAAACAACACTTGTCCTTAAACTAATAACACTTGTCCTAGCCCTTTGAAAACTTGTCCTTAGAATAAAACACTTCTCCTTTAACAACAGACACTTGTCCTTAATCTAAAAACCACTTGTCCTATAACTAAAATCAGTTGTCCTTTAACTAATAAGACTTCTCCTTAAACTAAAACAGTTATCCTATAGCTAAAACACTTGTCCTTAAGCTAAAAAAGAACACTTGTCCTATAACTAAAACACTTGTCCTTTAACTAAAAACACTTGTCCTTAAACTAAAACACTGTCCTTGCCCTAAAGACACTAATCCTAGCCCAAAACACTTGTCCTTAAGCTAAAAATACTAGTCCAATTACTGAAAACACTTGTGTTAAACTAAAAACACTTGACTTTAAGCTAAAAACACTTGTCTTGTAACTAAAACACTTATCCTAACCCTAAAAGCACTAGTCCTAAAACTAAAAAACACTTGTCCTTACCCTAAAAAGACTTGTCCTAGCCCAAAAACACTTGTTTTAAAACAAAAAAACACTTGTCTTTAAACTAAAATTACTTGTCCTTACCGTAAATATACTTGTCCTTAAGCCAAACACTTGTCCATAAACTAAAAAACACCTGTCCTAAAACTAAAAACACTTGCCCATAAGTTAAAACACTTGTCCTTAAACTATAAACACTTATCTTAACCCTAAAAAACTTGTCCTAACCCTAAAACACCTGTCCTAAAACTGAAAACACTTGTCCTTAAGCTAAACAACACTTGTCTTTAAACTAATAACACTTGTCCTAGCCCATTGAAAACTTGTCCTTAGACTAAAACACTTATCCTTTAACAACAGACACTTGTCCTTAAACTAAAAACCACTTGTCCTATAATTAAGATCAGTTGTCCTTTAACTTATAAGACTTCTCCTTAAACTAAAACACTTATCCTATAGCTAAAAACGCTTGTCCTTAAACTATAAATACTTGTCCTGTAACAAAAACACTTGTCCTTACCTTTAAAACACTTGTCCTAAAACTAGAAGCACTTGTCCTTAAGCTAAAGCACACTTGTCCTATAACTAAAAACATTTGTCCTTAAACTATAAACACTTGTCTTAACTAAAAAAAATTTGTCCCAACCTCTAAAACACTTGTCCTATAACTAAAAACACTTGTCCTTAAGCTAAAACACTTGTCCTTAAGCTAAAACACTTGTCCTAACCCTAAAACACCCGCCATAAAACTAAAAACACGTGTTCTTAAGCTAAACAACACTTGTCCTTTAAACAATAACACTTGTCCTAGCCCTTTGAAAACTTGTCCTTAGACTAAAACACTTGTCGTTTAACTACAGACACTTGTCCTTAAACTATGTACACTTGTCCTGTAACTAAAATCGGTTGTCCTTTAACTAATAAGATTTCTCCTTAAACTAAAACACTTATCCTATAGCTGAAAACACTTGTCCTTAAAATATAAACACTTGCCCCGTAACTAAAAAAACTTGTCCTAACCCTTAAAACACTTGTCCTAAAACTAGAAGCACTTGTCCTTAAGCTAAAAAACACTTGTCCTTATACTAAAAACACTTGTCCTGGCCATTTAAAAACTAATCCTTAAACTAAAACACTTGTCCTTTAACTACAGTCACTTGTCCTTAAACAAAAAAAAAACAACACTTGTCATATAACTACAATCAATCGTCCTTAAACTAATAAGACTTCTCCTTAAACTAAAACACTTATCCTATAGCTAAAAACGCTTGTCCTTAAACTTGTCCTGTAAAGCTGAAAACACTTGTCCTTAAAATATAAACACTTGCCTTGTAACTAAAAAAACTTGTCATAACCCTTAAAACACTTGTCCTAAAACTAGAAGCACTTGTCCTTAAGCTAAAAAACACTTGTCCTATAACTACAAACACTTGTCCTTAAACTAAAAACACTTGTCCTAGCCCTTTAAAAACTTGTCCTTAGACTAAAACACTTGTCCTTTAACTACAGACACTTGTCCTTAAACTAAAAACACTTGTCCTGTAACTAAAATCGGTTGTCCTTAAACTAATAAGATTTCTCCTTAAACTAAAACACTTATCCTATAGCTGAAAACACTTGTCCTTAAACTGCAAACACTTGTCCTTAAACTATAAACACTTGTCCTAACCCTAAAAACACCTGTCCTAAAACTAAAAACACTTGTCCTTAGGCTAAACAACACCTGTCCTTAAACTAATAACACTTGTCCTAGCCCTTTGAAAACTTGTCCTTAGAATAAACACCTGTCCTTTAACAAAAGACACTTGTCCTTAATCTAAAAACCACTTGTCCTATAACTAAAATCAGTTGTCCTTTAACTAATAAGACTTCTCCTTAAACTAAAACACTTATTCTATAGCTAAAAACACTTGTCCTTAAACTATAAACACTTGTCCTGTAATTAAAACACTTATCCTTACCCTTAAAACACTTGTCCTAAAACTAGGAGCACTTGTCCTTAAGCTAAAATAAACTTGTCCTAGCCCTTTAAAAACTTGTCCTTAGACTAAAACATTTGTCCTTTAACTACAGACACTTGTCCTTAAACTAAAAACACTTGTCCTGTAACTAAAATCGGTTGTCCTTAAACTAATAAGATTTCTCCTTAAACTAACACACTTATCCTATAGCTGAAAACACTTGTCCTTAAACTACAAACACTTGTCCTTAAACTATAAACACTTGTCCTAACCCTAAAAACACCTGTCCTAAAACTAAAAACACTTGTCCTTAGGTTAAACAACACCTGTCCTTAAACTAATAACACTTGTCCTAGCCCTTTGAAAACTTGTCCTTAGAATAAAACACTTGTCCTTTAACAACAGACACTTGTCCTTAATCTAAAAACCACTTGTCCTATAACTAAAATTAGTTGTCCTTTAACTAATAAGACTTCTCCTTAAACTAAAACACTTATCCTTTAGCTAAAAACACTTGTCCTTAAACTATAGACACTTGTCCTGTAATTAAAACACTTATCCTTACCCTTAAAACACTTGTCCTTAAACTATAAACACTAATCCTAACCCTAAAAAACTTGTCCCAACCCTAAAAACACTTGTCCTATAACTAAAAACACTTGTCCTTAAACTAAAAACACAGTTCTTGCCCTAAAAACACTTGTCCTAGCCCTAAAACTTTTGTCCTAGCCCTAAAACACTTGTCGTATAACTAAAAACACTTGTCCTTAAACTAAAAACACAGTTCTTGCCCTTAAAACACTTGTCCTAGCCCTAAAACACTTGTCCTAGCCCTAAAACACTTGTCTTTAAACTGAAAACACTAGTCTAATTACTGAAAACACTTGTCCTTAAACTTGAAACACTTGACTGTAAGCTAAAAAACACTTGTCTTATAACTAAAACACTTATCCTTACCCTAAAAACACTAGTCCTAAGACTAAAAACACTTGTCCTTACCATAAAAAGACTTGTCCTAGCCCCAAAAATGCTTGTTTTAAAACTAAAAACACTTGTCTTTTAACTAAAAATACTTGTACTAACTGTAAATATACTTGTCCTTAGGCTAAAACAATTGCCCTTAAATTAAAAACACCTGTCCTAAAACTAACAACTCTTGTCCTTAAGTTAAAACACTTGTCCTTAAGCTAAAAACACTTGTCCTGTAACTAAAACACTTATCCTAACCCTAAAAACACTAGTCCTTAAACTAAGAAAACATTTGTCCTTACCCTAAAAAGACTTGTTCTAAACCTAAAAAAAAGTGTACTTACACTAAAAACACTTGTCCTTAACTAGAAACACCTGTCCTATGACTTTAAACACTTGTTCTAAAACTAAAACACATAAACTAACCCTAAAAACACCTGTCCTAAAACTAAAACACTTGTCCTTATGCTGAAACACTTGTCCTGTAACTAAAACACTTATCCTAACCCTAAAAACACTAGTCCTTAAACAAACTAAAAACACTTGTCCTTACCCTTAAAAGACTTGTTCTAAACCTAAAACACGTGTACTTACCCTAAAAATACTTGTCCTTAACTAGAAACACCTGTCCTATGAAATTTAAACACTTGTACTAAAACTAAAAACACTTGTCCTAACCCTGAAAACACCTGTCCTTAAACTAAAACCACATGTCCTAACCCTAATAAAACTGGTCCTTAAACTAAAAAAACACTTGTCCTAGCCCTAAAACACTTGTCCTATCCCCTAAAACTCTTGTTTTAAAACTAATAACACTTGTCCTAAAACTAAAAACACTTGTCCTTAAGCTAAAACTCTTGTCCTTCAACTAAAAAAACACTTGTCCTTACCCTAAAAACACTTGCCCTTACCCTAAAAACACCTGTCATAAAACTAAAAACACTTGTCCATAAGCTGAACAACACTTGTCCTTAAACTAAAAACACTTATCCTAGCCATTTAAAAACTTGTCCTTAGACTAAAACACTTGTCCTTTAACTACAGACACTTGTCCTTAAACTAAAAACAACAATTGTCCTATAAATAAAATCAGTTGTCCTTCAACTAATAAGACTTCTCCTTAAACTAAAACACTAATCCTATAGCTAAAAACACTTGTCCTTAAACTATAAACACTTGTCTTGTAACTAAAAATACTTGTCCTAACCCTAAAAACATCTGTCCTAAAACTTAAAGCACTTGTCCTTAAGTTAAACACTTGTCCTTAAACTAAAAAAACACTTGTTCTAACCCTAAAACACCTGTCTTATCGTTTATAGTTTAAGGACAAGTGTTTTAGTTATAGGACAGGTGTTTTTAAGGTAAGGACAAGTGTTATAGGGTTAGGACAAGTGTTTATAGTTTAAGGACAAGTGTTTTTAGTTATAGGACAAGTGTTTTTTTGTTTAAGGACAAGTGCTTCTAGTTTTAGGACAAGTGTTTTAAAGGCTAGGACAAGTGTTTCTAGGGTAAGGGGAAGTGTTTTTAGGGTTAGGACAAGTTTGTAAGGGCTAGGACAAGTGTTTTAGGGCTAGAACAAGTGTTTTGCAGTTTAAGGAAAAGTGTTAAAGGGTTAGGACAAGTTTTTTGGGGATTTAGGACAAGTGCATTTAGTTTAAGGACAAGTTTTTTTAGGGTTAGGACAAGTGTTTCTAGTTACAGGACAATTGTTTTTTAGTTTGAGGACAAGAGTTTTAGCTTAAGGACAAGTGTTTTTAGTTTTAGGACAAGTGTTATTAGTTTTAAAACAAGAGTTTTAGGGGATAGGACAAGTGTTTTAGGGCTAGGACAAGTGTTTTTTTAGTTTAAGGACCAGTTTTATTAGGGTTAGGACAGGTGGTTTTAGTTTAAGGACAGGTGTTTTCAGGGTTATTTTAAGGACATGTATTTAAGCTTAAGGACAAGTGTTTTTTTAGTTTTATGACAGGTGTTTAAGGGTTAGGACTAGTGTTTTTAGGGTTAGGACAAGTGTTTTAGTTTAGTACAAGTGTTTAAAGTCATAGGACAGATGTTCCTAGTCAAGAACAAGTGTTGTTAGTCTTAGGACACGTGCTTTTAGGTTAAGGACAAGTATTTTTAGGGTAATAACAAGTGTTTATTATTTTAAGGACAGGTGTTTTTAGGCTTAGGACAAGTGTTTTAGTTACTGGACAAGTGTTTTTAGCTTAAGATCAATTGTTTTTGTTCAAGCACAAGTGTTTCAGTTGTTGGACAAGTGTTTTAGCTTAAGGACAAGTGATTTTAGTTTAAGAACAAGTGTTTGTAGTTGAAGGATAAGTGTTTTCAAGGCTAGGACAAGTGTTTTTTAGTTTAAGGAAAAATGTTGTTCGCGCTGGGACAAGTGTTTTTAGTTATAGGACAAGTGTTTTTTATGGAAAGGACAAGTGTTTATAGGAAAGGACAAGTGTTTTTAGTTGTAGTAAGTAAGGATGCAAAGATCAGGAATCGATACAATCAAGTTCCACACCTGACTCTGACCCAGTTTTTTTAGTTTAAGGGCAAGTGTTTCTAGTTTTAGTACAAGTGTTTGAATGGCTAGGACAAGTGTTTTCAGGGTTAGGACAAGCGTTTCTGGGTAAGGACAAGTGTATAAGGCCTAGTTAAAGGACAAGTGTTTTTAGGGTTAGGACAAGTGTTTTTTATGGTTAGGACAAGTGTTGATAGGTTAGGACAAGTGTATTTAGTTATAGGACAAGTATTTTTAGTTTAAGTACAAGTGTTTTAGTTAAAGATCAAGTGTTTTTGTCCTTACCCTAAAAACACTTGTCCCAACCCTTAAAACACCTGTCATAAAACTAAAAACACTTGTCCGTAAATTAAAACACTTGTCCTTAAACAAAAAAAAACACTTGTCCTATAACTAAAAACAGCTAACATAGCTCTAAAACACGTGTCCTAGCCATAAAAACACTTGTCCTAGCCCTAAAAACACTTTCCTAGCCATTAAAACACTTGTCCTAAAACTAAAAAAACTTGTATTAACCCTAAAAACACTTGTTTTTTTTCATTTAAAGACAAGTTTTTATAGCTTAAGGACAAAAGTTTTAGTTTTAGGACAGGTGTTTTTAGGGTTAGGACAAGCGTTTTTAGCTTTAGGACAAGTGTTTTAATTCATAGGACAGGTGTTTCTAGCTAAAAATAAGTGTTTTCAGGGTTTGGACAAGTGTTAATAGTTTAAGTTCAAGTGTTTTAGTTATAGGACAAGTGTTTTAAGTGCTAGGACAAGTATTTTAAGGGTTAGGACAAGTGTTTTAGGGTTAGGACAAGTTTTTTTAGTTTTAGGATAAGTGTTAAGTTTAAGGACAAGTGTTTTTTAACTTAAGGACAAGTGTTTTCAGTTAAATGACAGGTGTTTTAAGGGTTAGGACAAGTGATTTTATTCCCTAAAAACAATTGTTTTAGCCCTGAAACACTTGTCCTAGCCCTATAAACACTTGTCCTAGCCCTTAAAACACTTGTCCTTTAACTGACAAACACTTGCTCTTACACTAAAAACACTTGTCCTAGTCCTAAAACATTTGTCCTAGCCTTTAAAACTCTTTTCTTAAATCTAACAACACTTGTTATAAACCTAAAACACATGTCCTAAAACTAAAAAACACTTTTTCTAACTCTAAAAAACCTTGTCCTTAAACTAATAAAACACTTGTCCTATGACTGTCCTAGCCCAAAAATCTCTGTCTTAAAACTAATAATACTTGTCCTTAAACTAAAAACACCTGTCCTTTCCCTAAAAAACTGGTCCTTAAACTAAAAAACACTTGTCCTAGCCCTAAAACACTTGTACTATCCCCTAAAACTCTTGTTTTAAAACTAAAAACACTTGTCCTAAAACTAAAAACACTTGTCCTTAAGCTAAAAGGACCAGTCTTTTTAGTTTAAGGAAAAGTATTTTTAGTTTTAAGACAAGAGATTTTTGTGCTAGGACAAGTGTTTTAAGGCTAGGATAAGTAAATTAGGGTAAGGACAAGTATCTTTAGTTTAAGGACAAGTGATTTCAGTTATAGGACAAGTTTTTTTTAGTTTAAGGGCAAGTGCCGTCAGTTAAAGGACAAGTGTTTTTAGTCTAAGGACAAGTTTTGAAAGGGCTAGGACAAGAGTTTTAAGTTAAAGGACAAGTGTTTTTAACTTAAGGACAAGTGGTTTTTAGTTTAATAACAGGTGTTTTAAGGGTAAGGACAAGTGTTTTTAGGGCTAGGACAAGTGTTTTTTTAGTTTAAGGACAAGTTTTTTTTAGCTTAAGGACAAGTGTTTTTAGTTTCAGAACAAGTGTTTTTTTAGTTTAAGGACAAGTGTTTTTAGCTTAAGGACAAATGTTTTTAGTTTTAGGACAGGTGTTTTTAGGGTTAAGATAAGTGCTTTTAAGTTTAGGACAGGTGTTTCTATTTAAGGACAAGTGTTTTAAGGGTTATGACAAGCCTTTTTAGTGTTAGGACAAGAGTTTTTTAGTTTAAGGTTAGGACAAGTGTTTTTAGGGTTAGAACAAGTCTTTTTGTGTTAGAACATGTCTTGTTAGGTTTAAGACAAGTGTTTTAGTTACAAGACACGTGTTATTTAGCTTAAGGACAAATGTTTCTAGTTTTAGGACAAGGCCTTTAGGGCTAGGACCAGTGTTTTCAGGGTTAGGACAAGAGTTTCTAGGGTTAGGGCAAGTGTTTTAGGCCAAGGGCAAGTGTTGTTAGTTTTAACACTAGTCCTTAAGCTTAAACACTTATCCTTAAACTAAAACACTTGTCCTTGAACTAAAAAACACTTGTCCTGTATTAGAAAAAACTTGTCCTAACCCTAAAAACACTTGTCGTTTAACTTAAAAAATCACTTGTCATTAAACTAAAACACTTGTCCTATAACAAAAGCACTTGTCCTAGCCCCCAAAACACTTGTCCTAACCCTAAACACTTTTCCTTAAACTAAAAAACACTTGTCCTAGCCCTTAAAACACTTGTCCTAAAGCTAAAAACACTTGTCATTAAACTAAAAACACTTGTCCTAACCATAAAACCACTTGTCCTAACCCTGAATACACTTGTCCTAGCCCTTAAAACTCTTGTCCTATAATTAAAAATACTTGTCCTTAATTTATAAACACTAACCCTAAAACACTTTTCCTTAATCAGAAACACCTGTCCCATGACTTAAAACACATGTCCACAAACTAAAAACACGTGTACTAACGCTAAAAACACTTGTCCTTAAACTAAAAAACACTTGTCCTAACCCTAAAAACCACTTGTCCTTAACTAGAAACACATGTCCTATGACTTATAACACTTGTCCTAAACTTAAAGCACTTGTCCTCACCCTAAAAACACCTGTCCTAAAACTAAAGACACTTGTCTTTTAACTAAAAAACACTTGTCCTATTATTAAAAACACTTGTCCTTAAACTAAAGACACTTGTCCTAACCCTTAAAACACATGTCCTAACCCTAAAAACTCTTGTCCTTACCCTAAAACACTGGTCCATAAACTAAAAACACCTTGTCCTAGGCCTTAAAACTCTTGTCCTATAACTAAAAACACTTGTCCTTAAACTATAAACACATGTCCTAACCCTAAAACACTTTTCCTGAATTAGAAACACCTGTCCCATGGCTTAAAACACATGTCCACAAACTAAAAACACGTGTCCTAACGCTAAAAACACTTGTCCTTAAACTAAAAAACACTTGTCCTTACACAAAAAAGACTTGTTCTAACCCTAAAAACACTTGTCCTAACCCTAAAAACCACTTGTCCTAAACTAGAAACACATGTCCTATGACTTATAATGCGTGTCCTAAAGCTAAAAAAACTCTTGTCCTATAACTATAAACACATGTCCTAACCCTAAAACACTTTTCCTTAATTAGAAACACCTGACCCATGGCTTTAAACACATGTCCATAAACTAAAAACACGTGTCCTAACGCTAAAAACACTTGTCCTTAAACTAAAAAACACATGTCCTTACACTAAAAAGACTTGTTCTAACCCCAAAAAACACTTGTTAAAACCCTAAAAACCACTTGTCCTAAACTAGAAACACCTGTCCTATGACTTTTAACACTTGTCCTAAAACAAAAAACACCTGTCCTAAAATTAAAGACACTAGTCCTTTAACTAAAACACTCTTCCTATTACTAAAAACACTTGTTCTTAAACTAAAGACACTTGTCCTAACCCTAAAAACACTTGTCCAAGCCCCAAAAACACGTTTCTTAAAACTAAAAACATTTGTCCTTAAACTAAAAGCACTTGTCCTAACCCTAAAACACTGGTCCTTAAAATAAAAAAACACTCGTCCAAGACCTATAAACACTTGTCCTAGCCCAAAACACACTTGTTTTAAAGCTAAAAACAATTGTTCTTAATCTAAAACACTTTTACTTAAGCAAAAGCACTTGTCCTTAAGCTAAAACACTTGTCGAATAACTAAAAACATTTGTCCTTAAACTAAAACATACTTGTCCTTAAGCTAAAAAAACACTTTTTCTAACACTTACAACTCTTGTCATAAAACTAACAACACTTGTCCTAGGCCTCAAACACTTCTCTTAACCCTTGAAACACTTACTCTGAAAACACTTGTCCTAGCCCTTAAACACTTGTCCTAAACATAGAAACACTTGTCATGTAACAAAAACACTTGTCCTTACCCAAAAAAGACTTTTTCTAACTCTAAAACACTTGTCCTAACCCTAAAAACACCTGTCCTAAAACTAAAAAAACTTGTCCTTAAGCTAAAAAGCACTTGTCCTTAAACTATAAAATTCACTTGTCCTAACCCTAAAGACACTTGTCCTAACCCTAAAAACATCCGTCAAAAACTAAAAACACTTGTCCTTAAGCTAAAAAAGCATTTATCCTGCATTAAAAACACTTGTCCTAGCCCTTTTAAAACTTGTCACTTGTCCTTTAACTAAGGACACTTGTCCTTAAACTAAAAACACTTGTCCTATAACAAAACTTTTTCCTTAAACTGAAGACACTTGTCCTATAACTAAAATCACTTGTCTTAAATATAAAAACACTTGTCCTACCCTAAAACATTTGTTCTAGCCCTAAAAACACTTGTCGTAGCCCTTAAAACACTTTGTTTAAACTAAAAGCACTGTCCTTAAACTAAAAAACACTTGTTGTAACCCTAAAAACACTTGTCCTAAAAACACTTGTCCTAGCCAAAAAACACTTGTCCTAGCCCTTAAAACACTTATTCTAAAACTAACAACGCTTGTCCTTACCCTGAAAACACTTGTCCTGTAACTTAAAAACACTTGTCCTAACCCTAAAAACCACTTGTCCTTAACGAGAAACACATGTCCTATGACTTATAACACTTGTCCTAAACTTAAAGCACTTGTCCTAACCCTAAAAACACCTGTCCTAAAACTAAAGACAATTATCCTATAGCTAAAAACGCTTGTCCTTAAACTATAAATACTTGTCCTGTAACTAAAAACACTTGTCCTTACTCTTAAACACTTGTCCTGAAACTAGAAGCACTTGTCCTTAAGCTAATAAACACTTGTTCTATAACTAAAAACACTTGTCCTTAAACTATAAACACTTGTCTTAACCCAAAAAAACTTGTCCCAACCTCTAAAAACACTTGTCCTATAACTAAAAACACTTGTCCTTAAACTAAAAACACTGTCCTTGCCCTAAAACACTTGTCCTAATCCTAAAACACTTGTCCTTAAACTAAAAACACTAGTCCAATTACTGAAAACACTTGTCCTTAAACTAAAAAAAACACTTGACTTTAAGCTAAAAACCACTTGTCTTATAACTAAAACACTTATCCTTAACCTATAAACACTACACTTTTCCTTACCCTAGAAAGACTTGTCCTAGCCCAAAAAATACTTGTTTTTAAACTAAAAACACATGTCTTTAAACTAAAAATACTTGTCCTAACCGTAAATATACTTGTCCTTAAGCTAAAACACTTGTCCTTAAACTAAAAACACCTGTCCTAAAACTAAAAACACTTGTCCTTAAGTTAAAACACTTGTCCTTAAAATAAAAAAAAACATTTGTCCTTAAGCTAAAAACACTTGTCCTGTAACTAAAACACTTATCCTAACCCTTAAACACTTGTCCTTAAACTAAAAAAACATTTGTCCTTACCCTAAAAAGACTTGTTCTAAACCTTAAATCACGTTTACTTACACTAAAAACACTTGCCCTCAACTAGAAACACCTGTTCTATGACTTTAAACACTCGTACTTAAACTAAAACACTTGTCCTAACCCTAAAAACACCTGTCCTTAAACTAAAAACACTTGTCCTTAAGCTAAAACTTATGTCCTGTAACAAGAACACTTATCCTAACCCTAAAACACTAGTCCTTAAACAAACTAAAAACACTTGTCCTAACCCTAAAATACTTGTTCTAAACCTAAAAACACGTGTACAACCCCAAAATAAACATATCCTTAACTAGAAACATCTGTCCTATGAAATTAAAATACTTGTACTAAATCTAAAACACTTGTCCTAACCCTAAAAACACCTGTCCTAAAACTAAAAACACTTGTCCTTAAGCTAAAACACTTTTCCTTAAACAAAAAAAAAAAACATTTGTCCTAACCCTAAAAACACCTGTCCTAAAACTAAAAACACTTGTCCTTAAGCTAAAACACTTTTCCTTAAACAAAAAAAAAAAAACATTTGTCCTAACCCTAAAAAAACTTGTCCTAACCCTAAAAACACCTGTCATAAAACTAAAAACACTTGCCCTTATGCTAAACAACACTTGTCCGTAAACTAAAATCACTTGTCCTAGCCATTTAAAAACTTGTCCTTAGACTAAAACACTTGTCCTTTAACTACAGACACTTGTCCTTAAACTAAAAAACAAGACTTGTCCTATAACTAAAATCAGTTTTCCTTTAACTAATAAGACTTCTCCTTAAACTAAAACACTACTCCTATAGCTAAAAACACTTGTCCTTAAACTATAAACACTTGTCCTGTAACTAAAAACACTTGTCTCACCCTTAAAACACTTGTCCTGAAACTAAAAGCACTTGTCCTTAAGCTAAAAAAAACACTTGTCTTATAACTAAAAACACTTGTCCTAACCCTAAAAACTTGTCCCAACCTTTAAAAATACTTGTCCTATAACTAAAAACAACTGTCCTTAAACTAAAAAAACTTGTCCTTAAGCTAATACACTTGTCCTTAAACTAAAAAACACTTGTCCTAACCCTAAAACACCTGCCATAAAACTAAAAACACTTGTTCTTAAGCTTAACAACACTTGTCCTTAAACTTATAAAACTTGTCGTAGCCCTTTAAAAACACTTGTCCTAGCCCTAACACACTTGTCCTTAGCCTAAAAACACTTGTCCTTAAACAAAAAACACTTGTTCTTAAACTAAAAACACTGTCCAATAACTGAAAACAATTGTCCTTAAAACAAAAAAACACTTAACCTTAAGCTAAAAACACTTCTCCTCTAACTAAAAAACTTGCCCTTACCCTAAAAACACTTGTCCTTAGGCTAAAAAAACTTGTCCTTGCCCTAAAAAAATCTAAACCTAAAAGCTCGTGTCCTAACCCTAAAAACACACACGTGTCCTTAACTAGAAACACCTGTCCTGTGACTTAAAACACTTGTCCTAAAACTAAAAACACTTGTCCTAACCCTAAAAACACCTGTCCTAAAACTAAAAACACTTGTCCTTAAGCTTAAACACTTGTCATTAAAATTAAAAAAAAACACTTGTCCTAACCCTAAAACACCTGCCATAAAACTAAAAGCACTTGTCCTTAAGCTGAACAACACTTTTCCTTAAAATAAAAACACTTGTCCTAGCCATTTAAAAACTTGTCCTTAGACTAAACACTTATTCTTTAACTACAGACACTTGTCCTTAAACTAAAAAAACCCACTTGTCCTATAAATAAAATTAGTTGTCCTTTAACTAATAAGACTTCTCCTTAAACTAAAACACTACTCCTATAGCTAAAAACACTTGTCCTTAAACTATAAACACTTGTCCTGTAACTAAAAACACTTGTCCTTACCCTAAAAACATCTGTCCTAAAACTTAAAACACTTGTCCTTAAGTTAAAACACTTGCCCTTAAACTAAAAAACAACACTTGTCCTAACCCTAGAAACATTTGTCCTAACCCTAAAAACACCTGTCATAAAACTAAAAACACTTGTTCTTAAGTTAAAACCCTAGGACAAGTGTTTATAGTTTAAGGACAAGTGTTTTATTTATAGGACAAGTGTTTTAAGGTAAGGACAGGTGTAATAGAGTTAGGACAAGTGTTTATAGTTTAAGGACAAGTGTTTTAAGTTATAGGACAAGTGTTTTTAGTTTAAGGACAAGTGCTTCTAGTTTTAGGACAAGTGTTTTAAGGGATAGGACAAGTGTTTTCAGGGTAAGGACAAGTGTTTTTAGGGTTAGGACAAGTTTGTAAGGGCTAGGACAAGTGTTTTAGGGCTAGAACAAGTGTTTTGTAGTTTAAGGAAAAGTGTTTAAGGGTTAGGACAAGTTTTTTTTGGATTTAGGACAAGTGCTTTTAGTTTAAGGACAAGTTTTTTAGGGTTAGGACAAGTGTTTCTAGTTACAGGACAATTGTTTTGTTTAGTTTGAGGACAAGTGTTTTTAGTCTAAGGACATGTGTTTAAGCTTAAGGACAAGTATTTTTTAGTTATATGACAGGTGTTTTAAGGGTTAGGATAAGTGTTTTAGGGTTAGGACTAGTGTTTTTAAGGTAAGGACAAGTGTTTTTAGTTTAGTACAAGTGTTTAAAGTCATAGGACAGATGTTCCTAGTCAAGGCCAGTGTTTTTAGTCTTAGGACAAGTGTTTTAGGTTAAGGACAAGTCTTTTTAGGGTAACAACAAGTGTTTATTAGTTCAAGTACAGGTGTTTTTAGGCTTAGGACAAGTGTTTTAGTTACTGGACAAGTGTTTTTAGCTTAAGATCAAGTGTTTTTGTTTTAGCACAAGTGTTTCAGTTGTTGGACAAGTGTTTAAGCTTAAGGACAAGTGGTTTTAGTTTAAGAACAAGTGTTTGTAGTTTAAGGATAAGAGTTTTCAGGGCTAGGACAAGTGTTTTTTTAGTTAAAGGACAGGTTCTTTAGTTGAAGGACAAGTGTTTTTAGTTATAGGACAAGTGTTTTAATGGTAAGGACAAGTGTTTATAGGAAAGGACAAGTGTTTTTAGTTATAGTAAGTAAGGGTGCAAAGATCAGGAATCGATACAATCAAGTTCCACACCTGACCCAGGAAAAAGTGTTTTTAGTTTAAGGACAAGTGTTCTAGTTTTAGTACAAGTGTTTTAATGGCTAGGACAAGTGTTTTCCGGGTTAGGACAAGCGTTTCAGGGTAAGGACAAGTGTTTTGAGCCTAGTTATAGGACAAGTGTTTTTAGGGTTATGACAAGTGTTTTTATGGTTAGGACAAGTGTTGATAGGTAAGGACAAGTGTTTTTAGTTATAGCACAAGTGTTTTTAGTTTAAGGACAAGTGTTCTAGTTAAAGGTCAAGTGCTTTTAGTTTCAGGACAAGTGTTTTAGTCCTATGACAATCGTTTTTAGTTTATATGGCAAGTGTTTTTAGGGTTAGGACAAGTGTTTTTTTGGTTCAGGACAAGTGTTTTTAGTTTTAAAACAAGAGTTTAAGGGGATAGGACAAGTGTTTTTAGGGCTAGGACAAGTGTTTTTTTAGTTAAAGGACCAGTTTTTTTAGGGTTAGGACAGGTGTTTTTAGTTTAAGGACAATTATTTTTATTTTTAAGACAGAGATTTTTGGGCTAGGACAATTTATTCTTAGGGCTAGGACAAGTGAATTTGGGTAAGGACAAGTATCTTTAGTTTAAGGACAAGTGATTTCAGTTATAGGACAAGTGTTTTTTAGTTTAAAGACAAGTGCCATCATTTAAAGGACAAGTGTTTTTAGTCTTAGGACAAGTTTTGCAGGGGCTAGGACAAGAATTTTAAGTTTAAGGACAAGTGTTTTTTTTTTAACTTAAGGACAGGTGTTTTCAGTCAAATGACAGGTGTTTTAAGGGTTAGGACAAGTGCTTTTAGGGCTAGGACAAGTGTTTTTTTAGCTTAAGGACAAGTGATTTTAGTTTAAGGACAAGTGTTTGTAGTTTAAAGATAAGTGTTTTCAGGGCTAGGACTAGTGTTTTTAGTTAAAGGACAAGTGTTTTTGGTTATAGGACAAGTGTTTTTATGGTAAGGACAGGTGTTTATTGGAAAGGACAAGTATTTTTAGTTAAAGTAAGTAAGGGTGCAAAGATCAGGAATCGATACAATTAAGTTCCACACCTGACCCAGGAACAAGTGTTTTTTTAGTTTAAGGACAAGTATTTCTAGTTTTAGCACAAGTGTTTTAATGGCTAGGACAAGTGTTTTCAGGGCTAGGACAAGTGTTTCCGGGTAAGGACAAGTGTTTTTAGGCCTCGTTATAGGACAGGTGTTTTTAGGGTTAGAACAAGTGTTTTTATGGTTAGGACAAGTGTTTATAGGTAAGAAAAGGTGTTTTTAGTTATAGGACAAGTGTTTTAGTCCTATGACAATCGTTTTAGTTTATATGGCAAGTGTTTTTAGGGTTAGCACAAGTGTTTTTAGTTTCAGGAAAAGTATTTTTCGGTTAGGACAAGTGTTTTTAGTTTCAGGACAAGTGTTTTTAGTTTTGAAACAAGAGTTTTAGGGGATAGGACAAGTGTTTTTAGGGCTAGGACAAGTGTTTTTTAGTTTAAGGACCAGTTTTTTGAGGGTTAGGACAGGTGTTTTTAGTTTAAGGACAAGTGTTTTTAGTTTTAAGACAAGAGATTTTTGGGCTAGGACAAGTTTTTTTTGGAATAGGACAAGTGAATTAGGGTAAGGACAAGTATCTTTTGTTTAAGGACAAGTGATTTCAGTTATAGGACAAGTGTTTTTTAGTTTAAAGACAAGTGCCGTCAGTTAAAGGACAAGTGTTTTTAGTCTAAGGACAAGTTTTGAAAGGGCTAGGACAAGAGTTTTAAGTTAAAGGACAAGTGGTTTTTAACTTAAGGACAAGTGTTTGTAGTTAATGACAGCTGTTTTAAGGGTAAGGACAAGTATTTTTAGGGCTAGGACAAGTGTTTTTTTAGCTTAAGGACAAGTGTTTTTTTTAGTTTAAGGACAAGTGTTTTTAGTTTTAGAACAAGTGTTTTTTAGTTTAAGGACAAGTGTTTTTAGCTTAAGGACAAGTGTTTTTTAGTTTTAGGACAGGTTTTAAGGGTTAAGACAAGTGCTTTTAGTTTTAGGACAAGTGTAAGTCATAGGACAGGTGTTTCTATTTAAGGCCAAGTGTTTTAATGGTCATGACAAGCCTTTTCAGGGTTAGGACAAGAGTTTTTTAGTTTAAGGTTAGGACAAGTGTTTTAGGGTTAGAACAAGTCTCTTTGTGTTAGAACATGTCTTTTTAGGTTTAAGACAAGTGTTTTAGTTACAAGACACGTGTTATTTAGCTTAAGGACAAATGTTTCTAGTTTTAGGACAATGACTTTAAGGGCTAGGACCAGTGTTTTCAGGGTTAGGACAAGAGTTTCTAGGGTAAGGGTAAGTGTTTAGGCCAAGGACAAGTGTTGTTAGTTTTAGGACAAGTGTTTAAGGGCTAGGACAAGTGTTGTTTAGCTTAAGGACAAGTGTTTTTAATTTAAGGACAGGTGTTTTTATGGTTAGGACAAGTGCTTTTAGTTTTAGGATAAGTGTTTTAAGTCATAGGTCATGTGTTTCTAGTTAAGGACAAGTGTTTTAAGGTTAGGACAAGTGTTTTAGGGTAAGTACAAGTGTTTTTTTAGTTTGAGGACAAGTGTTTTTAGGGTTAGGAAAAATGTTTTACTTACAAGTTAAGTGTTTTTTTTAGTTTAAGGACAAGTGTTTAAGGGCTAGGACAAGTGTTGTTAGTTTTAGGACAAGCGTTTTTTAGGGTTAGAACAAGTGTTTTTTAGTTAAAGTTAAAGTGTTTTTAGTTTTAGAACATGTGTTTTAAGGGCTAGGACAAGTGTTTTCAAGGCTAGGACAAGTGTTTTTAGTTTAAGGAAAAGTGTTGCTAGCGCTGGGACAAGTGTTTTTAGATTTAGGACAAGTGCTTTTAGTTATAGGACAAGTTGAGTTTAAGGACAAATGTTTCTTTTTATTTATTTGCCAAGTGTTGTACCTTAAGGACAAGTGTGTAAGTTTAACGACGAGTGTTTTATTATAAGGACACGTGTTTTTAGTTTAAGGACGAATGTTTTGAGTTATAGGACAAATGTTTTTAGGGTTATGACAAGTGTTTTAGTTACAGGACAAATGTTTATAGCTTAAGCACAAGTGTTTTAGCTATAAGATAAGTGTTTTAGTTTAAGGACAAGTCTTATTAGTTAAAGGACACGTGTTATTATTTATAAGAGAAGTGTTTTTTAGTTTAAGGACAAGTGTATGTAGTTAAAGGGCAAGTGTTTTTAGTATTAGGACAGGTGTTTTTAGGGTTAGGACAAGTGTTTCAGGGTTAGGACAAGTGTTTTTTAGTTTAAGGACAAGTTTTTTTTAGCTTAAGGACAAGTGTGCTTTGTTTTAGGACAGGTTTTTTTAGGGTTTGGACAAGTGTTTTTAGTTTAAGGACAAGTGTTTTAAGTCATAGGACAGGTGTTTCTTGTTAAGGACAAGTGTTTTTAGGGCTAGGACAAGTGTTTTAGGTTTACAACAAGTCTTTTAAGGATAAGGACAAGTGTTTTTCTAGTTCAGGGACAAGTCTTTAAAGGGATAGGACAAGTGTTTAAGTTACAGGACAAGTGTTTTTTAGCTTTAGTTCAAGTGTTTTTAGTTAAAGGACAAGTGTTTTCAGTTATTGGACAAGTGTTTTAGCTTATGGACAAGTGTTTTACGGTTTGGACAAGTGTTTTAGTTACAGGACAAATGTTTTTAGGGTAAGGACAAGTGTTTTAAGGGTTAGGACAAGTGTTATTTTAGCTTTAGGTCAAGTGTTTTTTAGTTTAAGGACAAGTGTTTTCAGTTATTGGACAAGTGTTTTAGCTTATGGACGAGTTTTTTTTAGTTTAAGGACAAGTTGTATTTGTTTACGGACAAGTGTTTAGGGCTAGGACAAGTGTTTTAGGGCTAGGACAAGTGTTTTTTTTTGTTTAAGGACAAGTGTTTTTAGTTATAGGAAAAGTTTTTTAGGGTTAGGACTAGTGTTTTTATGGCTAGGACCAGTGTTTATAGTTTATGGACAAGTGTTTTTAGGAATAGGACAAGTGTTATTTTAGTTAAGGACAAGTGCTTCTAGTTTTAAGACAAGTGTTTTAAGGGCTAGGACAAGTGTTTTCAGGGTTTGGACAAGTGTTTTTAGGGTTAGGACAATAGTTTTTAGTTTAAGGATAAGTGTGTGTTTTTAGTTTTAGGACAAGTGTTTTAATGGCTTGGACAAGTGTTTAGGTCTAGAACAAGTTTTTTTAGCTTAAGAAAAAGTGTTTTAGGGTTAGGACAAGTGTTTTTAGATTTCAGTCCAGTGCTTTGAGTAATAGGACAAGTGTTTTTTTAGTTTGAAGACAAGAGTTTTTTTTTAGTTTAATGACAAGTGTTTTTTATGGTTAGGACAAGTTTTTAAAGGGCTCGAAAAAGTGTTTTTAGTTTAAGGACTTGCATTTGTAGCTTAATGACAAGTGTTTTTTAGTTTTATGACAGGTGTTTTTAGGGTTAGAACGAGTGTTTTTTAGGGTTAGGGCGAGTGTTTTTTAGGGTTAGGGCAAGTGTTTTAAGGGTTAGGACAGGTGTTTTTAGTTTAAAGACAAGTGTTTTAGGTTAATGACAACTGTTTTAGTTACAGGAGAAGTGCTGTAGCTTAAGGTTACGTGTTTTAAGCTTAAGGACAAGTGATTTCAGTTATTGTACACGCGTTTTAGCTTAAGGACAAGTGTTTTAGTTGAAGGACAAGTGTTAAGCTTTAGGACTCGTGTATTTAGTTTAAGGACAAAGGTTTTTAGGGTTAAGGCAAGTGGTTTAGTAACGGGACAAGTGTTTATAGTTTAAGGACAAGTGTTTTTCGTTATAGGATATGTGTTTTAGTTTAAGGAAAAGTCGTATTAGTTAAAGGACAAGTGATTTAATTTACAGAATAAGTGTTTTTTTAGTTTAGTGACAAGTGACTGTAGTTAAAGGACAAGTGTTTTAGTCTGAGGACATTTTTTTAAAGGGCTAGGACAAGTGTTTTTAGTTTAAGGACAAGTGTTTTTGTAGCTTAAAGACAAGTGTTTCTAGTTTTATGACAGTTGTTTTTAGGGTAAGGACAAGTGTTTTTAGGGTTAGAACAAGTGTTTTTTTTAGTTCAAGGATAATTGTTTTAGCTTAAGGACAAGTGTCTTAGCTTAAGGACAAGTGTATTTACGGTTAGGACAAGTTTTTTTGTTTAAAGACAAGTGTTTATATGTTTTAAAACTAGGACAAGTGTTTTTCGGGCTAGGAAAAGTGTTTTTTTAGTTTAAGGACCAGTTTTTTTAGGGTTAGGACAAGTGTTTTTCTCGGCTAGGACAAGTGTTTTTAGGGATAGAACAAGTGTTTTTAGGGTAAGGACCAGTGTTTTAGGGTTATGACAAGTGTTTTCGGTTATTGGACACGTGATTTAGCTTAAGAACATGTGTTTTAGTTTAAGGACAAGAGTTTTAGTTATAGGACAAGTGTTTTTACTTTAAGGACAAGTTTTTTTAGTTAAAGGACACGTGTTTGTAGTCTTAGGAGAAGTTTTTAAAGGACCAGGAAAAGTTTTTTTTTAGTTTAAGGGCAAGTGTTTTTTAGCTTAAGGACAAATTTTTTTAGCTTATGACAGGTGTTTTAAGGGTTAGGACAAATGTTTTTAGGGTAGGACAAGTGTTTTGTTAGTTAAAGGACAAGTGTTTTTTTTTAGCTTTTTTAGTGATTTTAGTTTTAAGATAGGTGTTTTTAGGGTTTGGACAAGTGTTCTATGGTTAGGACAAGTGTTTTAAGTCATAGGACAGGTGTTTCTACTTAAGGACAAGTGTTAAAGTTTAAGGACAAATGTTTTAGTTTAAGGAGACGTGTTTTTGTTATAGGACAAGTGTTTTAGTTTAAGGACAAGTTTTTTTTAGTTAAAGGACAAGTGTTTGTAGTCTTAGGACAAGTGTTTGAAGGACAAGGACAAGTTTTTTAGTTTAAGGACAAGTATTTTTAGCTTAAGGACATGTGTTTTTAGCTTATGACATGAGTTTTTAGGGTTAGGACAAGAGTTTTAGGGTAGGACAAATGTTTTCTTAGTTTAAGGAGAGGTGTTTTTGTTTTAGCTTTTTTTAGTGTTTTTAGTTTTAGGATAGGTGTTGTTAGGGTTAGGACAAGTGTTTTATGGTTAAGACAAGTGTTTTAAGTCATAGGACAGGTGTTTCTGGTTAAAGACAAGTATTTTAGGGTTAGGACAAGTGTTTTTGGTTATTGGACACGTGTTTTAGCTGAAGGACAAGTGTTTTAGTTTAAGGACAAGTTTTTTAGTTAAAGGACAAGTGTTTGTAGTCTTAGGACAAGTTTTTAAAGGACAAGGACAAGTTTTTTTTTAATTTAAGGACAAGTGTTTTTAAGCTTAAGGACAAGTGTTTTAGCTTATGACAGGTGTTTTAAGGGTTAGGACAAGTGTTTTAAGGGTAGGACAAGCGTTTTTTTTAATTTAAGGACAAGTGGGTTTTTTAGCTTTTTTTAGTGTTTTTAGTTTCAGGATAGGTGTTTTTGGGGTTAGGACAAGTGTTTTATGGTTAGGACAAGTGTCTTAAGTCATAGGACAGGTGTTTCTAGTTAAGGGCAAGTGTTTTAGGGTTAGGACAAGTGTTTCAATTATTGGACACGTGTTTCAGCTTTAGGACAAGTGTTTTAGTTTATGGACAAGTGTTTTAGTTTAAGGAGACATGTTTTTAGTTAAAGGACAAGTGTTTTAGACTCGGACAAGTGCTTTCAGTTTAAGGACAATTGTGTTTAGTTATAGGACAAGTGTTTTAGGGTTAGAACAAGTGTTTTTAGTTACAGTACAAGTGGATATATTTTAAGGACAAGTGTTTTTAAGTTTTAGGACTGGTGCTATAAAGTTTTAGGACAACAGTTTTTCAGTTTTAGGACAAGTGTTTTTAAAGTTTTAGGACAAGTAATTTCAAGTTTTAGGACAAGTGTTTTTTAGTTTTAGGGCTAGTGTTTATAAGTTTTTGGGAAAGTGTTTTTAAGTTATAAAGGAAGTGTTTTTAAGTTTTAGGACAAGTATTTTTTTTTATTTTAGGTAAAAAAATTTAAGATTTAGGACAAGTGTTTTTAAGTTTTAGGACAAGTGTTTTTAGTTTTAGGACAATTGTTTTAATTTTTAAGACAAGTGTTGTTAAGCTTTAGGACAAGTGTTTTAAAGTTTTAGGACGTGTGTTTTTAAGTTTAAGGACAATTATTTTTAAGTTTTAGGACATGTGTTTTTTCGTTTTAGGACAAGAGTTTTAAGTTTTAGGACAAGTGTTATTAAGTTTAAAGACAAGTGTTTTTAAGTTTTAGGACATGTGTTTTTTAAATTTTGGGGAAAGTGTTTATAAGTTTTAGGACAAGTGTTTATAAGTTTAAGGACAAGTGTTTTTAAGTTTTAGGACAAGTGCTTTTAAATTTTGTACAAGGATTTTTTGTTTTTGGTCAAGTTTTTTTTAAGTTTTCAGACAAGTGTTTTTTTTTATATTAGGACAAGTGTTTTCAAGCTTTAGGACATGTGTTTTTAAGTTTTAGAAAAAGTGTTTTTTTTTTTTTATTATTTTAGGACTTGTGTTTTAAGTTTTAGGATAAGTGTTTAAAAGTTTGAGGACAAGTGTTTTTAAGTTTTAGGATGTTTTTAGTTTAAGGACAGTGTTTTTAAGTTTCAGGACATGTTTTTTTTAAGTTTTAGGACAAGTGTTTTTTAAGTTTTATGTCATGTTTTTTAAGTTTTAGGACAAGTGTTTTTAAGTTTTAGGACAATATTTTTTTTAGTTTATGACAAGTATTTTTTTAGTTTTTGGACATGTGTTTTTAAGTTTTAGGATATGTGCTTTTAAGTTTTAGGACAAGTTTTTTAAGTTTTAGGACAAGTGTTTTTAAGTTTTTGACAAGTGTTTTTAAGTTTATAGACAAGTGTTTTTTAGTTTTAAACAAGTGTTTTTAGTTTTAGGAAAACTGTTTTTAAGTTTTAGGACAAGTGTTTTAAAGTTTGAGGACAAGTGTTTTTAAGTTTTATGTCATTTTTTTTAAGTTTTACGACAAGTGTTTTTAAGTTTTAGGACAAGAATTTTTTTAGTTTATGACGAAGTGTTTTTAAATTTTAGGAAATGTGTTTTTGAGTTTAAGGACAAGTGTTTTTAAGTTTTAGGACAAGTGTTTTTAAGTTTTATGTCATGTTTTTTTTAAGTTTTCGGACAAGTGTTTTTAAGTTTTAGGACAAGAATTTTTTTAGTTTATGACAAGTGTTTTTAAGTTTTAGGACATGTGTTTTTAAGTTTAAGGACAAGTGTTTTTAGTTTTAGGACATGTGTTTTTAAGTTTTCGGACAAGTGTTCTTAAGTTTTAGGAAAATTTTTAAAACAATTGTTTAACAAGTGTTTTTAAGTTTTAGGACAAGTGTTTTTAGTTTTAGGAAAAGTGTGTTTAAGTTTTAGGACCATTTATTTAAGTTTCAGGACAAGAGGTTTTAAGTTTTAGGACAAGTTTCTTTTAAGTTTTATGACAAGTGTTTTCAAGTTTTAGGACAGGTGTTTTTAAGTTTAAGGACATACCACAGAACAGGTCTACCTGTAAGATCAGTAGTTAAAATGCTCTGAACATACCACAGAACAGGTCGACCTGCTAGATCAGTAGCAAAATGCTCAGAACTTACCACAAAACAGATCTATTTGCAGGATCAGAAGTTAAAATGCTTCGAACATACCACAGAACAGGTCGACCTACAGGATCAGTGGTTAAAATGCTACGATTTTACCAGAGAACAGGTCGACCTGCAGGATTAGAGGTTAAAATGCTCTGAAGTTACCACAGAACAGGTCTGCCTGTAAGACCAGTAGTCAAAATGCTCCGAACATACCACAGAACAGGTCCACCTGTAAGAAAAGTAGTTAAAATGCTCCGAACATACCACAGAACGGGTCGACCTGCTAGATCAGTAGTAAAATGTTCAGAACTTACCACAGACCAGGTCGACCTGCAGGATCAGTAGTTAAAATGCTCTGAACATACCATAGACAGGTCTACCTGCAGGATCGGTAGATATAATGCTCCAAACATACCACAGTTCAGATCTACCTGTAAGATCAATAGTTAAAATGCTCCGAACATACCATAGAACAGGTCGACTTGCAGGATCAGAGGTAATAATGCTCCGAACATACCACAGATCATATCGAGCTGCAGATCAGAGGTTAAAATACTCCGAACTTACCACAGAACAGGTCCACCTATAAGATCATTAGTTAAAATGCTCCAAACAGACCACAGAAGAGGTCGACCTGCAGGATCAGGAGTTATAATGCTCCGAACATACCACAGATCAGGTCCATCTTTAAGATCAGTAGTTAAAATGCTCGGAACATACCTCAGAACAGGTCGACCTGCAGGATCAGAGGTTAAAATGCTCGAAACATACCACAGAACAGGTCGATCTGCAGGATCAGAGGTTAAAATACTCTGAACAAATCATAGAACAGGTCGACCAGTAGGATCAGAGGTTAAAATGCTCCGAACATACCACAGAACAGTTCGACCCGTAAGATCAGTAGTTAAAATGCTCCAAACATACCACAGAACAGGTCTACCTGTAAGATCAGTAGTTAAAATGCTTTGAACATACAACAGAACAGGTCGACCTGCAAGATCAGTAATTAAAATGCTCCAAACATACCACAGAACAGGTCGACCTGCAGGATCAGAGGTTAAAATACTCCGAACATACCACAGAACAGGTCGACCTGCAGGATCAGAGGTTTAAATACTCCAAACAAACTACAAAATAGGTCGACCTGTAGGACCAGAGGTTGAAATGCTCCGAACATACCACAGAACAGGTTTACCCGTAAGATCAGTAGTTAAATGCTCTGAACATACCACAGAACAGGTCGACCGGCAGGATCAGAAGTTAAAATGCTCCGAACATACCACAGAACAGGTCGACTGACAGGATCAGAGGTTCAAATACTCCCAACAAACCACAGAACAGGTCTACCTGTAAGATCAGAGGTTAAAATGCTCTGAACATACCACAGAACAGTTCGACCGGTAAGATCAGTAGATAAATGCTCCGAACATACCACAGAACAGGTCAACCTGCAGGATCAGTAGTTTAAATGCTCGGAACATACCACAGAACAGGTCAGCATGTAGGACCAGAGGTTAAAATACTCTGAACAAACCACAGAACAGGTCGACCAGTAGGATCAGAGGTTAAAATGCTCCGAACATACCACAGAACAGTTCGACCCGTAAGATCTGTAGTCAAAATGCTCCAAACAAACCACAGAACAGGTTGACCCGTAAGATCAGTAGTTAAAATGGTCTGAACATACAACAGAACAGGTCGACCTGCAAGATCAGTAGTTAAAATGCTCCAAACATACCACAAAACAGGTCGACCTGCCGGATCAGAGGTTAAAATACTCCGAACAAACCACAGAACAAGGTCGACCTATAGGACCAGAGGTTAAAATGCTCGGAACATACCTCAGAACAGGTCGACCTGCAGGATCAGAGGTTAAAATGCTCGAAACATACCACAGAACAGGTCGATCTGCAGGATCAGAGGTTAAAATACTCTGAACAAATCATAGAACAGGTCGACCAGTAGGATCAGAGGTTAAAATGCTCCGAACATACCACAGAACAGTTCGACCCGTAAGATCAGTAGTTAAAATGCTCCAAACATACCACAGAACAGGTCTACCTGTAAGATCAGTAGTTAAAATGCTTTGAACATACAACAGAACAGGTCGACCTGCAAGATCAGTAATTAAAATGCTCCAAACATACCACAGAACAGGTCGACCTGCAGGATCAGTAGTTTAAATGCTCGGAACATACCACAGAACAGGTCAGCATGTAGGACCAGAGGTTAAAATACTCTGAACAAACCACAGAACAGGTCGACCAGTAGGATCAGAGGTTAAAATGCTCCGAACATACCACAGAACAGTTCGACCCGTAAGATCTGTAGTCAAAATGCTCCAAACAAACCACAGAACAGGTTGACCCGTAAGATCAGTAGTTAAAATGGTCTGAACATACAACAGAACAGGTCGACCTGCAAGATCAGTAGTTAAAATGCTCCAAACATACCACAAAACAGGTCGACCTGCAGGATCAGAGGTTAAAATACTCCGAACAAACCACAGAACAAGGTCGACCTATAGGACCAGAGGTTAAAATGCTCGGAACATACCTCAGAACAGGTCGACCTGCAGGATCAGAGGTTAAAATGCTCGAAACATACCACAGAACAGGTCGATCTGCAGGATCAGAGGTTAAAATACTCTGAACAAATCATAGAACAGGTCGACCAGTAGGATCAGAGGTTAAAATGCTCCGAACATACCACAGAACAGTTCGACCCGTAAGATCAGTAGTTAAAATGCTCCAAACATACCACAGAACAGGTCTACCTGTAAGATCAGTAGTTAAAATGCTTTGAACATACAACAGAACAGGTCGACCTGCAAGATCAGTAATTAAAATGCTCCAAACATACCACAGAACAGGTCGACCTGCAGGATCAGAGGTTAAAATACTCCGAACATACCACAGAACAGGTCGACCTGCAGGATCAGAGGTTAAAATACTCCAAACAAACTACAAAATAGGTCGACCTGTAGGACCAGAGGTTGAAATGCTCCGAACATACCACAGAACAGGTTTACCCGTAAGATCAGTAGTTAAAATGCTCCAAACATACCACAGAACAGGTCTACCTGTAAGATCAGTAGTTAAAATGCTTTGAACATACAACAGAACAGGTCGACCTGCAAGATCAGTAATTAAAATGCTCCAAACATACCACAGAACAGGTCGACCTGCAGGATCAGAGGTTAAAATACTCCGAACATACCACAGAACAGGTCGACCTGCAGGATCAGAGGTTAAAATACTCCAAACAAACTACAAAATAGGTCGACCTGTAGGACCAGAGGTTGAAATGCTCCGAACATACCACAGAACAGGTTTACCCGTAAGATCAGTAGTTATAATGCTCCGAACATACCACAGTTCAGATCTACCTGTTAGATCAGTAGTTAAAATGCTCCGAACATACCATAGAACAGGTCGACCTGCAGATCAGAGGTTAAAATGCTCCGAACTTACCACAGAACAGGTCTACCCGTAAGATCAGAAGTTAAAATGCTCGGAACATACCACAGAACAGGTCTACCTGTAAGATCAGTAGTTAAAATGCTCCGAACATACCATAGAACAGGTCGACTTGCAGGATCAGAGGTAATAATGCTCCGAACATACCACAGAACAGGTCTACCTATAAAATCAATAGTTAAAATGCTCTGAACATACCACAGAACAGCTCGACCCGTAAGATCAGAGGTTAAAATGCTCGGAACATACCACAGAACAGGTCGACCTGCAGGATCAGAGGTTAAAATGCTCCAAACATACCACAGAACAGGTCGATCTGCAGGATCGGAGGTTAAAGTACTCTGAACAAACCACAGAACAAGTCGACCAGTAGGATCAGAGGTTAATATGCTCCGAACATACCACAGAACAGTTCGACCCGTAAGATCAGTAGTTAAAATGATCCAAACATATCACAGAACAGGTTGACCCGTAAGATCAGTAGTTAAAATGGTCTGAACAAAGAACAGAACAGGTCGACCTGCAAGATCAGTAGTTAAAATGCTCCGAACATACCACAGAACGGGTCGACCTGCAGGATCACAGGTTAAAATACTCCGAACAAACCAAAGAACAGGTCGACCTGTAGGACCAGAGGTTAAATGCTCGGAACATACCACAGAACAGGTCCACCTGCAGGATCGGTAGTTATAATGCTCCAAACATACCACAGTTCAGATCTACCTGTAAGATCAGTAGTTAAAATGCTCCGAACATACCACAGAACAGATTTACCTGTAAGATCAGTAGTTATAATGCTCCGAACATACCATAGAACAGGTCCACCTGCAGGATCGGTAGTTATAATGCTCCGAACATACCACAGATCATATCGACCTGCAGATCAGTAGTTAAAATGCTCCGAACATACCATAGAACAGGTCCACCTGCAGGATCGATAGTTATAATGCTCCGAACATACCATAGAACAGGTCCACCTGCAGGATCGGTAGTTATAATGCTCCGAACATACCACAGATCATATCGACCTGCAGATCAGAGGTTAAAATGCTCCGAACATACCACAGTTCAGATCTTCCTGTAAGATCAGTAGTTTAAATGCTCCAGACATACCATAGAACAGGTCGACTTGCAGGATCAGAGGTTATAATGCTCCGAACATACAACAGATCATATCGACCTGCAGATCAGAGGTTAAAATGCTCCGAACTTACCACAGAACAGGTCGACCTATAAGATCAGTAGTTTAAATGCTCCAAACATACCACAGAACAGGTCGACTTGCAGGATCAGAGGTAATAATGCTCCAAACTTACCACAGATCATATCGACCTGCTGATCAAAGGTTAAAATGCTCCGAACTTACCACAGAACAGGTCGACTTGCAGGATCAGAGGTAATAATGCTCCGAACTTACCACAAATCATATCACCCTGCAGATCAGAGGTTAAAATGCTCCAAACATACCACAGAACAGGTTGATCTGCGGGATCAGAGGTTAAAATACTCTGAACAAACCACAGAACAGGTCGACCTGTAAGATCAGAGGTTAAAATGCTCTGAACATACCACAGAACAGATCGACCCGTAAGGTCAGTAGTTAAAATGATCCAAATATACCACAGAACAGATCGACCCGTAAGATCAGTAGTTAAAATGATCCAAATATACCACAGAACAGATCGACCTGTAAGATCAGTAGTTAAAATGCTCCAAACATACCACAGAACAGGTCGACGTCCAGAATCAGACGTTAAGATACTCCGAACAAACCACAGAACAGGTCGACCTGTAGGACCAGCGGTTAAAATGCTCCAAACATGACACAGAACAGTTCGACCGGTAAGATCAGTAGTTTAAATGCTTCAAACATACCACAGAACAGGTTGACCCGTAAGATCAGTAGTTAAAATGCTTCAAACATACCACAGAACAGGTTGACCCGTAAGATCAGTAGTAAAAATGGTCTGAACATACCACAGAACAGGTCGACCTGCAGGATCAGTAGTTAAAATGCTCCGAACATACCACAGAACATATCGACCTGCAGATCAGAGGTTAAAATACTCCGAACATACCACAGAACAGGTCGACCTATAAGATCAGTAGTTAAAATGCTCCGAACAAGACACAGAACAGGTCTACCTATAAGATCAGTAGTTAAAATGCTCTGAACATACCATAGAACAGGTCGACCTGCAGATCAGAGGTTAAAATGCTCCGAACTTACCACAGAACAGGTCGACTTGCAGGATCAGAGGTAATAATGCTCTGAACATACCACAGATCATATCGACCTGCTGATCAGAGGTTAAAAGGCTCCGAACTTACCACAGAACAGGTCGACCTATAAGATCAGTAGTTAAAATGCTCCAAACATACCACAGAAGAGGTCGACCTGCAGGATCAGAGGTTAAAATGCTCGGAACATACCACAGAACTGGCCGGCCTGTAAGATCAGTAGTTAAAATGCTCCAAACATACCACAGAACAGGTCTACCTGTAAGATAAGTAGTTAAAATGCTTCGAAACATACCACAGAACAGGTCGACCTGTAGGATCAGTAGTTAAAATGCTCTGAACATACCACAGAACAGGTCTACCTGCAAGATCAGTAGTTAGAATGCTCCAAACATACCACAGAACAGGTCCACCTGCAGAATCATAGGTTTAAATGCTCCGAACTTATCACAGAACAGGTCGACCTGCAGGATCGGTAGTTAAAATGCTCCGAAAATACCATAGAACAGATCTACCTGTAAGATCAGTATTTAAAAGCTCCGAACATACCATAGAACAGGTCGACTTGCACGATCAGAGGTTAAAATGCTCTGAAAATACCACAGAACAGATCTACCTGTAAGATCAGTATTTAAATGCTCCGAACATACCATAGAACAGGTCGACCTGCAGATCAGAGGTTAAAATGCTCCGAACTTACCATAGAACAGGTCTACCCATAAGATCAGAGGTTAAAATGCTCGGAACATACCACAGAACAGGTCGACCTGCAGGATCAGAGGTTAAAATGCTCCGAACATACCACAGATCAGATCGACCTGCCGGATCAGAGGTTAAAATGCTCCAGAAAAGACACAGAACAGGTTGACGTGTAAGATCAGAAGTTAAAATCGCCCCGAACATACCACAGATCAGGTGGACTTGCAGGATCAGAGGTAAAAAATGCTCCGACTATACCATAGAACAGATGGACCTGCAGGATCAGAGGTTAAAATGCTCCGAACATACCACAGAACAGGTCGGCCTGAAGGATCAGTAGTTAAAATGTTCCAAACAAGACAAAGAACAGGTCGACCTGTAAGATCAGTAACGTTAGCTAAAATTCTCCGAATATATAGACCTGCAGGATCAGTAGTTAAAATGCTCCGAACATACCACAGAACAGGTCGTAATGCAGGGTCAGTGGTTGAAAGGTTTTGATTATACCACAGAACAGGTCGACCTGCAGGATATGTAGTTTAAATGCTCCGAACATACCACAGAACAGGTCTACTTGTAAGATCAGTAGCTAAAAAGCTCCGAACATACCAGAGAACAGATCGACCTGCAGGATCAGAGGTTAAAATGCTCCGAACTTACCACAGAACAGGTCTACCTGTAAGATCAGTAGTCAAAATGCTCTGAACTTACCACAGAACAGGTCGACCTGCAGGATCAGAGGTTAAAATGCTCTGAACTTACCACAGAACAAGTCTACCTGTAAGATCAGCAGTTAAAATGCTCCGAACTTACCACAGAACAGGTCTACCTGTACGATCAGTGTTTAAAATGCTTCGAACATACCATAGAATAGATCGACCTGCAGGATCAGAAGTTAAAATGCTCCGAGCTTACCACAGAACAGGTCTACCTGCAGGATCAGTAGTTAAAATGCTCCGAACATACCACAGAACAGGTTTACCTGTAAGATCAGTAGTAAAATTGCTCTGACCATACCACAGAACAGGTCGACTTGCAGCATCAGAGTTTAAAATGCTACCAACTTACCACAGAACAGGTCGACCTGCAGGATCAGCAGTTGAAATGCTCCGATTTTACCAGAGAACAAGTTGACCTGCAGGATCAGAGGTTAAAATGCTCCGAACATACCACAGAACAGGTCGACCTGCAAGATCAGTAGCTAAAATGCTCCAAACAAGACACAGAACAGCTCGACCTGCAGGATAAGTAGATAAAATGCTCCTAACTAACCACAGAATAGGTCTACCTGTAAGATCAGTGGTTAAAATGCTCTGAACATACTGCAGCACAGGTCGACCTGCAGGATCAGAGGTAAAATATGCTCCGAACTTACCACAGCACAGGTCTACCTTTAAGATCAGAAGTTAAAATGCTCCGAAGTTTCCACAGAACAGGTCTACCTGCGAGATCAGTAGTTAAAATGCTCTGAACATACCACAGAACAGGTCTACCTTTAAGATCAGTAGTTAAAATGCTCCGAACATACCACAGAACAGGTCGACCTGCAGGATCAGAGGTTAAAATGCTACGAACTTTTCACAGAACAGGTCGACCTGTAAGATTAGTAGTTAAAATGCTCCGAACTTACCATAGAACAGGTCTACCTTTAAGATCAGTAGTTAAAATGCTCCAAACATACTACAGAACAGGTCGACCTGCAGGATCAGAGGTTAAAATGCTACGAACTTACCACAGAACAGGTCCTCTTGTAAGTTCAGGTGTTAAAATACTCGGAACATATCACAGAACAGGTTGACCTGCAGGATCAGTAGTTAAAATGCTTAGAACAAGACACAGAATAGGCCGACCTGCAGGATCAGAGGTTAAAATGCTACGAACTTACCACAGAACAGGTCCTCTTGTAAGATCAGGTGTTAAAATACTCGGAACATATCACAGAACAGGTTGACCTGCAGGATCAGTAGTTAAAATGCTTAGAACAAGACATAGAATAGGCCGACCTGCAGGATCAGAGGTTAAAATGCTCCGATTACACCCGTGTGAGCTAGTAAACTTCTTTGGAGTTCGCGCTGGGTCTAGCTGCCTCAATGAGTCGAAGTTGCCGGGGCAGGCAGGCAGGCAGACGGTGGCGGGCAGGCGCGATATTTCGCCCAGGAATTGGGTAAACTTCGGCTGGCGTTTGCCTGGGTCTCGCCGTCGGGAGGGATCAGAGTTGTCGGGCGGGCAAATGGGGGAGGGCTGGCGGGCGCGATCATGTTTCGCTGGGAAAATTGGTAAACTTTGGCTAGCTTTTGCCCATGGCCTTGCTGGCCAAAGGAGTAAGAGTTGCCCAAGCAGGCAGGCCGGGTAGACGAGATCATGTTTCGCCTGGGTCAGCATGCAAACTTCTGCTGGCCTGCGCGCCGACTCTCGGCTGGGAAGAACATGTACAGGCGGACAAGCCATGGTACAACTATTACATAGCCGTTTGATCATGCTGTCTTTATCAAAAATAGCAGTGTAATATCTTACCAGGCCCCGAGATTATAAAACTTTTTTCATGCTCATCTCAGCTGAGCACGAAATTTATCCTGCTCATAAATGTTAAAATGCCAACAATTGTTTGCATTTTAAAATTTGTAAGCATGATAAATACAACCTCTGAGTGTTTGAACCATTGAAATCTCGTTATTTTTCCGTATGTTAGATTTTATAAGCAGTTGAAAATTTGTGCTCAGTTGAGTTGAACATGAAAAAAGTTTTATAATCTCGGGGCCTGGCTTCAATGTACACGTGCAGCCTGGTCAGCGTTTACTGCAGTCGCCAGTTTTCTGTGAAACAGCTAAAGTTTGAAATTTACATCACTTTGTGTCAATATTCTATCACAGTTTTCTTTAGGGTTCAAAAATAAAAATAAATTGGTGAAATTAACATTTCCGACAGCAATTTCCTCTCATCAGGTTATGGGAATGAGTCGGTTATGCAATAGTTAAACAATGGCTTGTCCGCCTGTGCATGTACGTGGAGGTAATCCACGAGCTTCAGATAATTGTTGTTGTTGTTGTTAGCTCACCTGATCTATTTTAACATTATTAAGGAGATCAGGTGAGCGCTTCATGACCTTCAGGTCCTCTAGTTGTTGTTGTTGTTGTTGTTGTTGTTGTTGTTGTTAATGTTGTTATAACTACAGTTGTATAGTGCGAATCATGTTTACTGTCGTCGCCCTGGGCTCGGTCACCTGTTAAACTTACTGGGAGCCAACTCACGACAGTAAACAAGAAATGAATTATATGTGAAAGTTATACAGTTGCTTTTGTTGTTGTTGTTGTTGTTGTTGTTGTTGTTGTTGTTGTTTTTGTTGTTGTTGTACTACTACTACTACTACAGTTGTTGTTTTTGTTGTTGTTGATATAACTATAGTTGTGCGTGTCAGTGTTGTACAGTTGTTGTTGATGTTATAACTACAGTTGTATGTGTAAGTTTTTAATGTTGTTGTTGTTATTGTTTTGTTGCTGTTGCTGCTGCTGTATGTGTACGTGGTGTACAGTTGTTGTTCTTGTAACTACAGTTGTTGTTGTTGTTGTTGTTTTTGTTGTCGTCGTCGTCGTCGTCGTTGTTGTTGTTGTTGTTGTTGTAACTACAGTTGTATGTGTAAGTGTTGTACAATATTGTTGATGTTGTTTTAGTAGTAGTAGTAGTAGTAACCAATTTACATTCGAATTAAGGCCGACTATCCTATTTGGACATCAATATCCTATTTTGCCATTCGAACTGAGGCAGAATATCGTATTTGGACATCAATATTCTATTTTGACATTCTAACTGGGACCGAATATCTTATTTGGACATCAATATCCTAGTTTGCCATTTAAACTGAGGCGGAATATCCTATTTGGACATCAATATCCTATTTTGCCATTCCAACCGAGGCCTAATATCGTAATTTGACATTTCAATATCCGATTTTGACTTTCGAACTGAAGCCGAATATCATATTTCGACATTCTTATTGAGCCCAAATATCGTATTTTGCCATTGAAGATCCTATTTTAACATTCAAAATGAGGCCTAATATCGTATGTCGACATTCAAAATCCTATTTTTACATTCAAATTGAGCCAAATCGTATTTGGGTATTCACAATCCCATTATGACATTCGAATTAAGGCTGAATATCGTATTTGGACATCAATTTCCCATTTTGCCATTCGAACTGAGGCTGAATATCGTGTTTGGACATCAATATCCTATTGTGCCATTCAAACTGAGGCCGAATATTGTATTTTGACATCAATTTCCTTTTTTGTCGTTCCAACTAAGGCAAAATATCGGATTTGGACATCAATTTCCTATTTTGCCATTCAAACTGGGGCCGATAATCGTATTTGGACATCAATATCCTATCTTTCCATTCGAACTGAGGCCGAATATCGTGTTTGGACAGCAATATCCTAGTTTGCCATTCGAACAGATGCCGAATATCTTATTTGGACATCAATATCCTACTTTGCCATTCAAACTGAGGCGGAACATCTTATTTGGACATCAATATTCTATTTTGCCATTCTAATTGAGGCCGAATATCGTATTTTGACATTCAATATCCTATTTTGCCATTTCAACTGAGGCTAAATATCTTATATGGATATCAATATCCTATTTTGTCATTCAAACTGAGGCCGAACATCTTATTTGGACATCAATATCCTATTTTGCCGTTCAAACTGAGGCTGAATATCGTATTTGCACATTCAATAGCCTATTTTGACGTTCGAACTGAGGCCGAATATCGTATGTGGACATCAATATCCTAATTTGCCATTCGAACCGAGGCCGAATATCTTATTTGGATATCAATATCCTATTTTGACATTCGATCTGGGGCCGAATATCTTATTTGGGCATCAATATCCTATTTTGACATTCGATCTGGGGCCGAATATCTTATTTGGGCATCAATATCCTATCTTTCCATTCGAACTGAGGCCGAATATCGTGTTTGGACAGCAATATCCTAGTTTGCCATTCGAACTGAGGCCGAATATCTTATTTGGACATCAATATCCTACTTTGCCATTCAAACTGAGGCCGAACATCTTATTTGGACATTCAATAGCCTATTTTGACGTTCGAACTGAGGCCGAATATCGTATGTTGACATCAATATCCTAATTTGCCATTCGAACTGAGGCAGAATATCGTATTTGGACATCAACATCCTATTTTGCCATTCGAACTGGGGCCGAGTCGAATATCGTATTTGGACATCAATACCCTATTTTGTCATTCGAACTGAGGCCGAATATCAGATTAGGACAATAATATCCTATTTTGCCATTCTTACTTGGGCCGATAATCGTACATGGACATCAATATCCTATTTTGCCATTTGAACCAAAGCCTAATATCTTATTTGGACATCAATATCCTATTTTGCAATTCTAACTGGGGCCGAATATCGTATTTGGACATCAATATCCTATTTTGCCATTCGAACTGAAGCCGAATATCGTATTTGGACATCAACATCCTATTTTGCCATTTATGTATTATGTTTGTCATGCTTTCGTGTCTGTTTATTGCTGCCTTGTGGTCACCTGTTGGGAAAGGGCTGACCTCCTTGCTCTCGTATGTGGTGTTAAATTGTATTTTTGTTACTTCCCATGTAGTATCCAGGGTAAGGTGTGATACTTGATTGTATCGATTTCTGATCTTTGTCCCATTTCTTACTTTGACATCGAAATACAGATTGGACCTAGTTCAATCAATAAACAAGCATGAGAAACCCCGGTGACAGCCATGTTTTACCACTTTTGGCCCCTGAAGGTGGGCACCCTAAAAGGGAGGAAAATTTCATTGAAAAAATGTTAAAATGCAAGGTCCTCTTTTCTAGGCCACACCAGTAAACTAAATATTCAAAAGCAGTGAGATGTTGTTTCAAAAAGTGCAGCCAATTTATACCGTCTAATAAACAGGATTTCATTCCCATATGTTTATTATTAACCAACCACTTTATAACTTAAATACTGTGCTGAGCTTCCACCCACCTGCTCAGCCAATCAAAGCATGCCATTTTAACCTCTGACCGCCCACCGCCTTACCCAATCAAAGTTACCTCTCATCTCAATTCATCTCATGTTACATCACATAAACATTGAAACAGACTATAGAAATAGCATTTTTTCCGCTACAAAGTCATGCCGCTCCAGAAAAAAGTAAGTCATATATATTTCATTCTTATCTTTGCTTTTTGACAACATATTCAGCTGCAAAATCCTATTTTCCGCCCCATACCCGGCAATAATATATATTAAGCAGAAATGATAACAGAACATAGTCATTAATTCTCCGTGGGAACTTTAAACAGGGAGAATTAATTGTTTATAATTGAGTCATATCAGCTGGCAAATGCACCCGCTACCCATCTTTTAATATTCTCTTTACGTCCAGCCCACCCCATCATGAAGAAATAATACAAAACGATATTACCGACTGCATTTTCCTGTCAGAGAGAGAGAGAGAGAGAGAGAGAGAGAGAGAGAGAGGGAGAGAGAGTATAACTTCTTTTCATCCTATGCAATAAGTTATGGTCAATGTAGGTGGTTCCAGTCTCTGGAGGGTGGGGGGGGGGGGGAGTACTCTCATTTTTCTTCATATGCTTCATATACATATATAGGCTTTCGATCCAGCATCTACTGTTTGCAAAAAAAAAAAAAAAATAGCAATATAAAAAAAATATTTGATTATTTTTTTCAATTTTAGCAACCCCAAAAATATCCCCATTACCTTGACCTAAGAAAGGACCCCTAAAACGCATAGAAATTACCCCTAAAACCCATTTCAGAAATTTCTTCCAAAGCAGCTAAGACACTTGGTTTCCTTCGCAGGAACTTGGCTTTTGCACCTAAGAGTACAAAGGAAGCTGCACACAAAACCTTGGTTGGCCTAAACTAGAGGATGCAGCACCCATTTCGAGCCCTTACTCGAAACTTCAGATTAACCATGTGGAGAAAGTTCAGAGGACAGCAGCCCGCTGGACCTGCAGGAGATGGCGAAATACAAGTAGTGTCGGCGAGATGCTTGGCGAGCTTGAGTGGCCATTTCTTGAGGCACGTAGGGATCGTTCCTCCTTGCTTCTCATTCATAAGAAACATTCTGGTGCTATGTCTATAGAAAAGACAAGTACCTGACCCCTGCGCACAGTTTGAAATCTACCAGGGCACCACACAGTGCCCAATATTGTAGATACCAGACATACAGTGATGCCCTGAAGAACCCTTTTTCCCCCGAACTATTCCACAGTGTGGAATGGTTTTTCTCATTCGATGGTCAATTCCCAGACAACTGGGGAGTTTAGGGCACTCCTCATTTAGTCAAAACACAGCCAAAAGACTTTTCTTGTTTTTTTTTTTTTTTTGTTTCTTCAAAATTCCAAATATGCACTCCCTGGCGTAATGATCGCATGCGATCGTGCCAGTAGAAAAAGAAAGAAAAACTAGTCAAATTTTGTGATGACCCCCAAAATATCCAAAAAATCTTCATACCCCACCCCTCAAACAAAACTCATTTTTCCTGAACCCCCCCCCCCCCCGAAAAAAAAAAAAAAAATGACCCCCCCCCCCCCCCCCAAAAAAAAAAAAAAATGTCCGAGCTTAGGTATATATGAAAATAGAGTAGCCCCGTCCCTTCTCCAACAAAACATATCAGAACCTGTATTTTATGGCAATTTAGTTTACAAATTTAAAAGAATTGTTGGAAAGCCTAATTTAAGTGATCAATTTAAAAAGATTTTTAAACATTATAAAAGAGTGGGATACAACATGGATAGCATGCGACACTCTGCATGCTTTTAGAGCTGTGGTGTCCTGTTTAATTGCACGACGGTGGGTCAGGCCTCGGACTCAATGACGGCCCTGATGTAAAGCTTTAATCCATTGGTTGGTGCCCGATGCTTGTCGTTGGTTGAGCTCATCGTAGCTCAACTTGAGGTTTCTTTTAGCTCTGTCTATCTGTGAGTCGTGGGCTCTTTTCTTTGTTTGATCGTGGTGTGTTAATATGATTCGATTGTTTCTCTGTATTGATACACCGTATCAGTTAGGAAGCCTCCTTGCGAGCTAAACAATTTTGTGTTTACCAACAACAGAATCTAGGACGAAGATTTGAAGATTTGTTACCAGTAAAATACATTTACCCCCCCCCCCCCCCCCCAGTGGCTTAGGCTGCTGTCCGTTCTAAGGCGGTGGCTCTGTTGTTGTTGACTTGTTGTTTATTGATACTCCCATTGTGGAAGTCTGAAATTGTTCTATGTTTCGTTGTACGTTACTTTATACCCCTTCTAGTTTTGCAATCATCTTGATGGGGAAGAAAAAGCTGGTTGTTTTGCTTCGTTTGTCTTCCTTGTGTCTCGTGATTGTTGTGTGGCTCTTCGTCGTGGTGCCATGGATTTGTCTGCAGTTTGTGATTGTGGTATTTCCTGATCATACTCACTATGTTTCATTGTATTTACCAGTATTAGTCATGGACCTACTCTGATACGTGAGCCGTTGTTTTACCCAGAGACAGAGGTTTCCAGGAATTCCCTACCATCAGTATTACTCTTTCCATTTTTTTCGAAGCCTAACGATGAAGTTTACAGAGGAGGCTACAGTTATCAGAATGGTCAAAGCAAATAATGGCACTGGGTCTGATAGTGACTAAAGAATATATAGTCGTGATGAAGCTAAAACCACGGGGGGCTGGGCTCGAAGATATGATTTTTCTAGGGAAGCGTGATAGAATTTTTTTTGAACGTAGATCAGGCCAAACAAAATGCAGTTTCGGATATGCTTAAATATTTGGTATAATAAGAGTTATCTTCTCTCTTAGTTGTTGGCGCCCTTTTCGCGAAAGGTCTCGTTATTGTGTAGCTCAGAATAAAACGTTTTCTCTTTCACCAGTTCTAGTGCTCAGCATAGAGTACGTCCTTGATCTCTGTAGATAGGAAAAGAAGAAGAACCAGGCCAGTCAGCGCAAACAACGTCAACTGTAGTGAGATAATGATCCGTCGAAAAATCGATCCGAGGAGTTCGGACGTGTTGGTCATGTTTTTTTGCTGCTCTTCAAAATTCTAAATTTTTTAGTAAATGGGGTTATTTTTATACTAATTTTAAGTGTTTTTAACGGGAAATGCACTGGAGATGTTGTGTGTAAACCGCTTCTTATTTAGGAAGGATAATATATCCGTAGTTTTGTAAAATGTCATCATGGAACTTTTCTGCCACGCGGGCCTTCGTTATGTCGTTGAGTGTTTCCGACATGCGGTTTTAGTGCCTGGCTTTTATTTATTTAATTGTAATGTTTTTATCCGTGAGTGGCATTCAAACAAGTAACCTTTGAGTTATTATTATATTGTAAAAGAAGTGGTTACGATGCATCTTGGTGCCCTATTTCAAAAGTAACTTTTTTTTCGGACATTCTTTTTAATGGGTGGGGGGGGTTTCCGGCAACGTTCGAAAGTTAGGGGGTATTTGCTGAGAACAGTGTTGTTCTATGACGCATTATGCTGAGGCTTCTCCTATTAGTGGAGCCTGTGATGCAGTGTACCCCTCCAACTCCCTGAAGGTGGCTTGTAATGTCGGGACTTGCGAAAGCTAGTTCATGACAGCAGACCTATGGCATGTGCTATGTCTGTTTCGGTTTTGTCTGTTCCGAGCAAGCCTGCTGTGGTTCTTTTCTCCGGGCACTCCGGCTTCTTTCCACATTTTTAAACAACAGACTCCGACCGCTACGCTGGCATGACCTCTTCGTGTCCAGTGTACGGTTCGGAAACTCACATTAAACCCCACTAGTGTTTTGGGAGTTTTTTTACCGTACAATGGTGTCGGGGTGTCAGTTGCCAGTAGTGGTGGGCCTCTCCCAGGTTATATGGGAGTTGAGCCTTTCATAGGCTGGTAACCGATACAACAACAACAGAAGAGACGGAGTCACCGTGTGGTAGGATTAACATCTACATGTGTACGAACTTATCAAATTGAATCACTGAGGATATAAAAACTGGCAACAATGGTGGTTTGATGATGTTTTTGTGCTGAAATACGTTCATTTATGTGATTTTACTTCATTTTTGTAGGTTTTCATTAATATTCATAAATATGCAAATTAGATGATTTACAAATCTGACCACAAGAAAAAAGACATGTGTCTAAGCTTTAATTTGACACCAATTTTAGTGCTCTAGGATAAGTAGAACCCTAGATATGATTGAATTTGTAGGCCTACCCACCAATCTCGAAAATCATATAAGCGGTTGCCATGGAAACCATGCATTTTTACGTAGCCCATACCTAATTTCTTGTGAGGAGAACTTCATTTCACATTCTGATTGTCCCACTGAACAATTTGGCTTGAATTTAAAAGGCCCTAGGAGTGCAGGATAGATCGTACCTTAACCCCTCCCCTAGGCTTATAGTTTTTACGTGATTTTCCCTCATTTTTTTAAGTTTTCAGGCATTTTCATGAATATTCAAATGAGATAATATTCATATAGGACCACTGGATGATTGGACCTGTCAAATTGTAACATTGATTATATTAAAACATGCAACAATGACAATATTGGGATGAAATCAGCCTATTTATATTTGTAATGATTTTCCCTTATTTTTTAGCGTTTTTATTAATATTCATGAATATGCAAATTATGCAAATAAGGTACGTTGCATATTTGACCATGGAATGAAAGGCATATATCTTAGCTTTATTTTAGTACTCTACGACTAAAAGCAGCTGAGATATTATTGATCTTGTACGTATACCCCCATTCGTGAAACACATTTTTAATGTTTTCATAAATATTTATGAATATGCAAATTAGATAATTTCAATATGCAACAAGGGGATATTAGGCATATGTCTAAGCTTTAATTTGGTATTAAGTTTAGTAGTCTAAGATAAGTAACAGCTGAGATATTAGTAATTTTATAGGCAAACCCCCCTTCTCAAATTCGCTATGGGTTGGCATAGAAACCATGCAATTTCACATAGCCCAAACCAAAATTTTTTTGAGGACACCTTCGTTTCCCATCCAGGGGGTCCCAATGAACAATTTGGCACCCATGAAAAATTGTCCTGGGGGGGTGCAAGGTAACCTAAATTGGATGCCGGGGTACTATTTATCAGAGATTCTTTTAGGAAATTACTACAACCAAAAAATAGAATGACATGTATACATTAATTATATCCTGCTAGTGTCTTCTTCTGATAACCTTGGCAACAGTTTGGACTCAGAAGGCCTGATCTGGATCCAAACTATTTGGCACTCTGATGTTATTTCTTTAAGAACTTTTTTAAAAATATTTATTGTGAGGTGGGGGGGGGGGGGTCAGCATAAGACAAAGCTCATGCAAAATTTCTCATCGTGCAAAGAGTTTATAAGGGACATTAACCATTTTTAGACTTTATCTTTAGTTTTGATGGTCAAGGTGTCACAGGATAATTACCAAATTATGTTTCTGTCCATGAAGATTATAAGTATCTCACATGTAAGTGTGGTTGACAGCAAGCAATATTTTTCGATTGTGAATATATAGACATTAAGAAGGTTGCAGTGATCCCGAGGGACAGAACTTTCTATCTGTATAATAAACCCCTATGAAAGATTCCTTTCTATTATACTGTATAATGAATTAAGTGGGCTTCTCTACTGATATAATGCTTGTGTTTACCTACCATCGTCTTTGTACATTAAATTATTGTTCTTGAACTAATTGTTCTTGAAAAACAACCTCAAGCATTGAGGGTCTTGGCTTTTATGAACTAATTATTAAGATGTCTTGACTAAATGGTTGTGACAGTTGTCCCAGCAAGGCTCCAGAGCAAAGTGAATAGAGCTGAAGGGCACTATTGGTTCTTTGTGGACACTTTCATATAGTTCTGATCAGTGGTGCACTTTAACCTTTTGTATGCATGCAATTCTTAAATGTGTTCTTTAAGTATGCTTTAAGTGATAACGAATAATGTAGACTCGGACAAGGACCTCATACCATCAGGGGTGACACAATTTACTTGTATAAAAACATGCTTCAAAATCTAACCTGTGCAACTTGTCAAACCTTATATAACCTTCCTGAGATGAAGATGTTAGGGTAGAAGTAAAGAAAGTCATAAAATATCTTCCTATTTAGATATACTTTTATCCTGGGAGAAACATTATAAAATTTACATTAACCTTTTTTATATTGATGGATTTTCCTAAACATGCATATACAATGTAGATATAATAAGGGGTCACATGTAACAGTGAATTTTTTCCACATGAAGATTGGTTTTAACTAAGCAAGCAGGGCACACCCTGATGAAATGATCTCCACTGTTTGCAAGAGTACTGGTTTCCAGAATGAAAATGATTAGTGACTGATAATCTGACCACTGGCAGAGATGCTGCATGCCATAAAGTGGTGTCATGGTTACTATGAAACTGCTACAACTCAATCAGGAGTGTTATATACATATTTCATAGCAGTAATCAGGCCTTAACTTAAGAGTGCTTACCAAAAAATAATTTTCTTATTTCTCAACCAAAACATATGTTGTGGGTACTCAAAAGAACAGTCTCAATGAGCACCCAAAAAATATGTTAAAACTGATGAGCACCCAAAAAATATGTTAAAACTGATGGGTAAGAAAATAATGTCGATTTTACACAAAAAATTTGTTTATCTAAACATGTGAGTAATCATATCCTTACTTGACCAATGAAATATACTAAAGTTTAATGGTCCACTTTATATTTTGGGGGAACACAGAATAGAACTTTTCTAAGGTTACATTGTATTTCTGTCCATACAGATTGTTTTTAATGCATGTTAGGTCATTTTCTAAAACTTTAATTTTATCATCTTTCGTTGTTTTATTTGTTTTTCAAAAGCAAATATTTTAACAGAGTGTCAGTTTGGATCCTGATTGGGCTTGGTGTTCTGTCTGTGCCAGGCCTGATCTGTCTCCAAACTGTTTGCAAAGATCATCAGCAGAAGACATTGGCAAGAGAAAAGTTAATGTTAGCAATCATTGCAAAGTCCAAACTATGTATACTCTGTGTATCTGGCCATGATTATTGTTTTAATGTTAACAAACGTTGCATATCCTGATGAAAGACACATTCTTTCTGCATCTCACCTGCCACATTCTTGAGGGTAAGAAAATGTCTGGGAACTCAAATAAATGGGTTGCTATAATGTCCAGCTGCACCTTGATAAAAATCCATGCCTCCAAATTAAAGAATGTAAGATTAATGATTCAGTTTTCTTATTTTCGTCCAAAATGTATGTAGTGGGTACTCAAAAGAACCATCTCAGTGAGAGGTTTTATTTTTACCTGCGTCGCTTTAGCGAAAGCAGGTCTAGTAGTGGGTCCACTCGGTTAGTCTGTCCGTCCGCCCGTCTGTCCGAAACACTTTAGGGTACCAAGTTTGTGTAATCTGTAACTCCAAAACTTTTCATTCTTTTTTATTCAAACTTTGCCTAATGATTATACACATATTGAAGATGTGCACCTCCTATTTTGTGCACATTTCATAATTTTTTTCTCATTTTTGAGGGGTGTTGAACTTAGACATTTTTTCCTTCAGCAATGCTTAGGGGGTGCCTATTTTGTGTATTCTGTAACTCCAAAACTTTTTATTCTTTTTTATTCAAACTTTGCCTAATGATTGTTCACATATTGAAGATGTGCACCTCCTATTTTGTGCACGTTTCATAATTTTTTTCTCATTTTTGAGGGGTGTTGAACTTAGACATTTTTTCCATCAGCAATGCTTAGGGGGTGCCTAGTTTGTGTAATCTGTAACTCCAAAAGTTTTTATTCTTTTTTATTTTAACTTTGCCAAATGATTGTTCACATATTGAAGATGTGCACCTCCTATTTTGTGCACTTTTTATAAATTTTTTCTCATTTTTGAGGGGTGTTGAACTTAGACATTTTTCCATCCGCAATGCTTAGGGGGTGCCTAGCTTGTGTAATCTGTAACTCCAACAGTATTCATTCCTTTATATTCAAACTTCACACAATGATTGTTCACACATTGAAGATGTGCACCTTCTATATTGTGCACATTTCATAATTTTTTTCTCATTTTTGACGGGTGTTGAACATAGACATTTTTCTCCATCTGAAATGCTTAGCAGGTGCCTAGTTTGTGTAATCTGTAACTTCAACAGTATTCATTCCATTATATTCAAACTTTGCATAATGATTGTTCACACATTGAAAATGTGCACCTTCTATATTGTGAGATTGTTTCATTGTTTTTTCTCATTTTTGATGGGTGTTGAACCTAGATATTTTCCGATCTGTCTGTCCATCCGCAACATTTTAGGGGTGACAAGTTTGTATAATCTGTAACTCCAAAAGTTTTCATTCCTTTTAATTCAAACGTTGCCTTATGATTGTTCACATATTGAAGATGTGCACCTCCTATATTGTGCACGTTTCATAAATTTTATCTCATTTTTGATAGACTTTTTTCCATCTGAAATGCTTACTGTAGATTACATTGCGAAATTTGGGTGTAATCTGATTTCATTCCTGTTTATTTGAACTTTGCATATCGACTGTTTACACATTGACGATTTGCTCCCGCGACACAGGTCCAGAGCAGAGTTTGGTCTTGTTTATCAACAGGATGGATAACAATTTTTTTCATTCAAAAATATTTGAGCCGTGACATGAGATTTCGAACAATGTGGTATACGCGACCTGAGCAATGGCTCTGATCAGCCTGTGCATATGCGCAGTCTGATCAGAGCCTTTGCTTGGCTTGAATATTCTATGAGCATTGGGCTACTTGGAGTTTCTATAAGCTTAAAAGGAGGCTGCAAGGCTCATCTGAGTCTATTCATATCAAAATGCCACATTGTCGGAAATCACATGTCATGGCTCATTTCTTAATGAAATCCAATATTCTCCAGTGACTTGGAAGTAAATGGCAATGTCTTTGTTACTCAGATGCATACTCAGAATGTCGGTAAGCCAAATGTCATTGAAGCAAGATGAACTAGAAAGGTGTAAAAGCAAATAAAAAATGTATATATTTGAACCCAGAAGAATGTTTCAAGGCTTAAGAAACGTGGTGCAATCAAAGTTTCTTATGCCCTTTTGACATTTATGTTAGATTTCTAAAATCTCAAAACACTTCTTGCCTGCCCAAAAGACCTAGACAAATGATGTAGACCCAGATCAGACTCCATTTGAATAGGGTCTTCCCTATTTGCTATTCTGAATTCCAGTTCTAATAGAAAATTGGTTGATATTAATGAGCCACGACATGTGATTTCCAACAATGTGGCATTTTGACAAGTGTAGACTCAGACGAGCCTGTGTAGCCTCCTTTTAAGCTTAGAAACTCCAAATGATGTTCAGTCAGTAGCTTAACACTCATAGAATACTCAAGCCACTAGCAAAGGCTCTGATCAGACTGCGCGTATGGGCAGGCTGATCTGAGGCTTTGATGTTGGCACATACCACATTGTTGGAAATCTCATGCCACAGCTCAATTTTTAGAACCTTTACTGTAGTTTACCATATTTAATTGACTTTAAGACTAGTTTTTAAAATTGTAAATAGTCAAATGAATGGCGCATCATTTCATTCTAGTAACACAAAACTTGAATTCATTATCATTACATTTCATTGCTTGGATCAGGGAAGAGAGTTGACCCACTCTGTAGCTGTGTCAAATTTGAAAATATATCCTTTAATTAAAAAAAGTTGGTCTTTAATATGTCTAGGCCCATATCAGTCTGTGCTAGTATTAAAAATGGTTTTTAAGCAAGGATCTATTTATGAAGTATAAGCAGATTTTTTTGTTTTGTATTTAGGGCTTTTAGGCTAAAGTTTAATCTTTTTGAATATGTTTTAATTAATTCCACCATCTTGTCCTGTGTTATAGCATAATTTATTTTTATTGTCTTACGGAATCTTCATTATGATCGCTTCTGTGAATTCAAAAATTTCGCAAGAATTATAATTTAGCGAGTAACGTTAAAAGTCATATTAGCGACATAAATTTTTTTTGACTGAAGTAAGATTTTGGGACATCAGTAAATGGCAGAGTGATTTCAACATTTTGGGCAGGTTCTATTTTCTTCCATGAAACTGTGAAGTTTTGCAGAAATTAAACCCTTACGAAAATTTCTGAATTTACAGTTAATCATAGAAGTGCATGGTCATGAGCTGACTCTGCTGATCTGGATCTAAGTGATTTTCAAAATGGATATATCATGCAGGACTTTCGTTAAGGGTATGTAACAGAAAACTAATTTTCTTATTCCTCAACCAAAACATATGTTGTGGGTACTCAAAAGAACTGTCTCAGTGAGACGGTTCTTTTGAGCACCCAAAACATATGCCAAAAAGTATGGGTAAGAAAATATTCACAATTTTACGCTGATTTTTTTTTTATCTAAACCCGTGATCATGAGTTAAGCATGGTAATGGTTTAAGCTTTTGCTCATTTCTTTTTCCTTAAATTAACATTATTCAGCAAAATAATGATATTGTTACATGAATTCTTAGGAAGCGCAGTGGCTCAGCACGTGGTAGAGTGCTTGACTCATGACTGAGGGGTTGTGGGTTTTAGCCTCACCGGTGTCACTGTGTTGTCACTGTCCTTGAGCAAGACACATTTATCCTTGCTTAGTACTGGTTTAACCCAGTAAGACGCATCCCGACATAACTGAAAAATTATTGACTGGGGACATAAAGAATCAAATCATGCAAACAAAACATGAATTATTATCAATTCCATTATATTGCACTCAGCACTTGTGTCTAGGGTTCTGACTGTCTAAGCTAGCTTGATCAGTTCACTTATGCTAAAACAGTGGTTTAATTGACAGCCATCGTGCAACATGAGTGTTCCTTGTATTGCCGAAAAAAGATGACTGATCGATAGATTAGAAATTTCATTCTTTTATTACCACACATCGTGAAAGAATGATATATCTAAAAAAAATCAATTAAGGTTGCCAAAACAGCCATCGTCCAACTAAAATTTAAAGTTATGGATTGCCAAATTTTGGCTAATCGACAATATTGTTTTTAGCAATTGAAAACGAAATTTGTTAAAATTTTGCATTCAGGATCATGGCTGCCTATAGCAAACATTCTAAAATTTTGAACTCTTTTTTTCTCTTTCTCAAATAAAATGTAAGTAATCAGGGCCTGAGCTCACAAAATGCTTGTCATAAGAGCAAACTGGGAAGCCTAGACAAACAGGGCAGACCCAGATCAGTCTGATCTGGGTCTGCCCTGTTTGTCTAGGCTTTTTAGACAGGAAACTACTGTTCAAAATTTGAGAAAATTTACCGTAATCTGTGTATTTATAGTCGTAGAAAATTCCTCAATATTTTAGACATCATGCACAGTTGCACTGCTGATAAAGGGTCTAGGATGTATACCATCTTGACAGCTTCATTCATCATCCCATGACAAATACCTGCTGCGATCCCCAGCATATGTGCAGGCTAGTTTAGTCCTACATTTAGCCGGTACTCACATATATATGTGCAGACTAGTTCAGTCCTCCAATTAGCAGTTACTCATATCTTCCAGCTTACATATGAGCCACGACATGAGATTTCCAACAATGTGGTCTGTGCTACAAGCATAGCCTCAGATTAGCCTGCGCATACGCACAGTCTGATCAGAGCCTTTGCTAGTCACTTTAATATTCTAGGAGTGTTAAGATACTGTTTGAACACCATTTAGAGTTTCTAAGCTTAAAAGCTTACTGCACAGGCCTGTCTGAGTCTACACTCGTCAAGGGGCCACATTGTTGGAAATCACATGTCAGGGCTCATATATTTCTAAAGGATAACCTGTAGAGTTCTTGTTTACCATGTCATCTCTTGTGGCATTGCAGTCTAAAAATAGATCTACATTACATTGTCTTAAACTTTGAAGAAACTCCAAAATTCGTATTTTGGCATATAGTGAGCATAATAATTCAACATTTCATCAGACTATACACTGCTTGCTATGACAAAACGATTGACAGATAAAGAAACACAATATTTTTTTAAAAAATGAAAGCCTGTGACCCCTCAATATATACAAATGACCATCCCAAGTTTATCGATAAAACCAGATGGAAGAATCCATTAGTACAGAAAGAGTTAAATTTTGATTATCATATTTTTGGTCCGTGACAAAGGAAATGACAGGGCTGGGCCCTAGCCCTTATGAAACTTGTATAAATGATGATCCTAGGGTAATCATGACCTAGATAAATCTTATAGCGGTTATCATATTCTTGATCTGTGACAAAGGGGATGACTGGGCTAGGCCCTAGCCCCTATGAAATTTGTATAAATGATAATCCTAGGGTAATCTTGACCAAGATAAATCTTATAGAATTAGTGTGACCAGTTAAGGCAGGGCTTTAGGTAAGAGAGTAATAAAAAGTTTAATTTCTTATTTCTCAACCAGAACATAAGTTATGGGTACAACAGAACCATCTTAATGAGTCATTTTTTGAGTACCCAAAACAATGTTAAAACTGATTTGAGCTAGACATGAGCTTTCAAACAATATGGTATGTGCAACCAGCAAAGGCTCAGATCAGCCTGCGCATTCACTCAGTCTGATCAGAGCCTTTGCTAGTCGCTTGAATATTCTATGACTGTTAAAGAGACTAAGTCTGCAACTATGAACATTTTTCGAAAAAATCTATTTTCTTTTTAAATCATTTGTAAAAGTCGAATTAAGTTATGTCTTCACAATAAATCTGCTCACCATAGCCGAAAACTGCATGGAAACGTGATTATCTTATAAAAACAGGTGATTTTTCTCTCGTTGGTATTAAAGACAGTTAATATTTAGCATAAATGCTGTTGTTTTGATACTGATAAATTGTTAAGATTTACAAAATTGTCAAATATATACCTGAATTTTAGTTTTTTTGTTGTGTTCTTGAAAAATAGAAACATTATTTCTAAAAATAAAAGATCAAAAGTTACAGACTATGCAGCTTTAAGCTGCTGACCGAACATCATTTGGAGTTTCTAAGCTTAAAAGGAGGCTTCACAGGCTCGTGTCAAAATGTGACCTATCGCTGCTTATTTACAATTTTATGCTCAATTTTTTGTTTATCTAGACCTATTTAATGTCTTAACCTTATGGTCCCCTGGTTTAACCCTTTTCAAACCAATGGAGTTTTCCATAAAGCTGCATACAATAAAGTCAAGAAGGTCCATTGAGGGATCACAGGTTATAATTTAAAAAAAAACCAAAAACATATTTGTTTCTCTGACCAACGATTTTGTCTTAACAAGCAACACAGACCCTGATGAAATCGCACAAAACTTTTTCAATGCTCAACTCAGCTGAGCACAAAATTTATCCTGCGCATAAATGTTAAAATGCCAACAATTGTTGGCATTTTAACATTTATTAGCAGAATAAATGCAACATCTGAGAGACTTAAAGCAGGAAACTTCTTCATTTGTCGATATTTTAGTTTTGCTCAGTTGAGTTGAGGATGAACAATTTTTATAACCTCGGGCCTGTTTAGGGGTATTCGGCAGTCTGCAAAGGGTTAGAATTACTATAGTTATACAGTACATTTTGTCCGTCCAAAAACTAGTTTCCTGATTGCAAATTGTGCATATCCTTGAGCATTTGATTGAACTATGCACAGGAGAATAACAACACAGATAAAAGCCAATCCTCTCTGTTTTAATGTTTGATAATTCTGTTTGTATATTAAGATAAAGATTCTATTTTATAATACAGTAAAATCTGTCATAAGCGGCCACTCAAAATATACAAAACAAAGGTCTTAATGACAAATGGTAGCTTAATGAAGATTGAAAGTATTGCAGAATGCTCTCATGGAGCATTCTGCAATACTTTTGATCTACATTCATCGATAAATAGTATTGAAAACCATTTTTTTGTGTTCTTTTTAATTGGGCCCTTACAGGTTTTACTGTAGTGCACATGGACTTGTAATTTTTCACAATAAAACCTGCATTTCATGGAAAACTCACAAAAATGTAGACAAAAAGAAAGAAGTATGATATAGTTTTTTTTTTCACATTTACAGACATAAACAGACAGGTCCCAAAAGTTACTTATTAGTTTTTGCATTACAATGAATTAATTAACTCACATATAAGATATAAACAAACAAAATAATAAAATATTGGTCATTTTATAGTCTGTTTCACAAAAGAATGACAGGTGACAGGGGACTCTACTCTGGGTGATCAGAAGCTAGAACACCATATGGGGCATGGCACGAAAAAACCTGTCTTTGGGTTTCTGACCAGGTGATGATCAAACCACCCTGCTCAGCTACAGAGACTAGTTAGAAAATTGAAATTTCTCGATATGATACTTTCCAAAACAAGCTAATAACAAAAGCACTGATCAGTCCAGTCTGCGCCTTTGTTGTTCGCAAACCCCTGAAGACAGGTTTTCTCAAGTCAAGACCCATATTACAACATATTTACCCGAAATATTGGACACCTTAACTCTTTGCTTGCTCATGTCGTCTGCTGGTAACATTGGCAAACAGTTACAACCCAGATCAGGACTGACAACTATTTCGGGACTGATCTGGACTATATGATGGTATTTCTTTAAATAATTTTTCGAAAAAGTCAATTTTGAAAAGTATCAGCAGAAGAAGAAAAGTCATGAAAAATTGCTCGGCATGCAAAGAGTTATTCCATACCATATTTACCCTAAAATTTCAACATAGCTATTTTCACACCAGGGAGGTGGCAATGGATGAACGCGATCAAAAATTGCTAGTAAGAGTGTTTTCGATTGCCATTTGTCGCCAATCCAGCGACAATTGGCAATCGAATCTCTGTTTCTAATGATTTTTGATCTACGCTCGTCGAAATTATTGTTTTCGATTGCCGCCTACCCGGTGTGATTTTGTAATACCTGTAGAGGTGTGTAAATTGTGATTAAATAACAAATTGGGTAGACCCTGATCTGATTTCTACTTAATGACAATCTGACTTGGGTCTACATTATTGGCTAATTTGATCCTGTTTGAAATGCTAGGGTAAATACATGTACTGTCTGTACAATGTACCATGGACCAGCTTCTGAGATTTTGGTACTTATAACGTGTACATAAAGCTATGTTTAATTCTTTACCTGCAGATACCTTTTGCAAACAGTTTGGACCCAGATCAGGCCAGACAAAATGTCGGGCCTGATCTGGACCCAAACTGTTTGACACACTGATGGTATTCCTGAAAGAATTTTTGGAAGAAGTTGATTATGAAAAAAAATCAGCGGACACAAAAAAGCATGAAAAATTACCCAATAGGCAAAGAGTTAATGCAGGGATGCACAGTTACTTAGTGGGGTTAAGAGACCTACTCTTTGGTCAGAGTATTCATCTTATTCCAAACTTTATGTATGCTAGCAGTGAAGCTTCTAGCCAGGCTGTGTGTATGTACTAGCCGATGCTATGATTATCATAATCTCAAGTGCTGGCCCATATACACGTATAGTTTTCCTCTGTACAAATCCCACCCCTTGAATGTATGCATCTTGTGGGGATAGCAGACAGTTTGTTTTGCTAGATTCAACTTAAACATCAGCAAACAGTGGACACCCTGATCGCTAGCTTCTGAGAACTTGGTTGATCATGATATGCATTGTTTGCCTCAACGGAGTCGGAGTACTACTGATTGAGCTCAAGTTTAATATATTTGTGATCACATATGCTGGCATGTTTGGCGCAGGTCAGTTATCCAAGTCTATGAGATAAGAACATAAAAATGCTGGTGTTGTCTGCGGATCAACTTGGCAAACAGCTTGGATGTTATGTTGGTCTTTTTGTTGGGCCTGATCTGGATCCAAACTGTTTTCCACTCTGATTGTATTGGTGAGAGAAATGTTTGAAAACAAACGGAAAAAAGCAAACTGTAGACAACATATAACTTAAAGCATAGAATAATACCAGGAATACTATGTGTTAACACTCCAAAAGGAGTATTATATTGCTTTGACTCTTTGTATACTGGAAACCCCTTAACTGGTACTTTGAAAAACAGTGAAGACAGAGATGAAATGTCGCATAATGTGGCATTTCATCAGGGTCTGCCCTGTTCTTTTGAGATAAAAACGATCCTTAGGAACTGAAGCACACTATAATGGAAATTTCTGTCTGTGACCTCTTGAAAGGTTTAATGAACAATCCCAATCACATTGTATTAATCTGTATGGGAAAATCCATCAGAATACATTGGTACATTGGGTTAAGAAATAACCTCTATGTAGCATAGTGGGAAAATGTCTTCAAATCTACTCTTGATGCCACAATGACAATAGTCAACTGTACAGATCTGAATATGGACATGGACAGTTTGGGGAAGGAGACATGGAAAGTCGGAGGAGACAAGGAAAATTGGAGGAGACATGGAAAGCTGGGGAAGGCGAGATGGAAAGTTGGGGTAGGAAACATGGAAAGTTGGGGAATGGAAAGTTGGGGAAGGAGACATGGAAAGTTGGAAAAGGCGAGATGGAAAGTTGGAGACATGGAAAGTTGGGGAAGGCGAGATGGAAAGTTGGGGTAGGAAACATGAAAAGTTGGAGAAGGCGACCAGGAAAGTTGGAGAAGGCGAGATGGAAAGTTATGTGGTGTTATCGTAGCTAAACATCAATTATCCAAATTCTGGGATTGTCAAATAACACTTGATCAGCTGTTGAAAAGATCTGGACATGGTGAGGGGAACATAGAGAGTTCCTTCAGGCTTTATAGCCAAGCATCAATTTTATTTCTAAATTTGTGATTGTTAAACTAGATTTTATTTATTTTTCTGTCTAGAAATCAGTTTTGGACTGGAGAGCAAAGAAAATAAAGTACATGTACAGTAAATGTTCTAAAATTCCGAACAGTTTGACTCTTCTCTTTTCAAATCAGGGCTAGAAGTAATAAAATGCTTGTCAGAATAGCAAACAGGGAAGACCCTGATCAGACAGTCTGATCTGGGTCTGGGCTGTTTGTCTTTGCCATTTTGGCAGGCAGCATCAGGCTCCCAGATAATAGTTTGTAACTGAAAATCATCTTCTTATTTCTTAACCTAAACATATGTTGTGTGTACTCAAAAGAACCGTCTCAACGAGACGGTTCTTTTGAGCACCCAAAACACATGTTTAAACTGATGGAGAAGGAAATAATCTCACTATTACGCTGAAATTTTTTCTTTAATTGGCCCTATGAACATGTGTTTGAAATTTTAGAACATTTACTGTACCCTTGTTAGTCAATCAGATTAGGCTTTCCAATAATCATCAGTGATTTTGGGGTTGGATACCCAACATTCGTGTCCATGTTATTGGAGACCCATTGTTTCCCTGTATCTTTCATTGCATTACAATATTTAAGCCACTGTCCTGCTGAACCGGGATTTATCCTTTTTGAACAAAACTGTAAACCCAGATCCGCTGGCTTCTGAGAAAGCCATCTATTGAAGATCAACACTTTTCCACTCCTATTGAAAAATATTCTTACACTGTTATGCACTATTCATTTGTAACTATGCCCCCCCCCCCACCACCCCCAGCCCCTGAGCAGGGCAGGGTATAGCCGGGCAAATATGATGTGTTTTTACTTTTGCATTGTCCCAATAGTGGGGGGAGGGGGGGGGGGGGGTGAATGGCACAGATTTGATATACCCAGGCAAACCTGGCAGTGCAATGTAAAACATGACAGACAATGGGTGAAAACTGCCATGGTTTTACCAGCTTGCTGTCCCGGCAGTGTGGGGCTTATAGCAGGGAATTGCTAGAGGAAAAGTCAAAGCCCCAGCTGTCCTCCGGGGTAGGGTGTGTGTGTGTGGGGGGGGGGGGGCAAGGTTATTAATGACTAGTGCATTAACAGGATAAAATTTTAGCGAGTATGTAAAATATTCAGCACAACATGGGTTAATGCTCTTTTGAGATGACTGTGATAAGCTGGCATGATATAGTGCTTCTGTAAGTGGACCCCTAAATGTGATATACTAAGGCCCTTTTATGTTAACCCTTATCTTGACATAGTTTTGTCCTTAAAATGTAGTCTGCTTATTTTGTCTGCTGCATATTTTCACAGGCACTCCAGAACAATTGTAGCATGGAAGCAAACACTATGAATCCAGATCATACTAAGGAGCAGTCCAATCTTGGTTCATATTGTTTGGATTTAGGCTATCAAAGTACATTAGCAGATGAGAGAGCAGATTCCAATTGTCCTAAACGGCCAATTGTCCTAAATGGCAAAAAAGGGTTTAAATTATATGCATGTAAGTTTCCCCTAAATGTTGGTAGGTTGCATTAAGCTCTTCGGATGTTGGGTAATTTGCATGTTCTTTGCCTGCTAGAAATTTTGCAAACAGTTCAGACCAAGTTCAGGCCCAACAAAAATGTCCGACCTGAACTAGATCCAAACTTTTTGACACTCTGAAAGATTTTTTTTAAAAAGATTTTTTTTTTGTAACAAAAAAACATATAAAATTACCTAGAGCATACAAAGAGTTAATGAACTTTTGTTGGATGTTGTAATCATATTTATATGTAAAAATCCCAGCTGTTGTGCTTTTGAATATGATCTGACACATATTATGGATGTAAAAATGAAGTACAGTAAAACGGCCGCTCAAAAATAGACAAAACATAGATCTTTATGACAAATGGTAGCTTAATGAAGGTTGAAAGTATTGCAGAAAGCATTCTGCAATAGTTTTGACCTGCATTAAACGATAATTATCCCCACGCTTTTTTAAAAAAGCGTAGGGGATATTGCAATCGCCTCCGTCCGTCCGTCCGTCTGTCCGTCCGTCTGTCCGTCCGTCCGTCCGTCCGTCACGCTATCTCCTCCTAAACCATTGGACGAAATCCAACCAAATTTGGTGTGTGTGTTGCTCACATGAATGGGGTGTGCAACGGCACATTTTTTTTTGGCCCCGCCCCCTGGGGCCCTGGGGAGGGGCCAAAAGGTCAAATATCATTCAATATCATTAAATTTCAATTACTAAGTCAATTTCAAAGATTTTTGAACCAAACTTTGTGTGTCTTCTCACAAATGAAAGATATAAAATATATCAGACGGGATTTTCATTTGGCCGCCTGGGTCATGCCCCAGGGGTGGGACTTGGGGGTACCGTGGGGGGTTGTGGGGTCAAAAAATTTTTTTTTCCGAAAATCAACCAGATTTGGTGTGTGAGTTACTTACATGAATGGCATATTCAACGGCACCATTTTTTGGGTCCCCGCCCCCTGGGGAGGGGCTAAAAGGTCAAATATCATTAAATCTGAATTACAAAGTCAATTTCAAAGATTTTTAAACCAAACTTTTCGGATCTTCTCACATATGAAAGATATATAACATATCAGACGGGATTTTCATTCGGGCACCTGGATCATGCCCAGGGGTGGGACTTGGGGGTACCATGGGGGTTGGGGGGCCAAAAAAATTTTTTTTCGAAATTCAACCAGATTTGGTGTGTTAGTTACTTACACGAATTGCACATGCAGCGGCACAATTTTTTGGGTCCCCAGCCCCTGGGGCCTTGGGGAGGGGTCAAAAATTTAATTTTCTGAACATGGTCATGTGGCATATCAAATTAAAGGGAATTTGCAGTAGACCAGGATACACTGAAAAATTTTAACCTAAGATCAAACTGGTGACCTTGGGATGAGGTCAATGGGTCAATTACCATTAGATTTCTTCGAGAGCGTGGGGATTTGCGATGGCGCGCCATCGAATGTGTTCTAGTTGGTCTTGAAAACCAATTTTTGGTCTTTTAATAGTGGCCGTTTTACACTGGTTTTACTGTATAACAGAGCCTCAACTTAAACTAATGATATTCTAGGATGATATTGATTATGATAAAACTATTAACAATAATCATAATCATAAAAATATCAAAAAAATTAAGGGGAACCCTCCACCTTGGGGATTTGTTCCATTTTTACATCACTCCCTAAAATGCACCAGACGAATTTAAAATTATGCTGCTTCTTGAAGAAGAAAAAAAGGTTAAAGCGCCAGCAAATTTTGCAACAGTGTACATTTTCAACTTTTGTTGCTTTAAGAAACCAAGTAAGGCCCAATATGATAGTTCCATATGAATGCTGGCAGACGATCGTCGTGCATATCAAACTTAAATAGGTTCCTCTTAGATAATAATGTCATTGTGCCCAGAAAATACTGTCTGCAACATATATTCAAATGCTCTTCAGATTACTTGTGGCATTAGCACTAAGAACCCTGATCACACTGCTTCTAAGGGAGCAGTCTGATCTGGGTCCATATTGTTTGTAATATAATGCTTCCAAAGTGTATAAGCAAATATGTGAGCAGACAACAATTGCAGTAAACACAGTGTAGGACCGGAAGTGTACGGTATTTGTGCTTGTACATTCTTTTGAGATTGTACATCGACGGATAAGTTATTTGTGCAAGGCGGTCGCTTGGAAACGGTAAGCAGATTTGTAGTTTTTGTCAGTTTTGATTATTTTTCTGTGAAATAAAGTATCGGCATTGTTTGCGTAATGACTCGGGGACATTTCAGGTGCATGTACATGTTATTCAAAGTCACGGTTTCGCAACGAAAAGACTTTAATCATGTCAACATAAGAATTGTGAAAACATCTGACATAAAATAGACGCCGTTTTTGAGATGTTATCGAGTATCCTTTTGAAACTTTATATGTCAAGAACAAAAAACAGCAATAAAAATGAACGACACTATCAAGTGTATGTGAGTTTATTCTCACAATGAGGTAAAAATGCTAAGTAGGTCATCGGTTTCAATGCTAATTTTTGTACGGGGTATTTGCAAAAGTCAACTTTGCGTTTGTACAGGTATCTGTCATTAGTTTGTACAGTAATTTGGGTAAGCTAATTTTCAGAAAACGCATTTTATTTCTTTTGTTAGTCATAATTAAATAGATAAAGGGTTGTCGCTTTCAAAGTACAGACGTTAAAGTTATAATATCATGGTATATCGTAATGGCAGCAAGTTAAACTGCTAAATTTCAAGTGCCAGTGTAATGAAATAGTTGATCCCCTTGGAAAAATTATCCCCTTTCCTAATACTATGACTCCCATTGCATTGGAGCCTGCATTTCGGTCTGAAAATGGGGAAAACCCTCAGCCAAAAGAAATCTAGGCTGAAATTATAGTTTATAAAACACAGAGTCCGGCAATAATAACGCGATTCAATTGACTGAAAGTTTTATCTGGCCAGTCGATACGTACATAGGCGTTTGGAATTAGATCTGAGTATGATGCAAGTCATCCGGGGACAAATCCTCTTAATTGTATTGCCAGATGTTTAGATCATACAAGGGTCATCCAATTAGGAATTGGACTTTTTCTATAGCGCAATCAGTTTACATGCTAGACAGATGAAATTCGGTATATACCTGGTACGTCTTGTTAGCCATTCGCACATAACGTCAGGTGTGCGTATGATGACGTCATCAATCGTGACGTCGCGCACTGGTATTCGAAGCACAATGGCCACGTTCACTGCCATTGAACAACGAGCGTATATAAAAATCGAGTACTACAGAGATACTAAAAGAGTTAAAATACTGAATACCCTGAAAAGTGTTTGTGGTAAAGATGCTCTTCCGAAAACTACAGTTTACCGATGGACTGACGAATTTAAAAAGGGGATATGTTGGTTTTGAAAACAAGCACAGTCCAGGACGGCCAGTGGAGGCAACCGCACAAGAAAAATTACACGAGCTTTTAAAAACTGACAGAAAATCGTATTTAAACGAAATTTCAGAAGGCTATAATAAACAAAAATACCATAAAATAACTTAAGATATCTGATTTTAAGCAGAACGGTTAAAACAGATCCGAACAAATAAGAAAATCTAATAAATAAAATTTTACTTTTCGCAACGCTATATCCCGTAGTTCTCATACAAATCCATGTTGTCGGTGCTCATTAGAATCGTCTCATTTAGATGATTGTAATGGATACTTCAACTAAGGGTTTGGATGAGAAATAAAGGATTTAGCAAGCTAAACATTCCTTTTATCTAGAGCTCTTTTTTGTTACATCGAGTCAATTCACTATATAAAACATCCTCGACATGACATCTGCCCGAAAATAAAACAAAAATCAGCGTATATGTACTTCAGCAGGTGACAATCGACAAAACAACAAATTCAATAGAATATATGTAGTAACCCTTTTGTGTCTATAGCAATATGCAAACACTGTTAAGTCCGTATATCATTGAACAGCTGCTATTGCCTGACTACATATGTACATGTATGTAAGTGAAATTACTTGACTTCTTTCAATGCATTAGCCAGACGTTGCAACGACAGAACTCATAATTTACCTTTGAAACAATCACAAATGTCACAAAATGGACAGATTTAAATTTGCATAACTACGTGTCTATTACGCAACGAATATTTTCATTGACATGTCCCACTTTCTGTTGTCCCGCCAAAGTTATTAAGAACGATGAAAGGTCGGTTAAAAAACTAAGTCAGTCAGTGTCGTTAAGTGAAGTTTTAACAAAATAAAACCCAAAACGACGCCCCCTTTGGTGGCTTACTTTTTCGTTTTATTTTGTTAAAACTTCACTTAAGCTTTGGTCACACCTGTGTTGCGACCGATCGGCGACTGACTTGCGACCGAAAAACACATGCAACCGCTCTACGATCTCTCTGCAAACAGTTTAGTTGTAGAGTGGTTGCCGAACGGTAGGCGATTGTGACTTTTGTTGCAGTTGCAAGCAGAATAGATTCAGATCAGTCTTGAGAAGAAGATTTTTTTTAAATTTGTCCAAAAAATACCCCTTTTTGGGGCCCCTCCTGGCTCCTTAAAGGGGCGGGGCCTCAACATTTGTAAAAATCTGTAAGCCCTTCACCCAATAATGCTTGTGACCAAATTTGAACCAAATCACCCCGGGGCCAGTAGTTTCAGAGAAGAAGTCATTTAAAGGAAAGGTTAACGGACACCGAACGCCGGACACTGACCATAGTAATAGCTCCCCCTAAGTATAGCTCAGGGGAGCTAAACATGGATGCACCCAAATATTGAAGTTTGGAGAGGTATCCAAGATTTGGAATCAGAGTGTTGTATTAAACTTACGTTCAAGATTCATTTTAGGACTTCACATAACTTGAATCATTATTCAAGATATTCTCTGGCATATATTTTATGATCAGCTACTAAAGAGTTTTTTTTTTTTATCACAAATACGCTTTCTTACAGAGGTATAGGGCTGCAGATGACTGTACAAATTTTTATGGCAATTTCCAAATACCGGTTCAATTGCCGTTCAAATAACCGTACAAATATGGAATTAAACAGTGCAAACAAAAACCCCTCCCATGACAGTTTTATTGTATGCATCGATAAACAAGCCTATAAACTAAGTTTACAGATTACTAAAAATGTGAAAAATAGTGAAAAACTGAAATAAACAAATGTCTGGTTGAAGATATCGAGCTTGCAAAGACACTGAAACTCGGACGAAACCAGGTGATAGCGTGATTTTCGTTGTTTTGTGAAACTTTCGGATTTAATGAAAAAAATCGAATAGTGGAAATCGATAGCTCAGCCTGTGTAACCTAATTTCCATCCACCAGAATTCCACTTAGAATGAAAGGCGTTTGAAAAAAGAGAAACTTCTTGTCAACCTACCCCTCGCTTCATTGCACAAATAACTTATCCGTCGATGTACAATCTCAAAAGAATGTACAAGCACAAATACCGTACACTTCCGGTCCTACACTGTGGTAAATGGCAGGAAAAAATGGACTGATTACCATATTCAATAGATAAGTGCACAACTTTTTAAAAATTTTATATTTGGAAAAAAGTGGAGATCCAGATAAGCTGGCTTTATTAGAAGCCAACTTATCAGGGTCCACATCTTTTATCCCCAAGATGAATCCATATCAGGACTCTAGAGTGCGTTAACAGATAAATCATTTTCTTATTTCTCAACCAAAACATATGTTGTGGGTACTCAAAAGAACGGTCTCAATGACTGTTCTTTTGAGCACCCAAAACATATGCTAAAAATTTTGGTTATGAAAATATTTACAACTTTACACTGAAAATTTTTGTTTATCTAAACCTTTGCATATTAATAATAAAATTAGGTTTATACTATAAAAGTTTATATATGGTAAATGTTCTAAAATTTCTAACACTAGTTGCCTGCCAAAAAGGCCTAGACAAACATAGCAGAACCAGACCAGACTGCTTCTTCAGAAGCAGTCTGATCAGGGTCTCCTCTATTTGTTATTCTGACAAGCATTTTGTGAATTCCAGCCCTAATAACCATTTTTTTAGAACAGAAAGAGAAAAGTGTTCGAAATTTTAGAACATTTACCATATGTGGAAGTGCTTAAATTATTAAGTGAAATATGGTAATTGGTGTAAATTTATGATAATGGCAATAACAAAGTCTCAAGGTTTGATCATATTGATTTGTTGCCAGTTTTTGCAGACAAAATTTGTCTGCACTTATCAAAAAAAATCTTGAATAACAAAAGGTAAATGAAACACCTTTTAGGATGTAATAATGCTATAAAAATGTTTGCTATGGAACGCCTTGGAAGTTCTCATACCCACAACATATGTTTTTTGAGTACAAAAAAAGAGAAAAAAATCTGGACTCTGAATTCATCTAGTGTTATAGAAAAGGAATTTGGGAATCATTTTATCAAAATTGATAATCAAAATGAAAAAGGGTCAAGGTAAAGAGGGAGAAAAATAGACTAGTTGTTTGCCAGCAAAAAAATTTGATCCCAAAAACGTTACTGATCGCAAAATGTGCTTTTTGCGATCAAAAACATTATTTTGGCAATTAGAATAGCAGATTTGATTTAAAAGAATGTGTTCAGGATTGCGCCTTTAAATCCATTGTATACTAAATATGCATAAAGGTTCTTTAGCCAACTAGTTAAGACCCAGATAAAATGGCACAGTTGACCATTTTCCTGCTAATCATGACCATTGTTATCTGCTCTCTCATTTGCTAATTTACTTTAGTAGCCTGTATTGCAACCACTAAGGACCGAGATCAGACTGCTTTCTTAGGAGCTGTCTGATCAAGGTTCATAGTGTTTTCTCTCATGGTAAGAGGATTCTGGAGTGCTTCTGAATATAATAACAAAAAATGCAGCAGATGTAAAAAGCAGACATTTTCAGGACAAATAATATTGGCATTAACCCATCACCAACCAATATTTACTCAAGTGCACTTCAGACTAGATTTTATCATGAAAGCAATGACTATGAACACTTACGAGCAGTCTGATCAGGGTCCATATTGTTTGCAATATAGGCCACCTAAGAAAATAGGCAGACGGAGAGCTGATAACAAAGGAAAAGGGTTAAGGCAAGAACGAAAGATACATGCGCGGATCCAGAGGGCGGGGACAGGGTCTGGACCCCCCCCCCCCCTATAAAATGACAAAAATATATGGTTTCTTAGTAATACTGGTCCGGATCTCCTGAAAATCACAAAGCTACCAAGCCACCAGCATACAATATTAGGACATCATCGGCACGCCAGAGAAACACCATTTAAATGGGGTTTTGGTGGCAGGCCGATGATGGCCCGCTTATAGTGGTATTTAGATCCTCCCTCCCCTCATCAACTAAAAGAAAAAAAAAATTAAAAATAAACGTCAAAGTTGGACCCCCACTGACATAACTTTCTGGATCCCTCATGAGATATGTCATCCAGCAGCACAAAAGATTTTGGTTCTTAAAGCAATGTCAAGCAACAAAGACTGGCGAGTCTGTGCATATGCTCATACTTGCCAGAGCTTCAGCTGTTTGCATACACTATGTAGGGATGTAGATAAATACTCTAGCAAAGATTTAGACTTTTTGTACCACTTTATAGCTACACATATATGCTCTTAAAGTGACTTTATGCAAATGTGATATACTCTCATGTGCTGGTCCATAATTTTGAAATATAGTAAAACCTGTGTAAAACGACCACTCTCAAAAAGGCCAAAAAGTGGTATTCAAGACCAATTATGGCTTAATGCAGGTCTAAAGTGTTGCAGAATGCTCCAAGGGGAGCATTCTGCAACACTTTTGACCTTCATTAAGCTGCAATTGTCATTAAGATCTTTGTTTTGTCTATTTTGAGTGGCCGTTTTACACAGGTTTTACTGGTACAGTAGGCTGAAAATGCTGAATTAGATAGATTGCAGACTTAATTTCAACTTGAAATTGTCAATATTTTGTAGCTTTAAGATTTTAATTTCTTAAATTCATCATTTTGCAACTTCTGAACTTGCACCAAAGTATTTTTCATTGTAATAGAATGTGATCAAACTTTCCTACTTATTTTGGTTGCAGAATATAGATTTTGTTATAGCAAATAGTGCAGGCACGGATTTTTCTATCTCAGAAGTTTGTATAATTGTGTACATATTTTCCCATTTGTAATGTAAAATTTCATCTTAATAAGATAGTATTACGTATAGTGCATATGGTAAATATTCTAAAATTTCTAACACTTAAAAGCTTAGACAAACAATGCAGACCCAGATCAGAAGGCTTCTGAAGAAGCAGTCTGATCAGGGTATTCTCTGTAACAATATTGTGAATTCCGGTCCTGAAAATCAACACTTTCTTTAAAAACAGAACGAGATTTTAGTGCATTTACCCTAGTATTATAGTGTATTCACTGCTTTGTATCTTTTATTCATTGCTTTCTAAATTTAACTCAACACTTCAGTCTGAGATGCATACACTTCTTTTTGCCTTGATTGCATTGGTCTACAATAATAGTTTAAATTTTCAAGTTTAGATACATCTTCAATGCATAGTTTCCTTAGAGTAATGCAATTAACACTTCTTTTTTCTTTGATGCATTGTTTAACAAAAATCTGATACATACGTTTTCCAAATGTAGCATAACACTTCAGTCTGAGGTTTATACACTTCTTTTTGCCTATGATCTACATTAATAGTTTAACTTTTCAATTTTAGATACATATTCAATGCATAGTTTTCCAAATGAAATCAGAAAAGAAGGCAAAACGTGTAAAACATAATGGTTTAACTTTTCAATTATAGATTCATAGTTTTCTAAATGTAACATAACACATTAATCTGAGATGCATACACGTCCTTCGTTTTAAAATAAGAATTTAACATTTCAACTTGAGATATGATAAATGTTCTAAAGTTTTGCACACTAGATGCTTGCCAAAAAGGCCTAGACAAACAGTGCAGACCCTGATCAGGGTCTTCCATGTGTGCTATTTCGACAAGCAGTTTGGGTCTTCAAGCCCTGACAACCAACATTTTCTTTGAGAACAAGAGATACATGGGTGAAAGTTTTCAGGATTAATCCTGAATTCAGGATTTTTAGGCTTTCTATAGAAAGTCAGCCTCAAAATGCTGAATTAAGCAGATAATGAAAGCTCTGATTTATTAAGATGATAGACCATTTAAACTTAAAATTGTAAAAAGTTTTAGGCATACTGCTATTTTTAAGATTCGAATTTCAAAAGTTCAGGATTTTGGAAATTTTAAGCGTTTACCCATGGAGAGAAGTGTTCGAAATTTTAGAACATTTACCATACATCTAAGTATGATATTAAAAATTATAAAAATGGGTATTGAAACTGATCTTTATTACTTATAAATTATCTTCATTATATAGATAAATTGTTAAATGTTAATTTCAGTTGAAGGGAGGGAAGGGATAAATAACCTTTCTCATACTGAATATTTTATGTACTACACTACTCCCCAATTTTCATCCTGTTAAACTGCAGCATTCCAGTTGTAAGTATGTACATGTATTTTCAATTAGAGTTGAAAACAGTGTGGATCCTGATCAGATGGCTTCATTAGAAGCCAGCTGATCTGGATCTACAGTGTTTTCAAAAAGATAGGGTTCAGCAAGACAAAGGGTTCAGTTGAAGGGAGGGGACAATCTCTAATCAAATATACTACTTGTGAGGAAGCATATGCTCTAAGAATTGGGAAAGAATCTGTGACCCATGGACCATACAAACTTAAATTACGAATTTTTAGGTAAAATGTCTTTAGAATGAGATGCACTTCTTTTAATTAAAAGAGCAAGGGTAATTAGGCGAGCAGACAATATAATTATCTCTTTGCCTACTAGCGTCGTCTGCTGATAACCTATGCAAACATTTTGGACCCAGATCAGGGCCGACAACATGTCCGCCCTGGTCTGGGTCCAAACTGTTTGACACTCTGATGGTATTCCTGAAAGAATTTTTCGAAAATGTTGATTTTGAAAAAAAAAACAGCAGATGACTAAAAAGAACGCAAAATTATCCAGTAGGCAAAGGGTTCAGGTATACAGGTAGTTGAAATATATATAATAAAAGAAAAGAACACAATTGCCATCATGTTTTTAAACAGAAAGTTTATAAGATCATTATACATTGTTACTGTCCTGCCAGCCAAGAGTAACAGTGACTTTATGTTTTGTTTTATCAGGGACTTATAATCGATATATCACTTGTGTATTAATCCTATCCCCAGGATAGGATTAATACTCAAGTGATCTATCGATTCGCGTTAGCTCAAGTGGAGTGTACAATAAAATGTTTTACTTAACAATTGTAAACAAAATATTACATCCCTTTCACTCTTGGTTGGCACGACAGTAGAAGATGATGAGGAAATATTCATGCTAAGCTCCTGAATAATTACATAAATAAACTTTCAAGTTTGTACATAGAACAAAGAAATTGCTTGTCAGGTCCATTAGTGTAGGATCAGATATAATCATATTTACATAAGTAAACAGAGTAGATCCTGAACGGACAACACTTATAAGAGCTGTTTGATGTGGGTTTATTCTGTTCGCAAAAGCATTCAAAGTGTATGAGATAAAGTGTAAATGTGTTAACCATGGTCGTGTCATCGGCTGTTCACTTTGCAGACAGTTTAGACCCAGATCAGGTCAGACATATTGACACTCTGATGGTATTCCTGTAAGAATTTTTGAAAATGTTATTTTTTTTAAAAAAATCGGCAAATGACAAAAAAACTTAATGTGGCATCTCTGTTTTCAGACAAGTTGTGATCAAATAACTCTTTGCATGCTGGGTAATTTTGCATGCATTTTTGTTGTCTGCTGATTTTTTGTTCATTTGTATTGGGTGTGTTATTTATTCTTTTTTTTCAAAATTAACTCCTTCAAAAAATTAACAACAGGAATATAAGCAGAGTGTCAAACATTTTGGATCCAGATAAGGCGCAACATTATGCCCGGTCTGATCTGGATCCCAACAAGTTGCAGTGGTAGTCAGCAGATGACAAAAGTCAGCGCTAGCAGGTAAATAGTTGAGAGTTTTGATGTTGGCTCTGTACTATTGTTTAACAAAGTTAATCATTTCGAATGCCGCTCTTATAATTACAGGCCAGTGAAAAACGTGTCCATCTACCAAGGCAGAGATGCTTGCTCGGATGATCTGTAAGTTCACAAAACTCTCTGAGAATATTTTATTTTCACATTTCAAGGTAAATTTTCTTCAACCTAGGCTTAAACCTTTTGAAATTTGGCTGACCCAGTGAGGTTATTCCTTATTTACATAGAAAGTCAGCCTCAAAATCCTGAATTAGGCATATTATAACAATTTCTTTGCTTTATTTCCAGTTTATTTAAAGACAATTTACCATTTAAATTTTACATTGCTGATAGTTTGCAGACAAACTGCAAGTTTCAAGATTTTAATTTCTAAAGTTGTGTCCTTGAGCCAAACCTTTTATCTGCTGTTTAGTACTGGTTCAACCCAGGAAGACCCGTCCTGACATGACGACTGGGACGTAAAGCATCAATACGAACAAACAATATCAATCCTCCCTGTAGGAACCATTTTGTTGGAGTTGGTTACTTTCTCTTGCACCAGGTGGCGGACTGAAGAAGTACAGCCAGACACGGACAAGAATGCAACAGTAATTCATTCCTTCATCACGAAACTGAAGCCCTGGACCCAATACGCTGTGTATGTGCAGACACTGACCATATCTAAAGCTATAGAGGGAGCCATTAGCAAGGTGATCTACTTCAGAACTGCTGCTGAAGGTAAATAGTAGGAGAATCTTTAGAGGATATTTACTTTTTTGAGGTGAATACCAAATATATTTCAGCGAGTGTGTTGAAAACATCAGAATTTTCATGAGTGCGCAGCGTCACGAGATGAAATGTATTTTGTATTTACTAAAAAAAGTAAATTTTCTTTTTATTTTATACTTTTTTGAAGATTTACAGTTAATCATTTTGTTAACCATCCTTCAAGCTGAATCAAATAATGTAAAAGAAGACAAAGGAGTATTTGTGACAGAATACCTGGATCAATCTACATGATCTATAGCCATCAGGATTTACAGATAAAAAGAAATTTATTCAGCAAAGTGCGAGACAAGTGACATCATAAGAGATGTCATAATTTGTTGATGACGTTGCGTAGCATAGGCTACATGCATTGCCTCACTCACTGAAGTGGGAGGTGTTGAAAATTCAAAATTGAAAAATTTCAGCAAACCTGAATTATTTTGGTATCAAAATGTTCCTTATGTTCTAACTAAGAAAATGACTACCCACACTTGATGTTTTTGTTCACAAATAAGAAAGTTATAGGCGTTTGAACTTTCAAAGTGAGCTGCATTAAGTGAATGGAAAAGTCCGAGGGGATCCAAAAAACGCAACAGTGAAAATATAGGCTGATATCAATTATTGATATCATATCATTTCACTAGTGATTGATATCACTTTTATTTGTTTTTGATATGCATTGATTTCACTGCTAAGTATAAAATAAATGTGTAAAATGTGTCTGGAGAATCACCATTTAAACGATTTGCATCGGTTTAGATAAACAGCGTAAAATTGTAAATATTTTCTTACCCATCAGTTTTAACATATGTTTTGGGTGCTCAAAAGAACAGTCTCGATGAGACTGTTCTTTAGAGTACCTACAACATATGTTTTGGTTGAGAAATAAGAATTTTTTTTAGTACACACTCTTAAAGCTGCATACTCTGTAACTATGAACATTTTTCGAAATTTTTTATTTTCTTTTTTAATCATTTGTAAAAGTAGAAATAAGTTATGTTTTCACAATAAAAATGTTCAGTACAGCTGAAAACTGAATGGAAAAGTGAATTATCTTATCAAATAGGCATGTTTTTCTCTTGTTGGTAATTATTTGCGTCCCTCCAATAATTCTAGACCGTTGAATTTTAACATAAATGCAGTTGTTTTGATAGTGATAACTTGTTAAGATTTACGAATATGGTAACATGTTTACCTGAATTTGAGTATTTCTACAGTGTTCTTGAAAAATAAAAACATTATTTTTAAAATCAGAAGATCAAAAGTTACAGACTATGCAGCTTTAACTAAAGTCCTGCCATTTGGCATCATGAGGCTTGTCAAACCATGACAAATGATGGTCCTTTCTATTCCATCCTCACATAAATAATGGATTCTTTTTCTTGCTTATCATTGAGTTTTTATTCTGAAGATGCTGAATATGCTGTTCGGCAATATTATATAATGAAGTCCCTTTGACTAAACATTGACGTCACTTGACAATAATATGCGCGAATTCCAATACAACCTATGTACAGCCCTCATGTGCAGCTGGGGGAAGATAACATGGGTTAAGAATTTCTAAACCAGGCTAAAATGTTGGATTTTCTTATCCGTTGTGCAAGCTATCGCAAGTGGCCTAAAAATAACAGGGCATGGGAGAAAAAAACATTCCCATGAAACATCTTATTTCCCTTGATTAGTTACAAATGAATTATGTGCTATGTTAGATGTCTCCATATTTTCCAGTTCCTACGAGTCCGACACATTTAAAAGTGAAAGCTGATAGCCCCGGAGAGCTGCACGTGACCTGGGATCCTCCAATGAAGCCCAACGGTAACGTGACCCACTACGAGGTTTACTGGCAGCTGCAGGACCTGGAACCAGATAACTATGAAGAAAGAGACTATTGTGCATATCGTAAGTTGTCTTCTCCTACTTTCTCTTAGGGGCCAGGTGATAAACTATTTTCATGCTCAACTCAGCTGAGCTGATGTCGGAATTCCAATTATGATGTAATTATATCCATGGTTTTACTTTAATAAACAGTGCAGACTCTGATGAATTATCTTGTTTTTCAGAGTTTCTAAAAGTACTACTTTAGGAGTCAGTTTTGTGTTGTTTAAACCATTGTTTATACCCAAAAATTATGTTTAACTAAATTCACACTGGTAAATGTAAACGTCAATTTGGTGGTACTTACGCGTATTGCCGGTACTTCATAGACCGGAAGTGGTAGATATTGGTGTTAATACTTTATAGAAAAAGAAGCCATATACCTAAAGGACTAAAGAATTAGATCATTTTTAAGTACTCAACATGCACATGGCGATTTATGTAAGCATTTAGGAATAGATTTGAGTACCGATTTGAATGATCGGTACTCGAATCTATTCCTAAATGCTTACATAATTCGCCATGTACATACTGAATTCTTAAAATGATTGAAATCTATAGTCCTTTAGGCATATGGCATGTATTTCTATATAGTATTAACACCAATATTTACCACTTCTGGTCTATGAAGTACCGACAATACGCGTAAATACCACCAAATCGATGTATACATTTACCAGTGTGAAATTGTGTTTAAACCAAGATGCAAACAAAGGTCATTTTCAAAGGGAACTTTTATCTATCATTTCCTTGCTCCAACATTGTGTATGTATTTTTGTTTGGTTTGAGGTTTTACGTCCCAGTCAACAGCTATGGTCATGTTGAGACGGTCAGTTTGTCTAACCACACTTTTTCCCAGGGTAAGCTTGTCTAAGCGGTTGATCAATACTTCGTTCACATACTATCACTTGTAACTGACAACAACCCTTCTTGAATCAGCAGAAAGAGGAGAATGACCGTAGAAATTATTTCATGATCAATCTCGACAAAAGTATGAGAACGGGCAGGGATCAAAGTCGAGACCCCTGGATCTGCCGTCAGACTCGCTAGGGACTGTGCTACGGGGCCAAAATATGATTAAAAACTGTTTCTTATATACCGTTTCAGCTTTGATGTCAGAACTGAGGAAACGAGAACAGGAGGAAGAAGAAAAGAAGAACGCTACGTTTAATGGTGAATGCTGCGCTTGTCCCCCATCAGAAAAAGAGATAAAAGAAGCAGATAGGGAAAGAGAGATGGAGATCAAATTTCAAGATTTCCTCCAGAATCAAGTCTACATAAAGAGGTTAGTTCACAGAAAACTTTTCAGGATTTCCTCCAGAATCAAGTCTACATAAAGAGGTTAGTTCACAGAAAACTAAGTCTACATTAAGAGGTTAGTTCACAGAAAACTTTTCAGGATTTCCTCCAGAATCAAGTCTACATAAAGAGGTTAGTTCACAGAAAACTTTTCAGGATTTCCTCCAGAATCAAGTCTACATTAAGAGGTTAGTTCACAGAAAACTTTTTAAGATTTCCTCCAGAATAAAATCTACATTAAGAGGTATGTTCATAGCAAAAATTTCAGGAGTTCCTCTAGAATCAAATCTACATTAAGAGGTATGTTAACAGCAGGGTGGGTAGTCACGTGGTTTTTGCTTGGATACACTGTACGGATGTTCGAATACACTGTACGGACATTCTGATCGAATGTAGGTAGATTTCTCTATGTTTTCTCATCTATACCCAGAAAGTTATACACCATTTTCCAGCCCACATATTTCCCTATCAAACGCTACCAGGATAGCATCTTTAAGCTTCTTACTTTGAGTACTAACTCTGTCACAAATGTTGTCCGTACAGCTTATTTCCAAATTCAGGCCCGATCTTCGCTGCTAAAAATTTTGTGACAGAGTCTGTACTCAAAGTAAGAAGCTTTATGAGGATATCCTGGCATCGTTAGATCGAGAAAAATGGGGGCTGGAAAATGGTGTATAACTTTCTGTGTAAAGATGAAAAAAACACGCAGAAATATCTACTTACTTTTGCTTAAAACATCGGTGTGGAAAGAAGTCCGCCATTTTTCCGTACAGTGTATCCTAACAGAAACCACATGACTACCCACCCTGTTAACAGCAAACAATTTCAAGATTTCCTTTAGAATCAAGTCTTCATTTAGAGGGTAGTTCACATTCACATACTTTGATGTAGTTCATTGATGTAAGTAAAATTTTCAAGTCCACCTTAGAAGTGTAGTTCACATGTAAATTTCAAGATTTTCTCCTGAATCAAGTCCACATTAAGAGGGTAATTAGTTCACAATGTAAATTTCAAGACTTTCTCCTGAATCAAGTCCACATTAAGAAGGTAGTTCACAGTGTAAATTTCAAGATTTCCTCCTGAATCAAGTGCACATTAAGAGGGTAGTTCACGGTGTAAATTTCAAGATTTCCCATCAGAATCAAGTCCACATTAAGATGGTAGTTCACGGTGTAAATTTCAATATTTCCTTCAGAATCAAGTCCACATTAAGAGGGTAGTTCACGGTGTAAATTTCAAGATTTCCTTCAGAATCAAGTCCAAATTAAGATGGTAGTTCACAGTGTAAATTTCAAGATTTCCTCCTGAATCATGTCCACATTGAGAGGGTAGTTCACGGTGTAAATTTCAAGATTTTCTCCTGAATCAAGTCCACATTTTGAAGGTAGTTCACAATGTAGATTTTAAGATTTTCTCCTGAATCAAGTCCACATTAAGAAGGTAGTTCACAATGTAAATTTTAAGATTTTCTTCTGAATCAAGTCCACATTAAGAGGGTAGTTCACAATGTAAATTTCAAGATTTCTTCCTGAATCAAGTCCACATTAAGGTGGTAGTTCACAGTGTAAATTTTAAGATTTCCTTCAGGATCTAGTTCAAATTTAGAGGGTGCTTAAATATTTTCTCTAGAATCAAGTCCACATTAAGAGGCCTGTTCACAGTTTAAATTTCAAGGTTTCCTCCAGATTCAAATCAACATTAACCCTTTGAAGATCGGCAACCTGTAAAGGGGTAAACAGCGAAGACCCAGTTGAAATTCTGCATAATGCTGCATTTCATCAGGGTCTGCACTGTTTATTAAGACAAATATGATCGAGAAAGAAATCTTAATATTTTTGGAAATCATGACCTGTGACCCCTCAATATATACAATGGACCATCCAGACACAACTGCATCAAAAGGGGGCTCAGTGGTAGAGTGCTTGACTCGAGACCAAGGGGCAGTTGGTTCGAGCCTCACCGGTGTCAATGTGTTGTGTCCTTGAGCAGAACATTAATCCTAGCTTAGTACTGGTTCAGCCCAGGAAGACCTGTCCCTTTATAACTGAAAGATTGTTGATGGGACGTTAAGAATCAAATCAAACAAAACAACTGCATCAAACTTTATTGAAAATTCTATTGGTCTTAAAAAGGTTAGAGGTTAGTTCACAGTGTAAATTTCCTCCAGAATGAAGTTTACATAAATATATATAAATAGATATTGTCTTATCTAGATCTTGTGTTATGTGTTTGAAATATGCTTGTTATAATTATAAGTGTCGTTCATGGGCTGATTGGCCTTCTGCAAAATAAAATTATATATAATAAAGAGATTGATTGACAGTGTTCATTTCAAGATTTCCTCTAAAATCAGTCTGCATTATAAGGTTGGTCAGTCTACATTAAGAGGTTAGTTCACAGTGTAAATTTCAAGATTTTCCTGGAAATCAGCCTACATTAATTCAGAGGTTAGTTAACAGATTAAATTGCAAGATTTTCTGCGAAATCAGTCTACATTATAAGGTTTATCAGTCTGCATTAAGAGGTTTATATTTTACAGTGAAAATTTCCTCTTCCGAAATCAGTCTGCATTATCATTATGAAATGCAAGCTTCCTAAGGAAACCTATAGTTCTGTGTCAAAAGAGTTAAAATCTATTTAACTTTTATTTTGCAAATAAAACCTATAAATAGATTTTATTTTCCTTAAAAAAAACCCTTCTCCAGAGGTTATAAAACATTTTTTACTCAACTCAACTGAGCATAAAATCATGTTAAATACTAGAGTTTGAAAGCAAGAAAAGTCTTTATTTTTCCGCATTTTAGTTTTTGTGAGCAGTTGAAATTCCATGCTCAGTTGAGTTGAGCATTAAAAAAGTTTTCTAACCTTGGTGCCTGTATTTTTTGCAGAAAAGTCTGTCAGCTTATTTTTTATGGCCAAATATTTTTTTGGTGCTTGTAACCCTTAAAGCACCACCTATAATTTGCAGCAGACGACAATTTCAAATTTTGAGCTTTTTCAAAATAACATAAGGCATTATGTTTCATGAGAATCGTCTGCTGGCAGACGATTCTCATGAAGTATCATACCTTATTTTTTTCGAAAATTAGAAAATATGTTGCAAAATTTGCCGTCTGCTGCATTTGTGATTGGCGCTTTAAGGTTTAAAAGTGTATTCTTGGAACAGCTGTTTGTGGCCTTGTATTTGCTCCTGAACCTTATCCATGGGTGCTGTATATGTTCTGATGAAATATTTTACACAACTTTTTTTTCATTTTTCAAACAGATTAGATCGTCCAGCAGCAACAATTCAACCAAACAAGTCCAATGAGAATGTAAAGAGAAAACGTCGAGCTCTGTCGAATACTATACCAGACACACACGAAATGAACAAGTACACATACCAGCCGGCCCCAGTTGATAGCCCCAAAGTAGTCCTGTCCACGCCAACATTGGATACAGTAAAGAAAAAGAAGAACGGAAGTGTGCCAAGGGTCCCCACTGTGCCGTCGGTCCCCAAAAAATATATCAATAGAACAAAGTCTAAGGAGAATCCCTACTTCAAGGCTTTGGTGTATGAAAACAGAGAATTGTTTATTCCTAATCTGGGTCATTACAAAGATTATAAGATTGAGGTTAGTTCATTGGACATTCTCTTTTCATGATTTTTTTCAAGATCCACTGTTTCAAAATACTATCAGGGTGTCAAACAGTTTGGATCCAGATCAGGCCTGACATATTGTCAGGCCTGATATGGGTCCAAACTGTTTGCAAGGGCATCAGTCACCACTTGCATGCCACTTTTTGACTGTTTCAAAATACTATTAGGGTGACAAACAGTTTGGATCCAGATCAGGCTCGATGTTTTGTCGGGCCTGATATGGGTCCAAACTGTTTGCAAGGGTATCAGCAGAAGACTGAAGTCACTACTTGCAGTCAAAGTATTAACTTGGGGGTTTTTCTTTGATAAAATTTGGGTCAAATAGGCCTTATTTTAAAATGCAGAATACATTATTATCGGCCGACAAAGTCGGAGGATATAGTTTTGGCGTAGTCAACCCATTCTGTCCATATGTCCGCAAGTTAAGTCCGTCCGGAACCATATCTCACTACCTATTGGTCAGATTTGATGCATTCTTGGTATATATGGTTAGTACCATGGACTCAATATCCTATAAGGTTCATCAAAAGCGACTCCTTAACACTTGAGTCATTGCCCTTGTCTTAGTATAGGCAATTATAATGCAAAACCTATATTAGCTTTTAGCTTACCTGAGCAGAAGGCACAAGGTGAGCTATTATGATCCGTCTTTGTCTCTCCGTCGTGCGTCCGTCCGTAAACTTTTTCTTCAAACGAAATCTCCTGACCCACTGGTCCTAATTAAATTTCATATAACTTCACATGAATGTTCCCCATGATTTGCATAAATGGTTCCGCTCCACTGAACAGGAGGGACTTCTGTAAGCTTATTTTAAAATAAATGAATAAGAACAGTGGTGAGCAAGAAAAAGAATCCATTATTCGTGTGAGGGTAGGATAGAAAAATCCGACCCTCGGGATCACCGTTTGTCATCACACGGCAAGCCTAGTGATGCCAAACAGTGATTCTGCGGATGAATTTTTCTATCCTATCCTCACACTCATGATAGATTCTTATAATACAAACGAACAAGAAGTGAGCCACAGCATGAGATTTCCATCAATGTGGTATGTGCGACCAGCAAAGGCTCAGACCAGCCTGCGCATATGCGCAGTCTGATCAGAGCCTTTGCTAGTCGCTTGAATATTCTATGAATGTTAAGCTACTGACCAAACATCATTTGGAGTTTCTAAGCTTAAAAGGAGGCTGCACAGGCTCGTCTGAGTCTACGCATGTCAAAATGCCACATTGTTGGAAATCACATGTCACGGCTCAAGTATCTTAACCATTTTCTCGATATGTTTATAGGTGATAGCATGCCAGGAGCGAGATCCCAATGCCACTGACAGAGCAATGTTGTGCAGTCATAGAGCTTTTGAAATGGGCCGAACTCTTCCCGATAGTAAGTAGGAATGATTTATAGTTCATTAGTTGTACTGCTAGTAAGTCAAATAGAAAGTGTGTCAGTTAGTCAGAAGTTTTACTGACAGCTAGTCAGAATAGTATGTTGTCTGAGAGAACGGGTTTACCATCAGTGAGTCAGGATTTTTATACTGTCAGTCAGTCAGTGTGATTTTACTTTGGTCAGAATATTTAAACTTTAAAAAGATTTTACTGTCATGAAATCAGAATGGTTTTACTTTCAGTAAGTCAGAATATTTACAGTCAATGAGTTTGATCTTATTTACTGCCAAAACAAACAAACAAACCATCTCTTTATTTCTAGGCTCAGATAACAAAGCGGTGAAGGCTGCAACACATTATCACACTGGGGCTTGGCAAACGTTAATACGGAAAAGAACAATGTTATATGGTCATTGATATATAACTTCCTTTCCAGCACACTGGGCCTAAATGGCAATGAAGCCCTCTGCTGCTGTGTATAAATGGGAAAGAAGCCCGCAGCCAGTGATTGGTCAATGAACTGCCGCTTTGCGACACATTAAATTTAGATTAAATGTACAACTGTCAGCGATTGAAACCCGTCAAGTTTCTATAGTAAACACTTTTTAGGTATATAACAATGCCTGTATAAGAATGGTTTTACTGTCTATATATGGATCAGTATGGATTAACTGTCTAAATCTGGATGGTTTTACTGTTAATGATATAGAATTGTTTTGTCCTAATCACAGAATTGTACTACAGCCAATAATTCAGAATTGTTATGCAATCCGAATGGTAAGAATGGTTTTACTGTCAATCAAGTCATAATTAGAGGAGTATAAGTTAGTGAATCAGATTGTTGTTTAACTTTATGTATACCATCAAGTATCAAGGGCCTATTAAGCAAAGGTAATTCGCGTAAAATTGTGATTATTTTCTTATCCATCAATTTAAACATGTGTTTTGTGTGCTCAAAAGAACCGTCTTGTCGAGACGGTTCTTTTGAGTACCCACAACATATGTTTTGGTTGAGAATTAAGAAAAATAATTTTCAGTTATGCACTCTTATCTGGGGACCTGTTGATAACGTGCATATGTTTATCTTTCAGAACATGCGGACAATGTGAACACCTCAACTGTTGAGAGTACCGTGGTAAACAACAGAACTGGGGCAGTGAATATCCGCTGGTCAGATCCTGTTAGCCCTAACGGCCTGATTCTGACGTATGAAATTGAATACAGCAAGTCTAACATCCAGAATGTAAGTTAACTTAGCCTACTTAAAGACATATGCGGCTATTTCCAATGCGCACCTTTCCCGCGTCTGCAAACGGGGAAAGTTGTCTGGGTCCTGTCTTTCGACCCTTAACGGATTCCGATCAACATAGCTTCCGATATTCTTATGTCATATCGGTGTTCACAAAATAACTAATTAAAGTGTGTTCGAAATATCTATTGACATCTTTTCAGAACTGATCGTCTCAGCACTAAAGACAGATAAATGTAGCTCAGTCGAAATCAAACGATGTACACAATAACCCTGGTTACGAATACGATAGTGGCAGAGTCCATACTATTTGTATGGTTATTTAGAGCAGCGCACGACCTGACCTCGTGGCCTAGTGGTTAGCATGTCTGGCTACAAAGCCAGAGGACCAGGATCAATTCCCGGATGCGCACATATTTTCAGTGCTTTTTTTTTCTTTCTTTTTTTAACATTTTAATGCTAAATTACTTCATATACTAGTAAAATGGCATCATCAAATCAACCGAAATGGTCATCCCCGAACTTTTTATATTGAATTACGCATGAAACCTATGGGGGTGGGGTTAAATTTGGCCCTCTAGAAAGAGAATTAGTTAGGTGACCCCAGATTTTTATTCTTTTTTCTGAAAGGTATTATAATAGTCCATGAATTAAAAATAAATTTTCAAGATTTTCAATATCAGATTTTTTAATACATGATTTATTCTAAAAACAAATTCCATTTTTCGACGAATTGCCAAAATATATCATTCAGATTTTCTTAAAAGTTTGAGGCCATGGGCAGTAATTTAAGTTAAAAGAAAGAAGCTGGCTGAAGATTACAACCATTTTAGCTCGATAATTAGGACTAGTGTTATTATTTTATATTTCTAGAAAATTGGTCAAATGCTGTAAACTTCAATATGAGAGTCTGAAAAAATAAGCACGGTGACATATCCTTTTTATTTCATAAATGGATAGCCCATGCATAAAACAAACTGTATGCAAAGTATTGAAAATATTTCAATATGGGAAGTATTTAGTAGCATACGTCCTTAAACCTTTGCCTATTATTTGTCGTCTGTCGATAATCTTTGCTAACAGTTTGGGCACAAGTCAGGCCCGACATCTTGTATGCTGATAACATTTGCTAACATTTTGGATCCAACCTGTTTCACACTCTGATATTATTCCTGAAATTATTTACGAAAAAGTTAATTTTGAAAAAAATATGCTTAGAAAGTAAACCCATCAGCCTTATTTCTTTGACCATATCGATGGGTGAAAGTTTTCAGGATTATTCCTGAATTCAGGATTTTGAGGCTGACTTTCCATAGAAAGTCAGCCTCAAAATGCTGAATTAGGCAGATTATAATGGCTTCTCTGGTTTATTTTCAGTTCATCTTTGGACAATTGACCATTTTACTTGAAATTATTAATGATTTGTAGGTTTACAACAAGTTTTAAGATTTGAATTTCAAAAGTTCAGGAATATGGAAATTTGAACTTTTACCCATGCATATCACATGCACACAATCCTTCTTCATTGTCACGTCTACCAAAGGATCAAATTCTTAACCACTGATGAATTTGAAAAACAACTGCCCCAGGAAGAGAATGGAAAATCGGTTAATGTCAAGCAATAGCCTATGGCACATTTATCCTTGCTTAGTACTGGCTCAACCCAGGAAGACCTGTCCTGATATAACTGAAAAAGTGTTAACTGGAACTTAAAGAATCAAACAAACAAAGATATCTAAAAATCTATTACAGCTATGAGCTTAAAACTTGGTCAGCTGATAGAATATAATGATTAGGTTACTTGGTGAAAAAAAAAAGTTTTTTGAGTTATTGCCCTTTTAGAACTTTTAAAATTGAAAACTTGTAATAAAGATATCTCGAAAACTATTATAGCTAGCAGCTTCAGATATAGTCAGCTGATAAAAGATGATATGTAGACTACCTGATGAAAATAAACAAAAATATGGGTTTTTTTTAGTTGTTGCCCTTTGCAAATTTGGACATTGAAAACTTGTATTCAGGTTATCTCGTAGCTTCAAATTTTGATTGATGAGTAGTATAGCTTCAAACTTAAGATGACCCTTGTCTTAAGAGAGAGTACCATCCTTATGGACAAGCATATGGTTGGGTGCTCAGTGTTTCTAGTTTAAAATAAAAATCAGCAGACATGAAAAATTATCCAATATAGGGCAAATAGCTAAATGATTCAAGAGAACACTATTGTTTATATTTCAGGTAAAACCTACCTTGATCTGTATCACATACAAGATGTACCGAGATGTCGGCAAGAAGGGCCACACCCTGGAGAATTTGGATGCTGGAAACTACACCTTCAGGTTACGGGCAACTTCCATAGCAGGGAATGGATCTTGGACTGAATACATGACCTTCAGCATACCTGACCTAACTGGTAAGAAGTTGTTTGCAAGATTTATTTAAGAATTGAAATTTATTTTTCTGCGTTTCACTGAGGTATGAAATGTCGGGAAAATTACATCCAATTTGCATGAATAAAATTAGATGTAATCTTCCCGACATTTCATACCTCAGTGAAACGCAGAAAAATAACTTTCAATTCTTATAATTACAACTTCTTTTCTTATTCTTTCTCCTAAGTATTTTTTTTAATTATGCTTTCCTTAAAATTATGTTTCCAGTTAATAACGTTATGTACATTTAGACGTCAACGTGCACTATGATGCGTACGTAGACATCATGACGTTAATAAAAAAAAAGAGATGGCGGCAAGATTGCATTAGACAGCTGTTCGGCATGAATACTGTTAATTAAAGCGTCTTGTGTAAGTTTATCTGAAAATATCTGTGTAAGTGTTAAGTAAAGTGTAAGTAGTTGCCGACTGTCCATTTCTCTTCAAAGAAGCAATGCACAGTATCACAAAAGAAGTTTTGCTGTGAATGTCCCCGCTCCTCATGAATACATAACGAAAAATGAAATACAGGTCAATACAATCAGATTACCGTTCTTGACCAATCAGATTAACTGATCTCAATAAATGTTATGACAGTTGTAATTATTAGCCTGTAAGGCCATATTTTTAAAACTCTTCTTGCTTGGTAGCAACTTTGTTGTCTGCTGATAAACTTTGCAAACAGATTGGACCCAGATCAGGTCCAACTGAATGGGAGTCCTTATCAAATTTGTAAGGGCTTTATTTTCCCAAAATGTACGAAGTTTAGTGAAAATAAAACCCTCGCGAAATGGCGAAATCACTTTGTCATTTACTGATATAGGTAAATCATGCCCTAGCTGCGCTTTTTTAAATTAGCAAATATGTCTTTTAAAGTTGTTTGCAAAAATAGAATTATTGGGAAAATTTCAGAATTTACATTGTTAATTTTGTTGTTTCAGGTGATGAAATGTCAAAAGAGGTGTTGATAGCCATCATCCTAGCTTGTCTAGTGTTCGTTATCTTTGTCACCGTATTCCTTGTTTGGTTCATTGCAAAGAAAAAGTAAGTACAATGCTTCGTAGTTCAAATAATTATAAGCATAGCACAGTGGTTCAGTTGGTAGAGCATTAGACTGATGATCGAAGGTTTGCTAGTTTGAACCTCACTGCCTGCGGAGTCACTGTATTGTGTCATTGAGCAAGACTATTTATCCACTGTTTAGTACTGGTTCAACCCAGGAAGACAGGAAATCGGCACGACGTTACTGAAAAATTGTTGGCAGGAATATAAAGCATCAAAACAAACAAAATAATAAGCATGACCTGCCCTTTATCTTTCAAAATTTGAAAATGTTCTAAAATTTCGAACATGTTGCCTGCCTAAAAGGCCTAGACAAACAGTACAGACCCAGATCATGGTGTTTCTGAAGAATCTGGTAGATTAGGGGCTTACCTTGCATTATTCCCACAGTGTGGCTGTCACTGCAAGCTATCCCTTGGGCCTTTCTACAGAGCCCACATCATCTGGCATGATGCTCTTGTCTCGGCTCATACCAGCAGACTCCGCTCTCTCTCACCTCAGGTCACGTGGTCCATCTCTCAGCCTCTGCTATGGCTGGCTTTCTGGGGACTTCAAGCCGGGTTCCACGGGCAACCTCTGACCTACTTACGTCACCTCAAAGGTTGTGAAACCCATCACCACCACAAGAAGCAGAATGATCAGGGTCTTCCCTGTAGTTTTTTTTGTGAATTGAGAACAGCGAGTGAAAAGTGTTCAAAATGTTTAGAACATTTTCCTTGCTTTATATGTCAAAATAAGGAAGTCTTATGCTGCATAGGTTGTAGTAAAAAGGTTGGAAGTCTTGCAGTAGATCTAAATAAGGAAGTTTTTTCTGTGTAATAGTTCAAAAAAAGGAGGTTAAGTCCTTTTCTTAAATCTATTAGTCAAAGTTAGGAAAAATGCTCTTTCTTAAGCTAAAATTAGAAAAAGATCAATTCTCTTTGTATGTGGATTAAAAAAAGATTAATTCCCTCTTTGTAAGGTCAAAATAAGGAAAACTAACTGCCATGCTTATTATGTAGAAGACTAGAAACCACAAAACAGGTACTTTGGCAAACAGTGAAGACCCAGATGAAATGCCGCATATCGCGGCATTTCATCACGGTCTACACTGTTAAGTCAAAGTCAATCTGCAGAGAAAAAAATTAGGGGGGGGGGGGGGGGATTATAACCTGTGACCTCTCAATATATACAATAGACCATCCTGACTTAATTGTATGTAGCTTTATGAATATTCCATTGGTCTTAAAAGGGTTAATAAAAGAAAATTTCTCATTTGATTGTTTGCTGTTTTCCTTCTTCCAGGTTTGGTGTTGATGTTAAAGGAACAACGTCTATCAACCCGGATTACATCATGGATTTTGGTAAGTTCCTTTCCACACCGGGTAGGCGGCAATTGAAAACGTTAATACTATGGATGAATGCAGAACAAAAATCGTTTGAAACAGAGTTTTCGATTTCTGTTTGTCGCCCGACTGGCGGCAAATGGAAATCAAAAACACTGTTTCAAGCGACTTTTGATCTGCATTTGTCCATTGTTAAGAGCATTTTTGATTGCCGCCTATCAGGTGTGTTTTCAGTTTACTCCAAATGGTCCAAATTAAAGGGGAATTCAACATTGAAATCATATAAATCTGAATTGTAAGCTCTTATTAACTCTCTGCCCCCTGGGAAATTTTGCATGCTTTTTTTGTCGTCTGCTGAGTTTGTTCAAAATCAACTATTTTGAAAAATTCTTTCAAGAACACCAGAGTGTCAAACAGTTTGGATCCAGATCAGGCCCAATGTTTTGTCAGGCCTGGTCTTGGTCCAATCTGTTTGCAAAGGTTATCAGCAGACATCACTAGGCGGCAATGAGTTAAACCATGAATTCTGCAGCAAAACTGAATCTTAATCAGACAAAAAATAAGTTACTGATATTTGTATATTAAAAAATGGGGAAGCATGGAAGGCAGCCATTTTAGGCAGTCTCAAGTTACACAGCCCTAATTAAATATGTTATAAAGAAAAAACTGATTGCCTGCTTTTAAGTGTAACTTTGTTAATATTTTTATTGATTTTTCTGTTGAAAATACACTAGAGCATCGATATAAGGCGCTACTTTGGACCCACATATAAGGGATCAGATCACTAAAATGTGGTCTATTCTGTGATTCGATAAAGAGATACCCCACCCACCATCTTATAAAGAATGTCAGTCCTGATCTGTATCCAAACTGTTTGACACTCTCATAGTGTTCCTAAAAGAATTTTTGGAAAAAATTATTGAAAAAAGTCAGCAGGCGACAACAAAAGCTTGAAAAATTACCCAGCATACAAAAAGTTAAAAAAAAGTAGAAAACATTTGTTGTGGTTCTCTATGAAAGGGGGCTCCACAGGTTTAGATAAACAAAAAATTTCAGTGTAAAATCTAGATTTTTTCTTCTCCATCAATTTTAACATATGTTTTGGGTGCTCAAAAGAACCGTCTCATTGAGACGATTCTTTTGAGTACCCACAACATATGTTTTGGTTGAGAAATAAGAAAATAAAATTTTGTTAGACACTCTTAACTAAAGTCCTGGGTCTCGATGAGACACTTTCAATGAATACCCAGTACTTACGTTTTTGTGGACAGATAAGAAAAAATTTAGATCAAGTATTTTTAAGATTGGATTTCTATTTTCAGTTTATGAACCTGATGAATGGGAAGTGGACCGTGACAATGTTGAATTGTTGGGAGAACTCGGACAAGGATCTTTTGGTATGGTTTACGAAGGTGTCGTAAGAAATCTGATATCTGGTAAAGGCGAAGTCAGGGTTGCCGTTAAAACCACAAATTCCAACAGCAGTGATTATGACAGATACAACTTCTTGCAAGAGGCCTCAATTATGAAGTAAGTACAGTGAAGTCCCTTTATAACACGACTTGTTATAACAGAGATTCAGATACAATACCGTAATGTTGTGGCTCCGTGATAATTTTATAAAGGAGTTATAGGAAAATGACCATGAGATGCACTTTCCTGTAATTTCTTTGCAAACTAGTCCCTATATAACATGATTCACTTATAACACGGTCTATTCCTAAGGACCCCAAATATATCATTATAAAGGGACAACTGGAACAAGTTTACTGAATTTTGCGTTTTAGACCTAGCCCAGATGGCCGTAAAAATTAAATAACTGTCTTTTACTTTGTCCATTGCACCCAAAAGTTTATTGTCCAGTAGTGGCTACGGAAATTTCACCACATAGTGAGTTACATCACCAGCAAGTTTTTGACTAGTTTTTTTGAACAAGTAACATGCTATTTAGATATAACATAAATGTTTAAAAAATGACTTTAACATATTTGCTCTCATTAGGCCTAAATGAAATATATGTGTGGTTCCCGTTTGCTGCCAAAAAAAATAGGGTAGGTAGGTAGGCCCTAACATTAAATTAAGACATAACATTAAAATCACATGACGGCCTAAAATATGATACTGAATATATACATGTAGTACAAGGGAGTCCTTAAACATATCTTGATATATTGTAGATAAATTAATATTTTATGTCAGAAATATTTGTTTTGTTTGTTTTAACTGTGCATTTCTGAAACCAGTCATTTGAGTCCACTAAATTAGAAAAAGAAAGAAAACTACCTTGTACGCATGTTACCAAGGATTATGGATAGAATTGACTCACTTCATATTATGAAACATGGTGATGCCTCTATATGCAGTAGTGCTGTGTTTCTCATCACATGATGCAGTGTTCAGAGCTGGTTTCCTTTGCTTTGTGTTCCCAGTGTCTCATGATTGTTGTGTGGCTCTTCCTCACGGTGCCACGGATTTGTCTGCAGTTTGTGATTGTGGTATCTCGTGTTCATACTCATTATTGTCAATCTAGAACACCCCATCGGCCCATTTGAAAGGCAATAGGCGCAATTTTTGATGTCTACCGGTCTTTTGTTCATAGATAACTGGGTTCTGTATAGGAAAATATATTCACTTCAGAACTGTCACATCCTGCAAGAATTTAACTTACTAGCTTAGGATAGAGGGAAGCTGATGGGCAAATGAAATGTAATGAAACCAGATGTCACTCTATGAGAGTGACTAGGAATAAGCATCACAACCAGTTTCATTTTGATTACTCCTTACACAACCCAACCTTTGGAAATGTTCAGTCAATAAAATACATTGGTATAACCATCACTGATAACACAAAAAAGCAAGACAGTGGGTGTAAGGCCAGGAAACTGAGGAAATGCCACAATCACAGACCATAGACCAACCCACGGCACTGCGAGGGAAGACACATAACATACTTACATGTACGGCTACAAGACAGTAAGAACACAATTAAAGTAAAGCAACCAGCTCTCTCTTCCACAGTGAAAAAAACTAGAAAGGACATTAAGTACTGCATTACAAAAACAGGGACCAAACACAAAAACCCACAAACATCGGGAGCAATGAGAAACAATGAATCAACAACCACAGAACCATCACCATGGAATGTACAGCGGCTGAAGCCACAAGGATGGATCTTCACCCTGGATTCTGCTGTTGTCAAAACACAACATTTGTTTAACTTTGGTTCGGCCTATAATCTTGAGTATGCAGCACTGATTTGAAACCCACATACAGATTTGATTTCAGTAATTCTTTACGTCCCATCAACAATCTTTCAGTTATATAGGGACGGGTCTATCTGGGTTGAACCAGTACTAAGCTAGGATAAATGTGTCTTGCTCAAGGACCACAACCCAGTGGCGCCGGTGAGGCTCAAACCCGCGGCCCTTCGGTCTTGAATCCAGCACTCAACCACTGAGCCACTGCGCTCCCCCCAAAAAACCCACATACACTCTAAAACTTTGATTAAATTGACAAAGCTCTGAGGACGGCTGCCCATTGGACCTGCAGATGGCGAAATGCAAGTAGTGTTTAGCAAAATGCTTGATGAGTTTGAGAGGACATCTCTTGAGGCCTGCATTGTGGGTATTGGTCTTCTTTCCTTCTCTTCCATAGGGTTCATTGTGGTGCTGTGTCTATTGAAAAAGACACATACTTAAACCTGCCCACAGTTCAAAAATTACCAGGTTATCACATTGGATACTAGAAATACGCCCCCAGAAATATAGTTATGTCCTGAAGAATAAGTTTTTCCCCTTACTGTTCCCACTTTAAAATATTTCTCCTAATGCTGTCACTACCCATACAACAGAGGAGATGAAGGCTCTCTCATTTCTTCAAAACACAACAAAAAGTTTGTTGTTTATTCTCCAAACTTCAAAATTAGCACTCCTATGCGTAATTACCAGCACTGATCGATGCCAGTTAAGAAGATATATACTGGGGCCGAAATCGCGCGGCACGAATCTTTCGCGGTACGAAAATATGATTATCAGCTTATTTGCAATCTATTTTCCGTAAAGTAACAATTTATTTTCGTGTTTTTATCGGTAATAAAAGATGAAGAAGGTTGGTATGTATCTAAAAGTTACTTTATTTCACATTAGTTTGATCTTTGTTGCTGTTTTGAAGGCCAATTACAAATGTCATTAGTTTTCGTGACCAATCGAGTTCCGATGAACTCGAAAAAAAACATGTAAATTTTGACTGTTTTATCACCTGTTTAAATGAAGTCCCCTTCTTTTTCTGAATGACCCCTTTTATAGATTATATGAGCCCTATTGGCATATAGATTGAACACAGCACATGGCGGCACCAGCTACGGAAAACGGTCTTCAATCAAAACGGTCATTTTTTCCATTTTTTTTTTACAGAAACACCATTTTAATGTTTAGGGTCGCAGGTTTTTAAATAGGCACGGTCGGCAACCGGAACCACACATATATTTCATTTAGGCCTTAGCTGACACAATTAAATTCTTATTTTACTATATGGGCTGTGACATGAGAAAACTTGTCTTTGAGGTTTCTGATTCTGCTCAGCTATAGAGACTAGCTAGAGTGTTGAAGTTTTGCATACAGAAAGTGTAGCTAATATACTTTTCAGAAAGAATGTTTACTATAACGAATGTTTGATTTCAGGGCTTTTGAATGTCACCATGTGGTACGGTTGATTGGTGTGGTATCTAAAGGACAACCCGCTCTAGTGTTGATGGAACTGATGGCAAGAGGAGACTTAAAGAACTTTCTACGTCAGCATCGCCCAGATGAAGAGGTATGCTTAATCAATTTGGCCCCAAGGTTATAAAACTTTTTCATGCTCAACTCAACTTAGCACGAAATTTCAACTGCTCATAAAAACAAAAGTCTCTCAGATGTTATATTTATCTTGCTAAAAATGTTAAAATGCCAACTTTGTTGGCATTTTAACATTTATGAGCAGGATAAATTTCGTGCCCCAGCTGAGTTGAGTATGAAAAAAAGGTCCAGCTAAGCAAAAAATTGAGCATAAATGTTTTTTTAAAAATTATCTTATCCATTTGTTTAAACATTTATTTTTGGTGTTCATTGAGACAGTATGTACAACACATATTTTGGTTGAGAAATTTTCAATTACACACTCTTAGGCTTTATTCATATCTATGAAATGTGATAACTGAAATCCTGATATGAATTGCTGATGGGGTCGTGCATTAGAGGCCCAGTCCTGCTACATATTTTGAATTTTTCCTAAAACATCTCATTACTTCTGATTTAAGTAGAGAAAAGAACATACAATGCAGATCCTAATGCACTTGCTTTTGTAATGCAATGTCTGATTGGATAAAGTTAAACATTGCGACAGTATATCCTGCGATGGAGTGGCCGCCTAAGACAGGTTTTACTGTAATATTTACATGTAATATGCTCTCAGTGCACAAAATACAGTTTTTTTGTGCAGGAAAGTTTTTTTTTTGCAGGAAAAAATCAAGACAGGGTATTTGATTCTATGGAAGCCATCTGATCAGGATCTGCACTGTTTTCCTTGCAGCATTTTAACCGTCTATTTATGGAAATCCGGCAACTGAACTTGCTAGGACCAAAAGTGAATTTTTCGCACACCAGACCGGGATTTCCGTTGTTTTTACACATGTATTCTATCTGGCGTACCTGTACTAGCCGGTGGGAAAGATAAAAAATGAACAGACGCACGTCGACTGCATGCTGGTCGCACGTTGATCTGTGACATCATTGTAATGTTAAAATTATGTCACCATGTCAATCTCAGCGTATTCAGGATTTTCTCGGAAGTCTTTTCATGTTTTTTCCAATATAAAATGAGGCACTTAGTGGTGAGCAAGAAAAATAATTCATTATTTGTGTGAGGATGGGATAGAAAAATCCGTTCTTCGCGATCACCGTTTGCCATCACTCGACAAGCCTCGTGATGCCAATCGGTGATCCTTGGGACAGATTTTTCTATCCCACTCTCACCCTCATGATGGATTCTTACAGTCTCTGCAAGCCTTGTGATGCCAATCGGTGATCCTCGGGACGGATTTTTCTATCCCACCCTCACACTCATGATGGATTTTTATAGTCTCCGCAAGCCTCGTGATGCCAATCGGTGATCCATGGGAGGGATTTTTCTATCCCACTCTCACACTCATGATGGATTCTTATATTCTCGGCAAGCCTCCTGATGCCAATCGATGATCTTTGGGACAGATTTTTCTATCCCACCATCACACTGCTGATGGATTCTTATAGTCTCGGCAAGCCTCGTGATGCCAATCGGTGATCCTTGGGACGGATTTTTCTATCCCACCCTCATACTCATGATGGATACTTATAGTCTCGGCAAGCCTCTGGTTGCCAATCGGTGATCCTCAGGACAGATTTTCTATCCCACCCTCACACTCATGATGGATTCTTATAGTCTCGGCAAGCCTCTGGTTGCCAATCGGTGATCCTCAGGACAGATTTTTCTTTCCCACCCTCATACTCATGATGGATTCTTATAGCCTCGGCAAGCCTCGTGATGCCAATCGGTGATCCTCAAGACATATTTCTATCCCACCCTCACACTCATGATAGTTTGTTATAGTCTCGGCAAGCCTCGTGATGCCAATGGGTGATCCTCAGGACAGATTTTTCTATCCCACTCTCACACTCATGATGGATTCTTATAGTGCCATAATGATTTATTGAGCAGGACAAGGGTTAATGATATGTCATTATTTTACAGGATAACAATGGAAGGCAACCGCCAACGTTGAAACAGATCATGCAAATAGCGGGTGAGATAGCTGATGGTATGGCATACCTGGCCGACAAGAAATATGTGCACAGAGATTTAGCAGCTAGAAATTGTATGGTAGGAGATGATATGACAGTAAAAATAGGAGGTGAGTATTTTCAAATATTAGCTCACTGTAATGCCATTTGGTATGTACTGTCCTGGTCTTTTGTAAAGCAAACAGAGATAGGAACCATTTGGGGGCATGGATAGACAGTGACCTAATAGCTGAATAATAAATTATGCCCTTTTCTTGCTTGATATAACTGTTCAAGCAATTTTATACAATAACACATTTGGATGTTTCATTATACAGTCCTCAACATGAGAAAACCTGACTTTGTAAAGGCACAGACCAGCCTGTGCTTCCTCACAGCCTGATCAGTGTTTTTTTCTGCTTATTGGAAAGTATACATTATCTTCCTTCCTGGAAAATTTCAATATTCTAGCTAGTCGTGGTAGCTGTGCAGGCCAGGCTAAGCCTTACTTGATCGCAAACCCCGAAGACAGGGTTGCTTGACTTGAGGTCCATATAGCTAGAGGGTCACAGGCTAGAATTTTCAAGGAATGAAAATATCACTGTTGTTTGTGGAAAAAGACCATACCGAGGGCGGTGATTTATTGGATTTTAATCATTTACTCTTTCTACCTTTGAGGGGTGTTTTTTAAGTGTTAAGAATTGAGCCGCTACATGAGATTTCCAACAATTTTGTATGTGTGACCAGCAAAGGCTCAGACCAGACTGCGCATATGCGCAGTCTGATATGCGCAGTCTGATCAGAGCCTTTGCTAGTCCCTTGAATATTATATGAATGTTAAGCTACTGACCTAACATCATTTGGAGTTTCTAAGCTTAAAAGAAGGTTGCACAGGCTTGTCTGATTCTATTCATGTCAAAATGCCACATTGTCGGTATTCACATGTGTCGGCTCAATTTTAAGAACTTAATTTACATGTGCAAGCCATGGTGTTGTGTTATAATGGGGGCTTAGGCTCCCACACCATCTTCAACTTTTACTCTGGTAGTCCTGCTGATCACATCTGCAAACTGAACCTAGAATAGGCCAGACATTACAGCTGAAATGTCGGGCCTTATCTGGATCCAAACTGTTTGACTCTCTGATGATATTTGTTAAAGAATTTTCAATTTTTTAATAATAAAAGAATACAGTATGACAAATAGGCATGCAAAATTTCCCATCGTGCAATCGGAGCAGATGATCTCAAACCCCTGCAACATTTATTATTAAAACCCAATTTCAAAAACTTGCTCAAACTCATTTAGGATGACAGTCTCACAACATGATTTCTATATTTACAGATTTTGGTATGACTAGAGATATATATGAAACAGATTACTATAGGAAGGGTAACAGAGGATTGTTGCCCGTAAGGTGGATGGCCCCAGAGTCACTAAAAGATGGGGTCTTTACAAGCATGTCAGATGTCTGGTAAGTAGAAATAAATTCCAATAAATTTCCTCCAATTTTAACCCTTTTAAGACCAATGGAATTCTCCATAAAGTTTGATACAATTTAGTCAGGAAGGTCTGTTATATACATTAAAATGGGTAATTTCAGTGTTGTCCAATTTTCGCCGTGTTTTGCGGTAAGTTTTGTACTGCCAAAATTAAAAACTGTGAAACATTTTCAAAGTTTGTCCCTTTATACTGAACTAAAATTGTGTATTCAACTGTGTTTCAAACACTGTTTCTCATTAGCTGACCAGCGTAGTTTACAGGTCCATTTATCGTAATTGAACATGACAAGATTACGCAACCAAGGTCATAGTCTTGAGCGTTCAACCTTTCCACAATAGACATTTTGTAAAACAATTGATGGCTTGGACAAGCTGAAAGATAAGAGATCAATTATGCTAAAATATCTGATCATTGATTCAGGTATAAACAACCGCAAAAATTAAAAACTGCAAATATTTATCCTCATGTTTTTGAGGGAAAATCGCAAAAATTTGGCTCCTTTGATTTAGTTTTAGTTTCTCTAAAGGCAAGTCTTTGCTCTACCTATCTGAAGTCAGGGCCTGTTGAATTTGGAAAAAAAATTATTATTTTAGTCATCAAAATTCAGTCTAAAAAAACTAGTTTTCCATTTTTAGTTGATTTAAAACCATACTAAATATCAATATAATTGCATTGGCCTGTATAATTACATGTACTCTTGAATGTTTACATCAATATGTGAATATAAACATCCATAACTTTGCTATCTTTCATCCGATTTTCATGAAAATTTCACCAAAATGCAGAGCTAAGATTTGAAGATTGGGAAGGGGCCTATTTGGCCCCAAATTAGACTTAGGAAATCCCTGATATGTATCCTGTTTTAAAAACAATGCACATGTAGAACCAGATCAGCTGGCCTCTATTGGGTTAGCATGAATGAGTTCACCAGAAATTGTTTATGTATTACAGGTCCTATGGTGTAGTATTATGGGAGATGGCAACTCTGGCTGCCCAGCCTTATCAGGGGCTGTCTAATGAGGAAGTATTGAGATACGTAGGAAGTGGAAAAATAATGGACACACCAGAGAGGTGTCCACCAAAATTGTAAGTATATCAAGACAGGTGATAAAGATTATGGAGAGACTGTAAAATCTGTGTAAAACGGCCACTCAAAAATAGACAAAATGAAGATCTTCATGACAAACGGCAGCTTAATGAAGGTAGAAAGTATTGCAGAATGCTCCCCTTGGAGCATTCTGCAATACTTTTGACCTGCATTAAGCAATAATTGGTCATGAAAAACAATTTTCAGTCTTTTTGAGAGTGGCAGTTTTACACAGGTTTTACTGTATAACGTACTCAACCTAATACAGTGTAGTTTCTCATCTCATTCAACACTGATTTGTGATTCATTTTGTCCTTCACAAAATTTTTATTTACCATGGAATTTTACAAAAGAGTTCTAGGAAATGACCATTTCATGGTGTTGAGCGCAGTGGCTCAGTGAATCGTTAGACTGGGTATCGAGGGTCACCAGAGTTATTGTGTAGTGTTCTTGAGTCAGATTCTTTATCCCCTGCTTAGTACTGGTTCAATCCAGGAAGACATGAAATCTTTCCAAAATGACTGAAAGAATTTATGACTGGGAAGTAAAACATTGACGCAAACAAACATTTTCATGGTCGTTTCCTTATAATTCCTCACTGTCTGTCCCTTTATGGCACAATTAACTTACATGGTCTGCTCCTATGGACTCCAAACATAGCGTTATAATGGGACTACAGTAAAACCTGTCTAAAACAGCCACTCTCAAAAATGGTTTTTTATAAGACCAATTATCGCTTAATGCAGGTCAAATCTTTGTTTAGCAACTCTTTTAGAATTTATGATATTATGATCAATGTCTTTAACTCCTTTTCAGATATGATTTAATGGTAAAATGTTGGAGATTCCGACAGAAACAGAGACCAACGTTTAAAGAAATCATAGAAATTTTATTACCGGACTTGGACAAAAAGTTCCAAGATATTTCCTATTTCTTTAGTGAGGAAGCAAAGCTGGCGACTAACCATCATACGGACATACTTGATGATCTGGAGGAGGAGGTTGATGAAGGAACTGGTCCAATGAATGATTATATGGACGAGGCAAACTTGCCATTTTTGGGATCAGAAGCTTCAAATGGTGTTGAATTAGAAGACATTTTTACCGAAACGGGAAATTACCCTTGGAATCATAAGCCTATGGGTACGGACGTGTGCGGTTGTAATTTACCATTACTGGGACATGTGGACGATGGGGCGGCAGCTCAGTCTGGGGACTTGACTCGGCAGAGTGCCTGCTCGAGTCCCAACAGTGCAATAGGTGGATCGAGTGATGGGAGTAAGGGAAGTAGTAAAAGCAGCAGCAGTAGTTATGCTCATATGAACGGTTTAAGTGTAGCAAATGGGCACGTCCCTCAGCATATCCGAACTACTCCTTGCTAGCGAAGGCACAACCCTCTTTGTGTTTAGAGGGTGTTGTGAGTGGCGATATGAACGCTTTTAATATTGTGATAAATTGACAATCAGTTGCTCTGATTCAGAATGTAACTCAGATTGAGAACCAATTTCTTCAATATTGTCATTCTAGAAGGCATTTTCACATGTCTCACAATGATGTAATAGCGTGCCAGTTAGGCACCTCCCACGACTGTGAGGCCAAGATGGATTCTTATGGGAAAAGATCGAGAGTTATTCCTCCAGTGATAGGAAAGGCTCCTGTGAAAAGTCACAAAGGGAATTCTTCCAAGGATAACCGGTACTGTTGTCTTAAGGACAATAGCTGCATTGCTTCCAGTATTGTTACAGTTGTGATATTAATGAAGATGGGTCGGGAGTTCCTTAGAAAATAGTTGAAGAATTGAATTGTGATGTAAAGATTTAAAAAGCTATGGGTCAGGAGTTCCTTAGAAAATAGTTGGAGAAATGAATTGTGATGGAAAGATTTAAAAAGCTATAGGTCGGGAGTTCCTTAGAAAATAGTTGGAGAAATGAATTGTGATGGAAAGATTTAAAAAGCTATGGGTCAGGAGTTCCTCAGAAAATAGTTGGAGAAATGAATTGTGATGTAAAGATTTAAAAAGCTATAGGTCAGGAGTTCCTTAGAAAATAGTTGGAGAAATGAATTGTGATGTAAAGATTTAAAAAGCTATACCTCCAGTTTAAGCACATTTTGATTACTTTTTTGTCATGCCGTTAGAACCTATGTTGTGGCTACTCAAAAGAACTGTCTCACAGAGACGGTTCTTTTGTGTACCCACAAGATATTCACAGGTCCAACTAATGAAGTTTTTTGAGTGAAAAATTGTGATTATTATCTTACCATCAATTAAAACATGTGTTTTTGGTGCTCCAAAGAATGATCTCTTTGAGGCGGTTCTTTTGAGTACCCGCATCAAATGTTTTGGTTGAGAAATAAGAAAAATACTTTTCAATTACACACTCTTATCTGGGGGCCTTGATATTGTTCAGTAGACAATAAATACACACTTAACTGGAGTCCTGGGACCAGCAGTGGTCTTTAGGATTTGGCTGTGGAAGAATTACACAGAAAATAATGTTGTTATATTAAGTTGAATTGCTTCAAACGAGGCAGTTCTGAAAAATGTTTGAAATCGGACCCCAATGCAAAAGTTGAGAATTTCCCCAAAGCATAGTTAGGAATTAGGATAGCCTTGAAGAGGGCCAAAGGAAGTGTTGAAAAGGAACAGGCCCAAGGGAAGGTTGCTAGCCAATGGATTATAAAGAATCATGTGATAATAATTCTCCAGCGGATGTAGCCAAGAATGAATCAAAATGTTGAGGATACAAAATAATCCCAAAATTCAGCTGACCAGAATTCAGCTAAGAATAGACCAGAGGTTTAGATAAACAAAAATTTTCAGCGTAAAATTGTAAATATTTTCTTACCCATCAATTTTAACATATAGTTTGGGTGCTCAAAAGAACCGTCTCATTGAGACGGTTCTTTTTTGAGTACCCACATCATATGTTTTGGTTGAGAAATAAGAAAATTAAATTTTCGTTAACGCTCTCTTAACTAAAGTCCTGATAGACAATATTCCAGATAAAAATTAGGACTTTTCAGTACAACATACATTTTCCTTTCAAGCGGAATGGGAGGAAAATGATTCTACACTGAAATCTCTGAAGATTTATCCTTGAAACAAAATTTGTGTAAATTAACACAACTTTGAGTGTTCAAAAGCCATTGAAATCTTTCCCAGCTAGTGGCTAGCTTTGTTGTCTACGGATAACCTTTGTACGCAGTTTGGAACCAGATCAGGCCCGATGTAATGTTGGAACTGATCAGGATCCAAACTATTTGGGACTCATGGTTTTTCCTGGAAGTTTTTTTTTCAAAAAGTTAATTGGCTGATGACAAAAATGCAAGCAAAATAACTCCACATGCAAGAAGTTATCTGTAAAATTTAGAGTACAGTAAAACCTGTGTAAAATGTCCACTCAAAAATAGACAAAAGAAAGATCTTAATAACAACTGCTAGCTTAATGAAGGTTGAAAGTATTGCAGAATGCTCCCCTTGGAGCATTCTGCAATACTTTTTGACCTGCATAAAGGGATATTTGGTCTTTAACCAATTTTTGGTCTTTTTGAGAGTGGCCGCTTAACACAGGTTTTACTGTAAGTGTGTATTAGTAAGGGGATGTTTATTGGAATATATATATGGTATTTAAGTCTAGTTCAAGGCAAAATATTCACTGAAAGAATTCCCTCGGGAGTCGCTAAGGAGAAATAAGAATCTGTGAAAATAGCTGCCAGAAATGGGATTACAGTGAAAATAGTTCCGAGACTGATTCCTAGAACTACTCCGATGTAACGTGTCTATTCTGACGTAACATGCCTACTGTGATGTAACATGTCTACTCCAGCGTAACATGTCCAGTAAAGAGAGGTGTTCATTTCTGTATATGAGAACGAGCATGATTCAGATAAACAAACATTTTGAGCGTAAAGTTAAATGTTTTCTTAATCATCAGTCTCAAAATCTGTTTTATGGGGTGCTCAAAAGAGATGTCTCATTAAGACAGTACTTTTGAGTACCCACAACATATCTTTTGGTTGAGAAAAAAGAAAAAAAACATTTTTAATTATGCTCTCTCATATAAAGGCCTGAACAAGTCATAGATATTCATAGGACCAGTTAAGCAAAATTTTTCAGCGTGAAATTGTAATTATTTTCTTACCCAGCAATACAAACATATGTTTTGGGTGCTCAAAAGAACCGTCTTATTGAGACGATTCTTTTGAGTACCCACAACAATTGCTTTGGTTGAGAAATAAGAAAAATAATTTTCAGTTAAGCACTTTTATCTGGAGGCCTGGATATTCCCATCTGATACATTGATCAGTGATTTACCTCATTTTTGGCAAATTATATGGTGAAAATCTTAGGTTCAAATTAGCAAATATCTTGATTTGTATCTCCTTATTGATTCGTTTGTCTAAACATATGTTTTGGATTTTTAAAGAAAAACCTCTAATTGAGATGGTTCTTTTAAGTACCCACAACGAAAAAAGGCCAAAAAAAAAAAAACCCAATTACCCCTACTAGTATCAGTCACACTTGCAAGGCTTAGCATGACATATCATCTGAGCCATATCCCTGAATATCGTGTCCTTTTGGGTTTGAAACAAGGATGGTTCTCCGCTCACTGCTCAGCTACAGAGACCAGCTATGGATGTAGCATGTTTAGCTATTAAACTTTCCATTTAGTGAATGTTTGCATACAACAAAAATGGTTTTCCTCATGAGATAGCTCATAACTATAACAACTATATTTACCATAGCAACAATACAGTTTACCATAGCAACAATACAGTTCCCATAGCAACAATGCATTCATATTTTCTCAAACAAATATTTATCAAAAATGAAAAGTCACTGTTTCGTACATGTATATGTTTTCATAGAAGTGAAGACAGAATGTAATACCATTTGGTATAAAAAGAAATGCAAGTCTTCGTCAGAAGGCCTATTGATAAAATAGTTTGTAGTCCTTTATCTTACGTCTTTGTCAAGAGTAATAGATAATCCTTCGTAAAATATTCTTAGTTTGTCCAAGCTAAGCCTTCAGGTGTCATCTACTGATAACCTTTGCAGACAGTTTGAACCCAGATCAGGCCCGACAAGGGCCTGGTCTGGGTTCAAACTGATTGACACTGATCGTATTCCTGAAAGAATTTTTCGAAAAAGTTGATTTTGAAAAAAAAATCGGCAGATGACAAAAAAGCATGCAAAATTACCCAGTAGGCAAAAAGTTAACAAAGGATCATATAGCACAATTAAGGTTAGAAATAGATTTTTTTTAAATCTAAATCCCTTGACAAAGAATGGACAGAATGATAAAGGTTTTACTGAGTTTCTGCCTATCAACTCTGGAGGTTGCATGTGGCAGAATATGTAATTATGGTAATATGTTTAATTTAACCATGGCGTGATATGAGAATCAGTGTTATGTGAGCGCTTGAAGCTTCAGTCATTGTAAATTAAACTCTTGCAAATTATATGGACTATTGTAAAGTGATATAAGATAAATTATTGGATGCTTGAGCTCTATTATTCAAAGGCCGAGGTTGACTATAATGACAGAATCTTGCCTGTAATCTCAGTTTCTGTTGGGACACCAAAGAGCAAACATGGCCCATAAAAATGCTAGTCGGTTAGATGAACAAGCTCTCACCTAAGTTTGAATATGGTTTTTTACGATGATCAATAACCAAGATGACCCCCAATGGTCAGTTTATGCTCAGTTTGCACTTGTGGACACTCCGACTTGGCCATTTATCACCAGATTTCTTCCAAATTACATGCATTAATTACTTTTATCAAACTCTCAGCCAGGTTTGAATATAGGTTTTTTCTGTTGAATGATAACCAGATGGTCACCAAAATGGCTGCTGCCTGTCAGTTTGCACTTGTGGACATTCTAATTTAGTTATTTATCACCTGATTTCTTCAAAATTACTTATTTGAATTTCTTTCATCAAACTCTTTCCCCAAGATCAACTGTGGGTATTGTCCGATGAACCTTAACCAAGATGGCTGCAAAAATGGATGCTGCCTTTCAGTTTGCACATACGGACACTCTAACTTGGTCATTTATCACCCAATTTCTTCCAAATTTTATATATGGACTACTTTCATCAAACTATTCTTCATGTCAATATGGGTTTTGTTTGATGAATGATACTCAAGATTCCAAAACAGATATCCCCTTTCCACTGCAGGGCATTATGCAGGGCCCTGTGTCGGAGTCCCACTGTTCTAGTTTCAGAATTACTTTTTCAAAAAAAAGATTTCAGGAATACTATCAAAGTGTCAAAACAGTTTGGATCCTGATCAGGACCAACATTCTGTCGGTCCTGATCTGGGTCCAAACTGTTTACAAAGGTTATCAGCAGACGACAAAAGTGGCTGCTAGCAAGGAAGGAGTTATCATACACATTGTATATTAAAACATTTATATCATGTTTCAATTTGATGTCTTTTGATGATAGTACATCTTGTCAACCATCGGCTTTGATTGGTGTGCAGCGTAAGTCTTGTCAACCAGTGGCTAGGAATGATGTGTGACAACATTTTTACATGAGCCATTGCGTACTGAAACCAACAGTTTTTCTTTGTGTCTAGCAATGACTCTGAGCTCTAGCTTGGTGCATTAAGGAATCATGGGTTCAATGCACAGCAGGCTTGGGTAGATCCCCAGGCTGATCTGAGTCTTTGCTGGGTGCCAAGTCAAATTGTTGCTTTTCATTCACAGGCTAATTTCATGGATAGATTGAGGACACTTCATTATTACATCTGAATCATACAAATTGTAAACTATTGATCACAAGATAATACACACATGGCCATTCTGTTTCTACAGCAGATTTATCCCCCCATGAATCAAAAGAGGAGGGTGACATATTGTGTTTTGGGATCCCTATAGATGGAGATAAAAAAAAAAAATGAGCGTAAAATTGTGAATATTTTCTTTTTTCACCAGTTTCAACATGCATGTGTGTTTTGGTGCTCAAAAAACACCTCATTGAGTGCCCACAACATATGTTTTGGTTGAGAAGAAAGTTTATTTTTTAATTACACACTCTTATCTAAAGGCATCCCTACTGTAAATTATAAAATTTTCGTGATAATTTAATTTTCGCAAATAGCGTTAAAAGACATATTTGCCACATTAAAAATTCGCGTCTTTGGCATGATTTACCTACATCAGTAAAGGACAAAGGGTTTTCGCCATTTCGCAAATGTTTTATTTTCGCAAAACACCGCATACGCAAAGTTTCACGAAAATAAAACCCTCGGGAAAATTTACAGTATATGTCAGCATGGCTGTCAGTGTAATTTTGATATGTATTCAGTCTGGCTGTTTAACACTTTGTATACGGGAAACCCATAGACGAGTACTTTTGCAAACAGTGAAGACCCAGATGAAATACAGCATAATGCATTCATCAGGGTCTACACTGTTTGTAATGGTAAAAAAGATCTTCAGGCAAAAGAATACGATATTTTTTGGAATTTTTAACCTGACACCCCTAGATATGTACAATGGACTATCCCAAGTTTATTGTATCAAACCAGAAGGAGGAATCCATTAGTATACAAAGGGTTAAGCCCAGACAGAATTATCTATCTATACAGCTAGTTTTAACAACTTAAAACTGATTGGTCGTATCTAAGACTATAGACAGGACAGTGAAGATCTTGATCAGAGTGTAGATGAGAAAAGAAGTCTACATATCTGCAGGATCTATAATGTCCGGCTTCATTGTATGACAAGTGGAGGGGAACTGTTTTGCAGGCACCCATTTAAATTTGTATGATTAATGTTCATCTTGGTTCTGGATAGGTAGCTGGTGTTGCTTGTTGACATACTAGTGATATGACAAATGAAATAGAACTCATTTTCTGTGGAGCACAGTGGCTCAGTTGGTAGAGCGTTAGACTGTGGATCCAAGGGTCGCTAGTTGGAGATTACAGGAGCCCTTGTGCCATGTTCTTGAGCAAGACACTATCCGCTGCATAGAACTGATTCAACCTAGTAAGACAGGAAATCGTCCCAACATGACTGAAAAATTGTTGACAAGGATGTAAAGCTTTTACAGAAACAAACAACCACATGTTTACTGTGAAATGTTGACAAAATATAGTTCCATTTCATAAATGTATGCATTAATAATGTTCAAGCTTTATTTTTCAATGCAATAACATTGGCCAGATCTGGAAGGAGATGTTGAGAACCTCAGGCTTTGTTTTTTTGACATCTTCCTTAGGATCTGCTGAATGTCAATGATTGAAAAAAAATGTTTTATCCACATATTAGTAGCCATATGAATACCCCTTTAACGATAAATGTTCTAAAATTCTGTACACTTGTTGCCAGACAAACAGTGCAGACCCAGATCAGACTGCTTCTATAGAAGCAGTCTGATCAGGGTCTTCCCTGTTTGCTATTGGGATAAGCGTTTTGTGAATTCCAGCCCAATAACCAGCATTTTATTTTAGAACAAAAAGAGAAAAATGTTCAAAATTTGAGAACATTTACCCTGTTTTTTTTCCTGATGTGTCAGCATACAATTTTAAACACTCGCGACCATTGCAGCCTTGGTTTCTATACAAGTTAATTTTCAACCTCTTTGTGATGACACTAGAATAGAGCAGTGGCTCAGTGGTAAAATGCTTGATTTCAGATCAACGGGTCCCAGGTTTGAGTCTCAATGGAGGCACTGAGTTGTGTCCATGAGCATGGTACATTATCCTTATTGTTTCATGGTTGACAATTTTCAGGATTTTGAGGCTGACTTTGCGTAGAATGTCAACCTCAAAATCCTGGATTGGGCTGATGAAATTATAGTGTCTCTGATTCAGATTATCTATGGGCAGTTCACCATTTAAAATAGCAAATAAAACAGTTTTGTAGGCATACTGTAGCTTTCGAATTTCTAAAGTTCAGGATTTTGGAAATTTTCAGTTTCCATCCATGATGTTTATTACTGATTGCCAGCCAGGATGATCGTTAGTGGTTGACGTGGACGTTAAGCAATAACTCAATACAAAACAATATGACTGAAACCATGTTGACTATAGGTCATCAAACTTAACATTCTGGGGACTTGAACCCCTTAACGGGTACTATGGCAAACAATGTAGACCCAGATGAAATGCCGCATAAGGCGTTAAGCAATAACTCAATACAAAACAATATGACTGGAAACCGTGTTGACTATAGGTCATCAAACTTAACATTCTGGGGACTTGAAACCCCTTAACGGGTACTATGGCAAACAATGTAGACCCAGATGAAATGCCGCATAAGCTATAGGTCATCAAACTTAACATTCTGGGGACTTGAAACCCCATTACGGGTACTATGGTAAACAATGTAGACCCAGGTGAAATGCCGCCTTATGCGGCATTAGATGAAATGCCGCCATATGCTGCATTTCATCTGGGTCTGCACTGTTTGCTTAGATGAAAGCTATCTTCAGTGAAAGAAATATAATCATTTTTTGGAAATGATAACCTGTAACCCCTTAATTTATACAATGGACCATGCTGACTTAATTGTATCAACATTATGGAAAATTCCATTAATCTTAAAACAGTTAAGCACAATCACCTACCGGAACTACCTATCCAGAACTCATCATCATGTATGTTTGTGATTTCTTTGGCAGCTATTTATTTTCTGAATGAACAGTGTAAATGTATATGTTGTTTTCATGTAAAAATCTCTTAGTTTGGGTATGATGTGTCCTTCATCATAATCCTGTATTGTTGATATTTGTTTTAGCCCCCTAAAAATTGTTTGACTCTTTGGACTGCATGGGTGAAGATTTTCAGGATTGAATTCAGTAGAATAAGGCTGACTGCTCAAGATGCTGAGTTAGGCAGATTTTAAAAGTTTCTGAATTATTTTCAATTTTTCAAAAGGTGATTGACCCTGGGGATTGATCATTTAAACTAAAAATTGTTAATATTTGGAAATTGTTCATATTTTATAGGAATGCTACAATTTTTGATATTTAAACTCCTAAAGTTCAGGATTCTTAAAATTTTAAACACACAACAAGCTGTAAATACATGAATGAAAGTTTTCAGGATTATTCCTGAATTCAGGATTTTGAGGCTGACTTTCCTCAAAATGCTGAATTAGGCAGATCTTAATAGCTTCTCTGATTTATTTTCAGTTCATCTTTGGGCACATGACCATGTAAACTTGAATTTGCTAACACTTTGTAGGCATACAGCAAGTTTTAAGATTTGAATTTCAAAAATTCAGAATTTTTGAAATTTTGAACTTTCACCCATGTAAATGTACTTTTGTGAAAAGTAAACTCATTATGAAATGCCACAAAAACAATCTTTAGGGACAGTTATACATCAAAATTAGAACATTCTAAGCTGTGACCCCTAGATATGGAGAATGAACCATCTCAATTTAATTGTACTCAAGCAGATGAAAGAAGCCATCAGTATACATAGGGGGTTAACCTAGGTTCTGATAATATTTTTTTTGTCCTGAAAATGTTGTCTGCTTATTGCATATACTATAAAACCTGTGTTAAACAGCCACTCAAAAATAGACAAAATAAAGATCCTAATGACAAAATAATGGTAGCTTAATGATGGTCGAAAGTATTGCGGAATGCTCCCCTTGGAGCATTCTGCAATAATTTTGACCTGCATTAAGCGATAATTGGTCTTGAAAAACAATTTTCAGTCTTTTTTAGAGTGACGGTTATACACATTAATGTATTTAAATGCACTCAAGTCTAATTTCATTATGGAAGCAAACACTATGAACCCTGATCTGGGTCCATATTGCTTGCAATAAAGGCTATCAAACTTCATAAGCAGTTGAGAGAGCAGTTTACAATCGTTCTGAATGGTGGGAAAAGAGGCTACTAGCCAGTCTCTTTAGCTTGAAAAAATTGTTTGATTGTTACCTGCCTGCAAATTGCAATGACTAATTTTCTCATGATGAGGTTCATATATCAAGGGACTTTGTTTGAAAATATATTATATGTGTTGCCAGTAGGTGAGATTCTGGTACTTAACACATATATGCAAAAGCCCTCCTTTAAAAGCCATGCAGGCCTATTTAGTGGGGCTAGAGGGCTAAATTTTGGTCTGAGTCTTCTACAACCATACTTTGTGTATGCAAGGAGCAATGGCTCAGGCAACTCTGCTCATTTACGCAGGCTCGCTTGAGCCTTCATTGCTGGACAATGCGATAAGTATCAAAATTTCATGTAATGGCTCATTTCTAGTTTCTTGTGGAAAAATCCTAATTTTCATGTTAGTCCATGAAAATGTTTTTTTAATCTAAAAGTTTAAACCGTACCCTTTAGTGGTTATGTGTAAATTTTTATGAAATTAACCCTTTGTATACTGGAAACCCCTAAACTGGGACTTAAGCAAACAGTGAAGACCTAGATGAAATGCCACAGTATGTGACAGTTCATCATGGTCTGCACTGTTCGCTATAATAAAAATGATCTTCATGGACTGAAGTACATCTTTATTAGGAAATTCTTACCTATGACCCCTTGATACATACAATGAACCATACTAGACTCATTGTATCAAACCAGATGGAAGAATTCATTAGTATACAAAGGGTTAATGCTACATATTTCTGTGTTCTGTATTTAAGCCTTTAACTCATTTCGTGTCTACATGGATTGTGAGAGAATTCGAACTCTATATCATTCTGTGATGTTAAAACTTTGTACAAAGGCACTGAATGACTGCTCACATTGTACGGACTGAGTAAGAAATTAACTTTTTATTCTTTCCTTGCTCTCCCTAGTGATGACTTATGTTGTCTGCCGACAACTATTGCAAATAGTTTGAACCAAGATCAAAACGTCGCCTCTGATCTAGATCCAAATTGTTTGCTATTCTGAAGAATCTTTTTAAAGTATATTTTAAAAAATATCTGCCGGGGACAAAATGCATGCAAAGTTACCCAGCATGCAAAGAGCTATATTTTTTGGCCTTCTTGAGTGATGCAGCTCGTTTCATTTTACCTCAAGGGAATGTAATTAAAATTTTTATTTTATTGATCAAAACCAGTTGTACCTCAGTTTTAATTTCAAGAGTCTAATAGCCCCTGATGACATTATAACATATTTTTATGCTTTGAATGCAAGATTATAGATAATGATCTTTAAGACTGTTAAATGCAAACTCATATATACTTTATTCTCACTGGCCTCAATAAGCATGCATCCATTTCTCATAGAAATTTCATTTTAACCTCAGCGACACAACCGTAACCTTTTACCTCATAGAGAAGCCTTTTGCAAACAGAGCAGACCCAGATCAGGCAGCTGATCAGGGTCTACTCTGTTTGCTTATGAAAATATGGTATATCTGATCCTACACTAGTGGACCTGACAAGCAATTTCTTTGTACAAGCATGAAAGTTTATTTATATAATTATTCATAGTGGGTGGAGCTTAGCATGAATATTCATGAAGGAAAGGGTTAAAATAACTTTATTAACCCCCCTTTATGCTGGTAACCAGGAAATTTTAGAACATCTACTGTAGCCATTTGCGTATGTTTATGAGAGCTAGTGAAAATAATGTATTGTACCTCATTTTAAGTATTATGGGTTACAAAGAATCAGGTATTTTTAACTATAACTATCTATCAATATTGTGAAGAATGGACAGGAAAATCTGTCCAAAGTATCACCGTTTTGCATCTAGAGGCTTGCCAAGTGATAACAAAAGGTGATCACAAGGGACTGTATTTCTCTTTCCGCTCTCACACAAATGATGGCACTTTATCTGTGAAGGCTCTATCTGTTAGAAAATGTATTTTTTTCATCATTGTGATAATCAATTTAAATAATGAAGATACAAAAAATATATAAATCTGTGTATCGCCAAATAGAAACCATACTCTGGCCTATTTTCTTTAACCTCTAAAGGAGTACTTTTGCAAACAGTGATGACCCTGATGAAATGCAGCATAATGCTACATTTCATCAGGGTCTACACTGTTTGTAAAGGTAAAAAAAACCTTCAGGCAAGAATGCAACATTTTTTGAAAATCATAACCGGACACCCCTAGATTTGTACAATGGACTATACCAAGTGTATTATATCAAACCAGAAGGAAGAATAGGGTTAAACCCTGACAATTTATCTATATGGCGAAAAAATTGATAGCTGGTTATTTGTGTCAGATGAAAAATTGTTGTTTTTTACAGTTACAGTGCATTTGTGGATTTAATAGTTATTGCAAAGTCTTGAAAATTATGTTTTTTAATTGATGGAAAAAGACTGTTTGTTGAAAATTTAAGACAAGAGTATTTTATCCAGACTGCTTTGTAATGTGAATGGAACAGAATGCAAGCATAGAATATTTTTTATTGAAGGTCTTAACAGCAAGATTACAATTTGTGTTGCCAAAATCATGAAAATAGTTGCTGAGTGTTTCCTTTCCAAGACTTTGAATTTATGGTCATTCTTAGCACATTATAGTTAGTTTGCTAGTGCTAATCCCAAGCAACCCCCCCCCCCCCCCCACACACACACACACCTGTCCATAAAATGTAGATTATGACCAAACAATTTTTTGAGACACTACATCAATTTAGATTTAAGATGACAAAAACCTACCTATCATGAATAATAGACATTTTCAGTGTAATTATTACAACAAATTACATGAAAGGTCTGATTAAACCTTTTCCCACTATTGACAACTTGTCTTCTGATAGCCTTTGTAAAAAGGTAGGACCCAGTAAATTCCTGACAAAATATCTGGCCTGATCATTCTTTATGAGGACCGTTTAACATTATTATCAGATTACAAGGGTCACTTTTCTCATGGTATGACTCAATTGATTTAGTTTAAATAGATTAAAATGAAAATTTCCAGCAGATGACAGTTTAAATTTGTTTCACTTCTTTAGGAAATAATATAGATAAGGCTTGATAATCCATGTGAATCGTCTCACATGGATTATCAAGCCTTATTTTAAAGAATGATGTCACAAAATTTGACGTCGGCCAACAGAAGATTCACATGGATTATCAAGCCTTATTTTCCCCTAAAGAAAAGAATGTCACAAAATTTGACGTCTGCTGCAGAGGATTAATAAGAAATGTCAAGCCTTATTTTCCCTTAAATAAAAGAATGATGTCACAAAATTTGGCGTCTGCTGCAGACGCGATTAGCGCTTGAAGGGTTCCACCAACTTTTAGATTTTTACATGTAGGTTAACTTGTTTGTCTACAAGTGTCGTCTGCTGATAACCTTTGCAAACAATTTTGACCAAGATGAGGCCCGACAAAATGTCTGGCCTGATCTAGATCCAAACTGTATGGCACTGAAAGAATTTTTCCAAAAAATTGAATTTGGGAAAAAATCAGCAGGCGACAAATAAGCTTGAAAAATTACCCAGGATGCAATGAGTTAACTGTTGTTCTTGTCTGTTGTCACACATTCTATGTGAAATATGTGTTTTACTGTGATTGTTGTTGAATGTTATTTATATTTCCTGTTGATTGCAGAGAATGCTTGTGTTGTAAATTTTAACCATAATATGTCAGTCATGATAGCAGCAGACGGCAGATCAATTTTTCTGAGAATACTTGGACCCCTTTTTTGCATTTCGTGCAAAAACTGCACTATGAAATGTGAAGACTAATATTCTTAGAAGAAACAACCACACTAGTAAACAAAAAAAATAAAATGTTTTCAAAATGCCGTCTGCTGAGAATGAGGACTGACGGTTTAAGGGTTTAAAAGTTTTCATTCAGATAAATTCATGATGTATAGTCAACCATTTTTGTAACAAATGCTGATTATTAAACCAAAGTGAATAAATGTAAATATAAATAATTTATGTTTTCTTGTGTTTTTTCACTTCTTAAACAGAAAAAAATGGATATGGTCTTTGCAAAACACTACAGTAAATGTTCTAAAAATTGTAACAATTTATTTCTTCCGTTTTCATAAAAATGTTGGTTACACAAAATGCTTGTCAAAATAGTAAACAGAAAAGATCCTGATCAGACTGCTGCTTCTTAGAAGCAATCTGATCTGAGTCTGTGCTGTTTTTCTAGGCCTTTTTGGCAGGCAACTAGTGTTTAAAGTTTTACAACATTTAACATACTCCCAAACATATACTTGTCCATAAGGGTGGTGCTATTTATAAGTCACTTTAGCTGAAGACTCGAGTGAAGAAAGAGTACCGATAGATCTGGCATCCTTCCTGTCCATCAACATTTAAACATCTCTGTAATCACTTGACCAATTCAACTTAAAAAGTTGATAATATTCATATCTACAAAGTAAGAAAGAGGGCAAAGATCAGGAATCAATACAATCAAGCAGAGACGGCTAATATGAGACTGCACATAAGCGCATTCTGCAAAAACACTCACTGCTATAAAAAAAATAATAACCACCAAAAACGGGCAGAAATTAAGGACAGAAAACATGCGCTTAAAAATTAAACCATTTTCCTCTCCAGCTAATATGAGACTTCTCGCAAGAAAGTTTTGCCGGGCCTGAACTGTGTCCAAGCTGTTTGAAAAGGTTATCAGCGGACGCCACTAGTAGCAGATAGGCGCTGAAAAAGATTACATGTATAACCCTTTCCTCTCGAGCAGCCAAGGCTGATACGAGACTGCACATGTGTCAGGTAGAAATTTGTCCATGACTTTGTCAGGTAGATTTCTTGTCCACTACTGTGTGTCATGTAGGGACTTGTACTTTTCCTGACGTGAGGACCGACATTTTGTTCGAGTGTGTCCGTCACTGAATATCTAACCGGGATCTTCGCCGATGTAACGCACTGGCCCTATAGTAAATATACAGCCCGTGGTAAGAGTTGTTTGGGGAAGTTAACTCTGTAATGAAAAACAAGTATTAGCTTTTCAAAAAAGCTGGCGGTCGTTTAGCCCTATCATTGTCTGTATTCTTGCCCACTGGATGCTCCCATTTTGAACTTCTAGAGCTTGTCCATGTAGATTTATTCTAAGCTCTGATTATTAACATCTGAAATGTGATTATTTACTTTTCACAAACCAAATTTGGATTCCTAGAATTTATGCTCGTGGCACGATTTTTCTAGATCTGATGGCAGTGGTAAAGATGTGTGACGCTCCATAACCCTAAATGCATTAAGACACGAGTTTGGCATTCCTACCTAAAATAATATAGGAGATATACTCCGGATATGATACGAACACTCAAACACTTAGGACACTAAGGACAGGCAGTTTCATTACTATATGCCTCCCTTTGGGGGCATAAATCCTGTTTGTCATGACCGTCATAAGACAGTGCCTGAATTCATAGTAAATCTGTGTGATCAGATATGGATGACAATCACATAAGTACGTTTACTGATGTGAAGTTCGCTCGCACTCTTTGCCAATCAAGGACGTTTTGACTTTGGGACGTTTTAATTTAGTCAGCTTTTTTGAAAAGCTAATACTTATTGCGTTTATATAAGCGACAGGGCAAATTGACGCATTCTTTGTGAAAATTAAATTTGTAAACAAGCTTGCCTCGCGCTATAGGTAGCCCTACAGATTTCACGGACAGTTTACTTTGCGCTGTAGGTCAACCCACGATATTTGGTACCCCACTCGTTGTTCGGCAGCGAATATTCACATGGTGTGGTTCATACGGGTATTTAAACATGCCCAAGTTATTTAACAAGAATTGTTACAAAAAACTGTTAGAGCAAGACCATTTGTAATAAAATCTACAGACAAGCCAAAATGTCTACATATTAAATTCTAACCATGTGGGTCTATACCCTGGTCTTAGTTCTGGAAATATGAGGTTGCTTAGAGTGGCATTGCTCTTTACTCATTAGAATCACCTCATCAGGCAGAATACTAATGCTAGTAGAAGAATAACCCATAAAAACTGCAATGTAAGTTCACATATATTATGGAGTCTGAAGTCTTATAAATAAATAATAATTTAAGGTCCTACCTGTAATGAAAAATAATAGCTCTCGTCAGCTCAGAATATAATTTCGTTCTGCGAGACGAAGAGCTGCGGATATATGAAATAGCCAGCAGTAACCCTGTTTCTCTCTCTAATATGGTAATCACATCGAAGATGCTATTATGTTACTTAGCGTGTTGCTACTGTGGTCAAGTTAAGTGCCTTTGATTGTTAAAAGGTCCTCTGTTCAACATATGATTTTTGCTTGCTGGCCCAAGAGTCCAGTTTGGTCTGATCCTTGGGATACATACTCAGCACGAAGCCTCACGATCCGTGAAGATATCTGCGTTTGTCATATGCCCGGCTGTTATGTCAGGCTCATCTTTTGGTTGGTTTGTATGGGGCCCTTTTCTGTGTAAGCTTCAAAGTGTACTAATTTACCCGCTTAGACTGCTGGTTTTTGCTTTGGTATCGTGTCTTATTAAACCTCTATTTTTCTATGATGTATTTTATAGTTTGTCTTGATTAAATCGAAATTTGGCGTCGGGGAATAAGTTTTGAGATAAAGTTTTGAGATTTATGAAAATCACTGCGCGCCCTTTTCAGTTTAAGGAATGTCCTGGCATAGGTCTGTATACTCCTTTTCGCGTATGTTGTGTGATACCTTGGCATTGGTTTGGACATACGTATGTAATTTCTGGCCAAACTACCTATCATGAGAAAATAGTCCTAACAAATGCACGCATTATCGGCATAACATTTTGTCGGGCCTGAACCGTTTTCAAAGGTTATCAGCAGACGACACTTGGACAGTAATTGTGAACCTAAACTGGGCGCTGAAAAAAAAGTTCACTTTTTTCTCGAGTAGCGATGGCTCATGATAACACACACACACACACACACACACACACACACGCGCGCGCGCGCGAGCACGAGATTATACAGATCTGGGCATTAAAATGTAATAACATTATCCCCTCTGTTCCAGCGAGGGTTCATTCGAGACTGCACAAGGTCGTGTGATTTTTCTGCTTGTTGCTTTGCCTCAGGTGAGCCTGCGCAGATTCACGAGATCATACGTAAAATGAAGATGGAGATTCAGAAGAAAATATGGACCTCTAGATACAACGAAATGGGTACCGGACCCCCTGGAAAATCACAAGTTATATGAGTTTCTATAGGGAATAAGCAATCCCCCCCCCCCCCCCAAATCCCCCTGGAACCTGGAACCTCGGAAAATGATAGTTTTCTTTGAAAGTAACCATTGGACTTCTGTAAAATAAGTTGAGGGCTACATACGTTATGATGTCGGTGTGCCGTGGTCCCTTCGCACTAGGCATATACAAGGTTGAGGGCTAAAAACCGCGTCAGAGTTTTTATATGTCAGATGGACCTGAACATCCCCCCCCCCGGCGAAAATTAATGGATCCGCGCATGTGTCGGCATCCTTTATTATTGATCTTTTATGACACCAATCACTTGTGAAAACATTATGATAATGCCTCTCTGGGGCTTGCAGTCCATTTATTCAACAGAGGGTGACGAAAGTGGATCTGTTACAAATATAGAACAGTGATGGAATTTTAGTTATTTCTTTGGGACAAACTATACGTAAGTCAACTGTTTTAGCCTTTTAGCTACATTTTGGACTGTCAATAATCACCGGTTTGAGACAATTTTGATCACGGATGCGTAAGAGAGAGAGAGAGAGAGAGAGAGAGAGAGAGTGAAAAAAATGGCAGACAAGCAGGTGGATTCACTTTGTTAGCTATAAATTTGCATAAACAAACCAAAAATATACATGTTAAACGTTTTTATGGGTCTATTGATATTAAATATCAGCGGAACTATAAAAAGCGTCTGAGTTCCCCGATGAATGTAAAAAAGCAATGGTCAGCCCCCTTCATAAAAAGAACAGTACCCTAGATAAGGAGAATGTATTTTACATATTTTATCCAAACTATATGAAAGGGCGATAAATGCCCAACTGATGAATTTCTTTGAAACAAAATTTCATACATACTTGTCGGCTTTTAGACCTGGCTTTGGATGTCAGAGTACACTTTTGAGGATAATCGAGGACTGGAAGCAGGCTTTAGATGATAATAAATATGTTGCGGCCATACTCAGGGATCTTTCAAAAGCATTTGATTGTTTACCTCATGACCTGCTTCTTCTAAAACTTAAATACTATGGTTTATCAGAAAATGCTCTAAAATTAATGAAAAGTTATTTAACAAACAGAAAACAGTGTGTAAAATTAGGCAGTATTAAAAGTGATTTTGAAGCCATCCTCAAAGGTGTACCTCAGGGATCCATACTAGGGCCTGTTCTCTTTAATATTTTTATTAATGACATTTTTCATTTTGTTAAGTCTTGTAGTTTGTATAATTATGCAGACGACAATACTGTATCATGCTCAGACAATAGTCTGGAAAATGTCATTAGTAAACTTTCTGAGGATAGTGTTTTGCTGATTAGGTGGTTTCTAAATAACAAGATGAAGGCCAATCCGGAAAAAATCCCGGCTATAGCAGTAGGTGAAAAAACAAAAGTTGAAGATATTACTTTAAATCTTGACAATAACATTATTAAATGCGAAGAAAGTGTTAAACTTTTGGGTGTGACAATAGATTTTCAGCTAAATTTCAATGTTCAGGTCTCAAATATATGCAAAAAGGCATCAAAACAGTTAAATGTTTTAAAACGGATTGGCAAACACTTGTGCAGACTTGGAAAATTAAACATTTATCACTCTTTCATTCTGTCCAACTTTAACTATTGTCCTCTTACCTGGCACTTCTGTGGTGAGGTAAACACCAAGAAAATAGAGAAAATTCAAGAAAGGGCTTTGAGATTTATCTACAGTGATTATAGCTCCAGTTATGAGTCGCTGTTGATAAAATCTCAGCTCCCATCACTGAAGGTCAGGCGTATGAGGACAATAGCTTTGGAGTCTTTTAAAATTTTGAATAATTTGTCTCCTGCTTACTTAAATGGTTTGTTAACTGTTAAAAATCATTCTTATAATTTTAGGTACCAGAAAACAGTTGAAGTTCCACAGGTGAGAACAGTTAAACACGGTTCTAGGTCCTTTCGCTCCACGGCAGCCAAAATCTGGAATTCTCTTCCTCAACATCTTCGTGATATTAGCAGTTTTGGTGTCTTCTAAAACCAAATTAATACATGGAGCGGGGGGTCCTGTTCATGTTCATTCTGTTCTGTTGGTTGAAATGTTTTTTTTTACATGTTAGTTTGTTTTAGTTGTAAAATTGTTATGATAAATTTTCTTATTTTCCAGCAAAGACATATGTTGTGGGTGCTCAGAAGAACCAGCTGAATGAGACGGTTCTTTTGAGCACCCAAAACACATGTTTTAACTTATTAATAAGTTATCCTTTTATCTATTTAGAATCATCAAAGATCCATAAATATTTAATTTCATATGCATTTTATGATGTAATAGTATCAATTTTAACACCATTGTGTTTTTACACATATAAGTTCTTTTCAGTGTACTAAGGTTGCAGGCAACATTTTCATTTTTAGGCTATTGTAAATAATAATTTTTGTGATGTGTCATATCTAAATGTGCTAATGCTTTATACTGTGATATTTGTCCTATATGTATCTTCTCGTCAAGTAACTTGTTCTAGTCGGTAAATAGCTATACATAGCTAATGTTATCTCTGTTTATACTCTCCGACTTTAAATAAAATTTGTCTTATGTCTTATGTCTTAGGTCGGCTTGACACTTCTGGATTCACCGCCGTTCCATATTTTGCCTTTTAAACAAATAAACGTTTATTTTTCGGAACCTTTATTCATCGGAAAGATGTATTTTGAATGTATATCAAAGAAAACAAACAAGTTTTGACATGACATTGGCTATAAAAGCACATTTTCTCAAAATATAAACCAACATTTGCGGACGGCCACCGATATGCGCATGCGCGAGAATGACGTCATTTTGGGAATTCCTAAAAGCTCCTATACCTAGCAAAAATTAAAGAACTGTGGGCCCCCCAGGGGGGGGGGTCTGTGCTCCCTTGAGCCCTGAAAATAGTGCAGTGATCTCCCCAAATCCCTGAAAGAAATTTCCTCAGTTCCCTGAAAGCAGTTTTCCTTTGCTCCCCAAATCCTTAAAATTAATTCAGCTTCTCCCAAAATCCTCAAAAATATAAGCCAATTCTCCATTAAATGATATATAGCTCAAAGTATGAGGCCATCCTTTTTATTATATTGCTATACCTGGTAGAGAAGGTGTGGGAAAACGCTCTCTAGATTTTTTTTTTTTTATTAGGGGCTGCTAGACCATTTGGTTTTCTGGTGGGTGAGGGGCTGTCTTTTTAGACGAAACTAGATTTTCTTAGACAAAGTGAAAGCATTTATTTTTGTAACCACCATAGACGTTTTTAAAAAACTGTTATTAGGCCCTATACATTAGTTTAACTTCCATTGCAACAAGTGAGAATATATCTGATCAACATTCATCAAAGTTTAAAAAACTAGATAGAGAATTATATACCAGGCGTGTAGTTAGCCCTGTTATGATGTTGATTCACACTTGTGCTAGGGGGGTCCGAGGTATGCTCCCCGAAAAAAAAATGATAAAAAATGTTGCGATCTGGTGTATTCTGAGTGTTCCAAAGTATATTATTATCAACCTAAAACAACAATTTTTAGGATGATAAATCAACAACAACCAAATTTTGTGCCATATTTTTCTCCAAGATTAATTCAGATGCCCGCACGTTTGTACAAAAATAAATACATTCACATCTCTATGAGCGAACCAAAATACGTTATTATCAACCTAAAAATCAACAATTTCAAGGATAATTTCCCACAATAGTAAAACAATAGTAAAAAATATTCGCCATATCAGTCAGAAATACCAATCCAGAGTAGCATGTTAGTATGAAAGTATAAATATATTTAGATTTGACATGGGGGGTCTGGGGGGGGGGGGCTCCCCCCTAGAAGCCGGAGATTTAAAAAAATCAACAATTTCATGTACAACAAAAAGTCAGCTCGATTTATTGATCTAAATGCAAGCACTGAATTGGCGGGAGTTGTGTCCGTCAAACAATCGCAACAAATTGACTTTGTATGTTTGTTTTTTTTTCTTCTCCAAATGCAACAACTCACATTTTATTGTGTATTCTAGGTCCTTAACTTGGCCCTTATAAGTAATAACAACTTGGCAAAACACAATTTCTTTATGTAGGGGAGACCGGGGCAAAATGGTACACGGGGCAAAATGATACAGCGCGGTTTTTCAAACGATGATGCCATATATGACGTTTCATACTCAAATAGAATGCGCGTTTTAAAATCCGCCATATTAGATCTATAAGAAACGCTCAACCAAACCAGAGCAAAGTTGAGCTTGTTATATAAACAATTGACTTTTGAGGCACCCTATGTAAATTTCGAAGGTATCAGTTTTTTATGAAGGTGAAAAATGTGGTAGGAATATATCTTAATTGTATCGTGTAAATTGAACTATATAGATACTGTTATGTCTCCAAATAATCAGAACTATTGTGGGGTGTCGTATTTTTGAACTATTACGAAAACAGTAAACAAGAGGTCACTGGGGCAAAATGATACAGCGTAGTCGGGGCAAAATTATACAGTCTGAAATATTATAATTGTGAAGTTATGTTCCATAACTGTTAATTAAACGAGGGAAGTCCGGTTCGGTGCTTAGTTGTTCTGTTCTATTCAGTTCCTTACGGAATTAAACGAAATTCCGTGCTTTAGTGGCGCCATGTGACGTCAGCACGGACAGAAAGCCCTTCATTCATTGGCCGATCTGCATAGAGACTCCAAATTTGATTGGCTGCTGTAATATTCCCGCCTTATGTGGCGGGTTTACAGCGCCAAACAAAATTTATTTCATAGTTTGGTGAGACATCGTCTGTGACACTTCGGCACCAGAATTTCAGTGTTCTTCCCAGGCCTGTAGATCATGAGTCTAATGGTGAGAAAGTTAAACATGTTAATAAGGATCTGATGAAATTGTGTGAGCAGCGTAAAATTAAATTCTTACACTCCTACAGGCCCTTCCTCAAGTTTGGCAAGCCTATACGTGAGTTGTTTGCGATAAGGGATCATGGACTGCACCTCAATTTGGCAGGGTTACGTAGATTACGCTTATTTTTTATTAACACCATTGTGCATTTGTTGAGAGGTTAGGAGGTTCGCAGATTAGTCCCTTCAGCTCACTCGCAGTCTGGTTGCAATGGAATGTCTCTTGGCGAATCACTTTCCTTGAGCGTTTTTGCTCTCTCTCGAGGAAGCGAGCTTTATTCCTCGGTTTGGGGGACTTGTGGGGGTCGGCACAGCAAGACCTTCCCTGGCCCTGCCAGGCTGTGAGTGGTATGAAGGTGTTGAGTCTGCTGTGCAGTTTTTCTGCAGTAGCACAATGAGGTGTATCTTATTATATGTATATACGATTGGTAATTGGTTACCAAATTATTTGTGTGTGTTTAATTTCAGTTAATTAGACAGCAATCATTATCTCATTGTAATAACAGCATAATTGAAGGCAAACTGTAAGTAGAATTGTTAAATGTTGTTAAGTTAACTGCTCCTTTGTTGGCATGGCTTCAAGTTTGTCCTGTGATGCATTTATGTTGCTCTGTCTGCTGATTTGATTTTTTTTTTGTTGCTTGTGTTACTAGTACGCTAACCCGGACCGGACCCTCTTCGAAATTTAGCAATTTTCCTTTGGTTGGTGTTTGGCGGACCTTCGGTTTGGCGGCTTCTTTGGTTAAGTTGTCCGTATGGCAGTGCTGTGGTGGGGCACTCACGGCTGTTCATGGGTGAGGATTCCAATGAATGTTTGAATTCATGCTTCACTCGTGAATAAGGGGTTGTCGATGTCAGGTTCCATAATTCAATAACGACAACCCCAGTTCTCCCCCGTATACAGTTGTGAGCGCATGGTCACCCTCCCCAGCAAGGCATGTAAATATGTATATATATATGTCCGGCAAATCCTGAATAAAGGAAATAATTTTTAAACTACCATCTTGATTGTGATTACAAGTTTAATTGTGAAGTTATGTTCCATAACTGTTAATTAAACGAGGGAAGTCCGGTTCGGTGCTTAGTTGTTCTGTTCTATTCAGTTCCTTACGGAATTAAACGAAATTCCGTGCTTTAGTGGCGCCATGTGACGTCAGCACGGACAGAAAGCCCTTCATTCATTGGCCGATCTGCATAGAGACTCCAAATTTGATTGGCTGCTGTAATATTCCCGCCTTATGTGGCGGGTTTACAGCGCCAAACAAAATTTATTTCATAGTTTGGTGAGACATCGTCTGTGACACTTCGGCACCAGAATTTCACCCGCCCGCATCCACCCTATTTTACTATACGTACAAGACACTCATGGGTGGTCAATTTTCTCTCTATGCAGTTCGGCCTTTGTTGTTATCCAGGGTAGCGGCTTCTTTGGTTAAGTTGTCCGTATGGCAGTGCTGTGGTGGGGCACTCACGGCTGTTCATGGGTGAGGATTCCAATGAATGTTTGAATTCATGCTTCACTCGTGAATAAGGGGTTGTCGATGTCAGGTTCCATAATTCAATAACGACAACCCCAGTTCTCCCCCGTATACAGTTGTGAGCGCATGGTCACCCTCCCCAGCAAGGCATGTAAATATGTATATATATATGTCCGGCAAATCCTGAATAAAGGAAATAATTTTTAAACTACCATCTTGATTGTGATTACAAGTTTAATTTGACTGTTTTAAAGTATTTTCAAGATATTTTTTTATCGAAACTGTCTATTTCTGTCACAAGAAAATTAAATGATCTGGTATGTCAGAAAAGTACCATTTCATTTTTTCAGAATGGTAAAAATGTGCGTCATTTTGCCACGTGGCAAAACATGAAACATGAAGGGCAACAAATGTGACTCAGAAAATTCAGAAAACTGTTCGTGTTCAATCATATTTTCGTGGCGATATATAGCAAATTGTAAATTGTTTAATTGTGTTTATAGTAAATCTGTGCTACGTCTTGAATATATGAATCTGAGATGAGAAGTCTTATTGTATCATTTTGCCCCATGTACTGTATCATTTTGCCCCGTGCTTGGGGCAAAATGATACAGCTGACCACACATTTTGAATGGTTTGTTTCAAGCACTTATGTCGCTTTATGCCTGTATTTCTTTCTCCCAAGCTGTAGCCAATACTTGACCGTGTATTATACATCTAAAAGCAATAATATATAACCAGTCATAAAAGCAGGAAAAAAATATTTCAAAAAAGTGGATCATCTTGCCCCGGTCTCCCCTAAAGACAATATAAGCTGTGCGCTTTTTTGACGGACATTTGTCTCCAAGGGCTTTCTTCGTGATACTTCGGCTATCTCCGTGGTCTTTCCGGTTGTAACAGAATAGAATACTCGCCTACAGAAGACAGAAGAAAGTTCAAGAACTTTGGCTCAGAACTTCAACTTTGGCGAAAGTCAAGCACTAAAATACATGTAATTGTAAAAAATGCTTGTTGATATAAAATATAAACGACCGAGCTCATTGAAAAAGCTCAATCGCGTTTCTTTTGTCAATGGTATATACGTTTTTTTTTATGATATTGTCAATTTGTCATTGGTTTTCGCGACTAGATAGGGATAAACTGGCTCAAGGTCAAATTCATCTGTCCACCCCATCTTACCACTACATTTTTATCATCCCTTAAACCCTTAGATCAGACCTTGCAATATTGACCTAGGGATTAATGGATTTTATTTTTCTGTATCTCATATTATCCTGGCATATTCTGTTTACTTCGTTCTTGTGATCCCGACGGTGCATGTTATCCGTTTACATCTCGCTTAATCGCGCGCAAATCTCGGAGCTGTCTACCGGAAAAAAAGTAAACAACAACATCAAGTTACCGCTCACATTTTCTTCTAAGATGGAAATCAGGAAGGTAAAAACACAGAACAAGTAATTTTCCCACCTTATTTTCGCGCCATTTTACTATTTCCAATTTATCTTCAAGTTCAGATCCCGATTTTTCATCCAACACAATATTTCCCAGACCGCCAATACACACTGGCGTCTGCTTCATTGACTACTGACACAGTGGATCACGTGATCGGGATTTTCCGTTGTATACTATTGAAAAAAAATTAAGCAACATGTTCATGGGTTTCTTATGGCCTCAATGTCATAAGTTGGTATTTTGATAAAAGGCATGTATGAGAATCATATTTGGCCCTGTTTCAGTTTCCCTGCTATGCAATATTTACAGTCATATTTATTTCCTAATTTGACCCAAACAAATTGGAGACACATCAGGTAACATGCTGAGGGCAGATTTTTTTTATTTTTTTTTGGGGGGGGGGGAGGGGCTGGGGTAGGGGGTCTTTTATTATTACAAGATACATGGGTAATTTTTGCATTGTATTTCTTTTCTAAGTACTAAAATCTTTAAATGAGGCCTGATATTAAATCAGCTGCTCTTCCTTACTGGTCAAGGATAACCTCATACCTACCAACACTGTCTTTTTATCTGTCTTCCTTATTCTTCAATCTTCATATTGCAGGTTTCTTATTGATTGGGGTATTTGATGGGTCCATTATTTCTTAGACTCATTTCATTTCAGACCCAAATTTCTAAGAGAGGCAGCTATAGAAGCTCTTATACCCAGCAAGATCTATTAGATGCTTACCAAGCTGTATTTGAGGAAAAGATTCCAGTTGAAAGGGCTGCAAAACGTTTTGGGGTTCCTATTACAACTTTAAAAGAGAGAGTTAGGGGGAAAGTACATGTTGATACTGTTAAGTCTGGTCCCTCTCCAATGTTCAATTTAGAGCAAGAGGCTCTTCTTTGCAAGCATCTAAGTACAATGGCTGAAATAGGCTATGGTTATTCAAGGCAAGAGACAATAAATATAGCCTCTGACTTTGCTCATCATCTCGGTCTATGTGATAAATCTCACCGTTTAAACCTCCAGTGGTTGTATAACTTCCTTAGCAGATGGCCTGAGCTTAAAGTAAAAAAGCCAAGAAGCTTGGAAATTGCTCATGCTAGAAGTGCTACAAGACCTGCTATTGACTCATATTTCACTGAACTTGGAAAGATAATTGACAAGTACAACCTTAAGGATAAACCAAATTATATTTTTAACATTGATGAAAAGGGACTTTCGACTGAACATAAACCTCCAAAGATTGTCACTGGTTCCCAGTATAAAGCTCAAGCCATAACAGGAGGCAAATCCAAGACAACAACTGTGATCGGTGGTGGTAATGGAGTGGGACAACAAGTTCCACCGTATTTTGTTTTTCCTGGCAAGAGGATGCAAGAAGGACTGCTTGAAGGAGCTTCTGCTGGTGTCTCTGGAACTATGTCTGAGTCAGGGTGGTCAAACACAGAGATTTTCAGCCAGTATATGCAGGAGCATCTTATCAAATATTTGCCTGCACGCAATGAAAACTCACATGCACTGGTACTAAGAGTCATGTTTCTCTCCCTTTAATAGAATGGGCAAAACAAAATTACATTATTCTCTTTGTTCTTCCCCCACATTGCAGCCACTTGCTCCAACCCCTTGATGTTAGCTGCTACGGTCCCTTTGAAATAGCTTGGAACTCTGCATGTCACAGTCACCTCAGGGAATCTGGTGGAAATACAGTTTCCCGATATGACATTTGTAAAATTGCATGCAAAGTGTATGCTGCTGCTTTGTCGCCAGTAAATATTCAGAGTGCCTTTAAGAGGTGTGGAATCTATCCATACAATCCATCAGTTATCAGTGACAGTGTTATTGCTCCCTCTTTGTCTTTTAAGTGTCCTGAAGCAGTAGAAGCCCAGTGCACCGCTTCATCTGCTGCTGATCCAATCCCACAGCCTGACCAACCAAACTATGATCAGGTAGCAAGATCATTCCTGGAAAAAAGAGGTGGAGAATTACTTAAAAATGTAAAGGTAGCTAAAATCAGGAAAACCCTAAGTAAAGTTGTAAGTGGTAAGGCTATAACTGAGGAGAACATAACTGATCAAATTAAGTCACTCATAGAATCTCACTCATCAAAGAAAAAGCCTGTCACCCAGCCTGTAAGTAGGAAAAAATCACCCCTAGCTACTGAATCTAAATCTCCAAAAGTTAAGTCAGTTAGATCTCAATCTAAGAAAAAGTCTAAACCAAGTAAGCCTACACAAGGCACTTCAGGTGTTTCTAAAATTTCAAAGGTGAGCCATGTTTATGTGACTGAAGACTGTTCCAGCAGTGATGAATCAGTACCAGAAAGTGAAAAGTGCTGCGTTTGTAAAAGTTTTACTCCATCTGAGCTTCGCAGTGCTGTTTCTTTAGTGTTCACAAAATGGGGCTGTTGTGATTCTTGTCAAAGATGGGTTCATCTTCAATATTGCACCCCCATAAAGGTACTAAGGTTGGGTGACAGCTTTTTCTGTCCTGATTGCACTGAGAAGCAGGGGTAGATAAAGAAAATTAAAATAAACAAAAACTTACCAGACTGTAAATATGCTATGTTACAATGTTTGTTCTTGTTTCTATGGTTTCAAGCTGACTATATGACTGAATGCCACCATAGGTTCCTTATTTTTGTCCAACTGTATAGCCGTCGGAAACTGGTGACATAGTACACATTTACACAGGTGAGTGACCTCTATTTTGAGGCTGGTTTTTACGCTTTGTTGCAATGGTAAACAACATAAGTTATTTATTGTTTTACTAAGTAATAATGCTAGAAAACGATAGGCAAGTTAAATTGACAAAATATTTATTAATCACGACAGCTCCGGCCGACTTTTGCTTACACCGTTGGAAACACAAGAAGCCAGGATACATACACCACAGGAGCTTGAAGTTCGGTCCTTATATCACCTATATAGCCTCAAAACCAAAACCTCACGGTATCATTACGTAGTAATGACCAGGAGTGAAACTAAGCTCTCGGTAGCCATTCCGGCTCCAGTTTCCGGTCAATCGTCAGTGAATGTTGCGACGGCAACGTCAAAGTGTTCGATAATTTTTCTTCTACCTTATGATCAAGATGGCGACGTTAAGACACAACATGACAATGTCTCAAATATACATTAAGTCGATATAGTACCGGGAAATCTATTTGTTAGGGCATAAACAATGAGACGATGATGTTTTCATATATGGAATAAGCGCGACGTCAACGTCACAAGATCTTTGAAAAACAACGGTTTCAGTTTTGAATTTCCGCAAAGTTTATGAAAAACAGAACTTTTCGTGATAAGTAAATGTAAGGATTTGATTTATTTAATATTCTTAACACATTTTACTGATTGTTCATTTTTTGGTTGAAGAGTTTGTAAGTTTTGAAATGTATTTTCTCCAAGTGTGACAAAGGCGTCAAACGGGACACTGGAGCCAGAATGGCTACCGTTATTTTTTCCCTATTTTCAAACGCTCATTATTTTGACTCGGTGATATGTCAGAAACCTCCTGGTTTCGGCGATTCAAAGGTGCCTGAAATTTAGTTTCACTCCTGGTCATTACTACTTAATGACATTGTGAGCTTTTGGCTTTGAGGCTATAGGGGTGATTTAAGGATCGAACTTCAAGCTCCTGTGCATACACATGCTCGAAACGTCCCCAAGTCAAAGCGTTGCCGAATTGGTCAAAACGTCTTTGTTGTTACTTTAAGCTGACAAACTTGACACTTCATTAATGGTGCGCTAGTCAGAATAAAAAAGAGAAATTAGAATAGAAAGAAGGAAGAAACAGACTTCTGGAAGTTATCAGAATGCAATTTAAGAATTAGAAGAAAAAAAGAAAGTTTTGCCCGTCTGAGTGTGACCAATCAGCATTCACTGGGGTACCTGAGCACTAGGCCCTGACAACACAGCTAAACTCTGACTGACTGTTTTCGGTTATGATGTCGGTGTGCCGCGGTCCCTGCGCACAAGGCATATATAGCACTCATGGCACACCCAGTTTTATGCACCCACTTTGGCTTTAATAAAGGAATCCTGACTATAGCCTGTCAGTATCCTACGCCTGTTCTATTAAGTGCAAATGTGGGGCATTATTAGTTTGAATTTTGAAAGTGTTCCAAAACAGGGTCCAATTTTGTGGGGATCGACATGACAATTTGGTCTGCAAAGTGTCGTCTCCATTGTTCCTGGATATGTAAGTTTTAATTCCGCCTGGAAGGGCTAGGAGTTTTGTTAATGATTGTTTAAGTGTCTGCTCCCCCTAAGCTTAACACTCATTATTTGTGTTTACTTAATAGCTGGGTGAGATTCCCCATTAGAAGGTTAAGTTGGACAGCTCCCTTTTGAGTGATGCCAAAGAGGGAGCTTCAACTCTACTGGGGTAAGCAGTTTTTGCCAACTTAAGCAGATGTGGCTCTGGGATAGCAAAACAAAATACAACCTGACCAGGAAATGATTTGATCATAAAATTCCAACCTTCTATAGTAATATGTGATTAGACCATCAAAATATGTTATTTAATTTTCAAAAACTCTGATATGTTTGTGCACCTGTTTTTCCGCCATCGTTATCTCGTAGAGTTCCGCCGTTGACTTATTGAGGCACCCGGATAAGCCCATAAAAGGGGAATAATGGATAAAATGTTCTAAACACTCAAAGTCACCAGTACCAATGTACAATATAACACAGTGAGTAATCAATTGAATATCTTCCAACACCACAAGAAGATCTATGTACAAGAATGAGCTTTTTTCAGTTAGTTTTGTGGATTTAGAGGTTGGATAGATTTGCACAGCTGCTTATGTGAGGGCCAATCTGATATCTGGAAGACTTTGTTACAATAACTGAAGCTTATACAACCTGTACAGCAACGTAATTCTGTCTGTCTTCCTTTTTTCAGGCAGTGCGCACACACTATGAGGGTCTGGATGGGGGGGTTTGGTATTCACTATTCATTAAAAATTTAGCCCATTATTCATCTCATTAAAATTTTGGGTTATTCATTAAAATAAGACCAATTATTCATTAAAAGTAAGAAAGGTGGCAAAGAAATCTGATTATTCACTATTCATTAAATTTTTCGTCAATTCATTAAAAAATAGGATTATTCTTTAAATTTTAGGCCCTTATTATTCACTATTCATTATTTTTTTTGCCCATTATTCACTATTCATTATAAAAAGGGCCATTATTCACTAATCATTAAAAGTAAGTAAGGTTGCAAAGATCAGGAATCGATACAATCAAGTACCACACCTGACCCAGGATACCAATGGGAAAGTGACAAACTCACAGAAGACACCACAAACGAGAGCCAAGAGGTCAGCCCTTTCCCAGCAGGTGACCACAAAGCACATATAAACAGACGCGCACAAAACATAGCAAACACAAGACAGAACAAAAACATAAAAGATCCACAAAAGAAGTACCGCCTTGGAACGGTCAGTAAAATATTTTACTGGAGGGCTTAAACCGGTTTAACGGTGCCAACCTCACCCTTAATTCAGATGTGGATCAAGACACATAAATATTTGGTTTGCATGAAAGACCCCTAACTTATCAATGCATCATCTCCTAAACCCAATCCAGACCCTCCACTGTGTCCGAAGCTTCACAGTCTTCCGACAATCTACTGGAATGCTCCGTTGCAGCCTCTGCAGATAGTTTATTTAAATCGGAATGAGCTTTGGCTGTGCCGCCAGGTTCCCTTTCGATGGTTAAATCAGTGCTCGCATTTACGCTGAAATATTATCTAAATACGCAAGGAAAATCGTTGGTACGCAAAATAGACAAGTAGCCTGCGTACATGAGAGGCAAGATCACATGCAGTCGAGTTTCAACAAATTTAAGACAGCTCAATTGTCAAGACAGTTAAAACCCTAGAATATCCCACTGAACTTCAGTTAAATAAGGCAAATTCTTCTAATACTGAAGATCTGTTTTTGGACTTGAACTTGTCAATAACAAATAACAAATGGCATAGTTTCTTCTAAAATTTATGATAAACAGGATGATAGTAAATTTCTCATTTCTTGATGGCGATGTTCCTCGCTCTTCTTCCTATGGTGTATATATTTCTCAGCTTATTCGTTTTGCTAGAGTATGTTATAATGTTGATGACTTCAACAACAGAAACTTATTTTTAACTGCTAAGTTATTAAAACAAGGTTATAGATATCATAAAATTCGAAAAGCATTTTCTAAATTCTACCACAGACACTCAGAGTTAATTGTTTTAAAAATACAACATTTGGTTAAAACTCTTCTGCAACAAGGCATATCAGAACCTATATTTTATGTTGATTTAGTTTATAAATTCAAACGAATTGTTGGAAAACCTAATTTTAGTGATCAATTAAAAAAGATAGTAAAACGTTATATAAGGGTTGGATATAACTTGGATATCATGCGACAGTCTGCATGCCTAGTTTAAACCCAATCTTGGTTTATAGCTATGGTTTCCTCTTTAATTGCACGACGGTGGGTCAGGCCTCAGACTCTAAGACGGCTCTGACATAAAGGTTTAATCGGTGGGTTGCCAGGTGCCTGATACTTATATGTAGCTGGACCTACCGTGGCTCAACTTGCGGTTTTCTTTAGCTTTAACTAGCTGTGAGTCATGAGCCCTTTTCTTTGTTTCATCATGGTGTGTTAATTTGATTAGAGTGTTTCTCCATGAATCGATGATACATTGCATAAGTTAGATGGCCTCCATGCGACCTGAAAACTTACGGTAAAAAATGCATTGCCTCAAACTATTTTCGCGAATAGCTAGCAAATATTCTGCGATTATTCTTCACATGCAAATTAGGTCTGCGGCAAATACTTTGAGTTAACAGCCTGCGAATATTCAGCGAATATGTGGCAAACATGATTCAAGACAGAAAATTAAATATGCAGCGAATATCCTGCAAACATTCTGCAAATATGCGACAAACATGCATTTAAATCTGTAAATTAAATATGCAGCAAATATCCAGCACTCTTTTAGGGAATATTCTGCAAACATTTTAATTAAAAGTAAAAATAGCTGTTGCAATTATGTGGCAAACAATAATTGCAAATTTCCTGTGAACAAACAGCAATCAATTACGAAAGCTTGTTAAACTTAAATTGTCAAAATTTATCCATTTTGCACTGACCTCAGCAAGCAACACCATTCAAGAAAAATCAAAAGGTATCAAAACTCAAACATCAAAGGAAAAGAAAAACGCAAGAGAAGAGATTTCATGCCTTAAAAAGACTTCTCAACATGTTGTCATTTTTGCATACTGGCAATTGTGAAAGCCATTCAATTGAAGAGTTTTAAGGGGAGATAATTTTGAATCTATCTCCACAGTAAAAAAAATAAGATCTTTAGACTGAGAGCAATGTGAGTAGAAGTTCCTTAGACGAACTCTCCGCGAATACGTAAAAAGTTAAAGTCACTATAACAAATATACAGCGAACAGTATCCAGAACTAAGTTCTTATAGCGAATACCGGGCGAATAATACCTTGAGCTTGAAAAAAGTTTAAGTTTTTGCTGCGAATATGCAGTGATTATATGACAAGCTGCAAACATTCAGCCATCACTTTTTTGTCAGACCAACTTTGTTCACTGGGTATTCGCGAGGAGAAGTGAATATATAGCGAACAATTTAGGCCACTGGCTGGATATGGTTTACACCCCCCCCCAGCGGGAATTTTGAAGACTATATTTTTCTTGAAGCCCAATTTATTGAAAGTTTTTGCAACATGTTAGCCCTCTGACAATGGCAGCGTTCAGCTGTAACAGCCTGTTACATATGTTACCCTACAAAATATTTGATAATTAAAATTCTTTTTAAGACTTCAGAAAAATGGAAAAGATAAGATTTCCAAATTGGTTATATTTTCTAAATAAGCTATTACTGGGCCACAGATAATGACATTTGAAAACAAATATAGTCACCCCGGTGTAGAATATGTTACATTTTTTCATTGAACCCCTTTTAAAGGATAAATGCATCTAATATAGTTTGTCTTAAATTTTATTGAAACCAGTTTATGTTCATTAATTTGGTATCATATTAAAGAATTTTTATTTACCTTTCAAAACTGCAAGCATTACGTTTCTATCTTATATACTTTTTGAGTTATTAGATGATGAACATGGTACCCCCAATATCAGAGAAAAATGTAATTCTCCAGGCCTCGCGCTGGCTATAGACCCCACTTCTCCACAGGGGGAATTTCACACACTAAGATTTGTAGATACTACATTATATAAGCCACAAAATGAAATATATTAGTCCTCTGAGAGTGGCAGCGTTAGAGGGTAACATCATGTTACATACGTTACCCGCAAAACAACATTAAACTTTTTACTGATAATGTCTCCAACATGACATATTCACACTTTTTTGAAGTCTGGCACAGGTTTAAGAACTTCTTATAGCCCAGTTATATAATTTTAGCATTGATTTTATAAATGTCTTGAGTTTTTGCCGTTGTATATGTTACTTAGTGTTTCATATGTTATTTCTAAGTATCAGTATGGCAGTTATTGACTATATTTATTACATCCGTGAGTGAATATTGTAAATCTATAAGGCTGCTATTCAAATGAATTAAAGTTCCTTATCATGATGTCTTACACTATTTTAAAGCCCAGGTTACATACGTTACTCTCTGAATACCATTAAACATTCAAGATATGGTCTCCAACACGACCTGCTTGTACTTATTTGCATGCTGGCACAGGTTCATGTACTTCTTTTTACTCTGGCTTATCTGCAGAGGAAATAACTCAAAACATAAACTACCATAAACCCTCTTTTCTTTTATAGAGACATCAAATATTGTTGACATAATACTCATGGAAAGTTTGTAACATTCAGTGCAATGTGCAAGTAACAACTTAAAAGATCAAAGAAATCCATCAGGTAGAAGTTCTAGAGTAAATCTTCATATATTATCCAAGGGTTTTAAAGAATTTTCCTATACAACTTATTACTCCTCAATGAGATTTATCTTGCAAGGATTTAGCAATATGCCAGTTCTCTGGTATTGGCACCATTTCCCTGTAACAGCCAATTATATATATTACCGTAATACCCATCAACATCTTTGATAATTTTAATAAATGACATAACATCTGAAAAGTGACAACCATAAGGTAAGATTTCCAAATTGGCTATATCATCCAAGTAAGCTATTTTTGCATCACAGATATGGACCTTTGAAAACAAATGTGCACTCCAAAGTGTTACGTATGTTACTTTTTTTCATTATTCCTATATAAATGATTTATGAAACTAATATAGTTTGATATTTTTTTAATGTGAATGTGCTTACTTACTCATTTTGTATTAAAGAATGTTTATGTACCTTTTGGAAACTGCAAATATTAATGTTTCTATCTTTTATAAGGTTTGAGTTGTTGAGTTTAGAACATGGTAACCCCATATCACACAAAATGTGAAATATAATTCTGTGGCTCTTTTGTTAGGGTACAATCAATTTTTCTTTCACCCAGAGGCACTCGATTTCTTTCCCATTTATTTTCCACACATTTTGTCCATATCTGGAAAGCCTCACTTGTTTTCATGGGAAAGACTTGATAGTTCAATCTTTTTATGCACATCTTAAGGACAGAAAAGCAGGGTGGAGGTAAGCTCAAGTTCATGCCATTTGAAATAGTCAGTATATGTGTATGGCTTTGGTACTTTTTTCAGAAACATGTCGTACTGCAGCTTATTCACAATTACATAAATAGCACATGTTAGGGCTTCCTATCACTTATGAGTGCCTAGAGCAATTCTTTATTTGTTTCCTACCCTTCTTAGAATGTTGATGGACTAGTGGGGGAGGGGTTCTCTATCAGTTTGATAGGAATAACCTTTCCGTGGTACTAACACATCGGCACATTGGTAGTGTCACAATCTGTTGAACAGTGTATTACTGTAGATCTCTTCCCCCATATTCTGGCCAATGCTGTTGACATTCAGGAGGTGCACCTTTTGTTGCATACACCATTGTTGAACAAAACACCCAGGTTATCCTCTGCGATAATGTTTGTAAGACTTTATAGACTGCTGCTTATACCTTGTATATATGTATCAGTGACAAAACCAACATGCCCTGCCTTTAGTGCCTGATTGAATACTGGTGCCATCAGATCTATGAAGGTGACAGGAAAAGATATTATGCTCTTTAGTTACGGCATTAACATCAACGTTAAGTGCAGCACTACATGGCCAATCTAATGTTGGTTCAATGTGTGATTGCAAGCCATGCTGAAGTTTGGACTTGTCAGTTTTGGTGGAAATGCTATCAGGAGTTGACAGTGACCATGGTACAGGTCCCAGTAGGAACGACAGTGTCAACTCAAGGTCAACATTATGTCCAATAGAAAGAAGGTCATGCTTACCAAAGACGCTCCTTTAAGCTCTCATCTGGCTGTTTACGTTTTGTAAATTGGGCAATTTCTTCTTGCTTGACCTCGCAAGCATCAAAACTTTATTAGCTTGTAGTATTTTATGGGGGATGTGAAAGACAGATTTTTTTAACTAAAGTGAGTCAATGAAGTCTGCAACAGCCTTCCTGCCAATGTCATCAGCCTCAATAAGATCCTTAGCTGTGCCAGGCTTAGCATGCACACGGAAAGACAAAAAGTACAGTTCATTGTCTTCAAAACTAGAACTAAAAGGATTGGTGAAGCCTGAAACTGCCTCTAGTACTCATTCTACTTTGCATCTGAGCAGATTGAATATTTCATTTCAGTGCATTGAAGAGTTGTTTCAATATATTAAACTTTGATGTGATGAGTAATACACCACTCCATCTGTAGTACGAAGCGTAGTTCTAGTTGCTGAAGCCTATAATACCTCTTTATTGTTTGCATGATAGTTATATCAGAAGCATTTTCAAGCAAAGAACAAATGGTTGTGACACACTAAACTCATTTTGTTCGAGAAGTTCTTTGCATCTGCGATGTGTATCAAATTTATGAGTGTAATCAGTTACACAGGTACATATTGTGCGTAGTTGTTGTGATCGTTTGCAATGAACATTGGGAACAAGGCATACAGATAGAGATGACATGCAATTCAAAGTTGTTTTCCTTGTAGCCCTAATCAGTGTCAGCACCATCTGAATCATATCCATTTACCTTGCCCAGAACTGAGCTGTTTCCCAGTGGTCACCATAAATTAATAAGGAACTTCAATTTATTTCAGCCTTATAAATTTTTTAAATTCTCTGACAGACTGTATACATGTATAGTCAACAACTTCTATACAGATACTCAGAATAACTTATGTATCATTTGGTAACACACATAACAGTTAAAGGTCAAGGCATTTATTAAATGAATACTTGAAATAGGTAAACCTTGTTAAAAGAAGTACATAAACCTGTGCAAGCATGCAAATAAGTATAAACAGGGCTTGTTAGAGACATTAACTTAAATGTTTAATGCTATTTTGAAGGTAACATACATAACATGGACCTGAAAAATAGTGTAAGCGACCATAATAAAGAACTTTTAAATCTTTTAAGTAGCAGCCTTATAGATTTACTATATTCTGTGACAGATGTAATACACGTATAGTCATTAAATACCATACTGATACTCAGAAATAACGCAGGAAACACTAAGTAACATATACAACGGTAATTACTCAAGACATTTATAAAATTAATACTAAACATCATGTAACTGTGTTATAAGAAGTTCATAAACCTGTGTCAGCATGCAAATATGTATGAACATGTCATGGTTGAGACATTATCACAGACCTGAATCTATACTCCTAAAATCAGCTCCGAACCGTCTGCCCGGAAAACACATTAACTTTGATTTAATTGCTTTTTCTTGCAGTGGGCAAGGGAGTCTGAAATCAAACTTATAAGACAGTTCATAATTAAGTTATTTTTCATGCTTAGGTTAGATAGTTTATCTGTCATTTTGCTGTGTATAAACAGCACACTGAAATGCAAGACTTTTTGAGTTTGTTCAGAGCTATAGGTCAGTGGAAGATTTCGGGATAGATTTTAGTCTGATCAGGGACGTTTAATGCTATTTTGGGGGGTAACGTATATAACGTGCTGTTACACGTTAACTAGGGTGTTTCATTTTTTGGACTTTTTCTCTGATCACCTATATAATTAAACCAACTGTTCTCTAATATAAACAATATATCCAGACCAAATATCAGCTCAATCCATCAATGTTTGAACCTCCCCCTACCTGGTTGAATTTTTGACCCTACGGCCATCTGTATGCAATTTTCACTACAATAAGGGTATCATTTGGAACATATTCCACCAACATTCTTTTGTTGTAACTGTGCAATACCAATAATTTGAAGTTGTTTTAACTCATTTATGCCAATATTTTATCATAGAATACTGAATAAATGTAATGATTCAGTTAATTAACATTGTCAAAAAGGTGTGTTTTTCCTGAAAATTGAAGAAAAGATAATTTTGAATTGGTTTTCACATTTTCAAGCATTCAGGGAAAAAAGCAGAGGGCTCTTATCAGTCATCTGGTCTAAATCTTAACTGTTATGCTTTTGCTTTAGTACTTAATGATGTACATGTACTCATTTGATTGTAATTATAACAATACCATATATTTCAGATTGTTTAGTCTTAATGATGAGCTCTTGTGCAATACTGACTAATAGATATAAAGTGTTTGTTAAGTGAGACATCACTGTGTTATTTTGCATATGCCAAAAAGTAAGTGATAATGAGCAGGAAATGCCACGATCACACACTACAGACCAACCCATAGTACCGTGAGGAAGAGGCAAAGAACAGTGACAGGGAATCGAAATTCAGGAAACAATAAATGTAAAGCAACCAGCTCTCTCTCTCTCTTGGGCTAGCGCAATGATTACAAAGCTAGAAAGGACACAAAATTCTGCAAAACAAAAGAAGGACCTTTCACAAAACACCCACAAGGAATGGGACTCAGCATCAACAAATAGTCATCCAATAGGAATACAATCAAAGACTCCGAGAATCATCCAAACAGACTAATATATGGGAGAATACGATTGGTCCATCTTTAAGTGTAATTCCAGGCCATTCAACTTCCTCAGATCAATGTTCTCCACTAGCATGGAAAGATAAAGTTTGCAAACGACCAAGGAGCTGATGAGCAGCTCCTGATAACTGTAACATCACATACAGCATACAGTGTCTGGCAGCCGAGTAAGAAAAGTACTTTGATGAAGACCCTCAGTGTAAGGCACATGCAAACCCGTGAACAATATTATTCATATGTGTTAGGACACAGAAGCTTTTAACACTGGACAGAATCATGGCTCCACAACACTTTTCGAATATGAGCTTGGTAAAGGCATCAGGTGGCTAGCATGTTGTCATGGGGAGTTGCATATTCAACATTCTTGAAGCTCCTTGTTCTGTGACAGGTATGGGAACTTAACTGGGTCCTTTTTTTAATTCAATCTTTACAACTCTATCCATTAGCTACGTATATCTAACAAATACCATATTAATGAAACTCAGACAGTCTCTGGGCAGTTTGAAAGAAGTTCCCTCACTGACAAGTTGACCCACTACAGCTTAGACAGATATTGGCAAGAAGTTTCTTATAGCAAGAGCATTCATTAGATGTGCTTTCTGATAGCAAGAGCATTCATTAGATGTGCATAACTGCTTACAGCAGCACCTACCTGAAGATGACTTCGGAAGAGACGGCTACAGAGAACAGTGAAGTGAGAGTCTGTGTGGACAGGTTATTCGCCTGAGACTTTTAATGAGACTCTTGGTGCATTACACCATGCCAGATTTCTTGGCTCCTGCTTGTATATCATGAAGCTTGTTATGTTGTTGTTCAATTTAACACCCACAGGCCATCTCACACCAAACATGCTTACCAAAATGTATGACCATGATTATAGGACCAGGGTTCCTTCAACCCAGAGTTGGTTGCTGAGGCACCATGGTTGGACTTCGAGTTACATTGTATGGGAGCAGATGTGTACATACCATGACAATGATACTACAATTGTACGGGTAGTTAGACGGTCTCTTCTACAACACCTATGGTACCTTACTGAGTACCTTGTAGTCCCTGCCTTTTTAATGAGTCTGTGGTTCCTGGTTTGAAAGAAGTTATGGCTACACAGTACACAAGTTCATTTGTATCCTTCAATACCTGATGCTCTCAAGATCTCATGAGAGATCCATGGGGATGCTTCCCCTGAGCATGATGAGTATTTGGTTTTCATTTGGATGACTTGTAATATCAAAAATTACTCTTTGATGTCTTTGAATGTCACTATCACTCAACCAATCACTTTATAACTTTTAGAACAATACATTATTATATAAGCCATCATAAGTACATCATTAAGACAAAAATATCTTAGAAACATATGGTACAGTATTGTTATAATGATATCTGTAAAATCAAATTGGTACATCATTAGGTATTAAAAATATTACAGTTTAGATCATGACCAGATGACTCTGAAAGAGCCTTCTTCTGTCTTTTTTTCAATTTTCAGGAAAAACACACCTTTTTGACAATGTTAATTAACTGAATCATTACATTTATTCAGTATTTCTATTATAAAATATGGGCATAAATGAGTTAAAACAACTTCAAATTATTGGTATTGCACAGTTACAACAAAAGAATGTTGGTTGAATATGTTCCATATGATACCCTTATTGAAGAGAAAATTGCATACAGATGGCCGTAGGGTCAAAAATTCAACCAGGTAGGGGGAGGTTCAAACATTGATGGATTGAGCTGAAACTTGGTCTGGATATATTGTTTATACTAGAGAACAGTTGGTTTAATTATATAGGTGATCAGAGAAAAAGTCCAAAAAATGAAACACCCTAACGTTAACGCTGCCACTCTCAGAGGGCTAACATCTTTTATTTTGTGTCTTATATAATGTAGTTTCAGTAAAGCATAGTGTACAAAATTCCCCCTGGGGGGGGAGGGGGTCTATAGCCAGCTCAAGGCCTAATTACTGTGAACAATGCAGTTCGCAGAATATTCGCAGCATATTCATTAGATATTCGCACAAAGACAGCTTTTCTGTAAGGGTAAACTTACTTTTGATCCTAAATTGTGCAAGAGTCATTTGTCATCAAACAAAGCTCAAAACAGTCCTTTTAACATGGAATTCCAGAAAACAAACTGACTCTCATCTGCTTGCTATATCATCTCTTTCCCTCCTAAAACTTTATTTTACACACAGTGGTCACATGACATAGCTGCAATGTTGCGACAATATTGCCTCTAGCTGCAATGTTGCAGCTTTCAGAATATGCTTGCTCTGGCAGTAGCTGCCTGGCAGTAGCTGTAATATTGGCGCAATATTCAGAATATGCTCACTTTGGCAACAAATTCATATTGCAGCAATATTGCCGCATTATAAGCTTTACTTTTGCTCTTGGAAATCCCCTTTTCAGAATGAGTCTGTGACGTCACACAAGTGAAGAACCGGTGGGAATGTTCAATTGGCGAAATTTATTACATTCTTGGCGAAATTAGCTTACTCCACAATACTGTTGCTGGTAGTCTGTTTCAAACTGGTATTGTTCCGGAGAAGAAGCTGTTTTTGAAGCAGTCAGTGGCTGTAGAGTACTGTTGATATTTATGCAAATGGGATTTTCTTGTCCTTGAACTTGTTGGTGTCAATTAGTCTAAAGGTGGAATGTCGATCAAACCGTGTAGCATCTTGAAGAGTATAGTCAGCTGCAGCTTTGAATGTCTTATTTCATGGGTTTCCCATTGTTATAAAACTTGAGTACAATCTCAGACTCAAAATAAAGCGTAATGATTGGCTGTTTGCAGACATGTGTCCGCATGCAGCCAATCATTGCGCTTTATTTTGACACTGCTTGTATTTCTGTATCTTCTTGTAACAAAACATGCTGCTCTCCATTGTACCATTTCAACCTGATGTTTTAAAGTAAGGAAAAAGGCAAAGATCAGGAATCGATACAATCAAGCACCACACCTGAACCAGGATACCAATGGGAAAGTGACAACTTCACAATTAGACATCACAAACGAGAGCCAAGAGGTCAGCCCTTTCCCAGCAGGTGACCACAAGGCACATATAAACAGACGTGCACGCAAGCATAACGAAAACAAGACAGAATAACATAAATGAGCCACAAAAGAAGCACCAGTGCACCTTGGAATGCTCAGTAAAATATTTTACTGGATCGAGGGCTTAAACCAGTTTCACAGTGCACCAGACTCACCCTTAGTTCAGATGTGGATCAAGACACATAGATGTTTGATTTGCATGAAAGACCCCTAACTTATCAATGCATCATCTCCTTGAACATATAAATCAAGACATAAGAAGTAGATAGATAAAGTAAAGATAAGGACTCAACAGTAAATAAAACTGAATACCAGAGCAAAAGAAATCCAACAGGTAAACCCGGGTGGGCCCGTCAACAGCAGAAGTATCAGGCCCCTACCGTCACATCAATAGATAAGTCTTTAAGTCGGAACCATCATAGAGTCTGAAGTCCAACCCACCGGCGTGCAATTAAAGCGGAAAGCGAAGTTGCCAACAGTGATTGGGTTGACCATCAAGCATGCAGTCTGTTGCAATACATTAATGTTATAGCCAATCTTTTTATAATGGGAAATTATTTCAATGAACTGCCCTGAAAAATTGTAAAAGCCAACAATCTTCTTCAATTTATACACCAAGTCACCATAGAATTCAGGTTCCGAAAGTCCTTGGCGCAAGAGAGATTTAAGTCCAATATGGAATTTAGATATCAAATTCTAGTATTGTCTAAAATTTAGAAAAGGTTTTGGGAAGTTTATGATATCGATAGCCTTGTTTAAGAAGTTTCTGAGTTAACAATTTGTTTTGAGTGTTGAAGTCAGCAACATGGCTAGATGCTCTAGCACAACGAATGAGTTGAGAGATATAGACTCCATAAGATGTAGAGCAAGGAACATTACCATCTAAAAGTGGGAAATTGACAATTTCAAAATCAAAGTCGTCACATTTATCATAAATTATGGTAGAAACATGTTTTACATAGGCTTATTTAGTGAAAAAACATGAAAAAATCTTCTTGTCTGAAATCATATGGCCTAGAGTCTTGATAATTGGTATGTAAGCATCACCTGGTGGACCTTTTTTTATCAGAATTTTATGAAACTTTGTCACATTGTTTAATACCATGATGTCTTCATCAAGTTTGATAATGTTCTATATGGCGCCATGGTTTAAGGAGTTATTGCCCTTAGTTTATGAAAAATTGTCGGTTGAAACGACGTCTGCTCCCTAAGATGAATAGTTTTGATTATAATTCTATGAAACTTGGTCACATTATTAAGTACCATAATGTCTTCAAGTTTCAGAATGGCCCATACCACATCAATCCTTCAGGAGTTATTGCCCTTTGTTAATGAAAATTACCTATTTATGCGAATTTGGCAATAGCGGGGGCATCCATGTATAAAAAAACAGTAATTCACAGATTTAGAAAAAAAGAGAATACTAGGCGAGTGTCTTTTGATATCAAGTTTACCATGCTCGGCTTTGAGAACGCATGTTGAATTGCTCGGCAAGCCTCGCGATGTCAACAAGCGTTCTCAAAGCCTTGCCTGGTAAACTTGATATCAAAAGACACTCGCCTAGTATTCTCTTTTTTTTCTAAATCTGTGTATTACTGTTTGTTTTCTTTTCCAGAACTGCCAAATGAAGAACAGGTGGTGTTTGATTTAGAGAATTAAGATGTATGGTCATACACTTCTCAGATGTTTGCGTCTTCCACTCAGGAACAGGGCAGAGTTCTGTTTGTCTCCCTCCTATTTTACACCCTCTGTGGCATCAAGGACAAAACCCAGTGGAATTTTTCTGAGGATTTTGGACTGTAGAGGTTATGGCTCATGGAATCACACACTGTCATGTGGCAGGCAGTCACTTTTGGCACCCATGGGTGGGACCACAGGTAACACTAGCTTTTTTTCCCACACTAATAGAGTTTCGGCATCCTTTGTGCATCCTTCCATCTCAAACTATATCTATGTATCCACCAATCAGATTCGTCAACTGAGATACCATTCAGAATCAATATCCTAGGATTGTCTTCAGAATCAACTCATTATACGATTGAGTTACTGCCGTTCACTTAGGCCAGAATTTTTTTATCAGTTGTTTAATTTTTTTTCAGATCTAGGGTCGGGGGGATGAAAAAAAATAAAAAAGCTCTGAAAATGACCAGTTGACTGGTCATTTTCAGAGCTTTTTTTTTTTTTGCTTTTAGAGCTTTTTATATTGAAATCTATCCAGAAAAAACAGTAAAATTAGTAAGGTTAACCAACTGCCTGTATTAAATCTTTTAATATTTCATCATTTTCCTAAAAATCTGGACAGGACAATCACTTTTAACAGTGCCACTCTAAAAATAAACAGACAAAACCTCAAAAATGTATTATTTTTTTCAATGAAACAAATAATAATAAGAGTCTGCAGATAAAATATAAAAATAATTTTAGAAATTAAATTTTATTTTATTTCTACTTTCCGGAAAATTACAGTAGGAGGGTTTGTAAATTAACTAATAAAAAAAATTCTGGCCTTAGTACATAAATTCAAGAAATCAACTTACACATGTCAGAAACTTGTTTTCTGCACAATTTTTAAAAAAAAACGTTTTAAAAGACATTAGACCTGCCTTAAAGCATAGCATTTCAAATAATGTATTGAAGTATATGAGCTGCGCCATGAGATTTCCAACAATGTGGTATGTACGACCAGCAAAGGCTCAGACCAGCTTGCCCATAAGCGCAGTCTGATCAGAGCCTTTGCTCGTCGCTTGAATATTCTATGACTGTTAAGGTACGGACCGAACAGCATTTGATGTTTCTAGGCTTAATAGGAGGTTGCACAGGCTCGTCTGAGTCTATTCATGTCAAAATGCCATATTGTTGGAAATCACATGTCAATGCTCTATTATACTTAAATACATTATTTGAAATGCTATATTAGACGGATGGCTGAGAATGGGTTTGCTCCCCCCCCACCCCCCCCCCCCCCCCCCCTAGGGAATTTTGGAGACATATCCTTTCTTGTAGAGAATTGAAAACCGAGTCTTTTAAGAAATGTTTGCACTCTGTGCTCCGGGGCGTTAGTCTGTAAGAGCCTGTAACATACGTTACTTTATCAAATTAAGAAAAAGTAAATTGAAAGTTTGGGCTACAAATTAAACACATTAAAATATTTATTTTTTAAAATCATTCATACAGTCCGCATACTGGATATCTTAACTACGTATGACAGCCTTTTGAACAAAATTGCGGCTTCCTAAGGTGTCATATGCGTTACATAAATCAGATAACCCATTAAAATTTGCAAGTGTGGCTAGTATCATTTACATTCACAATTTCTCTGTGTGTTTTGCAAAATGTTTTTAACCATGTCTGACTAGCTTATGCAATTGGCTAACAGAAAAATTAAAGTTTGTTTCCCTAGCTTAAACAGTTTTTCTAGAATAAGCAATTAAACAACCCTACCCCTACCCAGTTTTAAGGTGAAATGTTTGGTGTTAAAACTAAAGTAAAAATAGATAAAAAATATTTGCAGTTGATGAATATGTTTCATTGTTTGGGATTTATTTGCTTTATGAAAAGACTCATAAATCTGCAAGTTTGTTGCAAGAAATTTTAAAATCAGAGGCTGTAACATATGTTACCTGATGTAATAAATGGGCAAGCTCATTGTCTTTAAACAAGATATGCCTAAAAATGTTTTAATCTCCTCAAAGGAATTTCGCAGACACATTCCTTCTTATAGCACAACTCAAGCTGCATCGAATAAGGGATGTTTGCATTCTCTATGTTTGGGCGTTTGTCTGAAACAGCATGTTACATGCGTTACTATATCAAATAAAGGAAATGTAGCTTGAAAGTTAGAGCTAAAATTGTGAAAAAACACGCAGCTGCTGGATATCTTACATTGTTTAGGGATTTTTAGCTGGCTCGTATGATAAAGACTTATAGATCTGCTAGTTGTCATCAAGTTTTAAAGATCAGAGAGTGTTACATGTGTTAGCATGATAAGTAAAATCATCAAACAGTATTTTGACATCAAGCTGAGTGAGAGCGTGCTCCATCCAAATCCCCTTTGGAATTCTGCAGACATATTACAGCTTATGTAACCATTCAAGGTGCATTTAATAAGAAATGTTTGCACTCTGTAAGTCGGGGCGTTAGCCTGTAACAGTTTGTTACATATGTTACTATATCAATTTGAGAATAAGAAATTTGAATGTTTGAGCTACAGAAAGAAGACATTAAAATTATCTAATAAATTTACAGTCTTATAGTCTGCATACTGGATGTCTTTACTACATATGGAAGCTGTTTGACATTTATACGGCTATCTGTGGTGTTATGTGCGTTACATGAACCTATTTATAATTTAAAAGCTATAATTGAGGCTATCGTCATTTAGTTAAACAACTACTATGACTTGGTTTCAAACTGTTTTATTAGATTTTACAAACATATACTCAATTGATGAATAGGAAATACCAAGTTTGCTTTTCTATCTTAAATATATTGTCTTATAGGAGCTAATACACAGCCCTACTCCCAGTTTTACAGAGAAGCAAATTTTGTTATTACCGTTTAAGTAAAACACATGAAAGCGATTGCAGCGTGTGGATATTTTACATTTTTTTAGTCTGTCTTGCGCATATATCTGCAAGATGTCATTAAGTTTAATATCAGGACACTTAATGTGTACTTTTAATAGAAGTCTTTGGTGCCAAAACACTAGAAATTATATTCATTTCGGATTATCAAGCCCATGGACTGTTGTTACAGATTTTATCAATGACCTTTTGGACACATTTCCTAATACTGTGCATATAATGCTAAATATAGAGCCACAAATAGAAAAGGTAGTTTAACATTTGTACAAGACAATACAATAAATGAAATGGTCCAAACTAATTCTCATCGATTTAACACTCATGTTAAACATTTGTCGTTGTCTGCTTCTGTGGTAATCATTATAATCATACGCCTCCTTGCAACTAGTAGAATCATCACACAATATTTCAATCATTTACTGTTGTACAATTTTTACCACCAGTCCACTCAAAATTGATGAGCCATTATTAACTTTCCAATTTTGCCATTCATGGCTTGGAACATTCAGAAACTGATATGAATTCCTAATAGTTGGCTCTTTGAGTATGTGTTTCAAGTGATACTCTGCAAGTAGGAGAAAGACTAAAGCTTTACAAGGAGGAAAATTATGCCATTAAAAGCAATGAGAACCTGGACTGATGTACCTTGATATTTCTGTGATAAAGAATCATATCTTAGCTGGTTAACTTTTATAAATGTAGCCTTTCCATACATGCAACACACATATTTTCATCTAATAATGTCTCTGCACTTATTATCTTTCTCCAAGCATTCAAAAACTTATTTGAAGTCTTAGTACTTCTGAAGTGCTGAAACTAGATGTATCACAGCAGGTATAGCAATGAAGTGCAGGATGAACAGAGCGCAAATTAGACCCTTTCAATTTAATGATTCACTAAGTTTCTAAGATAAGAGCGCTTATTAAAGGATGTAACATATATAACTCGTCATAATAAATGAGCAAGGGCATTGTTGTGACATCCTTTTTGATTTCACAGTCAGAGGCTAGTGTTACCGATTTCAGTGTTTTCAATGGATCATGAAATGAGGCACCTTATCAACTTGTTTACTCTGTATAAATCTTCCAAAGAGCATAATATAAAACTACTGGTTACCCATAGTCCACTTTCCTTCTTTTGAATGCAACAGCTAATGATATGGCTGCAAAAACTGAGAAATCATAGGTTTCACATTACATTATTTTAAGGCTTGCTTCAATGTACTGACATAAAAAAACAACCAGCTGCAAACATAATTGCTGGCAATGTCCAACTTCATATTCTTTCTCTTATACCAGATAACTTTCAAGGTGTAACAGAAATTGTTTCAGACGGTCTGCCAAAACCATCAAGAGTCAACATCGTAACTAGAGAAAAATTATAAAGTCCTTTAGGCGCAGCAAAATACTATTGAGTTAAGACCTGAGGACTTACGCACCAAAGGACTGGATGGGTTCCAAATGATGCAAATGATGCAAAAAAGCAGCCTATCAAATTTCTGTTTGACCAATGTCAGAAATCTTAAAGTATTCTTATAGGTACATGGTAGAGACATAGCTTTTGCAAAATCAAAGCAAAGTTATCATTTGACTAGCATGGATGCAGAGGCATCTGCAGTAAGATTGCTCTTGCCACTTCACAGGAAGAGACATATATCAGAGTCATACTCCATTGTAAGCATATAAGTGAAATGGCATTAAACCCATATTTAATCAGATGTTTGATCCCATGACACTGACATGCTGTTTCTGCTTTTGAAGAATGCTAAGGATTCAATTTATTGCTGAGTCAGTTTGTTTGACGCTGGCACTGGCCACACATACAAAGAAAATTATGTCTTTTGATGGCAAAAGAGGAGGATCACACGAAATGCTTATAAGTAATGTTTGTCACAATTACCAATTTTTGAAAAGTAATCTTAATTAATGTAACACATATAACACCATAGGAAGCAGTATATTTGTTAAAAACACTTTCTTATGTATCAAAGGTATTCAGCATGCAAACTACATGAATAATTCAAATAAATAGATAGTTTTTTGCCTTCTTTCTGTTTCTCAGACTTTCAATTCATTTATTCTTAAATAGATATGGTAACATACGTATCATACCATTACAGGCTAACCCCCTTGTTAATAGAGTGCAAACATCTCTAATTTGATGCAGCTTGAACTGTTTTTTAAGGTTGGATATGTCTGCACAATTCCCAAAGGGGTGGAGAGGAACAGGATTGTACTCAGTTTGCAGTCCTAATACTATGCCATGATTCTACTGGTTGTGATGAAATGAGTGATTATTTTGCCATAGAAGCAGACACAATGATAGACATTGTGAAGGTGACTTGAATAAAGATTGTTTTTGAATAATTATATTTAATAGGAACATTTATTAAATTGTGTCATTTCAATGAGAACTATTATTTTCTATCTATATGTCTATATATTTTAATATTATAGGCATTAGGAAATATGTGATAAAAAAGATTATATATAACATCTGTAACACAATTCCATGGGCTTGTTATCAGCAATGACTATAATTACTAAGACTAAGGCACCAGAGGCTAGAGATTAATAGGAAAACATGTGATAAATAGTATTTTTTCTGAAATATCATCTCTTACTTCCAAGACAATTTCCTTGCTTATTCATTATGCCATGTAACATATGTCACATACTTAAATAAGTGCTCTGATCCTGATGTCAAACTTGCAAATGTATGTTTCTTTATTGCATTAGCAAGACAGTGCCAAAAATGTAAGATATCCACGAGCGTCAAATATTTTCATATATTTTTCTTCAATAATAGATACCAAAATTGGATACTTAAAATTGGGGGTAGAGTTGTTTAATAGCTCATATAAAACAATATATTTGAGATTGAAAAGCAAACTTTGTTTTTTCTATTAGTCGAATAAGTATTTTAGTAAACTAAGATTAAAAAATCTTGTAAAACTGCACAAATCGTCTGTAAAATTAAAGATGTTAGTCACGATTTTAACTTTCAAAGGGAAATTTAATCTATGTAACGCATATAACACCATTGAAGGCTGTAATTTTGTTTAAAATGCTGCTTTTATGTAGCTTAGGCATCCAGCATGCAAACTACATAAGAAATTTGAATAATTAGATGGTTTAATGTCTTCTTTCTGTAGCTCAAACTTTCATTTTGATTTTTCCTTAGTTTGTTACAGTAACATATGTAACAGGCTGTCAGAGACTAACACCCCGGAGCACAGAGTGCAAACATCTCTTAAAAGATGCGGCTTGAAATTTTCTTCAAGATAGGATATGTCTGCAAAATTCCCTAGGGGGGGGGGGGGGGGGAGCAGGACCTTTTTTAGCTTGAAGTCTATATGCTTTAAAGCCAGGCATGAGAAAGTTCAGGATTGATCAGGATTTCCTGATTGAGCACTGGCATATGATTTATATAATGCCAGTTGTTTTTGCTGAAATTTATTTTTGAACACAGTTAAACTCAATTTTAGATATAAATTAAGCATAAACTGACTGCTTTCTATTGATATTTTGTGAGTTTAAACCTTCAATAAGTGATTTAAAAATTGCTTTTCTCCATTTTGGAGTCAACCGACATATTTTCCTGATTGAGAATGGCTGACTAGCTGTTCTCATCCCTGAAAGCAGGTCAAATGTCTTTTAAAATGTTTTTAAAAAATTGTGCAGAAAACACGTTTCTGACGTGTATGTTGATTTGTTGAGTTTATTTACTAAGTCAACGGCAGTAGCATAATGTGTTAAGAATGTTCAAAATGGGTACCTAAAAGTACTATTCCTGAAAAATGGGGCATAACAAACTTTGTACCAACAAAAGACATAGGTCCACCTAAATTTGCATTTATTTCCTAATTTCCTTACCAATCAATTTAAACATGTGACTTGGGTGCTCAAAAGAACCGTCTCATTGAGTCGGTTCTTTTGAGTTCCCACAACATATGTTTTGGTTGAGAAACAAGAAAATAATATTCAAATACGCACCCTTATCTGAAGGCCTGAAAAAAAAAATTGATAACTCCTGTAAATATCATATATCTTATCTCATGTTTTGCAGTATTTGCTTATGTCTCGATTCTAAAAAAAATTTAACATTAATTACCAACCCCTTTATATGATACATGATACAAAAAGTAAAGAAGGCAAAGACCGGAAATCCATACAATAAAGTACCAAACATTAACTGAGACACTATATGTGAAAGTGACAAAAACACAAGGAAACAGCATTCACAAGAGAGCCAAGAGTTCCCAGCAGGTGATCACAAGGCTGCAAGGAACAGATAAGACGGTATTATAAAGATAAACGTGAAATATAAATAACAAAAATGATTCAGAAAAGAAGCAATGCCTTGGAACGGTTTGTACAAAAATTCACTGTAGGGCTTTAAACATAATTAACGGCGCCAACCTCACCCTTAATTCTGACGCGGTTTAAGACACATAGATGATTGGTTCTTATGAAAGATCCCTAGCTTATCGATGCATCATCTAGTACATACAAATCAAAATATAAAAAGGAGAAAAAACAGAGTCCTCAACATTACATAAAAACTGAATACCTGAGTAAAAGAAATCCAACAATTAACCCTGGTGGGCCTGACCTAAGACATTACATCAGGCCCCTACACTCCCAATCTACAGATAAGTCTTTAAGTTGGAACCATTATAGAGTCTAAGGTCCGACCTGCCGGCGTGCAATTAAAGAGGAAAGCAAAGTTGTCCACTGTGATTGGGTTGACCACCAAGTATGCAGTCTGTTGCTAAGACATTGTATTAAGTGGATGAAATCCCGTATATCTTTCAATCTTTGAAACTGAAGCATTATGTCCGTATGAACATAATTTTGAGTGTAAAATTGTGAATATGTTTTGTTCCCCAGTTTTAACATTTAGTTTGGTGCTAAAAAGAACTGTCTCATTGAGACGCTTCTTTTGAGTACCTAAAACGTGTGTTTGAAAATTGGTATGAATATTTCAAGCACTTTTATCTAGAGGTACGATATCTATAATTATTATTTTTTTTTATGTATATAAAGTGTGCCTGTGTGTATGTAGGTTTGAAAGTGCTCCATGCTGCTTGTATTATTTTGTAAACATGTAAATCATCTTTGTACTTTATACTTGTATTCTTTTTTGGCAGTAGTTTATTGAGGGCCTCATGGAAGATTAGCTTTTTTTTTCCGCTAAATGTATTACCCTCTGAAAATAAAGACTATTATTTATTATTAGTACATTAATGTTATAACCAATCTTTTTATAATGAGAAATTATTTTAATAAACTGCGCTGAAAAATTATTTGTGCCAACAATTTTCTTTAATTTATACACTAAGTCGCCATAAGACTCTGGCTCTGAAAGTCCCTGGCGCTAGAGAGATTTAAGTCCCACATGGAATTTAGATATCAAATCATAGTATCGGCGATAAAATTTAGATTTATTTTGCGATGTTTATGATGCATGTACCGATAGCCTTGTTTAGGAAGTTTCTGAGTTAAAATCTTATTGAAAGATTTAATACAGACTCTTGGTTTACTTTAATAGTTAAACTGTTTGTTCGGAAGATATAAAAAAAAAAAGCTCTGAAAATGGAAAAAAAGCTCCTGAGCAGAAGGCTCATGGGTGAGCAAATAGTATACCAGTCACTCGGGCTTCCCTCTGTCTGTCGTCCGTCGTCCGTCTGTCAACATTTCCTAAAATCTTCTCCTCTGAAACCACTGGGCCAATTAAACTCAAATTTCATATGGAGACTCATTAGGAAGCGGGAACGAAAGTTTGTTCAAAATGGTCCTGGTCACATGACCAAGATGGCCACCATGCTCATATATGGTAAAAACCCTTTAAAAATCTTCTTCACCAGAACCAGCAGACTGATGACCTTGAGACTTGGTATGTAGCATTTGGGGTGTTGGGCCTACCAAGTTTGTTCAAATAATGATCCTAGGTTGACCTTGTCCTACTTTACGTCAAGGTTAAATTTGCTTCCTAATGCATTTAAATGGGATTTTTTTTTGGAAAGTTGATTTTTTGAATACAGTTCAAGCCAAAGTGATTATTCTTACTTGATATGGTAAAACTAATGAGACAATGGCTTCAAAGGTTAAGGTTGATCTTTGCCCTTTCATCCAAGGTCGCTCATATTGTGGTACCATCAATATATTCAAACATAGTTTTCTCACAAACCATTGGCCCAATTGAACTCAAATTTCATGTGAAGACTCCTCATGATAAGTTAGTCAAAATTTATACAAAAATATTTTGTTCACATGACAAAGATGGCTGCCATGCCCATATATGGTAAAAACCTTTTAAAAATCTTCTCCAGAACCAGAAGGCCAATGACCTTGAGACTTGGTATGTAGCATTGGGGATGTGGGCTTACCAAGATTGTTAAAAATGATGATCCTGGGTTTACCTTGACCTACTTATTGTCCAGGTCAAGTTTGCTTCCTAATGCATTTGAATTGGATTTTTTTTTTTGAAAAGTTGATTTTTTGAATACTGTGGAAGCCAAAGTCCTTATTCTCACTTGAAATGTTCAATCTAGTGTCTATAAATAAGTTTCAAAGGTCAAGGTTGACCTTTGACCTTTCAGCCAAGCTCCCTCATATTGGAGTCCCATCAACATATTAAAACATAGTTTTCTCAGAAACCTTGGCCAATATTGAAACCAAATTTCATATGACAACTCCTTATGATAGGTTAGCTAAAACTTATACAAAAATTGTTATGGACACATGACTAACATGGCCACCACGCTCATATATGGAAACAACTCTTTAAATCTCTTCTCTGGAACCAAAAGGCCATTGGCTTTGGGACTTGGTATGTAGCATTGGTGATATGGGCCCTACCTTGTTTGCATAAATGATGAATCTAGGTTGACCTTGACCTACTTTATGGCAAGGTCAAGTTAGATTCCTAAAATGTATTTATATGGAGAAAATCTTAAAATGTTCATTTTTCTATAACTGTTTAAGCCAAATTCATAATAGTTAAATCTATTGAGACAATGGATTTATTTTAAGTACCAAATGTCAAGCTAACCTGTCAGTGTTTTTTCTCTGTTTTAGGGGAATGGTGGCGGGGCCTTTCAAAAGGGGAAAATTAGCGTGCGTAGGGGCAAAAAGGGGAAAACTATTAACTTAACACAATAGCATCTTTTATTGAAACATTTGCAGTTAAAAATGAAAGTGTTATATCTTTTGACAGACTTATGGTACAACACAGCCAAACTGGATCCATGTTTTCCATTCTATTTATTAAATAGAATGAAAAAAATGGATCCAGTTAAGTTTGGCTGTATTGTACCATAAGTCTGTTAAAGGATACAACACTGTAGTTTTTAACTTTTATTTAGCTAATTAAATCCATTCAGTGCACTGTGGGTCAGTTGTTCAAAACATTTAACCAAACAATGCTTGTTAACTAACGAATCCCCCTTAACTTTTGTGCCACATTTGTTCAAAACATTTATCCTAAATGATTTGTTAAAACATGTCATTTTTGAAAAATGTTTTGAACCAAAGTCCAACGGTCGCAGACAAATTAGGTTGATCGACTGATTTGTTTGACTCAACACATGTCGCCAAAGAGACTGAGTCAATCCCCAAATCCTTGTCACAAACATCAAAGTCACTGGTAAAGGCCTTCAGGGAAGCCTGCTTAAACATTAAGTTGACTCTTCTTGATCCCTGCGCCGCTGATTTATTAATTTTCTTCACGTAACAACACTTATTGTGCAACATTTTGTTCGCGAAGTCACGATTGGAACTTCTCCCTTAGACGCTCTTTAGAAAACCGCATGAAAGCGTCTATCAATCACCAAGGGACTCACAAATTCACAACATGGCTAATGCACGGAACAAATTTATACGCACTTCCGACTCGCTGTCGTCACATTTTGCCGATTTTTTTTTTGAATACTTCATTTTGAGGGGAATTTTCTTTCAAAATAGGGGAAAAAAACATACTTTTTGGCGAGGGGAATGGGGCCGAATTTCGGCCCCAAACAGCAGAAAAAAAACACTGCCTGTGAACTTTTATCCAAAGCCACTCATTTTGACTGCCACACAACTATCTTAACATCTTTTTCTCAGAAATCACTGGGCTGTTTGATGGATTATTCATTAGTTGACCAAAATGGCTGCAACCCCCATATATGGTAAATTAAAATTTGTTCCATTATAAGCTGTAGTTGACCTTGACCTATATTAACATTATTAAGGAGATAAGGTGGGCACCTCAGGACCTTTAGGTCCTCTTGTTTCCCGTCGCCCGACCCTAAATCTGAAAAAAAAATCTTGTAAATCAACTAAAAGAAAACTATGGTAGATATTCGAAGATTTTTTAAGGAGCGCAGTGGCTCAGTGGTAGAGTGCTTGACTCGAGACCGAGGGGCCGCGGGTTCAAGCCTAAGTTACTGACATCGCTGTGTTGTGTCCTTGAGCAAGAATATTAATCCTAGCTTAGTACTGGTTCAACCCAGGAAGACCTGTCACTTTATAACTGAAAGATTGTTGACACACTATAGGACCCTGACCATATACAATGTTTTTTTCCGAGCAATAATGGCAGACAATATAAACATGCCTGTAGTAGTTGCTCCAACAGAAGGTAATATTAAAAGCTTTTATGATTTTTTTTTTTATGTTCATACTCGGCTATGTTTTAGGGAAAAGGTTATTTTAGGGTTTTAGCGTCTTGATTAAAAAAATAATGGTTAGAGTTGCGCAGATCAGTTTCAAGTTGCATGAACATGTGGATTGCTCACCATTTGAATCGAGGACACATTTTATAAAAACATTCAAAACATGGAACTTAACATAATGATCAGCTTCCTTTGCATGAGAGAGTATGATATTCAAGGCAGCAATGTTTATGTGAAACTTTTATATGGTAGTAAATGTTTACTTACAGAAAAAACAACAAGTTAGTCCACTGTACTCATAACAAAAAGTCCCAAGATCTGGTCAAAAATTTCGAAGAAGGTCACAAGCCATTGAACGGGTATTATGTTCAAAATTTTGAACGGGTAGTCCAAGTGATGTAAATCTGGCAGGCCATGCACGTGCACTTGGCAAGAATTAGACGCAACACCACAAAGTATGTGTGGAGCTACCTAGCAGGAAGCGTGTTCTGCACACACAAAATGCTTATCACAACCATGTTCAGTAATATCAAGGTAATAACGAGGCTTCTGCATAATGGTCTTGGATAAGTTATTGGTCTAAACAATCTCTCTCTGTCTGTCTGTCTGTCTGTCTCTCTGTGTCTCTCTTTCTCTCTCAACTTTAAAGCAAATCAGATTCATTATCTTTTCTTTATCAGGATAAAAGCTGTGATGAGTGGACACCATTTGAGGTATGGTCGCGAAAATGATGAAAATATAGCCTTTGAATTTTTTTAGACTACCCCACACTTAATTCACAGTTGCAGCATCTGTATGAGTTGTGTTTAACGATTAATGTGAAAACAAGTAGCCACAGTTCCAGGTATGGTAACATTCACTTCAAAACTTGTTTTCTTTTCTTCTTTATTAATCGGGTAGGGTCGTCATCTCATTGGACTGTCATTATAACATTTTAGAGTACAGTTGAACCTCGATGGCTTGAACTCGAGTTTGACCCATTGATGGGTTTTATGTGATATCTATACCTATAGTCCATGAGCTACTAAGCATTGTGCTTCTCAGGGTGAATTTAGTAAACATATAATTCTTAAAGCTTATCATCTAACGAACTTTTTGAAACATGTTAGCCCTCTGGAGGTTGGTGCGTTTGGGTGTTATAGCGTGTTAATTACGTCACCCAAAATGTGTAATAAAGGCTGCTAAGGTAGTGCAAGATCGATTCAAATTGGCTAAACAGTCATGTAATATGCAAGAACAGTTTATTCCCAGCATATATCGATGTTTTTCAAAGTAGTTTAGGCCCATTTTGGCGTCACTTACGTTACACTTTTACTACACCTTTTTAAAATCATTGATATTTTGTTAAATAGTTTCAATTATGAACTTTTCAAAAAGTCTTTTCAACTTTTCAGTCTTGCCTGAGCCTTCATTTCTTGATATTGCTATCAGTACCAAATCAAATGTGTTGGCTCATTCGATTTATAATTTATGTTGCTAGTTATAATATTGATTCGAAATATGCAAAGGATTAATAGGGTTATTATATGATTTAACTCAAGGTAAAACGCTGGTCAGATTCTACATTTATTAAACTAACATCATTCTATTTACAAAATAACTTTGGCCATGAAGAACCAACCCAGATATGAATGACAGCCAACATTGGCTCAGCTAGTATGATTGCAGACCTTTGAGCCCAGTACATGCTGTTCAGAGGATAATAAGGTGCATCATGGCAAAGTACATGCGGTCTGGCATAGCACAAGCCACTACATAGGATTCCAGCTGACTTTGACCCTGCACATGGTGGACCTGCACAGCCACGAATATCTGAAGAGATAGCTGACTGATACAGTTAGAGTCACCAAGGTCGCCAGGCTGGGTCTGCCCTAGCATCTAGTGGAGCACTATGTCAGAGTATGAGCCTGCAAGTCAGGGCGGTGGACTGTCCATGCCGCACAGGAGCTGGTCTGTGTTGGACTTGGTCCAGCCAATTGTGTCTGCGGACCCCTAACTGAAACAGGTTAATCAGACAGACAGCTTGAAGGCTTAAAGGGTGTAAGTACAAGCAGGCAAGTTAGGGTGGTGGACTGTCCATGCAGCACAGGAGCTGGTCTGTGTTGGACTTGGTCCAGCCAATTGTGTCTGCGGACCCCTAACTGAAACAGGTTAATCAGACAGACAGCTTGAAGGCTTAAAGGGTGTAAGTACAAGCAGTCAAGTCAGGGTGGTGGACTGTCCATGCCGCACAGGAGCTGGTCTATGTTGGACTTGGTCCAGCCAATTGTGTCTGCGGACCCCTAACTGAGAAAGGGGTTGGTGGTGGGTATCAAAATGCACCCCTGCAAACAGCTAGCAAGCAAAATGTCAACTGAGCCCAGATTTTGTCTGGGACAGCTGATGATGCATAAATTCTATAAATAACAATTTGTCATAGAGACATAATGTCAAATGCACACCCTATTACCTAGGGCTGCAGAATAGTTACAAGTATCATATAAACTATATTTATTCCTCAATAAATAACAATTTATATGATTTAACTCAAGGTAAAACGCTGGTCAGATTCTACATTTATTAAACTAACATCATTTTATTTACAAAATAACTTTGGCCATGAAGAACCAACCCAGATATGAATGACAGCCAACATTGGCTCAGCTAGTACCCTTCTCTCAGAATTACATGTAAAAATCAGTTTACATGTAATTTCATCTCATTTTACATGTTATTACGTGTAATTACATGTAATGTTACTGATTTGACATGTAAGTAACATGAAGTTACACGTAAAATGAGAATTACATGTAAAGACATGTAAAACTCAACAGGTTTTTACATGTAATTACATGTAAAAGTGAGACTTAGGAAACTTTTATATGGCAAAATATGTAAAAAGTTGGACTTAGCCAAAAAAAGAATCTGTAAAATGAACAACCTCAAGACTTAGAAAGTTTTTATCTGTAAAAATGTGTAAAAGTTCATACTTAGTTTTATATTTGAAAATATGAGAACTTAGATTTTCCCCAACTCACCAAACTGCCTAATACAAATTAGACTGTTATAATATATTGTTGATTTTTTTTTACGAACACCATTGCAAATGCTATTAAGCCATCAAAATACCATGATTTACATTTAATTAATCAATTAAACAGTCTAAACCTACAAGGATGACCATTTTTATTGTTTGTACTATTCATGAGGTTATTTGTTTTAGATTTAAAATTTAATTAATGTTCAATATATTTAAATAATCTACCATGAAAATACCATTAAAAGTAGTTGAAAGTAATGGCTGACCATGAATGTGATGGCATCTGATATTCAATGGGTCCATAACCTCTTGTTTAATGCCCATTATTAAAATATTTCTATGTAAATCCATATCCAAGTCTGAACAGGAAAATAATGGCCAATGGAAACATGATCCTGAAAATTCATGGCCATAAAAATGTAAATTCCATTCTATATACATGTACCATTATATATAATTTGAGGCCATCAAACTAGCATAGGTAGACATTTCATAAGGCCATTGTTTCTGATTTTAAGCCATTAAAATGCCATGAAATCACATTGGATCGCTCATTCAAAAACTAAACTAATGAAAATGGTCATTTTCATTGTTTATAAATTATTTATGGGGTTTATATATACAATGTAGCCATTAGTTCAAAAGATATAGTGCAGACACGGCTTTCTCACAGAGTTATATGACACTAGTAACCTTGAAAATTAAGTAAAGGTCACAAAAATTTAATCATGTCCTCTCAATGATGTTTCTGTGCGAGTTTAGTCAAAATTCTGGCCAATGGTTCAGAAGGTACAATGCAGACAAGACGTTTTCATAGTTATATGACCCTGGTGACCTTGAAAATTAGATCAAGGTCACCAATTTCTAATTAATTCTTAAGATCCTCCCAGTGGTGTATCTGTGCCAGTTTGGTCAAAACCTGGCCATTAATTTAGAAGAAAGAGTGCAGACAAGGCTTTTTCCTAGTCATATTTGACCATGGTGACCAAGAAAATTAGGTCAAAGTCACCAAAATCTAATCATTTCTAAAAGTCGTTCCAATGATGTTTCTGTGCCAGTTTGGTCAAAATCAGGCCATTGCTTCAGAAGATAGAGCACAGGCAATGTTTTCATAGATATATGACCCTAGTTACCTTGAAAACTAGATCAAGGTCACCAGTTTCTGATCATTTTTATCATTCTCCCAATGGTGTATCTGTGTCAAGTTGGTCAAAACCTGGCCATGAGTATAGAAGAAAAGATGCAGCCAAGGCTTTTTCATAGACATAAATGACCATGTTAACCTTGAAAACTGAGTCATGCATGGTCACCAAAAGCTAATAGTTTTATAAAGTCCTCCCATTGATCGATGAATCCGTGGCAGTTTGGTCAAAATCTGGTCATTGCTTCAGTTCTGAGAGTGCAGACAATGTTTTTTCAAAGAACTTTATATGACCCTGGTATCATTCAACATTAGGTCAAGGTCACCAAGATCTTATCATTTCCTTAAAGCCATCACAATGATGTATCTGTGTCAGCTTGGTCAAAATATGCCAAATATGGCCATTGGTTGAGGATATAAAATCCAAGTTTTTTTTATGGTTGTATGACCTTGATAATGACCCTGGTGACCTTAAAAATCGGTAAAGATCACTTATCTGAAATTAGATCAACTGCTCCAGCTAATGTCTGAACTTTCATGGTCATAAAAAAAAAATCTTGAAAAGCAAGCATTTGCCAGGAGGTACATTTTCGGAAGAATTTATGTATCAATGTTAAAAGGGCTGGGGCCAGTCTAAATTTGAAAGTAAGGAATAGAGCCAAGATGCGCACAAATCATCCCTTTGTATGATACATAACTTTTATATAGTATCGTCTCAATGTTCCTAAAGTAAACAATGCGTGTTTTACCAGTGCCATTTTTTTTTTCAAAAAGAAATACTTGTTGGTATTGCGTCCCTTGGCGGAAGTGAGGTCGCTTCAGCTTTTGTTTCAATTTTCGAAATTTTCTCAAAACATGTGCGTCAGGAAATAAGTTGCAACGATCATCCTGCACTTGCGAAGCCTCGTTAGTATAGCTGTCCATTGATGAACCTATTGTGTAAGTATTTCCTTTTATTTACTTTTATGCACAGTATCGAACCTTTGTGTATCAAACAAAAAAATCGGTCGTCATTTCAAGAAAGTTTGCTGCACTGTTTCCTATTGCCCAAAATTGTTATTTCCTTCCACAATCTATTCCATTATGTGTTTAATTTAGTTTGTAAAACGAGAGAACAATGTTTTTAAACTTAACTTTACTTTTCTCCATTAATTGTGATGTTTTTGTTCTGGAATTGAGGAAATCTCGACAGGTTCCCCACCCACTAGGCTTGCATTACGGAGAAAATAATTAGTTGTATTTTAGGAGCCTGAGTTTTAAAAATAATAAGCATGATATTTTGATTAAATAAAAGCAATGAATGTCTTACTACAAGAAAGCAGCAACCTAAATATTTTTGTAAGGCAATTAATTTTGGCAGATTGAAAGATTACCTATTCACCATATCTACATTAATTGCTGGTTCCCTGTCTACAGGTGGTCAGTAATGTAAATACAGGTAACCAGAACCCCCCCATTTCCAGGTATTGGGGGGGTACTGGTTACCTGACCACCTGTAAAGCGGGAACCAGCAATTAATGTAGATATGGTGAATTAGTTCTGGAACCATAACGTAGTTTGTAAGTTTGTTCTAGACTCAAACTACGTTATGGTTTTTAATGCATGATAGAATGAAAATTAAGTCACGTATTTTAATCCATGCAATTCCAGCTTGCGTGTACTGCTGTGCACTTCTGGCAATTAGTAGTCATGAAGAAAAATGTTGAAATATTTGAAATACAATAAGTATGTCGTATATTGACACTTACGATGTGTTAAAGAGTGAAAAAACAAAAGTGTTTTGTAAACAGAGAGATGTTGTTGTCCGACATCATGGCGTGTGGTTCCCAGTGTTATCAACATCAGTATAGGAGGCAGGGTACCAAACTTGACATATATTGGGGTATAACTAAACACCGGAAGGAACGTTCCTTACGCGGAAGAATGCTCCTTGTTACTCTTCAGCATGGCTTAACCTCCACATTGGACAGCGGTGTACAGACAGACATGATTGTCTTGGAATTTTCTAAAGCTTTTGACAGAGTTCCAAACATTCAGTTTACCCGGGAAGCTACACCACGATGGCATCAGGGGATACCCAACAGTAGATCAAAATACTTCCTTTTTCTGCAGAACCCAGTGTGGCTGTTGAGAGTTGTTTTTCAGAAAGTGTGCCCGTCTTTAGGGGGTGGGGGGGGGGGTGGTCCTGTATGTGTCAGTACTAGGGCCCTTGCTATTTCTGCTATTTATTCTGTACATTTGTATGTGCCAGATACTCCAAATACCTCTAGGAGAGTATTTACTATTACGCTGCATTGAGTGCGCACTGAAATGGCAATGAACTTTTTAGTCAAAATAATCAGAATATAACATGAAAGGACAATCAAGAAAGATGTGTAAATAAATTGACCAAACGTAAATTTTGGAATTTGAACTATATTTCGAACTATAATTAATTATTGTTGGAAAGGGGGGAGGGCATGCTGTGAGACTAACACGACAAAAAAATTTAGATGATAATATGCGTGAATGATTGATGATAGATGATTAGTGTCATTAACTACCTCCAGACAATCTCATATCCAGACATGTTAGTTTGCAGATGACTGCATAATATATGGACCGTTATATGAGCATTGACATTATGTCGTCCTACAGCAAGACCTTGATGCTTTGGCAGAGTGGGAATCCAAGTCGGGCATGGAATTCCATCCTCAGAAATGCAGTGTCCTGAGTGTATCAAGATCCAGACCCCCTTCAGACCCCCCTCCCACAAGCTAATAGGACACATCATGAATACTGAAGATGCAACAAAGTACCTGGGTGTCGACTTCCAGGCTACCGTTTCTTGGAAGACACTCATAGAAAGTATCTCCAAGAAGCCCAACAGCATGCACAGGGTCTTAAGACGCAGCCACAGGTCTTGTGGTGAGGATTAAAAAGCAAATACCTACTTCAGCATAGTCAGCTTGAACTTTGAATACTGCTTGTTTGTTTGGACCCAGCACAAGAAGTGTCAGATTCGGAAATTAGAGATAAATCAAAGAACAGCTGCCTGGTACACAACAAACCGAAACAGGAACACCAGCAGCCTGCCATCAATTCTCGAGCTTCTCCAGTGGGAATCTTTCGATTCCAGGCGTTACAAAATTCAACTGATACAGACAGATAGTATAATGTGTCCTTATCATATGTACAAGGGAGTATGCAGGTTTATTTGTGTTGTTATTGCTTCTTTGGCTTTTATGTAGTGGTTTTGGATGTATTTTCTTATATTGTCTTTAAATGCTCAACAGTTGGCCAGGCCTTTATAATGACGATTGTGGCATAAAACTTTCATGGTAGCCGATGACTATTCTGCTGCTGCACCAGTGCCTGTCTGTGATATTCTTTTGAAAATTGGCGCCATTATGTGCAGAGCTCTCGGAAACGCAGAATTACGCGTATTGGTACGCACGTTTTTTCCCTGGGACGCATGTTTATCGCTAGGCGAGAGTTCTGCGTACGCATGTTTTTTAGTCGGCACGCGCTAAAAATCCAGTAGCTGACAGATAAATAAACACGGGAGATCAGAAGCCCTTTGATATTATCGATCGCGACACGCTTTTCGAGTGCGGGTCCTGTCTCTGTTGACCAATCGTAGGACTCGGTCTGCAGTATAGCAATTCTGACAGGTGATTGACAGGATTACCGATGCGGGACAGTGTGATTATTACGATGTGATTATTAAAGTAATCTACTTCGAGAAGCAATTAAATAAGGATTATCAGATAATTGTTTGAAACAGATGCGCTACTGATTTACCGTTAATTAAAGGGGAAAAAAACTAATAGGGTATGTAAACAACATCGGACTACCGACTTCCGAACAAATTTATTTGCACTCGTTTGCGATTTGAGCAACATTAATATGGAGAAAAAATAATAAGTTTACGGATTTGCATTTCGTCATTCGTTCATTGCTACGGCAAGCAAAAGAGTCTGAAAATTGTTGAAAAAAACCAAAAAAAAAACCAGAAAAAACGGTACAGCGGTGAGCCGTATACGGTAACGTCCGACTGACAAAAGTTCCAAATGAAGCTACACTACAAGCCGTGCGATGAAATATATCATCGGTTCAAGCCGATTGTCTAGATGAATAAACACAAACAAATCTTTTCAGCAAGTAAAATCGTTCATTCTAAATGTTAAAGGGCTAAGTAATGTCAGTCTATTCATTGCAATCGCCGTAGACACTAGCGAGATGCGTTTTTATAAGAAAAAGGACTTCCATCTGCATAAGATAATACAAAACAGAGGACTTCTGTCTGTCTGTCTGTCTGTCTGCCTGCCTGCCTGCCTGCCTGCATGTCTGTCTGTCTGTCTTGTTAATGAATAAAACAAGTACAAACAGTTTAATATTTTATTTTGATAAGGCCAAACAAAAAAATGTGTGGGTGAGGTTACATGAAAAAATAAAGCAAATTATTAACTTTTATATTAAGTAGGAACAATCCATTAATGCTTAAAGGTTTAAATTCAGTCAATCTAAAAATTATTCAAATGTATCACTTCCGGCTAAAATGGAAAAGATATACGGTATGCACAAATTGGTGGGACTCCAACTTTTTTGAATGGGACTCCCACTTTTGCCAGTGGGACTCCTACTTTTTGCCATTTGGGAGTCCTGAACTCCTGTTTTCAAAATCCTAGTGAGAGCTCTGATGTGATTTTGTGACTTTTACTTATGGTGTGATATTTTTATTTTCTATGATTTGAATTTACCATTGAATCGATTGAAAATAAATTTATGCAAGGTAAGTACCATGCTTATTCCCAATTTTAACGCAATCTGTCCACACATTATTAAATTACATAACATATATAGTAAGTATTGCATTAGCTGTGGTCTGGAGTGCATTTTATCTCCATCAGGTCTGGTACTTGATTGTATCTATCTGATCTTTGGATTATTCTTTACCTTTCCTTTAGCTGCAATCAAATACCTATTCATGCAGATATAAGTTATTACTTACACACCTGAATGCTTGTAAGTAACAAATGCTGTGTTCTAAAACACGCATGGCAATCAATAAAGTAAGGATGGCTAGGAATGGAATGGTAACAGATGTCAGTCATATAACAGAGCAATGCAGCATATCATATTTCCATATGCCTTATTAGGTAGGTAGGTGGTGGATGGGTATATAGGTAGGTGGATGGGTGAATGGGTAGGTAGGTAGGTTGACCGGTAGGAAGGTATCTAGACCTGCATGTAGGTGGGTAGATCTGTATGTAGGAAGGTAGATATTCCTGTAGGTAGATAGGCAGACTTGAAGGTACGTAGGTAAATAGATAGATAGGTAGGAGGTACAGATAGATAGGTTTGTACATAGACCTGTAGGTAAATAGGAAGGTAGACCTGTAGGTAGTCAGACCCGTAGGTAGGTAGGTAGGCCTGTGGGTAGGTAGACCTGTGGGTAGGTAGGTCGGTAGGTAGATTGGGTTATGCAGCCCTTTGAAAATTCGTGGAAGAACAATTTCGGTATTTAGTATAACCCTAACAACCTCTTTCTCAAAATCATGACCGGCCATTCAAAACGTCTACAGAATATGTAAACATTAGATTGAGGTTGAATAAAACCGATCAGGTGAGTTTTTTCCACAAAACATTCCTAGCGGCGTAAAGATAAGCATCTAAGGAACATTTCTATATAATTTTTATAAGGCTACGTCATAAACTGAAGTGAAAATTGAGTCCACTCTAATCAATTAGAATTTTGAACAAAATGTGCACATAAATATTACGCCGTAGAATGTGTCAAAACCAAAAATGACATTCGGAGGCGTAATCTTACACCTAATTACCTATCTGTAATTTCAATAACAAGTTGGGCTATGAAAAACATTCTGCAGGAGCAAAGGCATATGGAAGTATCTGTTTGAGTTTCAAAATAAAAGTTAAGCTTTATAAAGGCAAGAACAAGTATAAAAAACAGCATTGTGAAGTAAATGTGATCACTTAATTAATTAATTAAATAAAATGTTTTTAATATTGAGTGAGGATATTTCACTTGAAAGAGTCTGGAGAAAACGTATCTGGAGAAAGCGTGGTAGCTCAGTGGTTAGGCACTTGCCTCTGGTGCTAGAGGTCCCAGGTTCGATCCCCGCTAGCGGCGAGGAAAATTTCGGTGTCCGAACACGCTTTCCCTAGTGTCATTTGCAGGGATGACACTGGATAAGTGCATCGTCCTTCGTATCGGGACGTTAACTGGATGTCCCCTGTGCAGGGAGAGTCACCCCTTGTGCAGGTTAAAGAACCCTACGGTAATTTCGATATGGTAACTTGTAGGCTTTCATCGTGCACCCGGAGTGTACAAAGTACACCTGCCGATAATACTCGAAAAAGGGTCTGGCAGTATATAGAGAAAGAAAAGAAAGAAAATATGATATGTCGAATATGGATAATTTTGTATTAATTCAAATATCATATCGAAAGATTTGACTGATACGCAGACCTAGGGAAAACCTATCGTATGATATAGCGAATATTAATAATTTTGTATCAATACAAATATCGTATCGAAAGATTTGACTGATAAGCAGCCCTATTACGCTACAGTATTTTGGTGTATCTCAATCGAAACATGAAAAACAAACGATGTTGATCTAAATATAATCCTTTTTTCTTTCTAAATTTAAAATGTGCTTGCATGTTTCCTTCAGAATAATTACACATGACATGTACACGAGAAAAAGCTGTGTAAACTGATTGAAGTATTGCCAACATGACGTTTTGCATATCTGTGACTTACGCTGTGAAATAAAAATCACATCTGGGTTGTAATTGTTTTGTTGAGCCTGCTCATGCATAATGTTTAGGTAACTTCTCATTCTGTAGACACAGTCAGTTCATTAAAACATTATTAAACATAAATCATGTTTTTGCTATTTTCTGCATTTAAAAAGCAGTTATTTGAAAACATACGCCAATGGGCGTAGACAGTATTTATAGGAGAACGAACATGACGAAAATATAGTGTTTTTTTTACTGAAGTTTAAAATTTTGGCCAGGTACATTGGTAAACTAAAATGCTTTAATAGGAAACAGGTTGTTATGGGGTTCAAAAGCTGAAAGCTGGTTTATTAGTTATTCATATTGTTGGGTCCTTCTCTTTTCAGTGAGAAAATATTAAATGATAACGAATATCAATCATTTTGTATAGATATTCTTATTGTTACGAAAAAATGATCGATACCCAGCACTAGTGTAGACCCAAATCTGACTTTTCCTGTAGGAACAATTTGAGCTGGGTCCATACTGTTGACCTCATTAGGTTACCTAAATAAGCCGCAACATGAGATTTCCACTATTGTGGTATGTGCGACCAGTAAAGGCTCAGACCAGCCTGCACATATGTGCAGTCTGATCAAGAGCCTTTGCTAGTCAATTAAATATTCCATGACTGTTAAGCTACTGACCGAACATCATTTGGAATTTCTATAGGCTTAAAAGGAGGCTGCACACGCTCATCTGAGTCTACACTTGTCAAAATGCCACATTGTTGGAAATCTCATGTCATGGCTCATTAAATTTAAATTATGATTGTCAATGATGTACAGCAGACAACTTAAGCAGATGACATTTTGAGTTTTTTTGCTGGCGCTTTTAGGGTTGATAGACAAGGTCTTTAGACACACATGAAATATTTTTTTCAGGGCATGAAAATGGATATTGCTAGACTGATAGTGACACCATCCTACCCAGCCTAAAACAATTTCCGAAACAAGCGCAAATGCCTATAAAGTCATCAGGTGAAGTGATACTAGAAGTGAACCGTCCTTGTTTGTGTAAACTAAACTTAACAATGTGAGTACAAAATAATTGTCATATTGTTTTACACTATTTGCCTGCGTACATCACACACCTATTAAATGCACAACGGTCTTTTGAGCCAAATCCGCAGGGAAGTCTTGCTTAGAACTCGGTGTAAGACACACATCAGTTTAAGAGCTGTAGGTTCGCCAGAAGATGCTCAACCCTTTTCATTCTGACTGATTTTCCAATCATGCACTTTATAGAATATAGAATTGCCCATTTTGTATTTGAAGGGGTCACAGGTAGATTTTTCAAAATTACGAATATGGTGTATTTTTGCCATGAAGATTTGGTTTTGTCTTTGCACAACAGTGCAGACCCTGATGAAATGTTAATTGTAGTTGCGGGGGAGTGCAGTGGTAGAGTGCTTGACTCGAGACTGAGGGATTGCAGGTTCGGCTTTGCCGGCGGCACTGTGTTGTATCCTTTAGCAAGACACAATAATCCCTGCTTAGTACTTGTTCAACCCAGGAAAAATTGTTGAGTGGGACATAAAGAATCAAGTCAAACAAATCAAATCATTGTAGTTGCATTTCATTATGGTCTTCACTGTTTACCAAAGAATCTGGATATATTAATAGTTTTAGATTTTTATGCCTGCTTTTTTCTCTAATTTTGAACTCCATAGAAACCAAAGTCCATCCGTCGTCTGTTTCATTTCTGGTAAAGTTTTGTATCTGCTCCTAAACTGTTGGACGTACATGTAGCAGCTTCAACTTTACAGGTGCAAATAGGAAAGGTGTATTTGACGGTTGCCTGGGCAACAATTTGTGTGACCTTGGCCTCAAGGTCAAAAGTTAAATAATGTATTTTCTTGTCCATGCAAAACACTTGGACCTAGCAACTTCAAACTTTGCAGGTGCATAGGTTACATGATGTACTGGACAACATTTCATGTGACCCTTCTCTTCACTGTTTACCAAAGAATCTGGATATATTGATAGTTTTAGATTTTTATGCCTGCTTTTTTCTCTAATTTTGAACTCCATAGAAACCAAAGTCCATCCGTCGTCTGTTTCATTTCTGGTAAAGTTTTGTATCTGCTCCTAAACTGTTGGACGTACATGTAGCAGCTTCAACTTTACAGGTGCAAATAGGAAAGGTGTATTTGACGGTTGCCTGGGCAACAATTTGTGTGACCTTGGCCTCAAGGTCAAAAGTTAAATAATGTATTTTCTTGTCCATGCAAAACACTTGGACCTAGCAACTTCAAACTTTGCAGGTGCATAGGTTACATGATGTACTGGACAACATTTCATGTGACCCTTCAGCAGGTATTTGCAGTCAAGTCTTAAAAGCAATGTTTTCAAATTTTTTGTATGGAAGATTTATTTTGTCATGAATTAATTTCTGTTTTACTGAAAAATGGCTCAGTACAATGTGAAAAGAGATTTAATGTCATGAGAACAACATTGTCTCAGATCAGATTATGTATCCACATAATTTTATCAGAGCCATTGTTTGCTGTCTGGATACTGCCTATTCATTTTTTTAAACTAGCCTTTGGCTAGCCAGGCCTATGTAGTAAAGTTAGTAAAGGCTTGTTTTTTATTTTTCAGCTTTTAACCATGTTCACAGATCCTATTTAATAGAAGAGTATACTACATGTACATTTATTTGTCGGTGCTTCCAAAGATCTATTCACATGTTATAACCTATCAGTCCGGGAAAGGTACCATTCCTTAGCTATCTGCTAAATCCTAATGCTGGTTTGTACAAAGATGCAGCGCTTTTTGGCTAAATGGAACATCTTACACTCTGCTACAAGACCATAAACTCTGCTGTTAGACACCATCTCATGAACTGTGCACTACATCCAGGTACAAGAAAAGACCTAACAAGAGTTAGACAGTGTTAAGAAACTTCACAAGTTTGAATATTTGTGTTTCTATAGATCTACCTAATGAAGCTGATTTGAATGCACCTTACAATTTGCACAATGATAGATTATAGAAGACTCTGACACTTACAGGCTGCTGTACAGAATCATTGTGCTTTCTACACATGGGTGAAAGTTTAAAATTTCCAAAATCCTAAATTTTGAAAATCCACCTCAAAATGTACAAACAGAGCTCGCACAGACCTGGAAAAGTTCTTGAATTTGACCTTGGTCCTGGAAAATTCCTGGAATTTTAAAAAAGTGCCTTTTGTCCTGGAATTGTCCTTGAATTTTGTAAAATCTTGAAAATATGAATTAGTCCTTGAAAAATATAAAATACGAGTCCTTTCGGATTTATGGGATGCGCAAAATTTTTTTCTGAAAATCGCCCAAAACTGAGTGAAAATCACTAGATACACGTCCAATAGCAAGGTGTGACTCCTATTCTATTCAATTTGTGCGATAGTCCCGTTTTTTATCACCGGAATCAGGATCAAAGAAAACAAGCCTTTTCACTTCGATGTTTTCGGCTGAAAAAAGTGCATTTTTTGCGTTGTTTAATACAAAATTGGGAAGAAATTGAGTCCTTGAAAAAGGAAAAAGCCCTGGAATAGTCCTGGAATTCTGTTTTCCCATTTCCGTACAAACCCTGTACAAACTATCAACATTTTTTTTAAAATTCAAATTCAGAAAATTTGAAATCTAAGTAAGGAAACTATTACAATCTGTTGAATTCTGCATTTTAGGCTGACTTTCAAGATAAAGTCAGCCTCAAAATTCTGAATTCAGGAATAATCTTGAAAACTTTCACCCATGGATGTCTTCAAAGAAAACCCAGAAAGTGCTGTGTAATTGTATAGAGAAGAGCAATGACAATCTTTTTTTGTGTTTTAATGGGACAAAGATAAATTTTTAGTAGACTAAGTAAGGCCTCTAAATCAAGCATGTAATGAAAAATTACTTGTTTTATTTTCAACCAAAACATATGGTGTGGGTATGCAAAAGAATCGTTTCAATCGACCGTTCTTTTCAGCACCCAAAACAAATGTTAAAATTGATGGCAAAGAAAATATTTTCAAATATTACACTCCAACTTTTTGTTTATCAGATCCTAGCACTATTACATGTAGCTATTTAATAAATTATGATTAATGTTTAACCATGTTAAGTCTTTAAATACAGCCTCATTTTGCAACAGTATTAATTTAGTAACCCTTTGAATGCTAATTGCTCCTAAATGTGTACTTTGGCTTTACAGTGAAGACCCAGATGAAATGCTGCATTATGCAGTTTTTCATCAGGGTCTTATCAATACTATTTGCTAAAACAGAAACAATCTTCAGAGAAAGAAGTGTAGCTAAATTAATATTATACATTGCAGGGATAATGTTGGGATGGACCAGCTCAAACCATTTTGTGAAAAAAAAGTAAATGTTTAGCCAATTTGGCCCCATATATAAGCTATTCAAATATATCCATAGTTTTGCTCTAAGGTGCATATACCTGTAAAGGATTGTTCATTCAGTTTTATAAAGGGCCCATTAAAATTTTAATGGGAAATGGATTATCAGCCCATTTATAGGGCCTAGCTTTATCATTTTTGCCATTTATGGGCCAACAATACCCCTGCATTATATGTATAATATTCTAAAAACATATTTAGGCGTACAATTGAAATTGTATGTGTACTCTACATGTAAAATTTTGATTTTACATGTAAAATCTGTGCTTTGAGCATTTTCTATTCTATGTGTAGAATTTTAATTTTACATGTAAAATGCTACATTCTTATTTTACGCGTAAAATTCTGTGGGTTAAGCTTTAATATTTACACGTAAATTCCACATGTAGAATTTTAACTTTACATGTAAAAACTCTACATGTAGAATTAAAATTTACGCGTAAAACCCAACATGTCAGTTCAAGAATTTGTAATAGCAGACATTTATTTACGTGTAAAAATCATGTTTCTTTAGAGCTTACATGTAAAGACGCGTTATTACATGTAAATTTTTAAATGTTGAAGTCTTCTCTCCTTTTTGTTTAAATTTTTTCTACACGTAAGAACCTGTAAACTTCAGTCCGAATACTCCACGTAAATATTATTACATGTAAAAACATGTAAATTACGCGTTATAACATGTAGTTCTGAGGGAAGGGTATGATTGCAGACCTTTAAGCCCAGTAAATGCTGTTCAGAGGATAATAAGGTGCAGCATGGCAAAGTACATGCGGTCTGGCATAGCGCAAGTCACTACATAGGATTCCAGCTGACTTTGACCCTGCACATGGTGGACCTGCACAGCCACGAATATCTGAAGAGATAGCTGACTGATACAGTTAGAGTCACCAAGGTCGCCAGGCTGGGTCTGCCCTAGCATCTAGTGGAGAACTATGTCAGAGTATGAGCCTGCAAGTCAGGGTGGTGGACTGTCCATGCCGCACAGGAGCTGGTCTGTGTTGGACTTGGTCCAGCTAATTGTGTCTGCGGACCCCTAACTGAAACAGGTTAATCAGACAGACAGCTTGAAGGCTTAAAGGGTGTAAGTACAAGCAAGCAAGTCAGGGTGGTGGACTGTCCATGCCGCACAGGAGCTGGTCTGTGTTGGACTTGGTCCAGCCAATTGTGTCTGCGGACCCCTAACTGAAACAGGTTCATCAGACGTGCATGATTCGGATCCTGCAATGTGGAGGAAATGAGTTGATTTCAGATAGAAATTAAATTCCCCCAAAATGAAGACAATGTGGATAGAAAGATGTTCACATTTGGTTGGTTTCCCCACAAATTAATTAGTAAGAATGAAAGGACACCCTGTTCAACACTTGGTAATTGCTGGTAGTACATGTCATAACATCTTATAAGTAAATATAAACATCCCTATAAGTGCAGGCAAAATGTCAATGTAATTCAAGTCAGGGAATTAAAATTCCATAGTACATATCCCTGACAGGTTGTCAACATAAAGGTTGATTAATCCTTTGCTTGCTAGCTTGCTGATAAACTTGCGAACAGTTTTAAGATTCAGAACAGGCCACACAGAGCATCTGGCTGGTCTGGATCCAACTGTTTGACACTAATGATTTCCTTGTAAAGTTTTAAAATTTTAAGAAACTGCAGCAGACGACCACACAAAATTGTAAAACTGTTTTTACTGTCATTCACTTAAATGTTACCACACAGCAAGCAAGCACATAACAAAACAAAACTGAAAACAAAAACAACAAAAACTCCAGAATAATCAACACAAAAAAATTAATGTGCTAATGGCTGACTGAAGTCCTGGAGCAGAGCCAAAACCCTTCACAAGAAGCACCGAAGATTGGCTTAGGCAGGTGCCTATCCAACACAGTTGCATAAATGAATTGCTACTAGCACAGTGCAGCTTCTTAGGTGCACAGTGCAGCTTCTAAGGTATTTGAAAAACAGATTTACTGAAAACAGGTGCCTCCTATGACAGGGCAGACTGTAACTCAGTCAGAAGAGCCATCCGAGCTGACCGGATAACTTGTTTAGGTGTTTGACATATCAACATTGTCTTTTGCTACCCATGTTCAGATAAGTTTAAAATGCCTGGAGATTGTAAGTTCATATTGACCTAGCATTAGTTGACTCAAAGTTCTTTAAGAAAAATATTTTACTACGACGTCACTACGGGAAAAAAACAGAGATAAAAACCCTTTTTGGAAAAACTCTGGAAACCGTGTCCATAGGATAGCCTTATACATGTGGTATTAATACCATGCTAACGTCGTAAGAATGATGGACCTCATTCTACATTGAATATAAAAACAAGATGGAATCACATCAGCGTCAGAGGTCACAGATCAGACGTCAATGTGCTAACCTCTTGAAAGCTCATACTTAACACAGTGTAAGAACATGTAAGAACCGCTTTTTGGAGCCACATTCTGCGGCTATATAAAGCATGAATATTGCTGTTCAAGAATCATTGGATTCTCAACCACAGAGTCCTAAACAAATTACAGGTAACCACTGAGAAGTCTTATAGTAGACATAACTAAGGTCATGTAAGTCGTGTTCATGCCGTGGACAGCGAAGGAGTCAGTAGTGGTGGCAGCACTGTCTGGATTTCTCAGTTATTTATTAATTAGAACATATGAATGCCATGATGTTATGCAGAACATCAGCAAAGCTGCCTTTGAACGATCTTGCAACAACAACATAATGATAATAATAACAATAAAAGTGTAATGCTAGCAGGTTGAGCACAAACCATGGGTTGCAGTCAACCCCGAGTTAAGAGAAGGCTAGGTCACAGCTGGTATCCTATACAGGTTCTACATATTCAAGAAAAAGTTAAGATAGCATGATATTATTAAGAAAATTGTCAGATCTCAAAATACTCCTAAGCCGTTATTATGCAACTACAAGAGCGTACATGCACTAATCATGGAAACATCTCCATACATTTCTTAGTGTTAGCTCAGCTAGACTGATAACTGAGCTGTGCAAAAAAAAAACAAAAAAACAAACAAACAAATACTGACACTGTAGAACATGCAACTAAATGACCTTGATTCTGCACTAGCTGGCCCTGCAAGCCATGAGAGTTGGAAGAGACTGCTGACTGATCCAGTAATATCAGCAAGGGTTTGCTCTAGTATTTAGTAGAGCACTAATGCCAGAAATTGTGCCAGCAAGTCAGAGTGGTGGACATGGACTCCAGCCACAGGAGTAGGAAGTAGACATGGTCCGGCCAAGAGTCTGAAGAGACCCCTAACTGATACAGGTTGACCCAGCAGACCGCATGGAAAGCTTAAAGGTGAGTAGGTACCTGTATGTCCATCTGTACCTTTCACACAGATATAAACACCCATCAAGGGGCTCACTGGAAGCATCTGGAGACGCCTCCAATGAGCACCAAAACAAATGTATTACCAAAACCAAACATGAGCTGTTTCATAATTACATGAATAACCTTTACTATCAAAAGCCTCTCTATTAAATGATTGACCACACAGAAATTTCCATCCAGACTGATATAAATTCACCATACATGCATGAAACAGTGCAGAGTCCAACAAGAAGCCATAGACTGTGGCATCTCAGAGGGTCTACACAGTTCAAGAAAACACACATAAATCTCCTAAAGAAAGAGGCCTAATAAGCTGCAAAGGAAACCCATGCCTGATATTGTTAAACTATGAATTTAACAGTGTCCAACCATATGTGAATACTCAGACAATTGCATCAGCAGCAAGCAAGATCGAACTGTTAATTTGTAAACATGCTGATCAAGATTACATTTGTAGCATCATGAGATCTGAGCAAGGATAAATACATGTAGGTGCTATCTATGTGAAAATTAGATCAGGTCGACAATTCAATCATTCTTGGGAGCTATACATGCTGCATAGCAGTAGTTTTCGTGCTAGTAGAAATTGCCAAAATTCTCCTTTGAATGATATTCTGAAAAGCCTGAACTAGATGCCCCCAGTGCCGAAACACTGTGGACAGCCACATTGCATGTTAAGTGTAGTCGACACATTGCTATATGGTGAAAATATGTTGTCTGATCTTTAGGCTTCCATGAACGAGCATGCACTCATTGATACACAGGTGTAATATTTGATCCATTAATGGTGAATAAGCCTGCAAAACATGCATATCCTAGAAAGCAGTTACGAACGAGTAAATCCCACATTGTTACACATCATAACTCACAGTGGATAAGCACAGTCAAATTTCATCAAATATGTTTTTAAAAGACTGTCTACAGGTCTGATAAACTATGTTAATACAAGGTACTATGTTATTACACGGTAAACAATCCTTAGCCATAAGAAAATGAAATTCGTCATGGGTGTATAGAATGTCATAGTACAATACATCCATCGCAGACTTCTAAGATAATAATTGTTCATCAAGGCTGTATTCATTGGAGACTTCAGATAAGTATTGTTCATAAAGGCTGTATATGTAGTTCTGTGGCAGTACTCAAAGTACAGGAAAATACTCCAATTGTTAAACCAAGAGTGTTTTGGTTACCCAGAGCTAAGTGAATAACTGTTCATAAAAGCTGTAACTCAGAACTCAAGCTATGCAGAACATAATCTGAGGCTTCTCAGACAAAAACTGTTCAAAGCTGTACAGAATGTTGTAGTTCACAATCTTTCACAGCAATATCATATTGTTCATCAAGGCTGTATGAAATGTCTTAGTGACTTTGAAGATAATACAGTTCATCAAGAACAAATCCATGGAGGCGTTAAAGATCTGTGAGTGCATCTGCAGTCTTAAACCGCAGCCTGTAAAGAAACCCCTCAAACCCGCATGGAAAAATCTCAGCTCCAGAAATAAGTTCTGGTTTCAAACATATTTAGCCTTAAATGCTGAGACTGGCATCAAAATTCTTAACCTGGTATCACAATCAGGAAGATTCGGTTCAGAGCAACCCATTGCAAGGGCTAGTGTAGCTAAGCTAGACTAATGAGAACCCTTAAGCCACATGCCGTGTAGTTGCAGAGCCTGACATAGCACCTCCCACTAAACAGGACCCGGGGCAGCTGACCTTGAATCCGCAAGAGGACCTGCAAGCCGTGTGAGTCTAAAGAGACTACTGACTGATACAGGCGGCCAGGCTGGGTCTGTCCTAGCATTTAGTACATCACTATGTCAGAGAATATGCCTGCAAGCCAGGGCGGTAGACCGTGGGTCCAGCCATAGAGTCTGTAGAGACCCCCAACTGATACAGGTTGATGAGACAGACAGCCTGTCAGCCCAAAGGGGAAGTGTAAGCAACCAAGTCCGCCAGACCGTGAAATCTGCAAGAGCCAAGTGTGCAAAACCTACTTCCCAAGTGAGATTGCCAGCCTGACAAGAAGAAAAGCGAAGGGAGCAGCAAGCTTTAAGACCCCTGAATATACAGGTTGATCGGACCTATATAGCTCAAGGCTTAAAGAGAATAAATTACTGATCATGAAAGAAGAATGGCAATGTCAAGGTTTACTGATAAAAATGCTCTTGACGCTTAAACTAAAAGCTGAGATTATCCCATACATGATTCCTCTGCCCCCTAAATAATATAGTGCCTCAGAGCCCTACTCGATGTATTCAGAGTGGACGGTTCTAAGACATAAGAATGTATACCCGGTATATATATATATCCATAGTTCACATAACCCCAAGGGTATAAAATGAATTAAAGCAGTTTGTTTCCACTGAATTCAGTTTGTGAGATGAATTATCCTTTTAGTTAGTTGTCCAGGTCTTAAAACAAAACTAGTAATTGTTATATAAAATATCCACATGCAGTTTTTATCAAAATGCACCCCTGCAAACAGCTAGCAAGCAAAATGTCAACTGAGCCCAGATTTTGTCTGGGACAGCTGATGATGCATAAATTCTATAAATAACAATTTGTCATAGAGACATAATGTCAAATGCACACCCTATTACCTAGGGCTGCAGAATAGTTACAAGTATCATATAAACTATATTTATTCCTTAATAAATAACAAGTATTTTGTATCAAAGATCATTATCTCTTTTGGTATTCTAAATAAATTTTTGTGTAAAACAACATATGACTGTTAGACTAAGTCTAGTTGGCAAATATGATTCAAAGTGAAATTACCAATGAATTATTGAAGCCAAATTATCTAATCATGTCGTCTATGATATCATACCTGTAATGCAAGGGAGCTTTTCTTAGTATTAACCTATCCCTTTTAAGTAATATGACTAACAAAGACCATTTAGAACAAATGCTGTCCTGTTTCAATGCTTCATAAAATTGTAGAACCAGGCAAAACAGATGACAAGTAAAATATTCTCCTAAATTATTCTTGTTATACAGGTTACCAAGATAAATTGTATTCTTACTTCACCAAATTAGACATGCTTCAAAAAGGAAATTATTACTATATGTGTTATATCAAAGGATTTCGCATGGTGGGTGCTATATGTGGGTCAGAAATTGCTATGATTAAAAAAGTTTTTTTTCTAAGGTCAAGGATAAACACCTGTTTTAATTCTTGATTTCTCACTTCAATAATGTTTGAAATGACTTGCAATTTTAGAAATTGGGATTTAGCTTACTTTCTTGATTATTATCAAATTGGTTGTTGTCAATAGATGGTAAGCTGTAAATGCATTTGCTGGCTTACACACTGGTCAATAGATCTTACTAAGTTACTACATGTACTACATGCTTAATATCAAGTTTCATCTAAAGTGAGCTGTAGATAGTGAGGAAAAATGCCTTGCATATATCATTTCATTGTTAAAAATAAGTAAACACATATAAGTGTCAAAGAGATAAATGATGTTATTTAAGCATTTAAGAAACATAATTTGATCATTGAAATAAGTATTTTCTATAAATGATGTTTATATATTCGATAAAACACTCTAAATTGAAATGTCATTTTTTTTAGTTCAAGAATCTTCCTTTTCATCACCTATGCTTTTGTCAGAGTTTAATGTCTTATATTTTATGTTAAAAATGAAAATATTAATTGTTTCTCTCATTATTGAGTCCTCAAATAGCAATAATTTACACTCTCTAGCAGTTTAAACTCATAAAATGCAAATAATATTATTGCACTAAAATAATGAATTTAAAAGAAAGTCAGGTATGTAACAGTAATAAAAAAGTGCCTTAATGAGTTAAAACTATACTGGTAGCCATTTACTTTCAATTACAAGATAATATTGGTATGTAAAAATAAGAAACAATTTGATATATATACTATAGAATTTCCTATTATTTCAGGGCAACATACTTAACTCTGGTATTGCAGGGTAACACCCTAACCCATAGAGAGCTTATGTAACGTGTTTTTAGAAAATCCAAGTATATAAAACTCCACCTCAGGTGTATTTTGGCACCTCATGGTCTAGTGATATCTTAGCACTAAATAGTAGTATATTTGAGGAAAGTAACGTTTATAACTGCAATTGATATACTTAGGTTGTTTTAACACTTACTGGCTGCCTGCTGGATTTGATTTAGTGATTATAAGCCAATCACCATATATATATAAGGTTTTCCAAACATCTATGTGTCTTGATCCACATCTGAACTAAGGGTGAGGTTGGTGCACCGTTAGACCGGTTTGGGTCATCCAGTAGGGTGTTTTTACTGGCGGTGCTTCTTTTGTGGATCATTTATGTTATTTCTGTCTTGTTTTGTTGTGCTTTCATGCGCTTCTGTTTGTTGATGCCTTGTGGTCGCTTGCTGGGAAAGGGATGGCCTTTTGGCTCTCATTTGTGACGTTGTCGCTTTCCCATTGGTGTCCTGGGTCAGGTGTGGTGCTTGATTGTGTCAATTCTTGATCTTTGCCCTCTTTCTTACTTTTTAGGTATAGCTTTGTATTTGCACAATAGGATTTGAAGCTGTGATATGTTAAGGCCCCAACTGTCAGAGGGCTAACATATGTCATTTTGTGTCTTATATAGTGTAGTTTTAAAAAATCATAGTGTACAAATTCCCCACAAGTGGGGAGGGGGGTCTTTTAGCAGTTCATGGTCTACTTGATTGACAATTAACTTATAGGTATATGTACACTGAATGTCTACATGCTGTCTAGGGTTTATCTGCTGTCACTTAAGTGCTTCAAGTACATACAAAGAATGGAAATGAATGAAAGCCAGATCATAATTTAGGCCCACAAGGTAGCTGTGCACGAACTTTTAAATCTTGACTTGTATGACAATATGTTGAGGGTACCCATTGGAATGTCTATTTGAGTTGGGTTAAAATCCCAAACAGTGTAATCCCTGATCATACTGCTCATTGGGGAGCAAGCTAACTTGAGTTTACACTATTACGTCAGGCCTACCTGTCTGAAAATGTTGGATAAATACAGTATATAGTTTATCATTTTAAACTTTTCTTCATAGTAAGTGAGTATGATCAGGAAATACCACAATCACAAACTGCAGACAAAGCCGTGGCATAGTGAGGAAGAGCCACACAACAATCACGAGACACAAAGTCCAAAGCTGAGGTTATTTGTAACATTTCATCAGCAAAATCACAGATAAGAGAAAACTATACACCATGATACAAAATTGGGTGATTTCCTATATGTACACTAGAGAGAATTGCTTTAAATTGCTGTGGCTATCCTCATAGATCTTGTTGTACATAAGATAACTAAGTTTCAATGGTGGGATTTAAGTGCATTACATACAACATAAGTGTGTTAGTTCAAAGATTCAGATAATTCATTAAAATGGATAAAACATTCAATACTCAGATCACACGTACAAAATTTGACTCAGAATACCTGCTCAGTGTGAACTATGTGCTCGTGATACCTGTCTAGTACTGCTCGAAAATACTGAGCTGTTCTGCACGCAGTTTTTGGAACTTTTATTTTGTGTACAATGGACAAATATTCTTACAAGGTAACATTTATCAGTTATTTTTATCTCTTAGTATAGTCAAATAGACATATTTGTACAAAATAATTGAGCGAAAGTGAACTTTTGAAGATGTTTTTTTTCACTCTTTAAAGATGACCAAGTGAATGAAAAATACATGAGCAGAGCCACTCGATCATGTTTCTTTGTTAATTATGTTGTACAGACAAGTCAATTGGACAAAAAGAACATGCACTAACAAGGTCTGGACAAAGATAGAACTAAACATGCATTCGACTTGGTCCTATATGAGAATAAAAGCACTTTGCATCGACAGAATACCCAATGTTGTTATTTCTTGTGTCCCCTTCCGCCATTTTGTTTTGCTCGAAAAAAACATTGTATATGGTCAGGGTCCTATAGCGTTGTTGATGGGACGTAAAGAGTCAAATCAAACAAAAAACAAATGTTCTAAGATTTCTAGCACTAGAGCCTACCAAAAAAGCCTAGACAATCAGTGCAGACCCAGATCAGACTGCTTCTAAGAAGCAGTCTGATCAGGGTCTTCCCTGTTGTCTAATCTGACAAGCATTTTTGTTAATTCTAGCCCTGATAACCCACATTTTATTTGAGAACAGAAAGAAAAAAAAGTGTTTGGAATTTAGAACATTTACAGTAGCATTTTCAAATGTTTATGGAAAAAAAAGTTATTGAATTTTTTGGGGTTATTGCTTTTTGCAAATTTTGGCATTGAAAGCTTGTAGTCAAGATATCTAAAAAACTATTACAGCAAGTAGCTTCAAACTTAGTCAGCTGATAGAAGATAATGAGTAGATAACCTGATGAAAATTGAAAAAAAAAGTTATTTTAATTTTTTCGAGTTTTTGCCCTTTGCAAATTAGGTCATTAAAAACTTGTCATCAAGATATCTCGAAAATTATTGTAGCTAGGAGCTTCAAACATGATCAGTTGGTAGAATATGATGTGTAGATTACCTTGTGAAAATTATAAAAAAAAGTTTTTTTTTCTTTTTTTAAGTAATTGCCCTTTGTAAATTTGGGCATTTAAAACTTATGAACCCTTCTTGACAAGCAAAGGGTTGGGGGCATAATGTTTCATAAACATAATTTCTGAAAATTTAAAAAAAGTTATTTTATTTTTTTTTTAGTTATTGCCCTTTGCTAATTTGGGCATATAAAACTTGATATCTTAAATATTATTACAGCTAGAAGCTTCAAACTTGGACAGCTGATAGAGGCAAATGATTATATCATTCGGTGAAAATTAAAAAAAAGGTTACTTTTTCAGGTTATTGCCCTTTGCAAATTTGGACATCAGATCTGTGTCCGTTCAAGATTTAAGACAGGGTTTTGAAATTTCATATATGGATTCCTCATCAAAAAATGACTGACACATATTGTGTTTAAGTCTGGATTATCTCCCTTTGTGGAGTTATGGCCCTTTTAAAGGGTCATAATGTAATTTTGTAATCAAGATATCTTAAACTCTAATATACAGCCAGGAGCTGCAAACTTGGCCAGCTGGTAGAGGATAATGAGTAGAATACTTGGTGAAAATTTCTAAAAAAGTTTTTTTATTTTATTCAAGTTATTACCCTTTGCACATTTGGACATAGAAAGCTTGATATCTTAAAAACTATTACATTTAGAAGCTTCAAACTCGGACAGCTTATAGAGAATAATCAGTAGATTACCTGGTGAAACTTAAAAAAAAGTTTTTTTTATTTTTTTTGAGTTATTGCCCTTTGCATTTTTCGCATGTTCGGGGCACAGTGTTTCATAAACAGAATTTCTTGTTTTCTTACGTTGTCAGTGGATTTCTCACCTCTGTATATTCCAGGCAGAAGATATAGTAATGAGAGAGCTACAAATGAACCATCAACATGTATGTCCTCCGAACCAGAAGATACCCAATATTTCTCTATAACACAAAACAGGGCTGCAATTTCTTTTTACGCGACCTTGAAAGAAAAAGAAAACTACAAGAGCTATTTTGAGGTAATGGATATGAGAGAAACAGAGAATGATTTGTCCAGATTGGTGTCAGAAAGTCCTGTGATGTATGCCGTTGACAAGCTAATGAAAACATATATTACCAGCTGCAGAAATCCCAGCAGTAACACTGGTTCAGGTTGTCTTCAGATCTTGAAACACAGATACCGCAAGCTTTATCCTCGTATGACTGTAGATGAAAGTCTCTGTTTGTTGAAAGTACTTTTTCACCTATCCCAAAAGTTGAAGAATGCAGAGATTGATAAGGGAATAGAATGGATTACTTACGTGAGTTATCACTCTCTTCTAGATAGGGCTCAAGACAGCAGTAAAATGGAAGTGTTTCGAGTGATGAGTGTACTCTTTTTGACAGGTTACAGAAGACTTCCAAAAATACTATCCGCATTGATGAATAAATTAGTAGACAGACATAGTATATTAGAGGTACCCGAACAGCTTGTTCTTTTTTTCTTCTATTTAAATTTAAAAACAGTTAATAAAATGGAGTACAAGTTTGATATTGATGAACACATACTGAATTTGACAGCTTCACACCTGCCGAATATGAATATTTTAGAAACTTCAATAATTGCTTTAGGATTGGTTCGAGTTGATAAATGGATGACTGGGGAATCTGAGAAATTAGACAGTGCTATAGTCAGATTACTGGAGGATAACTTGGCAGCCTCTGATTTCTTTTTGTTAACAAGTCTAGTGAAATATATCACTTATTCACCAACAAAAAGTGTGAATAAAAGAGGGACGTCAGTTTTTTCTGCTTTGACTAATAAACAATTCACATCAAAAGTAGCAGCAGCTGTTGCAAGAGTGAGATTGGATGATATTTCATTCCTGATATATACCTTGAAGCTCTACAATACACTATTTTATTGTCCTGATTGTCTGTTTGAAGCTATTACTAGTAAGGTTTTAGAGTTGGGACCAGCACAGATGGCAAATACGTTTGTCGGTGAAATTTTATTTTGGTACGTATAGAGCTCTTGAATAGGGAATGCAGTACATATTCTAAAATTTCAATTTTTTTTTTGTTCTCAATTAAAATGAGCCGCAACATGTGATTTCCAACAATGTGGCATTTTGACAAGTGTTAAATTCAGATGAGCTTGTGCAGCCTCCTTTTAAGCTTAGAAACTTCAAATGATGTTCAGTCAGTAGCTTAACACTCATGGATTATGCAAGCGACTAGCAAAGGCTCTGATCAGACTGTGCGTATGTGCATTGTTGGAAATCTCATGTCGCAGCTTAAATGTTAGTTATCAGGGCTGGAATTCAAGAAATACTTGTCTGAATAGCAAACAGGAAAGACCCTGATCAGACTGCTAAATTTTGATCTGGGTCAGCTCTGTTTGTCTAGAGGGTTTATTGGAAACTTCAAGTGTTTGAAATTTTAAGCATCTTCTATATAGGGAGCGCAGTCACAGGCTCAGTGGTAGGGTGCTTGACTAGAGACTGAGGGGTTGCAGGTCTGAGCCTCACTTGTGTCACTGGGTTGTGTTCTTGAGCAAGACACATTAATCCTTGCTTAGTACTGGTTCAACCCAGGAAATTGCCAATAATCATGCAACAATTCATTCAATACTGAGCAAATTTAGTGATAAACAAGTCAATTTAACATGTCACCCATCACTTTGAAAAGTCGGGCCAAGTGGTGCAATCGGTAGTGAATCCTATTGCTGGTCATCTTGACAAGTTGACATGACCATAACTGTTGACTAAGGAGTGGCATTTTAGCTCAGCTGAGCCGTAGGTTCAAGGTGAGCTACTGTGATCGGTTTTTGTCTGTCATCCGTCCGTCCGTCCGTAAACTTTTCTTTAAAGACATCTCCTGAACCACTGGTCCTAATTAGCTCACCTGAGCCTTTGGCTCATGATGAGCTATTGTGATTGTTGGATGTCCATCGTATGTCGTGTGTCGTCAACAATTGCTTCAAAGGACATCTCCTCCTAAACTACTGGCTGGATTTTGACCAAACTTGGTAGGAACGATCCTTATATGACGCTCTTTTAAAATTGTTCAAATGGATCTGGTCCATTGCATTTTAATAGTGCTACTACCATATATTTATCTTATAGCTACAACCCTGTTGCCACCAATACAAACTTATGAGCCGTAACCTTGGGGTGTCCCTGTTCAGGACTAAATATAGACTCGAATGACATCACGGATTCACCAGAAGTGAAGCACGGAAGTGCACGTGACTTCATAAAATTTGTATTGGTGAAAGGAAGAAGGCAGACATTTTGAATAGGAAGAATTTTCTTTTAAAATTCGTCGTTCTTGGTTGTTATGCTCCTTCTATTTTCATCATTTTGCTGCCAATACTTTCTTATATTTACCGCGAGTCCTCGTCTGTGAATTTTGTTCACCTTTCTCGCATTTATATATATTTTTTCCGTCTGAATGGACTTTGTCCATTTCGTCTTGGATTATTTTTTATAGTCGAATTTGTCCTTTTTTCACTCGTCGAGAGGTGCTTTCGCTTACGTCCGCCATTTCGTTTCGAGTGAATAACTATCAGTTTTTTCTGGGCGATAAATTCGTATTTTGCTTTGTTTATTTAGTTTTCTTCCCGGGTTTCTCCTCAAGGCCTTATGTCCCAAGCAAAAGGTTTTTGTGGACATTTTAAGGCCTTGTGGGACAACCTCCCGTCATGTGCTAATTGTTCTTGTTGTTCCAGGCAAAACACCTGTGAAATCTACTGTTCCTGGCCCCTGAGCACATGGTTAAAATTTGAACAGAGACGTTCTCACAAAGCCAGGATGGGGAAGAAGAATACCAAAGAGAAAGAACAGTTTGCATTTTCTGCAAGACCGGTCAAACCGAAGAAGAAATCGGCACCTGCTGATATGTTCGGGGTAGATGACCTTTCTGATCATACGATCAATCCGGGAGGCATATCATCTTCGGATGATATCGTACCGCGCCACACTGACCAACCGGACAGGCCTAAGGCCAAAGGAAGGGGAAGTCAGTGCGGTACACCTCCATCGGGATCCGGTTTTTCTGACTGGAAATTCGATCCCATTCTTCACCAGACAGATTCACCGGTCAACGATCTTTGGATGAATCTACCAGTGGTGAATTTGTGGACAAGTCTACCGGTCAATTATGTTCGACCGGACCGGGCGGACCGGAACAGCAGTCTCCGGACAGGCTGACCGGTCCATTATCTACCGGAAGGGACCGGACGGTACAAAAGTCACCGACCAAATCCACGCAACCGGATCGGCCCGGACCGGACCGAACTGGGGGTCAATCTCCAGACGAGTCCACCGGTCGCGGGACCGGATCGGACCGGACCGGACCGAACTGGGTGTCAATCTCCAGAGGAGTCCACCGGTCACGGGACAGTCGAGCTATTTACCGGTCAAAGGACGTTAGATTAGTCTACCGGTAAGCTCAAACTGTCTTCTGTACAACATGGAAGAATTCCAATGTGGCAAAGGTCATCCACTGAACAGCCTACTACAATTCAGTATATGGGACATAGTTCTGGCAGAGGTCCAACTGTTACCAGTAGAAACAGATATTCTACTGGACCGGATCAGACAAACAGTTCTGATTTCCGGAAAATATGCTATAGAACTGATAATGTACCAGACTGAACCGGACACTGACGATCAGTAGTCTCTAGGGATCGTTCTAAATCGACTGATCGCCCAAGCAGACTTGATGGTCAAGGTTTCAGAATACCTTTAAGAAATAGTTCACCGAATAACCGGTCACCTTCTTTAAGTTCTCCATCTAGGAGGAAACGTAGATCGGAGAAGAAGAAAAAATGCATCAGGCATTCTTCGTCATCGGTCTCTTCAATATCTAGTAGCTCTTCTTCTTCTAGACTTAGGTCGAGAAGATATAAGAAGAGACATCATAGAATGAGGTCCGTCTCACAGCATTGTGGACATAGACATAGCCGTAAGAGACGGAGATTACCATCATTTTCTTCTTCTGATAGAAGAAGCAAGAATTCTTATAATGAAAGGGCTGGTGTGAAGTCAGCACTCTTTGTAACCTAGCCCTTCGAGGTCCACTGTTACACATGAAATTAGTCTGACAGTGAGACCTCAGGATGATGATTTTTAATCTCCATCAAAATCAAATTTCAAGAAACCCCATATTACTGAGGATAATTTTTGACCCAAGTCTAGTATTGAGGCTGAGATTGTCATAAAAATCTAATGTTGCAGAGAGAGCTGGTTGCTTTACTTAATTTATCTTCCTGGTGTCTCGTAATGGTTGAGCCGCTCTTCCTCGAGTTGCCAGGGGGTTGTCTGCAGTTTGTGATATTTCCTGATCATACTCACTATTTTTTCATGTAACCTTCCAACGTAGATCCATTGGATTTACAATAGGAAGATGAACTTGCACATATTATTGATGGAATTTTTCCTTATTCTATAGATGGAAAATTTCTCATTTAAGAATCTGGCGTTGAAGATAGTCATTGTCCAAAGTCCAGCATTGAGTCTGAGATGGTAAAAGAGGAGAGGAAATCAATTCCTCTTCCTCAATCCACATTAATTATGGACAGCATTTACGTCATTCTAATTCAGTTAAAGCTTCATTAACAATTAATCCTGCACTGAAGTTGGCTTCCGATGACTAAAGACATCTCTAAAGACATTTCGGCTCTTGCCAACTTGAAATATTTTCAGGCTCATGCAGTGAAGTATATGACCTCAACTACTTCACCTGACAGTGATTCTAGAAAACTTAATCTGTCTTTAATCTATCAAGTATACCTGGGTCAAGTGTGGTACTTGATTGTATCGTTTTCTGATCTTTGCCGTCTTTATTACTTTAAATGGCAAGTGTCAGATTCACATCAAAAGACTAGATTTATTTATACATTAAACAACTAAGAGACATAAGATCTGAATGTTACCTCATATAGATATATATTCTCATTTGCTGTTTTCAAATGTCTACAGCAAGAATATTCAGATTTTAGAATCACTGTATTTCTGTGAAACATACTTTTCTTTAATAGCTAAGAACCAACTTAGAATTGTTCCTTTTGCTTCAAACTCTTTTTAGAAGTCAAATTGATTCTATTTAAAAAGAGAATTTTAATATAAATAGAAACAATTGATCACTAAAGCAGTATCTCATCATGTCCTCAAAGCTCTGCTACTTTGGCATCTCAACAGAGAATAAGTCCGATCTAAGAACCCAGTATTTCATAAGAATTCTAATCCTGGTAATAGAGATTCTTGACCAGTAAATTGTAAACCTAGACCCAGAGGTTGACATTCTGGTTGGGGTTATTTAGGTAGGACGGAGTGGCCCCCTCTAATAGAGGGGCCTTCTCTGGCTGTAAATTTTGTAAACCTACTCCACTGTCTCTTTCAACCACAAATCATGTTGGTAGAAAAGTTGGCACACTTCGTCAAAATTGAAAAATATTGTGACAACCAATGGGTCCTCTCTTTGACTAATTTGGTTATCAATTCTGTTCATAGAAGATCATAGAATGTTCTCCTTTATCTAGAGAACTTATTTTCCTTCAACAATCACTAGTACAGGTTGGAGGAAGAAGTCACAAGGGACAGTGGAGGAAATTCAACTGGAAACCCCGGGTTTTTACCGGGGGATTGCCCTTGTTCTGATCACAGATCTAACTACTCTCAACTTATATGTTTTCATCCAGAATTTCAGGTTTTAAAACATAGAGATAAGTGAGGAATGCCATTCAGCATAATGTTTCGGCATTTTTCCTTGTGTTTTGAATTTTCGAATGGTGTCTCGGGTCAGGTGTGGTACTTGATTGTATCAATTCCTGATCTTAGCTTTCTTCTTCTTTACTTTCCTTGGATCTGACAGACCTAAGGAGAAGAGCTATAATTCTACACTTCAATCTAGACAATTGATTATCGAAAATTCAAATTTTCGATCTCTTTTGGAACACAGACACTTTAATATTCAGGGCAATGGCTCAGTGGTAGAGTTCTAGACTTGAGACTGAGGGTCCTCAGGTTGAAGCCTCACTGGCGTCACTGCATTGTATCTTTGAGCAAGAACATTAATCTCAGCTTAGTACTGGTTCAACCCAGGGACAGGTCCCTTATAACTGAAAGATTGTTGATGGGACGTAAAGTATCAAATCGAACAAAAACCAAAATCAAATCTTTGGGACTGGTCATCAATCAAGAAAGTCCGACCTGATTTCTTTGAATTGTTCACTCTTATAGGAATAGAATTTGCCACTCGTATGTTTAGAGTTACTCAAGTCAGAGTTCAAACTCTTTTAGAAATGTCACGAAATTTCTCAAGGAACATATGTTTCAACTCGAGAATTCCTTTTCTTTTGGGGCAATTCAATACAGCAGCAGACGTTGTAGTGTTAGGCAGATTGCGTCTCAGACCATTACAATATGTCCCTGCTTACTCTATGTAGGTCACAAGCATTACAGCTTCAACTTCATAATAAGTTGTCACTGGATGTTTTACATCTACTCGATTGGTGGAAACAACATCGTTTCTTCCTTCAGGGTATTGCCATGAGGGCAAATCCTCCCTTTCATCTGATTTACACAGATTCCAGCCTATTGGGCTGGGATTCATATTTACATCTAACAATGATGGTCATTTCATTGGCATTGAGGAATGCTCATCAGTTCATAAAGATCTTGACGGTTCTCATATCAAAAGACAAACAACAGTAGTAGCATATTTCAACCGTCAAAAGGGTGAAGACCGGACCGCGTAGCGCAGTCGGTAATTTGTCTGGTTACAGATGCGAAGCTGACTGCAGATCCAGGGGTCGCGAGTTCGATCCCGGCCCGGTCCCATACTTACGTGGAGATTGATCATGAAATAATTTCTACGGTCATTCTCCTCCCTTCCGCTGAATCATTCATGAAGGGTTGTTGTCAGTTACAAGCAAAAGTATGTGCACGATTACTGGTTAACTGCTTGTTCAAGCTTGCCAAGGAAAAAGTGTTAGGTGAACTGACCGTCCCGCAATGACCATAGCTGTTGACTTGGGACGTAAAGCAACAAAATTCCAGTCTTCTGCAACTACACACAGGGTTACTTAAAAATTCAACAATCCATCAGAGATTAAAATTTCAAGTAATTGCAGATCATGTCCCTAAGGCTTGTAGAGAGTTTACAAGGAAAGTCTATGATGTAAAATTTGCAAGTCTTTGTTTAGTGGGCAAGTCAGAACCAAATTGATCCTATCTAGGCATCTCCAGATGTAATTGCTGATTTCTTGATATTATGGTCATAGAAAAGCAATATCTAGTTAACACAAGTGAAGGCCTAGATCAATAAGTCCTCTATTTTGAAATTCGAATCCGGATATACCATAGGATCACATATTATTTCTGAACTGGTTAAATCTTACGAAACTCAGAAGCCAGAGGAAAATCACGAGCTCCTTAAAAAGGGGATTTGTTCTTTGTTCGTTCACATATATGTGAGGCCACTTGCTTTATTTATAAATGAAACTGTACTACTACTCACCATGGCTACTGCTAGAAGAGTGAGTGTCACGGGTACATGCATTGTTATACATGTACATTAAGATCATCTTAGATTTAGCTATATAGATGGTTTACTTAATATTAGGATAAGTAGAATCAGCTTTCCTTCATGGCTCATGATTCTATTAATATTCCAACTGTCTCTTCTGTCCTATAAAAATAGTAGAAGATTTCTTTCTACAAGGGAAGATCATGATATAAACAATATATGATCTCCAAGTGGGTTCAGAATACTATCAAACATGCTTACATTATAAGCAAAGTTCTAACAGTCAGGCTAAGCTTCTTAAAATTAAACCACACAAGCTAAGATCTCTATCAGAGTTCCTAAATTTCATCTCACTGGATGAAATCATTACAGCAGCTGTATGGTAAACATTTCGGTCTTTGACTCACACTATCTCTACTACATTCGTGGGCAACATTCAACTTACACGACATCGGTTTTGTTGTGATTGTCCAAAAAGGTGGTAGGGGGCCCAACAAGCAGGCTCCCTTGGGTTAAGATATCTAGATAATTAACATCTACTAACCAATGGAGACAGCTTGCTGAATAGTACTATTTAGATATATGTCTAAGGGCTGCATCCAGAGATAAACTGAGGTTGCTGGAAGATTATATCTACTCATTTCGACTCAGTTTTATGGGATCTTGTACTTTGATTATTTCAAATTACTTCTAAGATTCTCTGGATTATCTCTGGAAGCTTATACTGAGCCGACCTTGGTGTAAAGACTCCTCCCACCATTTTTGGTGATTCTGGGTAGCTATAAGATAAATATATGGTAATAGCGCTATTAAAATTAAATTTTTTAAAAGTAAAATTTATTTTAATAAGCATACCTACCATATATTTATCTGGAAAATTCCCACCTCCCGGGAAATACCCCTCAGTCTTGTTTTATATTATTATTAATAATATTTACAAATTTTATGAAGTCACGTGCACTTCCGTGCTTCACTTCTGGTGAATCCGTGATGTCATTCGAGTCTACATTTAGTCCTGAACAGGGACACCCCAAGGTTACGGCTCATAAGTTTGTATTGGTGGCAACAGGGTTGTAGCTATAAGATAAATATATGGTAGGTATGCTTATTAAAATAAATTTTACTTTTAAAAAATTTAATATCTAGGTCACACAGGCTAAAAAATAGATTTTCAAGATGAAAACTTTAAAAATCTTCTTCTGAAACAGTGCTCCAGATAATTTTGACTACCATCAGTACAGGTACTGGTCCAAATGAAACTTGATCAGTACCAGCTATTTTCAATCCGTACATGTATTTATTTTGGCAAAGCCAAATTTTTTATGGAAGCTTATACTTGTATTTAAAACTGTCTTCATGTACAGTTTGATTACCCATCAATGAAAACGTCGATGTCCCTATATATATACGCATTGGCAAGGAATCTGGATGATTGTTTTTATTGCCATCTGGGTCATTCTTAGCTAAACTGCAACAAAAGTGTGACATCTATGTCAATAATTATTAAATATGACTTTTGAGCAATGAAATGTAGTTCAGAGCAAGGCTTTATTAGTGTATTTTACATTTTTAGCCATAAAAAGATAGTTTATTGCTTTTTTTGCTGGCACCCTGTTTGCTATGGACGTAAAATTGACAACAGTTAAATTCAAATACACTCATTATTTCTAACAATAGAGAACATTGAAATTCAGCTATGTTGAGAGTAAACATGTACAAATTTAACTTGATTTGAAAAAATGAATTTTACCAACATCAGCCTGGAAAAACTAAATTGTATACTGACGGACTTTAATTACGCAACACTAACTTCCTCGTATATCTTCCAAAAGACTGTTGAATGTAAACTTCCTTTGCTTCGATAATGTCATCATGAGTTGGCTTCTTCAGCAAACACTTTAGTTTTAAATGTATAGCTAAACTGGACGACGTTATTTGCTCCGTATGAATTTGGCCATTTAAACATTTCTTAAGTAGAGGAGATTTTAAGCTATTGAATTAAAGGGTACACCCAGATAAACGTCATATTTACCAAATAAGCTGTATCGCAGACATGCCAATCAATATGAGAGTGATTCCCCGATGACTAATAAAGTCCAGGATATAAGTTTTATGCTTCTAGTGCTTCTTGATTTAAAGAAGTATGGAATCTTTCATTCCTAACATTTGGTCACATGAAACAGTTGACCTCTATCTCAAAAAGTTTACATTTTAATGCATTAAGTTCATCTTATTTGGACAAGTTTTCCATGTTTAACTAACAAATAATTGCTCTTTAACATACAATCAAAATTATTGTTCTGCAATCTTTTTTGAGACATAAATTAAAGCTGTTATCCAAGTGTTGCGTTTTTAAAGTCCGTCAGTATATTAATGTTGCAGATATAACTGGCGGATTTGAACTTATGAATTTCTACTGAAGTGGCAGTGTTAAATATTTCCTGCTGCAAATTGCTTATTATCTGTTTTCACTGATAAAGCAACAACAATGAAATGTTATTTTACCATTTAGTTTAACTGCTACAAATGATTATGACCTATATTTGTAGCGGATGTTACTCTTGACTTTTGACATGTAACATCCACAACAGGAATTTGCAATGTATCATTTCAAATTTAGTCAAGTTTCTGCAATGTTCAATCATTACAAATAGGGCTGCCACGTTTACACGTGTAAACGGCACCGTTTCGTGTTTCTGCAATAAACGTTTACAAAATTGACCTACCGTTTACACGAACTTTAGCACGTGACAAGCGTCCTGTTTTATAAATAGCATTTCCTAATGAAAGAATATTCTTTTAAACAGCGATACGTCACATCTCAAATTAGATCATCAATCAGATTGTTTGTTTTCTCAGATTCCGCTGTATTTGATAAAGTATCTACCGCAAATCCGCAATTAGAAATTATGGCGGACATGGTTGAGGGGCATTAAAAATGTCCCTAATATTGTCTCACTCAGTCACTGCTTGGAACATTTATATTCCTGCATTTTTAACAGCTATTAATGTAAAGGCAAAGAGGAGACGCACGTGAATTGTTTTGTTTACTTCTTGTCGGCGTGTGTATTGAAGCGTACGTGACGATTCACAGTTATGTCTTGTGTGCGTCCACTCATTAATTACACGCTTGCAACTGAAGAACATGTCCGTAATGGAGGAGTCTGCGCATGTTGCAATTACTTTCCAATTACTTGAAATGAGTACTATCACAACACCCAGCAAGATACAATTACGAATATTTGCTCAAGGTACATTTTCCAAATGGTTTTTAGGGAATATATGGCGATTTTACCGATCTGCATAATGAAAAAAAAATCAATCTGGAAGTTACGTGTAAACGGAATCGTTTAGGTTACTGGAACTCGTGTAAACGTTTACCAAATTTCGTAAACGTGGCAGCCCTAATTACAAACCATTTAAAGTGTTGAATTAAAATATACATCTCTGCTTTTTAATGAATGTATTTACAAGAAGCTATATTTGGGAGAAAACCATAATTTTTGCATATATTCTTACTGAGGGTCATATGTTTCAAGGAAGAAATCATCACTATCTGCACTAAATGACTAGGATTTGGTTTTATTATAGTTGTATTTCCTATGGTTATGGATTTATCAATTAAGGCAAAACGCTGCTTTGATTTTTTTATTTCAAATTCTCATTTTAGCTATCTTTTATCTACAATACATGTTATGGATGTTACCATTGACTATCTGACATGTACAGAATATGTCAAGTTACATCCGCAACAGTTTTTTGGCATTACACTTTACTGGGTAGTGTAATTCTAACTTTTTCAACATTTTTCACTGGGACTGTTTTTATAATTATTTCTGAATTTCAAATAATTGCAGAACTTAAGTGAGATTTAAAGTTGAAGTATAAAACTGCTATGATGTCAACATGCAGCGTCCATTCAATGAAAGTATGTCAATATAACATCCATTTCCCTGTCAATAATAACATACGTAATAATGACAAAAACTGAATATTTAATCAAAACTGTAAATTTTAGGCATCAACCACTCTCAAAAGAATGCAGAACAAAAGCATGTGATTAGATTTGTAAATACATAGGGCTAATATGTATGCTATTTCTTGTGTAAATAGAGCACAAGAATGGAGTAACATGTATCGTAAGTTACAATGTCAAATTATCACGTCCGTTCACTTAATGCATAAAATCAGGGATAATTGGCCTTCCAATAAAGAAAGCATTATGTTGACTTTTACTGTTTTATTAAGTAAGCATGCTCAAATACATTCTAGGATCATCTGATAGGAAGCTGTGATGGATGTAACTATGCCAAAACATTTGACAATTAACAAATTAAAATTCAAACCCATATTTGCGGTTTCCATTTTCTGTGTGCGTAAACAGTTGACACTTTAGACACAGTGTATGCAATTATACCCATTTATCTTGTATTCATTCTAATTTCAATTACCAGACATATCCTGAGAACATTTGTTGCGGACATAACTTTTTGACAGATATGCGACTTGGTCCCAAAAACTTTTCCAAATTTTTTACAAGACCATTTGTGAAATATACAGGTTTATTTTTAGCTGTCTTTATTCTTTTGCAACTGGATTCTTAACTTCATTTCCTATTATTCATGCTCTCTAACCATAATTTTTCTAGAAAAAATACCAGTGTAAATTTGACCGAGTGAGTTACGTCTGTAACAACTTTTTCATGGAATCTGTTTTCCAGCTTACAATTACACAAAAGCAACAAGTTTTACCAAATATGACAGTTTTGAAATTGTCAATTTCCCATTTATAGATGGTGATGATCCTCATTCTACATCCTATGGAGTCTATATCTCTCAACTCATTCGTTTTGCTAGAGCATCTAGCTATGTTGCTGACGTCAACACTTGCAATAAATTGTTAACTCAGAAACTTCTTAAACAAGGCTATCGGTATCATAAACTTCGCAAAACTTTTTCAAAATTTTATAGACGATACTATGATTTGATTTCTAAATTCCAAGTTGGACTTAAATCTCTCTCGCGCCAAGGACTTTCGGATCCTGATTTCTATGGTGACTTGGTGTATAAATTGAAGAAGATTGTTGGCTCTAATCATTTTTCAGCGCATTTCATTAAAATAATTTCCCATTATAAAAAGATTGGCTATAACATTAATGTATTGCAAAAGACTGCGTGCTTGGTGGTCAACCCAATCACGGTTGGCAACTTTGCTTTCCTCTTAAATTGCACGCCGGTGGGTCGGACTTCAGACTCTATGATGGTTCCGACTTAAAGACTTATCTATTGATGAGATGGTAGGGGCCTGATGCTTTGGCTGTTTGTCGGGCCCACCGGGGCTTACTTGTTGGATTTCTTTTGCTCCCGTATTCAGTTTTATTTACTGTTGAGTCCTTATCTTTGCATTATCTCCTTGTTATATCTTGATTGATATGTTTTAGGAATTGATGCATTGATAAGTTAGGGGTCTTTCATGCAAACCAAATATCTATGTGTCTTGATCCACATCTGAATTAAGGGTGAGGTTGGCACGCCATGAAACCGGTTTAAGCCCTCCAGTAAAATATTTTACTGACAGTTCCAAGGCGGTACTTCTTTTGTGGATCTTTTATGTTTTTGTTCTGTCTTGTGTTTGCTATGTCTTTGTGCATGTCTGTTTATATGTGCTTTGTGGTCACCTGCTGAGAAAGGGCTGACCTCTTGGCACTTGTTTGTGGTGTCTTACTATGAGTTTGTCACTTTCCCATTGGTATCCTGGGTCAGGTGTGGTACTTGATTGTATCGATTCCTGATCTTTGCACCCTTACTTACTTTAAGTAGGGAGAAACATGAAAAAATCTTCCTGTCTGAAACCATAAGACCTAGAGCCATGATATTTGGTATAGCATCACCTTGTGGATTATGCCCCTGGGGCTTATTGGCCCCCGCCCTAGTGGCCACATATTTTACGTTGGCTTATATAGGGAAAAACATTGAAAAATCTTCTTGTCTGACACCATACGGCTTAGAGCCTTGATATTTGGTCATATTGTAGCATCAACTAGTGTGCCTCTTCCAAGTTTGTTCAAATTTTGCCCCTGGGACCAAAATAACCCTGCGCCAGGGTCGCCAGAGTCATGGTCAGCTTTCTACAGATACCTATATGTAAGCTGTAAACAAAACTCAGGTGAGCGCTTTAGGGCCACTTGGCCCTCTTGTTTCATATAACTTCACATGAATGTTCCCTGTGATGCCCTCTTTCAAAATAGCATAAATGGTTCTGCTCCAATGAACAGGAGGTTCACCAGAGCTGCAGATAAGACGTCTTTTAAAAGACATCTCCTGAACCACAGACCCGAATTTGGTCCAAAATCAAAAATAATTTCACAGGGTTGTTCCTCATGATGACTTCTTCCAATATTGCACAAATGATTTCAGTCAGCTGAACAAAGGGGCTACCAGAGCTCTAGATAAGAAATGTCTTTAAAAGACATCTCCTTAACCACTAATCCAAACTTCATATAACTTCACATGAATGTTCCCCATGGTGCCCTCTTTCAAAATTGCAAAAATGGTTCCACTCCACCAAGCAGGAGGGCGGCCCGAGGTCCAGATAAGAAATCTTTTAAACGTCATCTCCTCCTGAACCACTGACCCCAGGGTTCGCACAGTCTTACAAAGTACTTGAAAATGAAGGGCTGTCTTGAAGCCCTTGAAAACCAAATTCTTCTTGGAAAGTACTTGAATATTGCACATAGACCATGAAAAGTACTTGAATATTCCCATTATCCTTTTTTCAAAACATTTTGAAGCTCCCTAGAAAGAAAGAAAAAATCGGAGTTGAAAAATTGGCAAGTTTTAGAGGGTGCATTTAGCACCAGAGCGCTGAATTTGCCTAATTTTGAAGGTTTGAATACGCATGGTGTGAATGATTCGTACTTAGTCTCATTGTATTATCTCCCTTGCATTAGACTGTAACACAAAAAGTTCTATCTAAAGTATTAAAGTTTGCTTACGTAAATAAATCGAAACCATTCACCGGAAACAATATGGCATCATGATAACACTTCGATTTCAACAAGCATGTTTTGACATTACAAATTGTTTTTGTTTAGCGTAATGGGGAAGTGTATCTATAGTATGAAATGGCACAAACATTGAAAATAGGTTATGGAAGCAGCAAGTAAATATAAAGCCTATTGTTATATGTGTAAAAAGGTATTGACGTTACAAAAAAGGGTAAAAGTGTTCTAAAAGTAAATTTATCAAGGAAATGAGTGTAAGTATTATTATTAAATAAGGCCTTGAAAATATGAATTTTGTCCTTGAAAAGTCCTTGAATTTTGCTGTCAGCCTTGCCTGTATGCACCCTGGACCAAAATTCAAAATAATTTTACAGAATTGATCCTCTGGATACCCTCTCTCAAAATTGCACAAATGGTTACGCTCCACTGAACAAAAGGGCTGCCAGAGCCCCAGATAAGTAATACCTTTAAACGGCATTTCCTCCTGAACCACTGGTTCAATTTCAAAATAATTTCACAGGATTGTTGTTCCTACTTTTGCTATCTTCCAATATTCACGGGTGGTAAACCTAGGAACTACCACGAAATTGTGTTAACGTAATTTTGTTCCCAAGCCACATCCGGGACACGTCGTTGTAGTTTCCAGGCCGAAAATTGGATAAAGAAACGTTGGTGTAACCTTCATTTTTGTTTTATTTTACAACTAAGAACGAAAAATGGTGAAATCCGACAATGTGGTTCCGTGTAAATATGTCGCAGCGTCCTGTCTAGCCCAAAATTTTGTTTGAAAAGATATTTTACTTTCTTTAGATTCGTGTTTCCCCACTGAGCATCGGACCAACTTTCCTCAAAGTTTGAAGGATTTTAGCCCATATCTGTCAAACTAAATGGAATTTGATATCATTTGAAGATGGAAATGATATAAAGACCATGAATAAACATTCATACAAAGAAAAAAATCTGAGCATTTACTCGTAAACGATTCATGTCCCGTTCGTCTTGTGTGGTAGTTTCCAGCTCATCGTGGTAGTTAAAATGCTATCGTGGTAGTTTCCAAGACTTTGTAGGAATTAAGTAGTAGTTCGCATCAGCAGATGTTCACTATTCAGGGCCTACTTCATGTTTTATAAAGACAGGGCGTGCGGGCCAAACCTTGAATACCCCTCTTATTCATACGTTGACCTTTTCAAACAACCTTTTGTCAGATAACAAATGTCGACTGCCTGAATTTTAATTTTAGTGGGCTATTGAAATAATGAGAAGAAGGGATATTCACATATTTTGTTTTTGAATAAACATGTTTTTTAATTATCAAATAGCATGCCCCTTCATCGTTGCACTCACATGTATATAAAAAGTGTCCCAACCCGAGGATATTTCCCTTTTTTCTGAAGCGCAAGTACTTACCATACTTTGTGCCAGTAGTCTGAGTCTGCCATTTTATCTAAAAGTTGACTGAACATTGAACAACGTAGCGAGTGACGCAATTTTTATATCATTTTTTTGTCTGTGGTTGGTCCACCACGGCTCAACTGATGACCTTCTTTTGCTTTAGATTTCAAGTGGTGTTGTTTGGCAGTCCAGGACATGATCTCAACCGATCAAGCATCACATTGAATCTCTTGAGTCCTCAGCTTTGCTTCTTCATGGTGTTGAAATGTGATTTATTTGTTTACCGTGGTAATTAATTGATGAGTTCGAGGGTTATCATGCGAAACAAACACCCACTATAATGTTTTGTAACATTTCAGAAACGTATCCTACAAAAACTTGGAAACTACCACGATAGCATTTTAACTACCACAATGAGCTGGAAACTACCTCAGAGGACAAACGGGGCATGAATCGTTTACGAGTAAGTGCTCAGATTTTTTCCTGTGTAGGAATGTTTATTCAGGGTCTTTTTATCATTTCCATCATCAAATGATATCAAATTCCATTCAGTTTGACAGATATGGGCTAAAATCCTAAGAACTTTGGGGTAAGTTGGTTCGATGCTCAGTGGGGAAACACGAATCTTAAGAAAGAAAATAACTTTTCAAACAAAATTTTGGTCTAGAGGGGACGCTGAGACGTATTTACACGGAACCACATTGTCGGATTTCACCATTTTTCGTTCTTAGTTGTGAATAAGACAAAAATGAAAGTGAAACCAACCTTTCTTTATCCAATTTTCGGCCTGGAAACTACCACGACGTGTCCCGGATGTGGCTTGGGAACAAAATTACGTTAACACAATTTCGTGGTAGTTCCTAGGTTTACCACCCGTGAATATTGCACAAATGGTACCAGTCCACTGAACAAAGGGGTTGCCAGAGCTCAAGATAAGAAATGTCTTTAAACGCCATCTCCAGAACCACTGGTCCAAATTTCATATATTTTAAAGTGAATGCTCCCCTTGATGCCCTCTTTCAAATTGCATAAATGATTTTGCTCCACCAAAGAGGAGGGCAGCCAGAGCTCTAGATAAGAAATCTTTTAAACAACATCTGCTCCTGAATCACTTACCCAAATTCAAAATAATTTCACAGAATTATTCCTCTGGATACCCTCTACCAAAATTGCACAAATGGTTACACTCCGCTGAACAAAAGGGCTGGCAGATATCCAGAAAGAAATACCTTTAAACAGCATTTCATTCTGAACCACTGGTCCAAATTCAAAATAATTTCAAAGAATTGTTCCTCATGATACCTTCTACTGAAATTGCACAAATAATTTGAGTCTACTAAACAAAAGGGCTGTCAGAGCTTTAGATAAGAAAATAAATGTATTTAAACGACATCTTTTGAACCACTGGTCCAATTTCCATATAACTTCACATGAATATTCCCCAAGATGCCCTCCTTCAAAATTGCATAAATGGTTCTGCTGCACCAAACAGGAGGACTGCCAGAACTCCAGATAAGAAATCTTTTAAACGACATCTTCTCTTGAACCACAGGGCTTCAGATTTTTTTCAAGATTTGTGGGCCGAAGTGACCCATGGAGCAAAAAATGGTGGGTCATTTTCTGAATTGATGGGCCCAAGCATATCAAACTAATCACAGTTGACATTTGGGTAGTATACTTTACCTACACACTGACACAGACACTTGAATTGTATGCAAATATGTTGAGTGCTGATTATACAGTAAACCCTGTCCGACCACTCAAGAAAGAAGACCAATTATCGCTTAATGCAGGTCAAAAGTATTGCAGAATGCTCTAAGCATTCTGCAATACTTTTGACCTTCATTAAGCTACCATTTGCTATTAAGATCTTTGTTTTGTCTTTTTTGAGTGGCTGCTTAAGGCATGTTTTACTGTATTGACTACCTACATGTACTTTCTGTTTTGTGGAGTTCGTAGGAGTCACTGTAAGATGAATAGTTTTATTAAAGTGAGATTTTTTTCACAACTATAAAGGATGGGTCCACTGGGCCCACTGCCTTGTAAAGTGATGGGCCATATTTTGAAATCATGGGACAATGACCCTGGCCCACCATAAATCTGAAGGCCTGGAACCACTGACCCAAATTCAAAATAAGTTCACAGAATTGTTCCTCATGATGCACTCTACCAAAATTTTCTCAAAAGGTTCCACTACACTGATCATTCATTCTCAGGTGAGCGACCCAGGGCCAAAGGGCCCTCTTGTTAAAATAATTATTTCCAAACTTTTTGCAAAAAATATCCGTATTTTGTCGTCACCATCAGACAAAGAGTAAACACTGTGCCCCCCCCCCCCCCTGCGTAATTTTGCATGCTTTTTTGTTGTCTGCTCTTTTTTTTTTTCAAAAATCAACTCTTATTTTAACAGGTTAGCCCATTTTGACTACAAGGGGGAGAAGGTAAAGGAGCTTTACAGGTTGTTGACATTAGAAATGGAGAAGTGGGTGGATACAGAGCAGTTTGAAGGCCTAGCGTTCAGTCTGAGCAAGGGTTTAACAGGCTTGTGCATGTTAGATGTCTACCCAATTAAACTTTATGAGTTTTTCTTAGAGAATGGCAGACTTGCATCTTTACTGGACATATGTGAAGGTAAGATTGACTGAGGTGATGTTCCTCTTAGGGGAGAGCATGGTAGACATATGTGAAGGTACGATTGACTGAGGTGATGTTTCTCTTAGGCAAGAGAATGGTAGACATATGTGAAGGTAAGATTGACTGAGGTGATGTTCCTCTTAGGGGAGAGCATGGTAGACATATGTGAAGGTAAGATTGACTGATGTGATGTTTCTCTTAGGCATGTCAGACATATGTGGAGGTAAGATTGACTGAGGCGATGTTCCTCTTAGGGGAGAGCATGGTAGACATATGTGAAGGTACGATTGACTGAGGTGATGTTTCTCTTAGGCAAGAGAATGGCAGACATATGTGAAGGTAAGATTGACTGAGGTGATGTTTCTCTTAGGCAAGAGAATGGTAGACATATGTAAAGGTAAGATTAACTGAGTAACTGAGGTGATGTTTCTCTTAGGCTAGAGAATGGTAGACATATGTGAAGGTAAGATTGACTGAGGTGATGTTTCTCTTAGGCAAGAGAATGGCAGACATGTGAAGGTAAGATTGACTGAGTTGACGTTTCTCATAGGCAAGAGAATGGTAGACATATGTGAAGGTAAGATTGACTGAGATGATGTTTCTCTTAGGCAAGAGAATGGCAGACATATGTGAAGGTAAGATTGACTGAGGTGATGTTTCTCTTAGGCAAGAGCATAATGACATATGTGAACGTAAGATTGACTGAGGTGATGTTTCTCTTAGGCAAGAGAATGGTAGACATATGTGAAGGTAAGATTGACTGAGGTGATGTTTCTCTTAGGCAAGAGCATGGCAGCCATATGTAAAGGTAAGATTGACTGAGGTGATGTTTCTCTTAGGTGAGAGAATGGTAGACATATGTGAAGGTAAGATTGACTGAGGTGATGTTTCTCTTAGGCGAGCGCATGGCAGACATATGTAAAGGTAAGATTGACTGAGGTGATGTTTCTCTTAGGCAAGAGAATGGTAGACATATGTGAAGGTAAGATTGACTGAGGCGATGTTTCTCTTAGGTGAGAGAATGGTAGACATATGTAAAGGTAAGATTGACTGAGGTGATGTTTTTCTTAGGCAAGAGAATGGTGGACATATGTGAAGGTAAGATTGACTGAGGTGATATATCTCTTAGGCTAGAGCATGGCAGACATATGTGAAGGTAAGATTGACTGAGGTGATGTTTCTCTTAGGCAAGAGAGTTGCAGACATATGTTAAGGTAAGATTGACTGAGGTGACGTTTCTCTTAGGCTAGATCATGGCAGACACATGTGAAGGTAAGGTTGACTGAGGTGATGTTTCTCTTAGGCCAGAGAATGGCAGACATATGTGAAGGTAAGATTGACTGAGGTGATGTTTCTCTTAGGCAAGAGAATGGTGGACATATGTAAAGGTAAGATTGACTGAGGTTATGTTTCTCTTAGGCTAGAGAATGGCAGACATATGTAAAGGTAAGATTGACTGAGGTGATGTTTCTCTTAGGCGAGAGAATGGCAGACATGTCTGAAGGTAAGATTGACTGAGGTGATAATTCTCTTAGGCTAGAGAATGGCAGACATATGTAAAGGTAAGATTGACTGAGGTGATGTTTCTCTTAGGCTAGAGCATGGCAGACATATGTGAAGGTAAGATTGACTGAGGTGATGTTTCTCTTAGGCAAGAGCATGGCAGACATATGTGAAGGTAAGATTGACTGAGGTGATGTTTCTCTTAGGCTAGAGAATGGCAGATATATGTAAAGGTAAGATTGACTGAGGTGATGTTTCTCTTAGGTGAGAGAATGGTAGACATATGTGAAGGTAAGATTGACTGAGGTGATGTTTCTCTTAGGTGAGAGAATGGTAGACATATGTGAAGGTAAGATTGACTGAGGTGATGTTTCTCTTAGGTGAGAGAATTGTAGAAATATGTGAAGGTAAGATTGTCTGAGGTGATGTTTCTCTTAGGTGAGAGAATCGCAGACATATGTAAAGGTAAGATTGACTGAGGTGACGTTTCACTTAGGCTAGAGCATGGCAGACATATTTGAAGGTAATGTTGACTGAGGTGATGTTTCTCTAAGGCAAGAGAATGGCAGACATATGTGAAGGTAAGATTGACTAAGGTGATGTTTCTCTTAGGCTAGAGCATGGAAGACATATATGGAGGTAAGATAAACTGAGGTGATGTATCTCTTAGGTTAGAGCATGGCAGACATATGTGAAGGTAAGATTGACTGAGGTGATGTTTCTCTTAGGTTAGAGCATGGTAGACATATGTGAAGGTTAGATTGACTGAGGTGATGTTTCTCTTAGGTGAGAGAATCGCAGACATATGTGAAGGTAAGATTGACTGAGGTGACGTTTCTCTTAGGTAAGAGAATGGCAGACATATGTGGAGGTAAGATTGACTGAGGTGATGTTTCTCTTAGGTTAGAGCATGGTAGACATATGTAAAGGTAAGATTGACTGAGGTGACGTTTCTCTTAGGCGAGATAATGGCAGACATATGTGAAGGTAAGATTGACTGAGGTGATGTTTCTCTTAGGTTAGAGAATGGCAGACATATGTGGAGGTAAAATTGACTGAGGTGATGTTTCTCTTAGGTTAGAGCTTGGTAGACATATGTGAAGGTTAGATTGACTAAGGTGATGTTTCTCTTAGGTAAGAGAATGGCAGACATATGTGGAGGTAAGATAAACTGAGGTGATGTTTCTCTTAGGCAAGAGAATGGTAGACATATGTGAAGGTAAGATTGACTGAGGTGATGTTTCTCTTAGGTGAGAGAATGGCAGACATATGTGAAGGTAAGATAAACTGAGGTGATGTTTCTCTTAGGCAAGAGAATGGCAGACATATGTGAAGGTAAGATTGACTGAGGTGATGTTTCTCTTAGGTGAGAGAATGGCAGACATATGTGAAGGTAAGATAAACTGAGGTGATGTTTCTCTTAGGCAAGAATTTGGCAGACATATGTGAAGGTAAGATAAACTGAGGTGATGTTTCTCTTAGGCAAGAGAATGGCAGACATGTCTGAAGGTAAGATTGACTGAGGTGACGTTTCTCATAGGCAAGAGAATGGTAGACATATGTGAAGGTAAGATTGACTGAGGTGATGTTTCTCTTAGGCAAGAGAATGGCAGACATATGTGAAGGTTAGATTGACTAAGGTGATGTTTCTCTTAGGCAAGAGCATGGAAGACATATGTGGAGGTAAGATAAACTGAGGTGATGTTTCTCTTAGGCAAGAGAATGGCAGACATATGTGAAGGTAAGATTGACTGAGGTGATGTTTCTCTTAGGCAAGAGAATGGCAGACATATGTGAAGGTAAGATTGACTGAGGTGATGTTTCTCTTAGGCAAGAGAATGGCAGACATATGTGAAGGTAAGATTGACTGAGGTGATGTTTCTCTTAGGCAAGAGAATGGCAGACATATGTGAAGGTAAGATTGACTAAGGTGATGTTTCTCTTAGGCAAGAGCATGGAAGACATATGTGGAGGTAAGATAAACTGAGGTGATGTTTCTCTTAGGCAAGAGAATGGCAGACATATGTGAAGGTAAGATTGACTGAGGTGATGTTTCTCTTAGGCAAGAGAATGGCAGACATATGTGAAGGTAAGATTGACTGAGGTGATGTTTCTCTTAGGCAAGAGAATGGCAGACATATGTGAAGGTAAGATTGACTAAGGTGATGTTTCTCTTAGGCTAGAGCATGGAAGACATATATGGAGGTAAGATAAACTGAGGTGATGTTTCTCTTAGGCTAGAGAATGGCAGACATATGTGAAGGTAAGATTGACTGAGGTGACGTTTCTCTTAGGTTAGAGAATGGCAGACATATTTGGAGGTAAGATAAACTGAGGTGATGTTTCTCTTAGGTTAGAGAATGGCAGACATATGTGAAGGTAAGGTTGACTGAGGTGATGTTCCTCTTAGGCAAGAGAATGGCAGACATATATAAAGGTAAGATTGACTGAGGTGATGTTTCTCTTAGGCAAGAGAATGGCAGACATATGTGAAGGTAAGATTGACTGAGGTGATGTTTTCTTAGGTTAGAGAATGGCAGACATATGTGGAGGTAAGATTGACTGAGGTGATGTTTCTCTTAGGTTAGAGAATGGCAGACATATGTGAAGGTAAGGTTGACTGAGGTGATGTTTCTCTTAGGTGAGAGAATGGCAAACATATGTGAAGGTAAGATTGACTGAGGTGATGTTTCTCTTAGGCAAGAGAATGGTAGACATATGTAAAGGTAAGATTGACTAAGGTGATGTTTCTCTTAGGTGAGAGAATGGCAGACATATGTAAAGGTAAGATTGACTGAGGTGATGTTTCTCTTAGGCAAGAGAATGGTAGACATATGTAAAGGTAAGGTTGACTGAGGTGATGTTTCTCTTAGGTGAGAGAATGGCAGACATATGTAAAGGTAAGATTGACTGAGGTGATGTTTCTCTTAGGCAAGAGCATGGAAGACATATGTGGAGGTAAGATAAACTGAGGTAATGTTTCTCTTAGGTTAGAGAATGGCAGACATATGTGGAGGTAAAATTGACTGAGGTGATGTTTCTCTTAGGCAAGAGAATGGCAGACATATGTAAAGGTAAGGTTGACTGAGGTGATGTTTCTCTTAGGTTAGAGCATAATAGACATATGTGAAGGTAAGATTGACTGAGGTGATGTTTCTCTTAGGTGAGAGAATGGTAGACATATGTAAAGGTAAGATTGACTGAGGTGATGTTTCTCTTAGGCAAGAGCATGGAAGACATATGTGGAGGTAAGATAAACTGAGGTGATGTTTCTCTTAGGTTAGAGAATGGCAGACATATGTGGAGGTAAAATTGACTGAGGTGATGTTTCTCTAATGCGAGAGAATGGCAGACATATGTGAAGGTAAGATTGACTGAGGTGATGTTTCTCTTAGGTTAGAGAATGGCAGACATATGTGGAGGTAAGATTGACTGAGGTGATGTTTCTCTTAGGTTAGAGAATGGCAGACATATGTGAAGGTAAGGTTGACTGAGGTGATGTTTCTCTTAGGTTAGAGAATGGCAGACATATGTGGAGGTAAGATTGACTGAGGTGATGTTTCTCTTAGGCAAGAGAATGGCAGACATATATGAAGGTAAGATTGACTGAGGTGATGTTTCTCTTAGGTAAGAGAATGGCAGACATATGTGAAGGTAAGATTGACTAAGGTGATGTTTCTCTTAGGCTAGAGAATGGCAGACATATGTGAAGGTAAGATAAACTGAGGTGATGTTTCTCTTAGGCAAGAGAATGGATGGCAGACATATGTGAAGGTAAGATTGACTGAGGTGATGTTTCTCTTAGGTTAGAGAATGGCAGACATATGTGGAGGTAAGATAAACTGAGGTGATGTTTCTCTTAGGCAAGAGAATGGCAGACATATGTGAAGGTAAGATTGACTGAGGTGCAGACTTGGGGTCAATTACTTTGAAAAAGTAATTAATTACTTACAATTACATTGGAAATTGTTCAATTAAATTACAATTACAATTACATGGCTTTTGAGCAAAGTAATTAATTACATACAATTACTTTGCCAAATGTAATTAATTACATTACAATTACATTTCACTACCACTTAGATAGCTTCATCAGATTTTAATTTCAGAGAGATATATGGATTGAATTAAAACACCTTAAAAAGTCTGAGTAACCTTGGCATTCTAAATTCAATATATGTCTATTAGATTGATTTTATTTTTTGGACTTCTTCTATTATTGTCAAGTGATGCAGCTGAAAAGAAATGAAATGTCCAAAATCAGTTGTAGTTTTTTCTGGTTGCTGACATGAGAACACAATGAGAAAATACAGAATTTAATATTATTTTTATAGGTTTTTTTTACTTTTTTTTGGGGGGGGTAATTTGAAAATTGCTGATGTTGTCAAAAAAAACAAGCTGTTTTAACCGCAGAACAAAGTTCAGGAATACACATTGGTCTGACAAAAGTCTTACAATTGTGGAAGATAGACCATGGAGATGATTTTGTAAAACTAGCTTAAATGCCAGAGAATAACTGTTCTCAAAAAGTGTTGATAAGAAATCTGTGTGCCCTATGAGACAGTAAAGTTGGCAAAAAAATAAGATAGTGATGAATTAAAATATTACTCGTGTGTGAAATGCTTGCATTGCTAGTTCGGTCCCAACTGGAACATCTATTTTATTTTATCTTTCTTTTTTGTTATTATATCAGTAATGATAAGCCCCAGGTTCACTGAAGGAGCCAAATCCAATTTAATTTTCTGAATCACATTTTATTATTATCATTATTGTTATTATTGTTATTGTTATTATTATTATTACTATTATTATTATTATTATAATTATTATTATTATTATTATTATAATTATTATTATTATTGAAGATGGCAAATAAGCAGTTTAAGGATTTAAAATAATGTAGTGGATAGATTTGGTCATGCACCTCAGCATATGAGTGTGTTGATCCTAGGTGTGAAAATTTAACAAATAGCCTTCAAGGAGTCAATTCACTAGTCTATTGTCTGAGTAAAAACAATTGTTAAGATTTTCACACCTTTGTTTGTTGTATTGTTTTGGTGACTTAACTATTAAAGGTTGATTGTCACAAAGCCATATCTTTTATAGCAGATGAACAAAGAATATATAATTTGCTAAAAAGGATGCTTTCAAAATAGGACAGGTTACATACAGTCTGTGTCTGTGTCTATTTTATGTATATACTAGCATGACTAGTTCCAATTCTCATTTGTTCCATGTTGCACTCAACTTTTCATATAATATGCATTTACAAAGACCAAGAACCATTTAGCAGCATTTTAAATATCTATAATTATCTTCTAAAGGTAACTGAATTTCATATGATAACTGATCTGAAAAGTAATTAAAATGTAATTGAACGTAATTGTTAATTACTCCCATTTTTGACCAAGTAATTAATTACATTCAATTACTGTAATTAAAGAAATGTTTTAATTACAATTACATGCAATTACTTTAGAAAATGTAATTAAATTACAGTTAATTACAATTACAATTTTAATTACCCCAACTCTGCTGAGGTGATGTTTCTCTTAGGTTAGAGAATGGCAGACATATGTGGAGGAAAGATTGACTGAGGTGATGTTTCTCTTAGGTTAGAGAATGGCAGACATATGTGAAGGTAAGGTTGACTGAGGTGATGTTTCTCTTAGGTTAGAGAATGGCAGACATATGTGGAGGTAAGATAAACTGAGGTGATGTTTCTCTTAGGCAAGAGAATGGCAGACATATGTGAAGGTAAGATTGACTGAGGTGATGTTTCTCTTAGGCAAGAGCATGGTAGACATATGTGAAGGTAAGATTGACTGAGGTGATGTTTCCCTTAGGCAAGAGAATGGCAGATAAGATTGACTGAGATGATGTTTCTCTTAGGCGAGAGAATGGCAGACATACGTGAAGGTAAGATTGACTGAGGTGATGTTTCTCTTAGGCAAGAGCATGGCAGACATATGTGAAGGTAAGATTGACTGAGGTGACGTTTCTCTTAGGCAAGAGCATGGTAGACATATGTGAAGGTAAGATTGACTGAGGTGATGTTTCCCTTAGGCAAGAGAATGGCAGATAAGATTGACTGAGATGATGTTTCTCTTAGGCTAGAGAGTGGTAGACATATGTGAAGGTAAGATTGACTGAGGTGATGTTTCTCTTAGGTAAGAGAATTGTAGACATATGTGAAGGTAAGATTGACTGAGGTGATGTTTCTCTTAGGCAAGAGCATGGCAGACATATGTGAAGGTAAGATTGACTGAGTTGACGTTTCTCTTAGGCGAGAGAGTTGCAGACATATGTGAAGGTAAGATTGACTGATGTGATGTTTCTCTTAGGCAAGAGAATGGCAGACATATGTGAAGGTAAGATTGACTGAGGTGATGTTTCTCTTAGGCAAGAGAATGGCAGACATATGTAAAGGTAAGATTGACTTAGGTGATGTTATTCTTAGGCGATATAATTGTAGACAAATGTGAAGGTAAGATTGACTGAGGTGATGTTTCTCTTAGGCAAGAGAATGGCAGACATATGTGAAGGTAAGATTGACTGAGGTGACATTTCTCTTAGGCTAGAGAATGGCAGACATATGTGAAGGTAAGATTGACTGAGGTAATGTTTCTCTTAGGCTAGAGAGTGGTAGACATATGTGAAGGTAAGATTGACTGAGGTGATGTTTCTCTTAGGTGAGAGAATGGTAGACATATGTAAAGGTAAGATTGACTGATGTGATGTTTCTCTTAGGTTAGAGCATGGTAGACATATGTGAAGGTAAGATTGACTGAGGTTATGTTTCTCTTAGGTGAGAGAATCGTAGACATATGTGAAGGTAAGATTGACTGAGGTAATGTTTCTCTTAGGCAAGAGAATGGCAGACATATGTGAAGGTAAGATTGACTGAGGTGACATTTCTCTTAGGCTAGAGAATGGCAGACATATGTGAAGGTAAGATTGACTGAGGTAATGTTTCTCTTAGGCTAGAGAGTGGTAGACATATGTGAAGGTAAGATTGACTGAGGTGATGTTTCTCTTAGGTGAGAGAATGGTAGACATATGTGAAGGTAAGATTGACTGATGTGATGTTTCTCTTAGGCTAGAGCATGGCAGACATATGTGAAGATAAGATTGACTGAGGTTATGTTTCTCTTAGGCAAGAGAATGGCAGACATATGTGAAGGTAAGATTGACTGAGGTGACGTTTCTCTTAGGCAAGAGAATGGCAGACATATATGAAGGTAAGATTGACTGTGGTGATGTTTCTCTAATGCGAGAGAATAGCAGACATATGTGAAGGTAAGATTGACTGTGGTGATATTTCTCTTAGTCTAGAGAATAGCAGACATATGTGAAGGTAAGATTGACTGAGGTGACATTTCTCTTAGGCTAGAGAATGGCAGACATATGTGAAGGTAAGATTGACTGTGGTGATGTTTCTCTAATGCGAGAGAATAGCAGACATATGTGAAGGTAAGATTGACTGAGGTGACGTTTCTCTTAGGCAAGAGAATGGCAGACATATGTGAAGATAAGATTGACTGAGGTTATGTTTCTCTTAGGCAAGGGAATGGCAGACATGTATGAAGGTAAGATTGACTGAGGTGACGTTTCTCTAAGGCGAGAGAATGGCAGACATATGTGAAGGTAAGATTGACTGAGGTGATGTTTCTTTAAGGCAAGAGAATGGCAGACATATATGAAGGTAAGATTGACTGAGGTGACCTTTCTCTTAGGCTAGAGCATGGCAGACATATTTGAAGGTAAGGTTGACTGAGGTGATGTTTCTCTTAGGTTAGAGCATGGTAGACATATGTGAAGGTAAGATTGGCTGAGGTGATGTTTCTCTTAGGCAAGAGAATGGCAGACATATGTGAAGGTAAGGTTGACTGAGGTGATGTTTGTCTTAGGCAAGAGAATGGCAGACATATATGAAGGTAAGATTTACTGTGGTGATGTTTCTCTAAGGCGAGAGAATGGCAGACATATGTGAAGGTAAGATTGACTGAGGTGATGTTTCTCATAGGGAAGAGCATGGTAGACATATGTTAAGGTAAGATTTACTGAGGTGACTCTTCTCTTAGGCAAGAGAATGGCAGACATATATGAAGGTAAGATTGACTGAGGTGATGTTTCTCTTAGGCAAGAGAATGGCAGACATATGTGAAGGTAAGATTGACTGAGGCGATGTTTCTCTTAGGTGAGAGCATGGCAGACATATGTGAAGGTAAGATTGACTGAGTTGACGTTTCTCATAGGCAAGAGAATTGTAGACATATGTGAAGGTAAGATTGACTGAGGTGATGTTTCTCTTAGGCAAGAGAATGGTAGACATATGTGAAGGTAAGATTGACTGAGGTGATGTTTCTCTTAGGCGAGAGAATGGCAGACATATGTGAAGGTAAGATTGACTGAGGTGATGTTTCTCTTAGGTGAGAGAATTGTAGACATATGTGAAGGTAAGATTGACTGAGGTGATGTTTCTCTTAGGTTAGAGCATGGTAGACATATGTAAAGGTAAGATTGACTGAGGTGATGTTTCTCTTAGGTTAGAGCATTGTAGACATTTGTAAAGGTAAGATTGACTGAGGTGACGTTTCTCTTAGGCTAGAGCATGACAGACATATGTGAAGGTAAGATCGACTGAGGTGATGTTTTCTTAGGTTAGAGCATGGTAGACATATGTGAAGGTTCGATTGACTGAGGTGATGTTTCTCTTAGGTTAGAGCATAATAGACATATATAAAGGTAAGATTGACTGAGGTGATGTTTCTCTTAGGCAAGAGAATGGCAGACATATGTGAAGGTAAGATTGACTGAGGTGATGTTTCTCTTAGGCGAGATAATGGCAGACATATGTGAAGGTAAGATTGACTGAGGTAATGTTTCTCTTAGGCAAGAGAATGGCAGACATATTTGAAGGTAAGATTGACTGAGGTGATGTTTCTCTTAGGTTAAAGCATGGCAGACATATGTGAAGGTAAGATTGACTGAGGTGACGTTTCTCTTAGGCAAGAGAATGGCAGACATATGTGAAGGTTAGATTGACTGAGATGATGTTTCTCTTAGGCAAGAGAATGGCAGACATATGTGAAGGTAAGATTGACTGAGGTGATGTTTCTCTGAGGTTAGAGCATGGCAGACATATGTGAAGGTTAGATTGACTGAGGTGATGTTTCTCTTAGGTTAGAGCTTGGTAGACATATGTGAAGGTTAGATTGACTGAGATGATGTTTCTCTTAGGTTAGAGCATGGTAGACATATGTGAAGGTAAGATTGACTGAGGTGATGTTTCTCTTAGGCAAGAGAATGGCAGACATATGTGAAGGTAAGATTGACTGAGGATGTTTCTCTTAGGCGAGATAATGGCAGACATATTTGAAGGTAAGATTGACTGAGGTGATGTTTCTCTTAGGTTAAAGCATGGCAGACATATGTGAAGGTAAGATTGACTGAGGTGACGTTTCTCTTAGGCAAGAGAATGGCAGACATATGTGAAGGTAAGATTGACTGAGGTGATGTTTCTCTTAGGCAAGAGAATGGCAGACATATGTAAAGGTAAGATTGACTGAGGTGATGTTTCTCTTAGGCGATATAATGGTAGACAAATGTGAAGGTAAGATTGACTGAGGTGATGTTTCTCTTAGGCAAGAGAATGGCAGACATATGTGAAGGTAAGATTGACTGAGGTGATGTTTCTCTTAGGTGAGAGAATGACAGACATATGTGAAGGTAAGATTGACTGAGGTGATGTTTCTCTTAGGCTAGAGAATGGCAGGCATATGTGAAGGTAAGATTGACTGAGGTGATGTTTCTCTTAGGCAAGAGAATGGCAGACATATGTGAAGGTAAGATTGACTGAGGTAATGTTTCTCTTAGGCTAGAGAAGGGTAGACATATGTGAAGGTAAGATTGACTGAGGTGATGTTTCTCTTTGGTTAGAGCATAATAGACATATGTGAAGGTAAGATTGACTGAGGTGATGTTTCTCTTAGGCAAGAGAATGGCAGACATATGTGAAGGTAAGATTGACTGAGGTGATGTTTCTCTTAGGCTAGAGAATGGCAGGCATATGTGAAGGTAAGATTGACTGAGGTGATGTTTCTCTTAGGCTAGAGAGTGGTAGACATATGTAAAGGTAGGATTGACTGAGGTGATGTTTCTCTTAGGCGATATAATTGTAGACAAATGTGAAGGTAAGATTGACTGAGGTGATGTTTCTCTTAGGCAAGAGAATGGCAGACATATGTGAAGGTAAGATTGACTGATTTGATGTTTCTCTTAGGCTAGAGCATGGCAGACATATATGAAGGTAAGATTGACTGAGGTGATGTTTCTCTTAGGTGAGAGAATGGTAGACATATGTGAAGGTAAGATTGACTGAGGTGATGTTTCTCTTAGGCAAGAGAATGGCAGACATATGTGAAGGTAAGATTGACTGAGGTGACGTTTCTCTAAGGCGAGAGAATGGCAGACATATGTGAAGGTAAGATTGACTAAGGTGATGTTTCTCTTAGGTTAGAGCATAATAGACATATGTGAAGGTAAGATTGACTGAGGTGACGTTTCTCTTAGGTTAGAGGAAGGTAGACATATGTGAAGGTAAGATTGACTGAGGTGACGTTTCTCTTAGGTTAGAGAATGGTAGACATATGTGAAGGTAAGATTGACTGAGGTGATGTTTCTCTTAGGCAAGAGAATGGCAGACATATGTGAAGGTAAGATTGACTGAGGTGACGTTTCTCTAAGGCGAGAGAATGGCAGACATATGTGAAGGTAAGATTGACTAAGGTGATGTTTCTCTTAGGTTAGAGCATAATAGACATATGTGAAGGTAAGATTGACTGAGGTGATGTTTCTCTTAGGCAAGAGAATGGCAGACATATGTAAAGGTAAGATTGACTGAGGTGATGTTTCTCTTAGGCGATATAATTGTAGACAAATGTGAAGGTAAGATTGACTGAGGTGATGTTTCTCTTAGGCAAGAGAATGGTAGACATATGTGAAGGTAAGATTGACTGATTTGATGTTTCTCTTAGGCTAGAGCATGGCAGACATATGTGAAGGTAAGATTGACTGAGGTGATGTTTCTCTTAGGTGAGAGAATGGTAGACATATGTGAAGGTAAGATTGACTGAGGTGATGTTTCTCTTAGGCAAGAGAATGGCAGACATATGTGAAGGTAAGATTGACTGAGGTGACGTTTCTCTAAGGCGAGAGAATGGCAGACATATGTAAAGGTAAGATTGACTGAGGTGATGTTTCTCTTAGGCGATATAATTGTAGACAAATGTGAAGGTAAGATTGACTGAGGTGATGTTTCTCTTAGGCAAGAGAATGGCAGACATATGTGAAGGTAAGATTGACTGAGGTAATGTTTCTCTTAGGCTAGAGAGTGGTAGACATATGTGAAGGTAGGATTGACTGAGGTGATGTTTCTCTTAGGTGAGAGAATGGTAGACATATGTAAAGGTAAGATTGACTGATGTGATGTTTCTCTTAGGTTAGAGAATGGTAGACATATGTGAAGGTAAGATTGACTGAGGTGATGTTTCTCTTAGGTGAGAGAATCGTAGACATATGTTAAGGTAAGATTGACTGAGGTGACGTTTCTCTTAGGCTAGAGCATGGCAGACATATGTGAAGGTAAGATTGACTGAGGTGATGTTCCTCTTAGGCTACAGAATGGTAGACATATGTGAAGGTAAGATTGACTGAGGTGATGTTTCTCTTAGGTGAGAGAATGGCAGACATATGTGAAGGTAAGGTTGACTGAGGTGATGTTTCTCTTAGGTGAGAGAATGGCAGACATATGTGAAGGTAAGATTGACTGAGGTGATGTTTCTCTTAGGCATGTCAGACATATGTGATAGTAAGATTGACTAAGGTGATGTTTCTCTTAGGTTAGAGCATAATAGACATATGTGAAGGTAAGATTGACTAAGGTGATGTTTCTCTTAGGTTAGAGCATAATAGACATATGTGAAGGTAAGATTGACTAAGGTGATGTTTCTCTTAGGTTAGAGCATAATAGACATATGTGAAGGTAAGATTAACTAAGGTGATGTTTCTCTTAGGCAAGAGAATGGCAGACATATGTGAAGGTAAGATTGACTGAGGTGATGTTTCTCTTAGGCAAGAGAATGGCAGACATATGTGAAGGTAAGATTGACTGAGGTGATGTTTCTCTTAGGTGAGAGAATGGTAGACATATGTGAAGGTAAGATTGACTGAGGTGATGTTTCTCTTAGGCGAGAGAATGGCAGACATATGTGAAGGTAAGATTGACTGAGGTGATGTTTCTCTTAGGTGAGAGAATTGTAGACATATGTGAAGGTAAGATTGACTGAGGTGATGTTTCTCTTAGGTTAGAGCATGGTAGACATATGTAAAGGTAAGATTGACTGAGGTGATGTTTCTCTTAGGTTAGAGCATGGTAGACATTTGTAAAGGTAAGATTGACTGAGGTGACGTTTCTCTTAGGTAAGAGAATGGCAGACATATGTGAAGGTAAGATTGACTGAGGTGACGTTTCTCTTAGGCAAGAGAATGGCAGACATATGTGAAGGTAGATTGACTGAGGTGATGTTTCTCTTAGGTAAGAGAATGGCAGACATATGTGAAGGTAAGATTGACTGAGGTGACGTTTCTCTTAGGCTAGAGCATGACAGACATATGTGAAGGTTAGATCGACTGAGGTGATGTTTTCTTAGGTTAGAGCATGGTAGACATATTTGAAGGTTCGATTGACTGAGGTGATGTTTCTCTTAGGTTAGAGCATAATAGACATAAGTAAAGGTAATATTGACTGAGGTGATGTTTCTCTTAGGCAAGAGAATGGCAGACATATGTGAAGGTAAGATTGACTGAGGTGACGTTTCTCTTAGGTTAGAGCATGGCTGACATATGTGAAGGTAAGATTGACTGAGGTGATGTTTCTCTTAGGCAAGAGAATGGCAGACATATGTGAAGGTAAGATTGACTGATTTGATGTTTCTCTTAGGCTAGAGCATGGCAGACATATATGAAGGTAAGATTGACTGAGGTGATGTTTCTCTTAGGTGAGAGAATGGTAGACATATGTGAAGGTAAGATTGACTGAGGTGATGTTTCTCTTAGGCAAGAGAATGGCAGACATATGTAAAGGTAAGATTGACTGAGGTGACGTTTCTCTTAGGCAAGAGAATGGCAGACATATGTAAAGGTAAGATTGACTGAGGTGATGTTTCTCTTAGGCGATATAATGGTAGACAAATGTGAAGGTAAGATTGACTGAGGTGATGTTTCTCTTAGGCAAGAGAATGGCAGACATATGTGAAGGTAAGATTGACTGAGGTAATGTTTCTCTTAGGCTAGAGAGTGGTAGACATATGTGAAGGTAGGATTGACTGAGGTGATGTTTCTCTTAGGTGAGAGAATGGTAGACATATATAAAGGTAAGATTGACTGATGTGATGTTTCTCTTAGGTTAGAGAATGGTAGACATATGTGAAGGTAAGATTGACTGAGGTGATGTTTCTCTTAGGTGAGAGAATCGTAGACATATGTGAAGGTAAGATTGACTGAGGTGATGTTCCTCTTAGGCTAAAGAATGGTAGACATATGTGAAGGTAAGATTGACTGAGGTGATGTTTCTCTTAGGTGAGAGAATGGCAGACATATGTGAAGGTAAGATTGACTGAGGTGATGTTTCTCTTAGGCATGTCAGACATATGTAAAGGTAAGATTGACTGAGGTGATGTTTCTCTTAGGTAAGAGCATAATAGACATATGTGAAGGTAAGATTGACTAAGGTGATGTTTCTCTTAGGTTAGAGCATAATAGACATATGTGAAGGTAAGATTGACTAAGGTGATGTTTCTCTTAAGTTAGAGCATAATAGACATATGTGAAGGTAAGATTGACTAAGGTGACGTTTCTCTTAGGTTAGAGAATGGCAGACATATGTGAAGGTAAGATTGTCTGAGGTGATGTTTCTCTTAGGCAAGAGAATGGCAGACATATGTGAAGGTAAGATTGACTGAGGTGATGTTTCTCTTAGGCAAGAGAATGACAGACATATGTGAAGGTAGATTGACTGAGGTGATGTTTCTCTTAGGTAAGAGAATGGCAGACATATGTGAAGGTAAGATTGACTGAGGTGATGTTTCTCTTAGGCAAGAGCATGACAGACATATGTGAAGGTAAGATCGACTGAGGTGATGTTTTCTTAGGTTAGAGCATGGTAGACATATGTGAAGGTTCGATTGACTGAGGTGATGTTTCTCTTAGGTTAGAGCATAATAGACATATGTAAAGGTAAGATTGACTGAGGTGATGTTTCTCTAATGCGAGAGAATAGCAGACATATGTGAAGGTAAGATTGACTGAGGTGATGTTTCTCTTAGGCTAGAGAATGGCAGACATATGTGAAGGTAAGATTGACTGAGGTGATGTTTCTCTTAGGCTAGAGAATGGCAGACATATATGAAGGTAAGATTGACTGTGGTGATGTTTCTCTAATGCGAGAGAATAGCAGACATATGTAAAGGTAAGATTGACTAAGGTGATGTTTCTCTTAGTCTAGAGAATGGCAGTCATATGTGAAGGTAAGATTGACTGAGGTTACATTTCTCTTAAGCTAGAGAATGGCAGACATATGTGAAGGTTAGATTGACTGAGGTGACGTTTCTCTAATGCGAGAGAATAGCAGACATATGTGAAGGTAAGATTGACTGTGGTGATGTTTCTCTTAGTCTAGAGAATGGCAGTCATATGTGAAGGTAAGATTGACTGAGGTGACATTTCTCTTAGGCTAGAGAATGGCAGACATATGTGAAGGTTAGATTGACTGAGGTGACGTTTCTCTTAGGGTAGAGAATGGCAGACATATGTGAAGGTACGATTGACTGAGGTGACGTTTCTCTTAGGCAAGAGAATGGCAGACATATGTGAAGATAAGATTGACTGAGGTTATGTTTCTCTTAGGCAAGAGAATGGCAGACATATATGAAGGTAAGATTGACTGTGGTGATGTTTCTCTAAGGCGAGAGAATGGCAGACATATGTGAAGGTAAGATTGACTGAGGTGATGTTTCTCTTAGGTGAGAGAATTGTAGACATATGTGAAGGTAAGATTGACTGAGGTGATGTTTCTCTTAGGTGAGAGAATGGTAGACATATGTGAAGGTAAGATTGACTGAGGTGATGTTTCTCTTAGGTGAGAGAATTGTAGACATATGTGAAGGTAAGATTGACTGAGGTGATGTTTCTCTTAGGTGAGAGAATCGCAGACATATGTAAAGGTAAGATTGACTGAGGTGACGTTTCACTTAGGTTAGAGAATGGTAGACATATGTGAAGGTAAGATTGACTGAGGTGATGTTTCTCTTAGGGAAGAGAATGGCAGACATATGTGAAGGTAAGGTTGACTGAGGTGATGTTTCTCTAAGGCAAGAGAATGGCAGACATATGTGAAGGTAAGATTAACTGAGGTGATGTTTCTCTTAGGCTAGAGCATGGCATCATATGTGAAGGTAAGATTGACTGAGGTGATGTATCTCTTAGGTTAGAGCATGGCATCATATGTGAAGGTAAGATTGACTGAGGTGATGTATCTCTTAGGTTAGAGCATGGCAGACATATGTGAAGGTAAGATTGACTGAGGTGACGTTTCACTTAGGCTAGAGCATGGCAGACATATGTGAAGGTAAGGTTGACTGAGGTGATGTTTCTCTAAGGCAAGAGAATGGCAGACATATGTGAAGGTAAGATTAACTGAGGTGATGTTTCTCTTAGGCTAGAGCATGGCATCATATGTGAAGGTAAGATTGACTGATGTGATGTTTCTCTTAGGTAAGAGAATGGCAGACATATGTGAAGGTAAGATTGACTGAGGTGATGTTTCTCTTAGGCAAGAGAATGGCAGACATATGTGAAGGTAAGATTGACTGAGGTGATGTTTCTCTTAGGTAAGAGAATGGCAGACATATGTGAAGGTAAGATTGACTGAGGTGATGTTTCTCTTAGGCAAGAGAATGGTAGACATATGTGAAGGTAAGATTGACTGATGTGATGTTTCTTTTAGGCAAGAGAATGGCAGACATATGTGAAGGTAAGATTGACTGAGGTGATGTTTCTCTTAGGCAAGAGAATGGTAGACATATGTGAAGGTAAGATTGACTGAGGTGATGTTTCTCTTAGGTTAGAGAATGGCAGACATATGTGAAGGTTAGATTGACTGAGGTGATGTTTCTCTTAGGCTAGAGAAAGGTAGACATATGTGAAGGTAAGATTGACTGATGTGATGTTTCTCTTAGGCAAGAGAATGGCAGACATATGTGAAGGTTAGATTGACTGAGGTGACGTTTCTCTTAGGCAAGAGCATGGTAGACATATGTGAAGGTAAGATTGACTGAGGTGATGTTTCCCTTAGGCAAGAGAATGGCAGACAAGATTGACTGAGATGATGTTTCTCTTAGGCGAGATAATGGCAGACATACGTGAAGGTAAGATTGACTGAGGTGATGTTTCTCTTAGGCAAGAGCATGGCAGACATATGTGAAGGTAAGATTGACTGAGGTGACGTTTCTCTTAGGCAAGAGCATGGCAGACATATGTGAAGGTAGGATTGACTGAGGTGATGTTTCTCTTAGGTGAGAGAATGGTAGACATATGTAAAGGTAAGATTGACTGATGTGATGTTTCTCTTAGGTTAGATAATGGTAGACATATGTGAAGGTAAGATTGACTGAGGTGATGTTTCTCTTAGGTGAGAGAATGGTAGACATATGTGAAGGTAAGATTGACTGAGGTGACGTTTCTCTTAGGCAAGAGAATGGCAGACATATGTGAAGGTAAGATTGACTGAGGTGATGTTTCTCTTAGGTGAGAGAATGGCAGACATATGTGAAGGTAAGATTGACTGAGGTGATGTTTCTCTTAGGCATGTCAGACATATGTGATGGTAAGATTGACTAAGGTGATGTTTCTCTTAGGTTAGAGCATAATAGACATATGAGAAGGTAAGATTGACTAAGGTGATGTTTCTCTTAGGTTAGAGCATAATAGACATATGTGAAGGTAAGATTAACTAAGGTGATGTTTCTCTTAGGCAAGAGAATGGCAGACATATGTGAAGGTAAGATTGACTGAGGTGATGTTTCTCTTAGGCTAGAGAATGGTAGACATATATAAAGGTAAGATTGACTGATGTGATGTTTCTCTTAGGCAAGAGAATGACAGACATATGTGAAGGTAAGATTGACTGAGGTTATGTTTTTCTTAGGCAAGAGAATGACAGACATATGTGAAGGTAAGATTGACTGATGTGATGTTTCTCTTAGGCTAGAGCATGGCAGACATATGAGAAGGTAAGATTGACTGATGTGATGTTTCTCTTAGGCTAGAGCATGGCAGACATATGTGAAGGTAAGATTGACTGTGGTGATGTTTCTCTTAGGTTAGAGAATGACAGACATATGTGAAGGTAAGATTGACTGATGTGATGTTTCTCTTAGGCTAGAGCATGGCAGACATATGTGAAGATAAGATTGACTGAGGTTATGTTTTTCTTAGGCAAGAGAATGGCAGACATATGTGAAGGTAAGATTGACTGAGGTGACGTTTCTCTTAGGCAAGAGAATGGCAGACAGGCAGACATATGTGAAGGTTAGATTGACTGAAGTGACTTTTGTCTTAGGCTAGAGAATGGCAGACATATGTTAAGGTAAGATTGACTGAGGTGACGTTTCTCTTAGGAAAGAGAATGGCAGACATATGTGAAGGTAAGATTGACTGAGGTGACGTTTCTCTTAGGCAAGAGAATGGCAGACATATGTGAAGGTAAGATTGACTGAGGTGACGTTTCTCTTAGGCAAGAGAATGGCAGACATATGTGAAGGTAAGATTGACTGAGGTGATGTTTCTCTTAGGTAAGAGAATGGCAGACATATGTGAAGGTTAGATTGACTGAAGTGACTTTTCTCTTAGGCTAGAGAATGGCAGACATATGTGAAGGTAAGATGGACCGAGGTGACGTTTCTCTTAGGCAAGAGAATGGCAGACATAGTTGAAGATAAGATTGACTGAGGTTATGCTTCTCTTAGGCAAGAGAATGGCAGACATTTATAAAGGTAAGATTGACTGTGGTGATGTTTCTCTAATGCGAGAGAATAGCAGACATATGTGAAGGTAAGATTGACTGTGGTGATGTTTCTCTTAGTCTAGAGAATGGCAGTCATATGTGAAGGTAAGATTGACTGAGGTGACGTTTCTCAAGAGAATGGCAGACATATGTGAAGGTAGATTGACTGAGGTGATGTTTCTCTTAGGTAAGAGAATGGCAGACATATGTGAAGGTAAGATCGACTGAGGTGATGTTTTCTTAGGTTAGAGCATGGTAGACATATGTGAAGGTTCGATTGACTGAGGTGATGTTTCTCTTAGGTTAGAGCAAAATAGACATATGTAAAGGTAAGATTGACTGAGGTGATGTTTCTCTTAGGCAAGAGAATGGCAGACATATGTGAAGGTAAGATTGACTAAGGTGACGTTTCTCTTAGGTTAGAGCATGGCTGACATATGTGAAGGTAAGATTGACTGAGGTGATGTTTCTCTTAGGTTAGAGCTTGGTAGACATATGTGAAGGTTATATTGACTGAGATGATGTTTCTCTTAGGTTAGAGCATGGTAGACATATGTGAAGGTAAGATTGACTGAGGTGATGTTTCTCTTAGGCAAGAGAATGGCAGACATATGTGAAGGTAAGATTGACTGAGGTGACGTTTCTCTTAGGCGAGATAATGGCAGACATATTTGAAGGTAAGATTGACTGAGGTGATGTTTCTCTTAGGTTAAAGCATGGCAGACATATGTGAAGGTAAGATTGACTGAGGTGACGTTTCTCTTAGGCAAGAGAATGGCAGACATATGTAAAGGTAAGATTGACTGAGGTGATGTTTCTCTTAGGCGATATAATGGTAGACAAATGTGAAGGTAAGATTGACTGAGGTGATGTTTCTCTTAGGCAAGAGAATGGCAGACATATGTGAAGGTAAGATTGACTGAGGTGATGTTTCTCTTAGGCAAGAGAATGGCAGACATATGTGAAGGTAAGATTGACTGAGGTAATGTTTCTCTTAGGCTAGAGAATGGTAGACATATGTGAAGGTAAGATTGACTGAGGTGATGTTTCTCTTAGGCAAGAGAAAGGTAGACATATGTGAAGGTAAGATTGACTGAGGTGATGTTTCTCTTAGGCAAGAGAATGGTAGACATATGTGAAGGTAAGATTGACTGAGTTGACGTTTCTCTTAGGCGAGAGAGTTGCAGACATATGTAAAGGTAAGATTGACTGAGGTGATGTTTCTCTTAGGCAAGAGAATGGCAGACATATGTGAAGGTAAGATTGACTGAGGTGATGTTTCTCTTAGGTGAGAGAATGGTAGACATATATGAAGGTAAGATTGACTGAGGTGATGTTTTTCTTAGGCAAGAGCATGGTAGACATATGTGAAGGTAAGATTGACTGATTTGATGTTTCTCTTAGGCTAGAGCATGGCAGACATATATGAAGGTAAGATTGACTGAGGTGATGTTTCTCTTAGGTGAGAGAATGGTAGACATATGTAAAGGTAAGATTGACTGAGGTGACGTTTCTCTTAGGCTAGAGCATGACAGACATATGTGAAGGTAAGATCGACTGAGGTGATGTTTTCTTAGGTTAGAGCATGGTAGACATATGTGAAGGTTCGATTGACTGAGGTGATGTTTCTCTTAGGTTAGAGCATAATAGACATATGTAAAGGTAAGATTGACTGAGGTGATGTTTCTCTTAGGCAAGAGAATGGCAGACATATGTGAAGGTAAGATTGACTGAGGCGACGTTTCTCTGAGGTTAGAGCATGGCAGACATATGTGAAGGTAAGATTGACTGAGGTGATGTTTCTCTTAGGTTAGAGCTTGGTAGACATATGTGAAGGTTAGATTGACTGAGATGATGTTTCTCTTAGGTTAGAGCATGGTAGACATATGTGAAGGTAAGATTGACTGAGGTGATGTTTCTCTTAGGCAAGAGAATGGCAGACATTTATGAAGGTAAGATTGACTGTGGTGATGTTTCTCTAATGCGAGAGAATAGCAGACATATGTGAAGGTAAGATTGACTGTGGTGATGTTTCTCTTAGTCTAGAGAATGGCAGTCATATGTGAAGGTAAGATTGACTGAGGTGACATTTCTCTTAGGCTAGAGAATGGCAGACATATGTGAAGGTTAGATTGACTGAGGTGACGTTTCTCTTAGGCTAGAGAATGGCAGACATATGTGAAGGTACGATTGACTGAGGTGACGTTTCTCTTAGGCAAGAGAATGGCAGACATATGTGAAGATAAGATTGACTGAGGTTATGTTTCTCTTAGGCAAGAGAATGGCAGACATATATGAAGGTAAGATTGACTGTGGTGATGTTTCTCTAAGGCGAGAGAATGGCAGACATATGTGAAGGTAAGATTGACTGAGGTGATGTTTCTCTTAGGTGAGAGAATTGTAGACATATGTGAAGGTAAGATTGACTGAGGTGATGTTTCTCTTAGGTGAGAGAATGGTAGACATATGTGAAGGTAAGATTGACTGAGGTGATGTTTCTCATAGGTGAGAGAATTGGAGACATATGTGAAGGTAAGATTGACTGAGGTGATGTTTCTCTTAGGTGAGAGAATCGCAGACATATGTAAAGGTAAGATTGACTGATGTGATGTTTCTCTTAGGCAAGAGAATGGCAGACATATGTGAAGGTAAGATTGACTGAGGTGATGTTTCTCATAGGCAAGAGAATTGTAGACATATGTGAAGGTAAGATTGACTGAGGTGATGTTTCACTTAGGCTAAAGAATGGTAGACATATGTGAAGGTAAGATTGACTGAGGTGATGTTTCTCTAAGGCAAGAGAATGGCAGACATATGTGAAGGTAAGGTTGACTGAGGTGATGTTTCTCTAAGGCAAGAGAATGGCAGACATATGTGAAGGTAAGATTAACTGAGGTGATGTTTCTCTTAGGCTAGAGCATGGCATCATATGTGAAGGTAAGATTGACTGAGGTGATGTATCTCTTAGGTTAGAGCATGGCAGACATATGTGAAGGTAAGATTGACTGAGGTGATCTTTCTCTTAGGTTAGAGCATGGTAGACATATGTGAAGGTTAGATTGACTGAGGTGATGTTTCTCTTAGGTAAGAGAATGGCAGACATATGTGAAGGTAAGATTGACTGAGGTGATGTTTCTTTTAGGTAAGAGAATGGCAGACATATGTGAAGGTAAGATTGACTGAGGTGATGTTTCTCTTAGGCTAGAGAAAGGTAGACATATGTGAAGGTAAGATTGACTGATGTGATGTTTCTCTTAGGCAAGAGAATGGCAGACATATGTGAAGGTAAGATTGACTGAGGTGATGTTTCTCTTAGGTATGAGAATGGGAGACATATGTGAAGGTAAGATTGACTGAGGTGATGTTTCTCTTAGGCTAGAGAAAGGTAGACATATGTGAAGGTAAGATTGACTGATGTGATGTTTCTCTTAGGCAAGAGAATGGCAGACATATGTGAAGGTAAGATTGACTGAGGTGATGTTTCTCTTAGGCAAGAGAATGGTAGACATATGTGAAGGTAAGATTGACTGAGGTGATGTTTCTCTTAGGTAAGAGAATGGCAGACATATGTGAAGGTAAGATTGACTGAGGTGATGTTTCTCTTAGGCTAGAGAAAGGTAGACATATGTGAAGGTAAGATTGACTGATGTGATGTTTCTCTTAGGCAAGAGAATGGCAGACATATGTGAAGGTAAGATTGACTGAGGTGACGTTTCTCTTAGGCAAGAGAATGGCAGACATATGTGAAGGTAAGATTGACTGAGGTGATGTTTCCCTTAGGCAAGAGAATGGCAGACAAGATTGACTGAGATGATGTTTCTCTTAGGCGAGATGATGGCAGACATACGTGAAGGTAAGATTGACTGAGGTGATGTTTCTCTTAGGCTGGAGCATGGCAGACATATGTGAAGGTAAGATTGACTGAGGTGACGTTTCTCTTAGGCAAGAGAATGGCAGACATATGTAAAGGTAAGATTGACTGAGGTGATGTTTCTCTTAGGCGATATAATTGTAGACAAATGTGAAGGTAAGATTGACTGAGGTGATGTTTCTCTTAGGCAAGAGAATGGCAGACATATATGAAGGTAAGATTGACTGAGGTTATGTTTCTCTTAGGCTAGAGAGTGGTAGACATATGTGAAGCTAAGATTGACTGAGGTAATGTTTCTCTTAGGCTAGAGAGTGGTAGACATATGTGAAGGTAAGATTGACTGAGTTGATGTTTCTCTTAGGCAAGAGAATGGCAGACATATGTGAAGGTAAGGTTGACTGAGGTGATGTTTCTCTTAGGCAAGAGAATGGAAGACATATATGAAGGTAAGATTTACTGTGGTGATGTTTCTCTAAGGCGAGAGAATGGCAGACATATGTGAAGGTAAGATTGACTGAGGTGATGTTTCTCATAGGGAAGAGCATGGTAGACATATGTAAAGGTAAGATTTACTGAGGTGACTCTTCTCTTAGGCAAGAGAATGGCAGACATATATGAAGGTAAGATTGACTGAGGTGATGTTTCTCTTAGGCAAGAGAATGGCAGACATATGTGAAGGTAAGATTGACTGAGGCGATGTTTCTCTTAGGTGAGAGAATGGTAGACATATGTGAAGGTAAGATTGACTGAGGTGATGTTTCTCTTAGGTTAAAGCATGGCAGACATATGTGAAGGTAAGATTGACTGAGGTGATGTTTCTCTTAGGCAAGAGAAAGGCAGACATATGTGAAGGTAAGATTGACTGATGTGATGTTTCTCATAGGTGAGAGAATTGTAGACATATGTGAAGGTAAGATTGACTGTGGTGACGTTTCTCTTAGGTTAGAGCATGGTAGACATATGTAAAGGTAAGATTGACTGAGGTGATGTTTCTCTTAGGTTAGAGCATGGTAGACATTTGTAAAGGTAAGATTGACTGAGGCGATGTTTCTCTTAGGTGAGAGAATGGCAGACATATGTGAAGGTAAGATTGACTGAGGTGATGTTTCTCTTAGGCTAGAGAATGGCAGACATATGTGAAGGTAAGATTGACTGAGGTGATGTTTCTCTTAGGTAAGAGAATGGCAGACATATGTGAAGGTAAGATTGACTGAGGTGACGTTTCTCTTAGGCTAGAGCATGACAGACATATGTGAAGGTAAGATCGACTGAGGTGATGTTTTCTTAGGTTAGAGCATGGTAGACATATGTGAAGGTTCAATTGACTGAGGTGATGTTTCTCTTAGGTTTGAGCATAATAGACATATGTAAAGGTAAGATTGACTGAGGTGATGTTTCTCTTAGGCAAGAGAATGGCAGACATCTGTGAAAGTAAGATTGACTGAGGTGACGTTTCTCTTAGGTTAGAGCATGGCAGACATATGTGAAGGTAAGATTGACTGATGTGATGTTTCTCATAGGTGAGAGAATTGTAGACATATGTGAAGGTAAGATTGACTGTGGTGACGTTTCTCTTAGGTTAGAGCATGGTAGACATATGTAAAGGTAAGATTGACTGAGGTGATGTTTCTCTTAGGTTAGAGCATGGTAGACATTTGTAAAGGTAAGATTGACTGAGGCGATGTTTCTCTTAGGTGAGAGAATGGCAGACATATGTGAAGGTAAGATTGACTGAGGTGATGTTTCTCTTAGGCTAGAGAATGGCAGACATATGTGAAGGTAAGATTGACTGAGGTGATGTTTCTCTTAGGTAAGAGAATGGCAGACATATGTGAAGGTAAGATTGACTGAGGTGACGTTTCTCTTAGGCTAGAGCATGACAGACATATGTGAAGGTAAGATCGACTGAGGTGATGTTTTCTTAGGTTAGAGCATGGTAGACATATGTGAAGGTTCGATTGACTGAGGTGATGTTTCTCTTAGGTTTGAGCATAATAGACATATGTAAAGGTAAGATTGACTGAGGTGATGTTTCTCTTAGGCAAGAGAATGGCAGACATATGTGAAAGTAAGATTGACTGAGGTGACGTTTCTCTTAGGTTAGAGCATGGCAGACATATGTGAAGGTAAGATTGACTGAGGTGATGTTTCTCTTAGGTTAGAGCTTGGTAGACATATGTGAAGGTTAGATTGACTGAGATGATGTTTCTCTTAGGTTAGAGCATGGTAGACATATGTGAAGGTAAGATTGACTGAGGTGATGTTTCTCTTAGGCAAGAAAATGGCAGACATATGTGAAGGTAAGATTGACTGAGGTGATGTTTCTCTTAGGCGAGATAATGGCAGACATATTTGAAGGTAAGATTGACTGAGGTGATGTTTCTCTTCGGTTAAAGCATGGCAGACATATGTGAAGGTAAGATTGACTGAGGTGACGTTTCTCTTAGGCAAGAGAATGGCAAACATATGTAAAGGTAAGATTGACTGAGGTGATGTTTCTCTTAGGCGATATAATGGTAGACAAATGTGAAGGTAAGATTGACTGAGGTGATGTTTCTCTTAGGCAAGAGAATGGCAGACATATGTGAAGGTAAGATTGACTGAGGTGATGTTTCTCTTAGGTGAGAGAATGGTAGACATATGTGAAGGTAAGATTGACTGAGGTGATGTTTCTCTTAGGCAAGAGAATGGCAGACATATGTGAAGGTAAGATTGACTTAGGTAATGTTTCTCTTAGGCTAGAGAATGGTAGACATATGTGATGGTAAGATTGACTAAGGTGATGTTTCTCTTAGGTTAGAGCATAATAGACATATGTGAAGGTAAGATTGACTGAGGTGATGGTTCTCTTAGGTTAGAGCATAATAGACATATGTGAAGGTAAGATTGACTGAGGTGATGTTTCTCTTAGGCAAGAGAAAGGTAGACATATGTGAAGGTAAGATTGACTGAGGTGATGTTTCTCTTAGGCAAGAGAATGGTAGACATATGTGAAGGTAAGATTGACTGAGTTGACGTTTCTCTTAGGCGAGAGAGTTGCAGACATATGTAAAGGTAAGATTGACTGAGGTGATGTTTCTCTAAGGCAAGAGAATGGCAGACATATGTGAAGGTAAGATTGACTGATTTGATGTTTCTCTTAGGCTAGAGCATGGCAGACATATATGAAGGTAAGATTGACTGAGGTGATGTTTCTCTTAGGTGAGAGAATGGTAGACATATGTGAAGGTAAGATTGACTGAGGTGATGTTTCTCTTATGCTAGAGAATGGCAGACATATGTGAAGGTAAGATTGACTGAGGTGACGTTTCTCTTAGGCTAGAGAATGGCAGACATATGTGAAGGTAAGATTGACTGAGGTGACGTTTCTCTTAGGCAAGAGAATCGCAGACATATGTAAAGGTAAGATTGACTGAGGTGACGTTTCTCTTAGGTGAGAGAATGGTAGACATATGTGAAGGTAAGATTGACTGAGGTGACATTTCTCTTAGGCAAGAGAATGGCAGACATATGTAAAGGTAAGATTGACTGAGGTGATGTTTCTCTTAGGCAAGAGAATGGCAGACATATGTGAAGGTAAGATTGACTGAGGTGATGTTTCTCTTAGGCTAGAGCATGGCAGACATATGTGAAGGTAAGATTGACTGAGGTGATGTTTCTCTTAGGCTAGAGCATAGTAGACATATGTGAAGGTAAGATTGACTGAGGTGATGTTTCTCTTAGGTAAGAGAATGGCAGACATATGTGAAGGTAAGATTGACTGAGGTGATGTTTCTCTTAGGCAAGAGAATGGCAGACATATGTGAAGGTAAGATTGACTGAGGTGATGTTTCTCTTAGGTAAGAGAATGGCAGACATATGTGAAGGTAAGATTGACTGAGGTGATGTTTCTCTTAGGTAAGAGAATGGCAGACATATGTGAAGGTAAGATTGACTGAGGTGACGTTTCTCTTAGGCAAGAGAATCGCAGACATATGTAAAGGTAAGATTGACTGAGGTGACGTTTCTCTTAGGCTAGAGCATGGCAGACATATGTGAAGGTAAGATTGACTGAGGTGATGTTTCTCTTAGGCTAGAGCATAGTAGACATATGTGAAGGTAAGATTGACTGAGGTGATGTTTCTCTTAGGTGAGAGAATGGTAGACATATGTGAAGGTAAGATTGACTGAGGTGATGTTTCTCTTAGGCAAGAGAATGGCAGACATATGTGAAGGTAAGATTGACTGAGGTGATGTTTCTCTTAGGTAAGAGAATGGCAGACATATGTGAAGGTAAGATTGACTGAGGTGACGTTTCTCTTAGGCAAGAGAATCGCAGACATATGTAAAGGTAAGATTGACTGAGGTGACGTTTCTCTTAGGCTAGAGCATGGCAGACATATGTGAAGGTAAGATTGACTGAGGTGATGTTTCTCTTAGGCTAGAGCATAGTAGACATATGTGAAGGTAAGATTGACTGATTTGATGTTTCTCTTAGGCTAGAGCATGGCAGACATATATGAAGGTAAGATTGACTGAGGTGATGTTTCTCTTAGGTGAGAGAATGGTAGACATATGTGAAGGTAAGATTGACTGAGGTGATGTTTCTCTTAGGCAAGAGAATGGCAGACATATGTGAAGGTAAGATTGACTGAGGTGATGTTTCTCTTAGGTAAGAGAATGGCAGACATATGTGAAGGTAAGATTGACTGAGGTGACGTTTCTCTTAGGCAAGAGAATCGCAGACATATGTAAAGGTAAGATTGACTGAGGTGACGTTTCTCTTAGGCAAGAGAATGGCAGACATATGTGAAGGTAAGATTGACTGAGGTGACCTTTCTCTTAGGCTAGAGCATGGCAGACATATGTGAAGGTAAGATTGACTGAGGTGATGTTTCTCTTAGGCTAGAGCATAGTAGACATATGTGAAGGTAAGATTGACTGAGGTGATGTTTCTCTTAGGCAAGAGAATGGCAGACATATGTGAAGGTAAGATTGACTGAGGTGATGTTTCTCACAGGCATGTCAGACATATGTTAAGGTAAGATTGACTAAGGTGATGTTTCTCTTAGGCTATAGAATGGCAGACATATGTGAAGGTAAGATTGACTGAGGTAATGTTTCTCTTAGGCAAGCGAATCGCAGACATATGTGAAGGTAAGATTGACTGAGGTTACGTTTCTCTTAGTCTAGAGAATGGCAGACATATGTGAAGGTAAGATTGACTGAGGTGATATTTCTCTTAGGCAAGAGCATGGCAGACATATGTAAAGGTAAGATTGACTTTCGTGATCTTTCTCTTAGTCTAGAAAATGGCAGACATATGTGAAGGTAAGATTGACTGAGGTGATGTTCTCTTAGGTGAGAGAATGGCAGACATAAGTGAAGGTAAGATTGACTGTGGTGATGTTTCTCTAAGGCAAGAGAATGGCAGACATATGTGAAGGTAAGATTGACTGAGGTGATGTTTCTCTTAGGCGAGAGAGTTGCAGACATATGTGAAGGTAAGATTGACTGTGGTGATGTTTCTCTAAGGCAAGAGAATGGCAGACATATGTGAAGGTAAGATTGACTGAGGAGATGTTTCTCTTAGGTTAGAGCATGGTAGACATATGTGAATGTTAGATTGACTGAGGTGACGTTTCTCTTAGGCAAGAGAATGGCAGACATATGTGAAGGTAAGATTGACTGAGGTGACGTTTCTCTTAGGCAAGAGAATGGCAGACATATGTGAAGGTAAGATTGACTGAGGTGATGTTTCTCTTAGGCAAGAGAATGGCAGACATATATGAAGGTAAGATTGACTGAGGTGATGTTTCTTTTAGGCAAGAGAATGGCAGACATATGTGAAGGTAAGATTGACTGAGGTGATGTTTCTCTTAGGCAAGAGAATGGCAGACATATGTGAAGGTAAGATTGATTTAAGTTTTTTCATGTTATATCTATGCTACAGAAGAACTGTGTCATAAAGGAACACCAATACCGTGTTTTAGCCACAGTATTTGAGTTAGTTCCTGGTCACTGATTTAAGTTCAGTGTTACCTGCCTTTGATCATCATAATTTTAAAATGATGGTATCTCAAACTACTATGCTGGCTCTCAGGTTAGCAATATTGCCCATTGTGCTACTTGTTTTAGAAGGTGGTCATGTTGCATATCAGCCAAAACGGTCAGTGGCACACACATATTGAACAGATTGCAAATACAGCGTCGAAAATATTAGGCATAATGCGCAAACTCAAATACACTCTGAGCAGAAATGCATTAAATCAAATTTATCTATACCACTTATTACCCATCATAGAGTATGCATCATTAGTTTGGAATGGCTGCACACAACAAAACTCTAACACTCTTCAAAAAATACAAAATGAAGCAGCTCGTATTGTTACTGGACTAACCAGGTCGGTATCGTTAGTTAAATTATATAACGAATGTGGATGGACTAATTTATCAGTAAGGAGACACCAACAAAAACTGCATTTTATGTATAAAGTAAACAATGGACTGGTTCCATCATATATTACTGATTTATTTCCCCCATTAGTAAGTGAAATTTAGGGGTACCCCCTCAGAAACAACAACAACTTCTCCACACCATTTACTCGAACTAATATATCACTAAGATCATGTATTCCATCAGCCATCAGACTGTGGAACACTCTTGACGAAGGCCTCAAAAATCAGCCAACAATATCTTCCTTTAAGAACAAACTGCAAATTACTACTTTTCCTAAACTACATGTACCTAACTACTTCACATCAGGAAATCAATATCTATCAGTAATACATGCTCGAATAAGAAACAATTGTAGCAATCTGAATAATGATTTATTTATCAATCATCTTCGTGAAAATCCTCTCTGTAATTGGTGCAATGAAATAGAGGATAGCGAACACTACTTCTTTCATTGCAACAACTACAGAAACGAGCGTCATCTTTTTTTTCAAGCTGCAAGAGACTTTCAACCACTAACTACACAATTATTGTTATACGGAAATGAAATAGTTGACAACACACTTAATTCAACATTATTTAGAGCAGTACATGACTATATAAAGAGCACCAAACGTTTTGACAATACATAAACATATTTTTCTTTTTGAGTTGGAAATTTAAGTATATTTATCTCACTTTCTGCTATACCCAATCTTCCCTATGTCGGAGGGGCAGGCCTGCTCCTTAGTACTGGTGGACCCAACAATTGGGTGAACATTGACAGGGAGTATTCGATCATTGTAATAAATGTTTCACGAGTGTGAAAAGAATACAATAGACGCATATCAGATAATTGAAGACAAGCGGTTTGGATGTCGATCCACTAGGATTGGCAGACGGATTTTTTGCCTTTAATTATCTGAATGATGCTAACCTGCACTCTAAAATGCACTCATAGACAGTTATTTATTTATTTATTTATTTATTTATTTATTTATTTATTTATTTATTTATTATGATTTTGTATAGTTGAAGATATGTTTTGTAGCCATGTTTACATGCTTTGATTGATCTGTATATGTAGGGGGAGGGTCGTAACTAATGTTGCGAGAACTTGTGACCCAACCCCATTGCTGTAATTTGTGGCAATAAAATATGTATAAAGCATATCAAATGGAAAGGAGCGATGAAAAGCAAAGCAAGTTAAACCTTAATTCTAATGCACTTGATTTTGTAATGCGACATCTGATTGGATAACGTCAAAATTTGTGACAGTATATCCTGCGATATACTGTCTGAAACAGTTCAATGTCATTTATTATGTCGCATTTCGTTGGATGATGAGCAGCTTTATGCAGCTTGTAATGCTTCAATTTGAAACGAAACAAGAGAAGTGCATTAGAATGGGGATAAAACCATAAAACTCAATTTCCGACCGTATATCCAACGATATACCTCCCCAAATGAAATATTTGAATACAGTTATCCTCTTACTAAGGAGATGTAAATTCTTGTGACTTTGTTTCAGGTGACCATGTTTTAGATACACCTAAGACAAAGATCTATTCACTTTCACATTTCCTGAGTGAATCAGTTCGAATAGACAGACCAGACTATGATGGACCATTTCTACCTAAGGTTTGTTTTTCATAATACAATTGCTACATTCTTTTGAGGTTAAGCCCAGTGGACATCACTCTCTTGGGTTGACCAAATCCTGATTTTAACCCAAAAGTTTGCCTCAATTGTTTTGTTAGGACTTTTAGGCTGTATTTTTAGCTCACCTGAGCAAAAGGCTCTCGGTGAGCTTATAGGATGGGACTCGAGCCGGCGTCCATCCGTCCTTCCGTGTGTGGGTCTGTCCGTCCATGCCTTCACACTTTCAGACATGAATATCTCTGAGACCAGCTGGCAGAACATAATCAAATTTCATCTAAAGCATCATTGGGGTGGGGGATTGGCTGCATTAGGTTTTGGGCCAGATCGGATCAGAACTCAACAGATAGCTCCCATAGGGTTATAATGGGGAAAATCTTGTGAGCACTCTAGCTCTTCCATTTTTCATTAGATCTTCTTTATTCTTGCAGGTAACAATGACATCAATAAAAGCCTGGATGGGTTAAACTTTGAAATTCAGCAAGATTCGACCAGGTTCTGCAGAGTTAGCTACCCTTGAACGTTTGAAAAATCTTCATAGACTTATAATGGGAAAAATGTTGTGAGCACTCTAGTGCTTTCATTTTTGATTGAATCTTATTCATTCTTGCAGGTAACAAGGACAACTATGAAAGCTTCAATAAGTTTGAATTTTTGCCAGATCCCATCACCAATTACTGAGTTAGCTGCCCTTGAGCGTTTGAAAAATCAATGTATGGTATTGAGCACTCTAGCACCATCATTTTTGATCGGATCTTATTCATTCTTGCGTGTAACAAGGAAAGCTATAAAAGCTTGGATGGGTTTGAAATTCGGCAAGATCTGACCCAGGTCTATGGAGTTAGCTGCCCTTGAATGTCTGAAAAATTCTTCAGAGACTTATAATGAGATAAATGTTGTGAGCACTCTAGTGCTTTCATTTTTTGAATGGATCTCCATCATTCTTGCAGGTAACAAGGACAACTATAAAAGTTTAAATGAGTTTAAATTTCAGCCAAATCCCATCACCAACTACTGAGTTAGCTAGTAAGTTAGGGTCTATGGAGTTAGCTGCCCTTGAACATCTGAAAAATTCTCCATAGACTTATCATCATATCATAATGGGATTTTTGATTAACGTGCAGGGGCAGCGGCATCATCCACATCATTGGGCCCCTTTCCAGGTAACTGCCTAGCTGCAGGCATAGCAGATCTCACACCTGAACTAAAGGTGCTCCTTTCTTGAGGGTCAACTGTCCTGAGCTTCCTGTGATTCAGGGCAGTCTCTCTCCGTCAGTTTCTTCCATGTTAGCTTGGGCCTCCCTGCCCCCCGCCTTCCATCAATCTGTATATCACATGCTGTTCTGATTGCACCACTAGAACGCTCCACATGCCCAAACCAGGGCAGCCTTCTCTCTCTCAAAATGAGGTTGAGGTCCTCAAGCTCAAGCTTTGCTAGTAATTCGCTTGACCTTACCGTGGCCACGTCCTCTGGCTTGATACTGCAGATCTGTCTGATCATGGCCCTATCATTGTGCTGCAGGTTAGTCTTGGTCAGTGGCCAAGTTTCACTAGCATGGAGCATGGCTCTCAGCACGCAAGAGCTGTTTATATGGCCACGTGTCTTGTAAGAGAGGTGGCAGGATGTGAGAACTGGTAGTAGCTCCCTGAACTTCTTCCAGGCTGTTTTCACATGAGTAGTGACCGATATTTCACAGCCTCCACCAGCAGAAAGCATGTCACCCAGGTAGCAGAAGGAAGCTACCACCTCCAGCTTATCAAGTCCAACCTGGACTTCATTCTGTGGCCTGCCATCAATAAGGCGGGCATTTCCCATGCACCGTGCACATCTATAATCAGGATTTGGTTTAGTCATTGTAGCCCACTGCATTTCTTATGTACCCAAAGTTTGCAGCCATTGCAGTAGATGCTGTTGTTGCCTACTCCTGTACGGCACACAGCGCATGGGTATTCCCCTGAACTTTGCAAGAGGTCCAGCAATGATGACAAGGTCATCTGCATATAGGTCCTCCCAGGGAACGCCAGCCCGAAACTCACGTGACAAGGCCTCCAGCACAATGATGAAGAGCGAGGGACTGAGTATGGATCCCTGGTGGACTCCGACCTTCACCTCAAACTCTTTGCTGAAACCCTCGCCAACACGAACCCGGCTTTGCGCATTAGCGTACATTCCCTGGACTAACCGCCGTTCAATTCCTCAACACCTAGCTTTCTCAGGGCCCACCAGATAACCTTCCGAGGGACACGATCAAATGCTTTCTCTAGGTCCATGAAGGCTATATATAAAGCCTCTTGTTCACTGCTAGGTATTTCTCCTGCAGCCGTCGTGCCACATAGATTGCATCTGTAGTACCTTTTCCTGAGAAAAAGCTAAACTGGGAGTCATCAATAGACACCAGCTGTCTTATGAGACCATCAACAATCCTCTCTAGGATCTTCATGGCCTGCTCAGCCAGCTTGAGGCCTCGATAATTGCCTCTGTCCAAAGCTTCACCCTTGCCCTTGTAAAGGCAGACAATGAAAATGGGACTTATAATGGAAGAAATGTTGTGAGCACTCTACTGCTTTCATTTTTGAATGGATCATCATCATTCTTGCAACCATAAAAGCTTGAATGAGTTTGAATTTCAGCTTTATGCAGCTTGTAACGCTTTGAATTTCAGCCAAATCCCATCACCAACTACTTAGTTAGCTGCCCTTGAGCATTTGAAAAAAAATGTATAATGTGGTGAGCACTCTAGCACCTTAATTTTTGATCAGGTCTTATTCATTCTTGCATGTAACAAGAACAGCTATAAAAGCTTGGATGGGTTCGAAATTTGGCAAGATCTAACCCGAGTCTATGGAGTAAGCTGCCCTTGAACGTCTGAAAATATCTCCATAGACTTATAATGGGAGAAATGTTGTGAGCAGTCTAGTGTTTTCAGTTTTGGATTAATCTTCATCATTCTTGCAGGTAACAAGGACAACTATAAAAGCATGAATGAGTTTGAATTTCTGTCAGATCCCATCACCAACTTCTGAGTTAGCTGCCCTGGAGCGTTTGAAAAATGAATGATAATGTTGTGAGCACTTGAGCACCTTCATTTTTGATTGGATCTGATTCATTCTTGCAGGTAACAAGGACAGCTATAAAAGCTTGGGTGGGTTTGAAATTCAGCAAAATTGAACATGGGTCTATGGAGTTAGCTGTCCTTGAATGTCTGAAAAATCTCCATAGACCTATAATGGGAGTAATGTTGTGAGCACTCTAATGTTTTCATTTCTGGATGGATCTTCATCATTCTTGCAGGTATCAAGAACAACTATAAAAGCTTTAATGAGTTTGATTTTCTGCCACACTTGACCAGCAACTATAGTTAGCTGCCCTTGACTGTCTAAAATATAGCTCTATAATGTTTTGACCATTCTAGTTCATTCATTTTTCATTTGATCTTCTTCATTCTTGTAGGTAACCAGGACATACATAAAAGCATGGATGAGTTTGAATTTTGGTCTGATCTCATCACTGACAATGGAGTTATCTGCCCTCGATCTGAAAATATAGTTTCACCAGGTTTCCTCAGCAAGTTTTATTCAGATCTTTTTAATACTTGCAGATAACCAGAATTGGCATAATATCTTGAGTGTTTGAATATATTCCTGATCACTGTTTCAAGTTCAGAGTTATCTGCCTTTGAGTATTATAAATTATGGTGTCTCCAAACATAATGCTGGCTCCCAGGTGAGCGATCGTTGCCCATTGGGCTACTTGTTTAGAAATAAAATTAGCTGTGGATTGGTAGAAATGACTTTGGTCATGGCTGCCTGATTGTTAAAAATTGTTTTGTCATCCCTGACATCAGATTTTTAACTTGCCCGAGAGCTAGATATATTAAAGACGATCAAGCACGAGCTGTTGTACAAAGCTGTTAAATTCAGTTTCAGCCAATGAGAGAAGGACTTTGGCGACTTGGTCTACGTATATAAGACAATTCCATAGGTCCATATAAGGATGGTTTGTGCACCTAAAATTGCATTTTATTCCTTACCTATCAATTTAAACATGTGTTTTGGATGCTCAAAAGAACCTTCTCATTTAGACAGTTCTTTTGAGTACCCACAACATATGTTTTGGTTGAAAAATAAAAAAATTCAAATACGCACTCTTATCTGGAGGCCTGCATTCTACTGCTTTGCAATAGAAGCTGTAGATCCAGCCAACTGGGTTTGATTTCTGGCTTGGACAGGTTGGAAATGTTTTCGCTCTACCACAATGTGCCCCATCGTAAATAACCCACCCTATGACTGCTCTATGCATATTAAAATATTCAGGGATACATTTCAAACCGGAGTGGGGAATGTCACAGGGTCTAGGTATATAATTTTACACTTCTACTGCCGGCTTTTACAGCAACGTGGTAGTGCGTTTGCCTGTAGATCCAGCAAACAGGTTTGATTCCTGGTTGAGACAGCTTGGATATTTTCTGTTCTACGACATAAAAATAATCTTTGACCTGACATAAGTCCAGATAAGGAATTTTTTTAGCGTAAAATTGTAATTATTTTCTTAACCATCAGTTTAAACATGTCTTATGAGTACAGTAAAACCTGTGAAAACAGCCACTCCAAAATAGATAAAACAAAGATCTTAATGACAAATGGTAGCTTAATGAAGGTGGAAATGCAGAATGCTCCGCTTAGAGCATTCTGCAATACTTTTGACCTGCATTAAACCATAATTGGTTAAACCGGTTTAAGCCCTTCAGTAAAATATTTTACTGACTGTTCCAAAGCATTACTTCTTTTGTGGATCTTTTATGTTTTTTCTGTCTTGTGTTTGATATGCCTTTGTGAGCGTCTGTTTATTATGTGCCTTGTGGTCACCTGCTGGGAAAGGGCTGACCTCTTGGCTCTCGTTTGTGGTGTCCAACTGTGAGTTTGTTACTATCCCATTGGTATCCTGGGTCAGGTGTGGTACTTGATTGTATTGATTCCTGATTTTTGCACCCTTACTTACCTTGAAAACCGATTTCTGTCTTTTTGAGAGTGGCCCTTTTACACAGGTTTTACTGTACCTATTGTTGTAGAATCCTCACAGAGAATGTTTACCGTACGCTCAATATTTGAAATTGAATCTCTGTGCTTTTGGCGTATTTTTTAAAGTAATCGTGCCTCAGTGCCAAGACTTGCTGCATACTTTTCTTCAGACGTTTTCCCACTGAACTAAAGTTCAAACAACATGATTAGTGAATAAATATTCAACCATAAGTTTTGGCTATAATATGGAAAGATATTTTCACATGAATCTCTGTAGATGTTTCGGACAGACTGGCTTATTTTCCGTGATACGCATCAACCTATTGAAACAGAATGATCCCAAATTTCATTCCTCAAAGGTCGTGGTACATCTATAATAAATAAAATTAAACAAATTGAATAAAGGTAAAAAAAAAGAACACACTTGTACTCAAACTCACAACCTTTTGGTTGTAAACTCTGTATCATAACCACTTGACTGGTCAGTAGTACGGTACAAAATGTTTCATTATCTCCATTAGTACGTGCAAAATTCCTGTAAAACTTACGGTAAATACCGAAAGTCTACGGAAGGTAAAAATATCTTGTGTACTCACCGTGAAATTATGCACCTGTGTCAGGTTAATAAAATCGAGCAATACACCTATTTTACGCGAAATGTAAATCTGACAAAACGAGAGAACGTTCTGACCTCAAATTTATACCACAAACTTCGGAATGCATAGTCCGTTGCATGACATTCCCCGATTTTCGATTCTCTTCCTGGAGGAATTGTTTTTAATATTCAACCAGATGTTGAGCATTTGAGCAATTGGTAGGCGTGTTTTGTATATGCTAACAGTTAAGGCTCTGGCCAGACTACAGGGTTGTGCTGGCTATACATTCCTGATTTCATTTAGTTTAGATGCATGGTTCTGTAATACTTTTGTGTGTAGGTACCTTTTATCCATGTATTGGTATATGTGGGCTAATTTTTACAGTTATGAAACATTTAAGTGACACTTTCAATTAAAGTCTGTGTATCAAGGAAAACTACTCCAAACCTCACTGACTTTTGATAAATATAGATAATGTACATCCATTAACCTTAGTATGCCCTGATACGAACACTTAATATGGAAAGCACCAGAGATTTAATTAAAATAATGACCAGGTGGTCTTGATCAACCTTGCAAGGTCGAACAATATTTCAAGACACTGCGGATTCAGATCAGCTGGCTTCTGAATAGGTTGTCTGATCATGATCTCATCCCCTTGTTGACATTCGAGCGTGTTTACTTTGCAAAGTTTCACTTTCTTCATTGTGTTTTTCTGCAAAATACTGGACTGGGCACCGATATTTTCATAAAACTGGAGTATATTGCGCGCTCGCTTATCTAGGGTGCTGATGCATGTTCAAGCCTCACAGGCGTCACTTTGTTGTGTCCTTGAGCAATTTGCTAAGTACTGGGTCAAGCTAGGAAGACCAGAACTGATATAACTGAAAAATTGTTGACTGGATCATAAAGAATCAAATCAAACAAACACCAGCTGACCTGAATCTACACCGTTCGCTATTGGAGTTTATAGGCTAGCGAACAAGATTTTGGTAATTATTGCATATTCTTACCATTTGAGCCGTGACACGAGGTTTCCAACAATGTGGTATGTGTGACCAGCAAGGCCTCAGATAAGCCTGAGCATATGTGCACTCTGATAAAAGCCTTTGCTAGTCCCTTGACTATTCTATGTGTGTTAAGCTACTGACAGAACATCATTTTGAGTTTCTAGCTTAAAATGAGGCTACACAGGCTCGTCTGAGTCTACACATGTCAAAATGCCACATTGTTGGAAATCACATGTTACGGCTCATTTATGAATACTATTCGGTGTCAGCATTTACCACTTGTGAAATTTAAAGTAATTTTTCATGATTTTGTTGTAGCCTGATTTATTTCAAACATAATTTTTTCACAAAATAAATTCAGGAAGATTATCAGTGTCAAAACAGTTTGTGTCCAGATCTGGATCAATGTTATGTCGGTTCTGATCAGTGTCAAACTGTTTGCAACAAAAGTTGCCGCTAACAAGGAAAAAGTTTATATAATGTACCTAAAAAATGGTAAACGGCCTGTGAGAGGCCTGCTCAGCAGCAATGTGATAGGATAACCCAAAACAAACAATTATAAAAACATTAATGTGAAAATTAATGAGCTGTGGCATGAGATTTCCAACAATGTGGCATTTTGACATGTGTAGACTCGGGCGAGCCTCTGCAGCCTCCTGTTAAGCTTAGAAACTCCAAATGGTGTTTAGTCAGTAGCTAAACAATCATATAATACTCAAGCGACTAGCAAAGGCTCTTGTCAGACTGCGCGTATGCGCAGGCTGATCGGAGGCTTTGCTGGGTCGCACATACCACATTGTTGGAAATCTCACGCACTGGCTCAATATAAGAATATTGAATGTTTATGTTAGATTTACATGGTGTTATGGTTGACACCTGTTTTAAAAGTGATATGGCTTTTTTTCCCTAGCAGTGAAAACTTTGGTAAGTCTGCATCTGAGCAGTCCCACCAGAGCCTTCATGCAGGCCTTTAGAGTGTATAATTGAAAAATATTTTCTTAATTCTCAACCAAAACGCATGTTGTGGATACTCAAAAGAACGGTCTCAATGAATAAGACGGTTCTTTTGAGCACCCAAACATGCTAAAAAATATGGGTAAAAAAATATTTACAATTTTATGCTGAAGATTTTTGTTTATTTAAACCTGTGCTTCATGGCTTACCTATGAGTTAAGTACCAAAATCCATTGTGCTGGCTCCTTTTTATGTGTACTGAAAAATACTTTTTCAGGAACTCTGGAGTGGAATAAAATTTGGTATCCTTCCAAAACAAAGGTGGGAGAGTAAGAAACAGAGAAGTTGCTTCATGTCAGATATAGAAAAAGAATTGAAGGGTTACTTAGGAGATAGAAAATTGTTCAAATCTCATACGTTTCTCAAGCATTTCACTGTTAAAGGTAGGTGTGATTCCATGGCTTTAAATGAGGACAGTGATCAAATTTATAGCACTTAGGGGATAACTGTATTCAAAATTTTCATTTGGGGAGGTATATCGTCGGATATACGGTCGGAAATTTAGTTTTACGGCGACGCGTAAGCGAGGCCGTAAAACGTGATTTCCAAACGTATATCCGACGATATACCTCCCCAAGTGAAAATTTTAAATACAGTTATCCCCATTCTAATGCACTATTAACATTTTTCCTTCAAAAAAGACAGTTAAAATGTACTATGTTACCCCTACGCACAGCGGCTGCCAGCTGCATAAAACCGCTTGCCAGCTGCATATATTCACTTGTCAACCAATGTAAAGCGACTATACTTAATGACGTCGAGTTTCCGACAGTATATCGCACGCAGGATATACTGTCGCAAATTTTTTACGTTATCCAATCAGACAGCGCGTTACAAACTCAAGTGCATTGGAATTACTAACTTATTAAACCCTTAAGAAATAGATTCACACTGCCAATGATTTGTTGCTGAATACATCACTGGCTGCGGAGGCCAGTCTGTAAAAGTGGATATATCTCTGTAGCTCAGAGGAGACGGGGTTGAATCTCGCTTTGTCAGAAACCTGGAAGACAGGTTTTCTCACGTCCAGGCTGATATAATGTAAACTGTTCAATCTTTAAATTCCATGTCGTGATGCTGTTAAGGCTCTGAGAATTTGTGCAGGATGTCAGCGCCTTTGTTGCTCGAAAATAATGAGCCGCGGCATGAGATTTCCAACAATTTGACATTTTGACAAGTGTAGACTCGGAGGAGACTCTGCAGCCTCCTTTTAAGCTTAGAAACTCCAAATGATGTTAAGTCAGTAGCTTAACAATCATAGAATACTCAAGCGAATAGCAAATGCTCTGATCAGACTGCGCGTATGCGCAGGCTGATCTGAGGCTTTGCTGGTCGCACATATCGCATTGTTGGAAATCTCATGCACTGGCTCATTATTATTATTAAAATGCCAAATGTACCAAATATCATGTGCTCACGGGTGAAAGTTTTCAGGATTTTGTGGAAGACTTTCCTAGAAAGTCAGCCTCAAAATACTGAATTAGGTCAATTGTACTAGCTTCTCTGATTTATGTTCAGTCTGTCTAAAGTCAGTTGACCATTTAAACTTGAAATTGTTGATTTTTGATAGGCATAATGCAAGTTTTTAGATCAGAATTTCTAAAGTTCAGGATTTTTCATGGAGCGCAGTGGCTCAGTGGTAGAGTGCTTGACTCGAGACCGAAGAGCCGCGGGTTCGAGCCTCACCGTCCTCATTGCGTTGTGGTCCTTGAGCAAGACACATTTATCCTAGCTTAGTACTGGTTCAACCCAGGAAGACCCATCCCTATATAACTGAAAGATTGTTGATGGGTCGTAGAGAAACAAACAAATCAGGATTTTCGAAATTTGAACTTTCACCCATGTGTGCTGGCTCATAATACTTTTCAGATATAGCAATTGTTGTGAATGAATCTGGGGAGGCTGTTCCTGTGAGTGAATGGATATGGGAAGATGGTCAAATCAAGCCACATAGTGCAGCAAAAAGGTATTCTAGCACACCAGATCAGGATTTCAGTTGTTCTTACCCATGTGAGATAATTCTATCTCACATACCCGTACCAGCCCATGGGAAAGATAAAAACAAACAGCCGCAGGTCCGCAACACACTAGCTGCACGTCGACCGGTGACATTGTACTGTTTAAATGACGTCAGCATGTCACATCTCAGGATTTTCTGGAAGTTTTTTCATGTTTTTCAAATATAAAATGAGGTATTTAGTGTTGAGCAAGAAAAAGAATCCATTATTCTTGTACCAATGGGATAGAAAAATCTGTCCCTCGCGATCACCGTTTGTCATCACTTGGCATGCCTCATGATGCCAATCGGTGATCCTCGGGACGGATTTTTCTATCCTACCCTCTCCACTCATGCAAGGTTCCCACAGGCTTGAAAAGTACTTGAATTTAGAGGGCTTTCTTGAAGTTCTTGAAAAATAAATTTGCCTTAAAAAGTACTGGAAAATCACTCAAAAGCCTTGAAAAGTCCTTGGATCCTTCTATGTTCTGTGGGACTAAACACTGTTGATAGAGATCTAAATCAGTATAAAATTGTTGTGTCTTTATTTGGTGCAGCACATGCTGCACCAAATAAAAGCACAACAATTTTATACTAATTTTCCAGTACTAATTTCTCCATTATCACATTTTAGCATTTCCGAAGTAGAGTTTTAGCACTTAAGTCAGGATTTTTAAGTCCTTGAAAACTGTGGGATAGTCTTGATAAGTCCTTGAAAAGTCCTTGAATTTTATCCATACTTGCCTGTATGAACCCTGTCAGGATGGATTCTTACATGCTACACCATAGTACTACCAATTCTAACCAAGAAGCTAAATGGTGAGAAAAACTGACATCAGAGTTTGTGAACAAGTAAAACTAAAACCAGTCTACTTAGCTACAGAAACTAGCTAAAATAGTGAAATTTTGCATAAAGTATTATAGTTAAGCTATCATGATTTCCAGCGAGCAAATAAAAAAGTGCTGATCACTCTGTGCAGATGCACAGGCTGGTCTGCGCCTCTGTTGGTTGCATGCATCAAAGTCAGGTTTTCTCGCATCGAGACCCAAATAATAGCTGAAAAGTTCTCTGCTAAACTCTGATAGGGCCAGCTGTGAGATGCTAAACATATCTACTATTCTAATGCATTTGCTTTTGTAACGCTACTTCTGATTGGATAACATCAAAAATTTGCGACAGTATATCCTGCGATATACTGTCGGAAATAATTTGACGTCATTTATTACGTCACATATCCTTGGATGACGTGCGGCTTTATGCGGCTTGTAACGCCTGAATTCGAGAGGAAAATGCATAAGTGCATTAGAATTGGGATAACCATTTCAAAATTTCATTTGGGGAGGTATATCGTCGGATATACGGTCAGAAATCACGTTTTACCGCTCCGCTTGTGCGTCGCCGTTAGACTAAATTTCCGACCGTATATCCGACGATATACCTCCCCAAATGGAAATTTTGAATACAGTTATCCCCTAAATGGATAAGGTATCAGCTACAGAAGATGGGTGAAATATAGTCATAGGATTTTGAACCTTTATTCATTTGGAATAATGTACCCTTGATGCATTTCTGTACAAAAGATGATGTTTTGACCGTTATTCATTTGTACTAGGGGTACCCTTGATGTATTTTTGTACAAAAGATGATGATTTTGACCCTTTAGGGTAGAGAGACATATTATTTTGCCCAGGGCTTCTGTCTGTCACAAAATCATGGCCATTTTAAAACTTTAAAACAGTTAAATCTTTCTTCAGGATTCTTCACACAATATTAACAACATTTGACAATGTGCAGAAACTAAGAACAGTAACTTCAGTTTGTCTATTATATAGTTATGGTCCTTTGAAAATGAAAATAGATTTGGCAATATAATTGTGTCTGCTCTGTAATTTACATTTCAAGACCGGGGAATCCTTCCTTTTAAAAGGAAATTTTATGATAAATTTAGTGTGGAGGGCATTTGAATATATTCAGCATACATACGAGGGCTGATCTGAAAGTTCGCAGAAAAAGTGCATTTTAATCGCATTGCTTTTATTGATTGCAATGAACATTCATAGATAAAAACTACCATTCATAGCAACTTGACTGAAATTGAAATTAAGAAAATATGACGCCAGACTTCTGAGCAGCAAGTGATGCTTTGACGTCACTTCGCTGGAACCTGCCCATATGTACCCCTGAGTTGATTCTCAGGGCTAAAACTCATAGTTATGTTTGAATTGATTGGTATTTTTAATGGAAATTGGAAAATTGAACGAGATTTACCTTCGTAGAGGGGAAGTTGAAGTTTTATTGTAATTTCGTTGACCACTGATTCCTTAAGAGGGCACACAGAGATGCGCAGCATTCAACCGGAACGGATCATTCTTCAGAGACTATGTCAAGGCATTGTCTCTTGTACTTTCCATGAGACAAGGCCTTGACTCGAGCAAAATTTGAAAGAATCAAGTTACAAGGGATGGGAGGGTGGGTGTGTGCCCTCTTAAGGAATCAGTGGTCAACGAAATTACAATTAAACTTCAACTTCCCCTCTACGAAGGTAAGTCTCGTTCAATTTTCCAATTTCGTTTCCCACTTGATTCCTTAAGATGGCCCCACAGAGATTTTAGAGATGATTCTTTCCAATTTAAATATCAACATTCAATAAATGTGTGAAGCTAACCTATATCTGTTATACACTAAACAACAATATGTGAATGAAGTAATATGTACTGGATAATGTTACATGTATGTATCCCTAAACTCATTCTCCTGTTCCTTCCAAAATTGCTTGTTGGACAGTTTTTGAACTTTCTTTAACGGGTTTGTCATAATGTTTTGAAAACACTTTGGCGTTTGCCCAACCGGCTGTCTTAACAATCACTTGAAGTGGGACTCCCCCTTTCTTGGCTTTTGATGTACAAGCTGCCCTAATACTTTGTGGTTTAAACATATTGTCTATCCCGGCTTTGTTCATGGTTTGCCTAATCCATATTGCCACCGTGTCTTTAGATACAGCCTGATGGGGTTTTATTGTGCTTATTAAAAGTTTTTGGCTGTTTCGAAGATGTTCAGTCCTTTGTAAATAGTTGGATAATACTGAAACAAAACATAAGTTCTTATCTTGTGGAAACTTTTCAAATTTCATGACTTCTAAATGTTGTCCGGGCTTAGATTGTTTTAATAAGTGATTAGGATAAATAATTACTTGATTTGTACTAATTTTAATATCCTTAATTTCAATTAAGTGCAGAGTTTGACATCTCTGAGCTGATGTAAGTAAAAACAGCATACACAACTGACAACTGATTTGAAACAAAGTTGTATTGTGAAAGGACTTCAGGTATTCTAACACAACATTCACGTCCCATGTTTCTGCATACCGTGGCAGTGCTGGGCGAGATTGAAAAACTCCTTTCATAAACCTTGTGATTTCTTCATACGAATTTAAATCCACATTCCCACAAATTTTTAAGAAATTATTTAGTGCTGATCTGGCCACATTCATTGAATTATACTGTAAGCCTCTCCTATATAGGCCTGTCAAAAACATTAAAATGTATCTTAAAGTGGGTTGAAAGGGATCAATTCTTTTTGACTTGCAAAATTCAAGCCACTGAGAAATGTAAGTGTTGTACTTTTGTTTAGTACCGTCTCTCCAGGATTGCAGGATAAGATCCCTTGCTCCCTTTTGAATCCCCCTGTTTTTGAGTTCTCGCCTGATATGCAGAAAACACCCAGGTTCAGTCTTTTAAGTGGGTACTCTTTTTCCCTGTTGTGTGGAAGGTAAAGGTTTTGTTTTGTTTGCCGAACCTGGTAGCATTTGCTGCATATCAGTCCGAGAAGACTCGGCCACCAACTTTGGGTTTTCCAAATGGGAGCCACTAGCACTGCATCTGTTCTGTCCTCCTGAACCTTCTGTAGAATTCGGCCTATCAAACTGAAAGGAGGAAACATATAAAAAACTTCATTAGTCCATGTCATGGTGAAAGCGTCAATCTCATATGCCCCGGGATCAGGCCTTCTTGATACATATCTAGCTATTTTATGGTTAGTTTGTGATGCAAATAAGTCTACTGACATCTCTGGGTACAGGGTGGGTAGTCACATGGTTTTTGCTTGGATACACTGTACGGAAAAATGGCGGACTTCTTTCCACACCGATGTTTTAAGCAAAAGTAAGTAGATATTTCTGCGTGTTTTTTTCATCTTTACACAGAAAGTTATGCACCATTTTCCAGCCCCCATTTTCCCCGATCTAACGATGCCAGAATATCCTCATAAAGCTTCTTACTTTGAGTACAGACTCTGTCACAAAATTTTTAGCGGCGAAGATCGGGCCTGAATTTGGAAATAAGCTGTACGGACAACATTTGTGACAGAGTTAGTACTCAAAGTAAGAAGCTTAAAGATGCTATCTTGGTAGCGTTTGATAGGGGAAAATGTGGGCTGGAAAATGGTGTATAACTTTCTGGGTATAGATGAGAAAACATAGAGAAATCTACCTACATTCGATCAGAATGTCCGTACAGTGTATTCGAACATCCGTACAGTGTATCCAAGCAAAAACCACGTGACTACCCACCCTGTGGGTAAGCACTTTTAATTGCATCAAAAACCTTAGGCGTCAAAGACCATTCTGTATCATCATTGACTTTCCTTGATTCCTCATCAGCCTCATTATTATCTACACCAGGGACATGGGCTACACTCAAGTGAATTACTCTTTCTAAGCACCAAAACCAAATGTCCCTGGCAATCATATTTAATTTGTCTGACCTTCCACCAAATTTGGTGATATATGAGCAACTTGTTGTGTTATCCATAAAAACTTGTACATGAATGTTATTTGAATTCTTGCAGAATGCTTTTAAAGCAAATTGACAAGCTTTGAGTTCCAAAATATTAATATGAAACTCTTGTTCTTCTGCTGACCATTCTCCCCTGGTACGAATGTTATTTGTTTTATTGAATGCTCCCCATGCTTTATTGGATGCGTCAGAATAAAGTACCACCTGAGGGGGCCCATGTGAGATTAGCTTATAGCTAGAAGTAATATTGGTAATCCACCAATTAATTGTAGGAACAATATGACTAGGTATGGACATAAAATTGTCAAAATTGCCCTTGTGAAGTTTAAGTTGTTCTTCCTTAACTTTCTCTAAAAGTTTGTAATACAATGGGGCGTATTCAATACCTGGTTCAGCTGCCACTAATTTACCAATCAATTTGGCAAATTTCCTGATGGTTATTCGTTTTTTATTTAGAATTTCTTGTCATAATTCAATGACTGCCTTACACCTTTCAGGCGGCAGTCTGATCGACATGGTAACTGAACATAACAGAAAACCCAAAAATACAATTTGCTGTGTGGGTTGTAAAACTGATTTCCCTAAATGAACAGTTAATCCTAATGAATCCATGAGTTGAATAGTATCATGTATGTTTTGCCGGCACCGGACATATGTGGATCCTTGTAAACATGAGTCATCAATATATGCTGAACTAATGTGTCCCTTAGCTCTGAGATGCGCAAAAACTGGCTTTAGAATCTTTGTGAACACCCTCGGTGAGTGGGTCAGTCCCATTATAAGCGCTGTAAACTGAAATTTTTGGTCTCTATGCCAGAACCGAAAATATTTCCTATCAGACTCCCGTATTGGTATAGAATAAAAGGCTTCTGCCAAGTCCACTGAACCGAAAAAACAGTTTTTACTCATTGCGCTAATTGTTGACTGTAGAGTTTCCATTTTAAAATGTTGCTTCTCAAGGTAATTTTCATTGAAAGTTTTGAGGTTCAAAATTATTCTTATCTTACCATCTTTCTTAGGTCGAAAGAAAATGTTTGACACAAATTCATTTGGATCAGTCCCAGTGACTGGTTCAATAATCCTACAGTTTATAAACCTATCAATCTCCAAATCAATTAATACTTGTTCTTCATGACAAAATTTTATAGGTTTTGGTTGACTTATTTGGACTGGTTGAACGTCCATTTCCACTTCATAACCAGTTATCGTATTCATAATCCATGTGTCATTTGTTAAATTGTACCAGTTTTCTCTAAATAAGTTAGTTTTCCCAGCTACAAAATTTTCAGTTGTATTTAGAAGCTTAAAGGGTAATGAGTTATTGATACCTACATTTACTTCTTTCTCTGAAAATTGGATTTCTTTTTGTTGAAGCCCCAGTTTTGGTTCCTCTTGTACTTGTTGTAGCTGGGGTTTCTGCTTGTGTTGTAGTGTGCCGGATAGCGGGAGGCTTATGTATTCAAATTAATAGGTTTCAGTCCGAAGGGCAGGCCTAAAATGCGTCAATATTTTAAGTGTTTGTAAATTTTAAATAAAAAAACTTTTTTCTTAAAGAGACTTAGTCTGTAACTATGAAAATTTTTCAAAAAAATTAATTTTCTTTTTAAATCACTTGTAAAAATAGAATTAAGTTATGTTTTCACAATAGATATGGTCAGTACAGCTGAAAACTGCATGGAAAAGTGAATTATATTATAAATACTGGTGTTTTTTCTCTTATTGGTAATTATTTAGGTCCCTCCAATAATTCTAGACAGTTGATTTTTAACATAAATGCTGTTGTTTTGATGGTGATAACTTGTTAAGATTAATGAAAATGGTAAAATGTTTACTTGGATTTGAGTAGTTTTACTGTGTTCTTGAAAAATAGAAACATTAGTTCTAAAATTAGAGGATCAAAAGTTACAGACTATGCAGCTTTAAGTAAGTGAGTAAAGCCTTTATTTTATGAGGGTTACAACATTTAGCGCATACATAAAATAAGAAAATGTAATAGCTAATCTTTCATGAGGCCCTCAGTATATACAAATAAACATTATATATACCCGAATTCAACAATAAGCACATTAAAAAAAATTTCTGCCCCCCCATTCTATAGTCATTAACTGTCTGCCTGCTGGGTAACTTTGCATACCCCCTTGCTGCCCGCCAATTTTCCTTCAAAACCAACCTCTATCAAGAATACTATAAGAGTGTCAAACAGTTTGGATCCTGATCAGGCTTGACCTTTTGTTGGGGCTAATCTGGGTCCATACTGTTTGCAAAAGTTGTCAACAGGCAAAGAGTTACCTTATCAGCTAACAAGACATTATCCTATTAAATTGTGAACAGACATGAAGTACCTGTGCATTTTTATGCATGCTTGCAGGCATGGAAAAAAACTGCAAAAATGTTCTAGAAATGACAACATCAGGTACCAGACAAAAATGCATTAATTTGACAAAAAAGTGGAGGCCCAACCCATATTGCCCCTGGAAGAGCAGTCTGGCCTGGGCCTTCTGAAAACATTGCAGAGATCAAACACCTGATAACCAAAACCTTTTGTGGTAAACAGTGAGTAAATGCAAATTTTGAACCTTTATTGTACAGCAAACAACAGGAAATAACCCATAGTGCTTGCGAACAGTGGAGATAGGTGGGTGCTGTATAATTAGGCATCTTATCAATGTTTGCCACAATAGGATGGGTTCTCAGCAGATTTTCCACAAGGAGATCATTATTAAAGTGAGAAACATACTACAGTAAGGATGGAAGCTTCCAAGTGACATACATGGGTAAAAAATAAATCAACGTAGAAAATAAACAATGCACAGAAAAATCCTTGCTCTAAAACACTTTACTCAAATGAGCACTTGAACAAGCATTGCAGACCCAGATGACATGCAACAGAATGTGGCACTTCATCAGGGTCTGCACTGTGTTTGCTAAGATAAAACCAATCTATAGGGACTCGGAGGTGCATCTGGACCTGTATTGTCTAAATTCATAAAAACAATTTGTAAAGGGAAAATATAAGTGCTCACTAGTTACCATATATGTTCTAATAAGCACACACATGATATCTACAATACATTCTCAAAGGCATTGGACGATGGCTTAGAAGTAAAGGCAGTTTTTGTGACATAAGCAAAGCATTCGACCGTGTTTGGCACAAGGGATTATTATTAAAACTTAAATCTGTAGGCCTTAGTGGCTCCCTGTTAGGATGGTTTCAAAACTACTTGAGCGATCGCAAGCAAAGGGTTGTCTTACCAGGGGGGTTCTCCACCTGGGTAAGCATAAATGCGGGTGTACCCCAAGGCTCTATTTTAGGACCTCTTTTATTCCTTATTTATATCAATGATATTGTAAAAGATATCAACTCAATTATTCGTCTTTTTGCAGATGATACTAGCCTTTATATTATTGTTGACTCCCTAGAAGAAGCATCACAAACCATTAATCAGGATTTAGTAAGAATATCTGCATGGGCTGAGAAATGGCTGGTATCTTTTAATCCAAATAAGACTGAATACATACTACTGTCTCGTAAGTTAAATAAACCTGTTCACCCACCTGTAATTATGAATAATCAAGTAATCACAGAAGTCGAAAGTCACAAACATCTAGGAGTAACATTTGAAAGTAGTGGTACTTGGCACAAGCACATACAATTAATAAATACAAAAGCATGGCAGCGAATTCACATTATGCGTAAACTTAAATTTCGTTTAGATAGAAAAGCACTAGTAACTATATATATGGCATTTATTAGGCCAATCTTAGAATATGCTGACGTTGTCTGGTGCAATATTACTAAGTATGAGGAAGACGAACTTGAGAAAATACAGCTTGAAGCTGCCAGGATAGTGACTGGAACAACCAAATTAGTATCCATTGAGACTTTGTATAAAGAAACTGGCTGGGAGACTCTTAGCTCAAGACGAAGGCAACATAAATTGACTCTGTACTATAAAATGACCAACTACTTAACTCCATCATTGCTTCCTCCCCTTGTAGGTGCCATGTCCAGGTATCCACTAAGAAACAGCGAACAATATCAAACAATTGACGCTAAATCCCAACTGTACTATAATTCATTTCTCCCCTCAACCATACGTGAGTGGAATACTCTAGGTAACACAGTTCAGTCCTGTCCATCAAATTCTTCTTTCAAAAAGAAGATGTCAACGCTACAACCTGTTCCAAATTATTATTATCTCACTGGCAGCAGAAACGAACAGATACTTCATGCTAGAATTAGGACAAATTGTAGCAGTTTGCATTACACCTTATTCAGTAAAAACATCATACAAGACAAGTTCTGTACATGTGGCGAAATTGAAGACGTCCAGCATTTCCTCTTCTCTTGTCCAAGGTTCACTGCCCAGCGTCAAATTATGCTAGAAAAGGTTCAAAGACACTGTGTCCCAACTCTTAACGTGCTGTTGTACGGTGAACGAAGCTTAAACAGCAATACCAATTGTATTATCTTCAAAGCTGTTCAGGAGTTTATCACCCATTCAAAACGATTTGAGAACTAACTACCAATATAATGGCACTTTTTCTTATCCAATAAGGTCGATACCGTGGAAACCTCTCTCTCTCTATCTTATCTGCTAGATCACACACACACACACACACACACACACACACACACACACACACACACACACACACACACACACACACACACACACACACTTCTTAGTTTCATTTACTATCTGCATAAAATGTAATCACATATAAATCAATTGGAAACATCAAGAAATCAACTGCTAATCAAATTATGTTATTTAGATGATTCCTTTAGGGAAGCAGATTCAAACAAGTCTTAGACTTATTTCTGTATCCCTTGCCGGGCCGCGTAGCGCAGTCGGTAACGTGTCTGGCTACAGATGCGTGTCTGACTGCATATCCAGGGGTCGCGAGTTCGATCCCGGCCCGGTCCCATACTTTCGTGGAGATTGATCATGAAATAATTTCTACGGTCATTCTCCTCCCTTCCGCTGATCCATTCAAGAAGGGTTGTTGTCAGTTACAAGCGAAAGTATGTGCACAAATTACTGGTTAACCGCTTGCTCAAGCCTGCCCAGGAAAAAGTGTCGTAAAGTGAACTGACCGTCCCGCAATGACCATAGCTGTTGACAAGGGACGTAAAGCAACAAAACCAAACCTTTCAAATGTATTTTATTGTATATATGATGTATCTGTTGTATCTCGATGTACTTTATATTTGAATAAAATATTGTTTACACTAATAAGCACACACATACACACAACAATTTGTGTAGATAAATGCACGTGCAGTATGTACTAATTGATTCAATTAACTAACCAGTTCAAACACTTTTTATGAAATGTGTTCTATGGTTTGGGCACTTTTAACTTCTTCTGGAAGACCATATCATACTAGACATCCAGAGTATCTCATACTGTGCTTAAAATATTCAGTCCTAGGCATGGGTGGGATAAAACAACCAGCATTGGCAGATCTACGGTTAATACTGTTATTTCATTGTCCTATGTGCATTCAGGGCACACAGAGAGATGACGAGATGCTATTCTAGGAAATCTTCAGAACGAGGCTATTTTTTACAAAGAAAAGTTCACAAAGTTTAGAGGAAGAAAATTGACGATTTTAATCGAGTTTAAGACGAATTCTACTACAAACTCACAACTCTTCGGAATATCGAGATCCAGAGACACTTTTTGCTGTGATTTGGGCCGAGATCGCCCGCATAAAACGTTTTCGGGACGTTTTTACGAGATCTCAAAGACAATGGCTGAATGCCAAGTTGTGTTCATATCTAGAATCCGTGAATCGGTTGATTGAACTGACACAGACAAAAAGATTTCTCAATGGCGACATGCAGTGAGCTGTCGTTGATAGCGGAACTTCGACGATCGGTCGATAATAAGAAGAAACGACGTGTCGAAACTTCTCAGTCGCATACCGTTCTGGGTGAGTCCGTTCAGTTAATGGAACAGCCGATGGAACAGCCATCTTCGGTAGGACAGATAGAACAGCCAGTTCGTATATTGGAACAGCCAAATCAACCAATGGATAAACAGAGACGCTCTGAAGTCTCACGAGAAACGCGGGAGACTTCGCGAGACATAAACAATATGGCTGCGCCCTGGAGTCATCAAGTATTCGATCGTCTATCAAAAAATCTAGATTCGTACGAAAAGCAGGGCGATCTGATGAACAAAATAAGCAAAAGAGTGAATCAGCTGTCGACTCAGGTTGCTAAATTAACTCGTAAAAGACCCCTATCGTCGGAACGTACAGATACAAACACCAAAAAATAGAGAGTTCAACTACCTCTTGTCCCTAATTTCGACGGAGATGATTTTTCGGCGTCAGACGACGACGATATTCAGCAACAAAATAATCAGTCAAAGTCCCTAGATGCCATATTAGACTCTTCAGAGGAAGATGAAGCATTGGAAGAGGGCGAGGTGAGTGACGAAGACATGTTGGCTGACCTACAGGCTGCGTTTCAGCAGACCGCTGAGACAGGCCCAAACATAGATCAGAAAATCGCAGATGTGTTAAACGATGGTTTGAGGAAACCTCCATCTGATGAGACAATAAAGGTACTAAAAGACAAACACAAACGACCTGACAATATCAATAATCTACAAATACCCAGATCAGGAGTGCTCTGCATGCACAGACGAGGTCACAGGATGCTGCAACGCAGAAAATGTTAGGGATGTTTGGCTATGCCATTGTACCTATAATTAAACAGATGGAAATTTTCTGCAAGCACAAGAAACAACCCAAAGATCTCCCAACGAAAGAGCTAAGGAAACTTGCTCAGGAATCATATCAATTATTCTGTGCCGCCGTATCTGCTACAAATCAGAAACGCAGAGAACTATTCAAGAGGGACCTGGATACTAAATATCACAAAATATGTGACAGAGAGTATCCAATGTCAGCCACTGAACTGTTTGGAGATAAGCTTAACAATGATTTGAAGGAACTAGAGGCGGCGAAGAGAATGAAACTAAAGAAATTGTTTAAACCCTCCTCCAATTATGAAAAGAGGTCCACAAACTATGGTGAGAAATTCCCCAAAGCATATGGAAGGGACCAGAACCAGTATTTTCACAAGGGCTTGTCCCAAAACCACAGACCTCAGAATCGAGCAAAGAAACCATTCAAAAGTCGGATGGAGGGAATGAGAAAAGAGAAACGTTAACTGTAAGTACGAACAATGACTGGCTCATGAAATTAAACAATACCCCAGAGAATTTTGTGGCGGGGAAGACTAGACTCTGTAAAGCTAAATGGACCAGCATTACATCTGACAGATGGATTTTACAGTCTATTTGTGGGTATAGGGTGAATCTTGACACTACACCATACCAAAACATTTACCAAGGCCTATAGTGTTTAATGCATCTGAATCGGCATTAATTGACGAAGAAATCAGAACATTTTTGCATAAAAAAGTAATTGAAAAAGTACCGGAAAATACAAATTCAGAGGGCGAGTTCATATCCAACATTTTCATGCGATATAAGAAGAGTGGTGGCATACGCATCATATTAAATTTGAAACTTTTCAATCAGAAATATGTAGAAAAAATACATTTCAAAATGCAAACATTAAAGACAGCAATAGACAACATGACCAAAGACTGTTATTTCTGTACAATAGACTAACAGCAAGCATTTTTCTCTATTCCAGTGTGCAAAAGAGATAGAAAATATTTCCGTTTCTTTTGGCACGGAGAGAAATGGCAATTCACATTGCTAACTATGGGATATGGGTCTTCACCTCGTGTATTTACAAAACTCATGAAACCGGTTTTTGCGAAACTCAGAGAAGAAGGCTTTATCAGTTGTATTTACATGGACGATTCATGTTTACAAGGCGAAACTGAAGACCAATGTAAAACCAATGTAGTAAGGACATCAAAACTCATGGATGATCTTGGTCTTACCATAAATCCGGACAAATCCTATTTTAAACCTACTAAAATCATTACGTTTGTAGGATTTGTGTTGAATTCAGAAAACATGACAGTTGAATTAACTCCAGAAAAAATTGACACTTTGATACATATGTGCAATAAAGTCTTAAAAGCTACTAGAATGTCAATTAGAGATTTTGCTGTTCTGATAGGGAAAATGGTAGCAAGCACACCCGGATGGGAATTTGCTCCAATGTATTATAGGGGGCTAGAGAAGGAGAAAACTAGACAGTTAAGGTTGAACAAAGGAGATTTTGATGCATCTCTGATACTGACTGATGACAATAAATCTGATATTCAGTGGTGGTTGGACAATTTGGAAACTTCTTATAAATTGATTAATCACGGTACACCTCAGATATTCCTATACACAGACAGCTCTCTTTTAGGTTGGGGTGCATTTAATGAGACATCTGGGCTTCGGACAGGGGGTCAGTGGTCCGCAGCGGAGAAAGAAAGTCACATAAACATTTTAGAACTTAAAGCATGTTTCCTAGGACTAAAATCCTTATGTGCAGACATACAAAACTCACATATACGAATAAACATGGACAATATTTGTGGTGTGTCGTACATTGACCATTTTGGAGGCAAAACGAAACAATTGAACAAATTAGCAATAGACATATGGAATTGGGCAAGGGAACAGAATGTTTGGTTAAGCGCGGCTTTCATTCAAGGAGCAAAAAATGTGGACGCAGATTTTTTAAGTAGGTCATTCAATGACGACCTAGAATGGGGTCTTGATACAAACATTTTCCAAGCGATATACTCGAAGTTCCCAGATATCAATGTAGACTTATTTGTATCAATTTAAGGCTTAATTCCAAATTACCAGATTATGTTGCATACAGACCAGATCCAAAGGCCAGGGCAATTGATGCATTTTCATTAAACTGGTCAAACTTTTATGGTTATATCTTTGCTCCTTTCAGTTTGATTGGAAGAATTCTCCAGAAGGTTCAGGAAGATCAGGCGGACATCATTCTACTTGCTCCAATGTGGTCAACTCAGCATTGGTTCCCAACTTGCTTACGTCTACTGGCAGACAAACCTTACAGACTACCCAAAGCAACACAAATTCTAACGTTGCCACACAACCCAGAAAGACAATATCCACTGAAGAAAATGACGTTGGGTGTTTTTCTGTTATCAGGAAAACCCTGGAAGAACAGGGCTTTTCATCAAACGCTATCGATATCATCATCGACTCTTGGAGATCGTCCACAAGGCGACAATACTCAGGATACATCCAAAAGTGGTTGGGATTTTCACGTGAACGAGAAATTAATTCATTTCGACCTTCTACTCAAGAAATAATTGAGTTTCTCACGTATCTGTTCGATTCAGGATTAAAATACAGTGCGATAGGAACAGCATGTTCTGCTTTAAGTATGTTCATATGCATTTGTTCCAAGAAATCAGTTAATTTAGGAGAGGATCCATTCATAAAACGATTTATGAAGGGGATATATAACAAAAGACCAAATCTTCCTAGATATAGCTCCATATGGAACCCGGATGTGGTGCTAACCCATATGAAATCTTGGGGAAAAGAGTTATCACTGCAAAAATTAACTCACAAAACTGTGATGTTGTTAGCCCTCTTAACAGCTCAAAGAGGTCAGTTTATTCATATGCTAAAAGTCCAGGATGTCTCTTTTCCCTCAGATTTTGTTGAATTTCGAATCACTGATTTGATGAAACAATCCAGACCGGGTTTCCATTTGAATCAGATAAGGTTAAGGGAGTATTCAGAAGACAGAGACTTGTGTGTAGTGCATAGTTTGAAAAATTACTTAAATAGTACACAGAAGTTACGATCGGATGACAAACTATTCATCAGTTTACAAGCTCCAGATAAAGGAGTTGCGCGTGGTACCATCTCACGGTGGATTAAGACTGTATTACAGGAAGCTGGCATAGACACAGGGAAATTTACAGCTCATAGTACACGAGCAGCAGCAACTTCAGCAGCTTTCGCTAAAGGTCTTCCGGTGGGTACTATTTTGAAAACAGTGGGCTGGTCTCAAAATAGTACTTTTCGAAGATTTTATAATAAACCAGTCGAAGATGCTGCTAACCTTCAACAATGTTTATTAGAGGGATCCAAAGATAGGTCATAAAACATTTCTAGACTATGAAGAAGGCAGCTTCGGCGCAAGAAACAAAAATGTTTCTGTAATAACTTTATTGCTAGCCGACCCTTTTACTTTATATTATGTTTTAGTTTTCAACATGATTTTAGGTATTAGATTTCAAGCAACCATACCACTGTTGTCGTACATAAATTCAATTTGGGGTAACTGGGTTACCTTTATTCACACATGTTTGAAGCAACTCTAAAATCTCTGTGTGCCCTGAATGCGCATAGGACAATGAAATTAAGAAATTAAACTAGACTTACCCCGTAAGTCGACGTTTGATTGTAATTTCTTTGTCTATTGCGCATTCAGGGTTCACACACCCACCCTTACATCCCGTACCCAATGTTTTGCTTCACTCATGTGTACTCTAAAGACTGAAGATTTCCTAGAATAGCATCTCGTCATCTCTCTGTGTGAACCCTGAATGCACAATGGACAAAGAAATTACAATCAAACGTCGACTTACGGGGTAAGTCTAGTTTAATTTCTTAATTTATATTGTTTCTCAGTGAAAAGTTTTCAGATATATATCTGTGGGAGCTTCATCATTATAGATTTTGAACATAAATTTAGCCTTCCTAAGACAATGCCGATCATATATAGACATAATTTGCAAAGATTTCATAGCTTCATTGACATTGTCTACATTAAAATCAAGAATAACTTTGCATGCTCACTTCTGTGACTTGAATATCTTAAGTTTATTTGTCTCTGAAGAACTTCCCCATACAATATTACAAAAGTTGATGTGTGGTTGAATATATGATTTGTAGAATTGATCTCTATGATCTTTGGCTAAGAATTTCTTAATTTTAGATAAAAGCCATATGTTTGATGCAATTTTCTTTGAAAGGTGTTTAACATGATCAGACCATGTCAAATTATTATCAACAAATACTCCTAAGATTTTATCATTTGAAATCTTATTAAATTTAAGATCAAGAATTTCTTTATTGAGTCTTTGACGCTTTTGGTTGGTTGTTACTAGGATGACCTTTGTTTTGGATGAGTTTAGAATCATACCATTTCCTCTACACCAGATGTGTAAATTGTTCAAAGTAGACTGAAGGTTTTTCTCAATCTTTTCAAGCGAATCCTGTACATCATATAAAGTTGTGCCATCCACATATAGATCAGTGAAAACATTGTTGGTGAATAAAGGCAAATCATTGATAAAAAGTAAAAATAAAAGTGGTCCTAGTATAGAACCTTGAGGTACACCACACGAAATGTGCTTAAAATCAGACTTACTATTTTTAATAGCTACCTGCTGCTTTCGGTTAGTAAGGTAAGTATTGAACCACTGCAGTGCTTCTCCTTTTATGCCGTAAATTTCTAGTTTATTCAGTAATATTTGGTCTTGTCAGTTTTCATCACAATAATTATAATAATCAATATTAGATCTACTGTCCTGAAAAAGGGTGTTTTTCGAAGTGTGTAAATAGTTTATTTTAAAGAATTGACATGCCAAAACAGGCAATGGGTTAATAGAAGTTGAGTGCTTTGCCTTTTACTCTAAATAGGCTGTATGAATCCTGTTTAAAGAATGACTTTATGCAAGTGCAATATGTATTACAATCTCATGAACTGGTTTAATCCTTATCCTTCTACTGGGTTTTTTTGTCCTGAAAATGTTGTCTGCTATTTACATCTGCTGCATATTTTCAAGTGCCCTCAGACTAGATATTTTCATAGAAGCAAATACTATGGACCCAGATCAGACTGCTCCAAGGGAGCAGTCTGATCTGGGTCCCTATTGTTTGTAATATAGGCTACATAAGGACAAATGTTGGTGATGGACGGCCACTATTTTTATCTTGAATATGTGGTCTGCTTTTTTATATCTGCTGCAAATATACAAGTGCACTTTAGCAGTACCTTAATTAATATGCATATTTGGGTATTCACCCAAATGAATTTTCCAAAAACACAATTAAAATTGATCTGGTTGGGTAACAAAAAGCAAAAGAATCTCAGTATACCCAATAATCAAAATGTCATGGGTACCGAATTTTTATCACTTTGCCGTCCGCAGTTCAGTTTTAGCTTGGAGTGGCTAAATGTACACAGCCAACTGACTGGTTTTCAGCATTTATTCAATATGATCTGAGAGAACAAAGGCAATTGAGTCTTGACTCTTGAATCCTGGTAGAGTGAAGTCCCAGGCTTATGACCTTCAATTCTGAGAAGTGTGAAGTCATTAGGATCAAAAAAGAAAAAAAACAGTACTCCTTGACTACAAGCTTCATGGTATCACACTTTAACTTACAAAAAATGCAAAATGTCTCAGCATCCAAATCTCAGATGATTTAGCATGGAGCAAACACATCAATCAGATGACTACTAAAAGTAACCAACACTTTGAAATTTATTAAAAGGAAAATCCAAACAAATATCCACATTATTAAAAAGACAGCCTATAAAACTTATGTCAGGCCTTTATTAAAATATCCGTCAACAGTTTGGGATCCCTGGCAAAAGAAATACATCAATCAAATAGAAATGGTACAACACAGAGCTGTCCGCTACATCCTCAATGACTATGACTTCACCAGTAGTGTTTCCTCCATGCTAAACCAACTGGTACTATAGCAGAAAAATTGCCTCTGAGTATGTTCTATAAAATTAATCATGGTCTTAGTAAGAATTAAATTTCCTGATTATATCAAACCAACTCTTTAAGAAATCGATTTTCCATCCCGTACTCAAGGATTGATGCACACAGACATTCATTCTTCCCAAGGACCGCAAGACAATGAAACAACCTACCCCCTGACTTGATCAACTGTCCAGCCCTGGATTTCGAGCTGGAATTGATCAATACCTTCACTTAAGCTCCCACAACACCAATCATCCATCATCATCATCATCATCATCATCACCATCATCATTCACGCAAAATATCATCTACCATATAAAACTTTTAGTTGTGTCAGTCTCACAGCATGTCCCCTTCTAAACAATAATCAATTGTAGTACGAAATTAGTTGAAATTCCAAACTTTATGTATTAATTTATCTATACATCTTTATTGATTGTCCTTTTCATGTTATATTCTAATTATTTTGACAAAAAATTATTGCCATTTTCGTGCGCACTCCACGTAATACTCTTCTAGAGGTGTTTGAAGTATCCGGCAGATACAGATACAATTGTGAGCAACATGTTATGTGCGATAAGACATATACTGAACAGCAAAAGAAAGGCATATTTTAATTATTTTGTGTTTTGTATAAAGTGGACTTTAAAAATAATCTAATGATATGAAAGGTACCAATTATGCATGGAACATGTGTTTAAACCAATGCATCTTAAACGGTTAGCTTTTCAGAGCAAATCTGGTAAAGGTAAATAACTCTGGGCGTTATAAGATAATTAATAATGAATACAAACTTAGAGATGTTGTATACCCAAAACCACAGAGCGCATTTTAATGAAAATCACTCTGAGTCTTTATCAGGCCATACAGGCTATTTCTGAAGATTAAATTGTCCAGAATTATACAGGGCAAACCAACGTGTACGCGTTGCATTGTCCAACAACAAACCAGAAGTGTGTATTAAACAGGGTTCCCACAAGCTCTGGAAATCATGGAAAACCTGGAAAATCACTAATAAAAATTCCATGCATGGAAAAATCATGGAATTTGAAAAAAACTGAATAATCATGGAAAAATCATGGAATTTTGTAAAATAATATGACAAAACCACCAGTAACCAGAAAACGAGCTGTCGGACACTTGAGTGTCCCACAGCTAGTTTTCTGGCTACTGGTGGTTTCAAGTTTTAATTATTTCAAAATGCATGCATGGTAGCATGCTGTTGTTGCTGCATTCCGCATTTATGCTCAGCGTGGTAAAGTTGCTGCTAAAAGGGGAGGTTGGAGTCTGTGCATTAAATAGTCATGGAAATTACATTGTTGATCATGGAAAAGCATGGAAAAATCATGGAATTGTGTTTTTGAATTTCTGTGGGAACCCTGGAAAATATGTTATGTTATGAGGGTCTAGATGGGGTATAATGATTAGTGAATAATGGCCCTTTTTATAATGAATAGAGAATAATTAGCCAAAAAATAATAATGAATAGTAAATAATGATGGCCTAAAAATTAGTGAATGATCCGATTTCTTTGCCACCTTTCTTACTTTTAATGAAAAAATTGGTCTTATTTTAATGAATAACCCAAAATTTTAATGAGATGAATAATGGGCTAAATTTTTAATGAAAAGTGAATACCGGACCCGCCTCATCCAGACCCTCTATTATAGGTATGTTTGTTCTCCTACAAAAGAAAATACGTAGGATTATGTACTAACAGGGGAAAAGGTGGCCCCCCCCCCATACTTGATATAATGATAATCGGTATCCGGATTTTGTGAAATTTTGTTATTTTTCATATTTTTGAAGGGAAAAAAAATGCTAAAACATGTTTTTGGTTGGAAATAAAACGTTCAAACATTTTTCTACATAAAAAATGTAGGTTTTGTATACTTTCATTGAAAAATATAGCCGCCATACCTCTTTTCAACAATTACCTGAAACTCTTAGAAACCCTCTTGCAAATGGCTTGTCAATTAATTATATGCTCAGCAGCAAAAGGGTTAAAGAATCTCAATATAAAGAGTTTTCACTGTAATTCTTATGTATTTTTATTCTTTTACAGGACTCCTGTCATCAGTTTATGGACAAAGTAAGTACACAGATTTTTTGTCAAACCTGACTTGAGTCACTTGACTCTTTAAAAGAGCAAACGGTCAATAGATAATCCAAAATCACAGGTGCTTGCTTAATAGACAGGGATAATTATAGGTCCGTGTCCTGCGTCTAATACACAATTTAAATTGGCTGTGGACGCAGAGGTTTGACTTTGATGACATGTTAAAGTTTGGATTCAGAAAGAATTTAGACACTGGTTCACATAAATGCTTTTAAGGCAAAAAAAAATTTCTAAGTAAAAAAGGGGTTACCAGCACAGCTACAGGCCTTCAGATTTATGGTGGGTCCGGGTCTTTGTCCCATGATTTTAAAAAATGGCCCATCTCTTTCCAAGGCAGTGGACCCATCCTTTTTAGTTGTGAAAAAATCTCACTTTGATAAGAAATATTAATCTTACAGGGAGTCTACGAACTCCACAAAAACGGAAAGTACATGTAGGTAGTCAATACAGTAAAACATGTCTTAAGCAGCCACTCAAAAAAGACAAAACAAATATACTTAAGGACTTTGAAAACGCATCACCCAAATTAAATCCTTTATTTCACCAACCCTGAGAATGTCAGCGAGATAATTGTTATTGCATATCATAGTCTAACTACCTTGTAACGTGTTGTAGAAAATTCATGGTTGTAAATTTACTTTAAGGTATTGAAAAAGTATCCGTTTTAAGAGAGGGGTGGTCGATTTTGAAGGACACAAATTCAGCTGCAAGTTAACACGCGATAATTTTGATTCCTGATTCAACAGATTTGTGTCCTTTGCTTCTTTCACGATTGCACATTCATCATTGAAAGATTAGAAATGATTTTACAGTTCGGTATGCTCAAAATTACACCCCTTTAAAAATTACGACATACCCCACCCACCCTGATTACGATAGTCTAGTAATAAAATTCAACGTCTTAGGCCTTTCAAAGTTTTGATTCTTTTACGTCCGCTTTTATTGGAAGAGGCTAAGGGCATACACAAATGACAGATTATGCATAAGTGACGCTTGTATCACGTGGATTTTGTATTGTGCAAGTGACGTTAACGTAAATTTTTGAGACGTTCTCGATCACATGACAGCATATCTCCTGCCATGATTTACATCAAAATGTCTTTCCCATATGACTGCCAGTGTATGTAGTCAATATCAGTAATGAAAGCGTGCATAAAGCTAACTTATGGAGATGTTTCTAAAAAGGAGCTGTAAATCGATAATCAGATTTGACGTTTATTTTCGAAATATTGAAGTTATCAATTACTTTTAATTAGAAAAAAGTCTATAAACTCTTTTGGTGACTTGGTATCATACACGCCAAAGTTTAAACATAAAAATAATCAAAAAGCTTCATTTAACTGTGCAGAAAGGTGCTAGATGCTGTATGTACCCATGTGACGTCATCAGCAACGTCGCGTGATAGTGCAACCAAACTAATGACCGATTCATACCAATTCTGGGTTGCACATTAAAACCTGCGAGTAACTTTTTCATCGCATATGCGGTTTGCAAGAAAAGTGCAAAAATATTGTGATGCGTTTTCAAAGTCCTCTAGTATATCTTAATAATAAATTGTAGCTTAATGAAGGTCAAAGTGATTGCAGAATGCTCCGAGGGGAGCATTCTGCAATTCTTTTGACCTGCATTAAGCGATAATTAGCCATAATTAGTCTTCTTTTTTGAGTGACCACTTAAGACAGGTTTTACTGTATAATCAGCAGTCAATATACCTGGGTTCCCACGGTCAGGGAAAAGTCAGTGAAAAATGAAAAAAAATTCAAGGTCAGGGAAAAGTCAGGGAATTTTGAGTTGAGTTAGGGAAATTTGAAACTTTGGGAAAAGTCAGGGAAAAGTCATGGAATTTTATAACCACGTGTCATTTTCCTGCTTTCTTTTAATAGTAGTTATGCTTCTCTTATTACACTGAAAGACTGAGTTAAGGTATCCTACTCTGCCTTTTATAGTCCAGTTGGAACGTTTTGATGCTTATTCTACACACCCAATGTTCAGTAAAAGTAACACTAGTGACACAATGAGCATTTGTATGAAGAATGTTGGTGTCGAAAATCATTGTCTTTATGAAATATTACCGGGCCGCGTAGCGCAGTCGGTAACGTGTCTGGCAACAGATGCTAGTCTGACTGCAGATCCAGGGGTCGCGAGTTCGATCCCGGCCCGGTCCCATACTTTCGTGGAGATTGATCATGAAATAATTTCTACGGTCATTCTCCTCCCTTCCGCTGAATCATTCAAGAAGGGTTGTTGTCAGTTTCAAGCGAAAGTATGTGCACGAAGTACTGGTTAACTGCTTGTTCAAGCTTGCCCAGGAAAAAGTGTGGTTAGGTGAACTGACCGTCCCGCAATGACCATAGCTGTTGACTTGGGGCGTAAAGCAACAAACAAACAAACAACAAACTTTATGAAATGGCAGCTGTGCTAACATTTTCAGTTTTTCCTGCTTGCTTTCAGATGAAAATGATGTTTGTTCATTCACAGATTTAGCAACAATCAGTCCTGCCACAGTTTTGATGAAACTGCACGAAAGTTGGCCATTACTGTGAAGACAAATTGAACATTTGAAATTTCTGTTACTTGTTACTCTGTGTGTTTTTTTCTTTTGATGCATGGGATAGGTTGCATCATCTGTTTGTGGCACTCCCTGAGTCTTCCATATAACTATTTGGGTACCAAATTAATTGACAGCCTCATTAAGTTGGCCTCTTGAAATATGGGGCTATGCTTGTGGTCACAGGCAGGCATCTGCTACTTGGTTTAAATTGATGCTTTCAAAGGTATGAAGAATTCTGGTGATCAAAAAATCAATCAGTGGTAAAATGTCAGTTTTATATACCAGCCAGTTTTGTTCTGGTTACAAGGTATTTATAAGAAGTCTTATAATGCACATATGGGCCAATCTAATCATTTTTTGAACCGTTACATTTTGGCTTTTACTCAACACATATTGCTTTGTGGTAGTAGTGCTAGGCATTTTAGCACTACTGTAAGTCAAAAATTACCTTAAGTCTAAGATCATTTCGAAGGGTTTGATGAATTGTCATAAATTTTACCTGCAAAAATATATACAGGCACATGGAAAATTTGCTTGAAATTCATGTTTGTTTCACTAATCATGCTCAATGATTACCCACAAAGCTTGACAAATGCCGATATTTTGGTCAGGGAAATTTGGATTTGGTCAGGGAAAAGTCAGGGAATTTTGCTCTCTATAATTTGTGGGAACCCTGATTAAACAGGCATGTTAGCATTAAAACCATTGTTTTAAATGGCTCTGTTGGACAGTACCACACTTGACACCATGCATTATGTTCCAGACTTCCTTGCATCTCAGTTTTTGGACTTTTTTCAAGATCAATGTAAAAATGTAAAATCTTAAGATTTTTGGATCTGCTGTAAATCTCAACCAGCAATGATTGTAAAGGTTTTATACAGTTTTCTAATTTGTTATGTTTTTCTGTGACAATATGAAGTAAATTTGGATTCAAAACATGACTCTTTCAACGTGCAGCACTTTTTTTGGCGTTTTTTACATTATCAAAAAAACTTTAAGTTTTCTGTGTAACGAGGAATAAAGTGGCCTGGAACTAGCGTATGAGTCCTGTCAAACAAATTAATGGTTTTAAGGGTAATTTTTTATCATGGTTTCAAATGGTAAATAAGTAATGAAAATTATGCTTTTCTTTTGCTGTAAAGTATACAATGTATCAATTAATAAGTAAAGTTTTAACATTACAAAAACACTCAATTGAAAAACCAAAATACCCAAATAAATATTTCTTCAAAATGTTGATTTGCAATACCCAATCGAATGAAAAATGAGTCAGTAACGTTACCAATTGTTCGAAAACTGTATTAAGGTACTGCTTCAGGCAGTATTTTTTCATGGAAGCAAATAATATGGACCCTGATCAGACTGCTTTCCTGGGAGCAATCTGGGTCCATATTGTTTGCAATATAGGCTACCTTAGGACATAAGCAGGTAACAAATGACTGGAGGCCACTATTTTTGTCCTGAAAATGTTGACTGCTTTGTATGTGTGCTGTATACCGTAAAATGGGAAATTTTTGCGTCATCCAATTTTCACGGTATTTCACGGTAAGTCCCGAACCGCGAAAATTGAGTCCGCGAAATATTTTCCCAGTTTGAGCAATTGTTTATTTACATTTATGCAAAAACAATAATTGTGTATTCATAAAACACTGTTTTTCATAGCGTGGTTTACAGGTCAAGCTACATGTATATTGTTCATTGAACTTGAATAGATCACGTGAGCGTTCAACCGTTACACAATAGACAGCTTGATAATGGATTAATTACTTCATTTATTCAGATTTGGACCAGTGATTGTCAATATGTGTTCACATATTGCTGTTAGTGCTTGTCCACATAATTATTAAATAAAATTAATGGTATTAAAAACGATTGATTTTGGAGAGAAAAAAGACAATTGCCAGTCTAAGTTGACACTTCAAATGTACCGCTATTCTATGTGAGACCAAAGAGAAACTACGATTCGTCTTCCAGATGAAATACGGAAAGCACCTAGTTTCAACCATTGCAATTGACCAACTAAACACATACTTCAGACATTTCGCAGGATATTTAACTTGCATATTTATCCCCATGTTTTTGAGGCAAAAATTTGGTGACGCGAAAATATTCCATTTTACGGTATATTCAAGTGCACTTCAAACTAGATTTTTACCTGTGTGGCTTTAGCAAAAGCAGGTCGTTTACAAAAAATGACCACTTATGTGGCTAATAACTGGTATTTTTGACACTTTAGTGGCTAAAACCTCTTACGTGTTTAGTCACATAAGAAGTTGTTTAAAACTACATAAATCAAATAAGGAGGGTAACTCCTGTAAGTTTTGAAAAAAAGACTCAAATCTGGATATTAAATTATCTATCTGTATGGACCTCCAACACCGTCCATCTACATAATGTGGCTTGGTAAAATATATCCATGTACCAGGTGTCTTGTCCATACACTATGTGCCTTGATCTTACATGCCTACTTAAATAGAAAAAAAAAAATTTTTTCATTGTCAATTGAAACTGTAAAAAATCTATTCTAAGGGGGGTAACCCTGATATAATGAAAATAAAAATCTGTTGCAGTTTGAGCCCCTGGTGGTTAAGTTTGTGTTTAGCCACATAAAAATGTAGCCTCATAAAAAATTATCATCCCAAAAATATAGTCACTTAAATCAAATCGACAGAATATTGCCACTTAAAATTCGTAGACGCATAATGTTTTTAGACACATAGCTCTTAGCCACCTAAATGGCCATTCGGTGGTACGTCCGTGGGCCACTCTGTCCATCCATCCGTCTGACCGTATTCATGAAAGAACCCTTTTTGGGTACTTTTTTTTTCTTTAATTTCCCAAATTTCTCTATCCCAAGTCTCTCTCAAGCCTACCCATCCTAATCGTCTCTTCAGATTTAAAGTTTTTAAAAATTAATTGTGGAATAAACCTAATTTGCATATAAAGGGAGCTAATTTACTCATAATGAGGTTTATTCTGTAAACATACCTGGGATTTGTTGGGTACTTATGCATTCTTGGCTACAGGTTCTAACACTGTAAGTACCCAAGTGCCTGTCTGTCCGTCCGCAATACTTTTAGGGTGCCTGGTTTGTGTAATCTGTGACTCCAAAAGTTTTCATTTCTTTTTTATTCAAACTTTGCATAATGGTTGTTAACATATTGAACATGTGCACCTCCTATTTTGTGCACATTTCATGAATATTTTCTCAAATTTGAGGGGTTTTCACTGTTGAACTTAGACAATTTCTGACCAAAAATGCTTTGAAGGTGTCTGGTTTGTGTTATCTGTAACATATTGCATGAATTTTTTTCTTGAACTTGGACAGTTTTTTTTCTGTAAAATGCTTAGAGGGTGTCAGGTTTGTGTAATCTGTAACTTTTCATTCCTTAATATTCAAACTTTGCATAATGATTATTCATACATTGAACATGTGCACCTTCTATTTTGTTCACATTTGATAAATATTTCTTATTTTTAAGGTCGGTTGGACTTAGATATTTTATCCAATGAAATGCTTAGGGGGTGTCTGGGTTGTGTAATCTGTGACTCCAGCAGTTTTCATCCCTACATATTCAAACTTTGCAATGATTGTTCATAAATTGAAGATGTGCACCTCCTATTTTGTACACATTTCATGAATTTTTGTCCATTTAGGGGGTATTGAACTTGGACATCTTTGTTCATAAATTGAAGCTGTGCACCTCCTATTTTGTACACATTTCATGATTTTTTGTCCATTTAGTGGGTATTGAACTTGGACATCTCTTTCTGTGAAATGCTTAGAGGGTGTCTGTTTTGTGTAATCTGTAACCCAAACAGTTTTCATTCCTTCATATTCAAACTTTGCATAATGATTACATTAAACATGTGCATCTTCTATTTTGTGCACATTTGATAAATATTTTCTTATTTTTTAGGTCTGTTGGACTTAGATATTTATCCAATGAAATGCTAAGGGGGTGTCTGGTTTGTGTAATCTGTGACTCAAGTAGTTTTCATTCCTTCCTATTCAAACTTTGTACATAACATATAATAGCGTATAACATATAATAGCTCACACATTGAACATGTGCAGTCTATTTTTTTGTGCACATTTGATAATATTTTGGGGAGTGTTGAACTTAATTAGTACGTCTACACCAACCGTTGGATTGCTTACATTGTGTAATTTGTGTGTAATCTGTAATTTATATTCAAACTTTGCATAATGAATGTCACACATTGAAGATGTGCACCATCGACGCAAGTCCAGAGCAGAGTTCGGTCTTGTTTCATGATAGCAAATATATGAACCCTGATCAGACATTCTGATCTGGGTCTATATTGTTTGCAATAAGGCTACCGAAGGACATAAGTAGACAAGAGGAGCAGACAACAAATATCATGACTGGCAGCCACTTTTTTTTTCCTGAAAATGTCATCTGCTCTGTACATCTGCTGCATAGATTCAAGTGCACTTCAAAGTTCAAACTAGATTTTTTTAAGGAAGCAAACAATCTGAACCCTGAACAGACAGTCTGATCTGGGTCAATATTGTTTGCTATGTAGGCTACCTAAGGACAGAGCAGACAGTCTGATCTGGGTCAATATTGTTTGCTATGTAGGCTACCTAAGGAAGGAGCAGACAGTCTGATCTGGGTCAATATTGTTTGCTATGTAGGCTACCTAAGGACAGAGCAGACAGCAAATGTGGTGACTGGCAGAAAAAGGTTTAACTTTTTTTTTCAGGATTCTTATTGTACCATTAGATGATGCCCACAATTACTTTACCTTCGAAGATAGAGAAGGGAACCTTTCAAGACACTTGGATGTTAGTATTCGAACAAAGTATCGACAGCTGCGTAGGCTAGGCTATGAGATTGTTGCTGTAAGTGGTCTTTGTTAACCCTTAAAGCGCCAAGAAAATATGCATCTGAAAATGTCGTCTGCTGAAGTCGTCTCCTGCAAATGATTGCCTGACATTACTGATGAATAAGTATAGAAGCAAACAGTGTGGACCCAGAATAGACTGCTCCTATAGGAGCAGTCTGATCTGGGTCCACACTGTTTGCCATAGAGGCTTCTTAAACATTTCAGCAGACGAGAAAAGCAGATGACATTTGTTGTGATGGGTGCATCAAAGGTTAACTGTTTGCATGCTGGGTAATTTTCCATGCTTTTGTTGTCATCTGCTGATTTTTTTCAAAATTAACTTTTTCAAAAAAATCTTTCAGGAACCCTATCAGAATGTAAAACAGTTTGGATCCAGATCAGGTTCGGCTTATAGTTGGTCTTGATCTGGATCCAAGCTGTTTGCAAAGGTTATCTGCAGCAGGGTTTATTCTAGAAACTGAAAATGAGGGGGAATTTCCCCCCTCCATCTACAAAATAAGGGGGATTTTCAAAATATGGGGGTAACACTTTGGAACATAAAAATACTGCTTACAGCACATTAGCATCTTTATTTGTGCCCCTTAAACCATTTTAGCTCACCTGAGCCCAAGGCTCAAGGTGAGCAATTGTGATCAGTCTTCGTCCATCCATCCATCCATCGTCAGTCCGTCCATGTGTAAACTTTTTCTTTAAACAACATCTCCTGAACCCCTGGTCCAAATTTAAAGTAGTTTCACATGAAGGTTCCCCATATAATGCCCTCTACGAAAATTGCATTAATGGTTCTGCTCCACCAAACACAAGGGCGGCCAAGGCTCCAAATAAGTAAACTTTTAAATGATATCTCATCCTGAGCCACTGGTCCAAATTCAAAATAATTTCGCAGAATTGCTCCTCTTGATACCCTCTACCAAAATTGCACAAATGGTTCTGCTTTGCTGAACAACAGGGCTGAAGGGGCTCCAGATAAGAAATGTCTTTAAAAGACATCTGAACCACTGGTCCAAATTCAAAAAAATTCACAGAATTGCTCCTCTTGATACCCTCTAAAAAAATTGCACAAATGGTTCCACTCTGCTGAACAAAAGGGCCACCAGGGCGCCAGATAAGAAATGTCTTTAAAAGACATCTCCTGAACCACTGGTCCAAATTTCATATAACTTCACATGAATGTTCCCTATGATGCCCTCTTTCAAAATTGCTCAAATGGTTCTGCTCCACTGAGCACGAGGGCAGCCATAGCTCCAGATAAGAAATATTTTTAACGTCATCTCCTGAACCACTGGCTCTAATTCTAAATAAATTCACAGAATTTTTCATCATAATGCCCTCTACCAAATTTGCACAAATGGTTCCGCTCTGCTGAACAAAAAGGCTGGCAAAGTTCTAGATAAGAAATATGGTTAAAAGACATTTCCTCCTGAACCACTAGGCCAAATTCAAAATAATTTCACAGAATTGTTCCTATTGATACCTTCTACCAAACTTGCACAAATGATACCACTCCCCTGAACAAAAGGGCCATGAGAGCTCCAGATTAGAAATTTTGTTAAAAGCCATCTCCTCCTGAACCACTGGTCCAAATTCAAAATAATTTCACAGAATTGTTTCTCATAATACCCTCTACCAAAATTGCACAAATAGTTCTGCTTGGCTGAGCAAAAGAGCCGCCAGAGCTTCATGTAAGAAATATTGTTAAAAGGGATCTCCTCCTGAGCCACTGGACCAAATTATTGAACTGATAAATATCAGTTTTGTATTCGGTATTTTCATTGATGAAGTTTGCGTATGATAAGAGTGGGGAGATGAAATGTAATTTACCCAATATGAAATAGTTACTTTCCTTAAATCAGCCATATTCGTTTAATATCAAAAGGTATCCGTTATACCAGTCTATGTCACTCTTCTCTTATCATGTGCAGTCTCAAGATTGCAATATTACTATAAAGTACAGATATTTGAATAGACCCCTTTCACATTGTTATCTCCCTTAGCGATCGCTCTTCAATTGAAAAATCGATAAAACCGTTTTTTGAAAATGAAGGGGCAGATTGCTTATTAGTTACATTGGCAAAACAGATAGTGATGCTTTATAAGCCGATTGTTTTGGCCTTTCACCGCTAGAATGAGATTCTAGTAATAAGATAAATTAATGTTTTCATAAACATTTCAAAAGTTTTCAGTATTTTTTCACTTTATTTAGTGCAAAATATACTTTGATCTAGAGCTAAAATCGGCTTCTTCAGGCACGAAATCGCTTCTACTTCAGGCACGAAATCTTAAAAACTTTAACTAATAAGAGAAACGAGTCTGTTGTGCGAACATCGACAACTCAGACAAGCCTGGGAAAATGCACAGTCTCACCAGGGCATTCGCTGCTCGCACACACATCGGATCTATTGTTCATAAAGCCAGAGAGGTGGTGCATGTAAACGGAGGCTCAGACAAAAACAGACCTAAGGGTTCCAGTCCCACTATATAAGCATGCAGTAGCGCACACATGGTACTGCATCCTACCAAATAAACATGCGTTTATGTATGCCCATAATGACTAAGCATATGCGATATATGTCGAAATTGAACAGTAATTACCCACTATATGACATCATTTCTACACAACGTCCACTTATGCGCAGGCTCGCAAGAACCATCCCTGCTGGCACACACAAATAATGGATGTAGAATGAAGACTCATATCTATCTTTTTAAAACACCAGTCCACTGGTTTAAAAGACTGTGTGGCGCCTTTTACGTATATGTGATAATAAAGTACAAATTAATGATCAATCATGCCCGTGACCGGCACATGTGCTTTTATTGCTTTTAAAGGGCCCAAGGCATAGGATTAAAGGACAGGATGCACAGTAGGAGACATTAAAATGGGCCTCGATCGCGACGCAAGAAAGCCTGACTGGTGCATGCGAACAACACAGGCGCAGGCCTGTCTTCGTATCCACGCAGTCTGATCAGCGCCTTTATTGTTAGTTTGTTGGAAAGTATAATATCTGAACTTGCTTACTGCAAAATTTCATTTTTAGCTTGTCTCTGAAGCTGAACAGACTGGTTTGAGTCTTACTCAGTCAGAAACCCGCAAGACAGCTTTCTCGCGGGATGGCCTTTAAAATGTATCTTACCACTTATTTTAACCAGAAAGACCCTGTTTAGACGCCAAGTGTGTTGAATATAATCATAGAACATGTAGACATTGAATAAACGTGAGGCTTACCAGACTCTTCACTGCTCGCATACGCATAGTATGGAAGAAAATTATTGATACAGTGTATGTTAAAATGTATGACCAACACAGTAATGCACCCGCTCATTTGGAAAAAATGCAGTCTTGGATATGCTTAGATATCTTTCTGATCTCAAATATTCAGAATATTGGAATCAATCGCTTATTTTTGTAACATTTTACTATTTGTCAAATCTTTATTTGTTAATTTATTTTTCTTTTAATTGTTTTCCATATTCCATTGTGTAATGCAAGGCAGCCGTATAAATGTTGTCCCTTAACGTGTTTTCTCGCGGAGATAACATTGAACGAGACAGTTTGGCACATGCGCACTAACAATGTGAAAAGAGTCTATTGTTATACAAAAAATGGAAACTAAATTCTACTACTATTTACAGATGTGCAGTGTATAGACTACCTGTGGTGTGCTGATTCTTATTTCCTAATTCATGGGATGAACTTGAAGATGTATTCAGCATTAAAATATTATGAAATGTTGAAGTAACTATTGCAGATTTTCTCTTTTGCTACCATTTCTTCATATACTTATTACAAAAATTGTCATTATCATGAACTTTTGTTATTCTATGTATCATTTATACTGTAGTTTTTTGATTGATTGATTGATTTTTGTAAAAAATTGTATATTATTGTAAAATATATTTGTATCATATATGAGGGCCTCATGGAAGATTAGTACCATTGTTTGCCAAATGTTGTTACCCTCGTTAAATAAAGACTTTACTTACTTATTTCCTTACTTACTAAATTCAAAATAATTTCACAGAATTGTTCCTCATAAATACCCTATACCAAAATTGCACAAATGGTTCCACTCCACCGAATAAAGGGGCTGCCAGAGCTCTAGATAAGAGATGTCCTTTAATAACATTTCCTCCTGAACCTCTGGCGCAAATTCAAAATTATTTCACAGAATTGTTCCTCATGACACTTTTAACAATAGTGCACACAAACAGTTTTGCTAGGCTTAATCTAGGGTCGCCAGAGGTCTAGATGAGAAATGTCTTAAAATGACATCTTCTCCTGAACCACTGATCCAAATTTAAATAATTTCACAGAACTGTTCTCATGATGCCCTCTACCAAAATTGCACAAATGGTTTTGCTCTGCCGAAAAGAGGGTTGGCAGAGATCTAGATAAAAAATATCTTCACATGAAATCTCCTACACCACTGGTCCAAAGTCAAATTAGAGCTAAAAATAGAAATATCTTTTAAATCATATCATATCTCCTTAGCCACAGGCCAATACATCATCTACTCATGTGCCAGGACTCAGGTGAGTGATCCAGGGCCCTAGGGCCCTCTTGTATTCCATTGTCAACAATTCTAATGCACTTGCATATTTAACAAGACACTGTCATTAATTTCAATAATTTGTGAAGTATATCTTGCGATATGCTGTCGCAAACTTGACATCATTATGTAGCACCATCGTGTGGTTTTATGCAGCTTGCAGCTGTTGGATGTATGCGAAACAGGCTACATTTCTCACTGTCTTTTTAAAAGAAAAAAGTAACCAGTGCATTAGAATGAGGATAACCATATTCAAAATTTTTATTTGAGGAGGTATAATTTCAGTAAAGCGTTCAGAAATCATGTTTTAAAACTCTGCTGGTGTGTCACTGTAAAACTAAATTTCCAACTGTGTATGGGCTCAAATGAAAATTTTGAATACAGTTATCCCCTACTATGCTGTAATGTCAACTCTTCCGATGCCACTGGACTAATTTTAACTAATTTCATACTGGATATGTCTAAACAAGTACTTTCATAAAAAGTGAACAGCCAGATGAAATGTCGCCTTATGCAGCCTTTCATCATGGTCTGCACTGCTTGACTGACAGAGAAACTTGCACCTGTGACCCCTTAAAATACAAAATGGATTATCCCATACTTTGCTTTAATATGTTTGGGAAAATCCATCAGAACAAAAAGGGCTAACCTAAATTCTCTCTCTCAGAAATGTACCTTGGATGACTCTGTACCAAAATGACTTGACCTACTTTGATCCACCTAAAAGCATAGCCACCATAGGGTCTGACATATTGTGGCTAGAGCGCAAACCCTGTCAAAGGGAATAAGACTCTGAAGGCAATTACAGTAAAACCTGTCTTAAGCAGCCACTGGAAAAGAAGACCAAAAATGGTTTTCAACACTGATTATTGCTTAATGCAGGTCAAAAGTATTGCAAAGGGAGCATTCTGCAAAACTTTCGACCTTCATTAAGTCACCATTTGCCATTACGATCCTTGTTTTGTCTATTTTTGAGTGGGTGCTTAAGACAGGTTTTACTGTAGCTACAACCCATGATGACACCCATGGGCTGATCCAGAAAAATTTTGTCGGCTGGGTGGGGGGGGGGGGGGTCCTGACAATTTTTTGTGATCTGTCTTCGTCTGTCGTCGTCCGTTAACAATCGACTTAAACGATATCTCCTAAACTACTGGTTGGATTTTGACTAAATTTGGCAGGAATGATCCTTATATGTCCCTCTTTAATAATTGTTCACATGGTTCCAGTCTGTTGCATATCTAGGTCACACAGGCTACAAATAGATTTTCAAGATGAAAACTTTGAAAATCTTCTTGTAAGAAACCACAAGGCCTAGAGCCTTGATATTTGGTATGTAGCATCACCTAGTGGACTGCTACCAAAATTGTTCAAATATATTCCCCTGGGGCCAAAAATGGGCCTGCCCGGGTATCACATGTTTACATAGGCTTATATAGGGAAAACATGAAAAAATCTTCATGTCTGAAACCACAATGCCTAGAGCCTTAATATTTGGTATGAAGCATCATCTAGAGGACCTCTACCAAGTTTGTTCAAATTATGCCCCTGGGGCAAAAAATGGCCACGCCCCAGGGTCACATGTTTTACAAGGGCTTATATAGTAAAACATGGGGCCAAAAATGGGCCCGCCAGGGGTGTGGGGGGTGGGGTCACATGTTTTGCATAGACTTATATAGGGAAAATATGAAAAAATCTTCTTGTCTGAAACCACAAGGCATTGGGTCTCCTAAACTACTGGTTGGATTTTGACCAAACTTGGCAGGAGGCCCTCTTTAATAACTGTTCAAATGGGTCCAGTCCATTGCATATCTAGGTCACTCAGGCTACAAATAGATTTTCAAGATGAAAACTTTATAAATCTTCTTGTCTGAAACCACCAGGCATAGAGCCTTGATATTTGGTATGTAGCATCACCAAGTGGACCTCTACCAACTTTGTTCAAATTATGCCCCTGGGGCCAAAAATGGGCCCGTTCTGGAGTCACATGTTTTGTATAGACTTATATAGGGAAAACATGAAGAAAGTTGTCTGAAACCACTGGGCCTAGAGCCTTAATATTTGGCATGTAACATCACCTAATGGACCTCTACCAAGTTTGTTTAAATTATACTCCTGAGGCTAAAAATGGGTCTCCCCCTGGTGTCATATAGTTTACATAGTCTTACATAAGGGAAAAAATAAATTCTTCTTGTCTGAAATCTCAAGGACTAAAGCCTTGATATTAAGTATGTAGCATCAACTAGTAGATCACTATCATGTTTGTTCAAATTATGCCCGTGGGGCCAAAATCGGACCTGCCAAGGGGGAAACATCTTTCAGAGGCTTGTATAGGGAAAACATGATAAAATCTTCTTGTAAGAAATCATAAGGGCTAAAACCTTGATATTTGGTATGAAGCATCACCTAGTGGACCGCTACCAAGTTTGTTCAAATAATGCCCCTGGGGCCAAAGTTGGCCTCCACAGAGGTCACATAAGCTTATATGACTGGTGCACATAGTACAGGTGAGCAACTCGGGGCTACTACGGCCCTCTAACCAGTATTTCTAAGGAAAACTATAGCCTTTTGTGATTTTCTAGGGGAGGGGGTGGGGGTTCAGGACCTCCTGCCCCCCCCCCCCCTCTGGATCCGCCAACAACATTAAAAACTCTAACTAGTCTAGGAGGTTATAAATCTTTTTTCATGCTGAAGTCAACTGAGCATGAAATTTCAATTGCCCATAAAAAGTAAAATGGAGAAAAGTAAAGAATTTTCTTGTTTTAAAACCACCAGATGCTGTATTTATCCTGCTAATAAATGTTAAAATGCCAACAACTGTTTTAAAACCATCAGATGCTGTATTTATCCTGCTAATAAATGTTAAAATGCCAACAACTGTTTTAAAACCATCAGATGCTGTATTTATCCTGCTAATAAATGTTAAAATGCCAACAACTGTTTTAAAACCATCAGATGCTGTATTTATTCTGCTAATAAATGTTAAAATGCCAACAACTGTTTTAAAACCATCTGATGCTGTATTTATTCTGCTCATAAATGTTAAAATGCCAACAACTGTTTTAAAACCTTCATTTGCTGTATTTATCCTGCTAATAAATGTTAATATGCCAACAATTGTTTTAAAACCTTCAGATGCTGTATTTATTCTGCTAATAAATGTTAAAATGCCAACAACTGTTTTAAAACCATCAGATGCTGTATTTATCCTTCTCATAAATGTTAAAATGCCAACAACTGTTTTAAAACCATCAGATGCTGTATTTATCCTGCTCATAAATTTTTAAATGCCAACAACTGTTGGCATTTCACATTTATGAGCAGGATAAATTTTACGCTCAGTTGAGCATGAAAAAGTTTTATAACCCCGGTACCTGGCTGTTTATCCTGTTAGTTTTAAAATCGTGTATTGTTTTAATATTAATTTTGTATCAGCTTATAACATGCTATATATTTTTACATCTTTTTAACCATAATGCAGATCATTTAACACTATATTCTGTTCAGGCAAAGGACATGCATAGTGATCTGAATAGCCCTTTGTAGTTGTCGGATATTGTACATGATCTTAACTGTCAACAATCATATTACAATTCACAGGGTTCCCACAAGCTCTTGAAATCATTGAAAACCTGGAAAATCACTAAAAAAATCCAGGCATGGAAAAATCATGGAATTTGAAAAAATGGAATATTCATGGAAAAATCATGGAATTTTGTGAAATAAATCGACGAAACCACCAGTAGCCAGGAAACTAGCTGTCCGACAGTGTGTCCGACAGCAACTCTGGCTACTGGTTGTTTCAAGTTTTAATTATTTCAAAATGCATGCATGGTCTACAAGCATGCTGGTGTTGATGCATTCAGCATTTATGCTCAGGGTGATGAAGATAATGCTAAAAGGGGAGGTTGGATGCCGTGCATTAAATAATCATGAAAATTACTTTGTTGATTGTGGAAAATCATGGAAAAATCATGGAATTGTGTTTATGAATTTCTGTGGGAACCCTGAACTCAATGTCATGACCCAAATTCACCATCATCATCATTGAAGTTATAGTACACATATTTGGGAAAGGTACAGGTAAATGCAATAATGATGTGCTTTTCGTTAATTTTTTAAATATCACCATTTTGTTAATGCTTGTTCGAGCCTCACTGGCGTCACTTGAGCAAGACACATTTATTCTAGCTTAGTACTGGTTCAACCCAGGAAGACCTGTCCCTGTTTAACTGAAAGATTGTTGATGGGACGTAAAGAATCAAATCAAACAAACAAAAAATATTTTACTGCCTGAGATCCTTTATCTTAACCCTTAAAGCGCCAATCACAACTGCAGCAGACCACAAATTTTACAACATCTTTCGCAATTTTCGAAAAATAAGGTATAATATTTCATGAGAATTGTCTGCTAGCAGACAATTTGTTATTTTTGAAAAAGCGGCAAAATTTTTAATTGTCGTCTGCTGCAAATTATAGGTGGCGCTTTAAGGGTTAAAATTTCTTATTTCAGATTTCTCGGCAAGAATTCAACAGCTGTAAGAGCAAGCAGGAATGTCTGCATCAGAAGTTATCTCCCTACCTCCGCAAACCAGCTGAGACCACAGCCAGTCACGCATAAATAGTGTGGGATTTTTCAGACCAGCAGAGACCACAGCGAGTCAGGCATAAATTGTGTGGGATTTTTCAAACCAGTTACCTCATTTATCATATTTAGGTTGTGACGCGACGAAACCTGTCTTTTGGGTTTCCAACAAAATGAGATTCAAACCAGCCTGCTCAGCTACAGAGACTAGCTAGAAAATTGAAATGTTCCTTTTAGCAAGTCTCTGTATGATACTTTCCAATCAGTAAATAACAAAGGCGCTTACCAGATTTATCACAGGCTGGGTCTGCACCATTGTTGATCACAAACCCCCAATGACAGGTTTCTCGTGTCTAGACCCATTTGTAAATAGGCTATGGGCCAACTATTTATCCCCTCCAGAAAGGAAATGTTAAAACATTTTAAACTTTATTCTATTTCTGTTCCAAATTAACCCTTAAAGCGCCAATCACAATAAAAGTTGTCTGCCTTTGTCATATCTGCTGAAAAGCTTAAAAGGGTATCGTCTTTATAAAATAGTGTAGACCCATATATGACTGCTCCTGTTGGAACATTCTGATCTGGGTTCAAAGTTTGTTAAAAGACTTAGATAACTCAATAATGTTAGTCTATTATTTGCAACAGATGGCTTAAGCAGATGACATTTTCAGATGCATTTTTTATTTGCACTTGAAGGGTTAAAGGTTTTGCAGTCAGGTCTTTGAATTGCGAATCGTTTATCAGATAACAAATAGCAGAGGGCCGTATTAGGGGACTCTTTTATGACCCTTGTCTGCCAGTGTTCAAAATTTAATAGCATTTACAAGTAGGTTTTTTTTCCAAATATGACAATGAGTTTATATACGATGAAATTAAACTGTATGATACCAACAGTGCCTTTGTGGTGAACAAATACACACACACACACACACACACACACACACACACACACACACACACACACACACACACACATGCACACACCTACCTGCTGAAAAATCAGAATTGCATAAAAAGATGCCAAAGTTTTAGACAATCATCTGCCTACATTGTTTATCACAGGCTATGTATATTTTTTGTGCCATATTCATTCATAAATCAAATGGGAAACTGTAGACTTTGATCAATCAGTTTGTGCATGGAATGAAGACTGATCAGCCTCAGCATCTGACCAGTCTGATCAATCTTCACTGTCTGCAAGGAAAACATTACCCTTTTATGGCCTTAGCCTCCTAACGCTTGCACAGAAAAGACTGATCAAAGTCTTCAATGTGTGCACTTGTCATTATATAACACTATATTAACCTGCAAATACTTTTTGTCCTGCAAATGATGTCGGCCTTTCACGTCTGCTGCATGCTATCACTGTATTCAAATGCTTTCAAGACTATTGTTATCATGGGTGCAAACACTAAGAACCCTGATCAGACTGCTCCATAGGGAGCAGTCTGGTCTGGGTCAATACTGTTTGCAATACAGACTGCCAAAGTAAATAAGCACAGTTTTCAAGTATTGAAACCCCTGTAACTTTCTTATTGGTTATGGCATTTTTGATCAAATTTGTTCCAAAATGCTTAGTTTGACAAGATCTTTAATTGAAAAATTATATTGTTGCATGCTCTTATTCTCTTTTTCCTTAAAACATTTTTAATGATTCACACATTTTATGCAAAATGAATAATATATTTTAGTTTTTGTTGTCATGTTCTCATAATGATCTCACATTTATTTTATTGATTTATATTTTTATTTGACTGGTCCTGTCTTAACCCTTAAAGTGCCAAGAAAAAAATGCATCTGAAAAATGACGTCTGCTGAAGTTGTCTGCTGCAAATAATTGCCAAACATTACTGACTAATTTAAGTATAAAAGCAAACCGGGTAGACCCAGAACAGACTGCTCCTCTGATCTGGGTCCACCCTGTTTGTCATAGAGGCTTCTTAAACATTTCAGCAGACGAGAAAAACAGACGACTTTTGTTGTGATTGGCACATTAAGGGTTAAAACAATTTTAATGATTCACACATTTCATGCAAAATGAATAATATATTTTAGTTTTTTTGTCATGTACTCATAATGATCTCACATTTATTTTAAGAAAAGGCAGTGGCTCAGGGGTAGTGTGCTTGACTCAAGACCAAAGGGTCGCCGGTTTGAGCCTCACCGGCGTCACTGTGTTGTGGTCCTTGAGCAAGACACATTTATCCTAGCTTAGTACTGGTTCAACCTAGGAATACCCATCCCTATATAACTGAAAGATTGTTGATGGAATGTAAAGAATCAAATCAAACAAAACGAAAACAAAACATTTATTTATATTTTTATTTGACTTGTCCTGTCTTAAAATATTTTATTTTTCAATTTCTCCAGAACCTGCAGACTGACGATCTTGAGCCTTGGCATGTAGCTGTAGTTGGGGCATGATTAATCCAAGTATCGAAAATAGAAAAACGATTCTTGATATGAAAATTTAAGAATTGATTACTTTCAGTAGATGTTCTGTTAGTTTATTCAATGAAACTTAAAGTTTAATTGTTTTGATGTAATGTTTTGTTTAGACCGGAAGGGCCTTGTTGTAAACAATCGGTGAGTATAAATTGCTGTAAAGAAGTTATAGAAACTTTGTACTCTACAGGCTATACTCAACAACTGATTGTTAGGAAAACTATACTTGTGCTTATCTGTTTTTAAATAGCGCAAAATTATAAGATGAGCCGTGGCATGGGATTTCCAAAAATGTGGTATGTGCGACCAGCAAAGCCTCAGATCAGCCTGCGCATATACGCAGTCTGATCAGAGCCTTTGCTAGTCGCTTGACTATTCTATGATTGTTAAGCTACTGACTTAACATCATTTAGAGTTTCTAAGCTTAAAAGAAGGCTGCAGAGGCTCGTCCGAGTCTACACATGTCAAAATGCCACATTGTTGGAGATCTCATGTACTGGCTCAGATAATCATCAGATAGATAACCATTTATGCAAGTTTGTTTTTTCTCCGCGTTAAATTCTGCTCCAGAAGTTTTCAATTTTAACGACGCTTTTTAACACAAAGATGGATCGTGTCATGCATACTTGACTTCCTTTTGTATGACGTCATATAACAGCAATGCCCGACTGTGAGCTTAATTGCCGACTTCCCCTTAGCAAGTCAATTTTCTACCAACTGAGTGGATGACGACTTGTTTTGGGCCAAGGTGCCCACTTTTAATTGAAACCTATTGTCTTTTGAATATAAAACACACACTACTAAGTGTTGCATTGTGAAATGATAGGGAAATCAATGTCATTGACTGTGCAAAAGTCGTCAAAACATTCCAAGACCTTCTTTCAATTTCGTGGGATTACTAATCGGTTATCAATCAAAATTCAAGGACCAATTATCGATTAGCATTTTGGCATTGATTAGCCAGCTGTAGCTGTAATTATGTTGACCTTTGATCTTTCAGCAGCCATTGCTCATATTGGATTCCCATACTTCTTTAAAACATTTGAGCTGAATGGATTTTCCCACCCTTATTAATTAGATCAGTCCATTTTCGTTTTAAGGGATGTTGGGTGGTATTTTTCCTTTTTATTCAAATTTTAATAGAACATTCTGTAAGCAAACAGTGGAGACCCTGATCAGACACCTCGTTCTGTGGTGTCTGGTCTGGTTCTGCACTGTTTGCCTATGTCCCATAAAAGGGACGCTAGGTTTATATGCCTTTGGGTTAAAACATATATTTCTCAGAAACCACAAGGCCTTTTTGAATTCAAATTTCATACGAATATTTCTTAAGGTAAGGGAACAAATATTTTTCAAATGGTTTGCGTTGTGCGGCGTCTGGTCTGGGTCTGCACTGTTTGCCTATGTCCCACAAAAAGGACGCTAGACTTATATGGGCTAAAACATACATTTCTCAGAAACCAAAAGGCCATTTTGAACTCAAATTTCATATGAATATTCCTTAAAGCTGCATAGTCTGTAACTTTTGATCTTTTAATTTTAGAAATAATGTTTCTATTTTTCAAGAACACAGCAAAAAAACTTAGGGAGCGCAGTGGCTCAGTGGTAGAGTGCTTGACTCGAGACCGAAGGGCCGCGGGTTCGAGCCTCACCGGCGTCACTGCGTTGTGGTCCTTGAGCAAGACACATTTATCCTAGCTTAGTACTGGTTCAACCCAGGAAGACCCGTCCCTGTATAACTGAAAGATTGTTGATGGGACGTAAAGAATCAAATCAAACAAACAGCAAAAAACTAAAATTCTGGTATACATTTTACCAATTTCGTCAATCTTAACAAATTATCAGTATCAAAACAACAACATTTATGTTAAAAATTAACTGTCTATAATTATTGGAGTGACGCAAATAATTACCAACAATAGAAAACACACACCTATTTTATAAGATAATTCACTTTTCCGTGCAGTTTTAAGCTATAGCAAACAGATTTATAGTGAAAACATAGCTTAATTCTACTTTTACAAATGATTTAAAAAGAAAATATTTTTTTCCGAAAAATGTTCATAGTTGCAGACTTAGTCTCTTTAAGGTAAGGGAACAAATATTTATACAAATGGTCCTCAGTCTCACGAGAGCCTTCACCACTAGCATATATCATGTATGGATGTAGATATAGATCCCAACCAAACATTACAACTTTCAGCCAACAGCAAAAGTATATGTTTGTTTAAAAAGTGACTTTGCACAAATGTAATATTAAATTACCATTATATTACTATACCTCATGTGAATTTCCCATACAAAACTTCCATAGGCTAGAGTGTGATATTTTTATGCCCAGCCATGACAATGCAGGGTTCACACAGGCTTGAAAAGTACTTGAATATACAGGCCTGTCTTGAAAAGTCCTTGAAAATTAAATTTGCCTTGAAAAGTACTTGAAAAACACTCAAAGGCCTTGAAAATTCCTTGAATTTTACCATTTTCAGGAGAATTCAACAGTCTTTTTGTTGACCTAAATTAGTATAAAATTGTGGTGCCTTTATTTGGTGCAGCATATGCTGCACCAAATAAAAGCACCACAATTTTATACTAATTGTCTTAAACTAATATCTTTAATTAGTAATGGACTCTAGCATTTCAGAAGTAGAATTTTAATGTGTAAATCAGTATTTTTCTTAAGTTTTCACTCCTTGAAAACAGTAGAAAAGTCTTTGAGAAGTCCTTGAATTTTACTCAATCTTGCCTGTATGAACCCTGCAATAGCTGGGACATTAAGTGGTACCCCTGTCCGTCAGTATGCCTGTATGCACCCTACACCGAACAACCTCTGCTCTCTAAGTCGAATATTTTTATCATAATTTTATGAAACTTGGTCACATTGTTTAGTACCATAATGTCTATAAATTAGGAAGTTCGCATGAAATAACACTGAAGGGGGGAAAGGGGAGAGGAGGACCCTGACCCAATTTCAAGGTCACAGCCATATGTATGCTAAATATGTGATATCTGCTGAACCGGTAAATGGAATGTAACCTAATTTAGACCACTGCAGCATTGAGATTTTTAAAGCATCTGAGAAGGCATTGGTGTTTCTTACCCAATGTTCTTGTTCCTTTTTATACTGTAAATAGGGAAATTATTGGGAGGGTTTTATTTTCGCGAAACTTCACATATGCCAATTTTCGTGAAAATAAAATCCGTGTAAAATGAAGAAATCATTCCGTCGTTTACTGATATTGGTAAATCATGCCCTAGTCCCGAATTTTAAACGTCGCAAATATGTCTTTTAATGCCATTCGCGAAAATAAAATTATCGAAAAAAAAATTCCAGATTTACAGTGCTTAACTCTTTGCCCCCTCAAAATTTTTTCATGCTTTTTTGCGTTCTGCTGATTTTTTTCAAAATAGATTTTTTCAAAAAATTCTTTCAGGAATACCATCAGAGTGTCAAACAGTTTGGATACTGATCAAGCCTGACATTCTGTTGGGCGTGATCTTGGTCCAATTTGTTTGTAAGTACACTGTACAGTATAACCTGTCTTAAGCGGCCACTCAAAAAACGACCAAAATTTGGTTTTTCAAGACAGATTATCGCTTAATGCAGGTCAAAAGTATTGCAGATTGCTCCAAGAGAGCATTCTGCAATAATTTCGACCTTCATTAAGCTACTATTTGTCTTCAAGATCTGTGTTTTGTCTATTTTTGAGTGGCCACTTAAGACAGGTTTTACTGTAGTAGTTAAAGAGCAAAATTCCCAATTTTAATATCAAAAGAGCTTATTAATATGTTATAATGATCTGTTGAAGACATTTTTATTTTTTGAATACAATGTATATAAATTATGTTCTATGAAAACAGTTGAGCCCTCCCTCAAAATTTGGGTACTTATCAGAGCCTTTACTGCTTGTACACTCAAAAAGGGATGTAGATGAAGGGTCAATAGTAGTTGCACTAGATAGCTATACATACATGTTTAATTCTTTGTATACTGGAAACCCGTAAACTGGTACTTTGGTAAACAGTGAAGACCCAGATGAAATGCAGCATAATGCTGCATTTCATCAGGATCTGCACTGTTTGCTAAGATTAAAACAATCTTCAGGGACAGAAAAACACCATAATTTAAAATTCAACCTAGCTGCCACCCCTTAAACAGGGTTCCCACAAGCTCTGGAAATCATGGAAAATCACTAAATAAAGTTCCATGCATGGAAAAATCGTGGAATTTGAAAAAAACTTGATTAATCATGAAAAAATTATGGAATTTTGTGAAATAATTTGATGAAACCACCAGTAGCCAGAAAACTAGCCGTCAGACGGCTTGTTTTCTGGTTACTGGTGGTTTCAAGTTTTAATTATTTCAAATTGCATGAATGGTCTACATGCATTCCACATTTGTTGCTGCATTCCACATTTATGCTCAGTGTGGTTAAGATGCTGCTAAAACAAGAGGTTGGCAGCCGTGAATTAAAGAGTCATGGAAATTACATCGTTGATCCTGGAAAAATCATGTAATTGTGTTTTTGAATTTCTGTGGGAACTCTGCTTAAAGTGCACAGTGGGCAGTCCCGTACTTATTTTATCAATATACATGGGAAAATCCATCAGAATACAAAGGGTTGAAGAGTTACTTTACATATATATGATAAGTACCAAAATCCCCTGCACTCAACTCGCTCATTTCTTGTTCTTTGTGTGATGTTAAATTTAATTCAATTGTTAAAGTTAATAAAAACCCTCAGATAAGATGATCCAATGTTGTTATTTTTTACACACTTCTCTCCGTGTACTGACACAGTAGACTTGTAGAAACTACAGTAAAACCTGTCTAAAACTGCCACTATCAAAACGACAACAAATTGGTTTTCAAGACAATTATTGCTTACTGTAGGTCAAGCATTCTGCAATACTTTTGACCTTCATTAAACTACCATTTGTGGGAGCTCAGTGGTAGAGTGCTCGACTCGAGACCCAGGTTCCGCGGGTTTGAGCCTCATCAGCGTCACTGGGTTGTGGTCCTTGAGCAAGACACATTTATCCTAGCTTAGTACTGGTTCCAGGTAGGCCCATCCCTGTTTAACTGAAAGATTGTTGATGGGACGTAAAGAATCAAATTAAACAAAACTACCATTTGTCATTAAGATCTTTGTTTTGTCTATTTTTGAGTGGCCCTTTTACACAGGGTTTACTGTAGAGCTTGAGTTTTGAACTACCTCAATGACATAGAAATTCTACGAGGCCTAAAATATTTTGGGATTATTCCTTAACAATTCATGAACAAATTGATTTATTTTACATCAGAGTGATAAATGATGGTTGATATACCCAGAACATGTGTCCAAGGCTGATGGTAAAATTTGCTTTCTAATGGGAAATATTTTGAAGAGTAAATTTTTCAATTACTGTTGAAACCAAATATTTACTAGCTATGGTAATCTAAGAAGACTTACCTAAGGTCAAGTTTGACTTTCAGCCAAGGGTGCTCATGTTGGACTGCCATCAGCATATTTGTGCATAGTTTTCTTATTAGCCACAAGGCCCACTGAACTTGAATTTAATATAGAGCATCCATTTGTAGGAGACAATGTCATGGGTAAAAGTAAGCCTCAAAATGCTGAATTAGGGAGATTAAAATAGCTTTTATGATTAGTTTTGAGATTATCTTAATTCAATTTAAACTTGAAAATATTCATTTTTGTAGGCATCCTGCAAGTTTTAAAATTTGAATTTCAAAAGTTCAGGATTTTGGAAATTTTGAACTTTCCCCCATGCAATTTTAAAATGACTTTGTGATCTAGGTTGATTACATGACAACAATGGCTGCCATGCCCATATTAAGTCAAAACTTAATGTTCCTCTCGAGAACCAAAGGCTCAACAACCCTGGGTTTTGGTATGTAGCATTGTGGATGTGAGCTCTTACAATGTTTGTTTTGCTAGTGATCTTAGGCTGTCATTGATCTACAACAAGGTGTTTGCTGCATATGTGGAAAGGCAACCTATACCAAAGTAAACCAGCGCAGATATGATTCTTATCACACAAATATCAAGGTACATCAGGCCAGGTACCTCAATGCTTTTGATACATCTTTTTCCTCTTTGTATAGCTTTAGTCTTTCTCCTACTTGCACAGTTTCACTGAAAAGGCATGTTCAAAGAGCTAGTCATCAGGTATTCATATTAGTTTCTGAATGTGCCAAGCCATGAATGGCTTTGTTGGAAAAATTCTGATGATATCGCATCGATTTTGAGTGGACTTTTAGTAACATTGTATAACAGGAATTGATTGAAATACTGTGTGATGATTCTATTGGTTGCAAGGAAGCGGGTGATAATGATGATTTCCACAGCAGACAACCACAAACATTAATATAAGTGCCTCCAGTAAAATATTTTTACTGACTGTTCCAAGGTGGTGCTTCTTTTGTGGATCATTTATGTTATTTCTGTCTTGTTTTTGTTTTGCTTTCGTATGCATCTGTTTATTGATGCCTTGTGGTCACCTGCTGGGAAAGGGCTGACCTCTTGGCTCTTGTAAATGTTTGTGATGTCTAATTGTGAAGTTGTCACTTTCCCATTGGTATCCTTGGTCAGGTGTGGTGTTTGATTGAATCAATTCTTGATCTTTGCCCTCTTTCTTACTTTACTTGGATGAGAATTAGTTTTGAAAATTAACAGGAACATTTATTGAAGTGTCTAGTTTAAATGTAAAACTATATATATATATTCTATTTGTGGCTCTATATTTAGCATTATATGCACAGTATTAGGAAATGTGTCAAAAAGTTCATTGATAACTTCTGTAACAATAATCCATGGGCTTGATAATTAGAAACGAATGTATATAAGGTTTTTGTTTGTTTGTAATTCCAGAGGGGTGGGGGTAAGGCTTATTTAAGCCCATTTTAGACAATATATTTAAGATAGAAAAGCAAACTTTGCTTTTTGTATTAGTCAATGAAGTATGATGGTAAGGCCTATTCTAAAATGGTTTGAAAACTACAAAGAGCAACATACACAGAGCAGTCGTTAAACTAAATGACGATAGCCACAATTACTACTTTTAAATCATTTAAATCATAATTAAATTCATGTGAAGCACAAAAGATCACATGAAGCTGAACTAATGTTAAACAGCTTTCATATGTAGTAAAGGCATCCAGTATGCAGACTATAAGAATGTCAACTGATAAGATAGTTATAATGTCTCCTTTCTGTAGCTCAAACTTTAGTTCTTATTTTTAAATTAATGTGGTAACATATGTAGCAAGCTGTTACAGGCTATGCCCCAGCTGACAGAGTGCAAGCATCTCTTATTTGGTGCACCTCGAATTGTTATTTAAGATAGAATATGTCTGCAGAATTGCATAGGGGTTTGGGATGGAGCAGGCCCTTACTAAGCTTGCAGTCAAAATACTGTTTGATATTTTTTTCTGATTTTTATGAGATGAGAGGGACAATTATTTTGCCAGATAAGCAGACATAATGATAGACAGTGTATGTGACTTGGATAAGGATTAGTTTAGAATACTTACATTAAACTGAAACATTTGCAAAATTGTCTCCTTTAAATGTGAAACTATTATTATTATTTTCTATGTCCCTCTATCTATATTTTAGTATTATACATATTAGGAAATTTATTGAAAAACTATTTATTTATAACATCTTTAACAAAGGTCCATGAGCTTGATGACCACCATTGAATAAATTCCTAAGATTAAGAGACCAATAGGGAAACATGCCAAAAATATTCATATATAAACAATTCTCAGGCATCAGTCTAATTCTCAGGCATCAGTCTAATATACATGTAGGTGCTGTTTTGTTCAAAAAAAAGATTTTCAAGAGAGTACACCAAAAATCCAAATGTTAATGTTCGGGCTCGCCCAGTCGTCACATTTTGGGTTGTGGGATATAATTCCCCCCCCCCCCTGGAGTTCCAACTAACTTTTCACATATATTACGTACAATATAAGAACACATTTACGTGCAAAAGGATTAGTTGGAACTCGGGCGGGGGGGGGGGGGGGAATGATATCCCACAACCCAAAATGTGACGTCTGGGCGAGCCCGACCGTTAACATTTGGATTTTTGGTGTACTCTCTTGAAAATCTTTTTTTCCAGTATAATGAAATAATTAGTACAAGTAAGCTTCATTTTCATAGCCCATTAGTCATGAAATATTACAACGTTTTAGCATTTTTTTTCTTTAGATTATGAACATTGTCGTTTAACTAAATTCAGTTGGTAGATTATTTTGCACATATACTGTATCTATCCAATACACATAAAGTACATGACCATTGACTAGGTGTACTTTACGCATGGACGAATGGTTATAGTACATTGCTGCATAATATTGCTCCAGGTAAATACATTGCCATCAAGGTTGAATATGGACTACAGTAACTGTTGCACTTCAAAATATTGCTTAAAAATCAGATAGAAAAGAACAACAACAAAAGTAATCATTGAAATGCTCATGATTTTGGACTTTAAAATACTCTCACTGTGATTTGTAATCGAGTATTGGGGATATAATATCCTTACACGTGAACAGAATTGATTTCTAAATGTTTTGGTGAAGCCGAATTTTGCATCCCCTACCCCCTTTAGTAGCGTCTCCTGTTCTGTTGTAGGGATCTGCCTGTCTAATAATGACCTTAATTCGTTTCTAATACATCAAGCGTCCTATTCAAAAGGATACCAGTGATATCTTATGCATAGGGAAATTTCGGGAAGCATCTGTAAAATAGGCAGATACCCTATCAAGGTTGAATATGGACTACAGTAGCTGTTACACTTCAAAATATTGCTTAACAAACCAGATAGAAAAAAACAACAACAAAAATAATCATTGAAATGCTCATGATTTTGGACTTTAAAATACTCTAAAATAGGCAGATACCCTATCAAAGTGTCAGAGGTCCTTCCATTCTAGTGTTCACATCTTCATGATCGAATGACAAGTAGGGTAGGGTGCTTCTTATGTATGAAGTCCGGGACTTCGCAGCAAGTTTGGGATTCACTTCATAGTACCTGGTGAGAATAAGTCTGGTTTGGCTAATACCTTGTTTGTTCTTATGTGGGCTAAATTCTCGATTTACCGAAATACTTAGAATTTGTTACATATGGAGGATTTGAAAATCCCCCAAAGCTACATCAAACATATGCAAAGAGCCCCACTTTTCATCCAATCATGATGATCTGGACACTAGGATGATGCTACATGCGTTAGATGCAACATCAGTAGTAGGGAATAAAAAAATGTTGTTATTTGTCGTGGCACAGATTGGGAACACATGTGTGTTTATACTGTTACTGTATTACCTGATGGATGAAAAGAAAGTTCTGATGCTCTCACGAAGAGCTAGAGAAATGAAATTCTTTCCTGACCATCTTGTTGCTAAATAGCTAACCCATTCAGCAATGTTCAAAATTTAGATGTTCATGCGTTAAAAGGATGCAATACCGCTTCATCTTTTTCTGGCAAAGGCAAGAATACATGCTGGAAATGTTCATTAAGTATCCCCAGGACCCTGTGACAAAGCTATCTAGGCCATAGCCCTTTGTTGTAAACATTTTTGTGGTGGAACAATGGAGGAGTTTTTTTTAGCTTTAATCAGCTATTGACAAAGCTGGTGTTGTAGTGGCAAAATGATCATGCTAAATTAAGATATGTAACTTGAAAAAGTACTGTTAATCCTACACAAGTGCGGAGCCAAAGGGGACCTGAAGGGCCCCTGATAGATCCGAGCCACAGGCCCCTGTGACAAAACTATCTAGGCGGCAGCACTTTGGGGTAGCCTTTTTGTAGAGGCACAATGGAGTATTTTTAGTTTTTATCTGTTATTGACAAAGCTGGTGTTGTAGTGGAAAACTGCGTACGCCTAGACAGGTAACTTGAAAAAGTTCTGATTTTAATCCTACATAAGTGCGGAGCCAGGCCCCTGGTAGATCAGGGCCACATACCCCTGTAGCAAAGCTATCTAGGCTGTGGCCCTTTGGTGTAGCCATTTTGGGGATCCACAATGGCATTTACCACATCAGGACCAACTGACAAGTTTCCAGATTGAGAACACCCTAAATAATAAATAATTCAGATGAGTGAGACAACAAGGAGATCTGGGAACAAACCTTTAGTCTTGATGAAACAGCTCAGTTTTAAGATAAATTTTGGAAAGGGCAGGTCATAGTTTTTAAGCAGAGAAACTTTTGAGAAAATGCAAAATGTGACTTTATTCATTATTAAGAAACTGCAAGGGGCCTGGCCCTTGCCTTGCTTTAAGTTGGATGGACATGTACAGTTTATGAAATTTTATTCTGCTGTAAAAATAAAATTTGTGAAACTCATTGGACTTGCCTCTCACTAACAATTCTAAAATGATGAAGAAACATTCAGTTATACGAAAAACATTCTTATGAATGCTCAGAAGGGAGAGTCATTAACCAAAATGGGACCTACTGACAAGGTTCCTGATGGAGGTAATTAGGGTTAGGTTCAGTAAGTCTTTTTTCTACATTTAGCTACCATTAAAGGGCCACCCATGTGACAGTGCCCCGAAGGGAGAGTCATAAATCACTATGGGACCAACTAACAAGGTTCCCAATCAAGAACAATAAGGGTTAGGTTCTGCCAGTCTTTTTTCTAAATTTAGCTGTCATAAATACCCCACCAGTGTGACAATGCTCTGAAGGGAGAGTCATTAACCATATTGGGACCAACTGTCAAGGTTTAGGATTGAGAGTCATTAGGGTTAGGTTTTGCCTTTTTTTAAAAAAATTTTGCAACCATAAACATGCCATCAGTTTGACAAGGCTCTGAAGGGAGAATCATTAACCACACCAGAATCAACTGACAAGGCTCCTAGGGTTAGGCTTCAGTCCATCTTTATTTGTTAAACATGCCAACATTGTGAGAAGGCTCTGAAAGAACCGTCATTAACCATATCAGGATCAACTGACAAGGCTCCCGATGGGAAGTCATCAGGGTTTCGTTTCTGTCCATCTGGTTTTTGTAAAGCTTGTAATCATAAACATACCATTACTGTGATAAGGCTATAAAGAGAGTCATTTGCCACATCAGGACCAACTTCCAAGGCTCTCGATAGAGAGTCAATATAGGTATCAAACATAGTTTTCTATGCATTAACATCTGCTGGACCCCGAGGGTGGCGTTGAAACCTGAGCCTAAAAGGCGAGGACTTCAACGTCCCCTGCGGGGTTTAGCAGATGTTAATGTATTAGAAAACTATATTGCATAAAGTGCATTTTGTCACTTGAAAACTTTGGAAAAAACCCTCGAAAAGTTCATTTTTGTATTACTATATAATGGCGCACAAAAGCATGAAGGTTTCTTTTGTTATGAAAACGCCTGTTCCACAGCAAAGACCTAGGTCACCATAACGTCACTAAATTGCAATCATTTCTACCTACATCACTGTTGATGACGTCAATTTTTGTGACGACCTAGAATGTGTATATGTAAAGTACAAAAGCCGTGTATCAACAGCATGTTAATTGCCTGATTAATACATGGTTTTTGCCCATTAAAACATGGCTGCTAATAGCGTGCGACACGGCTTTTTATGCAATAATGAGGATTAGCTTTCTGCACATTTTTTGTAAACCCATGCTACCATAAACACACTGGCACTGTGACAAGTCTCCAAAGGGAGAGTCATTAACCACATTGGGCAACTGACAAAGTTCCCGATAGAGAGTCACAAGGGCTAGGGTTTGCCAGTCTTTTCTTATTTTGTTTTGTAACCATAAACGGACCACCAGTGTGACAAGGCTCTGAAGTGAGAGTCATTAACCGCATTGGGACAAAATGACAAGGCTCCTGATCAAGACCTAGTAGGGTTAGTTACTAAGAGTTTGTTGTAAAAATTTCACCACAATTCACCATCAAATTATCTCATTTTTCAGTCCTTGGTGAAATTCACTGCAATCTATTATCAAAATTATTAAGTGTGTGTTGGCAAAATTCACTGTAATTCACTGTCGAAATTACTAAGAATGTGTTGTAGAAATTCACTGCAATTCACTGACAATTTTCTCAGACCTGAATTTTTGAGGAAAATCGACACAATTCACCGTCAAAATTACTAAGTGTGTTGTAGAAATTCACCTTCCAATTTTGAAATTCACTGCAATCTACCGTCAAAATTACTAGAGTGTGTGGTAGAAATTCACTACAACACACGGTAGAAATTCCTAAGAGTGTGTTGTAGAACTTCACTGCTAATTTTCTGACCTAAGCCCCTGATGGATTCACTGCAGTTAACCACCGAAATTACTGAGAGTGTGTTGTAGAAATTCATTGCAATTCATCATCTAAATTAACATGAGTTTGTTGTAGAAATTCACCACAATTCACCATCCAATTTTCTCAGACATAAGCCTTTCATGAAGTTCACCTCAACCTACAGTAGAAATTACTAAGAGTGTGTTGTAGAAATTCACTGCAATTCACTGTCCAATTATCTCAGACCAAAGCACTTCATGAAATTCACGCAATATAGCGTTAAAATTACTAGGAGTGTGATAAAGATATTCTCCCCAATTCACCGTCTAAATTACCAAGAGTGTGTTGTAGAAATTCAACGTAATTCACAATCCAGAGTGTATTGCAGAAATTCTCATTAATTCACCGTCCAGTTTTCTCTGACCTAAGCCTTTGATGAAATTCATCCCAATTCACTGTCAAAATTACGGAGAGTGTGTTGTAGAAATTCACCGCAATTCATTGTCAAAATTACCAAGAGAGTGTTGTAGAAATTCACCACAATTCACCGTCAAAATTACCAAGAGTCTGTTGTAGAAATATTCACCCTCCAATTTTCTAAGACATAAGGCCTTCATGGAACTCACATCCTACTGTCAAAAATTACTAAGAGTTTGTTGTAGAAGTTTACTGCAATACACCGTCCAATTTTCTCAGACCCAAGAACTTCACTGCAATATACTGTCAAATTACTAAGAGTGTGTTATAAAAATTACTGCAATTCACCATCCAATTTTCTCAGACCTAAGCTCTTGATGAAATTATCCACCGTCGAGAGTGTCATAGAAATTGACCCCAATTCACTGTCGAAATTGCTGAGTGTTGTAGAAATTCTCCGCAATACATTGTCCATTTTTTACAGACATAAGACCATCACGAAATTCACCGCAATCTACCTTCGAAATTACTAAGAATGTGTTGTAGAAATTCACCACAATTCACCATGAAATTACTAAGAGTGTTTTGTAGAAATTCACCGCAATTCACTGTCCAATTTTCTCAGACCTAAGCCCTTGATGAAATTCACCGCAATCAACCGTCAAAAGTACTTAGTGTGTCAAAAGATATGCTCTTGTTCACCATCCAGTTTTCCAAGACCTAAGTCCTTGTCGAAATTCACTGCAATCTACCGTTGTAATTAAGAAGAGTGTGTCTGTAGATATGATGTCTACTGTGAATATACTGACATGAGCCTTTATATATTTTAATTTCATGATCTCTTACATTAAGGGTGAGCCTAATCAGCTGTGGATGCAAGACGAATGCGTGTCAGTGAGATGCAAATCTGTAATGCACACCAGTTTGTTGATGTGATGCTAGTGACTGTGCTAATCCTACACAATACTACTAAACATAGATCTACTATAGCAATAAGCATTGTGAAATTATTCACTGTTTGAGTTCAATAGCAAACAGTTTTTTAGGGGTTTGGTTTAATGCTTACGTCCTTCGCCTAACCACACCTTTTTCTTGGGCAAGCTTGACTAAGCTGCTAACCACTAAGGCTACTTCGCATGTAACTGACGAATTATCTGACTAAACTCAGCAACATACACAAAGGAGCTGATCTATTACTATTGCAATATACAAGAAATTACCATAAAGTAAGTGAGTATGACCAGGAAATACCACAGCCGTACACTGCAGACCAACCCACCGCACAAAGAGGAAGAGACACTGAACACTAACAGCCACAAGACAGCAGGAAGACAAATATATTCAGATGCCTTCCTGAGGTATTTTATAGAGTAAGCACTCTTGAGAAGGTCTGTATGGTGCCAGGGGTAAAGTCCTGTGGCAGAAAAGGGTACTAGGGCATTTCAAAGGGCTAAAGTGAGCTCTCAATACATGCGACTAAACACTATTAGTGGCATTTTTTGTCCACAAATCAAATTAACCTGTCATAAGCGGTCACTCGAAAAGACGATCAAAACTGGTTTTCAAGACGGATTATCGCTTAATGCAGGTCAAAAGTATTGCAGAATGCTCAAAGGGGAACATTATGCAATACTTTCGACCTGCATTATGCAACCATTTATCATTACGATCGTTTGTTGTCTGTTTTAATTGATCGCTTAAGACAGGTTTTAGTGTAACTAAAAACCCTATACTTGCAGCGTCCAGTGTACGCACATGCGTATTTGCGTACACGTAGGTACGCCCCTGATAGTAAATCAACAAGATTTGACACTAAGTACTGCATAACAAAAACAAGAGCCAACACACAGAAGCCCAATAAACGATGGGTGCAACAATGATGGGTTCTCAGCATGTGTCTTGCGCTTTCTGTGGCGATTATTTAGAGTTCACTATTTTACGTTTCTCGGCATGTGTCTTGCCCTTTCTGTGGTGATTATTTAGAGTTCACTATTTTACGTTTCTCAGCACTGGCCTTGCCCTTTCTGTGGTGATTATTTAGAGTGCACTATTTTACGTTTCTCGGCATGTGTCTTGCCCTTTCTGTGGTGATTATTTAGAGTGCACTATTTTACGTTCCTCTGCATGTGTCTTGCGCTTTCTGTGGTGATTATTTAGAGTGCACCGTTTTACGTTCCTCTGCCTGATTCTTGTGCATTCCGTGGTGATGGTTCTTGTGCCTTCTGTTACAATTATTTGGAATGCACTGTTTAAAGCTGCATACTCTGTAACTATGAACATTTTTCGAAAAAAAATATTTTCTTTTTAAATCATTTGCAAAAGTAGAATAAAGTTATGTTGTCGCAATAAATCTAATTTCTGCAGTTGAAAACTGCATGGAAAAGTGAATTATCTTATAGAAACAGGTGTATTTTCTCTTGTTTGTAATTATTTGCGTCCCTCCAATAATTCTAGATAGTTAATTTTTAACATAAATGCTGTTGTTTTGGCACTAATAATTTGTTAATTATTACGAAAAAGGTAAAATGTATACCTGAATTTTAGTATTTTTACTGTGTTCTTGAAAAATAGAAACATTATTTTTAAAATGAAAATATCAAAAGTTACCGATTATGCAGCTTTAAGGTTGTGCGCCTTTAGGTGGCAATTATTAAGAATGTGCTGTCAAAAATATATTAATGCCTATGCTGATCATTTAGTCTACACTGTTTCACTGTTCTGAACATGGGTATTAAGAATGTACAGTTTTACATTTCCGATCATTGATCTTGCGCCGTCTATGTCGATCATTTTACTGTTCTCGGCAGGGGTCTGGCCGATAATTTAGAAAACATTATTAAACTGTTCTCTGCATGGGTTTTGCGTTTTCTATGGTATTCAGGTAGAATACATTGTTTTACTGTTCTCAGCATGGGTCTTCCGAGCACACATGGCGAAATGGGCCCCATATGGGCCGAATCAGGGCAAATCGCCCATACAAGACCCATATGGCCCCATATATGACTTTTCAGCCCATGCTGGACCCACATGGGATCTTTATGTAATGGTTCTGTTCGCAATTAAGTCAAAATTGTAAATTTTCATCTCAATAATATTGCATGGGTCCCATACAGCATCATTTATGAATTATACCCACATGGGACTCATTAGGGACCCACATAATACCGTTAAATAATAGTTAACAGACATATGAAATGTTCATTTTCATCCAGATACTGTGGGACCCACATGGGTCCATGAATATTTTTTTTCTGAAGTGGTTAGCCCACTTTTTTGCTCACATCATACCTGAGAAATTTAATTAATACTAATTGCTTAATTATAATCATGGTAGTTAATAAAGCACAAAAAGAGAAAATAAATTGAATAAATAATTCTTTCTTTATTTGCATCGATTTTATTTAGCCATATACATAAAATAATTGAAAGTCCACTAAATATTTAAATGAAAAAAATGTATAGAAATTCTACAAAGGTGGGGTGAATGTGGGAAAATATGTGCCCAATCTGGACAGGGACCCATGCGGTTCCAATATGTGACCCATATGGGCTTGACCATGTGGGTCCCACATTGAGCTCGGTTGCAAATCCCATAAGAGTCTCATATTGGATGCCCATATAGGACCCACACAGAATCCCATTTGGGTCCCATATGCTTTGCTGGCTGGATGCGCCTTCTGTGATGATTATTTTAAAAACATTGTTTTACATTTCTCAACATGGGTCTTGTGCCTTATGTGGCGATTATTTAGATTGCACTGTTTAACGTATCTCAGCATGGGTCTTGCACTTTCTGTGGTTATTATTTAGATTGCACTGTTTTACGTATCTCAGCATTGGTCTTTCGCTTTCTATGGTAATTAATAAGATTGCAGTGTTTAATGTATCTCAGCATGGGTCTTGTCAGCTCTCTGTGGCGATTATTTAGTTTGCAGTGTTTATGTATCTCAGCACTGGCCTTGCCCTTTCTGTGGTGAGTATTTAGATTGCACTGTTTTACTTATCACAGCATGTGTCTTGCCGGCTGTATGTGGCGATTATTTAGATTGCAGCGTTAATACATCTCAGCATTGGTAAATCGCTTTCTGTGGCGACCATTCAGATTGCAGTGTTTGATATACCTCAGCAAGAGGTCTTGTGCCTTCTGTGTTAGGATTGCAGTGTTTTACGTATTTCAGCATTGTTCTTGCACTTACTGTGGTAATTATTTAGATTGCAGTGTTTTACATATCTCAGCATGGGTCTTACACTTTCTGTGACTAGTATGTAGGATTGCAGTGATTTACATATCTCAGCATGGGTTTTGCGCTTTCAATGACGATTATTTAGTTTGCTGTGCTTTTAATATTTCAGCATGGGTCTTGCGCTTTCTGAGGCAATCATTTAGATTGCAGTGTTTTACGTATCTCAGCATGTTTGGCCATTATTCAGATTGAAGTTATTTACATATCTCAGCATGGGTCTTGCGCTTTCTGTGGGATTATTTACATTGCAATGTTTTACGTATCTCAGTATGGGTCTTGCGCTTTCTGTGGCCATTATTAAGATTGAAGTTATTTACATATCACAGCATGGTTTTGCGCTTTCAGCAGCGATTATTTAGTTTGCATTTGTTTGGTTCTTCACTTTCTGTGGCGATTATTTTGATCACTGTTTTGTGTATCTCAGTATGGGTCTTGCACTTTCTGTTGCGATTATTTAGAGCACTGTCTTACGTAGCTCAGCAATAGTCTTGCGCTTTCTGTGGCGATTATTTAGATTGCAGTGTTATGCTTATCTCAGCATTAGTCTTGTGCTTTCTGTTGTGATTATTTAGAGCAATGGTTTAGGTATCTCGGCATGGATCTTGCTCTTTCTGTGGCCATTATTTAGACTGCAGTATTTTATGTATCTCAGCAAGGGGCTTAATTGCGCTTTCTGTGGCGATTATTTAGATTGTGCACAGTGATTTGTGTATCTCAGCACGGGTCTTAATTGCGCTTTCTGTGGCCATTATTTAGATTGCAGTGTTTTGTGTATCTCAGCATGGGTCTTGCGCTTTTTGATGTGATTATTTGGAGCACTGTTTTGCGTGTCTCAGCATGGGTCTTCATTGCTTTCTGTGGCGATTATTTAGAGTACTTAAAATACGTATCTCAGCATTGGTCTTGCGCTTTCTGTGGCGATTATTTAGATTGCAGTATGCCTTGCTTTTTCTGTGGCGATTATTTAGATTGCAGTATGCCTTGCGCTTTCTGTGGATATTATTTAGATTGCAGTGTTTTACCTGCCTCGGCAAAGGTCTTCAGACTTATTTGGCGATAAATTTGGTCTTGTGTTTTTTCCTTAGATCCTCGCGTACTTTCCACGCTTAATATGGTGTCGGGAAAACAATTATACCTGGTCGCTCTACCTTTTGAACTTTCCTGTCAAATATTCAGCTGTTATCTGAAATAAGAGGGAGTACGCGTGTCAACATACGTGTGCATATATAAGTAAGTGACATATCGTTTCTATATTGTGAAACACGCATGCATTTGGTTTATTTTCTGCATTAATCCTTGTTTATTTGTAAGTGTTGGCGAATATACGCGTTAAAGGTTTATTGGCAGCACACCACCAAATGAACGCGAGAATAGCCGGGTCTACATGTCATGTGGTGTGTGACGAGTTTTAAATCATTTTATTGATTACCTTTATACATGTATTTGGAGAGCTTTTATTAAATTGGCATGCATTGATAACGCATTTGACTTAGATCGATTACAAAGTCTGAACAAATTTCTCGTCGTTCAGCTCCTTACCTGACCTCTAGGTCATCAACATTAAGCTAAGTTAATTCGCGGAAAATAAGGCATCATCAATGGTTATATTTCAATCGTTAAATGTGAAGTAAAATACTGTACAGTTCTTTTCAAATTAAAATTTTGGCACGAATTTAAATGAGTCGATTACTGGTATGCGGCCTACGGTTTGGTATGGTTAAATTGCTCTGTAGAATGGAGCCAATGACAATGGGATCATTGATAATCTGTCAATATGTTTTAATTTGTTCTGTGAGTTTGCATATTGCAAGCCATTTCTTCTTTAATAATAATAATAATAATAATAATAATAATAATAATAATAATAATAATAATAATTTGTAGTTGTTGTTGCATCAATTCAATTCTTTATTCAGATTGCCAAATACATGTCAGCGCATCTATAGCAATATTGCTCTTTTATGACTACAGATATCTTAAGATATTTCAGTCATGGAAACTGGACGACCCGGATGGAAGAGCAATAGAGGAGAACTAATGCAGTGTCTAGAACAGTTCTACACATCCCTGTTTTAGGCCGTGTCTAATAGCATCCATTTAAGACATATCGTTAGGCGGGGCATTCAGTTCGCATGTAAAATGATTCTGCCATGATTATCCATTAGCATACGTATGACACATGTGTCAATAATATTTATAAGAAAAACATAATGTTTCTTTGTAGTAGGCATAGATAAATAACAAGAGCCTTATATCTACTTTTATAGAATTCTTTCTTACACATAACGCACCATGATCTATGAATGGAGCAGCACTTTCGCAATTTTGATTGGTTTGTGGGTTAAGGATACGCTTGACTGAGACAGAGACTTTACCCAAAGCATGCACAGTTTCTGATATAAAATATCTGTTTTTGCGCAAGGAATTATATTTCTTGCAATCTAAAAGGAAATGTTCTTCTCATTCTACAATGTCACAGGACAAAATGGACAAATCGTTTATGTCTTGCCACTTTTGGTCTACAACAGCACATTGTTTCAATGTTGAGTGAATGACAGCTAAGCCTAAGTTTGGCTATTTACTAAAATTCAAGTTTAGGTAACATGGCATTTTGAAATTATCATAAAGGTTGCTAAAAAGCTAAAAATAATCTGGAAAAACGGACCCTTTAGAAATAGAGATAACCTACAAAGTAAGATAACAGCAGACTTGGTTTTATTCAGTCTGTTCATGAGAACAAAATGGAAAGTGCAACAATTCTCACGCCTCCTAGCACCGGCTTAAGTGGTATTCTGCTTTCCGTCACCCAATATTCCTGTAGGACCAGAATATGAAAAAAAATCAAAACTATATCGATGTACGGGGAGAAGTTTTACCAACTCCACGTGGCACAACGACAGCTGTTGCGACTTCTAAACAATCTGGAAAAACGGATCCATCAAAAATAGAGAGAGCCTACAAAATAAGAAACCAGCAGACTCGGTTTTATTGAGAACTAATGGAAAGTGCAACAATTCTCACGCCCCTAGCACCACGGTATTCTGCTTTCCGTACCAACCCAATATTCCTGAAGGTCGAGAATGTGAAAAAAAATATCAACACTATACCGGTGTACCAGGAGCAGTTGTATCAACTCCACGCGGCATTACGACAGCTGTTGCGACCTCTAAATAATCTGGAAAAACGGATCTGAAGGACCAGAATATGAAAAATATCAACACTATATCGACATTAACGTTAACTATCAGAAGATTTCTTAATATGTGCTCACCTATTCTCTAATTTATTCTTATAAAACGTTTTTAATATCTTGATAAACCCATCTTTACCTGTTTACTATAACTCTTCAGTTTTTGAACATTTAAAAGCTTCTCCACGTGTCTAACATTTGTAAGCCAATATTTAATACCTTCAAAAACAGCTGTTTGTCTGTTTGATACATTTTATGTAACATGCTTGACGAGAGTAATGATATCAAAATAGGATATCGACTTATTTCACATCGTGTTGCTTAATTAGAAGTTTTGCTATGAACTCCTAGAGAGAATTTGCAAGATTTCAAATGGACTAGTTCAAATGGATACTTATCACTGGTAATCATAAATCCAGATTTCATTTGAATATGAGCCGTGACATGAGATTTCCAACAATGTGGTATGTGCGACAAGCAAAACCTCAGATCAGCCTGCGCATATGCGCAGTCTGATCAGAGTCTTTGCAAGTCGCTTGAACATTCTATGACTATTAAGCTACTGACCGAACAGCATTTGGAGTTTCTAAGCTTAAAAGATGGCTGCACAGGCTCGTCTGAGTCTACACTTGTCAAAATGCCACATTGTTGGAAATCACATGTCAAGGCTCATATGTTAAGATTGGCTGGATAAGTGAGTCAAACAGTTTAAGTAAAGTTTCTAGGTTAAGACTAGATACCTTTTTATGCTGATAAGTCAAGTGAGGCGTGTTTTAGATTACCTGTACAAGATATGTTTACTTTGTTTGTGGCCGTGTTCCTTGGCAATAACCGGTACTGGCCGGGTGGGTTTATGGTTTTGTGATTTTTATTTCCAGGAGCACCCAGTGGTTCTGGTTTTAAAGCATCTCAGAAGACGGGGCCACGACAATTACATACTTGCCCAACGGATGTAATTGTTTTAATTTATATCATTATTGAATAATGTCTTACTACTGTTAAAACAATAGTTTAGTTTTTGTCTAAATTGACATCAAGCTTACATCTGTTACAGTACAGTTCTAAAATAAACAGGCATCTTTGTAACCCTTTCTCTGCCTCAGATAAAATAAGTAAATCGTCGGCATATAGCAAACAATTAATACCAACATCTTCGTTTTATTATTAGCAATTCCAGCCAATATTAGGCTCACTCCCAAAAGGCAGGGGGATAGTATGTGCCCACCCTGGCAGGCCATTGTAATAATACGATTTAACGCTCACAGTCCAAGGAGTTCTAGCGATAAGGTGTATATTTTCCCTATTTGGCATGATTACAAACACCAAATTTTCAAAATGCCCTAATGTTTTTAAAATTGGTGTAGTTCGGCAGTAAAAATGCATAATAGGCAACAAAATACGTTTCAAAGCGATTCACCATTTACAATATCCTGAAAACGTGCACTTTCTATCCCAACCCCTCGTTTTACGTCTTTAAACTGGGTGCCGTTTAGATAAGACTTTGGTGGTCAACCCAATCACGGTTGGCAACTTTGCTTGCTTTCCTCTTTATTTGCACGCCAGTGGGTCGGACTTCAGACTCTATGATGGTTCCAACTTAAAGACTTATCTATTGGTGAGATTGTAGGGGCATGATGCTTTGGCTGTTTGTTGGGCCCACCGGCGTTTACCTGTTGTATTTCTTTTGCGCCGGTATTCAATTTTATTTACTGTTAAGTCCTTATCTTGGCTTTATCTCCTTGTTATATCTTGATTCATATGTTCTGGGAGATGATGCATTGATAAGTTAGGGGTATTTCATGCAAACCAAATATCTATGTGTCTTGATCCACACCTGAATTAAGGGTGAGGTTGGCGCCGTTAAACCGGTTTAAGCCCTCCAGTAAAATATTTTACTGACCGTTCCAAGGCGGTACTTCTTTTGTGGATCTTTTTTTTTTTTTTTCTGTCTTGTGTTTGCTATGCTATTGTGCGCGTCTGTTTATATGTGCCTTGAGGTCATCTGCTGGGAAAGGGCTGGCCTCTTGGCTCTCGTTTGTTGTATCCAACTGTGAGTTTGTCATTTTCCCATTGGTATCCTGGGTCAGGTGTGGTACTTGATTGTATCGATTCCTGATCTTTGCACCCTTACTTACTTTGAGTAAATGCATTGCTAGTTTAAAAAAATAAAAGCGCTAAAATGTTAAGGCTATAAGTGTTTTTCATTTTCAAAACCTTACCGTATTCCCTCTGCGCATGCATACAAAATACACCTAAAATTGTGTCATTTGTCATAGGAAAGATGAAACTGGTGTCTTTCAGTTTGTTTAAGACGCTTTCCCGCATCTAGACCCAACTTCTCTTAAATGAAAGAATTTGCTCACAGAGGGAGCGAATTCTTTCCTTAAAGAGCAGTTATTTATGGTATTGAAAATCCCTTTTACCAATTAGGTGACCTTCCTCGAATGTTTCTATTTTATTACGCACATGCGTATCTGCGTAATGGGAGCTACGGCAGTGTACATGGTTTGTAAAGGTAAAAAGGAATACAATTTTTTATTATAACCCGATACCCCTCAATATGTACAATGGACCTCACTATTCCCAATTTATTACTTATCAAACCAGACGGAAGAATCCAATAGTATACAAAGGGTTAAGAAAAGCATTTAGAAGGCTATTTTGCTCATAAATGTTAAAATGCCAACAATTGTTTCCATTTTAACATTTATGAGCAGGATAAATACATCATCTGAGGGCTTAAAAGCAAAAAAATACCTATCTTTTTCAGCGTGTGTTAGTTTTTATGAGTAGTTGAAATTTTAGGCTCAATTGAGTTGAGAATGAAAAAAGTTTTTTTAACCTCGGGGCCAGTTCTCATATGTCGTAAGGTCCCTTTTCCAGCAGAATTAGCTTTTGTCCCAGCTGTCGAAGCCAAAACATTAGAAATTGCCCGTCTCTCAGGCCCCCAGATAAATGTGCGTAACTGAAAATTGTTTTTCTTATTTCTCAACCAAAACATATGTTGTGGGTACTCAAAAGAACCGTCTCGATGAGACGGTTCTTTTGAGCACCCAAAACACATGTTTAAACTGACTGATAAGAAAATAATCGCAAATTTACGCAAATAATTTTTGCTAAACTGGCCCTATATCTCTTCTTTCAAACCTGCTTCAGGACGAACTACTGAAACTGATCTAGACATTATCGGGCCACTGTCACCCCACCAGCGATTCAGGTGACAATTCGCTGGCGGGCCGATAGAGGCCCACTCTGTTTATGTACTGGGTAGCAAATGCCGCAATCACGGATAATGACAAGAGGAATAAACATGATTCTAAACCTATATCAACCCAACCATCTTTTCACAATATATCATCAACATTTTAAAAGCAAACATATAATGAATCATCATCAAAGGTGTCGGTAGTCCGTTATTAATTTCTGTAGATAACAGAAACGGAAAATAAGATAAAATGTGATCAGACTGGAACCCAGGCTAGTTTGAGCATGACCTAGTCGTAAACCAAGAAGGCAGGTTTTCTCGCGTCAAGGCCCAATTATAAATTGGATAATGAACATTTACCTTTGACTAGCTCATGTATTGCTATGAAACTCTCAATGTAGATGTCATTTATTTTTCTTTCAGATGTTTGATATGTGATATTTTCAAACAGAAAATAATGTTAAATGGTGGATGAGTTGGTCATTTCCTGAAAGTTGAAGAAAGACGTCAAAGAGTCGTGTAACATGGATCTATTTGATCTTGTTGAGGGTTTTACACAAATAATCACATATGTGATGATACTTAGTGGCATGTAAGTAGTGAGCTTGCATAGGTCCAGATAAGGAAATTTTATTTGCGTAAAATCTTAATTATTTCCTTACCCATTAATTTGAACATGTGTTTTGGGTGCTTAAAAGAACCGTCTCATTGAGACGGTTCTTTTGAGTACCCACAACATATGTTTTGGATGAGAAATAAAGAAAATAATTTTCCAATACGCACTCTTATCTGGAGGCCTGATTACTTGCACACATTATCACAGTTGATATTATGGCAAATAAGAAGAAGATTTGTAACTATGTGATGATGTTTCGAGAATTTGAAAGTAGAGGATTTTCCTAATTTATCACACATTTGATACTTCTACGTGGCATGTCAATAGACGAATATCACAAATTTTTACATGTGATGATACCTAGTGGCACGTAAGAAGGTCATTTGCATTATTATCACATATGTGATAACACTTAGCAGCAATGGAAAGTAGGGGTTTGCAGATAGGTGATTCATTTTGTTTGTTTGTTTGCTTTGGTTTTTACTTCCCAGTCAACATTTTTCAATTATGTTGGGACAGGTCTTCCTGGGTTGAACTAGTTCTAAGCAATGATAAATGTGCCTTGCTCAATGCAGTGAGGCCAGCTAGGCTCGAACCCGCACCCCCTTGGTCTCGAGTCAGGCACTATACCACTAAGCCACTGGGCGTCCAGATATGTGATGTAACTAGATAGCATGTAAGAAGAGGATTTTCGCAAAATGTAACATGCGATGATACATTGTGGTAAGAAGATGATTAACATAAACTATCAAGTATGTAATGATACTTTTTGAAATGTCAGGAGAGGATTTTCATAATTTATGACAAAGGTGGTGATACAATGTGAAATCTAGATACGAGTTTTTAATAAATATATTATATACTAAATTCCATGCAAGTAGACGATTTCATAAATTTTCACCTATGTTATGATGCTAAATTCCATGCAAGTAGAGGATTTTCATACATAATCACATATGTGGTGATGCTAAATTCCATGCAAGTAGAGGATTTTCATAAATAGTCACATATGTGGTGATGCTAAACTCCATGCAAGTAGAGGATTTCATAAAAAATCACATATGTGGTGATGCTAAATTCCATGCAAGTAGAGGATTTCATAAAAAAATCACATATGTGATGATACTAACTTCCATGCAAGTAGAGGATTTTCTTTATCACATATGTGATGATACTAACTTCCATGCAAGTAGAGGATTTTCTTTATCACATATGTGATGATACTAAATTCCATGCAAATAAAGGATTTTCATAAATAGTCACATATGTGATGATACTCAATTCCATGCAAGTAGAGGATTTTCATAAATAGTCACATATGTGGTGATGCTAAATTCCATGCAAGTAGAGGATTTCATAAATAATCACATATGTGATGACACTAAATTCCATGCAAGTAGAGAATTTTCAAAAATAGTCACATATGTGGTGATACTAAATTCCATGCAAGTAGAGGATTTTCATTAATTATCACATATGTGATGATACTAAATTCCATACAAGTAGAGGATTTTCATAAATAGTCACATATGTGATGATACTAAATTCCATGCAAGTAGAGGATTTTCTTTATCACATATGTGATGATGCTAAATTCAATGCAAGTAGAGGATTTTCATTAATTATTACATATGTGGTGATTCTTAATTCCATGCAAGTAGAGGATTTTCATAAAAAGTCACATATGTGATGATACTAAATTCCATGAAAGTAGAGGATTTTCATAAATAGTCACATATGTGATGATACTTAAATCCATGCAAGTAGAGGATTTTCTTTATCAATTATGTGATGATACTAAATTCCATGCAAGTAGAGGATTTTCATAAATAATCACATATGTGGTGATGCTAAATTACATGCAAGTAGAGGATTTTCATAAATTATCACATATGTGATGATACTAAATTCAATGGAAGTAGAGGATTTTCATAAATAATCACATATGTGGTGATGCTAAATTCAATGCAAATAGAGGATTTTCTTAAATTATCACATATGTGATGATACTAAATTCCATGCAAGTAGAGGATATTCTTTATCACATATGTGATGATACTAAATTCCATGCAAGAAGAGGATTTTCATAAATAATCACATATGTGGTGATGCTAAATTCCATGCAAGTAGAGGATTTTCATAAATAATCACATATGTGATGATCCTAAATTCCATGCAAGAAGAGGATTTTCATAAATAATCACATATGTGGTGATGCTAAATTCCATGCAAGAAGAGGATTTCATAAATAATCACATATGGGGTGATGCTAAATTCCATGCAAGTAGAGGATTTTCATCAATTATCACGTATGTGATGATACTAAATTCCATACAAGTTGAGGATTTTCATAAATAGTCACATATGTGATGATACTAAATTCCATGCAAGTAGAGGATTTTCTTTATCACATATGTGATGCAAGTAGAGGATTTTCATTAATTATTACATATGTGATGATACTAAATTCCATGCAAGTAGAGGATTTTCATAAAAAGTCACATATGTGATGATACTAAATTCCATGCAAGTAGAGGATTTTCATAAATAGTCACATATCTGATGATACTTAATTCCATGCAAGTAGAGGATTTTCTTTATCAATTATGTGATGATACTAAATTCCATGCAAGTAGAGGATTTTCATAAATAATCACATATGTGGTGATGCTACATTACATGCAAGTAGAGGATTTTCATAAAATATCACATATGTGATGATACTAAATTCCATGCAAGTAGAGGATTTTCATAAATAGTCACATATGTGATGATACTTAATTCCATGCAAGTAGAGGATTTTCTTTATCAATTATGTGATGATACTAAATTCCATGCAAGTAGAGGATTTTCATAAATAATCACATATATGGTGATGCAAAATTACATGCAAGTAGAGGATTTTCATAAATTATCACATATGTGATGATACTAAATTCAATGCGAGTAGAGGATTTTCATAAATAATCACATATGTGGTGATGCTAAATTCAATGCAAATAGAGGATTTTCTTTAATTATCACATATGTGATGATACTAAATTCCATGCAAGTAGAGGATTTTCTTTATCACATATGTGATGATACTAAATTCCATGCAAGAAGAGGATTTTCATAAATAATTACATATGTGGTGATGCTAAATTCCATGCAAGTAGAGGATTTTCATAAATAATCACATATGTGATGATACTAAATTCCATGCAAGAAGAGGATTTTCATAAATAATCACATATGAGGTGATGCTAAATTCCATGCAAGTAGAGGATTTTCATAAATTATCACATATGTGATGATACTAAATTCCATGCAAGTAGAGGATTTTCATAAATAGTCACATATGTGGTGATGCTTAATTCCATGCAAGTAGAGAATTTTCATAAATAATCACATATGTGGTGATGCTAAATTCAATGCAAGTAGAGAATTTTCATAAATAGTCACATATGTGGTGATGCTTAATTCCATGCAAGTAGAGGATTTTTATAAATTATCACATATGTGATGATACTAAATTCCATGCAAGTAGAGGATTTTCATAAATAATCACATATGTGGTGATGCTAAATTCAATGCAAGTAGAGAATTTTCATAAATAGTCACATATGTGGTGATGCTAAATTCCATGCAAGTAGAGGATTTTTATAAATTATCACATATGTGATGATGCTAAATTCCATGCAAGTAGAGGATTTTTATAAATAATCACATATGTGGTGATGCTAAATTCCATGCAAGTAAAGGATTTTCATAAATTATCACATATGTTATTATAAATACTCATTTTTTTCCATATCCATTGTTCATTGGAACAAGCTGCCAGCTGATCTGGTCCTGGTTTCTGATCTTGACTCCTTTAAAACAGGAGTCAGCGAGATGAATCATACACAGCCTTAAATGCATACTGCTTTAATCTGTTTTTTACTCTATCTTATTAACACCTAACACTAGTATCTTTATTTTCATCTCACTATCATTCTTTTATCTTAAACTCTTGTCTTTAGTCATTCTTACTAACACACCATGCACATGCAAACATCCCAATAATACTCGGAAGAGGGTTCGGGATTATGAAGAGATAGATAGATAGATAGATAGATAGATAGATAGATAGATAGATAGATAGATAGATAGATATGTGATGATACTAAATTCCATGCAAGTAGAGGATTTTTATAAATAATCACATATGTGGTGATGCTAAATTCCATGCAAGTAGAGGATTTTCATAATATAGTCACATATGTGATGATCCTAAATTCCATGCAAGTAAAGGATTTGCATAAATTATCACATAAGTGGCGATGCTAAATTCCATGCAAGTAGAGGATTTTCATAAATTATCACATATGTGATGATACTCAATTCCATGCAAGTAGAGGATTTTCATAAATTATCACATATGTGGTGATTCTCAATTCCATGCCAGTAGAGGATTTTCATAAAGTATCACATATGTGGTGATGCTAAATTCCATGCAAGAAGAGAATTTCATAAAGTATCACATATGTGATGATCCTAAATTCCATGCAAGTAGAGGATTTTCATTAATTATTACATATGTGATGATTCTAAATTCCATGCAAGTAGAGGATTTTCATAAAAAGTCACATATGTGATGATACTAAATTCCATGAAAGTAGAGGATTTTCATAAATAGTCACATATGTGATGATACTTAATTCCATGCAAGTAGAGGATTTTCTTTATCAATTATGTGATGATACTAAATTCCATGCAAGTAGAGGATTTTCATAAATAATCACATATGTGGTGATGCTAAATTACATGCAAGTAGAGGATTTTCATAAATTATCACATATGTGATGATACTAAATTCAATGCAAGTAGAGGATTTTCATAAATAATCACATATGTGGTGATGCTAAATTCAATGCAAATAGAGGATTTTCTTAAACTATCACATATGTGATGATACTAAATTCCATGCAAGTAGAGGATATTCTTTATCACATATGTGATGATACTAAATTCCATGCAAGAAGAGGATTTTCATAAATAATCACATATGTGGTGATGCTAAATTCCATGCAAGTAGAGGATTTTCATAAATAATCACATATGTGATGATCCTAAATTCCATGCAAGAAGAGGATTTCATAAATAATCACATATGGGGTGATGCTAAATTCCATGCAAGTAGGAAATTCCATAAATTAACACATATGTGGTGATGCTAAATTCCATGCAAGTAGAGGATTTTCATTAATTATCACATATGTGATGATACTAAATTCCATACAAGTAGAGGATTTTCATAAATAGTCACATATGTGATGATACTAAATTCCATGCAAGTAGAGGATTTTCTTTATCACATATGTGATGATGCTTATTTCAATGCAAGTAGAGGATTTTCATTAATTATTACATATGTGATGATACAAAATTCCATGCAAGTAGAGGATTTTCATAAAAAGTCACATATCCGATGATACTAAATTCCATGCAAGTAGAGGATTTTCATAAATAGTCACATATCTGATGATACTTAATTCCATGCAAGTAGAGGATTTTCTTTATCAATTATGTGATGATACTAAATTCCATGCAAGTAGAGGATTTTCATAAATAATCACATATGTGGTGATGCTAAATTACATGCAAGTAGAGGATTTTCATAAATTATCACATATGTGATGATACTAAATTCCATGCAAGAAGAGGATTTTCATAAATAGTCACATATGTGATGATACTTAATTCCATGCAAGTAGAGGATTTTCTTTATCAATTATGTGATGATACTAAATTCCATGCAAGTAGAGGATTTTCATAAATAATCACATATGTGGTGATGCTAAATTACATGCAAGTAGAGGATTTTCATAAATTATCACATATGTGATGATACTAAATTCAATGCAAGTAGAGGATTTTCATAAATAATCACATATGTGGTGATGCTAAATTTAATGCAAATAGAGGATTTTCTTTAATTATCACATATGTGATGATACTAAATTCCATGCAAGTAGAGGATTTTCTTTATCACATATGTGATGATACTAAATTCCATGCAAAAGAGGATTTTCATAAATAATTACATATGTGGTGATGCTAAATTCCATGCAAGTAGAGGATTTTCATAAATAATCACATATGTGATGATACTAAATTTCATGCAAGAAGAGGATTTTCATAAATAATCACATATGTGGTGATGCTAAATTCCATGCAAGTAGAGGATTTTCATAAATTATCACATATGTGATGATACTAAATTCCATGCAAGTAGAGGATTTTCATAAATAGTCACATATGTGGTGATGCTAAATTCCATGCAAGTAGAGGATTTTCATAAATAATCACATATGTGATGATGCTAAATTCAATGCAAGTAGAGAATTTTCATAAATAGTCACATATGTGGTGATGATAAATTCCATGCAAGTAGAGGATTTTTATAAATTATCACATATGTGATGATGCTAAATTCCATGCAAGTAGAGGATTTTTATAAATAATCACATATGTGGTGATGCTAAATTCCATGCAAGTAAAGGATTTTCATAAATTATCACATATGTTATTATAAATGCTCATTTTTCCCCATATCCATTGTTCTTTGGAACAAGCTACCAGCTGATCTGGTCCTGGTTTCTGATCTTGACTCCTTTAAAACAGGAGTCAGCGAGATGAATCATACACAGCCTTAAATGCATACTGCTTTAATCTGCTTTTTACTCTATCTTATTAACACCTAACACTAGTGTCTTTATTTTCATCTCACTATCATTCTTTTATCTTAAACTCTTGTCTTTAATCATTCTTACTAACACACCATGCACATGCAAACATCCCAATAATACTCGGAAGAGGGTTCGGGATTATGAAGAGATAGATAGATAGATAGATAGATAGATAGATAGATAGATAGATAGATAGATAGATAGATAGATAGATAGATAGATATGTGATGATACTAAATTCCATGCAAGTAGAGGATTTTTATAAATAATCACATATGTGGTGATGCTAAATTCCATGCAAGTAGAGGATTTTCATAATATAGTCACATATGTGATGATCCTAAATTCCATGCAAGTAAAGGATTTGCATAAATTATCACATAAGTGGTGATGCTAAATTCCATGCAAGTAGAGGATTTTCATAAATTATCACATATGTGATGATACTCAATTCCATGCAAGTAGAGGATTTTCATAAATTATCACATATGTGGTGATTCTCAATTCCATGCCAGTAGAGGATTTTCATAAATTATCGCATATGTGATGATACTAAGTGATATGTTAGATGAGGATCATTTACATAAATAATCACCTAAGTGATGATACTAAATATTAGTGAAATGTAAGTAGATGATTTACATAAATTATCACATATGTTGATACTTGGACGAAATAAGTGGTAGGTAAGTAGATAATTTCCATAAATATCACTTATAAATGTGATGATGCATAGTAGCAATTTACTAATATCACCATATGTGATAATTCTAAGAGGCACACTAATAGAATTTGCCCAAATTAGCACGTACTGTCGTATTTAGAAGCAGGTAAGTGTAGGATTTACAAGAATCATCACATTTGGGACGCTACTTTAGGGGATTCACACAATTTATTACATATTTGATGGCACGCAATAGCTGTAAAGTAAAGAATTTACACAAATCATCACTTATTTGGTAATACTTAGAGGCATGTAAGTAGAAGATTTACATAAATGATCACATAACTGAGGATACTTAGTGGGAATTAAGTTCAGGATTTACACAAAAAGCACATACAAGGTGTTGCTGATTACACAAATTATCAAAGATGAGTTGGTACTTAGTTATATATATCACAGGAGCTTGAAGTTTGGTCCTTGCCTCAAAACCAAAAGCTCACAATGTTATTGCATAATGACATCGTGAGCTTTTGGTTTTGATACTATATAAGTGATATCAGGACTGAACATCAAGATTACTTCAGATGTTGCACAAATCACCACACATGAGTTCATACTTATTTGCATGTATCTTGGGAATTTACACAATTTATCACATGTGTGATGCTATCGTGTAGATGGTGAGCAAAGGATCTACACAAAGCATCACACATATGATCTTTCATAAAGGATTTTAAGTAGAGGATTTACTTAGTGGAATGCTAAATGAGGATTTACACACATTATCACATTAGACGTCATGCTTTATGACATGTAAGTAGAAGATTTAAATATATCATCACATGTGAGACTATACCTAGTTGCAAGTAACTAGGGAATTTACACAATTTATCATAGTTATGCTGATAACTAATGTAGGGTAAGTAGAGGGTTTTGACTAGTGCATTAATGGCGGGTACGAAGAGGATTTACACGGACTATAACCCATAGTTGATACTATACGGCAGGTAAGTAGAAGATTTACACAAACAATCAAATATGTGATCATACTTAGAGGCATGTAGAAAGATGATTTATAGAGAATACTTGGTGAGTGTCTTTCGATATCAAGTTTACCTGGCAAGGCTTTGAGAACGCTTGTTGACATCATGAGGCTTGCCGAGCGATTCAACAATTGTACTCAAAGCCGAGCCTGGTTAACTTGATATCAAAAGACGCGAACCTGGTATTCTATTTATCAGTTTACCCATTGTTTCACTCTTCAAACTAGCGATTATGACGTTATTTTCGCTTTTTATGTTGATTCAGCGATATAAGCGACGTCATTCTAAAAGTGCAACGTCATCATGACCTGATAAAGGCAACATGCCGTGCGATAGACAACGTTTATCAGGCAACGTGCAACAATGCAGTTGATATGATAGGTAACTGATAAACACAATTATCTCACATGTGATAACACTTAGTGCCAGGTATACTTCCACAAAACGCTCTGAGGCGTGACTCTAATGGTAAATGCATTGAATGAATCGAGGGTCATTACTTAGAGGTCGAGGTACTACTGTATGAAGACGATTTACAAACATGATCACATATGTGATGAGGATACATAGTAACTGGAATGTTGATAATTTACACTAGTTGATACTTTGAGATACGAAAGTAAAGGAATTACGCTAATTGACACATATGAGATGATGCTTTGTTGCAGGTAAGTTGAGGACACACATTAAATAATATACTGGGATACGTTAGTAAAGGAATATACTCTAGTTATCACATATGAGATGGTGCTATGTGGCAGGTTAAATAGAGCATTTACACTAATTGACACGACACATATGGGATGATATTTTATTACAGGTAAGTAAAGGAATTACACTTATTATCACATATAGAATGATGCTTTGTGGCAGGCCAGTTGATGTTTTACATTAATTAACACATATGAGAGGATACTTTGTGGTAAGTAAGTACAGGATTTACTCTATTTTAATTATCACATAAGTGATGATGCTATGTGGGAGGTAAGTTGATGGTTTAAACTAATTGACACATATGAGATGATACTTTTGTTGCAGGTTAGTAAATGAATCACACTAATTATCACATATGTGATGATACTATGCGGCATGTAAGTTGATGCTTTACACTTAATGACACATATAAGATGATACTTTGTGACAGGTAAGTAAAGGAATTGCACTCATTATTAAGCACATATGTGATGATACTATGTGTCAGGTAAGAAGGAGATTTGAGCCCCCCAGGGGGTGTCTGTGCTCCCTTGACCCCTGAAAACAATGCATTGACCTCCCTAAATCCCTAACAGAAAGTACCTCAGCTCCCTGAAAATAGTTTTCCTTTGCTTCCCAAATCCGTAAAATTATTCAGCTTCTCCCCAAATCCCCCAAAATATAAGCCAATTCTCCCTAAAATGTAATTGTCTTTCAATAGGATTAAATTCACATACTTAAAAACTATGAAGCTATGAGCAGATGATTTAATATTTAAAGTTATACATATAAAGATAAGGCTTAGCCACTATAAATTTCTGTTTTTATATCTTTTTCTAGACCGCCTTGTTTGTACATGGTGAGAACTGGCAGTACGAAAGGATTTCCTTACCCATTCTTCCTTACTAATATGGTGAAGTAAGTATCTACCATGGGCGGATCCAGAGGGGGGGGGGGGCAGGGGGTCTTGAAAAATCACAAAAACATAGGGTTTCTAAGCAAAACTGGTCCGGATCCCCTGAAAAATCGCAAAGCTACTAAGCCAGCATTCAATGTTACGCCAGTGAAACGCCATTTAAATAGCGTTTCGCTGGTGGGCCAATGATGGCTCACTTATAGTAGTATGCCCAAAAAACAACAAAAAAATTGTTGTCAAAGTTGCCCCCCCCCCTCCCCCACCTCTGACAAAGCTTTCTGGATCCGCGCATGATATATGGTGCAGTGTACAATATTTCCATACTTAGAACGCAGTGAGCATATAGCAGCGAAGACTCTAGCGAGTCTGTACAGAAGGGCAGATTCACCAGAACCTTCATTGCTTGCATGCACAAAGTATAACTGTAATTAAGGGCTCAGTCCAAAATTTAGGCGTCTAGCTTTGCTGGATATGTCAGCATGTGCGTTAATTAGACATGTGTGCACATAAACCATGAGTACAGACATATTGAAGAATGAAAAAGGGCAAAGATCAGGAACCGATACAATCAAGCACCACACCTGACCCAGGATACCAGCAGGTGACCACAAGGCATTAATAAACAGATGCGCACGAAAGCATAACAAAAACAAGACATATAACATAAATGATCCACAAAAGAAGCACCGCCTTGCAACGGTCAGTAAAAATATTTTACTGGAGGGCTTAAACTGGTTTCACGGCGCACAAACATCACCCTTAGTTCAGATGTGGATCAAGACACATAGATATTTGGTTTGCATGAAAAAATTTTCAATGCATCATCTCCTAGAACATATAAATCAAGATATAAAAAGGAGATAAAGCAAAGATTAGGGCCCAACAGTTAGTAAAACTGAATACCAGAGCAAAAGAAATCCTACAGGGAACCCCATAAGGCTTTTATTTCATTCAAACTGAAGAACTCGTCAAGATACTCAAACAAAGAACCCAAATAAAATGCAAATGGTGTAATTTTGTAATTTTACTCGATGAATTTATTATTGAAAGGTACTTAAAATTCAAATAGCTAACCAGCTTCTTGTCCCAAATAATTTGTTATTTCTATGTTTTGAAGCATTTGGCAATTGCCTTTAATTGTTCAAGCTTCAATCGCATCTGCAGTGTACTGTATAGTTAAAATGTAAGTTTATGATTTTGAACATGTTACTTTAATTAAAAATAAATATTTCATTGCGTACTGATTTAATTTCACAGATCATTTATTCATCTGCTAAGTTAATTACAGCAGTATTTATTGCCTTTTTTCTTAACATCTCGGAGCAGCCATCTTAAAAAGCAACTGACATTAAACAGATACACAATTACCTTTATTCAGTTCAGCTAAATGATTCATTGCAGCACTTTCAGTGGGTTCAATGCATTTCATCATTTCAATATTGGATATTCCGTTTTAATTACAATCAACAGTTAGATCAATGCAAATTAGAATGTTACGACCATCAAAAGAAAAGTTTTTTTATTTCCAATAAGTGTCATTTGTTTTTGTTCTGCTTTTTTTGTACCCAAAATGAAGAAAGCTGTAACAAAATATGTCGTCTGCTAAAGTGATAATTAGTGCTTTAAATGTTAAATTTTAGAAATAATTAGTTAACATCGGCCAGGTATCAAAGTATACTCATCAATGAACACATTGCTTAGAATTTAACTCTGAAACATTGTGAAATTTTTACCATTATCAATTATTAGCTCACCTGAGCCAGAGGCTCATTGGTGAGCTAATAGTATACCAGTCACTCCGTTGTCCGTCCGTCCGTCCACAATTTCAAACATCTTTTCAGAAACCACTGGGTCAATTAAATTCAAATTTCATATGGAGACTCCTTAGGACGCGGGAACGAAAGTTTATTCAAATGGTCCTGGTCACATGACCTAGATGGCTGCCACGCCCATATATGGTAAGAACCCTTTAAAAATCTTCTTCTCCAGAACCAGAAGGCCGCTGACCTTGGGACTTGGTATGTAGCATTGGGGTTGTGGGGCCTACCAAGTTTGTTCAAATGATGATCCTAAGTTGACCTTGGCCTACATAACGCCAAGGTCAAATTTTCTTCCTAATGCATTTAAATGGGAAATTTTTTGAAAAGTTGATTTTTTGAATACTGTTGAAGCCAAAGTCATTAATCTCTCTTGATATGTTGAAACTAATGAGACAATGGCTATAAATAAGTTTCAAAGGTCAAGGTTGACCTTTTTCTTTTCAGCCAAGGTCGCTAATATTGGGAGTCCCATCAACACATTAAAACATAGTTTCCTCAGAAACCACTAGACCAATTGTACTCAAATTTCATATGAAGACTCCTTATGATAGGTTAGCCAAAATTATACCAATTGTACTGGTCACATGACCAAGATGGCTACCATACCAATATATGGTAAAAACCCTTTAAATATCATCTGCTCTGGAACCAAAAGGCCAATGGCCTTGGGACTTGGTATGTAGCATTTGGGGATGTGGGTCCTAACAGATTTGCACAAATGATGAATCTAGGTTGACATTGACCTACATTATGGCAAGATCAAATTTGATTCATAATGCATTTATATGGTGAAAATATTGAAATGTTTATTTTTTTTCTATAACTGTTTAGGCCGAAATCATTATACTTGCAAGTAATATGTAACCTAATGAGACCACTGTTTGATATAAGTACCAAATAACAAACTTACCTGTGACCTTTTATCCAAGGCCACTCAATTGGATTGCCAATGGCCGTAACCCCCATAAAACAAAAGATGTTTCATTATAAGCTGTAGTTGATCTTGACCTATTTTAACATTATTAAGGAGATCAGGTGAGCGTTTCAGGACCGTCAGGTCCTCTAGTTTATAATTCTGCTCTGGTAGTTTGTACGCAGGTGATAGTGCTTCCAGTTCTCTTGTGTGGAGCTCTGGCTCATAGACCTGAAAAGTGGCCAGACTCCATGGGGCAAACAAGATTAATTAATTACAGGCTAATTGAAGAGTGTGAGGGATTATTCCTCCCATACTGTAAGCTCTATATTAAATGCATTTGAATTAAAGTTTGAATTTTCACTTTAAGAATACATAAGGAACACTGCTATTCATTTATGGAGACATGGCCATTCCATGAGAAAACATATGATATGTATGCAGATATTTTAGACACAGATCAGTCCATTTATCATATGACATCACGTCTGAGAGTGAAATAACGCCATGCATTAAAATCGATAAACCACTAGTGGTTTACAGATTTTCGGGAAGCGTTATGAAATGATGCTTTTAATGTCACATATATGGCAAAACCCTAATGTTTTCACGCAAAAAATGTGGTTTCAAACTAATTTTAATGTCATATGATAAATAGAATCTAACATTTGTGCTCCTTTTTTTTTGAATTTATTAAACTCGACAAGTCTCTTATTTAAACTCTTTTCCTCAACTGGTTTAATAAATTCAATAAAATATGAACACTCATGTAAGATCCTCCATGTATCCATCAGCTTATTTGTCATCCACTTTCTGGAAATTAAGAACTATAAATACTTTACCCAATATTTCAACACTTAACTTGCTAAAGCCAGATATAACCTGTTCTGAGAAGCCAGCTGACCAGGGTCCACATAGTTTCCTCCATTCTCCATGTAAACTCATGTTAATAACTATAATCATGCAAATCAATGTTGTTGGATTTAAATCTTAAAAGAAAATAGCTTTGAAATTAAAAAAAGAAGTAAGCAAACGATTATCTCTTCTTACTGCTTAAAACATCAATTGTGTACACTTATGAAAATTTCCTAATTGTGTTTGGAACAGTCAGTCAGAATGGCCCCTCGATGATACAATTTACATAATTTAACTATTTTCCTCTTAACATGTTCTTAGCACGTACCCAAACAAGGTTTGCTGGATTCCTTATAAAGTAAGGAAGAAGGCAACAATCAGGAACAGATACAATCAAGTACCACACCTGACCCATGACATTATGCGGGAAATTGACAAAACACAAGAACACATCATATACAAGAGAGCCAAGCGGTCAGCCCTTAACCAAGCCATGGGCTTGTTGAAACATAGATTATAACACTAAACCTATATCTGTTTAATGCCTTTATTCCACAGCGCTTGTTTGGGTATTGGCTATGGTCTTCTCTTAAACAACAGACCTCTCATCCAAATTAACACAGTGGCAGCATTTTGTGTTGTGATATACCTTCTGTCCTTTGTATATGTTTCACAATCAAAGGTAGGTCAAGATTTTGGTACTAAGCACATGTCACACAATATAGCTAAGCGGCTAAGAGCCAAATTTTGGGCTGATTGTGCTATTCCGGATACAAGCATGAAATTTGGCACAGTTGTAGACCATGACCAACTAAACTGGATAGGATATAGAACCACCCTGGGAGATGCCTACTGCGCATGCGCAGAGCATTTTTCTGATTAAATGCTGTTATCATTTACCTTAAATAGAGTTTGCCTTTAAAGAAGGGTATATGTTGGCTGTAGAATGATAAATCGAGGCATTATTGATGCTAATTGTTTGTAGACTAATTTTCAATGCTGCAATTTTCATTCTTTATCAGCTGCGCATGCGCATTCGAATGCTAAATTCCAAAACGATACAAAAATACAATACAATTTTTTTTTCTCTTTTATTGCAAACTGGGCAAACCCTGATGCTCCTATCAAAGGACCAATGTGTGTTTTTTTCAATGAAGGGACCCGCAGACTTATTTAAATGCGCATGCGCAGTTCCTCTCGCTCAGCGGGATCTTGTTAAGACGATAAACAAGGCTCAATTGTATGATAAGATTTGTTAACCAAATGAAAACAACTTACGAGCGTATCAAGAACATTAATATATTATGTATGAAATTGTCCTATACTTACAAATGCACTTTCGTACATAGTATTTTTAAGTCTGTGTGATCTTACATTATATTTATGGAGTCTAAGTGAAACGCATTACTAGCAAATGACGTCATCGTTATCAAGATAGACAAACACGTGTTCAAACCGCAGCTCTTAATTATTCTTCAAATAGTCAAATGGCAAAACGAATCAAATTAGCTGAGACTGATTCCCTTTCTGCACCTGCTTCTTCATGTGCCCCTAGCACTGACTGGACAAAATGCATTGTCTGCCAAGAGGAGACAAATGAGCGACTTGAGTGTCCTGCAGCCTCAAAAAGGAAAGATGCTGGTGCTGGCTACAAGTCAGAAATTCCTGGATGGATTTCGCTTGAAAGGCTTGACGATGGGATTGGTATAGAGTCTACTTTGTGCAGCAGAAAAGCTTCCTGGCATAAATCGTGCCGATGCAAGTTTAATACAACCAAACTAGAGCGAGCTGAAAAACGCAAATCTAGTCAGTATCAAGAATCAGACCTTGGTCAAGCAAAGTATACTAGGTCAAAGAAAGGCACAGATATCGACATCAAGGTGGCATGTCTTTTTTGTGATCAGCCAATCAAAAATGAAGAAAGTCGTGAAGCTATGACGATTAGGGTGGATAGGCGAGCTAGGGATTGTGCACTGCTTCTTGAGGACAAATCATTACTTGCAAAATTAAGTGCAGGTGATATGGTAGCTCAAGAGGCAAAGTATCATCCGAAATGCCTAGCTGGTCTGTATAATCGTGTTCGTGGTCTAGAACGGATGGAAAAATCAGCAATGAGTGACAAAGGTATGTCTCATAGCATTGCGCCCGCTGAGCTTGTGTCTTATATTGAGGAATCCCGTTTGGATTCTTCTGTAGCTCCTGTTTTTCAGCTGTCAGATCTTGTTTCTCTATATACTTCTCGTCTCAGACAACTTGGGCTGGATGTTGAAAAGCGGATGCACTCTACTAAACTAAAAGACAGGATTTTGGCACTCATACCAGGTTTTAAAGCTCATCCACAAGGCAAGCAAGTTATGCTTGCATTTGAATCTGATATCGGTCATGCGCTGGGTGCAGCTTGTGAGAAAAATTATGATAGTGATGCAATGGTTCTTGCTAAAGCTGCCACGATCATTCGAAGGGATCTATTTGACTTAATAGAAACAAAAACAGAATTTAGCGGCAGTTTTGATATAAACTGTCAAAATTCTTCTGTTCCTGCATCTTTGATGGGCTTAGTACGCATGATACATGAAGGACCTAATATCAAAGATCAGTTCACCCAGCCAAACAGTGCTTTAGCAGTATCACAACTGATTGCTTTCAATACAGTAAAACGCAAACGAAAACAAACATATGAGCGTCATATTAGATCTTCAGAAACGCCACTCCCCATTTACCTTGGCCTTCTTCTGCATGCACACACACGGAAACGAGACCTTGTTGGCTAAATCTCGCACTTAGGCCTCTGTATTTCTTATGATAGAGTACTTCGTATATCTGCCGACCTTGCCAATAGTGTGTGTAAACGTTTCGAGCAGGATCAGGTTGTTTGTCCACCAAAACTTCGGAACAATCTCTTCACAACCGCTGCTGTTGACAATATAAACCATAATCCCAGTTCCACAACCGCTACTGACTCATTCCATGGTACTGGTATATCACTGTTTCAGCATTCAGTGGCTTATAATGAGGGGGTATCTCGGGACATTGTGGCTATTGAAACAACAACAAGTAGCAAAGCAGTTGAGAGTTTGCCCCAGTCGTTTACAACTATCCCACCTTTGATTCTCCCGTTGTCTACCCCAGAGGTACCACGCCAAGATGGTGAACTCATGGGCAGTGGTTTATTTTTGCCAAATGGATTTCAGGGTGAACGGGAATGGCTTGAAAATGTCTTTGAAAAGTTGAACCAGGGCGAACTCCAAAATAATGAATATATTTCTTGGGCAGCCTATCATGCAAGTATGCAGAATGAACTACCACAAAAGGTTTGCCTTAGTGCAATGCTCCCACTGTTCAAAGAGCAAGCACATTCTCCAGCAATGATAAGACACTCCATGATTGTTGTTAGAGATGCTGTTCAGTTTCTAAATCCAGGTCAGATTCCTGTAGTTACCTTCGACCAACCCCTCTATGCTATTGCCAAACAAGTTCAATGGAATCGGCCTGATATGTTTGGCGAAGATCAATTTGTAGTGATGCTAGGTGGTCTACACATAGAAATGGCATCGTTTAAAGCTCTTGGTAATTGGCTCGATGGAAGTGGATGGACAGATGTTCTTGTTCAAGCAGAAGTCGCAAATAGTGGAACCGCAGATTCTTTCCTTAAAGCCAGTCATATTACAAGAACAAGACATGCTCATCAGGTTACAGCTGCAACTCTGTTCATATTACAGAAACAGGCATTTGATGCATATGTTGAAGAAACTGCTACTCCACCATTGGAATTTGATGCTTGATGTTTGCAGCAACAGCATGCTATTCCCCAGTTTAAGTACTGGAGTCTCACGCTTGAATTTGAGCTGACTGTCCTCATATTTGTTAAGTGTCTTCGCTTGTCAGACTTCAACCTTTATATTGACTCACTCACACAACTGGTGCCATGGCTGTCAGCATTAGATCATACTAACTATGCACGGTATTTGCCAGTTCATATTCGAGACATGTTGGGCCTTGAATCAAAACATCCAGAAATTGCAAATGAGTTCAAAGCTGGAAAATTCACTGTACAGAAAAATGAGCGATTTTTCTCTGCAAATGCTATTGATCATGCACATGAGCAGAACAATTCGTATGTGAAAGGTGATGGAGGAGCAGTGCAGGTGGATTGACAGAAAATCCTAGTGCTCTAAGGAGATGGATGTTAGCAGGACCAGAGATCACTAGAATTATTGGTGAATTTGAAGATCAGCTTGTGGTAGAAGAAACCAGTCGTACTCAACATCATGAACAACAGAAAGCAGCACAAACAACATTTCGGGAGCAAGTGGCTGCACTAGTATCCTGCATTGAAGAACTAGGTAACCCTTTTCTCGAAGAAAGTCATGACTTGTTGTCTCTTGTCACAAAAGATATTGCAGATCCAGCAGTTTTGAAGACAGTAGATGGGATCAAGCGAATTGGACAAGACCAGTATGACACATTCATGCAGGAAAGGCTTCGTCAAAGATCACGATCCTTTTACGATTGCATACCAAAAAACAAATTAACACTCTTTCATAGTTCCAAGAAAAAGGAAAATTCGAAATCCCAAAATGAACTAACTCTTGCAAAGAATGATGCTGCGCTCTTTTCAAAGCTGTATATTGGTTGCCAGAATAGGGATGGCGATATTGATGAATTCTTCAAGCATGAAAACCAGGCATTTCCACCCTCTTTGTCCGATTTTGGCAAATTGCGAGCTACAGTTAAATCAGAGCTACTGACTTGCTTTGAGGCACTTTCTCCTCCTACAAGGGAGTTACCCAATGGAGTAAGTGTTGTCATTCTGGATGGAGCTGCCATTGTTCAGATGCTTAAAGTTGTTGGGGTTAGCACATTTGAGCAGTATGCAAATGACATCTTTAAACCATATGTAACATCAATACTTCGTGCAGTTGATCGAGTAGATATAGTGTGGGACTCATATAAGGCAGACAGTTTGAAGGCCTCAACAAGGGAAAAACGTGGAAAAGGCATCCGCCGACGGGTCAGTCCATCAACTGCTGTACCCAAGAACTGGCAAGATTTCTTACGAGTTGATGACAATAAACATGAACTATTTCATTATCTCTCCCAGTGCTGTGTCTCTTGGACATTAGATGCCAACAAAGAAATAGTTGCGACAGATGGCGAGCAGGTCTTAGTGTGTCCAGCACGTGATATATCTTCACTTGCGCCTTGTTCACACGAGGAAGCAGATACGAGAATGTTTGTTCATGCAGCAGAAGCAGCTAACAGGGGTCACATGAAAATTATAATCCGCACTGTTGATACAGACGTTGTAGTTCTAGCAATATCTGTAGTGCATCAACTAGGAGTGGATGAACTTTGGTTAGACTTTGGGGTTGGAAAGAATCGCAGGTACTTAGCAGCACATTTATTATCACAGGCTATTGGCAGTTTGAAATCAAAGTGTCTTCCATTGTTTCATTCACTTACAGGATGCGACACCATATCCTCTTTCCTTGGTCGTGGTAAACGGACTGCCTGGGAAGCTTGGGTAAGCTTTCCAGCTGTAACTGAGTACTTTGAAGAAATGAGCTCTTGTCCTGAAAAGCCATCTACAGATTGCATTTGCACCATTGAACGATTCATTATAATACTGTATGACAGAACAAACACTTGCACAAACATAGACATGGCTAGAAAACATTTGTTTACTAAAAAGGGTCGTTCAATGGAAAGACTGCCACCGATGCAGGCAGCTTTGTACCAGCACATTTTAAGGGCAGCATATCAAGGAGGTCATGTGTGGGGTCACTGCTAGAACTGGCACCTAGGTTACCAAGTCCAGCTGACTGGGGATGGATAAGACTTGATACAGGGTCGTACAGTCCACTGTGGACCACCATACCACAAGCATCAATACCTTCTCTTGAACTTGTGAGATGTGGATGTCTTCAAGGATGCAGAAGCAGGCAATGCAAATGTTTGAAAGCGGCTCTCCAGTGTACTGCCCTTTGTGCATGTGACGGTAACTGTGAACATTAAATGTAAGTAAATAAGTGTCTCCACCATAAAGAGAGACATTTATTTGTGTCCAAAGCATGACAGGAAATCTGGTTAAATGATTGTGAAAATTTCCATTAATTCCCTGGTCAAATGACACATTTATTCAATGGTTTCTATCATTTTGGCGCCAATGAACGAGATATCCGGAAGTATTACTTAGTTTGCGCATGCGCAATTATGGCAGCCATTTTCAAAACATATCTTAAAAGGTGTCTTGAGATATAGTGGGTCGATTTTGCCATGCTAAATGCAAATATATGTCAGTTTTGTTAAGCAATAAACTATTCTTGTATAGCGGAAGTGAATTTTGCGTTGCGCATGCGCAGTCGAAATTTGTCAAAGTGGTTCTATATCACAAAATGATCAGCTCATCAACCTTAACAAGTGTGGGAAGTTTCATGCTTGTATCCGGAAAAGCACAATCTTGGCTCTTAGCTGCCTGGCTAATACAGGTTCATATATGGTTGCCCATCTGCATCCCAGTAAGAATATAAAAGTGGGCCATATGGGTCTGCCAGCAAAACACCATTTAAATGACATTTCGCAGATGGACCAATAGTGGCTTGTGATGGCATTCTGGCTGTTATAATAGTTTGTTAGAAGATGAAACATGGTTTCCTACCTATGTCTAGCCCCATTACATGTCTACATATACATGCACGGATCCAGAAAGTTTTATCAAAGGGGGATCAACTTATACAACGTTTTTTTTGTTCTTTTTATTTTGATGAGGGAAGAGAGGATCCAAATAGCACTTAAAGCGAGCTCTCATTGGCCGTCCAGCAAAATGCTATTTAAATTGCGTTTAGCTGGCGCACAGATGATGGCCCAACTTTGAATGATGACTTGGGTTTTCAGAGGATCCCGACCAATATTGCTTAGAAACCTTATATTTTTGTGATTTATCAGGGGGTCCAGACCCGCTGTCCCCCCCTCCTGATCCGCGCATGATGTACATATTATGATGAGCAACCCAGGCTTCCAGATACAAGAGATAAAAGTGCGTAATCGAAAACTCTTATTTCTTAGCCAAAACATATGTTATGGGTACCCAAATGGATCTACTCAAAACACTCGAAAACTGATGTTTGAAAAATACTTACAATTTTATTCTATTTTTTTTTTGCTTTTCTGGACCTATGATACAGTACCCAGGTATATCATGCACTAGTCCATACATTCTGGTAAATTAAGGCCTTATTTAGCTCCCTAGTGACTTTCTAAAGATGCCCTCTAGTTCATAAAATGTAATAAATTGACAGTTATTGCGGTATGATTGAAGGGCAAATGTTGTAGAAATCCACCATTTGTTTTGTAGGAAACTTTACATGTCAACTTTGGATGACAAGGGAACCACTTTACAAAATTTAAAAACATATGCTATTGTGTGTTCTATATTTCCTAATGCGTAGGGTGAAATAATTCCAACCACCAAACCTGATTTGCTGGATCAATAGACTGACACTAATTCCATGTTGCCATTAAAGCCTGCTTCTAGCACAAGGTAGTAGAAGTGTATCAAACACCTTGACCCTGTGACATTCTCAGCCTCCAATTTGAAATACGTCTCTGAATTTCTTGATACAGGAACCACTTAAATAAGGCCAAGGGAGATAATGAGCCGTGACGAGATTTCCAACATTTGGACAAGTAAGGACTCAGACAAGCCTGTGCAGCCTCCTTTTAAGTTTAGAAACTCCAAATTAATGATGTTCGGTCAGTAGCATAACAGTTATAGAATATTCAAGCAACTAGCAAAGGCTCTGATCAGATTGCGCATATGCTTGTCGCACATGCCACATTGTTGGAAATCTCATGTTGCGGCTCATATTTGCGCACAGAACGGTCACTTGATTGGTTATTTATGGTGGGCCCAATTGTCATAGAGCAAAAGCAAATCCAAACCTTCTCAGCCTGGAATCTTACCCAAATTGCTGGATTTACCGGCAATCACTAATACCATATTTCTATTAAAGTCCTCTCCTACGACAGGGTAGTATATGTGTATTATAATTCTAGATCCAATGACACTAAGTTGAATTTAACATCGGCTGATTAGGCATCTGGACATTTGCACAAAAAGCAAAATACAAATGCATGTAATTCATTCATAAACCAATAAATAAGGGTAAGTTAAATTCATAAATGTTTAGATTGAATAATAAAATACTGAGTTAAAATATATCTTTGTCACATATTAACTAACCCATTTAAGCCGAGCACATTTAAGCCTAGCATCAGGGTGGCATCTGATCAGGAACTCTACTGTTTGCTTACAGAAAGTTCTTTTAGAATTTGATTAAAAATGAAAAAAAAAACACACACCCAAATACGCTTAAAACGCAAATGGAATGGTCCAATTGATAGAGATGGAAAATGGGTTAAATTGAATAATGTTAAAAACGCCCACTGTTGCGCATATATACCTTTTAACCATGGGTTGGTCCTATTTTTGTTTTAATATTTTTTCTCTTTTTCTGTAGGGCAGACCACTTTCTCTTTTATTTAGCTGTTGTTTGGTATTGTGGTCTATCTATTTCTACCTGACTCGAGTTGTGCAGCCAGAGAAGCTTGTTGATAGTCTAGGGGTGGCTCTTCTCACAGTGTCTTCAGTATTATTACTTACACCATTAATACAAGTGGTACGTATTTTGTTCCCCAAACTATATGAGCAAGTGGATCAGCCAGCTAACAAAATGATGTATGCCTAGGGAAGACTTAAATCAGTCTGTACTTGAACATGATTAGATTAAAGCCAACACTGTACACTTGGTAGTTCATGCTTCGTAGGTCATGCTTTCAACAAAGACTCTGATCTGACTGCACAGCTGCCCTGTCTGATCTGAGTCTTTGCTGGGCCCAATTGCTCTTGATGCTTAACGTCTCTGTCATGTCTGATCTGAGTCTTTGCTGGTCCCACATATGCTTGTGATGGTTAATGCATCTGCCCAGTCTGATCTGAGTCTTTGCTAGGCCAACAAATACTCATGATGGTTAACACATCTGCCCAGTCTGATCTGAGTCTTTGCTGGGCCCACATATACTCTTGATGGTTAACACATCTGCCCAGTCTGATCTGAGTCTTTGCTGGGCCACATATGCTCTTGATGGTTAACACATCTGTCCTGTCTGGTCTGAGTTATTGCTGGTCCCACATTCTCTTGATGGTTATCACATCTGCCCAGTCTGATCTGAGTCTTTGCTGGGCCCACATATACTCTTGATGGTTAACACATCTGCCAAGTCTGATCTGAGTCTTTGCTGGGCCCACATATACTCTTGATGGTTAACACATCTGCCCAGTCTGACCTTAGTCTTTGCTGGGCCCACATATACTCTTGATGGTTAACACATCTGCCCAGTCTGATCTGAGTCTTTGCTGGGCCCAAATATACTCTTGATGGTTAACACATCTGCCCAGTCTGATCTGAGTTATTGCTGGTCTTACATTCTCTTGATGCTTAACACATCTGCCCAGTCTGATCTGAGTTATTGCTGGTCCCACATTCTCTTGATGCTTAACACATCTGCCCAGTCTGATCTGAGTCTTTGCTGGGCCCAACTTCTCTTGATGCTTAACACATCTGCCCAGTCTGATCTGAGTCTTTGCTGGGCCCACATATACTCTTGATGCTTAACACATCTGCCCAGTCTGATCTGAGTCTTTGCTGGGCCCACATTCTCTTGATGCTTAACACATCTGCCCAGTCTGATCTGAGTCTTTGCTGGGCCCACATTCTCTTGATGCTTAACACATCTGCCCAGTCTGATCTGAGTCTTTGCTGGCTCACATTCTCTTGATGCTTAACACATCTGCCCAGTCTGATCTGAGTCTTTGCTGGGCCCACATTCTCTTGATGCTTAACACATCTGCCCAGTCTGATCTGAGTCTTTGCTGGCTCACATTCTCTTGATGCTTAACACATCTGCCCAGTCTGATCTGAGTCTTTGCTGGGCCCACATTCTCTTGATGCTTAACACATCTGCCGAGTCTGATCTGAGTCTTTGCTGGGCCCACATATACTCTTGATGGTTAACACATCTGCCCAGTCTGATCTGAGTCTTTGCTGGGCCCAAATTCTCTTGATGCTTAACACATCTGCCCAGTCTGATCTGAGTTATTGCTGGTCTTACATTCTCTTGATGCTTAACACATCTGCCCAGTCTGATCTGAGTCTTTGCTGGCCCACATTCTCTTCATGCTTAACACATCTGCCCAGTCTGATCTGAGTCTTTGCTGGGCCCACATTCTCTTGATGCTTAACACATCTGCCCAGTCTGATCTGAGTTATTGCTGGTCCCACATTCTCTTGATGCTTAACACATCTGCCCAGTCTGATCTGAGCTATGCTGTGCCCAAATTCTCTTGATGCTTAACACATCTGCCCAGTCTGATCTGAGTCTTTGCTGGGCCAACATTCTCTTGATGCTTAACACATCTGCCCAGTCTGATCTGAGTCTTTGCTGGGCCCACATATACTCTTGATGGTTAACACATCTGCCCAGTCTGATCTGAGTCTTTGCTGGGCCCACATTCTCTTGATGCTTAACACATCTGCCCAGTCTGATCTGAGTCTTTGCTGGTCCCACATTCTCTTGATGCTTAACACATCTGCCCAGTCTGATCTGAGTCTTTGCTGGGCCCACATTCTCTTGATGCTTAACACATCTGCCCAGTATGATCTGAGTCTTTGCTGGGCCCACATATACTCTTGATGGTTAACACATCTGCCCAGGTGATCTGAGTCTTTGCTGGGCCCACATTCTCTTGATGCTTAACACATCTGCCCAGTCTGATCTGAGTTATTGCTGGACTTACATGCTCTTGATGCTTAACACATCTGCCCAGTCTGATCTGAGTCTTTGCTGGCTCACATTCTCTTGATGCTTAACACATCTGCCCAGTTTGATCTGAGTCTTTGCTGGGCCCACATTCTCTTGATGCTTAACACATCTGCCCAGTCTGATCTGAGTTATTGCTGGTCCCACATTCTCTTGATGCTTAACACATCTGCCCAGTCTGATCTGAGTCTTTGCTGGGCCCACATTCTCTTGATGCTTAACACATCTGCCCAGTCTGATCTGAGTCTTTGCTGGTCCCACATTCTCTTGATGCTTAACACATCTGCCCAGTCTGATCTGAGTCTTTGCTGGGCCCACATATACTCTTGATGCTTAACACATCTGCCCAGTCTGATCTGAGTCTTTGCTGGGCCCACATTCTCTTGATGCTTAACACATCTGCCCAGTCTGATCTGAGTCTTTGCTGGGCCCACATTCTCTTGATGCTTAACACATCTGCCCAGTCTGATCTGAGTCTTTGCTGGCTCACATTCTCTTGATGCTTAACACATCTGCCCAGTCTGATCTGAGTCTTTGCTGGGCCCACATTCTCTTGATGCTTAACACATCTGCCCAGTCTGATCTGAGTCTTTGCTGGCTCACATTCTCTTGATGCTTAACACATCTGCCCAGTCTGATCTGAGTCTTTGCTGGGCCCACATTCTCTTGATGCTTAACACATCTGCCCAGTCTGATCTGAGTCTTTGCTGGCTCACATTCTCTTGATGCTTAACACATCTGCCCAGTCTGATCTGAGTCTTTGCTGGGCCCACATTCTCTTGATGCTTAACACATCTGCCCAGTCTGATCTGAGTCTTTGCTGGGCCCACATATACTCTTGATGGTTAACACATCTGCCCAGTCTGATCTGAGTCTTTGCTGGGCCCACATTCTCTTGATGCTTAACACATCTGCCCAGTCTGATCTGAGTTATTGCTGGTCTTACATTCTCTTGATGCTTAACACATCTGCCCAGTCTGATCTGAGTCTTTGCTGGCCCACATTCTCTTCATGCTTAACACATCTGCCCAGTCTGATCTGAGTCTTTGCTGGGCCCACATTCTCTTGATGCTTTACACATCTGCCCAGTCTGATCTGAGTTATTGCTGGTCCCACATTCTCTTGATGCTTAACACATCTGCCCAGTCTGTTCTGAGCTATGCTGTGCCCACATTCTCTTGATGCTTAACACATCTGCCCAGTCTGATCTGAGTCTTTGCTGGGCCAACATTCTCTTGATGCTTAACACATCTGCCCAGTCTGATCTGAGTCTTTGCTGGGCCCACATATACTCTTGATGGTTAACACATCTGCCCAGTCTGATCTGAGTCTTTGCTGGGCCCACATTCTCTTGATGCTCAACACATCTGCCCAGTCTGATCTGAGTCTTTGCTGGTCCCACATTCTCTTGATGCTTAACACATCTGCCCAGTCTGATCTGAGTCTTTGCTGGGCCCACATTCTCTTGATGCTTAACACATCTGCCCAGTATGATCTGAGTCTTTGCTGGGCCCACATATACTCTTGATGGTTAACAAATCTGCCCAGTCTGATCTGAGTCTTTGCTGGGCCCACATTCTCTTGATGCTTAACACATCTGCCCAGTCTGATCTGAGTTATTGCTGGACTTACATGCTCTTGATGCTTAACACATCTGCCCAGTCTGATCTGAGTCTTTGCTGGCTCACATTCTCTTGATGCTTAACACATCTGCCCAGTTTGATCTGAGTCTTTGCTGGGCCCACATTCTCTTGATGCTTAACACATCTGCCCAGTCTGATCTGAGTTATTGCTGGTCCCACATTCTCTTGATGCTTAACACATCTGCCCAGTCTGATCTGAGTCTTTGCTGGGCCCACATTCTCTTGATGCTTAACACATCTGCCCAGTCTGATCTGAGTCTTTGCTGGTCCCACATTCTCTTGATGCTTAACACATCTGCCCAGTCTGATCTGAGTCTTTGCTGGTCCCACATTCTCTTGATGCTTAACACATCTGCCCAGTCTGATCTGAGTCTTTGCTGGGCCCACATATACTCTTGATGCTTAACACATCTGCCCAGTCTGATCTGAGTCTTTGCTAGGCCCACATTCTCTTGATGCTTAACACATCTGCCCAGTCTGATCAGTCTTTGCTAGGCCCACCTATGGATCCTGGCATGCTCTTGGATTCTTCATAGAACTATTGCTGGCTAGTACTAACATAAAGTCACATTGTATAGAAACGTTATCAGCATTGTGACTCACAGTGTAGCAGTTTCTGTCACAGTTAAAATGACAGTATCCTGTTGTGTTCTTTGTTTTTTCCAGAAACTTTGTATAGAAGAGAAAAGTGCAAGAGATTTATCACTTTCCATGCTTATAGCTGGCACTTTATGCACCTCAGCATGGCTTACCTATGGCTACCTGCTCAAAGATATTAATATATATGTAAGTATTTTTACAATTTAGAATCAGCAGTGAAAGTGTGATTAATTGTTTGTTTGATTTGATTCTTTACGTCCCATCAATAATATTTCAGTTAAACAGGGACAGGTCTTCCTTGGTTGAACCAGTACTAAGCTAGGATAAATGTGTCTTGCTCAACGACCACAACGCAGTGACGCCGGTAAGTCTCGAACCTGTGACCCCTGGGTCGCGAGTCAAGCACTCTTCCACTGAGCCACTGCGCTCCCTATAATGTCATTAAGGTCAATACTAGCACCTACCTTGCAAAACCAAACGCATTTTGCCTCAGGCCAAATTAAAAAACCGTGTTTAGGGTAACCTGACCTGCCCTAAATAGAATGGTGAAACCTAGACTTTTTTTCAGATTTTCAGGAAAAATATAATTTTATGCATTTTGAAAGGAGAAATTCCTTTCAAAATGCATAAAATTATATTATTTCCAGAAAAAAAAATATGTGTGCCTACACTACCTAAAATTTTTAGACCTGTTACCTGAACACACTTAATTTTTTATTTGGCCTTAACATATTCAGCTGTAACTTACCTAGATTAATTGAATTAATTTAAAACGCAATGTTAATGCATGTGACTATTTAACCATTTTACCAAGAGTTATTGACCCTGATAATTATTTTACTATTACAGTTCGTTTGAGAAAACTGCAGTAAAATTAGTAAATACTCTCCAACTTAATAACACACATTCTAATTAGGCTGAAAAATATTCTGAAAGCGTACTATGGCAAACATCTGATCAGTTTTTATTTTTTTCGAGTATGAACTATTGCCACTGAATGCCATACTGGTATCAAAAACTACATAATCTTTGATAATGATTGATTACTTTATATTCTGAATGCATACTATGGAAAACATCAGAACAAATTTTCATTTTTTCGTGTATCAACTATTGCCACTGAATGCCATACTGGTTTCAAAAACTACATATATCTTTGATTGCTTCTTACTGAAGATCGGATTGCAGTAAAAATTATACCAGAGGTTTTTGTTTGATAAATCTTGACATCAATAATAACTTTTGCATCAGACAAGAGAGGGTGCCCTTGATTTTTGTGTTGATATGAACAAATACAAAATATATCATATGATTGCAACAGTGCTCCCATAAGTTAAACAAAATACTGACATTTCCAAGCATTCCAATAAATTTCGACGATTTCTGTGATTGTGTGTATGTATCAGCAACAGAAATGCACAAGATGTTTATTTTCTTTTATCGCGTCCAATTAGATTTCAATTGTAAAATAACTGGTGTGGGGTAATTTATAATATATTTATATGTCAGGGAATACTTTCATTAATTAGGTCATCTTATTAAACTAGTTTCTACAAATACATACTATTTCAAGGTATTGTTAGAAAATTGTTTGGTCATTAAATCTATTATGGTCAGCTTCACATCAATTCACCATATCTGTATGTTATAGAACTTCAGCTGGTCAGCTTCTGAAGGAATAATTCACCATATATCTTAAGCACCATTAATTATTTGATGAGTATTTTCTTAGTGTTTCCCACAGCCTGAAAAAAGGGCAGGGTGCTGGTCAGAAAAAGGGCACTTTTGATGCATGAGATTCACCCAAAAGGGTACTTTTGATAGAACAGACTTTTCAAATGTGAGTTAGATAAAGGATTTAATGTCTGTTAAAAGGTTAGAATAGCATCTAGTAGAGCATAGGATTCATTGGGATAACAAAAAAGTTATTTTATACAGTAAAAATTAAAATATGATTATTTTTTATATTAAAATGAAAATAAGGGCAGGAGGGGGAGCTTTAGGACAGCAGGGGGGAGCTTTAGGGCAGCAGGGTGCTCCCCCCTGCTATTCCACTTTATGGGAAACACTATTTTCTCCCTTCCTTCATTTTTGGAGAAAACCCCCAAATTAGTCTTGTCTTTGAAGTTCCATAACTCTTAAACTAAATGGTGAACCCATTCCTTTAATTGTTTCATCACTTTGTTAATAAAATGAAAAAGCAAACTACAGAACATAAAAAAAACTCTCTATTTTATGGATAAGAATTGTCCAGGTGTCAGTAGTGACCTTCAAGGAGTTCTACTGATAATGCATAGTTTCCCTAATTCTTGAGGTTCATTTTATTTTGTTGAAATTATGACTTGAAACGCTGTACATATTCAACACAGACCTACAGACCAGTCATTCTTGCATTTTAGTCCACGTAATTAAAATAAAAAGGAATTTCCTATTTTCCGCAATAATAACGGCCCTTCAGTTTGAAAGAGAAATCATTTTAATAATCAACTGTGTTTGCTTTGTAGTAACTGACATGAGGAATTGACCGATAAACCAAGGTAAGAAAGGCAGCAAAGATCAGGAATTGATACAATCCGATGGGAAAGTGACAAAAACGCAATTAAACATTACAAACAAGAGCCAAGTGGTCAGTCCTTTCCCAGCAGGTGACCACAAGACAACAAAGAACAGATGCGAAAGCATGAAAAACACAAGACATAAATAACTCAAATGATACACAAATGAAGTACAGCCTTGGAATGATCAGTAAAATATTTTACTGGAGGGCTTAAACCAGTTTCAGTGGTTCAGATGTGGATCAAGGCACATAGCTTTTTGGTATGCATGAAAGACCCCTAACTTATCCATGCATCATTTTCTAGAATATATAAATCAAGATATAAAAAGGAGATAAAGCAAAGATAAGGACAATAGTACATAAAACTGAATACCGGAGCAAAAGAAATCTAACAGGTAAACCCCGGTGGGCCTGACAGCAGCCAAAGAATCAGGCCCTTACTGTCTCATCAATAGATAAGTCTTTAAGTCAGAACTGTCATAGAGTCTGAAGTCCGACTCACCAGCGTGCAATTAAAGAGGAAAGCAAAGTTGCCAACCGTGATTGAGTTGACCACCAAGCATGCAGTCTGTTGCAAAACATTAATGTTATAGCCAATCTTTTTTATAATTATTATAATTATTAATTAAAAATTAAAACTTATTGGAGCCAACAATCTTCTTCAGGTTATACACCAAGTCACCATAGAACTCCGGTTCTATCACGATCAATTTTATATATTTGTACAGTTGATGCTTAATAAAAACGACAATTTTGCAAATTGGTTTACGTTTGTCAGATGTTTGATGCCTTCTTTGGCTTGTACAACCTTGTTCACCTCTTGACCTAGGATGCCCTTTACATATGTTGTGTATGTATGTAGTGACATTTCATTGTCCAAAGGACATCTTTGGTCAAGTGTGTGGGTGGATTGCGAAAGCATCTAAAATAAACTGAAAGACAGGAATTTCAACTTTCCAATGTTACGTGCCAGGCGTAACTAGAAAGGAATTCAGGAAACCAAAATTTGGTATTTGGAAAGTCAGCAAAAAACACTTTTAAAATTTAACAAAATTTATTAAAAAAACAACAAAACAGTATTATCTACTACAATAAACAATAGAAAATATTTATACAATTGAAGAATGTCTTACTAACAGTTTCTTATTAATCCAAATTGTCCCTCAGAATAGTTGTCAGCACAAGTCTTTCAGCAGTTCTGATCCCCAGATTTTAAAGTTAAATCTAAAGGAACATTTAGTCTGAATCCAACACCGAATGTTACAAAGTAACCCAGAAAGAATAAGTCAAACACAAAATTTATCCAGATGTAATAAGTTAGAATAGAGGAGTTTCCCATTATCGGATTTTACCTGTATCACGTGACATCGGCTGGCCAGTCCAGCAATTGGACTACTTCCGGTATATAAAGCAACATATACTGACTATAGAACTTCTATATATCGGTTACAATTTTAAAGAAATAAAAAAAACGGCAATTAATAATTGAAGAGTCTGACAAGACTGCGTGTCACTTTGGTCATTTATGGCTACATTTGTACACTGTCTTTATTTTGTGCTGGCCCAAATTGCATCCGTTTTTCAGTTCAAAGAGTGCCTGGGGGGCCCTTTGAAAACAATAAAATCTTACGCACGTGTCTTTAGAACTTCGGCACGCGTCGCTTTCTTTGAAGTTGATCAGAAGCCCAGCTAGACGTCTACTTATCACATATTTGTAAAAGCCTTTAAAACGCCCACACAATCTTATCCAGCGGGACTTGAGGCTGTGTCTTAATCTACGTGTGTGTGTGTGTGCAGGGTAGTTCTACTAGAAAGACCCTGGTGTGTGCGATCAGCGAAGACTCTCGCGAGTCTGTGCGCTCTTTAGAGTCTGCGCATCCGTACTAGTGGACGTTGTTTATATATGGTGAAATTATGGATCTATGGATGGAGGTATATTTGATGAGATTTCATCATTTATCGCATGTGCTCAGTGAATATACTTAACATGCATGCGTGACTATGCACGGGCATGCATGTATGAGTATCAAGTGAGACTAGAGGTCTTCATTTTCTGTCTACCGCTATTTTATGATGCGTGAGCAGCGAATGGCCTGGTGAGACTGTGTATTTGCCCAGGCTCCTATGAAATATAGATGTTAGTATAACAGATTCGTTTATTTTATTAATTGGCATGAGGGAGCGCAGTGGCTCAGTGGAAGAGTGCTTGACTCGAGACCGAGGGGCCCCGGGTTCGAGCCTTACCGGCGTCACTGCGTTGTGGTCCTTGAGCAAGACACATTTATTCTAGCTTAGTACTGGTTCAAACCAGGAAGACCCGTCTTGTTTAACTGAAAGATTGTTGATGGGACGTAAATAATCAAATCAAACAAACAAACAAAAATATTTAACACTTATTACATGTATAGAATAAAAAACACGGAAGACTAGCAATAGATATAGAAATTCTACCCGAAAATTCTTCAAGTAACTTAATAATTAAGATTCTGTAAATGTTCCCGAATGACTTACAACGCCAAGCTCTGTAAACAGATACTGTAGAAAAACGTTTTAAAATTTCTATTAAAATTCGGCGTTACAAATGCAATAACAATTTTAACCGAGGAGGGATATGAGTTACCCGACATTCAATGCGGTCCCAAATTTCAAAACCTATGCCTTTGACGTAACTGATTCTCTACAAATAGGGACCCATTTAAATATTCAACTTCTTTCAACTCGAAGTGCGCGCGGGTTTCAGACATTTCACAGCGAGCTTTCAGTAGTTTGAGCTAAAAGGAGTTTGGTTGCAAATATTATTGAATCAAAAAGTTATAATTCTCCTCTCATCTTAAAAAAAGTGCGTTTTGAATACACAAAAACAAGCGTTTCGTTGAGATGGTTCTTTTGAGTACCCACGAAACATTGCATATTAAGAAATATACCCTATATTCGGAATCCAATGTGTCATATATTCTATTCGACATATATGCAGATGCTTCGATGTACCAGGGTTCGAGATGTTGAGGTTTTACTATATTGCTGCAACTTCTAAAAAGTAAGAACAGCGTACAAACTTGCTTCGCGATAAATAATACATTTGCTTCTAGTGCGAACATGTCCAAATTATTACTTTTTGGCTAGAATGAGACTTTAGTGAAACAGGCAGATAGTTCCCTATTATTCCCGTTGCTGATGAAGGCCTTGGAGATATGTGTTTCCCCGCGGGTCTACACTATCCATAAATTATCCCTTTTGAAAAAGTCCGCATATATGGCGATATATCACCGGATAGATCAAGACATGGTTTCTCGGAAAAGTTCGCATAAAGACACACCGATTTCTGTGTTATTTTTGGACATTCTTGTTGGGAAAGTCAATAAATAGTGTAGACCCGCAGGAAAACACGTCATCTCACCAGGGCCTTCGTCAGCAGCAGCGGAAATAATTGGGTACATATACCACTTGAATAAAAGTCTTCAAGGCTTCGTTCAGCGTAAATATGATAAATATGAAATAAAATTAACACTTTTTGTCATCATATATAATTGTGCTACATATAATTGTCATTTTCTTTTTGGTTTGTGTTTTAACCGTCATAAATATAAGTGAAATGCATTCAAAATTAGTAGTAAGTTATTACAGCTTCACATACCGGAAGTAGTCCAATTGTTGGACTGGTCAGCCGATATCACGTGATACAGGTAAAATCCGATAATGGGAAAGGGGTCTATTCCAGTACAAAAGGTTTTGACTTTTAAACGGTGAAATTACTCCAAAGATGCCATTATCAAAAGTTACTCTTATATATACTGTACTCTTTAAGAAAGCTCCAGAACAATCAGGATATAGCTGATATCATATGCTAAATATAAAACAAAAACATCTATTCTGGAATGTTCCACAAGTTTCTCAATTCTTCTATACCTTTCCAGAACCCACTCAGAGCTTCTATTTGACATTAAAAAGAAAGTTCCAGGGAGTTTGGGATTTTTCAAGAAACCTCCATGATAATACATTGTTAATTTCTAGATGATTGGTCATTTTTTCTAGAAAAGTCTAATGCTAAAACAAACATCTTGTTTACAGCAACTTGTTTACTTTCAATATCTCCAATATCTGGGTCAACCAGTAACTTAGTAAACAACATATGAAACAAATAAACATCATACATGTTACACCAATCATAACCGTCAATTAGACAATATTTTGTAAACATGTGCAGAAAGAAGTCGTTAAACTTTTGGATATAAAGAGTACTTATATCTGTAATATTTCAGCACTTTTACTCTTTGAAAAATAGAAATACATTCACTCATAGTTTGGTCGAAAAGGTACCCAGTTTAAAGAGAGAAAATGAGGGTGTGGGAGTAGAAAATGCAAATTTTCAGGACTTTGTAAATGATTAGTTGCTTTGAAACGTATTTTTATGCTTAGCATGTTTATTTTACTATGCTGAGTTTCTTTGAAACATATATTAACGTGTTGTACGTTTATTTGACTGCGAGCGCGAAACAAGACGCTTTTTAAAAACATAAGGGCACTTTGAAAATTTGGTGTGTGTTATCATGTCACTTAGGAACAATATACGCCTTATCAGTAGAACACCTTACCATTCTTGTCCGTGCTTAGTCATATTAAACCTAAATACACAAATATGTAGTGGTTTGTTCGTCTAGTTGTTGGTCAACATCTAATCTAAATAGTCTGTATGAGAAAACAGTAAGTGTCCTGGCGAGACTAGGCGCATAGGCAAGGCTATTGGTGCAAATATAGGGACATATGCTTCTTGGTAACACTGAAAAAATGTTGAAGATATTCAAACCACAAACAGGCTAACAGCCAAATTATGATTTTTAGCTCACCTGAGCGGAAGACTCATGGGACCACTGAAAACCACTGTGCCAATTTAATTCAAATTTCGTATGGAGACTCCTTAGGACGCAGGAACGAAATTTTGTTAAAATGGTCCTGATCACATGACCAAGATGGCCGCCACGCCCATATATGGTAAAAACCGTTTAAAATCTTCTTCTCCAGAACCAGAATGTCGATAACCTTGGGACTTGATATGTAGCATTGGGTATGTGGGGCCTACCAGATTTGTTCAAATGATGATCCTAGATTGACCTTGACCTACTTAACGTCAAGGTCAAATTTGCTTCCTATGCATTTAAATGGGAAGATTTTTGAAAAGTTGATTTTTTTGAAAACTGTGGGAGCCTTTGTCATTATTCTCGCTTGATATGTTTAACCTAATGAGACAATGGCTATAAATAAGCTCCAAAGGTCAATGTTGACATTTGACATTTCAGCTTAGGTCGCTCATATTAGAGTCCTATCAATATATTAAAACATAGTTTTCTCACAAACCATTGGCCCAATCGAACTCAAATTTCATGTGAAGACTCCTTATGATAAGTTAGCCAAAATTTATACAAAATATGTTGGTACTTTAACCAAGATGACCGCCATGCCCATATATGGTAAAACATTTAAAAATCTTCTTCTCCAGAACCAGAAGGCATTTGATATTGGGACTTGGTATGTAGTATTGGGGATGTGAAGTGTATCAAGTTTGTTCAAATGATGATCCTAAGTGGACCTTCACCTACTTACCGCCAGGGTTGAATTTGCTTCCTAATGCATTTTTGAAAAGTTGATTTTTTGAATACTGTTGGAGCCAAACTCATTATTCTCACTTGATATGTCAAACCTAATGAGACAATGGCTATAAATAAGTTCCAAAGGTCAAGGTTGGCCTTTGAATTTTCATCCAAGGTCGCTCATATTGGATCCCATCAACATATTAAAACATAATTTTCTCAGGAACCACTAGGCAAATTGAACTAAAATTTCATATGAAGTCTTCTAATGATAGTTTAACCAAAATTGAAACAACTTGATCTGGTCACATGACCAAGATGGCCACTACACCAATATATGGTAAAAACCCTTTAGATATCTTATTCTCTGGAACCAAAGGGTTAATGGCCTTGGGACTTGGTATGTAGCATTGGGGATGTGGGCCCTACCAGGTTTATGCAAATGGTGAATCTAGCTTGACCTTGATCTACTTTATGGCAAGGTCGAATTTGATTCCTTATATTCCTTATGCATTTCTATGGGAAAAATATTGAAATGTTCATTTTCTATAACTGGTTAAACTGAAATCATAATACTTTCAAGAAATGTTTAACCTTATGAGACAATGGTTGTATATAAGTACTAAATGTCAAGCTGACCTTGACCTTTTATCCAGTGCCACACATTTGGACTGCCACATACCAAACATGGTTTCTCAGAACTCACTTGGCTGTTTGATGGATTATCTATTACATTGTTTAAAGGGAAAATTCACACTTTTTTAAATGCATTTATTATAAAGCTTACAATATGGCAGGAATAATCCTTCATTAAATGTTTGTGAATGCTCTTCAATTAGCCTGCAATTAATTACTTAATCTTGTTCATGGGGGTCTGGCTATTTTCAGGTCAATGAGCTCTACACAAGAAAACTGGAAGCACTTCAATCTGCTTACACACAACACAAGCAAAGCTATAAATCCCTGATAATGTCAAAAATAACAAAATTTCAGAGTAATATTTTTAGCAGTTGGTAAATTGATAAGTATAGTTTGATACCTGGCCAATATTTAATATTTATTTCAAAAAATTAACCCTTAAAGCAATAATTAAAACTATAGCAGACGACAATCATTTAGAGGACCTGCATAAAGGGGTAAACTCAGGTTAATGTGTGTGTGTGTTGCTGTAAGATGGCAGCTCCCAGATGTTTGCAGAGAGCTGATAAATGGTCTTGGAATGAACTTAGCAGATGATCTGTGAAAAATAAATCAGTATATAATAAAATAATTATTTTTGATTCAAGTAAAATGTTAAAAGTCAAGAACAAACACTTTAAGGTCACTTTACCAAAATGGCTGCAACCCCCATATATGGTAAAACAAAATATGTTTTATTATAAGCAGTAGTTGACCTTGGCCTATTTTAGCATTATCAAAGAGGTCAGGTGAGTGCCTCAGGACCTTCAGGTCCTCTAGTTCTAAAATAGCAGGGAGCATTAATTGCCTGGCCACTGGTACTGGTAGCCGTTGTATGATTAGATTCGTTCTACTTTACAAGTGAACAGTAGGAATCCATATGCACTTTGCTAATACTTTCAAGTTTGGGCTGGTGACATGATTGAAAAAATAATTGCTAAAAGTACATTGCATGTGATTTTTCTGTTTTGCAGTCTCACTCGCTGGAAATATTGTCTAATGAAGCCCTGGAAACAAGATCATTTCATAAGTGTGTTTTAAATTTTTCGTACAGATATGAGATTTCTTTTCGGATAACCGTGATACATTTTTTATCAGTCACCCCCAATATTAACTGAATTGTTTCAACATGACCTAATAAACGTTTTCTATCTCACGGCATGTTACCTTTATCAGGTTATGATGACGTTGCACTTTTTGAATGACGTCGCTTATGACGCTGAATCAACACAAATATCATAATGACGTCATAATCGCTAGTTTGAAGAGTGTTCAACAATGGGTAAACTGATAAATAGAATACCAGGTTTGCGTCTTTTGATATCAAGTTTACCAGGCTCAGCTTTGAGAACGCTTGTTGAATCGCTCGGCAAGCCTCGCGATGTCAAAAAGCATTCTCAAAGCCTTGCCTGGTAAACTTGATATCAAAAGACACTCACCTAGTATTCTCTATTTATGCAGTCTGTTTTTATTTTTGTTGTATGTTTCAGTTTCCAAACATACTCGGCCTTTCTGTTAATATCTGCCAATTTGGAGCAATTGTTTTCTATGGACGGCAACCTAAACCTGAAGACGTGAAGACCATGTGAGTTAGAGAAGAACTCAAGTGACGATCTGACCACTTGTATTAGTGTCCAAAATTGGGCCGCGATGCGAGAAAACCTGTTTCGGGGGTTTTCGTCATAGGGAGACTCAAACCAGTCTCCTCAGCTACAGAGACTAGATATAAAATTGAAATTTCGCTTGTATCAAACCTGGATATGATACTTTACAATAAGCCAATATCAAAGGCGCTGATTAGACTGCACGTATGAGCAAGCTGGTCTGGGCCTTTGCTGTTTGCAAACCTCCTAAGACAGGTTTTTCGCGGCAAGGACCAATTAATAGAGACTATTTACTCTTGACATAATGAATCCAGATATATTGTGTTTTGATTACACTGTAGATCCAGATCAGATGGCTTCTGAGGAAACCATATGATCGGGACCCACACTATTTCCACTCTGATTGAAAATCCAAGCTAACAACTGGAATGCCGTAGGTTAACTTGATAAAAATTGGATAGGAGTGTAGTGTATTAAAATATTCAGCATGGCCAAGGGCTTTTCTAATCAGTGCCACAGATAGTTCACTGCAGTGGGTTTTTTTTCAGAATAATTTGCTTCGTTTGTACAGGTATAAATCATTGTGTTCTTATCGAAATCATGTTATGTGTTCTAAAGAAAATTAAGTGTTCTTACAGTAATAAATCAAGACATTACAGAAATAAATTGATGTGTTATTATAGGGATATTATAGTATTCACCAGTTCCTATAGGAGTCAATCAATGTGTCCTTATTGGAGTCAATCGATGTCTTCTTATAGAATCAATCACTGTGTTGTTACTGGAATCAATTGACACGTTCTTATAGTATTCAATCAATGTGTTCTGATGGGAATCAATGGATGGGTTCTTAAAGGAATCAATCAATGTTTTTATAGGAATCAATCGATATGATCTTATAGGAATCAATTGATATGTTCTTAAAGGAATCAATCAATGTGTTTTATAGGATCTAATCGATATGTTCTTACAGGAATCAATCGCTATGTTCTTAAAGGAATCAATCAATGTTTTTAATAGGAATCAATCGATATGATCTTATAGGAATCAATTGATATGTTCTTAAAGGAATCAATCGCTATGTTCTTATAGGAATCAATCAATGTGTCCTTATAATAATCAACTGATATGTTTTAAAGGAATCAAGCAGTATGTTCTTATAGGAATCAATCGATATGATCTTATAGGAATCAATTGATATGTTCTTATAGGAATCAATAAATGTGTTCTTTTAAATTCCAATCAATGTGTTCTTATAGGAATCAATCAATGTGTACTTATATCCATCAATTGATAAGTTCTTAAAGGAATCAAACAGTATCATCTTATAGGAATCAATTGTTGGGTTCTTTTAGAAATCAATTGATATGGTCTTAAAGGAATCAATAAATGTGTTCATTTGGGAATCAATCAATGTTTTCTTCAACCAATGTGTTCTTATAGGAATCAATCAATGTGTTCTTATATGAATCAATCAGTATGTCCTTATAGGAATCAATCAGTATGTCCTTATAGGAATCAATCAGTATGTCCTTATAGGAATCAATCATTGTGTTCGTATAGGAATCAATTCAAATGTTCCTTAAGGAAGCAGTCAGTATGTCCTTATAGGAATTAATCAATGTGCTCTTCGAGGAATCATTTGAAATGCTCCTATACGAATCATTCAATGTTGTATAGGAATGCATCAAATAAATACGCATTATTACTTTAGTAACTTGATCTGAACGGTCGGATCACGTCAAGTGGCTGCGCCAGGAATGATCCGATCACACGAGGCACGTGTGATCCGGTCGTTCCTGGCGCAGCCACGAGACGTGATCCAACCCATCAGATCAAGTTACTAAAGTAATAATGTTTTTATTATATACCTTCGTAAAAACAACAACAAAAACTTCAGTTTAGCGATTAACTCAACAAAACAGTGTGACGTGACGTTGCAACGCCATAGCAAATAACGTCGCGCCAAATTTTGGATGATGTCACATTGTGTATACATGTTATGGCAGAGGAGGAAAATGCATTTATCGACTCGTGTTTAATTTATTTTCTTATAAATGAAAAAATAATAATGGCTAATCGCTGGAACGTCATATACAGCTGTGATTTTAGTGATTAATATTGTTATCGCCCATTCAAAGTTAGCCGTCAGGTGCTAGGTTTTATGCTTGTGAGGTGGGTAAAACATGGAGGATGGTGATACGGAAAAATATCACGTTAGTAGCGTGATACAAAATTTTGTATTTTCGAGTCGCAAAAGGGTTGTATCCGATGTATTTCTTGGCAGGTATATAATAAGTTTTTATAGGAACCAATCAATGAGTTCGTATGGAAATCAATGAATTTGTTCTAATAGGAATCAATCAATGTGCTGATATAAGCTTAAATTTCAAATCTAATGTCAAAAATACTTAAAAAATCTCTATATGGCTTGTAATGCTAATTAACGTTTTTACATGGGCCTCGACTTAAGAAAATCTGTTTTTGAGGCTTCTGACAAAGCGAGTTTCAAACAAGTTTCCTCAGCTACAGGAACATGATACATTCCAAAGGCACTGATCAGACTGCGCAGATGCGCAGGCTGGTCTGCACCTGTGTTGTTCACAGACCCCGGAAGACAGGTTTTCGCGTTCTGGCCCAAATATAAGTGGTTCACATTTGGAACCCTGTGTTCCATCTCCATATGACCTTAGCTGACACACACACATACCATACACACATTGTTTGTCTTTAGTGTGTAGATCACAAAATGTGTTTAGGATTCCATGTATGACTTTGGCTGCAACAAAATAACATAAATGATCCACAAAAGAAGCACCGCCTTGGAACAGTCATTAAAAGTATTTTACTGGAGGGCTTGGACCGGTTTCACGGCGTACCAACCTCATCCTTAGTTCAGATGTAGATTAAGACACATAGATATCAAGACATATCCACAATAAGCGGACAAAATTAAAATGTGCATGTACACTGTTGGAGCTGAAAAATATGACAGCGTACAAAAGGGTAAAATCTGTGACAGCTGGGCCAGTTACCAATCCTTAGTTAGAACTGAAAATGCTATGTTTATTTTATTTTGTCTAATAAAGTGAAAAACACAGGCATAATTTTCTTTCTGTTTTATTTCAATTCCTAATTTCAATTGATTCTTGGGTCAATTCATCCCACAGTTCATTAAAGTAATAGCTCACAATAACGATCTATTAATGGACGAGTTGAACGTGATTTATTTCTCCCAAAATGGTAGCCATACGTCATGATTTGGTTACCTAGAACTACTGATGACTCAACATACGAGGGTCATCCAATAAGTTCTGACAATGGTCTCGTATCTCAGAAACTGGTGTTGTAATCAGAATTATATTACCCATCGCATGTGGCCGTGGGTGTTGCCTATTCATTTTTGAAATTTGGAGTTTGTATAACGTCCTGATCTTATGCTTTACAAATTTGTAGACAACACTGTTATGTGAGAGTCCATGGCCACGAAAAACCACGTTTTTAACTAATTTTTGCTGGGGGTAGAATTAGATAAAGATACTGTATGTTTCTTTGGAAAGTTATATTAGTGGTTGGTGATGTTGTTTGAAAACACAACTGACCCATAAAAGCAAATGCCACGATGGCATTAACCTAGTTGCTTTGTACGTTCTTGGTTGCTAGGCAACAACAGAAAACTATATTTTTTGCCTCACGTTAAGCATTAATTATAAAATAGTACATTTTGAACACTTAATAAAAGCCATTACGATCATTTTGCATAATAATAGATACATGTTTCGATAAATCTGTTCTATAGTCTTCTTAACCCATAGAAAATAATAACTTTCAATAAATGCTACATACCAAATATAATACACTATAAGTACAACCCATTTCTAAGTTAAATATTTCTTGCAAAATCAGTGCTATGTCTTAATCAAAACCCTGCTAACACGACAGTCGCAAGCTAAACCATTATCTATGACGTTCAGAATCAACATACATAATGTCTTTATTTATCTTCATAAAAAGTTTTTAAGAGGAGTTTGTAATTTCTTAGAAAGTTGGGCATGTATACCATATATAGTGTCCCGTCCATGGCCCTTTACCATGTGTTCTTTAGTTGCCTAGCGTTGCCTAGCAACCGTTGCAATTGCAACATGGAAACTATTTGAACAGGTGATTCAATTCCCTATATTCTAAATAACATTTGAAGATTATTGAAACAGGCCCTAGAGAAATAGGTTTTGTTTTATGGGGTCATTGTCAGAACCTATTGGATGACCCTCGTATTGTGTCCAGTCCATTGGAATTCGAGGTATCGAGAGTAGACTGTACATGTTCCAATAGAAAAGTAATGGGCCATTTTGCAAACAACTTGTTTTTATCACAACTACTTTAAGATTTATGATGACACCCAATAAAACGTTGAATAGGGTAAGAATATTTTACCCAATAATTAAACAGTGACATTCTATATGAAAACCTGTAAACATCATATATGCGCATTCTGTTGATAAGCAAGAGTGACTCAACAGCGTTTCTGGTGTAAAGTATTATTTAGTAGCTTGTATGGCATTATGTAACGGAAATGATAGCACTCAAGTAGCAATACTTAGACGGATACATTCCCATTTCCTGTCAAATTTGTTAAACTAGTATATATTACCGTATAAAATATATCATAAGGCCATATGTTTATCCAAAATGTTGCCAAAGACGATATATGATAGCCAGAAAAGCTAATATATTATGATAAGTTTAGAGTTCTGTAATATTTATCTGAAGAATTCTAAGCTGAATTGAAATAATACTAGTCAGATATTTAAAGTGTCTGTATTCAGTTATTGTTAAAAAGGCTATCTCTAAATCAATTTGAATCCTGACTGTAAGCTGTGTATGCATATGGTGACACATTACAGAAACTTTTAAATTGATTTTAGTATCTATTCAGTAAATCTTTCGTTCTTTAATCAACAGAACTGTCCATCACATCAAGTTAGTATTTTGGATCACTTGCTCAACCAATAATACTATCTAAAGAATTGCTTTATTGATGAAAACATTTCCGTGGAAATAGGGAAAGTTGATTATAGTGGTGAAATTTACTTTATGGCTATAATCACATTAAATATGATCATATATAAGGAAATAGGTCAGTTGCTACTTCGATACTAATTTAAATAAAGACTTTTTTCAGCCAAAATTATGTCTGGCCAAATTTTAACAGGTGACAATCAAGTTATACTGTTCACAAAAAGTAGGGGATATTCAGGTGACAATCAAGTTATACTGTTCACAAAAAGTAGGGGATATTCATATTTTTCCTGGCCCCTCCGCCACCTTGTTTTATAAATGCATATATATGGTATATCAGTTAGACTGTATATCATGTGCACATTTAATTGTTGTGAACTTTAAAATTTATGCTTGGGTGGTCACGCACGTGAACAATGAAAACAGGTAGGGTTTCGCGTGAATTTTCACACCAATGGCAAACCGGTTTGTTGTGGTTGGATTTTGATAAAATTTTCTGTATCGACTGTTGGAAGGCTATTTATTGACACTCTGAGACAGTTTTCGCTATTGCCAAAGTGAGACGCCTTACAGAAGCTGAGCGTTGGAGAGCTATTGGGATGCTCCAGACTGGAAGTACACAGGCAAACATCATGAACATTTCAGTCTGTTGTTAGTCGGTTGTGGGCACGCTACCAGAGGAGCAGAGCAGTAGCGGATATGCAGAGAAGTGGGCGCCCAAGGAGTACAAGCCGTCGTGACGACGGCCTTGTTGTCAATCAAGCGTTACGTAACAGGTCGCTTACGTCGACAGATCTCCAACAATACTTACGCTATGTTCGAGGGGTTACAGTCTCTAGGCAGACCATGAGAAATCGTGTCCACATAGGTGGATTGAGGGCACGACGTGCACAAGTTTTGTTACCGTTAAAAGCCAGACATCGAAGAGCACGTTTGGCATGGTGTACACAGCGTCGACGGTGGAACATCAATCAGTGGTTGCACGTTATGTTCAGTGATGAGTCAAGATTTACCTTGGACTTTCTTGACAGGTGTCGGAGAGTCTGACGTCGAGTTGGTGAGCGTTATACTGACCCTGCTAGAGTTGCTCATGATCGGTTTGGAGGAGGGTCTGTTATGGTATGGGGTGGAATTACCATGACTGGCAAAACTGACTTACATGTGTGTCAAGGTCGAGTTACTGGTGTGTACTACCATGACAATGTGTTGGCTCCTTACGTTATTCCGTTTGCTCAACGTCACGGCCCAAGATTCATTTTCCGGAATGATAATGCTAGGGCACATCGGGCAAGAGTGGTTACAGACTACCTTCAGAGACGGAATATTCCTACTTTACCGTGGCCTGCGATGAGTCCAGACTTATCACCTATTGAGCACGTGTGGGACATTCTCGGTAAACGTGTTCGGAGACGAACTCCTCAACCAAGGACCCTGGGTGAGCTAGGTGCAGCTCTGCAAGAAGAATGGGAGAGGATTCCTCAGATCACTATTCGTCGACTTATTGGGAGCATGCGTCGTCGCTGCATTGCTTGCTATGATAATCGAGGCGGACCTACAAGTTACGAATGACGTGTGAAATTTGACGTTGACCTTGTAGAGATTACCTTTCGTGTATCTCGATATTGGGGCCATCAATGAAATGAGCTAGTGATTGATTTCATCGAAATTAAATTGTTCTTTGGATTAAATGTCTTTTTGAGAGGTAAGGTTTTCCTTATTTTCCCAAATACATCCTTAATGTCAAATATCCCCTACTTTTTGTGAACAGAATATTATAAAATAGATTTTACAATGCTTTTTAGAATGCCGGATAGAAATTTGAAATATACTTAACCTTGGAATGAGTTGTAAATTTGCAAGGGCATAGATTAAAAAGCACGCAAAGTGCTAACTGTTCAGCGTTAATGGCACTCTTCTACCTATCAACTTTGTCATCAATAATAGCGGCACATGCAAAGTTTAAAAAATGTGCATGAACCTAATGATACACTTATGCATGTGCATATCTTATTTGCCATGCATACCTTTATTCAGTTATCTTTTAAAGAAATCATTTAGGATATCATTATAACATAGCAATGCCGCTATTGTCAATTTTGTAATATTATGTGTTTATGTCATGGTATAGTTTACAAAATGTTGAATACCTTATTTCAGATTTGTTCTTAGACAGCAGCCAAGTTACCTTTAGATGAAAATAATTTTGAACTCTTTTATTGTAATTCATCAATGAATATTTGGACTAGCACGTATAATTTTCGTTCTTATGGCACAAGGGCAATGCATAGCTTAATCACTCACGATGATACAGAAGAGCTAGTTCCTAAAGTTGGTCTTTATCTACATCCATTATCAGACAGAACAGATGATAAGTGTAATATGTCCTTAAAATTCTCTTATTGTGCATTTTACCATCATAATCGGTATAAGGGATAGGGATAGGCTTGGTGGTGTCATACCATTGGGAAAAAAACGGTATGCTTCCAAATTATTTCAGTTTATTTTTTTCAAAAGACAAGGATAAAGGACTATATTAAATTTTCAATTCTTGATTTCGACCTACGCTTGAAATGACCTACAATTTCACAAAATCTGGTTAAGTGTTTGTTCCTAAATGGTATCAGCATAGTTGTTGTAGCCAATAGCTGGCTTACACAATATGTGATATATCTTACTTAGCTACTTAATGATTGATGTTATTGTGTTATCTAAAATGAGGTGTTGTCAGTGTCTTGTATATATCATTTCATTTATAAAAGGAGACAAATATATGAATGCCAGTAAGATAAAATAGATATCATTTATAAAGCATTTAAGAAAATAATACTGTCTACATTTGATAAAAAACACAAACTTAAAAAAATTACGTTGTATGTTATTTAGTTTCTAATTTCAATCTTTTAATCATCCATGCGTTTTTTTGCTATTTTACTTAAATGGCAGTTAAATGTCAATAAATAGCCAACTAGTAGTGCAGACTCATATACACCCTTTTCAGCTTTAAAATGTACTTAAAAGAAAGTAACGTATATAAAAGTAATAACAGGTACTTCTACTTTAATAACCTCATATTGCTAGTCATTTGCTTACAATTAAAGGGTTATATTAACATGTAGGAAAAAGGAGTAATTTGATAAGTTTTCCAATTATTTTACAGTAGGTCACAGACCTGTAATTGTAAAAAGGGCACTGATTGGCTCAAAAGGTGGGTAGAAGCTCAGCACAATATTTAAATTGAAAAGTGCTTCGTGGTTGGTCAATAATAAAATTACGAGAAAGAAATCATATTTATTAGACGGATATATATTTGCTGCACTTTTTGAAAAAAGAACCTTGCAGTTTGGTTTTTTTTTTCAATGAAATTTTCCAATCATATAGGGTGCCCTCCTTCAGGGGCCAAAAAGTGGTAAAGCATGGCTGTCACCAGGGTATCTCATTCTTGTTCATAGATTGAACTAGGTCCAATCTGTAATTCTAAGGCAGCTCATTGTGCTTTAAGAGTTGTGAGGACCACGACTTACTTAAAGGCTATAATGGAGGTCTAAGGAAAAACAGTTACAGGTCTTGGCCCAGTAACAGAGAAAAAGTTTGCTATTGTATGGTATCGCCCTAATCGCTAAATAGTTAATATACCTTGTTTTGAGGCTTGATTCATGTAATTTGAGAAAATTATAGTGTACAAAGTAAGTAAGAATGCAAAGATCAGGAATTGATACAATTAAGTACAACACCTGACCCAGGACACCACATTGGAAAGTGACCAAAACACAAGAAAGCTTCACATACAAGCGAGCCAAGAGGTCAGCCCTTTCCCAGCAGGTAACCACAAGGCTGCAATGAACAGACAAGAAAGCATGACAAACACGAAACATAAACAACAAAAAAGAAGCACCGCCTTGGAACGGTCAGTATTTTTACTGGACTGTTTAAACTAGTTTCACAAAACCCCCTAATAGGTATTTTGACAGCCCATTGTCTAATGACAGTACTGCATTAAATAGTAATACATTTAAAGTACCATTATAACTGTAACAATGGGTATATTGTTTACACGCATATTGCTTGTTTCCTTCTTTTAAAGTATGTTTTAAGGCAATCAGCATCTTGCTAAATAAGAGGTAGGTATAATTTGGTATTTGCAAAATAGGAGTTGAAACTATAATAGGGTAACGTAGTTAACATGGCTGTCTGTTGTAGATCAAAAGGCTAACGTGTGTCATTTTATATGTTATAGTATGTAGTTTCAAACAATTATAGTGAACAATATTTTTTCCTGTTGTGTGGGGAGGAGGGTAAAGCCTCTAATAGCGATCTAATGCCATTTGAGCTTTCACTATAGCACACTTTTCATTTTGGTACTGACGTCATGTTTTCTTGCACAAACATCATTTTGAAGTAAATGTAACCTCTTTAAAATTCTGAGTCAGAGTCTTTGCTCCAAAATCAACAAATTGTCAGTAATATAACCACAGATGATCAAACAGTACATGTTTATGCCAGCTGGAAATCATAGCACTCCACTTTCAAGCCTTAAATAAGCTGAAAATGGGTACGTCACTTTGTTACGTCCATGTGATGTTAAAATGTCAAGAAAAAGTGTAAACATGTTTTTTTTTTCTTAATTAGGATATATTTTACTACAAGAAAATGCATGTTTGTCATTTTTACCAAAAATGCACACATACTAACACGGCGGCATATACTTATATGCTTTTAAGTAATTAGAAGTTTCTATAAAATAGAATTCCTTCAAAGTAATAAGTGTTTTGTTACTCTAGTTACATTATGTGATCTATTTATTAAAGATATATTATTGGGGTGCATTGATGGCTCAGTCAATAGCCAAGCATGTTCGAATCCCGCAAGCGACGCTTGCAAAAAATATAGATCAGTGAAATATGCCCATGAATTGTTCGTTTAGTGGTATGTACAATTGAATTGACTGTCATCTTCCGGGTGTCGATGGTTTCACAGAGTATTCAATTTCCCGGCCGCACGCAGAGAACTGCCGCTGGCTTCCTCCACCGCTAGACGGCCAGGCGTCTTTGAAGCAGAATTGCTCGAAGCTAAGATAGAAAAAACGATTGTTTGCCTTTATAAGGTTTTAGCTGAATAAATAAGATGTATATGCATATTAGCTTTGTTCTGTTGTCATCTATTAGTCAATAGCGAGTACCAATTTAGTAGGTTAGCTCTTCCAAAAAATGTAGTTTTTTTTGTTCATCGGTTTGAAATATGTGATTTTTTTTTAAAATAAAGAAACTCCAAATTTTCAACTTTCGAAATCAAATCACTTTTTTTAAAAAGTTCCTTAAAGTGCCAAAATATTACTTTTAATGTACTTTTTAACTTGTAAAAAGAACGTAGCTGTTTGAACACACGGCCATCAGCGAGGGTCTGGATGGGGTTTAGTGATTAGTGAATAACGTCCTTATTTTATGATAATTAGAGAATAAAGAGCAAAAACGTTCATTATTAGGGAATAACGAGGTCCTAAAAATAAAGGTTTTTTTTTTTAAATGAATAGCTGAAAAATATGAATACTGAATGATAAAATTTAAACAAATAAACCGAATATGAGTCCAAAAACAAAATTATAAGATATATATTTTTTTACGAATATTGAAATTCTTTAAATGAATAAGAAAAAATATGGGCTAATTGTTATAATGATAAGTAAATACCTGGTCCGCATCAGTAGGACCCCACTCCCACGCACACGTGCCTTTTGAACTCTTATAAACAGCATAATTGAGCCGCGACATGCGATTTCCAACAATGTGGTATGTGCTACCAGCAAATGCTCAGACCAGCCTGCGCATATGCGCAGTCCGATCAAAGTCTTTGCTATTCGATAGAATTTTCTTTGACTGTTAAGCTTCTGACCGAAAAGTATTTGGGTTTTCTAAGCTTAAAAGGAGGCTGCCAAGGCTCGTCTGAGTCTATTCATGTCAAAATGCCACGTTGTTGGAAGCTCAATTATCTCCTAATCTGGCCTTTTGGCTACTTGTTTCTCTAATGAGCCAGGTCAAGACAAAACCAACAACGCCACTTCACCACAACGTTAAACACTGGAGTTCTGCTCAGTCTGGTTAGTCTTCGCGTGGGTCCATGAAGTTAGCATGTGTCCTTGGCTACCAATTTAGCGCAAAATAAAGACTCTGGTCAAGATGCCCTTTCTGTGAGTGTTGGTTTTGTCATGCTCCGGCTGTCTTTTTGTAGTTGCCTCTCTTCTTGGTCAATAGTTGTTTCCCTTCCGCCAGTGATGCGTGCTCATTTGATGGATAAATTTGATGCACTCATACACGAAGGTGTCAATTGAACAACAGCGCAAGCTAATTTTACAGTTTGTAACAAACCTGGGTCTTACTTTTCGCTATTTTTATGCTCCTACTCTTCCCTACTTTTTAATGCTCTAATGCTCCGCCACCCAGCCTAGAAGGTGACAAACCAATAGACGGATGGCTGAGAATGGGTTTGCTCCCCCCCCCCTAGGGAATTTTGCAGACATATCCTATCTTGTAGAGAATTGAAAGCCGAGTCTTTTAAGAGATGTTTGCACTCTGTGCTCCGGGGCGTTAGTCTGTAAGAGCCTGTAACATACGTTACTTAATCAAACTAAGAAAAAGTAAATTGAAAGTTTGGGCTACAAATTAAAGGCATTGAAATATTTATTTTTAAAAATCATTCATATAGTCTGCATACTGGATATCTTAACTATGTATGACAGCCATTTGAACAAAATTGCGGCTTCCTAAGGTGTCATATGCGTTACATAAATCAGATAACCCATTAAAATTTGCAAGTGTGGCTAACATCATTTACATTCACAATCTCTCTGTGTGTTTTGCAAAATGTTTTTAACCATGTCTGACTAGCTTATGCAATTGGCTAACAGAAAAATAAAGTTTGTTTCTCTAGCTTAAATATTTTTTCTGGAATAAGCAATTAAACAACCCTACCCCTACCCAATTTTAAGGTGAAATGTTTGGTATTAAAACTAAAGTAAAAAATGTTAAAAAATATTTGCAGTTGATGAATGCGTTTCATTGTTTGGGATTTATTTGCTTATATGAAAAGACTCATAAATCTGCAAGTTTGTTGCAAAATTTTTAATATCAGAGGCTGTAACATATGTTACCTGATGTAATAAATGGGCAAGCTCATTGTCTTTACTTAAGATATGCCTAAAAATATTTTAATCTCCTCAAGGAATTTTGCAGACATATTCCTTCTTATAGTACAACTCAAGCTGCATCGAATAAGGGATGTTTGCACTCTCTAGGTCGGGGCGTTAGTCTGAAATAGCCTGTTACATGCGTTACTATATCAAATAAAGGAAATGTAGTTTGAACGTTTGAGCTAAAATTGTGAAAAAACTCGTAGCTGTTGGATATCTTACATTGTTTAGGGATTTTAAACTGGCTCCTATGATAAAGACTTATAGATCTGCTAGTTGTCATCAAGTTTTAAAGATCAGAGAGCGTTACATATGTAAGCGTGATAAGTAAAATCATCAAACAGTATTTTGATATCAAGCTGAGTAAGGGCCTGCTCCATACTCATCCCCTTTGGAATTCTGCAGACAAATTACATCTAATGTAACCTTTCAAAGTGCATTTAATAAGAAATGTTTGCACTCTGTTAGTTAGGGCGTTGACCTGTAACAGCTTGTTACATATGTTACTTTATCAATTTGAGAATAAGAAATTTGAATGTTTGAGCTACCAAAAGAAGACATTAAAATTATCTACTAAATTGACAATCTTATAGTCTTTATACTGGATGTCTTTACTACATATGGAAGCTGTTTAGCATTAATACAGCTAACTGTGGTGTTATGTGCGTTACATGAACCTAATTATAATTTAAAAGCTATAATTGTGGCTATCGTCATTTAGTTAAACAACTACTATGACTTGGTTTCAAACTGTTTTATTAGATTTTACAAAAATATACTCAATTGATGAATAGGAAAAACCAAGTTTGCTTTTCTATCTTAAATATATTGTCTTATAGGAGCTAATACACAGCCCTACTCCCAGTTTTACAGAGAAGCGAATTTTGTTATTACCGTTTAAGTAAAACACATGAAAGCGATTACAGCGTGGGGATATTTTTCATTTTCTTAGTCTGTCTTGCTCATATATCTACAAGATGTCATTAAGTAAAAGATCAGGACACTTAATGTGTACTTATAAGTCTTTGGTGCCAAAACACTAGAAATTATATTCATTTCTGATTATCAAGCCCATGGACTGGTGTTACAGATGTTATCAATGACCTTTTGGACACATTTCTTAATACTGTGCATATAATGCTAAATATAGAGCCACAAATAGAAAAGATAGTTTTACATTTTTACAAGAAAATACAATAAATGAAATGGTCTAAACTATTTCTCATCGATTTAACACTCATGTTAAACATTTGTCGTTGTCTGCTTCTGTGGTAATCATTATTATCACACGCCTCGTTGCAACTAGTAGAATCATCGCACAATATTTCAATCATTTACTGTTATTCAATTTTACCACCAGTCCACTCAAACTTGATGAGCCATTATCAACTTTCCAATTTTGCCATTTATGGCTTCGAACATTTGGAAACTGGTATGAATTTCTAATAGTTGGCTCTTTGAGTATGCGTTTCAAGTGATACTCTGCAAGTAGGGGAAAGACTAAAGCTTCACAAAGAGGAAAACTATGCTATTAAGAGCAATGAGTACCTGGACTGATGTACCTTGATATTTCTGTGATAAAGAATCATGTCTTAGCTGGTTAACTTTTATAAATGTAGCCTTTCCATACATGCAACCCACATATTTTCATCTAATAATGTCTCTGCACTTATTATCTTTCCCCAAGCATTCAAAAACTTATTTGAAGTCTTAGTACTTCTGAAGTGCTGAAACCGAGGTAACTCTTTCCCTTCAGATAAACGAACTAGATGTATCACAGCAGGTAAAGCAATGAAATGCAGGATGGACAGAGCGCAAATTAGACCCTTTCAATTCAATGATTCACTAAGTTTCTAAGATTAGAGCGCTTATTAAAGGATGTAACATATATAACTCGTCATAATAAATGAGCAAGGGCATTGTCATGACATCCTTTTTGATTACACAGTCAGAGGCAAGTGTTTTCAATTTCAGTGTTTTCAATGGATAATGAAATGAGGCACCTTATCTACTTGTTAACTCTGTATAAATCTTCCATAGAGCATAATATAGAACTACCGGTTATCCCATTCTACCTTATAGTCCACTTTCCTTCTTTTGAATGCAACAGCTAATGATATAGCTGCAAAAACTAAGAAATCATAGGTTTTACATTATTTTAAGACATGCTTCAATGTACTGACATTAAAAACACCCAACTGCAAACATAATTGATGGCAATGTCCAACTTCATATTATTTCTCTTATACCAGATAACTTTCAAGGTGAAACAGAAATTGTTTCAGACGGTCTGCCAAAACCATCAAGAGTCAACATTGTAACTAAAGAAAACTTATAAAGTTTGTTGGGCACAGCAAAATACTATTGATCTAAGACCTGGGGACTTAAGCACCAAAAGACTGGATAGGTTCCATGGCAAATGATGCAAAAAAAAGCTGCCTATCAAATTTCTGTTTGACCAATGTCAGAAATCTTAAAGTATTCTTAGAGGTACACGGTAGAGACATAGATTTTGCAAAATCAGAGCAAAGTTATCATTTGACTAGCACGGATGCAGAGGCAGCTGCAGTTAGATTGCTCTTGCCACTTCACAGGAAGAGATATATACCAGAGTCATACTCCATTGTATGCATATATGTGAAATGGCATTAAACCCATATTTAATCAGATGTTTGATCCCATTACACTGACATGCTGTTTCTGCTTTTGAAGAATGCTAAGGATTCAAGTTTGGCTGAGTCAAGTTGTTTGACGCTGGCACTGGCCACACATACAAAGAAAATTAAGTCTTTTGATGGCTAAAGAGGAGGATCAAACGAAATGCTTATAAGTGATGTTTGTCACAATTACCAATTTTAAAAAGTAATCTTAATTAATGTAACACATATAACACCATAGGAAGCTGTATATTTGTTAAAAAATCTTTTCTTATGTATCAAAGGTATTCAGCATGCAAACTACATGAATAATTCAAATAAATAGATAGTTTTATGTCTTCTTTCTGTTTCTCAGACTTTCAATTCATTTATTCTTAAATTGATATGGTAGCATACGTATCATACCATTACAGGCTAACCCCCTAGTTAATGGAGTGCAAACATCTCTTATTCGATGCAGCTTGAATTGTTCTTTAAGGTAGGATATGTTTACACAATTCCAAAAGGGATGGAGAGGAACAGGATTGTACTCAGTTTGCAAACCTAATACGATGCCGTGATTCTACTGGTTGTGATGACATGGGTGATTATTTTGCAATAGAAGCAGACACAATGATAGACATTGTGAGGGTGACTTGAATAAAGATTGTTTTTGAATAATTTTATTTAATAGGAATGTTTATTAAATTGTGTCATTTAAATGAGAACTATTATTTTATATCTATATGTCTATATATTTTAATATTATAGGCATTAGGAAATATGTGATTAAAAAGGTTATATATAACGTAGGTAACACAATTCCATGGGCTTGTTATCAGCAATGACTGTAATTACTAAGACTAAGGCACCAGAGGCTAGAGATTAATAGGAAAACATGTGAAAAACGGTATTTTTCTGAAATATCATCTCTTACTTCCAAGAAAATTTCCTAGCTCATTCATTATGCCATGTAACATACGTTACATAATTTAATAAGTGCTCTGATCCTGATGTCAAACTTGCAAATGTATGATTCTTTATTACATTAGCAAGACAGTGCCAAAAATGTAAGATATCCACGAGCGTCAAACATTTTCATGTATTTTTCTTCAATAATAGATACCAAACTTCGATACTTAAAATTGGGGGTAGGGTTGTTTAATAGCTCATATAAAACAATGTATTTGAGATAGAAAAGCAAACTTTGTTTTTTCTATTAGTCAAATGAGTATTTTAGTAAACTAAGATTAAAAACACTTGTAAAAATGCACAAATCGTCTGTAAAATGAATGATGTTAGTCACGATTTTAACTTTCAAAGGGAAATTTAATCTTTGTAACGCATATAACACCATTGAAGGCTGTAATTTTGTTTAAAATGCTGCTTTTATGTAGCTTAGGCATCCAGCTTGCAAACTACATAAGACATTTGAATAATTAGATGGTTTAATGTCTTCTTTCTGTAGCTCAAACTTTCATTTTGATTTTTTTCTTTAGTTTGTTACAGTAACATATGTAACAGGCTGTCAGAGACTAACGCCCCGGAGCACAGAGTGCAAACATCTCTTAAAAGATGCGGCTTGAAATTTTCTTCAAGATAGGATATGTCTGCAAAATTCCCTAGGGAGGGGGGGGGAGCAGGACCTTTTTTAGCTCGAAGTCTACAAAAATTAGCGTAAATGACACTTTTTTTCTTGCGAAGCAATGGGATAAGAGCTCTCACAACACATGTGGCTACACATAAACCTTTGAAGACCAGAAACCCCAAAACGGTAACTTTGGCAAACAGTGAAATCCGAGATGAAATGCCGCATTTCATCGGCATTTAATCAGGGTCTACGCTGTATGTTAAGATAAAATCAATTTACAAAGATTTTTTTTTTAAATTATAACATGTGACCCCTCAATATATAGCCTACAACAGACTTTCCTGATTTAATTGTATCAAACTTTTGGGAAATTAAGTTGGTCCCGTTCCAAAAAGGGTTAATTTAGAATGTACGTACCAAAGTGCAATACGATGTGAAGTCAATATAAAATAATAAAGCGTCCTTTGCGTGAGGGCTGTATAAAACATATATATGATCATATAAGACTCCGAAGGCGTCCGTTTGTCAACATTTTATTTTCAAACATCTCTGAAACCACTGAGTCAATTAAACTCAAGTTTCAAATGGAGACTCCTTAGTGTGTGTATGGAGGAGGAGGGGGCCGAAATTGTTCAAACGGTCGCCTGCAATACATAGCCACCGCACCCATTTATTCTTCGTCTGATTCAGAAGGCTAATGACCTTAAGTCTTTGTATGTAGTACATGTATTAGGGGTGTAGGTCCTATCAAGTTTATACAAACGATGATTCTGGATTGACCTTGACCTAATTTATGTCAACGTCTTTGATTTCTGGTGCATGAGAAGAATCGAATCTGAAAATCTTGCTTTTTTGTTCTTTTGTTTTATAAGGCATCATTCTTACTAGACGTGTTAAACCTAATTAAGAAAACGACTATATAGATATGTATCACACTTCTATGTTGACATTTGACCTTTCAGCCGAGGCACTGATATTGGGTTGTCAGTATATTAAGCATTTTTTCTAAGAACCGGTAAAGCCTATCAAATTCATATTTGATAGAGAGGGTAGGGGAACAAAGTTTGTTCAAATGGCATTGGTCAAATGAGTAAGACGGCTGCCCCTACTAGCGAAACTGTGTTACCTGCTCACGACATTGGACGATGTCCACTTATCAAAACATGCTCTGACGTCAGGACGATGTGTCAGGGCACAAGACTGAGTGTTCTCCTTTCTAAGTTTGAAAGAGATGCCCCCACTGTCTTAGCAAACGGGTGTATATTGCGCCGCTGGCGGAGCTCTTGTTTAGTATCTGGGTGCCAGTGGTGAAGCCAAGTCTCATCTTCTGTCATTACCAGACGAGTGTGAAAGTCTTCTGGATTGGCATTGTGCACAGTTCTTGGCCTGACTCCATCTTTTGCTGACGATCTTGCATGTTCAGGTTTCTGGGTACCCATCTGGCAGATACTTTTGACATGCCTAAATGTCCATGGATTATAGTATAAACACTACAATTAGAAGTGCCACATTCTGACTTTGATTCGGCGATCGTTTAGCGCAAGTCTCTCAACATGGTCGATCATCTCCTGGCTGATGACATCAACAGGACGACCTGGCCTTGGGTCATCTTCTAAGAAGTCTCGCCCACGTTTATATTCAGCTGACCACTGTTCCAATGTTTAATACTTTGGGGTTCTATCACTATACACATTAGCTATGCACCGACGGATTTCTTTAGCATTTGCACCTTCCGTAGAGTGGAAACTTATGGCTGCTCTCAACTGAATATTCTGACTTTCCATTTTTCCCTATGGATATAGGTTTTCAAACCAAAAATAAGAGACAAAAATGTACATGTTAACTGAACGGCTGTTAGCATTCAACTGACAAAGGTTTATACTGCATCTTTTTTTGTTATTTGTGTTTCGTGTTTGTCATGTTTTCTTGTCTGTTCAATGCAGCCTTGTGGTCACCTGCTGGGAAAGGGCTAACCTCTTGGCTCTCTTATGTGTAGAGTTTTGTTGTGTTTTGTCCTGGGTCAGGTGTAGTACTTGATTGTATCGATTCCTGATCTTTGCCCCCTTACTTTAAAACAGAAGCTCATTCATATGGCTACTAATTATGCTCCTCTTGTTGCAGATTAGTTATCATTTTGTTACGAGAGATACTCCATATTGCCTTTCTCTCTGACAATAATCAAGCAGAGGCTGTTGGAGCGTTAAATTCTACTTCAGGATATCTGCATGACTAACTCAATATTGATCATCATTATTTTGGACAAATGGTCAGTCAGGTATGTACTGTATATTTTCAGTCTTTGTGACTAAAGCCCCCTTTTAAGATTTGGCATCGTTCATAACGTATGGCACAGTTTCATCTGAAATTTACGATAAACAAGATGATTTAAATTTTGAAATAGTTAATACCTCATTTCTTGGTGGAAATGTTCCTCGCTTCCTATACTACGGTGTATATTTTGCATCCTTCGGTGTATAAGCTGTGCAGCTTACCGTACACCGTTTGATCCTTTACCAAAACCAGCGTAAGGAAGATTAGCAAATTGACAAATTTTGTGTATTAACACACTGGTAAATGTATACGTCGATTTGGTGGTATTTACGCGTATTGCCGGTTTTTCATAGACCGGAAGTGTTAGATATTGGTGTTAATACTATAGAGAAAAACATGCCATATACCTAAAGGGCTATAGAATTAGATCATTTTTAAGTATTTAGTATGTGCTTGGCGATTTATGTAAGCATTTAGGAATAGATTCGAGTACCGATCATCCGGATCGGTACTTGAATCTATTCCTAAATGCTTACATAAATCGCCTTGTGCATGCCTAATACTTAAAATGGTCTTATTCTATAGTCCTTTAGGCATATGGCATGTTTTTCTATATATGATTTAACACCAATATCTACCACTTCCGGTCCATGAAGAACCCGCAATACGCGTAAATACCACCAACTCGACGTATACATTTACCAGTGTGATTAAGACTGACCATTCTTTGGCCATTCTATAGCTATCTTCTTTACATTGTATTTTGGTAAAAGATCAAACGGTGTGCGCCTGTCCACATGAGCTTGAGGTTCCGTCTTTATATCACCTCTATAGCCTCAAAAACAAAAGCTCACAATGCCATTACTACCTAATGAACATTACTACGTAATGACATTATGATATTTTCGGTTTTAAGGGTTTAAAGGTGACTTAAGGAATCGAACTCCAAGCTCTTGTGGTCCTTCTAAGCGATTCGCAAACGTTATTATGATATCAGAGGAGTATTTGGAGAATAAATTATCATTCCAAATGTGTGTGGGCATAGGGACATATGGAGTTTGTAAATCAAAGGATTCGAGAGGTGCTCATTACATATTGTGCTCATGACTTTTTGTCTCATGGGTACTTTTGCATGTCGAGAGAAAACAAAATGTTACAGTGCCTGAAAAATATGGAATTCAAACTGCTAAAAAGAGCATTTCAATCTTAGTATCCTGCAAGTTTCAAATGCTCTCATCTTTAAAATGGCTGTCGTTGTTTCTGTGTGGAGTTAGTAAAACTTCTCCCCGTGCATCGATATAGTGTTGATATTGTTTCATAGTTCGATCCTTCAGGAATATTTGGTTCTGACGGAAAGCAGAATACCACTTAAGCTGGTGCTAGGGGACGTGAGAATTGTTGCACTTTCCATTAGTTCTCATGAACAGACTCATTAAAACCGAGTATGCTGTTTTCTGGTCTTGTAGGTTCTCTCTATTTCTGAGGGATCTGTTTTTCCAGATTATTTAGGGGTAGCCACAGAGCTCTGTCGTTGTTTCTGTGTGAAGTTGGTGAAACTTCTCCCCGTGCATCGATATAGTGTTGATATGTTTTCATGTTCTGGTCCTTCAGGAGTATTGGGTTCTGACGGAAAGCAGAATACCGCTTAAGCCAATGCCAGGGGTGTGAGAATTGTTGCACTTTCCATTTGTTCTCATGAACAGACTCATTAAAACCGAGTATGCTGTTTTCTGGTTTTGTAGGTTCTCTCTATTTCTGAGGGATCTGTTTTTCCAGATTATTTAGAGGTCGCCACAGAGCTCTGTCGTTGTTTCTGTGTTGAGTTGGTGAAACTTCTCCCCGTGAATCGATATAGTGTTGATATGTTTTCATGTTCTGGTCCTTCAGGAGTATTGTGTTCTGACGGAAAGCAGAATACCGCTTAAGCTAATGCTAGGGGTGTGAGAATTGTTGCACTTTCCATTTGTTCTCATGAACAGACTCAATAAAACCGAATCTGCTGTTTTCTGGTGTCGTAGGTTCTCTCTAGTTCTAAGGTATCCGTTTATCCAGATTATTTTTTAGTTATCGAACATTGTGTTCAGTTTGCGTTTCTTTTTGTACATACTGTATGTGACCTCCAAGGGCAGTTGCTATAGGTTGGATAAAGATATGAGCGGTCCACTAGCAGATGTTACATACCAAATCCCAAGGCTCTATGTCTGGTGGTGTTAGACAAGAAGATTTTTTTTATGTTTCCCTATATTAACCATGTTTAACATGTGATCCTAAGGGCGAGGCCTTTGTTTGGCCCCATGGCCATAATTTGAACAAATCAAAAAATACAACACACATTAAATGACAATAACAATGATTTATTTGCAACGAACCACATTTACAATAAATGGCTATGGCAAACATATAAAACCGTAAATGGCATGAAAGTAAGTTGAAAAGACAATCGGGCATGCGCAGTGGTGACAAACACAGTTTTGAAACGATCAATCAAGATATACAGTACCGTGTGTTGAGAAACAGGTACTGTCGTGCCAACCAAGAGTGACAATGACGTCATATTTTGTTTACCATTGTTAGGTAAAACATTAGCTTGTACACTCCACTTGAGTTAACTCGAATCGGTAGATCACTTGTGTATTAATCCTATCCTGCGGATAGGATTAATGCACAAGTGATCTATCGATTCTAAGTTCCTGATAACTTTGTAAACAAAACATGACGTCACAGTCACTCTTGGCTGGCACTACAGTAAGGCAGGTGTACTATCAGAGTCAACATTTAACCTCAACGAGACCTATCAGTACATGCGCTGTACGCACTCATTAGGGTAGCCTCCGCAAATACTAGGAGATCATGCCCATGTGAACTGATGACATCAACCTCTGTTGCTCTACATTGCTAAAATAACAAATCACAGGAAATTTTCACGAATTTCAGAAATAGATCTAATATACTATGCACAATATATACTGAGGGAAAAAGTTTAGAAATTAGTTTTAATGGGTTTTCCCATAGGCGCTCTTTTTAGCATTAGATATTTTTATTAGCAGGTGCGCAAACATGTCATTTGTTTGCAAATGATCTAATGGCTACCCGCAAGAGATCAAAAGAAACCAACTCCGATTTCATAGCGAGGATTTGATCTGCTGAGCATTTTAATTCCAAACGCTATTCAATTGAAAGGGAGGTAATTTTGAACAAATACGATTTTCAACTAAAACTATACGTAATTGGTGAACAGAATATTCAGTTTTAATCTGGTTTTCACTTTTGGGCTTTTAGGTCTAAACATTTGATAGCAAAATAATACTTTTAGCAGGAAAATATTCGCTCTGTTGCCAGATAAGCTGTTTAAGAAAAGGGGCTTAAAATTGGACTTAACGTTATGGTTAATTTCATCGTACTCCTAAACGTTTGTGAACATATGTTTTTGATATTATGGAATTTAAAATCCTGTTTCTTCTAAACTGTGAATCCCCTAAGTATAATGCTAAACTTTTTCCCTCAGTTCTTTTGTTTTATATCTTATTTGGCTCATATTGGTGCAGTATCGAATAATTTCTATGACAATGATCAGAACAGGATTTTGGGAAAATGAAACCACGAATAAAGAGACACCATCCTTTGATTTACCATTTGGGGAGAGCAACTATTGCAAAGGGATCAGTAAGCAAAATTCTCTCCCGTTGTAAGTAATGCTAAAATGATAAGCATGTGGATTTTCGTTTGGTGGTCTTTCATCTACCCATTGCATCATACGTCTATTAAAGCTACTGTTTATGTGACAGACGTGATAGAGACTTTATGCTGAAAACATCAGCTGCCGTCAATGACGTCAAAACGTAGTCATCATTCGATTAAACTTGTAATGGTAATTGGTGTTTCAATTCAACAGAGAATCAGTTTACAGAGATACCATAGTCTTACAATGTAACTCATCTTATGGTCAATTAAAACCTTAAGTTACAATAAAAGGGTGTGAAATAACGGTGAGGTTAAGATTTTATGGTTTAAACGTATTTTATTGCCAAATTTGATACAGCAATGGGGATGGGTCACAAGTTCTCACAACCTTAGTTACGACCCTTCCCCTACAATTTAAACATACATAAAAGCTAATAGACACGGATTATGAATACTAAACAAGTTGTGAACAAGTTAATTGAAAACAATATAAACTAAACAAAAACATTGAAATAAATAAATAGCAATTAATAAATAAATAAATAGATAAGCAAATACAAATAAATAAATAATAATAATAATAATAAATAAATAAATAATAAATAAATAACTAGCAGTTCTTTGATAGTTAAGTAAGGATAGAGATGAAAAAAACGTGGATAAACGAAACAAAACAAAATATAAAACTGCTTATATGAACCCCATGAATTTGAAAATCTAAAATAGTCAGGTCATCCTGTACTGGTTTCTAAGAATTTTTGAAACGGAGTCATAGAAGGTTTTTTAAAAGCGTTTGGAAGCATGTAATACCTATACATAGCCCTGAACAAGATCATAACAGCTTCACTTCTCCGATTTCCATTGCCACAACGAATCACAGTTAGACACCACAAACGAGAGCCAAGAGGTCAGCCCTTTCCCAGCAGGTGAAATCGTTTTTTACACATCCTTGGACATTTTATGGCTTATGTCATCATCACCACTTGCTTTGTTAGAGATGAGTACTTCGATAATATTTTCAATTTCGAGTTCAGTGCAGTTTATTTGAGAAAGATACGTATCAGTGAGCTTAGTAAGGGGAGGTAACTGGGTTTCTTTTTCATCGACTGTTGAGATAGAAGCAAAATAGTCGTTCAAACAATTATCGTTGTCTTGATCGTTGAAATGCTATTGATTGTCACCGTTTGGAAGCGTTGAACCTAAAGGAGGAATACAAGATGTAGATTTGTTACTTTTGACAAAATGACGAATAACTTTCCAAAATTAACGTTTATCGTTGTTTTGAAAGTCTGAAACTTAATGTCTTAAATTATCATAAAATAATTCATTCGCATGCTTTTTTTTTATTATTTACCTTATTGCTGAAGAATTTGTATCTGTTCCAGATATTTGGATTAGCTGATTATATAGCTTTTTTTTGGTTTATCTCTTTTCCTCGAATTCCTCCTTATTTCAAAATCGTACCACGGTTTAACATCTTTTCGAACTACAATTGTTTTACTTGGTATGCATAATTTAGCAAACTCAATAAAATATTTGTGAATAATGAGCTAGCCTCATTTACACTACCCTGATGAAGGCCTGACCAGTCAAATTCGGAGATTTTTATTAAACAATTCATAATTTGCATTTTTATACATCCAGACATTTCGAGTGAAAGTTGCATGTACTGGATACTCAAATTGTAAGTTTACATAAGTAGAAGTGATCACTTATAGCAGGTGGAACTGTAATAATGGCTTGATTAAGAGGGGACATATCTTCATGAAGTATAATTTGATCTAACAAAGCAAGCTGGCGTGTTGGTTCAGATATGATATTGTGAACGGAGTTAGGAATCAAAACATCTTTCAAATGATGCATATTGGTATTAAGTAAATTTTCATTCATATTTCCAAAAATTAAAATGTTATTGGTGATGTCTAGAGCCTTTTCTATAATTTTGTTCATGGCATCAAAAAAGACAGCAACTGCAAAATAAACCCATAAGATAGTTTTCCCTATTTAGTTTAATTTCAGCCCAAAGTGACTGTAAAATAAACCAATAAGATAGCTTTCCCTATTTAGTTTAATTTCAGCCCAAAGTGACTGTAAAATAAACCAATAAGATAGCTTTCCCTATTTAGTTTAATTTCAACCCAAAGTGACTGTAAAATAAACCAATGAGATAGCTTTCCCTATTTAGTTTAATTTCAACCCAAAGTGACTGTAAAATAAACCCATAAGATAGCTTTCCCTATTTAGTTTAATTTCAACCCAAAGTGACTGTAAAATAAACCCATAAGATAGCTTTCCCTATTTAGTTTAATTTCAACCCAAAGTGACTGTAAAATAAACCAATAAGATAGCTTTCCCTATTTAGTTTAATTTCAACCCAAAGTGACTGTAAAATAAACCAATAAGATAGCTTTCCCTATTTAGTTTAATTTCAACCCAAAGTGACTGTAAAATAAACCAATAAGATAGCTTTCCCTACTTAGTTTAATTTCAACCCAAAGTGACTGTAAAATAAACCAATAAGATAGCTTTCCCTATTTAGTTTAATTTCAACCCAAAGTGACTGTAAAATAAACCAATAAGAAAGCTTTCCCTATTTAGTTTAATTTCAACCCAAAGTGACTGTAAAATAAACCAATAAGATAGCTTTCCCTATTTAGTTTAATTTCAACCCAAAGTGACTGTAAAATAAACCAATAAGATAGCTTTCCCTATTTAGTTTAATTTCAACCCAAAGTGACTGTAAAATAAACCCATAAGATAGCTTTCCCTATTTAGTTTAATTTCAACCCAAAGTGACTGTAAAATAAACCAATAGGATAGCTTTCCCTATTTAGTTTAATTTCAACCCAAAGTGACTCCAAAATAAACCCATAAGATAGCTTTCCCTATTTAGTTTAATTTCAACCCAAAGTGACTCCAAAATAAACCCATAAGATAGCTTTCCCTATTTAGTTTAATTTCAACCCAAAGTGACTGTAAAATAAACCCATAAGATAGCTTTCCCTATTTAGTTTAATTTCAACCCAAAGTGACTGTAAAATAAACCAATAAGATAGCTTTCCCTATTTAGTTTAATTTCAACCCAAAGTGACTGTAAAATAAACCAATAAGATAGCTTTCCCTATTTAGTTTAATTTCAACCCAAAGTGACTGTAAAATAAACCAATAAGATAGCTTTCCCTATTTAGTTTAATTTCAACCCAAAGTGACTGTAAAATAAACCCATAAGATAGCTTTCCCTATTTAGTTAAATTTCAACCCAAAGTGACTGTAAAATAAACCCATAAGATAGCTTTCCCTATTTAGTTTAATTTCAACCCAAAGTGACTGTAAAATAAACCCATAAGATAGCTTTCCCTATTTAGTTTAATTTCAACACAAAGTGACTGTAAAATAAACCCATACGATAGCTTTCCCTATTTAGTTTAATTTCAACCCAAAGTGACTGTAAAATAAACCCATAAGATAGCTTTCCCTATTTAGTTTAATTTCAACCCAAAGTGACTGTAAAATAAACCCATAAGATAGCTTTCCCTATTTAGTTTAATTTCAACCCAAAGTGACTGTAAAATAAACCCATAAGATAGCTTTCCCTATTTAGTTTAATTTCAACCCAAAGTGACTGTAAAATAAACCAATAAGATAGCTTTCCCTATTTAGTTTAATTTCAACCCAAAGTGACTGTAAAATAAACCAATAAGAAAGCTTTCCCTATTTAGTTTAATTTCAACCCAAAGTGACTGTAAAATAAACCAATAAGATAGCTTTCCCTATTTAGTTTAATTTCAACCCAAAGTGACTGTAAAATAAACCAATAAGATAGCTTTCCTATCCAATATGACTCATTCAAGAATGTCTCCAAGTCTATAATTCGAGTATCTGCAAGTCCGCAGGACAAATACATTAATAGCTCTCCACCCACCATGATGTGTTCTATTTTTTCGGTAAGGAATATCATATTTGCTTGATATAATCTGAGATTCTGTTGTTATGTTAGCATCTAGATGTGATTCTGTGAAATATAATATGAGCCGCGACATGAGATTTCCAACAATGTGGCATTTTGACTAGTGTAGACTCAGACGAGCCTGTGCAGCTTCCTTTTAAGCTTAGAAACTACAGATGATATTCAGCCAGTAGCGTAAAACTCGTAGAATAGTCAAGCGACTAGCAAAGGCTCTGATCAGACAGTGCGTATGCGCAGGCTGATCTGAGGCTTTGCTGGTCGTACATACCACATTGTTGGAAATCTCATATCATAGCTCATTTGTTAAAATCTAAACTACGCTAACTTATTGTGTATACTTCAAATGTTGCTGTGTAAACTAGAAAGAGAGCTGTTAATAATATCAGGTCCAGGTTTCATTTTATGTCACCAGCCTCTAAAAGTAATATGATATATGAGCACTATCTTAAGATAATTCATGTGGTAAAAGATGAAAGTCTATGAGCTGTGATATGAGATTTCCAGCGACCAACAAAGCCTCAGTTCATCAGATCTGCCTATCCTTGACTCTTTGCTTGATTACACACTTACTGTTGAACAGACCAATGCTTGCACGCCATTGCTCTAGACTATTACCTATGTTGATATAAGACTATCCAAACATGGAGCATGCGTTCACCAAACGGCAGCTATGTTCATACAGCACATATGAACCATTGAAGTAGAGGATAATGATTGTATAAAGGGGTAAATAGCAGTAAAACAGTACAAACAAGAATAAAGAAAATATAATAAAAAACGTGATAAAGAAATTCAAAGATCATATAGAAAGAAATACATAAATCAAGCATTCTCATATGTTTTGTACCCTCTAATGTAAAAAAGTACGTGTAATTGGCTTATTTACTGTACACATGATGTGCATATATCTATCGTATTATTTTCCTATAAAATGGCATTATTGCCTGCTCAAAGATAGATAAGAATAGTTGTAAACAACAACAAGATTTTACCATCTGTGGGGGTTGAACCCATGAATGCGACGTGCGCGCCTAGCACTGCAACGTCTGATGGTGTTATGGTTAAGGACGTCAGACGTTGCAGTGCTAGGCGCGCACGTCGCATTTGTGGGTTCAACCCCCACAGATGTCGAAATATTTATATGGATTATGTCTCCACTGTACAAAAAGACAAATGTCGCTGCTACAGACTGAGAGAAATATCATAATTCTACTTGAAAACTAACAAGATTTTATCTTTTGGGTTGTGCTCTGTAGCCGTGAAGGTGTTTCATTCAACATTATTTATCTGAATGTGCTGGGAGGCATCAAACAGCTATACTTGTTAAAAATGAAAATGTGGTTCAAGAAATACCGACTAGAAATACTGTTTAAAGGCGATAACATAAAAGCATTGATAAAAACGTCAAATTATGAAAACTTGGTCTTTTATTTCTCGAAGGAAGTTCCGCAAATTGCAGCATTTACTGTGCTTTTTTGGTTTTCAGTGAGCAAACGATCGCTTGAAAATGGTTTTGGCTTCTCCCAATGATCAGAAATGCCCACGTTACCCACTAGTCTTAAAGTCTAGCATGACTTTAGCACGACCGCTGCGTTTGTTAATTCTTTCTTGTCAGATGACATGCGATTGTATCTTCATGGCAAAATCTGATGTGGATGGGCTCAGCCATACGAAACAATTGCTTAATTTATTGTACAAAGATCTTTATAGCAGTTACATTCTTACTATTAAAAAGATGACATAATTGAGAAGCATTTAGTGCATTTTGGTTCAATTTATTTCGCAGTTTGGTAAGTTTCAGGAAAAAGTCCCCCCTCTCTCTACTGTATGCCAAACATTCCAGTAAAAAATTGTTTTTTTATTTTCAACTGGTGTTGTAAGACAAACAGTGCAAATTCGGTTCTGCCTTGGGATATCTACATAACTACCCTTTTTAATGTTCAGCGTATGGGCACTTCGACGAAGTTTTGTCAAATTAGATCGATATTCTTTCAGGAATACCATCTGAGTATCAAACAGTTTGGATCCAGATCAGGCCCGACGTTTCTGGTCTGGGTTCAATCCGTTTGCAAAGGTTATCAGCAGACGGCGCTAGTACGTAAAGGATTAAAGAATTATCTAAGAAATAAATTTATTTTTTTTTGGGTCAGTTCATTAAAAAACTGAATTTATACTATTTACATTTTATCAAAACTATCTTATATATAGAAATAACTTGTTATTTAGGGAACTGGTTGTAATCGTATTGAAGTGTAGTTGAAAAAACACGTAACAGGTAACGTGAACGCGGACACAAGAGGCTTGTTTTTGCACGTGCGAATCAGGTGTGGCTTACTGTCAGTCATCGTGCACAACAGTGTCAATTCTAGCGAATGAATTCTTGTTCGAAGCATATTGCACCGGATAATGAGCTTGATAGCTGTCAATCATATCTATGTATTTCATGAGGTTTTGAACGGTTGCAAAAATCTAGATTCGTGAAAGGTTTGCTTTGAAACTGTAAATATATTGCACTATGTAATGAATACCAAGACTCGGGTCAGCATGGAAGCTTGATGCAGTCAGGTTGCTAACATTATGGTGAGTGTATTGACTAAAATGCGCGAATCTATCTACTTATTTTATGACTTCTACGCAGTACACTTCCTACTATAATTTTGAACCTAGACTTCATACTTTGAGCGAATGTATGCATACTGCTCTTGTTATAGATTGCCGAATAGAAAAGATGATCAGTACCAGCCTCCATAGTCGTGCAGTCGATTACCGAATACTACCACTAAAAGGTGCTCGTTTAAGACATGTATTCCAGTCCAAAAGAGATCATCTTCAAAGGATTAACTGATAAGGGGCAGTTTCAGTATCTCACAAAATTAAAGGGGCCTCAAGAGGGGACTTACCTGTATACAACATAATTTCTTTCACTTAGATAAAGATCAATATTTTATCATAAAATTACCTAATCTTTTCATGGGACCACTTTATTGCCACTGTAAGGAAGTCATAATCACTTCATTATCATTTTGATCTGCCCAGTGTGACCCCTTGAAAGAGTCATAATGAGTGTTACCATTAGATCGATTATTGCTCAAATTTTATGTCTTTAATATAGGCTCTAAATAAAAGTATTTTATTCACACTGTGCTCAAAATACGACCTTACATGTACGCATAAACGTGTTCGTACGCACAAGCTTGTTGAAGCATGCGAAGTCGGTTGCATATTCTTTCTAAGAAAGCAGATTTTTTTTCACAACACACACTGTGACTGCACAGTCAAAATCAGTCTAGTCACAGTTGCAGTCTGGCTCAACCAAAATATTTTCGAACTTATCAGTAGGCACAGACATGGTAAAATAGTAATTAGTTTTATGTATGTTAGATCAGTATGATAATAGCTAAAGTCTTACTTTTGTATTGTGTTATGAATTTGACCTATGTACTGTGTTTAAACCTCGAATACAATAAAACAAATGTGTAAACCTTACCGCAGGGCAAAAATGTGTATGATTGATGGTGTAACCCTGCGGGAATAAACGTGTAAACACCAACTGTCTAGCTAAGTCGTAAAACCAATACTGCGAGCTTTATCCTGAGGGCAAAAGTAGTTAATGACTTTTATTATCGCGTTGCCACTAGCAACATTGGATTTATCAATTATCTGGCGCGATAGTGCTATCACACTATCCGCGTTGCTAAGCGACTATCGGGTGATTAAATACAAGCACACACTATATCATTGTAGGCTTGGCGCCAAGAAAAATCGATAAACTTTGTACGAGTGTAGTATATGTGAGCGCAGTATGATATTGCGTATATAATACTCCTCACAAGTCCGTGTTACACGCGGTATTACTATAACTGCGTTGTATATTGTACTGTTATTGATACTGGTGTATTTGAAAGCGTGTGTTGGAAGGGTTTGATCTACAGTTTCAAGACTAAATAGAAGGTAAGTATATATGTGATTTGAAATTGTCGCGTCACTAGAAAGCTTGATTCATATGTAGTCTATCTATATACATATAAAACGCATGTGTTACGTGGAGAACTAATATGGCTAATATGAATATTTGATATATCATGAAACGACTGTTTTAGAGTGAATATGGATTAATATTATATTCGACATAAACCTCCAGAAGTCAGTCGACTGTAGCTCAAGTTACATAATGTGCGCTTAAAGTGTTAACTACGTTTTTTATTGTACAGCTTAAATAATGCGACTCTGAAAGCGATATTCATCTACTCTTTGCGTATACGTAAATGATGGTACGAAAATGTGTAGATACAGGCACATTTAGTTATGTAATATCTCAGTCAACATATAGCCTACTTATCTGTGGGAACCGGAATTTTAGAGTATCTATTGAATGTAAAGTTCGGCGCCAGAGGATTGACAGGTGTTTGTGTCGTCAAAAAAAATCTTGGCACCTTGCCAAGTTAGATTGAGGCGTTTCATAATTATTTATTGAATGAGATACAGTAAATTATTTGATGAGATACAATAAATTGCAAGCTATATAAAAAGCTGGCTAGATATTTAGATGTTCAAGTAGAATGTCTAGTAAACTAATTAAACAAACGAAATTGATCTAATAAATTGATATCAAATAAATAAACAGAATTCACCTTTTTATTTACTGGAAACTGTAGGCGGAAATTTGCCAACAAGTGTAGACCCAAACGGGATGCCACATAATGCAGCATCTCACCATGGTCTGCACGGTTATTTTAGAAGGAAAAAGACACAAAACTCCAAATTGTTTTTACATTTTCAGTACGTAACCCCAGGTGTGGACAATGTGTATGTTGACCAAATCAACATTCAAGGGTGGTGAAATGTCAATTTGTTACGAGTTTTTGTTCTGTTGGCGTTGTTCCAGTGAAAACATTCTTTGTGAAAAGCAGTTACTGTAATCCGATATTTGCTGAATTGAAATACGGAAACCTGGTGGGGCAAAAATTGAAGATATACCTTATCAAAAGTGATCATTAAAACTGAACAACAACGCAAGTTAACATGGCAGTACTAAGAGGATGAGATATATTAAAGTTCAAGTAAATCTTCGATGTATATGTCGTTGCAACACAATTATATTAGGGTGATGCAGCGGTATTATGATTAAATCATGCGTATATTTGGAACAAAAGATGTCCGTAAATACCAACATTAATGGAGATAGATCTATAAACACGAATTCGCTGAATAAAGAAATGATAAAACCTTCGCTAATTTGATAACTTGATATACTGTTGTAGCTCACTGGCCATTGAATCACCTTGCAAATCCCGCGCATAAAGTAAAATAGCGCCAATACAATGAAAGCTATATATTAACCTGCTAAGTAGTAAGCACTGTTATTAGCTCAAGCAAACAACTGAGTCAAATACATGTTTACACGTTCAGTCTGGTGCCCATTCTCATTTATTATAATTACATCCAGGCGGGTATATACAATAGATATATTTCTACATGTGCTGTATACACGTATTTGTAAGACCAGCCCAGTAGATCTTTGTCTTATCGCCCTGTCACATGATGTCGATAATCGATGCATAAACGATAACCTTATTTAGCGGATATCTCAATGGTTAGACAATTTCTCCTTATTCGACACTCTCACACTTTACTTACGCAATGCCAAATATAACTCATTGTTTAAACATATTTGATTTCCAAATTTAATTCAGCAATGGGGTTGGGTAATGATTTCTCACAGCCTTAGTAATGACCCTTCCCCTACAGTTAAAGCATACGTATATATGAAAGCTAATAAACATGGCTAAACATGTACTTATACATGTGAATAATAAACCAGCTGTAAACAAACTAAGTGAAAGCAACATAAACTAGAAAAAATACATGGAAAATAAATATGTAAATAAATAATAAATTAATAAAATAGATGAATAAAAGCAAAATAAATAACAAGAATTTTGTTGATTCTAAATTACTGATGACACAAACTTTACTGTTCCTTTTGAAAGCAGTTTGTTCGTTCGTTCGCGAGTAATTATTTATCTAATATGGATGTCACAGAGGCAACCAGGTAAGATTGCATAGGACCAAGATTATTACGATTGCTTCAAACGTTTTGACACCTTCCATTACATATATAAGCAACAAAAGCATAGAGTCTGGGGTTTTTCCATGTACATGGAAAATGCAAAAGTTAACACAATCTTTCAAACTGGAGACGAGGATAATGTGAATACCTACAGGCCTATTTCAATCTTGCCAACCCTTTCTAAGATAATTGAAAAATGGATTGCGACAAAACTTATGTCTTATTTAGATAAGTACCAACTTCTTCATAAAAGCCGAAGTGGATTTCGTAAAAATCACTCGACTGAATCAGCTCTTATACTTATCACAGACACTTGGTTAAAGCTATCAATGAAGGTAAATTGGTTGGATGTGCCATGATTGATTTCAGAAAAGCTTTTGATTTGGTTTAGCATAAAATTACTCCTTAACAAATTGGGTATTTATAGGTTCAGTACTTTGAGTTTGTCATGGCTTAAGTCGTACCTTACCCTTAGCAACAAAACTCAACAAGTAGTAATATATAACTCCAAGTTCCAATATTGGTGATGTTGTTTGTGGAGTCCCACAGGGGTATATTTTAGATCCTCTTTTATTTTACTGTTTATTATTTGTCTTCCCCTTTCATTGAAGAACTCACCAATATCTAATGACTTGTATGCAGATGATACAGCTTTACATAGTACTGCTTTAGATAAGCGTTCCTTAGAAACAAATCTTCAAAAGGCATTGGATTCAGTTCACACCTTGTGCTTAGAAAACGGTATACTCATCAATACTGAAAAAAAAATGAAATTGATGTTCATTGATAGTCGACAAAAAGGAAATGCTTTAATTGATAGCGACCTAAAAATTAAATTCAATAATATAGATTCAAAAACAATTCTAAAATTTTGACTTGAATAATCATTTTGAGCACGTATCTAAAAGATATCATCACACCTTTGGTTATTATCGCAGATTCGAACATATCTTGATGTTCAACATAGACGTTTGTACTACAATGCATATATCAAATCACATTTTGATATTGTTGTGTGGTATGGTGAAATTCGTGCAATTTCAAAGCATATAAAATTGAAAAGTTGCAAGTTTAAGCCCTCCAGTAAAATATTTTACTGACCGTTCCAATGCGGTACTTCTTTTGTGGATCTTTTATGGGTTTTTTTCTGTCTTGTGTTTGCTATGCCTTTGTGCGTGTCTGTTTATATGTGCCTTGTGGTCACCTGCTGTGAAAGGGCTGACCTCTTGGCTCTCATTTGTGGTGTCTAACTGTGAGTTTGTCACTTTCCCATTGGTATCCTGGGTCAGGTGTGGTACTTGATTGTATCGATTCCTGATTTTTGCACCATTATTTACCTTGCAAGCTTATTTTAGGGAACAATTATACAACACTTGATGCTGCGTTCAAGCAATTACGTATTTTATCATTTGAAGAAACTATCTTTTTACACAAAGCAAAAGTTATGTATAAAACAGCTAATAATACCGCTCCAATTTACTTAACAGATTTATTTCAAATGAGAGTAAATATAACTTATATGAATCATTTGCATTTAAATTTACGATCAACGTCAAATTTTCTTATACCCAAGCCGAAAATAAGTTTATTTAAAAAAACAGTTTGTCTTATTCCGGTGCATTAGTGTGGAATAGCGTTCCCCTCTGGATAATTTTTTAGTACAATTGGCATGAGTCTGTCGGGTTCTGTAGCCTGAACACTGGTTCTCTCAAGCAGCGACCCGCCTCTTATATATTTAAATTTTTTGTACTGTGTTATTGTTTATTGAATTGTATATATGCATATTTTGAGGGCCTCGCTGAAGATTGGCCTAGCCAACTGAGCTGCCCTCGTTAAATAAAAAAATACTTACTTACATATATCTATTTACTATACTTAAGTAGGAAGGAACATGTGCTATGTTAAACTTTGAGATTAGGTAGGTAATATATATAACCTCACACAGGGATGGTGTCAGCTGTAGAATAGCCTTCCAACACAAATTATTAAAGCTTAGATTGAAAAGGTATCCCTATTGCATTCTATTTAATATGTAAAATAAGAAATGAAATGAAATAAAGCGTCAAAGAAGTACTTTACAACCTTTAGGCAATATTACCTAATATTTAAATTCCCATTGTAGTTACCCTAAAACATAAATTTGAGGTGTTTGCACAAAGTTTCTCGATGCAACATTTAGCAGGCATGCGATCTAGACCCTGCCTCTAGGTGGAGTAACGTCAACGTCAACCAATAGCTTGCTTTGCTTATCAACGTTTGCGTGATGTTATTCATGTATTGCCACAGCGTTATGTACATGACTTTCGTTTGCTGGCTATTCCAACTCCTCCATAACGAGTATCATTGCACTTTGTGTTATTTACTACTGTAAACAATAAATCTTGGAAATCTTAAAAAGTAAAATATTTAATTTTACAAGAATAACTTGCGGATTTGGATGGAAGATAATTTAGTGTATTTGATTGATAATATTGAATGTTAATAATATTACTTAAGGACTTTGAAAACGCATCACCCAGATTAATTCCTTTATTTCACAAACCCTGATAATGTCAGCGAGATAATTTGTATTGCATATCATAGTCTGACAACCCTCTAACTACTTGTGTCCCAGAAAATTCATGGTTGTAAACTGATTTTAAGGTATTGAAAAGTATCCGTTTTAAGTTTGAAGGACACAAATTCAGCTGCAAGTTAGCACGCGTTAGTTTTAATTCCTGACTCAACAGATTTGCTTTATTTGCTTCTTTCACGATTGCACATTCATGATTGAACGATGCGAAATGAACTGGCAGTTCGGTATACTCAAAATCACACCCCTTTAAAGAAACCGACATACCCCACCCACCCTGATTACTATAGTCTAGTAATAGAATTCAAAGTCTTGGGCCTTTCAAAGTTTCGATTTGTTTACGTCCAGTTTTGCTGGAAGAGGCTAAGGGCATATACAAATGACAGACCAGGCATAAATTACGCTGGTATCACGTGTCTTTTGTATTGTGCAAGTGACGTTAACGTAATTTTAAGACGTTCTCGATCACATGACAGCAGATCTGCTGCCATGATTTACATCATAACGTCTTCCCCACATGACTGTCAGTGTGTATAGTCAATATCAGCAATGAAAGCGTGCATAAAGGTTACTTATGGAGATGTTTTTAAAAAGGAGCTATAAATTGATGTTCGAATTTGACGTTTATTTTTGAAATAATGAGGTTATCTTTTACTTTTAATTAGAAAAAAGTAAATAAACTCTTTTGCTGATAAGGTATCAAACACGCCAGAGTTTAAAAATAAAAATAATCAAAAAGCTTCATTTAACTGTGCAGAAAGGTACTGGATGCTGTATGTGCCCTTGTGACGTCATCAGCAGCGTCGCGTGATAGTGCAGTCAAATTAACGACTGATTCATACCAATTCTGGGTTGGAAATTAAAACCTGCGAGTACCTTTTCAATCGCATTTACGGTTTGCAAGAAAAGTGCAAAAATAAGGTAATGCGTTTTCAAAGTCCTCTAGTCTAGAATTGAAATTCACAGTTTTAGCTAATAATAGTTTTTTATGTCTCTGAGAAGCTCTTCCCGCTTCACAGTCATTAAAATTCCAAATGTTAATATATCATCCAGTGTAGGCTACAGCTCTGAATTACAATCCTTAATCAAAATTAAATAGATGATGGTTCTCTAATGACATTAGTTTATCTTATTGCTTGTAACCACAATACTGTTTTATTTTTTTCAGTCCAGATGTGACGCCAAAAGACACACAGAACGACTTAGTTAAAGGTAGGTGTTTTGATGTTTTTACAGTGTGAATGTTATGAACATGCACATAAGTTAGAGGATTATCTTAGTCACAATACGCTAAACAAAGATATAACTCTCAAGAAGTGAGTATGACCAGGAAATGCCACATTCACACACTGCAGACAAACCCACAGCACTGTGAGCAAGAAATACAACACACTAAAAGCATATGACATGAATAAAGAAGACAATTAAGTAAAGCTTCTTCCTCAGCGAGGTATTTGCAAAATTAGAAATGACACTTAGTATTGCACAACAAAACAAGGACCTAACACAAAACCCCATAAGCAGTAGGCTCAATCAACAACAACAGTGTCAAAGGTGTGTTTTGGCTCCCTGTTCGTTAACTTAAGGTATCCTCTTTAATTACACGACGGGGGATCAGGCCTCAGACTCAATGACGGCTCTGGCGTAAAACTTTAATCAGTGGGTTGCTGCCAGCTGGGCCCACCGTGGCTCAACTTGAGGTTTTCTTAAGTTCTGACTATCTGTCAGTCGTGAGCCATTTTCTTAGATTCATCATAGTGTGTTAATTTGAATACCTTGTTTCTCCATGATGATATATTACAATAGTTAGGAAGCCTCCCTGCGTGTTTAATATTTTTGTGCTTCAACAACAGCAGAATCTAGGGCGAAGATTTGGTACCAGTAAAATGCATTTAAGTCCCCCCGTGGTTTAGGCTGCTTTCTGTTCTAAGGCAGTGGTTTTGTTGTTGTTGATTCGGTGTTGATTGGTACTCTGATTGTAGGATTCTGTAGTTGTTCTATGTTTTGTTGTGCGTTACTTTATGTCCATTCTAGCTTTGCAATCATCTTGATGGGGTTGCTTTGTTTAGTTTGTCTTCCTGCTGGTTATGGTTTTTGTGTGGCTCTTCTTTGCGGTGGCATGGGTTTGTCAGCAGTTTATGATTGTGATATTACTCACTTACTATTTTTTAAGAGAACAAAGGCTATACTTTTAAAAAAAATGTTATTTTTCTAACCTGGGAGATCGTTTTTGTTTAAAAAAACAAAGCTGAGATTGATGGGCTCGGTTTCCACTTTACACACAACTGAACTCTTGGAGCGCAGTGGCTCAGTGGTAGAAGACCCATCCTAACATAACTGAAAAATTGTTGACTGGGTCGTAAAGAATCAAATCAAACAAACAAAAACAACTGAAATGAAATTTATTAAATCATACGCCAAAGTGACGTTTGACTAAGTAACATGGCAAAGAGACAACAAAGAAATTGCAACAATAATGTTGAAAAAAAGTAGAAGCAAGGCGACGAACTTAGTCCTACACATTTTAATATTTTTATCAATAATGTGTGTGATTTTAGTTTGGATGGAGATTGTAAGCGAGTTGTAATCTAAGACATTATTATTAATTCTTTGTTATTTGCTGATGATTTTAGCGATTTTTTACAAGAAATAATCTGGTTATTAAATTAGTGATGTCTCGGCGGGCGGCGGGTGGGTGGTGGACAGGCGGCAGGCGGACGGCCCGTTCTTGGTTAATGTTTAGGTTAACCTTTCTCACAAAGTATTCAACATGCGTTCTTCAAATTTCACACATGGTTTCTTCAGGGTCTCTGCTTTCATGTGATGCCATGTTCGTTTCAGTTGGTTCCCAATTATTTGTGAAAATGCATTTTTTGGAGATAGGTATTTTTTTATATTTATTTTTTCACTAATTTCTCTGTATATTTCATAACTCCAAAACTATTCAAGGTATTTGGATGGACCTTTATAGGGATGTTGACCCAGATGATCAGGCACGCTGCAAATAAGTGGCATAACTCTAGGTTGCTTACTTTCCTAGTTATTTCCCTCGGCATTTCGTGTATGCTCTATAACTCCAAACTATTCAAGATATTTGGATGATACCTTAAAGGAATGTTGACCCACATGAACAGACACACTGTACACAAGATGGATAACTCTAGCTTGCTTACTTTCTTAATTATCTCCCTTTTTAGGTTTTTAACTTTAGACATTTTTTGCATCTGAACTCCAAAGCCATTTCAGGTATGTTGACAATACTAGGTAAGAATGTAGATCCAGATGAGTAGTTGAGCTGCACGCAAGTTGGACAATTCTTGGTTTCTTATTTTCTTTATTATCTCCCTTACCAGTTTTTGGCCTTATTCTATTTCTTTGCATGTAACTCCAATACCCTTAGGTATATTTTGATAATACCTTGTAGGGATGTAAACCCAGTTGAATAGGTGTACCACACAAGACGAACAACTCTTGTTCTTACTTTCTCAGTTGTCTCCCAATTGTTAGCTTTTGACATTTTTCCTTCTGTAATTTAACATCTCTTTCAGTTATATTCTTATTACTTCGTAGATATGTACTGCCAGGTGAAAAGGTGCAGTGCACACAAGATAGATAGCTGTAGCTGATTTTTCGCTTATCTCCCTTTGCAATTTTAGACTGTGCTTTTATTTTAAAATAAGCATCTGTAAATTCAAAACCCTTTGTGGTATTTTGATAATACTGAGTAGTATTTCCAGTTTCTCCCTTTGCACATTTTTATCGAACTCCACAGCCATACCCTGAGGTATGTACATTTTGGTGAGTGGGCATGTCCGGTGCGTGAAAAAGATAACTGCATAGTGCACTAAATGGGTCGAATATGGTAGCAACATTTAACATAGAAAGTTAAACTCACAAGCTGACAGCCAGGAGTATAGCACCTTCCCAGCATGTGGTCGCCAGGCTAGATTAAAAACCAATAAATTATTTGAATATACATACAATTTTTTTTGATATTACACTTAACATTCGACAAGCTATAGAATGTTGTGCACAAGTTAGAAGATTAAGAAATTTTAATCAAAACATGTTCCTTCATATTACTCGTAATTATCCTTATCAAATATGTATTGAAAAAACCCGGCCCTTTGGCATTTGTTTGTTGTTTCATTTTGTCTGAAACAAAAATATTACTAAAGCGCATTGATATTTAAAATACTTTTGTAACAGATCATGACAGATGGTAGGTGGAGGCCAATCAAAACACAACAAATGTTATGATTCCCAACAGCAGCAAGCAGGTGCTAACATGGATTAATAATATGGTTACGATTGGACAAGTTAACAAGTTTCAGAGCACCAACTGAATAAAGCCAATGCCTCTGTAACCAAACCCTCATTTTTAGACTTGCATTTGTCAATTTCTAATGATATTGTTTCTAGCAAAATTTATGATAAACGTGACGACTTTGATTTTGAAATTGTCGATTTCCCATTTTTAGATGGTGCTGTTCCTCGTTCTACACCCTATGGAGTCTATATCTCTCAACTCATTCGTTTTGCTAGAGCATCTAGCTATGTTGCTGACTTCAACACTCGCAATAAATTGTTAACTCAGAAACTTCTTAAACAAGGCTATCGGTATCATAAACTTCGCAAAACATTTTCAAAATTTATAGACGATACTATGATTTGATTTCTAAATTCCAAGTTGGACTTAAATCTCTCTTGCGCCAAGGACTTTCGGAACCTGATTTCTATGGTGACTTGGTGTATGAATTGAAGAAGATTGTTGGCTCTAATAATTTTTCAGCGCAGTTCATTAAAATAATTTCCCATTATAAAAAGATTGGCTATAACATTAATGTATTGCAACAGACTGCATGCTTGGTAGTCAACCCAATCACGGTTGGCAACTTTGCTTTCCTCTTTAATTGCACGCCGGTGGGTCGGACTTCAGACTCTATGATGGTTCCGACTTAAAGACTTATCTATTGATGAGATGGTAGGGGCCTGATGCTTTGGCTGTTTGTCGGGCCCACTGGGGTTTACCTATTGCATTTCTTTTGCTCCGGTATTCAGTTTAATTTATTGTTGAGTCCTTATCCTTGCTTTATCTCCTTGTTATATCTTGATTTATATGTTTTAGGAGATGATGCATTGATAAGTAAGGGGTCTTTCATGCAAACCAAATATCTATGTGACTTGATCCACATCTGAATTAAGGGTGAGGTTGGCGCCGTTAAACCGGTTTAAGCCCTCCAGTAAAATATTTTATTGACCGTTCCAAGGCGGTACTTCTTTTGTGGATCTTTTATGTTTTTGTTCTGTCTTGTGTTTGCTATGTCTTTGTGCGCGTCTGTTTATATGTGCTTTGTGGTCACCTGCTTGGAAAGGGCTGACCTCTTGGCTCTCATTTGTGGTGTCTTACTGTGAGTTTGTCACTTTCCCATTGGTATCCTGGGTCAGGTGTGGTACTTGATTGTATCGATTCCTGATCTTTGCACCCTTACTTACTTAGTATTATTTAGGAGTAAATGTACAGGAATTCTAAAGCAAGTTTGAATTGATTAAACGTGAAAGACAGCAAATTAAGGCTTAAATTAATTGTAAAATTTCTAGCAAAACTGTTAATATATTGATCCTGCCCATTTTTCATATGCAAGTGAAATTTTGGTTTTCTGACTAATATTATATTTGCTTTATGATAATTATCCATTTGAATGAGTTCATTTCAAATATTATAAATGTTCGCTTGGAGTTCATAGCATATCATACATGCATAACTTAACTGCATAATGTGCACTAGGGAGATATTTGATATTAATAGCAACACTCTAACTCTTGCACGGTTTCTACACCCGACTTACCAAGCTGTCAATAGATAGAGAGTAATATTAGCTGTAACAAATAGAACGCAAATGGTTTTGAATGAAAATTGGTCATTGAGTGAAAGTTTAAAAAATATGTAGAGTTCCTAAATACGCAGAAACTAAAATCTATATTACAGATTCTTTTACCAATAAAACACAAAACAAAAATAACAAAAAACAACAGGGCTATAACATGGAAACTCAAATAAAGAAGCCTTTAAAAAGTAAAATAAAACATTTAGTACTCTTTATACCAAGTTAGTTAAACAAGCATTTAAAACTAGGCTGTCTTCAATTTCCAGGCCTGCATGAAGTTGACATAATCTGAATATGGAAACATTGCGTTATTGTCGACATACAGCCCCTGGAAATAAGAGATTGTCTGTTTTAATTTTGTCCTTACATTTAAGAATCACAGTTAAGTTTTATATTGCGCTGTACAAAGTAAGATCCCCAGTGTACAAAATGTAAAATCATAACAGAAATGTGCAAGATCATGGTGAAGAAGTTATTGCATTTAGGCACATGTTCAACCCCAAACACACAAGCTAATTATTGCCAGTTAATTCTACTCCTCAATACAATTTGCAGAATGCAAATAGTTAGCATACTCACACCAACACAAGGAATCCTTTTTACCTTCAACGATACATGTTTGGATCAGTTTACAACTGGAAGCTAGACAAAAGTATACGGTACTTTAAATCCTTTCAATGTATTCCTCAAAACAGATAGCGTACCAGTTTAAAGATATTACTACCATAGAAATAGAAAAGCCCAAATTTTACATCCATGGCTATGAACAGGCTGTAGTGCTTAAAGTTTAAACTTATTTAATAAAACCATTATTGATTCACCACTTTGTAGTTATGGTAGCATTGAAGACTATCAACATTACTTCCTCGACTCATTTAAGTTAAGTACTGTACTTAATTGAGTATGATATTTCAACATCATATTTCATATGTTTAATAAGTTACCAGGCTCGGTACGGTATATACGTATGGTCAAAGATGTCATTTGCATCTACAGAATGCATGAAACAATTTTAATTTTAAGAAGTTTGGAAACGCTATTATTCATATCCCAGAAAAAGTAGTACTCAACTTTATGCAGGCATTGTAATGTTGGGCCCAGTTCTTTGCTTTCTGTAAAGGGAAGTCAGTCCGGTCCTCTGGGGTATAGTGACAAGGATCGCTCATACATTCACATATGTTTAGATTAATATGTCATATAGACGCTAAAATGTATTCGGCAATCTAAATTAAGAATTTGATTTGAATTTAAATACAACGATGGTGTTGATATAAAGTTTGCAAACTGGCTGAATATATATCGAGTTCATATAGAAATTTAATTTATCATATGACGTCACGTCTGGGAGTGAAATAACGCCATGCAATAAAATCGATAAACCACTAGTGGTTAATAGATTTACGGGAAACGTTATGACGTCCATAACAACGTTGCGTACGTAATGACAAAATTGTAACGTTTTTACCCCAGAAATCAGATTTCAAAGTATTTGTCATATGATAAATAGAATCTAACATTCGTGCTCTTGTATTATTGAATTTATTAAACTCGTTGCGAAAAAGAGATAAAATGCTCGGCAAGCCTCGCATTTTATCTCTTTTCCCCAACTCGTTTAATAAATTCAATAAAACATGAGCACTCATGTAAGATCCTCTATGTATGCTCGATGTTGCCATCAGGGAGAGAATGGTTAAGTATTATTTTCGCGAGTGAAACACTGGACTTGCGCCAAATATTTAGATTCATAGGTAAACATTTAGCTTGAAATACATTTGTTTAATATTTAATAAAGCATGTTTACCTTTGTACTGTATTACTTAAGATATGTATATACATGCACAATTACATGCGCGGATCCAGAAAGTTCTGTCAGGGGAGGGGGGGGGGGTTCCATTTTTTTTCCTTTACTTTTTTTTTACCTTTTTTTCCTTTATGAGGGGAGAGAGGATCCAAATACCTGAAAAAGCGGGCCATCATCGGCCCGCCAGCGAAACTACATGGCGTTTCGCTGGCGGGCCGATGATGGCCCAACGTTGAATGCTGGCTTGATAGCTTTGTGGTTTTTCAGGGGATCCGGACCATCCTTGCTAAGAAACCCAATATTTTTGTTATTTTTCAGGGAAGGTCCGGACCCCCTGCCCCCACCTCTGTATCCGCGCATGAATTATACGATGTTTGTGTTTAGTGGTATAGTCTTGTATCTGTCATATGAATAGAACCCATATGTAGTCGTCTATATTACAATAGTGGGAATTAACCCACTCATGTTAAGTCAGTATCTTGAAAATACTGTAGATACAGATTAGCTGGCATCTGAGAAGCCTACTGTTGTTCCCACTCTGTTAATGCATGCTGGTGTCTGGACTCGTGTGATAAAAGGGGGAGGGGATATGTCTGGCCGCACGAAAAAAAAAAACAAACACAAAACAAAACACATACACCTGTCACCTATGAATAATTTTTATAATAATTAAATGAGAAGTTTGGGCTCTATCGCATTAGCGAGCAGTGTTCAAAGGCTTACTCTTAGAAGCTAATTGCATACGCACAACATGGGTGTGAGACCTCTAGCACCGTTGTATGTGTCGACACTGACGTGTGTTAAAGTAGTATGTGCATAATGCGACATATACCGAAATACCATCAAATATTCAGTATATGTGGTCTCAGTAACTCTATAAACTTTGGCGAAATGGTTAATGGTAAACAGAGCAAACCATGACCAGAAGCAGTATCAACTTGTTTTACACTCTAGATGTACCACGACCTCTGGGTAATGACCTTTGGACCAGTTTCGGAAAAGGAGCCATACGTCGGGCTGGAACAAAATACTGTGTGTAAAAAATACTGTAGTAAATGCCTGAAACGCTTATTTCTAGAACAATTTCAATATTGTAAATACAGTAAGTCACGCCTCAGAGCGTTTTGTTTATCTATAGTTGGCCTATCTGTGCGAGTATATTAGTCCCTTTGTATCCATACAAATAAATACAATAAGGACGGGGTTGTCCATTGTGTATTTTAAGGGACCACAGGTGATAATTACAAATAATTATGCTAGCCTTCTTCAGTCCCTGAAGATTGTATTATATCGCAGGCCCCTGAAAATTTTATTTATCGCAGGTCCCAGAAGATTGATTCATCGCATGTCCCTGAAGATTGTATTATCGCAGATCCCTGAAGAGTGTATTTATCGCAGGCCCCTGAAGAACGTATTTATCACAGGTCCCTGAAGATTTTATTTATCGCAGGTCCCTGAAGATTGTATCTATCGCAGGTTCCTTAAGATTGTATTTATCGCAGACCCCTGAAGATTGTATTTATCACAGGTCCCTGAAGATTATATTTATCGCAGGTCCCTGAAGATTGTATTTATCGCAGGCCCCTGAAGATAACAGTTATCGCAGGTCCCTGAAGTATGTATTTATCGCAGATCCCTGAAGATTGTATTTATCACAGGTCCCTGAAGATTGCATTTATCGCAGGCACTTATGAAATGGGAGAGGAAATGCCGCATTTTACACATTTAGGGGTGTCTAGTGTACGATCATTTATCATATTTGGACTAACGGGTAGTTTTGTTTTTATTAACCGCTGATTTTTTTTTAAATTAACTTTTCAAAAAAAATTTTAAAAAGGAATATCTCCTAGAAGCCGACATCCTAAGCTATGTAAAACTGATTTTAGTCTCATCGAAAGTTTTAAATGCCATGTTTATTTGCAGCTTAACTCTTTGTTTGCTAGTGGCGATCTTTATTGTCTGACTGCTTAGAGGAAATACTACAAAAGAGGTCATATATGTAGTTTAATGCTGACATTGGGAAAAATAGAGGATCTTGCATGAGTGCTCTTGTTTTATTGAATTTATTAAACGAGTTGGGGAAAAGAGATAAAATGCGAGGCTTGCCATAATATAGTAATACAAAATGAACTTTTCGAAGCGTTTTTTCCAAAGTTTGAAAATGACAAAATGACTATGCAATAATAACGATCAAATGGTTTTCTGATACACTAGCATCTGCCCCTCGGGGTCGTTAAAACCCTCGTCTTTCAGGTTTCAACACCACCCTCGTGGTCCAGCAGATGTTAATGCATAGAAAAACATGTTTGATCCCTATAACTAGTGATTAATCGATTTTAATGCATGGTTATATTTCACTCTCAGACGCAACGTCACATGATGATAATGTGAGTTTAAAGGCCATTTCACATACACACCGAAACCGAACCGAAACCGAACTGAAAAATTAAAATGCCTTAAACCCTATGGGCGCTTTCACATATGCGCCGAAACCGAAACCGAACCGAAACCGAACGCCGAACCGAAAACGTGCACGATTTTGATTTTATTTTTTTCGGTTTCGGTGGCCGAATTTCAGCAAAGGGCTGTTACACATATACACTGAATCCGAACCGAAACCGAACCGAAACCGTAATGGCCACCGAAACGCATCGTTTCGTTTTCGGCAGACCGAATCCGTGGACGAAATGCAAGAAACTGCCAGTATAATTTGGACTTATTTCCCTCTCAGATAGCAGAAATACCTTTACAATACAAATTTTCCATGTCTTGCATTAAGTTCGTGGTCTTTAAAGTCGCTCTGGGTATTGTCCCACAAAATTCTGTAGTCAATAGTATTGTGCTTGTAAAATAATCGCACAATTGTCTCGCTGGACAATCCATCAATGGCTTTCATGATTACTAAGTTATATACAACGCACGTAGTTGTGTATATGCAGATTTTATCAAAATTACCTGTCGTGTTTGCTGAAATTCGGCCACCGAAACCGAAAAAAATAAAATCAAATTCGTGCACGTTTTCGGTTCGGCGTTCGGTTTCGGTTCGGTTTCGGCGCATATGTGAAAGCGCTTATAGGGTTCAAGGCATTTTAATTTTTCGGTTCAGTTTCGGTTCGGTTTCGGTGTGTATGTGAAATGGCCTAAACACGACAGGTAATTTTAATAAAATCTGCACATACACAACCACGTGCGTTGTATATGACTTAGTAATCATGAAAACCATTGATGGATTGTCCAGCGAGACAATTGTGCAATTATTTTACTAGCTCATTACCGGTTACTACAGACTTTTGTGGAACAATACCCAGAGCGACTATAAAGACCACGAACTTAATGCAGTGATATGGAGCAATTTGTATTGTAAAGGTATTTCTGCTATCTGAGAGGGAAATAAGTCCAAATTATACAGACATTTTCTTAGATTTCGTCCACGGATTCGGTCCATATGTGAAAGGTCTGCCGAAAACGAAACGATGCAATTCGGTAGCCGTTACGGTTTCGGTTCGGATTCGGTGTATATGTGAAACAGCCCTTAGAGATCTTTGGTATATAGCTATTTAAAGTCTAAGATTTTTTAAAAAAAAGGAAAAAAAGATGAGATTTCTGCTGCTGTTGAAGTAGTAGTAGTAGTAGTAGTAGTAGTAGTAGTAGTAGTAGTAGTAGTAACTCTTTGCCCAGCTGATTACTTTTGCAAACAACTTGGGCCCACTGTTTCACCCTGAAATCGTTTTTCGAAAAGGCGGATTTTGGAGAAAAAAAAACAGCAGACGACAAAAAAGCATGAAAAATTTCCCAGTAGGCAAAACTTAACAACAGCTGCCAATAATTAAGCTCTTTGAAAAATGTAGGCGTGAGAAAATAAGATTAGATAAGCAACAGAGTTCAAAATTACTATTCACACGACCAAGAATACAAATCTGAACTCTATAGATGGACTCAAAATGAGCCGCGAAATGAGATTTTCAACAATGTGGTATGTGGGACCAGCAAAGGCTCAGATCAGCCTGCGCATACGCGCAGACTGATCAGAGCCTTTGCTAGTCGATTAAATATTCTATGACTGTTAAGCTACGGACTGAACATCATTTGAGGTTTCTACACTTAAGAGGAGGCTGCACAGGCTGGTCTAAGTCTACACATGTTAAAATGCCACATTGTTGGATATCTCCTGTCGCGGCTCAGTCATACCGTATTTAACCTAATAAGTGCAACCCAATGAGCTATTTTTTTTTAATTCAAGCCAGTCCAGCGTGGAATCTGGTCAGCTCGCCTCTCGTGTATCTACACCGTTTCCTGAAAAGAGGTTATAAAATTGGCGCTTTAAAGGTCGAATACGGTATATGTGATCTCTGCCTGGACTAAGTAAGGCATAGCAATCAGTTCAGCTAATTAACTTGCCCCTTAACCATTAATGCGCTTATCGCAACAAAAGTCGTCTGCTTTCTCGTCTGCTGAAATGTTTAAGGCAAACAGTGTGGGCCCAGATCAGACTGCTCCTATAGGAGCAGTCTGTTTTGGGTGCACGCTGTTTGCTTCTATACTTAATTCGTCAGTAATGTTAGGCAATTATTTGCAGCAGACGACTTCGGCAGACGACATTTTCAATGCATTTTTTTCTTGGCGCTTTAAGGGTTAAAGTGGTATCATTCACTATTTCTAATTATGCGCTTGCTTTTGTAACGCGACGTTTTATAGGATTACGTCAAAAATTTGCGACAGTATCTGCACGTACATCGGCCATCCGTGGAATCAACCTCTGTCGTACATAGAGGGTCTACTTTTCATGGATTTCGATAACGTGACGTTGACGTCACAGAAACCATGCCAGCACAATACGAGGGACGGTTTTTTTATGTACGTAGAGTGGTGAATTTAATTAAAACAGCGAAAGTAAATGCATTCATTATGTATATATTTGGAAAGATTGAGCTTTTATCTATTCATGCAACCTAAAATAATTTCAAAATGCACACCTCTTTAATAACTTCCAAGAGGCAAAGACATACCTATATATTGGACACTGGAAATATGGTAGAAATATGACATTTATGGACTTAGTCTCTGACAGAACGTTAGTAACAATTGCATGAAAATGGCTCCATAGCCATGCACAGCAAGCTCTTCTGAAAATTTGGCTGCAGATAAAGAACACCCAGTGCTAAAATATTATATGACCATTATAGCATATACGCAGCAATTATTGGATATGGAAGATTTGTTTGGAACTTGAACAGAAATTCTGGATCCGCCCCTGGAGCTGCGTACATTAAGGGGCTATTTAGTCCCCTCTGAAGCCAAAAGCTGAACGAAACTTTTCGCCATTTTCTGCTGATTGTTGTTTTAGAAGAAAGGCCCAAGTGTAAAAGTATGGCATTTATTTAACTATCACTGTTGCCATAGTAACAGAAAATGTCGCCAAAAAGGCTAACAATAGAGAAATTGCCATATTGGACCAAATTTGAGGCCTTGAGAATGTTTTAAGAATTAGCTATCAGCAGTATGTTGGTTTGGGCATATTTTATTTGTTAAATACAGCTGTACAATGTCAATAATATGAACACAAAATAGCATACAGACGAGATTGAGAAGACTGTCTTCCGACTTATATTACTATGTGTCCCATTCTAGTTTAAGATTTACTCGTCCTTCAAAATTTGGTAATGGCTATGTGCAAATGCATGGTTTCTATGGCAACCCCTATATGATTCTCGAGAACGGGGGTAAGACTACACATTCAACCCTATCTAGGGTTCTACTTATCCTAGAGCACTAAACTTGGTGTCAACTTAAAGCTTAGACACATGCATTTCCTCCTGTGGTCAGATATGTAAATAATCTAATTTGCATATTCATGAATATTAATGAAAACCTTAAAACATTTTTAAAAACACACAAATAAAATGATTTCAGCCCCAAACCATTATTAAACCACATTGTTGCAAGTTTTTTTTTATCATCGGTGATACAATTTGAAAAGTCCTTTCATTCAGTGGTCCAATATTGAAACTTTCTCATTTGCAAAATCATGAATATTAATTAAAAAATGAGGGGAAGACCATGGGTTAACTAGTATCCCAGGGGGTAATCAGACCTGGACATTTTATCATGGACGAAAATTTGTTCAATGGGACCACTTAAATGCAAAAAAAAATTATCCTAAAAAATAAGTGCGTTTTGGATATTTGAAATTTCATGGTTACCATGGCAACCCATTATGCGATTTAAAAGAATGGGATGTACGTACAAAAATACTCATATCTCGGCAGCAACTCATCCTAGAATATTAAACTTGGTACCAAATTCCCTGGACATAGCAGGTTTATTTGGTGGTTAGATATGCAAATTATCTACTATCCATATTCATAAATTGTAATGAAAACTTTAGAATTGAGAAAAAAATCTTAGTAAAATTAAGGAACTACAGTAAAACCTGTCTAAAACGGCCACTCTCAAAAAGAGCAAAATTGGTTTTCAAGACCAAATACCGCTTAATGCAGGTCTAAAGTATTGCAGAATGCTCCAAGGGGAGCATTCTGCATTACTTTCGACCTTCATTTAGCTACCATTTGTCATTAATGTCTCAGTTTTGTCTATTTTTGAGTACTCGCTTAAGACCGGTTTAACTGTATGCTGAATCTTGGCAAACCTTACTGTCCATATTTGGACTGTTTGTGATTAGTACATAACAATGCAAGTAAAGAGACATCAGGTTTGTGACCTTAACCCTTTAATCCATAATAACGCCTTTTGGCGCCTTTGAAGTATCGTATAGTTGTAAATATTTTCAAAAGTATTCAAAACTTAACTTAAATTTTTCTTGAATTTGTTTCAATGTTGTATAAAAATAGAAAAGGATGTCATGTCTAAAATAGCCTATGCATAAGATGCTGCCGCAGATCCAATCCTCACAATGAGGATTTGTGCAAATCAAGTTTATAGGTGTGTATGGAGTAAAAGGTTAAAGCCTTTATTAGTGCAAAGGATATACTGGTCCCATTAGATGATTTTACATGCGCGTTACCAGAACGTTTTTACACATACATAAAGCGTTCCAAAAGTGCACGTACTGGCTCTACTACCAGCAAATGAATCAGCAATTATGTGGGTTATTGCGTAGGCTCTACCGAGCCTTCGTCGCTCCCAAATGCAGACAAGTAATCAAATCTCATGAACTGGCCCATTAATTGAATATTTTGTATAACAGTAATTTTATAAACGTACTTTTGATATTGGAAGTAAAATTGATTTTATGTATATTAAATGGATATTAAATGGAAAACGAATACCATTTGCCGCATACAGTTTTCCGTATTACAAACTTATGAAAATTTTGGACCAGAGAAACCTATATATTCATTTTTTTTCTGGAACATAAACGAAACTGAACTTTTGTTTTTGGCATCGATAGAGACGCCTGAGGTCGTTTTATAGCAATAGCAGTAGATTTTTATCATTGATTATTAACCCATATATGCCTACTCACTTTCCACATATAGAAATACTTTTCTGATGATTAAGAAGAAATTGTTCCTTCTTTTTCCAGTAAAAATAAAGATGAGAAATTCTCTTTTATAAAGGAATGTAAAGATTGACATTGCCTGTGTATGCATTGCAAATATCTGTATAATGTATAGAGCCAGAGGCACATAGGTTAAATACTTAAGTGCCTCTTCAGAATATATAATGATAATGCATGTTGTGATGGATATTAATGCATGTTGTGATGAATATTGACGCTTTTTATGTTGACGCCGTTCTATTTTGTGAAAGAATGGTTCAGTGGAACACTCAGGTATGCTTATTTAAAGCGCATCTGAGTACTCTACATGAATCCTGGGACAGTCTTGATGTTGAGAATTGCCAATTTTTATGCCTGTTCTATTAAATACACACACTTATTTCCTGTTTTTCATATTTCTTAGTCTCATCGATGACAAGATTTGTACTTATATCTGTGAATGTTCTGGTGTAACTGTATACATGTGACTGGTGACAGTCCTATGACTTGACTTTGCAGCTCTATTCTGGTTGGTCAAAACGCTTTGTCAGCCAAAAAGACTCTGCATTTTCCAAATCGTAGGGCTTTGTCATAATGGTAACATAATTCTTCAAAATCATAGTTCATGTCAGTCGTTTCTAGAACGTCCATAGACCGTAGACCGTAATCACGATAACGCGATAATTTCTAAAAAAAGGCAAAATCAGTCAAACCAGGGAAATACATTATCATTTATTCTAACACACCTCGCCTATAGAGCCAATGCTAAAAAAGTGTGATATATCAAACAATAATTCACAGTTTTGAAATCGCGAGGAAAGTACGTGCTAGTTGACGTCATTTGTTACTGGAAAATGACGTCATTCATGATGTTAGACGGTGTAACGTCGTTTTTACGCTTGAAAAACGCCACAAATACATGTAAACGTATGCGATGTAGTCTAAGTATTGGCGGGAGTTCTTCAGTGCAATGGCGGAAAGTTGGAAGAAGCTGAAGATTTCAAATGTGTTTTCGTCGTTTATTTTGTGTTAGAATCGAAATAGATCAGCCCCAGTGCGTGAATTGTTGAGTAATAATTCACTGTTTGTCGGTCAGTTGTATGAAGATAAATCACTCGCGCTGCGCGCTCGTGATTTGATCTTCTTTACAACTGACCTCCAAACAGTGAATTATTACTCAACAATTCACTGCTAGAGCTGATCTATTTCTTAAACAATTGTGTTGATTATTCCACGCACAATAAGATTTTTTAATCAAATGCATGGTGCACATTTTCCTCTGGTAACTTTAGAAATTGCTTAAATACTTTAAATGTAGTGAAGGCTAAGGCTAAGCAAATAATCTGGTAAATGGATCCTTCAGAAGCAGAGAGTACCTACAATATAAGAAAACAGCAGACTCGGTTTTATTGAGTCTGATCATGAGAACTAATGGAAAGTGCAACAATTCTCACGCATCCTACCACATTCCGCTTTCAGTCCGAACCGAATATTTCTGAAGGAACAGAATATGAAAATATATCAACACTATATCGATGTACGGGGAGAAGTTTTACCAGCTAAACGCGATACAACGACAGCTGTTGCGATCTCTAAATAATCTGGAAAAACTGATCCTTCAGAAATAGAGAGAACCAGCAATATAAGAAAACAGCAGAATTTACAACAATCACAGACATCTATTCATTTTTAAAACTTTGCTCGAAGCGTATGCCACATGTTAGATATAGTACCAGTATATCACAATGCATTCAGATTTTCTTAACCAGCCTACTTCAATAAAAGGGGTTAATTCCTGATCAGTAAAATTCATTGTGCTGTAATATGAAAGACTGGTTGAAATCTGTTAATGGTTTAATAATGCACTCATGAAGGACAGTTATTGTGTTTTGTCACATTAGCATATGTGTCTTGATCCACATCAAAACTAAGGGTGATGTTGGTACCGTTAAGCTGCTTAAGCATGTTTAAACTCTCTAGTATTGTTACTGACCGTTCCAAGGCGGTGCTTCTTTTGTGAATCTTTTTTTGTTATTTATTTTGTTTTGTGTTTGTCTTTGTTTCCTTGCAGCCTTGTGATCACCTACTGGGAAAGGGCTGACCTCTTGGCCCGCTTGTGTGTGATGTTTTCTTGTGTTTTGTCGCAAGTTTCCCATATGGTGTCCCGGGTCAGGTGTGATACTTGATTGTATCGATTCCTGATATTTGCCTTCTTCAATACTTTTATTATCAAAATGAAAAACTTTGGCTCAGTACTGATGCAGTTGTAAATATCTCTTACTTATTCAAGCTTATCAAAGTGTATTGGGAACAATGTGTGTATTCATGTAAATGACAAAACATATAACAATGAATTTTAAATGAGTCGAGCTTTGTATTTCAACTGACTAAGATTATAACAATCCACCATGAGTGTCCATGTAGGATAGAGATATCTCACCCGAGGGGTCGAAATTTTAACCAGGGACGAGGCTTGCCCTAGATCTGTACAAGGGACTTTCACAAGTTAATTTATCAAACCAGAACTTGAGTCGTGAAAAATGTGTAGCCAAATAAGCTATTTCTATTTAGAGAATAACAATATCAGATAACAAAAAATATCTCGTATATCCTGGAAATATGCCAGAGCATATTAATGTATTGGCTGTATATTGTTTGGATGCATTCTATTTTGTAAGTCTGTGTGCTTAACAAATTGATATACGTACCACAATTCAAAGTTTCCATACTGCTTAATGAAAACCCTTTTCAGATTTTAATTATATGCATTTGAGAGGCTTAAATAAATTTCTTTGCTAGTTGAAATATAATGTCTGTGCAAAAGTTTGCATATGCCATGATTAGTTTAATAATAAATTGAGCCAGTGCATGAGAATTCCAACAATGTGGTATGTGCGACCAGCAAAGCCTCAGATCAGCCTGCGCATACGCGCAGTCTGATCAGAGCCTTTGCTAGACGCTTGAGTATTCTATGATTGTTAAGCTACTGACTGAACACCATTTGGAGTTTCTAAGCTTAAAAGGAGGCTGCAGAGGCTCGTCCGAGTCCACACATGTCAAAATGCCACATGGTTGTAAATCTCATGCACTGGCTCTTATTACCTGTATCAGAATAGCAATTCTAATGCACTTGCAAATGCAACGCGACGTCTGATTGGATAACGTCATAAATTTGCGACAGTATATCCTGCGATATACTGTCGGAAACCCGACGTCATTACGTAACGTCGCTTTTCATTGGTTGACAAGTGAAAATATGCAGCTGGCAAGCGGGTTTATGCAGCTGACAGCCGCTGGACGTATAGGCGCAACAAAGTACATTTTCACTGTCTTTTTGAAGGGAAAATGTTAATAGTGCATTAGAATGGGGATAACAATATTCAAAATTATCATTTGGGGAGGTTCATCGTCGGATATACGTTCGGAAATCACGTTTTACGGCTCCGCTTACGCGTCGCCGTAAAACTAAATTTCCGACCGTATATCCGACGATATACCTCCCCAAATGAAATTTTTGAATGCAGTTATCCCCTAAGTGAGTAATACTAAGTATAATCAGGAAATACCACAATCACACATTGCAGACCAACCCACGGCACCGTGAAGAAGGGCCACAAAACGCAACAAAACGCAACAATAACAAGACATCAGGAAGACAATTAATCTGAGTTCTCTCTTCCCCATCAAGATGATTGCAAAACTAGAAGGACACAAAGTATTGAATAACAAAACAAACCCCCCACAAAAAGGGACAACAATTAACAATGAAACAACACCAACAGAACCACCCCCTTAGAACAGACATAAACCTAAGCCACCGGAGGGGGGGGGGGGGCTTAAATACATTTAACTGGTACCAAACATTCGCCCTAGACTCTGTTGTTAATATTTAGCTCGCATGGAGGCTTCCTCACTATTGCAATGTATCATCACACAGAAACAATCTAATCAAATCAACACACTAACCTGCTTAATGACATGCTAGTCATCTATTGCAGTATTGTAAGGTTACATATGCTGTTAAGTCCAGATATTATAAAAGTAGCTTGACTGCATTTTTTTTTACACTACACTCATTGCGAAATACATTTGTAAAGCACATTCAGACGACGTGCCATGCACAAGAACCATTACTCTTGCATGTTTATTTTTCAAATTATTCCCCTTGTAACATAACCAAATGCAATTTTGTCCGCTTAATTAGTAGATCACTGTTAAAGCTATTTGGTTGAAACGTCATACACTTCTAGAGCACACTGTGAAAATGTGTCCTGCACAAGAACCATAACTCTGCTTTGGATATTTTGGAGTCATTTCCCTTTGATCATTTGCAATGCTATTATTTCGTGTCCGCTCTATAACTTGATAACCGTTAGAGGTATTTCAACGAAACTTCAAACATTTGTAATGCACATTCGGACGACGTGTCATACACAAGAACCATAACTCTTGCATGTTTATTTTTCAAAGTATTCCCCTTGTAACATAACTAAATGCAATTTTGTGATTTTTTTATTCCTTAAAGGGGGAGACATTTGTTCTTTGTAGAAAAACAATTCTAGTTTAAACTTGCAATTATTTAGCTTTGTATGCATACTGCAAATTTGAAGATTTGAATTTCTTAAGTTCAGGATGTTAGAAATGTTGAATTTTCACCCATGTATTAACAATGGTGCCTTTATCCCCAAAGCTACATACCTCAGGATCATCCCAAGTTTATTGTATCAAACCAGAAGGTACAATCCATTAGTATATAAAGGGTTAAATTATCAGTAGGTGATGGAAGATTTTGTTGATTGCTTAATGATTTTCAATTTTGTCCTATGCCTTTGCCAAACTAAAAGATCACAGACCATCCATGAGACCAAGAGAAAGAGATGCACACATAGCGGAGAAACAATGAAATGTAATGAAACAAAGAATCTGACACTGATTTTCTTTAAATATATATACAGTTTATACATCATTTTATTGCCACAAATTACACATTTAAATAGTTCGGTATCAGGTCCCGCATGATAGAAAAAGTTCGAAATCTGTTTCCTGCATCGCTTTGCGGGCTTTGCTTGAAAACGGGTTGCAATTTTATTTCTCATCTATATAGTATGTCTAAATTTAGTATTATAGTTTAACACAGAGAAGGGTTATGAGCATTTCGCTACCATTTGCGAGTAAATGTGTCTGCTTTGTCGCCTGTTATGCTCCCAAATGCAACTGAGATCGTGCGTGGCCATAAAGACCGCCAGATTGATGATAAAAATATTAATAAAGTCGAGCACTTCGCGCGCGATGGAAAATGGTAAACTGCAAAGAAGATCAAAATCGGTTTAATGTTATCATTGCCATAGCAACTTGGCGGTATTCTCAGTGGGTGCTTAAAGCTGCGTCTGGAAGTAATTTAAGTGTTGGCACAGAACCAAAATCTTTCTTCTCCTGTTTTATATCAGTCTGTCTTATCTATATTAGAACCGCATGCTTTGGTTATTTGCCACAGCAGTTGAATTCTTTAAGTGTCCATTGGACACGGATGCCCCCGCCAATTGCATTTCATAACAATAGTTCAGATCAAGGGAGATTAATCAAATTCTGAGTCATCTAGAGTGATCTTTCTTGTTCGCGGCCGCGGCACATTTTATCTGTAATGCTGCATGGTGAATATGAAGGTTCATGATAATTCAGAATAAAAAAATGACTTTCTTTTTGTTCGCTACACAGTGTCTCGTTATGACGTATCAGTCTGTGAAGTTTCATGTCGTGGTCCTGATAAGGATTTTAGACCAACGGAGATAATTTAAACTCCGAGCTAGCGAGAGTGACCGTTCCTGTACGCGACAAATTATGTTATGATTGCGGTCATTCTGCTCTTTGTTGCTAGGTTTTGTGTTGGCCATGGTTCTTGTTGCCCTTTCTAGTTTAGCAAACATTTTGCTGAGGAAGAGAGAGCTGGTTGCTTCTTTTTAATTGTGTAATGGTTGTCAGTGTCATGTGTTTCTTCCTCGTGGTGCTGTAGCTTAGTCTGCAGTCTGTGAGTTTGAAATTTCCAGGTCATATCCTTTGAAAATAGAGACACTTCAACATGGCTCGGTTTAATATGGTCTGTTGTATAATATGAGATAATAAAAATGTACCGACAGCAATGGCGAGACGTTCACGCATGCATGCGATACATGAAACTGCATGTGCGGATCCAGATAGTTTTGTCCGAAGGGGTCCAGTTTCGACGGTGTTTAATTAGCTGATGGGACTATGAGAGGGCCATCACCGGCCCGCCAGCGAAACGTTTAGCTGGCGGGTCGATGATGGCCCAACAATGAATTGTAGCTTTGTGACTCAGGGGATCCGGTCCAGTATTGCTAAGAAACCCTATATTTTTGTGATTTTCATGCATAAAAGTAGGCATGCACATGCACACATGCATGTGAAACATGAAACTGATTTCTAAAGCCCATGAGATAGTTAATGGTACTTATCGCACTATTTATGCCTAATGGATTCCCCCACCATTATCAATTGGACGAATCTATTTTGAATTGTAGGGTTATTGGGTAGTATGTTTCAATTCCATTCAAACTTTGTGAGTACATTCTGTCAGCAAACAGTGAAGATCCTGATCAGACGCCACGTTTTGTGGTGTCTGATCTGGGTCTGCACTGTTAGCCTTTGTCCCACAAAAAGGACGCATAAAAATTTAAAGGACTCTTCGCAATTTTAATGGGCTACTGTTACTCTTTAAGTTCAAGCTCAAAATGCTCACGTTTCATGTTACTTGCTTTCAAGTTTATTTTCACTGGGTAATAAATCATTGTATTGATTATACTGCCAGTTGAAAGCTATTTCCGCTCACGTTGCCATGGAGTTAATCTATCGTTTGCGCTCTATTGAGTTTCAACAAAAACCTTAGGCATTATCGATCCTGCGAACGGGATAAATTCGGACCAGAGTAGCTTTGTTATGAACCGCAGCGGTCAACCATAAATTAAAGTTTTATTACTATAGATTTAAGGGAAAAAATCCAAAAATGACTGTATGAACTAAACCCGGAAAAATAGCATTCGTTAATAGGAATGTTCACAAAACGGAACAGATTTTTTTATCAAAGTTGGCGGTTTGTCTTTACTTGAAAAAAAAACACACCCCAAAACAGGCTAACTTCTTCACAGATAAGATAAGATAGCTATATGTATGCGCATCAAAGGGAGATCACTGAAATGAGTAGCAATTCTTACCATTTGCGTCCCCTTTCAAAATTCCATGGAGGTAGCGATTTAATTTCCTTTTATGGTACTTTTTACCATAGGTAAACAATATATCTACATAATATTGTCTCCCTTGAATGTGAACAATTTTCATTACGTAGGCTACGCGGGCTTTGTGCGTAATGGAAATTGGCAGGGATCCCTCAAAAATTCAAAAACACAATTCCATGAATGTCCCATGATTATGTAATTAATGCATGGCTTCCAACGGATTCTTCACCACGCTGAGATAAATGCAGAATGCAGCAACAGTAATGTAGTTAAATAAGCATGCTTGTAGACAATGCCTGCAGTTTGAAATAATTAAAACTTGAACACCAGTAGCCAGAAAACTAGCTGTCAGACACACAAATTTTGTGTGTCTGACAGCTAGTTTTCTGGCTACTGGTGGTTTTGTCAAATTACTTCACAAAATTCCATGATTTTTCTATGGTTATTCTTTTATTTCAAATTCAATGATTTTGCCATGCATGGAACTTTTTGGGGGTGATTTTCCAGGTTTTCCATGATTTCCAGAGCTTGTGGGAACCCTGAATTTGAAGCTACGGAGACCCTATTTGTGTCCTATTGAACGTTGACGTAGATTGAATATGAATTGATGCTTTATGTTACAGGCAACATTTTATCCGTCGAGACGTCTTCTTCCTGGGTTAAAGAGGCCCCAGGGGTTTTAAAGAGCTGGTGAGAAGGGCTGTTTATTTTCAGGGAGCTGGGGAACACTGGTTTTTTTAGGGCAGCTGGATTTTTAGAGATTTATGTAGCAATGCCAAAAAGCTGAGGAAAAAAGGCAAATTCGGGGATTTGGGGAATTCACAGCATTAGTTTAAGGATCAAAGTCCCCACCCCATGTGGGGACCTCGTTAAACCAGTACTATAAACATTGGCGTAGCTCCCATTACGCAGGTTACGTACGTGCGTAAAAAATAGTAACATTCAAGGGAGGTCATCTGAATCTAATGTGATAAAAGTGTTTTTCATAATATACGGAACTGCTCGTAAAGGAAAGAATCTGCTTCCTCTGAAAAGAGAAGTTCCGATTTCGAAAAAGGACGCAATTGAAGATAATCACTGCTAGATCCAGTAGTCTCCCCGCTGAGAGGCGTATTTTTTCCGCGTTCTGGCTAGGCCATTGATAAAGCAAAAGTGCCATGCTCGATAACACAACACAGTGCATCCGGCGAGGCTGGAACCACCAACGATGATAAATCACCACGCAAATACAATTGGGAGCGCAGTGGCTCAGTGGTAGAGTGCTTGACTCGAGACCGAAGGGCCGTGGGTTCGAGCCTCACCGGCGTCACTGCGTTGTGGTCCTTGAGCAAGACACGAGTGTATTTATCCTAGCTGAGTACTGCTTCAACCCAAGAAGACTCGTCCCTTTATAACTGAAAGTCTGTTGATGGGACGTAAAGAATCAAATCAAACAAACAAAAGCAAATGCAATTGAGTGCCTTAGATTTAATTGATCATGATCATTTTACGCCTTACCACTATTGTTTAATCCTAGTCTACAAGTAACTCATCTCGTGCCAAATAAAATTAAAATGCGCCTGGTGATGCTGTCTGCATTGTATTTGCTATGACGTGTTTCAGAACGGTTTCACGTGATCGCGTATGGTGTGACGTAAGCAGTTACGTAATGGTTCGAAGAGCAAGTGAATTTACAGAGGACGGTTAAATTTCTAGAAAAGGAAACTTGTGAAACTAGATAAAGGTGAAATTTCTTTATATTGCCAAATGATTGATTTTATAAATTTCATATAGAATCTAGAGTGACAGTAGATAGATTCGTACAGTAGACAGATTCGTACACTCGGCAGTTCTAGCCCTCTGCTGCCTTAAGTATGCAAATTAAAAGCCCATTAATTACACCAGCAATCAATTACGCATTTCTGTCAATTATTTTCAGTGCCGATTTGCGCGTGCTTGGCAGTGCAAGAGCTTTGCAGACGACTTTTTCGGGCCACCGAAACAGACATTGTGCTGAATCGTAAAACGTTTGTGTACATATTCAGAATCCGCAACCAAAACAAACCTTATCTAAGCACCAGATGGTAAGAAAATAATCCTTTTTGTATTTCAGGTGCTTACATTTCTGTCCATTTGCTTATTTGTGTACAAGTTTATCGATCTGCTGACCTCTGGTCGCAGCTGTCATTCCGGATATTCTAGAGTGATTATTTCCCTTTACAACAACAAAAACTTAGAGGGAGCCCTCATTATTCCAATTTGGTTGACTACTTGATGCGGACCTCATATATGCAATTAAATGTTGTTTTTTTTTTTGGGGGGGGGGGGGGGGGTTATGTTTCACATGCATGACAACGTCCCTAACAAGCTAAAGTGTTATTCTGTTCTATTCTATTCCACAAACAAAAGTTGCCAGCTACTTTCAAGTTTCTAGCGAATAAATAACCATACAATTCAGCAATTTAGAGTAAAATTGGTTGAATTTTATATATTGTATAATATTTCATCTCTGATTTGCGTGTAAAGTCAGATAAAAAGGTGCACGAATCTGCATACTGTCACGTTCAATTTTTTCCAATTTTCCTCCAGTCGAATAATGATAGCTCCCTAGCTAACTGGAAAAGCTGAAAACGAAACTAGGTCAGCATAATAAACGAGACATGTGTATATTTTTGGCTACGACAGATGAAATGTCTAGTTAAAAAGGTAAGAAAGTTATAATTAGATTACTTGCAAAACTGTACGAATCTACCTACTGCCACTCTACGCTGTTCAAACTCAGCGGAAAATGTGAAAGGAAAGTCAAAGCCTGGCGGTCAAAGCACTAACTTAAATGGATTTTATGCTACAGTTACATTTCAACCAATAACACGGGTGGTAATGTCGTAAGGGCAATCGAACGGTTATGCAAATGAAATCTTAACGAGATCATCCGGGCATGAGCTACGGGAGCAATAAACAATGGAATCAGCTATGTGAGTAGTCCTGTTTTAACTGTTTTTACCGTTATGGAGCTGATATAAGGAAACGGAGAATGCTATTCCCAATAATGTCCATATCTATACAAGAGGCAAAAGAATCTGACGTAAGAAAGTTTACATCTAACGAATGATATACTTTCTCCTGAGTAAGGTGTACGCATGATATCATTTTAATGGTTGCTAATGAAGGAGTTCTGTTCAATAAATGTTCGTAAATGCTCTATTTTTGTAAAAAATCATATCCTTTCCAATTATTTTTCAAGCATAAGCCGTATACACCATCTTCTTGACGTCACTTTGTGTCTGCGACGAGTTTTTGGTGCCCTTTACCCCTTACGACATTGGTTGCCCCTTACGGTACGATTGCCCCTAACAAGACGAATAAACTTGGATAGTTCAAAGAGAAAAGTAGAACAGATAAGTTTTAGAAAATATTCTCGTTGTGATGCATGACGTGTCACTGATATAAATTCAATTTATCCTCGTCATGTGAAAACCTGCTTAATGTCAATTGCGACCAACAAAGGCACTGATCAGCCTGCCTGCGCAGTCTGAACAGCATCCATTATTTCGCTTCTTTGATAGCAGGATATCTACTTATGTTAAAGGCAGCCTAATCATGCTAAAACTAGAATGCCAATGATGCAGCTTGTTTCTGTGGCTGGTTTGAATTTTACCTGGTCGACCTAGAAATCGATCCCTAAGACGCATTTTCGCATGGTATGGCTCAATTCCAAATTGATTATATTGAGGAGCGCGGTGACTTATTGACGAAATCGGGGGGTTGCGGGTTCGAGCCTCAGCAAAGGCGCTGTGTTGTGGCTTCAAACAAATACTTGATTAATTGCTTGGTACTGGTTCAACCCGATTCAGGATATCTCAAAAATTGTTATAGCTATGAGCTTTAATTTGGTCAGAGAAGATGATGAGTAGTATAACTTCAAAGTATGTCCTTATAGACAAGAAAATGGTTGGGGTATAGTGTTTCATAAACACCATTTCCAGTTGACTTTTAAACTCAACCCCAGATGTTAAAGTTTCTGTCAGGTCATTGTTTGCCCTATGCTTAATTTCCTTTAATTTGACATGCAACATGATTGACCAACTCCAGAAAAAAAGTTTTTACCTTTTGACCCATCCCAGGGGTAGAGGGCGTGTGTAAGCTAGGGCAAATATACTTAGGAATAAAGAAACGCAACAATCACTTCAATTCATTGTCAACATAAAATGTAATGCAAAGTGGTCTATTTTTGGTTGTGTAGATGATGTTGTTTCATAAAAGCAGCATGTATCTGTCACATTACAGTAGGTTAAGCCACTATGTTGATTGTACGTTTGACGGCTAGCATGTGAGTTATCATCCTGACCCCCAGTAGAAAACTGTGACACACAGTCAATAAAAGTCAATTTTCTATCAAAAATCGATTTGTTGTTTGCAAAAAAAGTAAGTGAGTATGATCAGGAAATACCACAATCACAAACTGCAGACAACCCCGTGGCACCGCGAGGAAGAGCCGCTCAACCATCACAAGACACCAGGAAGACAAATTAAGCAAAGCAATCAGCTCTCTCTTCCCCATCAAGATGATTGCAATACTAGAATGGACATAAAGTAACGTACAACAAAACATAGAACAATTACAGACTCCCACAATGGGAGTAACAATAAACAAAAAGTCAACAACAACAGAACCACCGCCTTAGAACAGACAGCAGCCTAAGCCACCGGGGGGGGGGGGGGGGGGGGCTTAAATGCATTTTACTGGTACCAAATCTTCGCCCTAGATTCTGCTGTTGTTGAAGTACAAGAAATGTTCAGCTCGCATGGAGGCCATCTAACTAATGCAATGTATCATCATGGAAAACACTCTAATCAAATTAACCTTTGGAATAAATTTGGGGATCCAGGAAATGATCAGCTTGCAACCGTACTTTATGATTTCAAACGCTTAACGTCAATATCGTCAAGACCAAATATGCGTTAAATGCGGTAAAATTTTATTCCTCTTGTGTTTTATTCAATAAAATTACAATTACTACAAAAATTACGACTTTAGAATGTAATACATCAATAAAATGTGTATTATGATGTCAAAATTCATTATTCTGCACTTTAAATGCACTATAATGTTTACGCATTTTTCTGATGAGAGAATGGCCAAGTGGCAAAGGTTCTGCTAAAGTTAGCAAGTTTAATGCTTACTTCCCGCATATAACAGCTTGTTTTCATTTGCAACTTTATCCTGTGTTCATTATGACTAATGTCAATATCATGTCCCGCTGACACAATTTAACGGGTTCTGTAAGCATGGTAAGGTAACTTTTATGGGCAAAGCATGTCCTGTTAGGTTCAATAGATCCCATATTGCACCAACGACCTCAACTGGACGGCTTTAAGTGACATTAAATGCTAATTCTTTGTCATTGTGCATCCTTGCATTCCAGGAGCTGGTTTTACTTTGAAACTATTTGAGGGTCACTGATGAAGCCTAAATGGCGGAAACTAGCTAGTCTGACCCAGGAAATATGCACACTCTAGTTTCAGTTCTTTGGTGCAGTCTTTGCTTCCAAAGGATACCCTTTAAAGAACATGTTTATAACTGACATTTCAGGATGGTGTGATGTTTTCTTTGTTTGCACATTGTGGAGTCGCTATGTAACAAATGTGTCAAGAAGATTGGGTTTCAAGCTCTTCCTTCTGACGTCCACGTCACATTTTTTACGTTATTAAATGTTTTCATCTTGTGGCGTTAATTTTATCCTTAAAGTGACGTTTTCGCATTTCATCACATGTCATTTATAGTCAGTAAGCACATTTTAAAAGAAATTTAACCTGCATGTTGTGTGCTTCATTCCCTTTAATTTGATATGCAACATGCCCACTTTCAGAAGAAGAAACAAAATATTTACCTTTTACCCCACCTCAGGGGTTGAAAGTGTGCGTAAGGGCAAAATATTTGCTTGCATGTTTTGTACAGTTCGTTCCCATTTTGCAAATTAAGCATATACTGAAAACAAAATATTTTTGGATTCAGCCTGAGCCCTAAAGTCCACTCAAGGAGAGCCAACCCAGCCCTTCAAACTAAAATCAGATTTGCTGTGATTCATATCTATAGTGTTTCTCTGCTTGCATGTTAAATTTTGTTAAAAATATTTACAGCTTACGAAATACAGCTGTTTAGTTGTTGCAAAATTTGACCTTTGATCCAGCTAGGATGTGTGTGGTGTGATTTCAGACTATGGCAGTTTCGACTTTTCTATAGCTGAGAGAGTCATGGCCTGATGTTGTGTCTGTGGTCAGGTCAACAGGGTTTAACTGTTGGATTTCTGTTGCTCTGCTATTCAGTTGTATGTACTGTTGAGTCTTTATCTTTTTATAATCTCCTATTTATATCTCTATTTGTATGTACTCGGAGATGAAAGATTTATAAGTTAGGGATCTATCATGCAAATCAAACATCTCTGTTATGTGGTAAAACAAAGATGAAGAAATCAGTTTAGATATACCAACGATCAAGTTCATTCTCAATAAGAAGGATTTCTAGTGAAAAGGAGGGCTATTTCTCTTAATTAGACGTTTGTTTAATTTTGTTGAAATTAAGACTGGAGACACTAGGCACATTCAACAAATACCTATAGACTAGCTGTCTATGCCCCCTTGCATCCTAGTTCGTATATTTAAAACAGGTTTTCCTTAGTGCATGCAATCACTCTATGTCGTTTTGAATGTGAATTTATTTTGATCATCAACTGCTTATTATATACAGTAATATGTATGGGAAACAGACTGTTAAACTTGGGTAAACAATCGTCCTATCATGATAGAGTACATTTAATACAGTTGATGTACAATAAAGCGACCAGCGACCATCTAGCAAAGTGGTCTATTTTTGGTCAGATGCATGATGGCTTCTTTGGCTTATACAACATCCCCACCCCGATCTAAGACACCCTTTACATTATGTTGTATATGTATATAGCGACATTAAATTGTCCAAGGGACATCTTGGATCGTGGAGGGGGGGGGGAGAGGAGAGGAGAGAGGAGCATCTAAAAACAAACAGATAAGACGCCAGATTCATCTTTTCAATAACAGGCATATTTCGTACGCATGCGCAGAAGGAATAACACAACGTTGTTTTGGAAATGAAAGGGCACATATATCCTTCCTATTTCAGCACTTTTACTTTTTGAAATGCTAAAATTCTGCTATAAAAGGCACCCAGTATAAAGACATAGAATGAGGGGTGGTAGGGGGGTGGGGGAGAGAGAGGAGCATCTAAAAACAAACAGATAAGACGCCAGATTCATCTTTTCAATGACAGGCATATTTCGTACGCATGCGCAGAAGGAATAACACAACGTTGTTTTGGAAATGAAGGGCACATATATCCTTCCTATTTTAGCACTTTTACTTTTTGAAATGCTAAAATTCTGCTATAAAAGGCACCCAGTATAAAGACATAGAATGAGGGGTGGTAGTAGAAAGCGCAAGTTTTCATGGATTTGTAAATGATGAATCCCTTTGAAACGTTTTTTGATGCTTACAATGCATATTTTACTACATAACCAGACCCATTTAAAAACATTAGGGCAATTTCAAAATTTTGTTTGTGTAATCATGTCAACTAGGCAAAATATATGCCTTATTGCTAGAACTCCTTTCAGAGTTGATCATTATTTGTGAGGATGCGGAGGGGGGGGGAGGAGGCAGAGGAAAGAGGAGTGGTGGCGTATTTGAGAGTGTATTTACATGTCAAAACTAAGCACTGCAGGGGGTGCCTAACATCCCACTTGGACAGAACATACAATGATCACACCCAGAAATGCCGTTGCCTTTGTAATCATTCACCCACAAGTATCAAGCGGGAGACACAAGGATAATTTTAGCAGTCACCCGCTTCGATATTTGTGGTTGAATGATTATAAAGGCAAAGTCTTTTCTGGGTGTGACCGTTATATATTCTGTTCAATTGTGATGTTAGGCACCACCCACACTGCCTAGTGTTGGGAGACAGTAATTTGTATAAATTAACGATGAAAAAACTTACCTTGTAAATCAAAGATGGCGTCATACTACGTGTTTGCAACATTCATGCTATCACGTAGGTTGTTACCCCTGGATTATTATAGCAATAATATCATCAAGAGGTTGTGGGTGTTATTCATTTCGACCACATTTGATTTGGGTGTTTCTTCTGTTTGTACATGACTATAGATCTTGCTTATTTTCTATACTTTTTGTTTGATAATGGTGCTGATATGTAATAATCGTGAGCTGTGAACAAGATGTATTAACAACTTCCTAATTTATTTACCATCATATTGGGGGTGGTGGGGTATTTGTTAACCTGACACAAAAATCTTAATTATTTAATGAATCCACATGAAAACTTAGCAACAATTATCATGTTTCATTCTTTCAAATTGAAAATACCGCAACCAGCAATACCTAACCCCTGGGACAAATTTTGCTTTATGAGGAGGTACCACAACTTACATACAAAATCATAGGATAGTTCTGCTAAAAAATTAAAGTTCTTTTCAAATGTAGCCCCAAATGGTACTTTCAACTGAAAATAATTATTACACAAATATTATATCACTGGTTATGCTGCTTGTGGCACTAAAAGCAGGGCTGACAAAGATGTGAAAATTATCAGATTTCCCTAGGATCCAACCATAGCTTATGTCCATCAACATTTATTCAAAGTAAGTAAGGGTGCAAAGATCAGGAATCAATACTTTCAAGTACCACACCTGACACAGGATACCAATGGGAAAGTGACAAAATCACAGTTAGACACCACAAACGAGAGCCAAGAGGTCAGCCCTTTCTCAGTGACCACAATGCACATATAAACAGACCCGCACAAATGCATAGCAAAGGCAAGACAGACACAAACACAAAAGATCCATAAAAGAAGTACATCCTTGGAACGGTCAGTAAAATATTTAACTGGAGGGCTTAAACCGGTTTCACGGTGCGGCAACCTCACCCGTAATTCAGATGTAGATCAAGACAATTAGATATTTAGATTGCATGAAAGACCCCTGACTTATCAATGCATCATCTCCTAGAACATATAAATCAAGATATAGCAAGGAGATAAAGCAAAGATAAGGACTCAACAGTAAATAAAACTGAATACCAGAGCAAAAGAAATCCAAAAGGTAAACCCTGGTAAAACATTTTTTTTTCAAACAGAACACTGTTATGATACCCCACAAAACATACATAGTATACCCCATATTCATGCATTTGTTTATTTAGTTTGATTTCACAGACAAAGTATACTGCAGTTGGATTATTTTCATGGCAGTACTTTCATTCCAGTTCTCTGCTCTCCATTATTTTTTCAGTGTTTATACAAATTTGAACTTTAGCAGAATGTTTTCGAGTATATTTTAAATATGCCTGCTAATTTTCAATAAAAAATATTACAATCTGACATTTTTACAGCAATTTCAAAGCAACAGATGATGGCAGCGTACAATTTGGTGATAACGTAAATATATACCCTGTATATATATCCAGGGCAATTGTCATTTTGGGAAATTGTCTTAATTGGCTAGAAAAGACCATTGTTTCAGATCATATTTTGTCAATTTCTTGAAAGCTGATTTGGGAACTCATCCATGGCCACGCCACTGAGTGTATATGACGTCATCCAAAATGTCCGCCGCGCATGCGAAGAACATGAGGCCAAACCGACCCCTGTACTACTTATGTGTCAAGATAGTGCTTCTTTTGTTGATCCTTCTGTTATTTGTGTTTTTTCTTTGTCATACTATCTTGTCTGTTCATTGCAGACTTGTTGTCACCTCTAATGTGTGGTATTTTCTCATGGGTCAGGTGTGGTACTTGATTGTATCTATTCCTTATGTTTGCCTTCTTCCTTTGGCACTTGTTCAAAAAATGTGAAATATTTTTCGCACTTAAGTTGCCGTTCGAATTATACAGTTGAACAACTTAAATTTACGTGATAAGTAGATTTTAAAGAACTTAGATAATCATCAAAACTGACCAATAGGTGCTAAATGATGACATAGGTATATCATAGGTACTTAATGTAGATAATAGGCCTTTACACGCTTTCCGCTTGAGTGCCGACTGTCAATAGTCGCACACTTCTATTTATAGAGTGTGTTGTTTACACACAATTGTACACACTCCAGGAGACCCGTTAGTTGGGATTGAGAGTATGACCATGCTTTAATAAAGTTCCATTTTATATTATTATCGGACGCCTGTAAGTTGGGCAGTAAGCTAGAAAAGGTGAGTGATTTTTTTCTCGGGTGAAATAGATTCTATGTGACTAGATCTAGATAAAATGACTTTTTGTTTTCTCTACAATTGATTGGCTAAATTGACAGAATACGCCGAATGGCGCGAATTCTACAGATAATATTAAACTTAACCTATAAAGCGCCGATCACAACAAAAGTCCCCTGCTTTTGTCGTCTGCAAAATGTTTTAGAAGTCTTTGACAAACAGGGTGGATTCGGAAAAGGAAGCTCCTTTGCTCGGACCCGAGCTTTACTGGGTCATAGGCTAGCTCGGGTCCGATCGGATCCGAATCCGAGGCCTTTGTGTTTTAATTAATAGCTATATACAGTGACATATCTTATTTGATAGGTCTCTGGAGGGTAATGTTACTGATCCGTTAGACTTTCTGACTAGAATAAACTTTGTATTGTATAGAAGCAGTCTGATCTGGGCCCATGGCGCTGTTTGCTTCTATAATAGTATGTAATGTTAGGTGATTATTTGCAGCAGACAACATTTCCAGATGCTTGTTTCGTGGGTGCTTTAAGGGTTAATCAAGTATGCACCCAACCTATCAGACATTGAAGTTGCAAGGTGCTACTGGAGCCCAGTGGCTCAGTGGTAGAGTGCTTGACTCGAGACCGAAGGGCAGCGGGTTCGAGCCTCACATGCATCACTGTATGTGTTGTCTCCTTGGGCAAGAACATTAATCCTAGCTTAGTACTGGTTCAACCCAGGAAGACCCATCCCGACGTAACTGAGAGATTGTTGACTGGGACGTAAAGAATCAAATCAAACAAACAAACAAGGTCCATGCATTTAAATATTGTTTGGAATCAAAACAGTGTGGGTTGATCAACAAGAACTGTTGATTCAAAGATAGATGAGAAATACTGTAAAAAAAACACGGGTGGTAAACCTAGGAACTACCACGAAATTGTGTTAACGTAATTTTGTTCCCAAGCCACATCCGGGACACATGGTGGTAGTGTCCAGGCCGAAAATTGGATAAAGAAAGGTTGGTGTCACTTTCATTTCTGTTTTATTTTACAACTAAGAACGAACAATGGTGAAATCCGACAATGTGGTTCCGTGTAAATATGTCTCAGCGTCCCCTCTAGCCCAAAATTTTGTTTGAAAAGTTATTTTCTTTCTTTAGATTCGTGTTTCCCCACTGAGCATTGGACCAAATTTTCCCAAAGTTCGAAGGATTTAAGCCCATATCTGTCAAATTAAATGGAATTTGATATCAACTGACGATGGAAATGATGCAAAGACCCTGAATAAACATTTCTACACAGAAAAAAAATCTGAACATTTACTCGTAACCGAATTCATGCCCCGTTCGTCCTGTGTGGTAGTTTCCAGCTCATCGTGGTAGTTAAAATGCTATCGTGGTAGTTTCCAAGACTTTGTAGGAAATAAGTAGTAGTTCACATCAGCAGATGTTCACTATTCGGGGGCTACTTCATTTTTATAAAGACAGGGTGTGTGGGCCGCACCATGAATACCCCTCTTATTCATACGAAGACCTTTTCAAACAACCTTTTTGTCAGATAACAATTGTCGACTGCATGAATTTTAATTTTAGTGGGTTATTGAAATGATGAGAAGAATGAAAAGAAGGGATATTCACATATTTTGTTTTTGAATAAACATGCTTTTTTAATTATCAAATAACATGCCCGTTCATCGTCGCACTCACATGTATATAAAAAAATGTCCCAGCCCAAGGATATTTCCCTTTTTCTGAAGCGCAAGTACTAACGATACTTTGGGCCAGTAGTCTTAACCTGCCATTTTATCTTAAAGTTGACTGAACATGGAACAACGTAGCGAGTGACACACTTTTTATATCATTTTTTTGTCTGTTGCTTGGTCCACCACTGCTCAACTGATGACCTTCTTTTGCTTAAGACTTCCAAAGGTGTTGTTTGGCAGTCCAGGGCATGATCTCCACCTGTCAAGCATCGTATTGAATCTCTTGAGTCCTCAGCTTATCTTCTTCATGGTGTTGAAATGTGATTTATTTGTTTACCATGGTAATTAATTGACGATTTCAAGGGTTGTCATGCGAAACAACAACCACTATAATGTTTTTTACAATTCAGAAACGTAACCTACAAAGTCTTGGAAACTATCACGATAGCATTTTAACTACCACGATGAGCTGGAAACTACCACACAGGACGAATGGGGCATGAATATTTCACAAGTAAATGTTAAGATTTTTTTTCTGTGTAAGAATGTTTATTCAGGGTCTTTTTATTATTTCCATCTTCAATTGATATCAAATTCCATTTAATTTGACAGATATGGGCTAAAATCCTTCGAACTTTGGGAAAATTTGGTCCGATGCTCAGTGGGGAAACACAAATCTAAAGAAAGAAAATAACTTTTCAAACAAAACTTTGGGCTAGAGGGGATGCTGAGACATATTTACACGGAACCACATTGTCGGATTTTACCATTGTTCGTTCTTAGTTGTAAAATAAAACAAAAATGAAAGTGACACCAACCTTTCTTTATCCAATTTTAGGCCTGGACACTACCACGACGTGTCACGGATGTGGCTTGGGAACAAAATTACGCTAACACAATTTCGTGGTTGTTCCTAGGTTTACCTCCCGTGAGAGGGGGTCCAACATTTTCCAGGGGGGGAGGTCCAACTTTTTCTAGTAGGGGGGTCCAATTGCTTATTCCCTATAGAAACCCATATAACTTGTGATTTTCCAGGGGGGGTCCAGACCCCCTGTCCCCCCCCTCTGGATCCGCACTTGTAATTGGTGATTTATACAGGAGTTATACAATGACTGTTGTTTCAAAAGGTGATTGTAGATTTCTTATAAACAGGTAAGAATGATGTATTCACTACCGCGTGTATATGCAGTATTATAACTGTAAACTGAGACTACCTGTACGCCCAAAACAAGGTAAACTCGCCAGTGTTTGTTTACAACGATTCTCATCTATCTTTGAAACATATGAGCTGCAACATTTGATTTCCAACAGTGTGGTATTTTGGCAAGTGTATACTCGGACGAGTCTGTGCAGCCTCCTTTTAAGCATAGAAACTCCAAATGATGTTCAGTCAGTAGTCTAAGTATCATAGAATATTCAAGCCACAAGTAAAAACTCTGATCAGACTGTGCGTATGCGCAGGCTGGTCTGAGCCTTTGCTGGTCGCACATAACATATTGTTGGAAATCTCATGTCACGCCTCAATTATTATAATTACAGTTATTTACCTGTTTCAATGAAAAATAGTAGTCCTACTATCATGCATCTTAAAAACGAAACATCAGTAGAAGTGAAGTCTATTTATGACATTTATATCATTGATATCAACTTGAAAAAGTAGACATATATTTGGCTTCGAGATATCAATAGTCTAAATATACATACATGTAGTCTAGATTTTTTAGGGTGCCAACTACCAGCATTCTAGATCACCCTTTACATTTTAATGTTCAGCATAGCTTGAATGTTTTTGCACCATTTGACGCATAAAAAATTTCAAGTGTCTTTGCCTGGTAGGATCTACGTTGCCCTAATAAATTTTGTGTCATTTTGCCATGTGCTTTTCCTTGATGTTTATTTCATTTATACCACTTAAGACTGCATGAAACATATCTGACCAATCAGGTACTGAGTATCTGGAATATGGACAGGCACAGGGACGACACCAAATTTTAAATTAAATAGGTAACAAGACAACTGTCAAATGACTTTGAACAAAAGTGTTGACTTTGTGGGCGAGTTGTCTGTTTGTCTCAGAGTCCTAGACCCGCCTGTCGTTCATCCGCATTTTACACAATTAAAGTTTGTTCCACTGAACAAAACGGCTGCCATACCTAAAAATAGAAAAAAAAGTTAAGCAGCATCATTGATTCCTGAACTACTGGGCCAAATTCAAAATAATTGCGCACTATTAGGCCCTCTACTAAAATTGCCAAACTGGTTCCCCTCAACTGAGCAAGCTAGGTTACCAGAGCTAAAAATAGAACTCTTTTACACGGGTCCAGATATAAATAATTACACTTTAATGTTTCTCATCGTTCAATTTGATGATCTATGATACTGTGTCACGGGTCCTTATATTTTCCTCCATCAAATCCATTCTACTTAAAAAAAATGCCTCCCGGCCTCTTGTTACAGTTTTTTCTAATTTGAATATTTTAAATGCAAGTTTGTGTCCACTCCATTACTTGAAAACTGTAAAAGATATTTTAATGGAGCTTCATACATTAAACAATGATTGGTAGAAAACATATCACAAGGAAGAATTATAATTCTGGCTTGTAATATTTTTCAGGGGTGTAAAATTCCATTCGCCCGCTCGCATTTGCGAGTAAAATGTTATGCGGGGCGAGTAAAAGATTTGACAATTTGTGTGGTACTTTTTCAATTTACAGCATCTAAGAGAAAAATTGGGACATTAAGGGCAAGTAACTTATTTGGAAATTTTACACCCCTGTTTTTGGAGTAATTATCAGCTCTATAATTTCAAAACTGCAGTTTACGATTTAACTCCATATATCATGGACCAGAATGTGACAAGTTTTGTCATGCACAAGATCTGGCATGTACATTTTTCGGTTGATATGTCCTTTTGATAATTATACCCCGCCACACTTTAGTGGCGAGGTATTATGTTATACCCTTCGGTGTCTGTCCGTCCGTCCATCCGTCCGTCCGTGCTCACCGTTTCCGATCGATAACTTGAGTATTTATTCACGGAATTTTTTCAAATTTTGCATACATATTGTTATCGGCGATGAGTGGTATGGGATTGTTAATGGGCAAAATCCGTCCATTTTTAACGAAGTTACTGCCCTTTTTCGTATTGGAAAAATGGTTTCTGGCCTGTTATTCCTTTACTGTTCATGATATCTGAATGAAACTTCACAGATATGTTGCACATCAAAGGTTACATATTGTGACTAAGGACTGTCACTCTGACCTTCCCAGTTTGTGAGTTATCCGCCCTTGATAGGTCTGAAAAAAGGTTTTTGACCTATTGTTCCTTTACTATATGGAACATCTGAATATAACTTCACAGATATGTTTCACATCAAAGGTAACATATTGTGACTAAGAACCGTCACTCTGACCTTTCCCATTTGTGAGTTATCCGCCCTTGATTGAATTAAAAAATGTTTTTTACCCGTAGTTCCTTTACTATGTGGAATATTTAAATGAAACTTTACAGATATGTTTCACATCAAAGGTTACATACTGTGACAAAGAACCATCACTCTTACCTTTCCAGTTCATGAGTAATCTGCCCTTGATTGATCTGAAAAATGGTTTTTGACCTGTAGTTCATTTACTATATGGAATATCTGAATGAAACTTCACAGATATGTTGATCATCAAAGGTTACATATTGTGGGTAAGGATCGTCACTCTTACCTTTCCAGATTGTGAGTTATCCACCCTTGATTGATCTGAGAATTGGTTTTTGACCTGTAGTTCATTTCATCCGTCCGTGCTCATGACCATCAAAGGTTACATATTGTGGGTAAGGATCGTCACTCTTACCTTTCCAGATTGTGAGTTATCCACCCTTGATTGATCTGAGAATTGGTTTTTGACCTGTAGTTCATTTCATCAGTCCGTGCTCACTGTTTCCGATCGATAACTTGAGTATTTATGCACAGAATTTTTTCAAATTTTGCATACATATTGTTATTGGGGATGAATGGTATGGGATTGTTAATGGGCAAAATCCGACCATTTTCAATGGAGTTACTGCCCTTTCTCCCTTTAAAAAATGGTTTCTGGCCTGTTTTTCTTTTACTGTTTATGATATCTGAATGAAACTTCACAGATATGTTGAACAGCAAAGGTTACATATTACAACGAAGGACCGTCACTCTTACCTTTCCAGTTCATGAGTTATCTGCCCTTGATTTATCTTGTCTATCTCAGTTCTGTTGCTATTTAGGGATTATATATCTCACAAAATAACTTTTGGTGCCCCCAGCAGTGGCGGGATATTATGCAGTGCTTGCGGTGCTTTTATTTTAAATGCAAATTTTCATGCCTTCTCTAAATCTTGAAACTGTTGCAGATATTTTTTTATGAAACTTCATGATCAATAATTATATAAAAGCACAATGTTATACTGTCTCATGTACACAGGGTGGCCAATCACGTGATACGCAATTGGTTATCTCACATTTTTGTGCATGTTTTCGTCTCGATTGAAGGTATGTCAAACGTTTTTTCGTGGGGTTTTCAATCGAATTCAGGAAAGACACTGGGTGCAGAGTACTCCGGCTGTACAGCGGATCATCATGTCGTTGACCGATTTTAACGTAAACGTGTAGTTTTTGTGAACATTCGCGCAAAGTTTGCCCAACTGAATTGGTAGGAATCACATTTTTTGTCAATATATGCCCGATGAAAGCTTATCTACTCATTTATTGAAGCTAAGGTTTGTTTATGCATTTCGGCCATTACCTTTAGTGAATAGAATTAAGTTTTCCATAGATTGAATGTAGGATTGCGATTCCTTGCATTGAAAAATGGCAACGAAAGACGATGGTAGGAATCACACGGTATGGTAGGAATCACACTTGAAATTTGCGATAGCAAAATAGATAGGAATCACACTCCTTTGTGTAAATGGAAACTAGAGCTGGCTGAGCAGTCTACTTATGCTGTGGTTTGTTGTCCGTTATTGATATGTTCATCTATCTGTCTCTATCATTAACTGAATATTCATGTGCGGACCCAGAATGTTTTGTAAGAGAGTATCCGCCAACTCTTGACCTTTTATTTCTAGTGAGGAGAGAGGAAAAGCGGGCCATAATCTACCCGCCAGCAAAACGCTGTTGATGATTGGCCAAACACTGAGTCATGGCTTTGAGATTTTTACATGGGATCCGAACTGGTCAGTATTGCTAAGAAATCCTACAGTTATGTTATTTTTCAGGGGGGGGGGCGGTCCTGACCCCCTGTCCCCCTATCTAGATCAACGCATGATATATTCGACATCTCCCACAGAAGAAGCATAATTATAAGATGAAACTTGATGGTTAGCAGTTAGGTAGTATGAACATTCCAAATTGATAAAATTGTTTGGCTTTGGTATTTGGTCGACCATGCAGCAATCCTTATTTTTTTCAAGCATTGCTTCCATAACATTTGTTCGACTGTGCAAAAACTTGTTTAGAAGCATCCAGGCAAAATGGATATTGAGGAGTGCTAAATCGTTTAGTTCCAATTTCCTAAACAGCTACCATTGAGCCTCTTTTAAACTTTTCAAATTATTTCTCCTTTCGAAATAAATGTCAGATTTTACTGGAACTTTTGTGGAGGCATTGATACATAAATTGAGATTCATAGTTGCTATAATCGACGATATCCAAGATGGCTGCAGTGACAGCAATCTTAAAATCTCCTCGAAAACTTAATCTTATATAGAACACAGTGGCGGATCCAGGACCACTTATGCTGGGTGTGATTGATAGATGGACACCGACAGTCAATTTTCTACTGACATTAATAGCCCAAATCAGTTTCCATATAGAACTGTGTCCCATAGAAGCAAGATACTCTATTAGCCTATATACCACTCCCCTGAGCATTTGGCTTTCTGGTTTTAGAGTTTTTTTTATTTTGTTTAAAAAAAGCAAATGTCTCCGGCGTGTGATCAATTTGAGCCCCAGGTGCGTGGTAGGGTTAACGTATAGAAAACACTAAACACTAAACTTTGCTACATATTAAAAGTATAAGCTGCATGTGGATAGAAGATTTAAAAAAAAAGTTTTTCTCCATTATGATTATGGACGCTATTAAAGCCTAATGATCGTCAGTATTTGGTAAATTTTGACCCAAGATGCATGGTTGGCATAGACAACAGGAGCATGCGGATGGCAGGATTTATGTAGGTGACCATAAGACATACATCTATAAGCTGTGGGTCTCGCCGTTTCAGAGAAAAATATTTTGAGGTTTTTCCCATTATAATTCTATACATATGCCAGTCAGCCCCAAAACCACATGGAACCTTCCCAATTTGACTAAAATTAGTCCGCTGATATACTACTTTGAAAACGTGAACGGAAGATGCCATGACGAACGTTGGACCATTGGTACGTGAGTTTTCGTGGTCATGTGAGCTAACAATATTGTTACTCAACTGGGTCCGCATTTGGATTATTTCCCAGTTGATTGGAGGGGAAGGTAGTGAAATAACTCAACTCCTAACTGCTCCCATCTAATAGATACAAAAGGGCCTGGAGTGGGGTTTTGCCAGTGACTGACAACTGTCCTTCTTTCAATAAGAAGGAATGGGAATGACTGTAGAAAATAGTTCATGACCAATTTCAACATTAGAATGGCGCTGGACGGGAAAAGCGAACTCGTGACAGCCTGATTGCTAGTCAGACCCACATCCCACAGAGTTGACACACACACACGCACGCACGCACGATATGCAAGACTGGCGTCGCTGATACGATAGTGTCAAAATCTTATGTGCTAGTTCATTTATTAAAGCGTCTCATCGCACGCAATGTTGCCCAGAGAAGGCTGAAACTTTGATGACCCGAATCAGAGTGCGCATCCGTGTTTGTCAGCAAAAAAATGAAGACTCCAGCAAGACTGCGAACAGGTCATGGAAAGAACACCACGGCAAATGTGTGCGGCGATTTTTAAAAGAAAAATGTTGTTTGAGAAAAAGCATCAAAAAGTGTTTATGACTAATTATACACTCCAATTTTAGAACTATATCCTTTGAAATTTTCACTTTATGGGAGATTGTGGCAAGGAAACCTGATTTTGCTGCAGTGTCACGCAGGCACGATATGCACAGACTTGCATTGCTGATACGATAAGTATCAAAATCCCGTGTGCTAGGTATTTTTTTTTTAAAAAAAAGTCTTATCCCATGCAATGTTGCCCAGCAAAGGCTCTCGCTTGGATGACCCAAATCAGAACACGCTTTCGCGTATGTCAGCGCATCACGAAGACCCCAGCAAGACTGCTAACAGGTCTTGGAAAGAGCTGTAAGGCAAATGTCTGCGGCAATTTTTAAAAAGAAAAATGCGGTTGGGGAAAACGCTATTTCTACCGTCCGATTTTAAAACTAAATCCTTTGAAAAATTCAAATAATGGGAGATAGCTGCGAGAAAACTTGATTTTGCTGCTAGCGAACAACAAAGACACAGATCAGACTGCGATGTTGGCAAAACCAGCGTATTTGTCTGTTGAAATTGTAACAGATAACCCTACCTCAGGCAAAATTTCTATACCACAGCTAGTCTCTGTAGCTGAGCAAACTGGATTGTCAAATTCCTGGTCGCAACCCCAGTATTTATGTCAACATGATTGTGTATCAACTCTGCATGCTAAGTAATAGTTATACCATGGGTTGTCCACCTGTACGTGGAGATAATCCACGAGCTTTAGCGAGTGGATTACCTTACGTACAGGTGAACAAACATGGTATAACTATTTTATACCACCTATATCAGTACAGACATTGCACATCACGAGATATTTCATGCTAATGTTGGTAAAGGTGGTATAACTGATGTTACATACATCTGCAGACTTTTATATTAACTTCTTTTAAAATATCTTTCATGTCTCGGACCGGTCCGAGTTCATGTATACGTCATAATTTCAAGCAGTTTGAAACCTTATCAAAATTTCCGGCCTGATCTGAGTCCAGCCTGTTTGCTAATGTTTTCAGTGGTGATTCATGATCAAAGAGACCGACTATTTCAAAACAGACCACGGGTATTCTATCAGGTCGCGCGCGCCGTGTCAGTGGCCATGACGCGTGAAAATATACATTACATATGAAAAATTGTTAATCTCCAAATACATACGGTTTGCAGGAATATCATTTTCAATATTGAACGCATAATTTGAGGAAAGCATTTCGCCAGTTATCAAGACTTGTTTTCAAATTTATACAAAATGTAACAGTTGTTTAGAATAGGTCATTCTCTTTTTCGCACTGACTTGAAGATAAGGCTATCCAAATTTAGAGGTAACTCAGGTTGCCTGGTTACGCAGTCGGTCAGCTGATTTGCTCTCCACTGGTTGGGAAAACTTAATTTTATGATTAGGTGTGACAATTAACAGTAGTTTAAATCTCTAGGGTGCTGACTTTAAAATCGGGCTTACAGAACACGATTTTTTTACCATGGACTCAGCTGGGGGTGCTGAAGCACCCAAAGCACCCCCCCTAAAACCGCCACTGGAACAGAAACTTGGCTTGGTGCACTCTGGCACTATGCTTAAATAATTACGCTTTAACACTTTCGCTGCCAAGCACCTAAAAAACCAATACCTCAGTGCCAAGCATGTTGCAAGGACGCCTGAATATTGAGTGTATATGGGTTCAACACAAGAGTATCACCAGAACCATTCAACCTAATGATGTGAAACTTTCACAGAATGTTGCTAATATATCAAACATTCATTTGAATTAACAATAATAAAAATAGTCACGTGACGTTTGGTGGACATTTTGGAAGCCATATTGAAATATGAAAATGCCTATAAACAACTATTTTATTTAAAAAAATAAAACATCCATCTACACCAAGTATCAAACATAATAATTTATTCAGATATTATATTGTGTAATCAGAAATAAATCAAAATATAGCAGTGGAAGGGCTTAATTGCGGCCATGTATGTCATTCCCTTGGACATGTTTTCATTGTTTTTATGTCTGCGAAATCTAATGACATTACAAACATTTTTGTAAAATCCATTCTTGTACAGAAAATTGCGTAGTCTTCCCTATGCGATATTACTATGTCCCCTGAACATTTTGAAATAAAGATCAAAGATTTGCATCCCTTATAACGGTTAAAAATAGACAGCTATCAACCAAGCCTTTAAATTTTGACTGTAGTCATGTTTGGCAGTGAACGGTAAATTCGACTACAGTCGTGTTTGGCAGCAAAAGCGTTAATACTCAAAATGAGGGCCATAGCAGTCATCATGAAATTCTTAAAACAACATTTTCTCCCGAACCATATGTTTGATTAAGCCAAACCTTGGTAGGGGGAGGGGCTTGTGGGCAACTTTGAATCTTAGATTTGACATTATGACTCTATTTGGGTATCTTATATGGCAGTCGTTTGGATTTTCTTTATAATTTCGTCTCTTAAGCCATATGTTGGATTGAGCTGTAACTTTGTCGAAGCCATTGGGACAATATGGATATTAAGGGGATATATCTTTCAAAAGCTCTTACTTGCATGAAATATTTCCTGTAAAAACAAAAATTGCTTTTTGATCATGGTGACGGATACCTTTGGCCACATAGTTGTATGAACAATTTATACATCTCACATAGACCACTTTATCCCCCCCCCCCCCCACAACATCCAGCTTTTGAGCAATCGACAGCATGCTTATCAGTCGTTTTTGAGTTACTTTCTGGTTTTATTCTGTTTACTAAATTGTGCCATGCTGGGTGAACTTTAGAGAAAAAACATTTACATGTACATAAACATGAACTGCAATTATCCGACTACAATATGGGAAAGTATTTTCGCCCAAATGTACAAATTTCTGGTAGAACAATATGTTTTTCCAATTTTTGCCTTTAAATGTTTCAGGTCAAAAGCAAAAATTGTAAATAATACAAGAAATACATATATTTGGGTCAAAATACTTATCCATATTGTAGTTGGATAAGTGTAGTTCTTGTTCATGGTAACTTTTTTTATCTAAAATTCACCCAATATGCCACAATACTGTAAATGGAATAAAACCAGGAGGTAACTCAAAAACGACTATAAGCATGCTGCTGAGTGCTCAAAAGCTGTATGTTGGGGCGTAAAGTGATATGTGTGAGATGTATAAATTGTCCATACAACAATATAGCCAAAGGTATCCGTCTCCATGATAAAATAGCCATTTTTGGTTATTCAGGAAAAAGTTAATACAAGTAAGAGCTTTTGAAAGCAACATTTGCTAGAATCATGCATTCATTTTTTTCCAAAGTAGATTAATTATGATCAGTCTCATCAAGGTAAGTGATTCTGGTCCTCTTGGATCCCTAGTTGGCTTTAAAGGGGTGGCAAGATTGGAAGCAAGTGGATCAGATAAACAGCCCCTGCCAAACCATGCAATCCTCTCCAAATCTAGTCAAGATCAGGTATTATATAAATCCTGAAAAGCTAAAGCGATTAAAAACATAATACAAGAAGTCAATAGGCGCCAGTATTTTTTTAATTCACTTCCTGTTGGAAAATTCAACCAAATCCTGTCGTTTTCAACTTAACAGGATGTCAAACAATTTGTATTCAGATCAGTCTCTCTGGTAAGACTTAGGTCCAAACTGCTATATTGTCAATACCAACACCATAGGTAACAGAGAAGGGATGCAGATAATGTGTCAAGACTACGTCTTTTAAAAGGCATGGCACATAGAAACTCCCCTCGGACTTATTTCATGTGCGGATCAAAGAATTTTCGTCGTGTGCACATGCTCGTGTGTGTGTGGATGGGGGAGGTAGTCCACCAGGCCAAACAGACAGTAGAAGAAATGAGGTGGGGGTGGTATTCGTAGTCCTCAACTTATTTTGCTGAGGGGACCAATGATTTATTCAAAGAAAACTAATTATTGAACTATGATTTCCAAGATTCCAGAGCTCCAAACATTTCCATTGAACTTGAGATTTTCTGGGGGGTGGGTGGGGGGGTCCAGACCCTCTCCATAGAAAATCTCAAGTTCAATGGAAAAAATGGGGCTCTGGAATCTCCTGGACCTGCTTGCTTATTTACCTATAAACACACTGATTCAAGAGTTAACTGAGTTCATCTGCGTAAACATTTGTAAGATTTTGGAAGAGGGTATACTTCTGAACATTTGTGAGAAACCATATATATTTTAGACCAGTGGCTCATAAGGACTGGAGCTGCCTCAAGTTTCCCCCCTAAATTGAGCTCTTGTGAGCATTTTATTCGGTGTACATTCTTAATTTATACAACCTACCTTTTAGCCTTGCGCTGATTTTTGTTACCATGTGATGCCATGTGTATGATACATTTATGTAACATATTACCTGGGCCATTTTTACCACGTACATTACATACACAACAGTCGTGTAGTATACAATCCGTGCAATTTTCAAATAACAATTTACAAGTGTGATTCCTATCCATTTTGATTGCATGTGAGACCTATCCATCCTGATAAAAATAATCAGTGTGATTCCTATCATACGGTGTGATTCCTACCATTGACATTCCTTTCTAGATTTTGCTGCAAATCTCACTTTAACTGCGCAGAATATATGTCTGTCATCATTTATTGGCCAATTGTAATAACAAATCTAAAACTGTTGCTGCAGAATATTTTGTGAAGCTAAAACCGCTCAAACAAGGTATTGCTTGGCAAACATGTGATTCCTACCAACTAACATTGCACAACCTTGCCGCGATATTTAAGAGAACTATATAACTCTTGTCTAAAACTTAAGCGCCATAAGGAAGAGCTTCCTAGTCTGGGTACTCTGCACTAGGTGACATTTCTGAAAGCCACCAAAAACAGGAAAATAATTGTGAAACATACCTTGAATCGAGCGAAAAAAATAAACAAAACGTGTGAGATTACCACATGTGTATCACGTGATTGGCCCCCTTGTGTACAAGAACTATAGCTCTGGCTTAGGCTAAAAAAATAAACCAGTGTTTGTCAGGTCACTTTTTTGAAAAACAGATGAGGCTGAGGTAGGTTTTTATTTTTTATTTCACAAAAAAAATTAGGCCACTTCTTGTTTTTTATTTCATCGAAAACTAATGAGGCACCTTTTTGTTCTTTTTAAGTATAAAAATGTTGATATTCTGATTTTGACATAAATGAAAAAAATAAATGAGGCCACTTTTTTATCCCCCAAAGAAGTCGGAGGGATATAGTTTGGCGTTGTCAGTGCGTGCGTCCGTCCATCCGCCCTCTTTTTTTGTTTGCCCAGAACCATATCTCAGTACCTTTTGGTCAGATTTGATTCATTCTTGGTACAAATGTTAAGTACATGTTCCATGAACTCTCGATATCCTGTAAGTTTCGTCAAAATCGACCCCTTAACACTTGATTTATTGCCCTTGTTTTAGTATATAGGCAATTATAATGCAAATATCTATATTCGATCTGATGTCACTTGGGCTAGTGTGCAATGTTAGGGGCCGCGCAATGTAAGGGGACGTCACTGTATATTTTTTTTTATTAAGTTAAGCACTAAAACTTACTTGATAGGCGTTTGTTATGATCTGAATGATACCGAAGGTGAGCTCCAGGTTGAGATAAATGGGGTTTATGTTTTGTGATTTACATGTATCACTCAAATAACCCTTCGTCAGGGATATAAATTCATTGGATTTGTCTTGTTGAGCATGGGCTTACTGCTTGTTTTCCTAGGCTATTCGTTAACAAGAAAGCAAACAGTAAGATGATTAATTTCTGTTTGGCTTAGTATGTTTTTGGTTTTGCAGGAATACAACAAAGCCAGGGTGGGGGGGGGGGGGGGGTGAAAGAAGATTTTTGGAAAAAATAGTGCCAATTGGAGCATTCTGAGTCACCTTTTTGTGGCTTTTGTATGCTTTGGAAGGGTTGGGTGGGTGACTGTGAGGGGTTGTGTGGAAATCATCACCGTATAGGATCTGAACCAGGTGCTACTTAAAAGTTCAAGAAAAAGATGATCTGAACGTCCGAAATAAGATAGGGCAGATTTTTGTATAAGCTAGTACTTGTTCAGAATTTGTGTATTGGATTCTTGCAACATGGGTCTCCTGTTCACTTTTCTTAAAAGAAAAAGCGGCTGGATTTCAGAGTTGTTTTACGGAAAATATTGTACCTTAATTCTTGCAAGAGAGAAAATGCGCTTGAATGGCTTGATTTTGCATAATTCGACCCCGGGAATTCAACAGCGCGTCGTGAAACCGAAAGTAAAATACACAGCATCCTTGGTGGTTTCCGATTTTGTCGCAAGCTACACTATTAATCTGCCAGAGACTTACGCGTGATTCATTTCTAGCTGATCTATATTTAGAATGTCACGCCCCTGCGAAATTTTGTTCTACAAATTGGAGGTGTTCTAGAACTGTTCTAGAACATTTAGAACTGTTCTAGAACTGTTCTAAACAGGTAAATATGTTCGTTCTAGAACTCTTGTTCTACAACTGTTCTAGAACATTGTTATAGAACAAATAAAACATATTCTAGAACTGATTTCCATTCTATAAGTGTTCTAGAACATTTTTAGAACAAATCAAGAACCAGTTAGTTCTACAAATGTTCTAATAATATTCTAGAACAGTTTTAGAACTTTTCAAGAACAAAATAAGTTGACAGAAACTTCTAAAAAATGATTCAAATTAAGTTCTAGAACATTTGTCTTACTTTTTAGAACTAGTTAATTCTACAAATACACTAATTAATTCTAGAACATTTTTGGAACTTCTCAAGAGCAGAAAGCATCAGGTAGCTCAGTGGTTGGGCACTTGCCTCTGGTGCTAGAGGTCCCAGGTTCAATCCCTGCTTGTGGTGAGGAACTTTTCTGTCCGAACATGCTTTCTCTGGTGTCATTTGCAGGGATGACACTAGATAAGTGCATGGTCCTTTGGATCGGGACGTTAACTGGATGTCCCCTTTGAAGGGAAGGTCACCCCTTATGCAGGTTAAAGAACCCTACGGTAATTTGGATATGGTTAATTACTTGTAGGCTTTCATCCTGCGACCTGGAGTGTACAAAGTACACTTGCCGATAATACTCACAAGCGAGGGTCTGGCAGTATATAGAGAAAGAAAGAAAATAAAAGGGCAAAACAAGTAAAAGAAAAATCGAATTAAGTTATAGAACTTATTTAGTACTTTTATAGAACCAGCAAGTTCTAGAAATGTTCTAAAAAGTTCTAGAACATTTTTAGAACATTTAAAGAGGAAACATGTCATAACCAGATGGATGATGGGAAAAACATGGCTGCCAGAATTGGAGGGAAAATGTGGAGGCTCTTCAAAAACATTTGTTTTGGAATTTCTAGATGGCAAACATGATAGCAGTATTGCCTGAGACAGTGAGTAGACCTGAGAAACAGTTTCTCTAAGGTTTTTAATGTTGATTGATGGTGGGGTTGTTGTTTGTACGTTTTTTTAGCAAATGTAAGACAATGTTTTGAAATGGGTTGGGTAATATAGGGTGGCATGGTACCACAATGAGAAGATGATCATGGCTTAATTACTATAAACAGAGGTGGAGCAGTTAACATCCAATAAGTTTTCCAAAAACTACAATGTTACAGTTTTGCAATGAATGTTATTTATTTTTCAATTCACTGATAATTTGGGAGAACTATTTTACTGAAATTTACTGAACCAGCAAGTTCTACAAAAGTTAAAAAATGTTCTAGAACTTTTTTAGAACAGTTCTAGAACAAGCATGTCATTATCATTAATTTAACCAGATTGATGTTGGGAAAAAACATGGCTGCCATAATTGGCTGAGCCTAAAAAGCACTTGTGGCAGTTTCTAGATGGCAAATTGACAGTATTATAGTCTGGGACAGTGAGTAGGCTTGAGACACAATTTCTTAAGTTTTAATGTTAATTGTTGCTGTAGTTGCTGTTTTTCCAAGGTCAAATGCATGACAATGTTTTGAATTGGGTGGGGTAACAGGGTGGCAATACCTAACAACATTTAGGCCAACTTAGGGCCCCTATAATGATTCTCCTCCAGTTGATGTTTATTTATTTATTGTGTGATTACTTATTGGGGTTTTAAACCAATGTCAACAGTTTTCCAGATATATAAAGGTAGCATTCAATGGAATCTTATTTCCAAACCCTATATGGGACATTTTTGGGGAGGTGTTCAACAACTGTTTTAAAAAAGTTCAGTTGTATTAGAACATTTGCAAAACAAACCACTAGAACATTCCTGAAATTGTTCTTAAACTATTCTAAAATGCTCTAAATAAATTCAGGGGCATTAATAGAATGTTTTTATGACATGATTTTTGAAAAGTTGTTCTACAGTTTTTCCTGAAAATTTCTAAAGGTTTGTTCTGGATCAGTTCTAGAAGAAACCAAGAACAGTTCTAGAACAAACCATTAGAACATTTCTGGAATTGTTCTGGAACCATTCTAAAAATGTTCTAGAATGATTCAGACATTTATAGAACGTTAAATGAGACATTTTTAGGGGTGTTCTACAATTGTTCCAGAAAAAAATCTTAAGTTTGTTCTAGATCAGTTCTAGAACAAACCAAGGTTACTTCTAGAACAGTTCTAGAACAAACCATTAGAACATTTCTGGAATAGTTATGGAACCATTCTACAGATGTTCTAGAACTATTCCGAGACATTTATAGAATGTTAAATGGGACATTTTTTAGGGGTGTTCTACAATTGTTCCAGAAAAATTCTAAAGGTTTGTTCTAGATCAGTTCTAGAACAAACCAAGGTTAATTCTAGAACAGTTCTAGAACAGACCACTAGAATATTTCTGGAATAGTTCTGGAACCATTCTACAGATGTTCTAGAACTATTCCGAGACATTTATAGAACGTTAAATGGGACATTTTATGAGGGGTGTTCTACAATTGTTCCATAAAAGTTCTAAAGATTTGTTCTGGAACTGTTCTAGAACAAACTTGATTTGTTCTAAAACTGTTCCAGGAAAAACTTTTAGAATTTTCTGGAACTTTTCTAGAACAAATCTTTTGACCTTGGCTAGAACATTTGTAGAACAAAAAATTGTCCCATTTAACGTTCTACATCTGTCCCATAAACGTTCTAGAACATATCTAGAACAGTACTAGAACATAGTTCTAGAAAATTCTAGAACTCTTCTAGGATGGTTCTAGACCATTTCGCAGGGAAGGTGACAGAGATCTGCAATGCATCCATAATAAAACAGACATGCCCAAAGAGAAACAAATTCAGATTTACTCTATACCTTTTTCCTAACGTACAGTATAAACAAGAAACAAAATATAACATTTCGGACAGTACGCTAAATGCGTATTTATGCTTATTTTGTTTTTCGTACATGATACGCACTAGAACTTAAATAAATTTGAATCCTGTCAAATATGTTTGTAATTTACACGGTACGCAGGCTTATCTAAAGCCCTGGGAGTGTACTTTTTGTCATTTGTATCAATTCATATTACTTGTATGAAGTAATTCAATATTATAAAGCTGAAAAAAAAAAAAAAAAAAAATAATGTATAATAGGTGCCCACCCAGGAATCGACCCTGGTCCGCTGGCGTCAAACACGCTAACCACAAGGCTTCGAGTTCAGATTGTGTGCTGCCCAAATTAACTATACATTTTGGACACATAATCTGAGTACCTGCCATATTTGTATTGGCGTACACGATATAAACTTTCTTATTTTGTATTTTGTTGGATTTCGTCAGTATTTGGTACCATAATTTATAATAACGGGTCAATATATATTTCTGACACATTTTAGTTACTTTATTTTGTCAAAAGAAATGTGGAAATATCCATCTGACGTAAACGTATCTAAAAACTGTGTTGATGCGAATTTGGAAATGGTCGAAAGACTGGACCCAGACAACTTTCCCCGAACGTTTCCCCGCAGCAGGAATGGTGTGCATGAACAATACCCAAAATTGCCCTTAAAAATATCTAGTGGTCAAGCCATTTATACCCTTTAAATATTTTTTGGGTCCTATTGGCACTACGTGTTTGTTAAGTTGACAATGTTAATAATTGCTGGGTCCAAGTGGATTGGTAATTTGATCATCCAGCCAAAATAATCAATAATGCTGCCAGGGCTGTCTGACAAAATCTATTTTGTTCAGCTTGATGAGTTGGCATTATGCCAGAGAATATCAGACAATCTGGATGTATTTACTGACCTAGCTGAATACAGATCAGCTCACTTGCTGTACAGCCTATATTGATTCATTGATTTTACATTGTACATTTATCCAATTTCATATTGAATAACATTTGTATACTTACAGTTCAGTTACTTGAATCTCACCTTTTAATGGTGTAGCCCATGAACTTTTCTAATGCCAAAGTTATTTTTTATGATACAAATTGAATGCCGGATACTGATTAAATGTTCTAAAATTTCTAAAGTCTTCTCTTTAAAAATAACAATAATTCTACAACAAAGCGTAATATGAAGTCTATGACAGAACATTGATGGCCATGGTCAGACTGCGCCTTTAGGTGTAGTCTTGTGTAGGTTTTCTCTCTGTCCGTATATGCATTTTTGTCAGGAAACTTTCACTAGTGTTTGAACATTAGTGCATTGAGCTGATTATTTGATATGTTATTTCCGGTTATTTTTCAATTTGCATTTAATAGCAGGAAATGACAGGTCATGTTTCGTATAATGGTTAAATCAATAATGGTCAATTCTGAAGTTTTTATATGTAAAATTTTTCTGAAATATCTGACCCTACAGTCTGGTTAGTGTCCCTAATCTTTCCAACCTGGCCACTGTTCATAACCACTGTATAGAGATAACAGTTATCTGGGTTATCAGTTAGTTGTTATCTAGGGGAGTATAATGGCTCTGCATTAACAACCAGATTTGGCTCAGAGCCAGGTCATTAAAACTGGTTATTCAGATAATGTGAAAAAGTCCTTTATAGTGCTCCAAGGCAAATATGCATGAATGCCTTTACACAAAGGGCCTTGATTTAGTTGGTAACTAATAGCAACTGTGAGTGATATGTATTGATTGTTAGAGAATAATCATCCAGGCAAAATTTAGTGGATTATAGGCAGTAAGAATGTGGTTTACAAGTCAAGTAAAGAGAATGTTTACATTACACTAGAGTGTAATAAAAGGTGATAAAGGTAAACTGATATAAACGCATAGGTATATCATTAGGTGTACTGCAGTACATGTATATGTATATAGTATGTTAAGTGATATACATATATAGTGTTATATTAATAAATTTATATATGTAATATAAATGAATTAAAGTTTATATCTATGTAGTTTGAAAAGTAAAGCTGGTTTACATTTACAAACAATATATAATGCAGAAGGGAAAGGAATTCGGATTACTGAAGATTGAAGAACCATTTTGTGACCTTGACATTGACTATATGCACTAGCTGTTATTAATACACAAGGTTGTGTTATTCATAGTTTTATAACATACCAGGCAACATTTTTTTAAAGTACATACATGTATGCAAGGGATGACCTAGTTTTCATGCTTCACTGGTTTTGTAAATGGTTTTGAGCAATGAATGTGTAAAACAATTTTAGTTTCATGGTAGTGCTTAACTTAAAAGGCTGTTAAAGGCTTTTCAATTAATTGTTCTATTAGCTATTGTATACCATATTTGACAGAATAAGTGCACATACTCTTATAAGTGCACACCAAGTTATTTTTGAAATGCTGTTTTATTATTGGACCTCAAGGCAAGAAAACCGGTCTTTGGGTTTGCGAAAACAACAAAGGCGCAGACCAGCCTGCGCATTGGTGCAGACTCAGAGCATCTTTGGAAAGTTATAATCACATCTAAACTTCCTTTAGACAAGCGAAATTGCAATTTTCTAGTCTCTGTAGCTGAGTCTCACTTAAGCGGAAACCCAGAAGACCTGTTTTGTCACGTCAAGGCCCATATATTTTCTGGCTTCCAGTGCTGTTATATCAATTTCGGACATCATGTGACTTCTAGTATATAAACATTGTGGATCCTGATCAGCCGGCTTCTTCATTGTAATACTAACAGTGCTTATTATTGGTGTAGCTCCCAATACGCAGTTACACATGTGCGTAATGAAAAAAGAGTATTATTCAAGGGAGGTCACCTAATGTGATAAAATACCATAAGGAGCTGCTCTTAATCTTTCCTTTAACTTCTGAGAGAAGAGCAGTTCCCATTTTGAAGGGGAACCCAATTGAAGGGAATCACTGCTTGATCCAGTAGTCTCCGTTTGACGTGGGTAACTTTTTCAGCGTTCTAGCTACGCTATTGTTTATATATGCCGGTAAAGATGGTATTTAATATAGGTCCAGATTAGCAAGAAAATTATGTATAATCCGTTTCTTGTTTACTGTTGTGAGTTGGCTCCCGGTACCGTTAGTTTAACAGGTGACCGGGCCCAGGGCGACGACAGTAAACATGATTCGCACTTTACCATTCCTATTATTTCTTACCCTAGATACAGGGAGCACTGTGGCTCAGTGGTAGAGGGCTTACTCAAGACAGAGGGGCTGCGGGTTCGAGCCTCACAGGCGTCACTGCATTGTGTCCTTGAGCAAGAACATTAATCCTAGCCTGGTTCAACCCAGGGAGATGCATCCCTTATAATTGAAAGATTGTTGATGGGACATAAAGAATCAAATCAAACAAACAACAGATCTATAAGCCAACTTTTTGAGCATAAAATTGTGATTAGAAATTGTGATTACTTAATCCTTCAGTTTAAACAGTAAACACGTGTTTTAGATACTCATCACCTGGAGATCAGGTGTGAGATCTGCTATGCGTGCAGCTAGCCAGTTACCTGGAAAGGGGCCCACTGATGTGGATGATGCCCCTGCACCTGCACGTTAATCAAAAATCCGATTATGATGATATTATGATGATGATGTGTTATATTGTTGTCAGTTACAAGCGAAAGTATACATGTGCAGGAAGTACTGGTTAACTGCTTGTTTAAGCTTGCCCAAGAAAAAGTGTGGTTAGGTGAACTGACCGTCCCGCCATGACCATAGCTGTTGACTTGGGGCGACCATAGCTTTTGACTTGGGGCTTAAAGCAACAAAACAAAACAAACAAACAAAACATGTGTTATATTTGTGAACTTCACCCTATAAAATCATTGATTTCTTTTTAATACATTCATATGATAAACTTTAAATGCATATTTTAGATCACAATACCATGACCCTAAAGGGCAATTTACTGGCAAATCCAAAACTGCAAACAGCTTGCATCTATCACAGAAATAAGCATTATAATTTTAAGCTGCTGAGTATGATGACCCTGAATAAAATGTTTTATAAGGTAATGAAAATGAGCATGTCAACCTAGGCCGACCTTAAAAAATGTTGGTTTGCCCCTCCCAAAACAGGCCCTACCCAAAAAAAATTATTGCCTTTCAGAGAATTTTTTTTTAAAATTTTTCTCTAAAAGCTGTTAAAAATACTTCTTTAAAATCATTAAAAGCTGTATTTTAATGGAAGAAAGGTTACAGAGACTGTTATTATATGCATTCTTACCTTATATACAGCATTTGTAGACCTCTAAAAGTGATAGTAAGAAGGTCATAAAATTATGCTGAATTTTAAAAAAAAAAAAAAAGACCTACCTACCTACCTACCTACCTACCTACCTACCTACCTACCTACCCAAACTGAAATTGATGGGTAGGAGCATGGCAAACAAATATATTTTTAAGGATGGCCCTATCTGTAAACCTTAAACACCATAATATGAGCAGTCTATTGATAAAGAATAGTGTAAGGTGATATTTAATATTTATCTACTGTAATTTGTCATTATGTAGCTCGTTTTATTTTAGGTAACATATACTACTAACTTTCATACATTCTATTTAATGCTTAATTCTTACTTTGAATAATGCATCATATTTTTGTTTTTTTAATTCATTTTAAACCTTTTTTGCAATAAATAGATATATAGCTACCTGGTGAGTTTGTCCAAAACAGAATCCAAAAGTTATTATTAAAAGGCATTATCAATGCACAATTAGTTTTGCAAAACATAGTAATACTTTTATTGATTTGCCCAAAGTTATAGGATTTAAAGCTCAAGCAAATAGAATTGACAGAATTCAAGTAACAAATGAATAAAGACAATGTTCACCCATGTTCTGCCAAATGTGTTAAGGTAACATATATAACCATATAATATATATGATCCTATATATGCTCAAAATATAGTCAAAGATAATATTGTTTTTGGCCTTAAATGCTAAGATACAGTGGATTTAGATTGTAATATTTATTTGGATTGATTGATCGAGTTAATGTTGAAAATCCCAACCAACAATATTTGTAGCCAGTATTACTCATAACATATTATAGTTAAGGGAAATGCTCACCATATAATTGATGAGCTTTAAAAGAAGGGATTTGTCTATCAAATAAGTTTGCTAAAAAATTTATCAAAATCTATCAAGAAATTAAGAAGTTATATGCATTTGAAGTTTCCATTATATCTTTTAATGAAGCTGCCATATTTGTGTGTTAATAAGAATGATACATGTTAATTTTGAAACTATGCATTATAGTTGTCATCATTTTAACTGCTTTAAAGAGACTGTCTCCATATCAAAATTTATACCCACATTTGTGTATACAGATGGTGACACATTCATTTATATTTAGCTTTAAAAATGAGTTTAGATTATCTTCAGCATAGCTTTCATTGTATAATTAATAAAACTGTTAATCAAATCAATTTTTATCTTCTGATCATTTACTGCGGGTTATCACTTTCATAACATGCCACCTGAATATATTTGTTTCTTTTCAAACCGAATGACTTGATTCCATGCTTTTTAGCAAAAAATGTGTTTGTTATTATTGAAAATATATAAAGTGGTAGCTATTTTCAAATGCCTACAAAAGATAGGGAGCTGACTTGCAGTTTTGGATAGGTCTTTATTTGTCTTTGTGACAGCATCAAAATCTAGACCCAATAAACAGTAATTATCATTTCGGAAGAAACAACAGGCATAGTAATTTCCAAGAAATAGGGTAGTAATTCAAAAATGTCACGTAAGTAACATAGTGGGCCAGGGTTTTCAATAATTTTTTTGAAAGAGGCCAGACACCAGTTTTAGGCGGTCAGCTTTTACGCTTTTGTATAGATTGTAATGCTAAATTAAAGAACATTTGCAGCCAGAGCACTAGATAGAAATAGCTTTAAGCAACATATCCTAAACACCTGGTCTAAATTCAAAATAATTTTACATAGTGCACTCTACCAAAATTGCTCGGACTGCTCAGCTAGACATAGCAAAATGGCAACCATAGCTAAAAAAAGAAATATCTTTAAAAAAACATATCTCTTTACCCACATGCTAAAACATCATCTCATTTGCCAGGATTCAGGTTATCGAAATGCTAAAACATCATCTCATGTGCCTCAGGATTCAGGTGAGCGATCCAGGGCCCTCTTGTTTGAAAACCCTGTAGATCCAGATCAGCTGGCTTCTGATGAATCTGTCTGATCAGGACTACTCCGTTTCCTGTATACAATTAGAATGCTGCATGTTAACGGGATAAAAAATTGGGGAGGAGTGTAAGTACATAAAAATCACACTGGTCAATGTAAAAGCACCGGTGGTTGCTACAACGAACTGGTGGTGGCTTATTTCAGCACTGGTGGTGGCGTAAAATGGCGGAAAAGGTAAACAAAATCTATACCTGTTGACTTTATGATTTATTTATAAGCTTGCATTTATTTTATTTGTGATGACACCAGGCGCACAGACCGTCGGTAAGATTACAGTTTATGGCGCTGCCAAGCTATTGGTGATTTAATTCATGGTTTGAACGGCAAATCCAACACAGTTCTGAAGTTTGCCGTGACAGGTGCTTTTTACTAGTGTAACTGCCTAAATTTAGGTAAATCTGCATGTCTAAGCGCAGCTGTTATCATAATTTCATGAAATAACATCCAAAAAACGATTACCACTTTGTAATTTTTTTCTTGAAAAACTAGCAAATGTTTTATTGAGGAATTTTATTACAACGCAGTGGGAGCATTTTTTGACGCATTGATACAACGCACTGATGGTTGCACAGATGTGCGGTGGTTGCTGGTGCAGACTCACCACAGCATTCGCTGTTTACATTAACGGTGCACAAATCGCCATCTGGACCAGCACATGATATTTTGGTACTGTTACGAAGGCTCAGGCGAGCCTGTGCAAAGGTGCAGACTCCCCAGAGCCTACGCTGCAAGCACAATTGATCTTGATACTAATCGCATTGTCCAATGACTATGCCTGCGCAAATGTACAGACTCACCAGAGTACTCGCTGCTGGCGTGAATAGCACACAAATCGCCGTTTAAGGCAGCACATGAGATTTTGTACAGTGGCGATGGCTAAGGTAAGCCTGTGCAAATGTGCAGACTCGCCAGAGCCTTCGCTGCTCGCACAAAATGGCATTCAATCGCCATTTGTGACGAAGGCCCAGACTAGACCCAGCAAATGTGCAGACTCGCCATAGCCTTCCTCCTTTGCTCGCATAAATAGTATAAAACAGGCATTTGAGCCAGCACGTGAGGTTTTGGTTCAGTGACGAAGGCTCAAGCGAGACTCAAATGTGCAGACTCGCCAGGGCCATCGCATTTCGCATGAATGACACCCAAAATTAGCCTTTTGGACCCCACACTACCTTGGGGGGGGGGGGGGGGGGGGCTGTTCTCTTGTTCCCCTGAAATAATTTGGTTAGTTCCCCTGTTAACCAAGTCTTAATTTTCTTATGTTCGATGTTCCCCAATATTGTCTTTTTTTCTCCCTTTTCCCTCAAAATTTGGCCTTTGTTCCCCTGCACCGCTGAAATAAATGCCCTTTTCCACTGGTGCCCCAACCCCCTTGGATGGTCTCATATTACAGTGTTTATCATACTTTTTGGCGAGGCTGCACATTTGCTTTGTCTTGTCTGGCTCTTCGTCACAAATGGCGATTGAATGCCATTTTGTGCGAGCAGCAAGGCTCTGGCGAGTCTGTACATTTGCACAGGCTTACCTTAGCCTTCGCCACTGTATTAAATCTCATGTGCTGCCTTAAATGACGATTTGTGTGCTATTCATGCCAGCAGCGAGTACTCTGGTGAGTCTGTACATTTGCGCATGCATAGCCATTGGACAATGCAATAAGTATCAAGATCTATTGTGCTTGCAGCGTAGGCTCTGGGGAGTCTGCACCTTTGCACAGGCTCGCCTGAGCCTTCGTAACAGTACCAAAATATCATGTGCTGGCTCAGATGGCGATTTGTGCACCGTTTATGTCAACAGCGAATGCTGTGGTGAGTCTACACCAGCAACCACGGCACATCTGTGCAACCATCAGTGCGTTGTATCAATGCGTCAAAAAATGCTCCCAGTGCGTTGTAATAAAATTCCTCAATAAAACATTTGCTTGTTTATCAAGAAAAAAAATTACAAAGTGGTAATCGTTTTTTGGATGTTATTTCATGAAATTATGATAACAGCTGCGCTTAGACATGCAGATTTACCTAAATTTAGGCAGTTACACTAGTAAAAAGCACCTGTCACGGCAAACTTCAGAACTGTGTTGGATTTGCCGTTCAAACCATGAATTAAATCACCAATAGCTTGGCAGCGCCATAAACTGTAATCTTACCGACGGTCTGTGCGCCTGGTGTCATCACAAATAAAATAAATGCAAGCTTATAAATAAATCATAAAGTCAACAGGTATAGATTTTGTTTACCTTTTCCGCCATTTTACGCCACCACCAGTGCTGAAATAAGCCACCACCAGTTCGTTGTAGCAACCACCGGTGCTTTTACATTGACCAGTGTGAAAATATTCAGCATGACAAGGGTTAAATAAATCAAATCGGAAACTGTGCAAGTAATGAAGTGCATTGTGCTCTTATTATGTTAACTACTGTACTTTAAGAAATATAAATATTCTTAATATGTTTTTTATGTAATGAGATTTCCAACAATGTGGCATTTTGACATGTGTAGACTCAGACGAGCCTGTGCAGCCTCCTTTTAAGCTTAGAATTCAGTCAGTAGCTTAACAGTCATAGAATATTCAAGCTGATCTGAGGCTTTGCTGGTCGCACATACCACATTGTGGAAATATGTGGCTCAAATATCATTTATTTCCACTCAATGATTTTTTACTTCCATTTGTCCCCTAAACAAGAGCCAGAAATAATTCAGTAATAAAATGCAGTTTTATCATTAAAATACTTGGACAGGTGCCAACTTTGTCTCACTATTGATTTATTGTGAATACTGAATAGTCTGCTTTTATTAGTTAGTGTCTCACTAAACTAAATCTCACCAAACTATATACATTAAAACCCTGTCAAAGTTTTGGTGCCATCCTTTCTTCTGAGAGATTCTTCTGTCTCTCAGTGGGCATAGGTCTGGTTTAATGCATTCTTGGTATAAATGATTGTTTAATATTCTACAAGTTTTGTGAGAACAACTCTTTAAGACTTGTTACTACGGTAGTCTGAATAGGTCACAGTTTTGTCATCTGCTGAACTGTTCAGGCACTGATCAGGCCTAATAAAATATTTAGATCCAAATTGTTTGACACTGATGGTTTTCTTGAAAAAATAATTTGAAAGCATAATTTTTTGGGAAAAAAGCAGCAGGCATTTAAAAATCATGCAAAATTACCCAGTATGCAAAGAGTAAAATGGCAAAAGCATACTTATTTTATTATGACATAATTAAGGTCACTACCGACACCAATAACCATAACTCTTGCAAGACTCAACACATTATTTCCGGATAACTTCAATATTTGTTACCGTATTTACCTGAAACTTACTGAGATAAATGGTATTGGCATGCCAGACGCAAATATAATGCATTAATTTATCTACATATTTCAGCAAGAATTACTGCCCCTGTTTGTTATTTTACCATTGTTGTGCAAGGGAAACTGCAATAAAGTCAGTAAAAGCTCAATAATTAAAACTGATTTTCTTAAATGGATGCCACATTTTTTTTTTCAAACATGAGTACTTTCCCCTTAATGTAATATTTACATAGAAAATGGGTCGAAAATACAATTTTCTCCTATAACTTGATCACTAAGGATCTGATTGCATTGAAAGCATATACACTGACCCAAAATGAAAACTTTACACTTTATTTCTTTGAATAACTGTTTTGTTAGTAAACATGTCGTTGTAAGATTTACGCATGCTTATCGAGACTTCGTCGCAGATAACGATTGTGCAATTTTTATTCAAATCTCAGGTCTATTCAAGTGTCAACGCCTGAAAAACGTGATCCTTACGTTGCACGTGCTGAGGAATAGTTGGTTCATTTACAGCTTTGAAACCGACAAGAAAACATTTAAAGCTGAGTACTGGTAATAAAAATAATTTATTGTTACAAACCGCTTCCATTTAGTGACGGCACGTCTTTCCAAAGATCAAAGAAACCAAGTTATTGGCGGGCTCATGGCGGGGTCTACGGTAAATGATATCGCGCATCATTTTGGCTGCTCCAGACAGGCTATTCATTATCTTATGAACAGGTACAACAAAACTGGGTATGTCAGAGTTCTTGCAAGACCTGGTCGCGCACGTGTGACGACGTTACGTCCTTATCGCGTTAACGCGTTAACTCACCCACGTAATCGTTTTAAACGGCAACCATTATTGCTTGGCTTTACCGGGTTTACGCACAAAAGATAATTAGTCATTTCGTTCAAAATAACGGACCTGGCATTTTCCAGCATGGCAATGCAAGGCCTCATACAACACGTAAATAACCACATAATTCCATGCTAAAAATAACGTCAACCTCTTGCTTTGCCTGCTTCATCCCGTGTCATGAACCCAATAGAACACGTATAGGATGAATTAGGTCGGAGGGTCAGGACCAATCATCAAATGGATGCGTTAAATGACTCCAATATGCACCTCTGTTAGCATTACATACGTATCCCTAACGTGCTCATACAACGTTACGTAAATTCAATGAGGCGACGTATTCTGCTTAGCATTCGTAAAATGGGGGTCACACTGGTTACTAATGATCTTTTTAACATCACTTAAAGCACGCAGTCAGTAATTTCTTGTTTCCAAAATCTGTGTGACTGTTTTAATTGTTTTTAGAAATTTTCATTTTGACCCCTCTGAACTGAATTATTTATTACAATTATGCAATTTATGATTTTCATCCAATAATTTTTTCGGAGACATCAATAAGGCATTGAAGATTCGATGACCGAAAAAAATAACCCCGAAACTTCATTTATCATCAAAATATATACTTTTGAACACAATGTAAAGTTTTCATTTTGGGTCAGTGTACAATATATTTGGTTTGACACATCAAACACAAGTTACTGTCCTTGGCTTTGTATTTTGAGGTGAAAAATGAATAAAATATGCCATACGAATGCATCAATAACCCCGAAACAGCCAACTAATATTGAATTACCCTACAATTTTGATATATTTTGATGACTTCTTCAATTGTCTTTATATATATATATATCAAAATCAAGAAATATGTCTTTCAATACGATGAGAATTGCTTCTATTTCACACAGATCAAGTTTATGTACTAATATTTATGATATACAAGTTTAACAGAAATCTAGTTTTTTTGTTTTCCTAAAATATTTGAATATGTAGTTATCAAACGTAAAACTTGCAATACTTTTGACTATTTTTTTATGTTAATGTCATTAAATATGTTATGGCTAGATTCACATAAATAATCCATTCCTGTAATTCAAGTGAACCTAAGCTGTTCTGATGCAATAATTCACAATCAGCTATAATATCATAGACCTGTTTTATCTGAACATTTTTGGAGAATAAGGAGTATAATGCATGTCTTTGAAGAGCCAGAGCTCAAATACTAAACAGTGAAATTTATTTTTTTATTCTTTTATGTCATTATTAATAAAATGAAACAGCAAATCACAGAAAAAAAAGAAAATCTATTTTTTGGAATAAAAGATGTCCAGGTGTCGGTAGTGACCTTAAATATTTTTTGAAAAGTAATTGAAAGTCACAAATTCCTTAAAATTCATGTAATTGTATTTAATTGAATGATATTAATGTATTATTAAATAAATATATTTTACCAAATTAAACATCAATAAAACCTAGTCCAAGAATCGAAGACTGAAAAGTAAATTAATCCCTGCCTCTGAATGGCTATATGCGATACTGCATGTGGCTTGCACTTTCTTATGTGCTAGAACTCTTATGAACTAGTGGGTGGATTGGAACCAAATTTGCATGAATTGGTGCACGATGAAGACTTTATTAGGTTTTGGTGACCTTGCCCTAATTTTTAAGGTCACAGCAGAGCTATTAAGGTCAAAGTTGAGCATTTGTGGTGGTGGGGGACATCTTTTACACGTTAAGTCCCCTCTTGAGGCCCCTTACATCCTGTGAGATACTGAGACTGTCCCTTATCAGTTAATATTTTAATGATCCCTTAAGACAGGAATGTAGGTCTTTAAAAAGCATTATCCTTTTTTGTGCCCACAGTATATAGTTTTGATTGAGTGATAACAGGCCGCTAGATAAGAGTCTGTAATTAAGTTAATCAGTTAATCCATTTACACTTGTGTTGGGATACTTAAATGACCTATCTCAATGAGGCAGTTCTTTTTAGCACCTGGATCAAATGTTAAAACTGACAGATAAGAAAATTGAGAATGATATTTTAAATTTTACGTTCAAAACTAGTTTATTGCTGCATGGACCTACTTTTTGTGATAAGAAACAGTTTACATGGGTCACCCTAATTACCGACAAGAACCGACAAGAGCCGAAAAGAGCCGACAAAAACCGACAAGAGTCATTTTATATATTAATTCACTAATTTGCAGTTTGAGAAATTGTTTATAGGTTCTTAGATATCCAATATTTGCCAAAAATAGACTTTTGAAGCAGATATATACCAAATAACGGTCCGACTCAACAGTGACAGCTTATATGATCAACTACGGTCAAGAAAAAATTAAGAGCAGTCGTACACCAACAAGAAGCTTTTGACTCTATACATTGGAAATATAAATGGTGGAAATTTTCTATATCTTATTATTTTGTATCCTAGAATTGCAAAAATAGCGTTATTCAGATTTTTTCAGCCAAATCAGCCGCGCCAGTTTTATTACCGCACTATACCGACAAGAAGTGTTTCAAACATCAAGATCGATCTAGAACCTACAAGAAGGTTATATAGGTGTATTAAATGAATAGTTCAGAGTTTTAAGTAATACTTTTACCTGTTAAAAGGTATTATGTAATGGCAAAGCTAGAAATTGATTCAGATCTATGCAGTTTTTTTATATAACACTAAAGTCCCTGTGACAGCCAACATATACTGCCAAGACAACCTCTCAAAACTTCTTGTCGGTAAGTAGGGCAGTTTGGAGTGTCGTAAGTTCATTGTTTTTTTTTGGGATGGCTGCAAAAGCAATCATGTAGCTAATTTGGATATATAACGCATAAATATGGTCTAATAAGTAGTATTTTAAGTGAAAAATGCATAAAAATGCCTCTTGACGGTTCTTGTGGGCTCTTGTTGGTTCTTGTCGGTAAATAGGGTGACCGATTTACACTGATTGGTAAGAAAATATTAACAGTTTCACTCTCAAAAGTTTTTTTCATTTAGACCTATGTTCTTTATTCCAGATGACCATGACTCAGCACTTGTCAACTGACCAGCAAGTAAGACCTATCAAACATGAACGACCGGATATACCAAGTTACCACGCTCAGCAGGGTCATGTGGCACCAGTTCCCCCACCACCACCGGGGTATGGAGGAATGCCTGCTAAATCCGCTAAACCGCCCGTTCAAGTGGAAAGTGAGGAGAATATTGAGAGCCTTCCAGACTTTCAAAGTATAAAAGGTGTATTTGGGTGGACAACAGTTGACCATGTTAACATTCCGTACATACTGCGCCATGACCAACAGTTTGTTTCTGTACGAATTGTAGAAATGAAGCTCCTTAGTAAATACCCAAACTCTTACCCAGATGATCTAGGAAAGCATGCACCTTTAACAAGCTATTTTGTTACAGCAAATGAAGCTAAACTTTTGAATGAAATTAATTTGACTCATTGTGGTGGAGAGTATGGGAAAAAAGAATTCAATACCAAAGATTTGATAGTTTTGTTAAATGATTTTATAGCATTTTTCAAACTTGTGAAAAAAACGTTTCCAGATGGTACCAGTAAGACCACAACAGAGAACCAGTTCCCAGAAATGGTTCATGGTTGGATGCAAATAAAAAACACAGTTACACCATATGTTAAAAGGAGAGATGGAAAATATGTTCCATTGTCAGTTATGCAACATGCGGCAGGCCTAGTCAAGCAAGGTGTTACAGGTGTGCAAATTTCCATGCAGGAAAAAGACCTCTTAAATAAAGCATGCAAAAATGCAGGTGTTAATTTCCAGTTCTCTGAAAATACAAAATTAATAAGAATTGATCAAATTCAGGCTGATGCCGCCCATAGTTTTAGAGAATTACCACCAAAAGACCCATTGAAGCATGCTCATTATATGGAACTTCCTACAAGTAATTCACAAAGTGGTCAAACTAAAGGTTCTGGGCAAAAAACAATGAATTCACCTTTGTATTCAGACCTGGCCCAAAAGTCTAATCCATATCAGTTTCAGCAAAGACTACCGTTTTCACAAGTGAATCAAACTGGAAGGACACCATTATCTAATCAAACTCACAGTGACAGTTCAGCTGTTAATGGGCAACATTTAAACAGACCACCACCTAGATACCCATTCCCACCAGGGCCACCTATATTTGATATGCGTTTTCCTGCTTTGTACAATGGAGTTGGAAGATTCCCACCTTATTTTCCACCAGGAGCTGGACTTCCAAATGGACCTCCAAACGTTTCTTTGCAACATGGATTTCCAAATGTTAATCCATTAAATTCAATGCCATTTGTCAACCCTTTAGCACAATATTACATGGAAAATGGTTCAAAAGCACAAGGAACAACAGGAACAAATCGAACATTACCACCTCAGCAATCTGTTGCTCTGAATCATGGTCCCCAGAATAACTATGAGGGAAACAAAAGGTCACCTGGTGCCCAGTCAACAACCCCATCTCCAAGGAGCAGACATACATCTGGTTCAAGACCACCATCTGGATCACGACCATCTTCCAGGCCTCCCTCTGAAACGCCTTTGTCGCCAAATAACCCTGTCTTACCACATGGTTTGTCTGCAATTGGACAGTTTCCAAATCACCCTTCACCTACTAATCAAACTTCACAACACTTTAATTTTTCTGGAGGACAGACTATGGCTCAATTACAAGGCCTCATACAAGGCATTCAGCCAGGTATACGGCCACCAACTTCAAATGTGTCAACCACTAGTGGTAGTTCATTAACTTCACCCCCAATGGCACACCAGACTATAAAAAGTGCACAGGGACCAATGTTGAATAATAATATATCATTAAATGAGAAACAAAATACTCTAGTGGTTGATGCTCAATCATTGATACAAACTGATGCAGTAAACAGTGCTATGCAGACAGGAAATAAACAGTCATTTATTCCCAGTTCAAGACCTGAACTAATGGAGCAAATTATAACCCATCCAATTTCAAATTCTGTTGCTGGAAATGTCCCACCACCATTATTAAGAATGCCTACTACAGTAGCTGGGACCACTTCAACACCTGTACCAGTTGTTTCAACCTCATCCAGTTCACCACCTTCACAAACACGAACAGTGGAGAAAGAGCAGCCAATACCCCAAACTGTATCTGCAGTACCAGCAGTTAATAATACGACATCATATTCTGATTCAATTAAAGGTGCTTGGTTAAATAATAAAAGTATTTCTTGTTTACACTTAGACAAGCCAAATAGAAAAGGTAGATTTTGTCTCGTTGAAGCTGTCTGTAAATTGTACTTTAATGGATATAGTGTTCATGAGTTTCTATTCGCTTTAGAAAATGTGCTAAATGTTACTCTTGTCATTTGTAGTGATGAAGAGGAAAAAGCTTTTATTCAGTATTATACTCTTCCAGTAGAGGTTTTGAAGTGTAATAAAATGATAGAATTTGATGATTTGAAAAAGTTCTTTCCACAGTTGTCATATATGTTCCCAGATAAAAATGGATCAGATCTCAATTTGACATTGGATAATGCTGAAACGGAAGGTGATACTAGTGTTTTGGATCAGGATAATAATAATATCAATAAACTTCTTACAAATGGATTAATGTCAGCAGATGAACTAGAAGCAAGTGCTATGCCAATGACAGTTACCCAGCTTACTCAGGGTGAAAAACGTCAGGGTGATCCACCAATAGAGTTTCCTTCGAAGCAGGCTAAACATGGTAAGTACAAAGTTAAAGATATTCTTGTCCCTTTTCAAAGTATACAATTACCAGACTAGTTGGAGGAAAACCCTGGTCAGTCTGAATTGTACATTTAGGTAACTGCCATTGTGCAGAATGTTATCTTGGTGTATACATGTCTGTTCAAATCAGAGGTGTGGTGTGGATATTTGTAGGCTTGTTTAAAAAAGAGAAACAGGTACATGTATACAGGGAAATAATACTACCAAGTATAAGAAATTTCCAGAGTTTTTAAATGTTCAAACCAAAATCTGCACGTAAGATAACTGTTTAGTTTATATTTGATGTTATGATGTAACTGAACTGATGACAGCAGATAACAGAATGACCACTCATTCACACATCAAAATAGACACAGGTGACACTGAATTAGACTGTGTATTTAAGCTCAGTGATTGGATAGTTTTTTGTAAAATCACCTTCATTCTGAGAGATAGGTCCAGTATATTGACAGTGATGCTTGTCCTGGAGAAATTAAAGTTAAAATAACCTCTTTCAACAGCCCATAAGTCCTTATCCGCTACTTGCCTCTTCCAATATTCATAATTGTTAAACAGATAGTGATTAACACTTTTGTCTTTACAGGTAAGAAGCCAGTCCTATTTGAATTTAACATATAGAGCATGACTCATTTTTACAAGATGACCTCTTTGAAGTATTGATTGATTTTAGCTCACCTGAACCGAAGGCTCATGGGCGAGCTATTAGTAAACCAGTCACTCCGGCGTCCGACCCTCAACATTTTCAAACATCTCCTCTGAATCCACTTGGCGCATTAAACTCAAATTAGACTCCTTAGGACGCGGGAACGAAAGTTTGTTCAAATGGTCCTGGTCACAAGATGGCCGCCACACCCATATATGGTAAAATCCTTTAAAAATCTTCTCCAGAGCCAGAAGGCCGATGAATTTGGGACTTGGTATGTACCTTTGGGGATGTGGGGCCTACCAAGTTTGTTCAAATAATGATCCTTGGTTGACCCTGACCTACTTAACGTCAAAGTCAAATTTGCTTCCTAATGCATTTAAATGGGAAATTTTTGAAAAGTTTATTTTTTGTAAACTGTTGAAGCCTGAGTCATTATTCTCATTTGATATGTTTAACCCGATGGGACAATGGCTATAAATAAGTTTCAAAGGTCAAGGTTGACATTTTAGCTTTCAGATTATGTCGCTCATATTGGAGTCCCATCAATATATTAAAACTTAGTTTTCTCACAAGCCATTTGCCCAATTGAACTAAAATTTCATGTGAAGACGTACTCCTTATAATAAGTAAGCTAAAATTTATACACACTATTTTGGTCACATGACCAAGATGACCACCATGCCCATATATGATAAAAACCCATTAAAATCTTCTCAGAACCAGAAGGCCACAGATCTTGAGACTTGGTATGTAGCACTGGGGATATGGGGCCTACCAAGTTTGTTCAAAGGATGATCCTGAGCTGACCTTGACCTACTTAATGTCAAGGTAAAATTGGATTCCAAATGCATTTAAATGTGATTTTTTTGAAAAGTTTATTATTTTTAATACTGTTGAAGGCTTGAAGCCAAAGTCATTATTCTCACTTAATATGTTAAACCAAATGAGACTATGGCTACAAATAAGTTTCATAGGTCAAGGTTGACCTTTGACTTTTCAGCCAAGGTCGCTCATATTGGAGTCCCATCAGCATGTTAAAACATAGTTTTCTCAGAACCACTTATCCAATTGAACTCAAATTTCATATGAAGACTTCTTATGATAGGTTAGCCAAAATTGATGCAAATTGTTCTGGTCACATGACCAAGATGACTTACATGCCCATATATGGTAAAAAACACACCTTAAACAGAGTTCTCGGAAACGCCGAATCAGGCGTATTTTTACGCCAACTTTTGGTTTTGTACGCGTACTTTTCCTGCTGGGGATTCTAATTTACGCCAATTTTTTTTCTGCTGACGCGTCTCAAACTCCTTAAAAACACCTGAAGACGACAGCGGGAGTCCAAATTTGGCTTCCGCCACAAAAGATCAGAAGATCGTCGCTAATCCGATGCCTGAGGGTTTGTCAAAAAATGTCCAGTCGTCTGTTAGCAGTAGGTGTGATCTCATTTAGCTATCGTCCAATCAGAACGTTGCACAGCGACTGCGTCTTTATTGACAGGACAATAATTAGGCCTATGCAAATTTGAGAAGCTCGTGGCCGATTGGTTTTAACTTTTTCCGAGTGCGTGTAAAGACAAATGATAGACGCGCATTCGTGACTGTCTGTCTCAATCAAATCTTGAAATGTTTCTTACTTTTTTTTGAACACATGAAATCGCTTCCACAGCTTGAGTTCCAAAGATGGTTGATAAAATAAAAATAAGATTTGCTGAAGACATCGGTAAACCAAAGAGGATAACGTGTTCCGAATGAAGCGTCAATAGCAACAAATGAGTGATGCAATCAATTATCCGTGTGTTTTTTTCCACCGAATAAACTATTCTTAGGGTATTAAATGCAAACAAATGACTATCAGCAAGAAAACTCGTTCATTTTAAACCATTGAAATCGTCTCGCACGTAGGTAGGAAATCAAAATAATCATCTTAATTTTGGAACAATCGCCGTAGACTAGGTGCAAAAAAAGCACTTGCATGCAAATAATTAAATGATTGAACTAGTCTAAGATCTATACATCTGCAAAAGATCTATCCGTCTGTCTGTCCGTTCGTCTATCTGTCTGCTTGTAAATGAATAAAACAACTACATGTATCAATAGTATAAACTTTTCATTTTTTAGGCCAAACATAAAAATATGTGTTTCATGATACATGAAATTTTAAAATATGAAAATATTTTTATTTTGATGCAGAAGATGGGTAAACAAAATTGCCAAACCCCTTTGAAATCCCCAACAATGTTTAGAAAATATTGTGTAGTGGTGGGGAAGAGGGGGATTTAGGGTAACCTGATACAAACTTTTATTTTTAGTCTAAAATCTTTTTTTGTTCACAGCTAGTCCTCACAAGGATTTTGAAATTGCCATTTTGCAAGATAAAAGACATTACATCCGTTAATAAAACTTTTCATATTACGGCAAAAACTAAAAACTCCAACTTTTCCAGGTCAAACTCCAATTTTTCAATTTTGACTCCAACTTTTTCCAGGGATGGATTCTATGAATCCTGTTTTCAAAATCCTAGTGAGAACTCTGTTTAAATACCTTCTACTCTGGAACAAAAAGGCAATTGGCCTTGGGACTTAGTATGTAGCATTGAGGATGTGGGCCCTACCAGGTTTGCACAAATTTGGAATCTAGGTTGACCTTGACCCACTTTATGGCAAGGTCAAATTTGATTTCTAATGCATAAATTTATATGAGAAAAATCTTGAAATGTTCATTTTTCTACAACTGTTTAAGCTTAAATCATACTACTTGCGAGAAATGTTTAACCTTATGAGACAATGGTTTTTAGCTCACCTGAGCCATTGGCTTATGGTGAGCTAATGTGATCGTTGGATGTACGTTGTGCGTCATCCGTCCTCAACAATTGCTTCAAATGACATCTCCTCCTAAACTACTGGCTGGATTTTGACCAAACTTGGTTGGAATGATCCTTATATGGCACTCTTTAAAAATTGTTCAAATGGGTCTGGTCCCGGTCCATTGCATATCTAGGTCACACAGGCTAAAAATGGATTTTCAAGATGAAAACTTTAAAAATCTTCTCTGACACCACAAAGCCTAGAGCTTTGATATTTGGTATATAGCATCACTAAGTGGACCTCTACCAAGTTTGTTCAAATTATACCCCTTTGGACAAAAATGTCCCGGCCCCAGGGGTAATTTTACATAGGCTTATATAGGGAAAACATGGAAAAATCTTCTTGTCTGAAACCATAAGGCTGAGAGCCTTAATATTTGGTATGTAGCATCACATAGTGGACCTCTACCGAGTTTGTTCAAATTATACCCCTGGGGCTAAGAATGGCCCCGCCAGGGCGGTCAATTGTTTTACATATGCTTAAAAAGGGAAAAACAAGGGATGTAGCATCACCAAGTGGACCTCTGCCAAGTTTGTTCAAATCATACCCCTGGGGCCAAAATAGCCCCGCCCCAGAGGTCACATGTTACACATAGGCTTATATAGGAAAAAAACTTGGAAAAATATTCTTGTCTGAAACCATAAGACCTAGAGCCTTGATATTTTGTATGAAACATCACCTAGTGGACCTCTACCAAGTTCGTTCAAATTATGCTCCTTGGGCCAAAAATGCCCCAGCCCTGGGGGTCACATGTTTTACATTGGCTCATATACTATATGAGCCAATGTAAAACATGTGATAAAACACAAGGGATAAAAACTAATAGGGTATTGTAAACAACATCGGACTACCGACTTCCGAATTCGACTGATTAGGGATGAAAGAGAAAACATATTTAATTGCACTCGTTTGCGATTTGAGCAACATAAACATGGAGAGAGAAAAAACAATAAGTTTACGGATTTGCATTTCTTCATTCGTTCATTGCTACGGCAAACAAAAGAGTCTGAGAATTGTTGAAAAAAAAAAAACGGTACAGCGGTAAGCCGTATACGGTAACGTCTGACTGACAAAAGTTCCAAATGAAGCTACACTACAATATATCATCGGTTCAAGCCGAGTGTCTAGATGAATAAACACAAACAAATCACTTCACAAATCACTTTCAGCAAGAAAAAATCGTTCATTTTAAATCATGGAAGTCATGTAAAATGGCTAATTCATTGCAATCGCCGTAGACACTAGCGAGATGCGTTTTTTGAGAAGAAAAAAAAACTTCCATCTGCATAAGATTATACAAAACAGAGGGCTGCTGTCTGCCTGTCTGTCTGTCTGTCTGGTCTGTCTTGTTAATGAATAAAACAAGCACTAACAGTTTAATCTTTTATTTTGATAAGGTCAAACAAAACAATGTGTGTTCAGGTTACTTGAAAAAATATACCAAAATATTTGGAACAATCCATTAATACTTAAAGGGTTAAAATCAGTCAATCTAAAAATTATTCAAATGTATCACTTCCGGCTAAAATGGAAAAGATATACGGTACGCACAAATTGGTGGGACTCCCACTTTTTCCAGTGGGGCTCCTATTTTCTGCCAGATGAGAGTCCTGAACTCCTGTTTTCAAAATCCTAGTGAGAGCTCTGTAAAGTGAAAAACATGATAAAGAATCTTCTTGTCTGAAACCATAAGGCCTAGAGCCATGATATGTGGTATGTAGCATAACATAGTGGACCTGTACCAAAATTTGTCCGAATTATGCAGGTTGGCCCTGGGTCAAAAATGGCCCTGTCCAGGGGGCCACTTTTTTAACATAGACTTATATAGGGAAAAACATGAAAAAATGATATTTGGTATGTAGCATCACCTAGTGGACCTCTACCAAGTTTGTTCTAATTATCCCCCCCCCCCCCGGGCCAATAATTGCCCCGCCCCTGGGGGTCACATGTTTTACATAGGTTTATATAGTGAACACATGGTTAACTCTACTTGTCTGAAACCCCAGGGCCTAGAGCCTTGATATTGGTATGTAGCATCACCTAGTGGACCTCTACCATGTTTGATCAAATTATGCCCCTGGGGCCAAATTGGCCCCACCCCAGGTGTCACCAGAGACATGGCCAGCTTTCAACAGATACCTATATATAATCTTTAAAAAACACAGGTGAGCGATTTAGTGCCTCTTGGCCCTCTCGTATATAAGTACCAAATGTCAGGCCACTAATTTGGGCTGTCACATAGCTATCTAAACATCTTTTCTCAGAAATCACTGGGCCGCTTGGTGGAGTATTCATTAGATTGTTTTAGGTCACTTGACCAAAATGGCTGCAACCCTCATGTTTGGTCAAACAAAATATGTTTCATTATAAGCTGTAGTTGACCTCGACCTATTTTAACATTATTAAGGAGATCAGGTGAGTGCTTCAGGACCTTCAGGTGCTCTAGTTTGTACTTTCATTCAATTACCTGAAACAATTATATTAGTCAGTAGCTACTGGGTCAAAATATTTTAAATGGTTATGAATAAAGCTACTTTTAAAAGTTATTAATTTTCATTAGTTGCATTTGCTTACTTTTCTTTTATCATGAATGATTAAAACAGAAAATATTTAGTTGGAGGTCTCGTCTGAACTGAAAGTTGAGTTTTAATAATAAGATCTAAAACTTATAACATTTCAATTGTGTTATGTGTTACAGCTTCTTACCTACAGACTACAGTAATATCTTATATTGATGCTATTTTATGTCTTTTTATACTAAGCGTCTAGTAAAATGGGATAACAAATGCCAAGTATCTGCACACTGACCATGGCTGTTGCAGTTGACCAATTGATTGCCAATTGACCGCTTATGGTCGGTTAAAACCAGTAATGACCACTGGTCTGGTCAGTATGCATATTGACCGTTCATTTGCCAACCTGACTGTAGATTGAAGAGTTGCTAGTTCAGGACTCATTGCTGGTAGAGTCACAGTGTTGTGTCCTTGAGCGCTGCTTAGTTCTGTTCCAACCTAGTAAGACAGGAAATCGTCTCGACATGGCTGAATTTTTGACTGGGTTTGTGATTGTAATGTGGCTCTTCCTCACGATGCCACGGGTTTGTCTGCAGTTAATGATTGTGCTAATTCCTGATCATACTCACTATTTGTGGAGGGCACAGAAAAACTTTAAAACTCCTACTTTTTGTCATCTTATCAGCAGATCTCCACTTTTTTCCTACTTTTTCTTGAAATGACCCCCCCCCCTTTTTAATCAAATGCCACGCGTAAGCTTGCGTTGGGGAAGAGAAAGCTGGCTGCTTTATATTAAAGACATATATTACTGTCCATTAGAGATCATTAAAGGATTAACCAATAAGGGACAGTTTCAGAATCTTACAAATTAAAGGGGCCTCAAGTATACAACTTACCTGTATACAACACAATTTCTTTCACTAAGATTAAAGATCAATAATTTATCATTAAATACCTAATCCCATAATGGGACCACTTTATTGACCCTGTAAGGAAGTCATAATCACCTTATTATGACCGTCCTTTTGATCTGCCCAGTATGACCCCTGGAGAGAGTCATAATGAGTGGTACCAGTATTATTGCTTAAATATTTACGGAGCTTAAAATGGCACATCGCAAGAAAACTGTCTTCAGGGTTTGCGACCAAGTAAAATCCAATGCAGCCTACTGAGCTGCTGAGACTAACTAGGGTAGTGAAATTGTACCTGAAGCTAGTTGAAATATTACATTTTTTTCCAATTAGCGAATAAATAAGGTGCTGATCAGACTGTGCGGGTGAGAAGGCTTGTCTGTGCCTTTGTTGTTTGCATGCGACAGTCAGATTTTCTAAATCGGGCCCAATTTCTACTTGACGTTATGTGGCTGTTAGTGTTTTATGTCTCCTCTGCATGTCGTCGTGGGTTGGTCTAATTTGTGTGATTGTCGCATTTCCTGGTCTTTTTCACGTCTGACTCAAACTTGTATAGACACAAATTGTAGGTATTCCAATGGATACTTATTGTGCTCCTCTTGTTGAAGATTTGTTTGTTTAGTTTGTTATGAGAGAGACATCATGTTGTCTCATCTGGCAATGCTCAACTTAAGCTTATGTTATTGAAGCATTTAATAACTAAAGTTTACCACAGATTTTAATTATGTTAATAAATAGAATGTTTTTTTGTTGTTTTTTTTTGTTTTTTTTTTTTGTTGTTTTTGGTTTTTTTAAAGAAAGCTCATCTGCATATAAGAGCCGATATTTTATGGTGATACAGTCTATAGTTACAACTTTTTACAAATCAATTCAAACTTATACGAGATGTACTTGGATTTTAATTTCAGATGATGAACCAGGTGATACTTTGGATTATGATGCTGTGATTGTTTTGGACTGATGGTAAACCAGAGGTCAAAAATGAAGAATCAAATATCAAAACTTTGATAGAAAATCTCTACTTAGTACATAATAAATAGAGGATCTTACAAGAGTGCCCATGTTTTGTTGAATTTATTAAACGAGTTGAGGGAAAGAGATGAAATGCGAGGCTTGCCGAGCATTTTATCTCTGTTCTCAACGAGTTTAATAAATTCAAGAATGTCATTTTTGGCGACGCTTAAAAATGTTATAGATTCTTATTGCGTCATTATGTACGCAACGTTGTTGTGGACGTCATAATGTTTCCAGTAAATCTGTAAACCACCAGTGGTTTATCGATTTAGTAACATGGCGTTATTTCACTCTCTGACGCGACATAAACTAAACCATTCATGCATTGGTAGGAAAAGTAAATACAGCGTTTAAGTATTTTTAGTCTCTGTTGATAGTCGTGTTTTCGAGCCATAAAGCCCATCTTCGTTGAAGCAGACAGTGACTGTCGTGTTTTTCATTACAGTGACTGTCGTGTTTTTCATTCTGTGTCTACCGAAAAAAATAGCACGGTATATATATTAATAAAACGGTCATACTATGATACTTCACGCAGCGTGCAATGATAATTGTCATTCGCGTGCAGTGGGAACACTATGTCAAAATATTTGTTTCAATTTTCCGTTACACGCAGCAAGAAAAACAATGACACTTTGTCAAATAATTAAGCCCCATAGAATCAAACCTGCAAAAACTTATTTGGTTCATTCTCTCACAGTAGTATTACACCATTGTTTTCCCATTTGAAGTTTATAAATGATTTAAATTACATGGTAATCAGTGGAGTATTCAATTCTGTGTCAAATAGGACTTTGAAAAGGCATCACCAGAAGTTTTATTCCTCTGTTTTCCTTAGATTTCTTTCATTCAATTAAGTCATGTTGAAGCCCACCAAAAATATTTGGAGAATTAAGAGATATCTGACCTTGTTACTTTACTCTTCAGATAGCGAATGATACAGGCGCTGATCTTACTGCGCGGACGCTCAGGCTGGTCTGCGCCTTTGTTGTTCGCAATCAAGAAAAGTCAGGGTTTCTCGTGTCTATGTCCATATGATGTTGAAGCCCAGGCTTCCTGGCCTCCACCTGGCTACGCGCCTGGTGTATGTTGTTAAGCTGCAAATCAGATCAACCAAAACTGTACCTCCCCTTTTGAACTACATGCTCAGCAACCCGAAAACGTTCCGTTAGAACCCTCTTGCCTCTAGAGACTGACTCATTGTATATCCAGATGAGATTGCTCTGGGAGGCAACAATGCTGTCCCTTTAGTCATTTACAATAGCACTGTTTGGAAGGAATTCTACATTTATCAGTCACCCCTAATATTAACTAAATGATTTCAACATAACCTATCTCACTGCATGTTACCTTTATCAGGTCATGATGACGTTGCACTTTTTGAATGACGTCGCTTATGACGCTTTATCAACACAAAAATGAAAAATTACGTCATAATCGCTAGTTTGAAGAGTGTTCAACAATGGGTAAACTGATAAATAGAATACCAGGTTCACGTCTTTTGATATCAAGTTTACCAGGCTCGGCTTTGAGAACGCATGTTGAATCGCTCGGCAAGCCTCGCGATGTCAACAAGCGTTCTCAAAGCCTTGCCTGGTAAACTTGATATCAAAAGACACTCACCTAGTATTCTCTATTTATTATCTACTATATAATGAAATACAGAAAAATATTGATTAAATATAATGCATATATTTCACAGCCGTGAAAATATAAAAACATGTATTTTCACAGCAGTGAAAATACAAGATTTGATATTTTCACGAGAGAGAAACCGTAAGATTGGAACTACTTTTTCTATTTTCACAATATGGTCTAAGGGAAGCAACTCTTTAAGGCATATCTGTTTCTTTTCTAAGGCAAACAACTATTGGTGTCAACTATTGGTGTTTCCTATTTTTATGGAAATGTAAACAAAAAGTCAGAGTCGCTTAGAAGCATAATAAAAGAAAGAGCTACAACTAGAAAATCAAAACAAAAGCTAATGTAAAGTAAGATTCGCTTCTCTTTACCTTAAAAGATTATGGGAAATTTGTAGATAATAAAAAGAAAATTCAAATATTTTTTTGTTAAATATGTCTTATTTCACTCGTGAAGTGGACAATAGTTATATTTCATTCGTGGCTTCGCCACTCATAAAATATAAATATTGTCCACTTCACTCGTGAAATAAAAGACATATTTAACAAAAACATTTGAATATCCTCTATATATTTCATGTTAAGTTTGGAAAATAGTATTTCAGAAGGAAGTTCCCGCATCATACTTTTACTACAATCTAAAACAGTAAAGCGTGACACAGTGGAACCCAAGCTGGGATTACACACATATATGACAGGGCTCTCGATCACCCGATTTTGGGGCCGAAATTCGGCCCCATTCCCAATGCCAAAAAGTATGTTTTTTTCCCAATTCCAGACAAAAAATTCCCAATTTGAAAAAAAAAAAAAAAAATTTTTTTTATCTCTATCTTGATTTCATATAATACAAATATAGAACATACTGTATTACATTATATATCAAGAAAAAAAGTAAGTTTAATTATTGGAATCAATCTAGCAATGGAAACGTCATACATAAGGACGATGTCAAATTTCCCAATCTTAGTCAAAACGCCGCGAATTTTCCCAATTCCATGGGCCCCGGCCCCATTCCCAAAAAGGGGTGTGAGAGCCCTGTATGAGCTGTTATCCAGCATAAAGTTTTAAGTTGGCATGTGCGCACAGCGAAGATTCAAATCAGTCTACGCATCCACAGTGTGATCAGAGTCTTTGTTTTCCGCCTGAAGAAACTTTGAACCATTGGCTACCCATAGAGCGCTCATAGAAGACTGACAAGAATGCGCGGATGCCATTCGCGTAGCACCCATTACGCGGTTACGCACGTGCGTTATAAAAATAGTTACATTCAAGGGAGGTCACTTAATGTAATAAAAGAGAGATTTTCCATACAATAAGGAACTGCTCATAAGAAAAGAATTGGCTCCCTCTGGGAGCCAATTCTTTCCTTTAAGAGAAGTTCCCATTTGAAAAGGGACGCGATTGAAGAGAATCATTGCTTGATCCAGTAGTCTCCCTTTGATGTGCGTAACTTTTTCAGTGTTCTGGCCAGGCCGTTGGATGCGAATGCTGATCCTGAGTATTCCATGGGCGCTCATGCCAACTTTTACATTACGCTGGATTCCTTCTGTTTTCCATAATTGAGCCGTGGAATGGGATTTCCAACAATTTCACATTTTGATAAGTGTAGACTCGGACGAGCCTCTGCAGCCTCTTTTTAAGCTTAGAGACTCCAAATGGTGTTCAGTTAATAGATTAACAATCATAGAATACTCAAGCGACTCGCAAAGGCTCTGATCAGACTGCGCGTATGTGCAGGCTGATATGAGGCTTTGCTGGTCGCACATACCACATTGTTGGAAATCTCATGCACTGGATTGAGCCAATTAAAGTTTTCATTCCTTTATGTCTTCCAGCCATATGTCTTGAAAAACAGCAATCCGGTCGACAGGGTTAAATACTGTAAATGTATATACATGCGTGTAGTTTACTCTGATCAAAGATTATTGATCACCAAATGTGCTTAATTTTCGTTAACCAAATACAAGACCATAATGCTATCAAATTTGGTCAGTTAGAATTGGACAGGGATAACTAGTATATGACCGCGGTCTCATTAGAGAATGTTCCATGTTGTATGTTTTTTTCATATGTGACTACTTTGGGCAGAACTATTCTATCAGTAACATGAACACTCTTGATCACTTGGACTTTTGAAAAAGGAATTACTCAGCAACCTATATTTTAGAGGCTCTTTCGACAGCAGGGGTGGGGGGGGGGGGGGCTGTTCCCTTCTTCCCCTGAAACAGATTTGCTTGTTCCCCCAAGATAAAAATAAAAGTTTTCTTCTGTTATATGTTTCCCAATAAAGCCTTTGTTCCCCTTAAACTTGGGCATTTGCTCCCTTGTTCCCCTGATATAAACGTCCTTGTTCCCCAAGTATAAAGTTAATGCATTTAGCCTCACTGAATAGCTGAGGCCCGCCTCGATCTTTAGGGGAACATGGGAAAGGGCATTTATTTCTAGGAAATTAACAAACGAAGAACATATTTTTAGAAGAACATGGAAAATAACTTAAATAGGGAATGCTGTTATTTTTATTTGGGAGGAACAAATCACAATTTATTTCAGGGAACAAGACCTCTATAGGAGGGCCTCTTGGCTGTATATGAATGTTTAAACAATGAGCGTCTACGCATATACGATAAGTACCAAAATCTCATGTGCAGGACCACATTGTGACCTGCAATCCTTTAACCACTGCCGTATTAACTATTGTGTTTTGCCACAGCATAACAAACAAAACCCAAGATGGCGTATGTGCCCTGCGAATCACCAAAATCAATTGAAAATCTATCCAGTCCGTTCAGTCAAACGTCTGTGTCTAGGAGCCAATGTACGTGGGTCTGGATGGGGGGGGGGGGGTCTGGTTCATCTCATTAAAATTTTGGGTTATTCATTTAAGTCAGTCCCATAGTTCATTTAAATCTGATTATTCACTATTCATTATTTTTTTCTTCTATTCATTAAAAATAGGATTAATTGGTTTTTTAGGACCTCATTATTCACTATATTGGCTCATTATTCAGTATTCATAATAAAAAAGGCCATTATTCTCTAATCCTTATACCCCATCCAGACCCTCATGTACCCGTTCCCTAGCGAAGCTTGATCAGTCTGTGTGGATGCTCAGGCTGGTCTATGTCTTCATTGGGCGCGCATGCCATTTTCGGTGAGTTTACTCATTTACGTTGGCACCGAATCTCGTTTATGGGCATTAAGATAATATTTTAAATGTAACGTGTCAAGTTATCTGAAGGATTTAACTAATGCGAGAAGTGAAGCCTCTGGTAAGTCTGCACACCAGAGCATTCTCAATTAGTCTGATCGGCTTTTGCGTTGAAAGAAGCTACTAAGTTTGAATTTTTGCAAGATACTCTTTTCACATGACATTGCTCTTCTTGAAGTTGTAACAAAGGTCCAGATAAGCACTATACGCAGTATGGTGTATAGGCTGATCTAGACTACAGTAATACATGTCTTAAAGCGCCACTCAAAAATAGACAAATTTTAACGATCTTGATGACAAATGATAGTTTAATGTAGGTCGAAAGTATTGCATTCTGCAATACTTTTGACCTATATTAAGCGATAATTGATCTTTAAAACCATTTTTTGTTTTTTTTAGAGTGCCCGTTTTAGACAAGTTTTACTGAATTGTTAACGATGATATATATTTCTTTGTATTTTTGCAAGCCAGTTTTTAGCATTTTACATTGTATTGGAAACATTTACAGCATTAAACGTCTGTGTGAAAAATTGAAAATGTACATTAGGATATGTGCCAAAGTCTTCCGTAACATAAAAGTAAGCGCAACCACGTGTGAAATATGTTTGAAATTAAATGCGTTGGGAATACCAAACATTTGGCAAAGGAAACCTTTAAATAAGATCAACGAGCACCCAGAACATTTTATTAAACTGATGGATAAGAAATTAAATTATTTTACGACCCTTCACATAGATGGAATGAGGGCATTATACGGTGGTCGGTCGTGAATTCGAAACTACTATAGGCTAGTTTCAGCCACATACACCCCTTGTCGCTGATTCAAGCGTTTCTAATTCTTGCTATGTGTTTGGCCAAAGTGCCAGAAGATTGAACAATTGGCAAGCAGCCAAAACATCAACATTGATGCCTCGTTGTAAGACCACTGGTTGCACTTACTTTTAACATGCACGTGATGCAGTTACGGTTGACGTTGGTATTCTATTGTTTGTTGGAGTAGTAGTGTGAGAAATGTTAAGAAAAAAGTCCAACTGCAGAATTCTCAAAATATTATGCGCACCACATCAGGCCTCAAAATAAATGTGTGTAATTAGAAATTATTTTCATAATTCTCAATCAATTCACATGTTGTGGGCACTCGGCAAGGTTTTTTTTATCACACAAACATATGTTTACACCGATAAGAAAAAAATCACAATATTTGCTTATGTAGACCTATGTCATGTTTCCCAAGAAAATAAATGCTGTTGACATTCTATGGAACCAGTAGATCCGATAAGCAGTACAACAAACGTGCATGGCTCGGACGTGGCTGCTTGTCTGGGCCTTCGCTGCTCATACTCTCAAAGTTGGAACGCATGGGTGAAAGTTTGCAGGATTATTCCTGAATTCAGGATTTTGAGGCTGACTTTCCATAGAAAGTCAGCCTCAAAATGTTGAGTTAAGCAGATTGTTATAGCTTTTCTGATTTGTTATCAATTTATCAAAAGACAATTGACCATTTAAACCTGAAATTGTTTTTATTTTGTTAGCATAAGGCAAGCTTAAAAGTTTGAGTTTCTAAAGTTCAGGATTTTTCAATGTTGAACTTTCACCAATGGGAACGAAGATGAAGGTTCATACCAAGAGTTTGGCCTCTAGTCCAACTTAATAGCTGTGCATCAATGTTATATAATGACTAAGCTATATGGTACCAAAATCTCATCTGAGACTTCCCTGTTGTGTCTTCTGTTTTTTTTCAAAATCAACCTTTCCCAAATTCTTTCTGGAATCCCATCAGAGTGTAAGTTTGGATCCAGATCAGGCCCAGCGTTCTGTCAGGCCTGATCTGTTTCTAGACTGTTTGCAAAATTTATCAGCTGACGACACTGGGAGATAACGAATTAAGTGGGCCAAATGTACAAAGAAATAGGAGTCACCAATTTTGTTGTGAATATACGTTAGCTGGTCATACTGTCCTGCCAGCCAAGAGTGACAGTGACATCATGTTTTGTTTATAATTGTAGGTAAACCATTAACGTGTACACTCCACTTGATCTAATGCGAATCGAAAGATCACTTGTGTATTAATCATATCCTGCGGTTAGGATTAATACACAAGTGATCTATCGATTATAAGTACCCAATAACCATGCAAACAAAATGTGACGTCACTGTCACTCTTGGCTGGCAGGACAAGGACAGTACCTTACGCTTTCTCATTCTACTACTCAGTTTTCACATTTTGGTTCATGTTGCTTTATTATACATGTGAAAAGCAATAGACAAGTTATGTCAGTTTGTGATGTGTTTGTTATTTTTTCATTCCTATCAAAACAAATCTCCCAAAACTTGGCAAAACGACAGTTCTACACAGAATGGAGCGTTGTACATTGACGAATAAGACTGGTCATACCAAACGCTCTGATGCTCAACCAAGGGTTCCCACAAGCTATGGAAAGTCACGAAAATAGCTACATGCATGAAAAAGCATGGAATTTGAAAACAAGTGAAATAATTTGTGTGTCTGACGCAGGTCCAGAGCAGATGTTGGTCTTGTTTTCTGTCTACTGGTGGTTTCGTTTTAATTATTTCAAAATGCATGCTTGGTCCAGGTCCATTAGAATGCTTATATTTAAATACATTATTGATTGCTGCATTCTACAAACAATGAAATTAACACAATTTGGAATCTGGATTTTTACCATGAGGTATGAAGGTGAGTGCAGTGTCGGGCTCAGGGGTTTCGCTCGATCCCCCCCCCCCCCCCCTCGCGTTTAAATATCAGTGAGACCAAATTATTACATTTTCACGGGTATTTAGGAAAAATGAGATAAAATCAGCCAAAGGGAACTCACACACATTTATATACTATATAAACCCCCTTTTCCAGAAACCCTGGATCCGCACCTTGAGTGGTCATTTTTAGTGTCACTGTAAAGAATTTGGCGTTATGCCAGTGCTGTTGTTCGTCAATGTTAAAGCAACCAAAATATTTTATGTTTTAAAATTGAATGAATCATTTGAATTATCTGATTCTTAAAAGCAGAGTGAATCAAAATTTATAAAAGGTACTCAAAATATATCGTCATAAAACTTAGGCTTTTGAGCTATTTCATTTCAATCATCAATGTATTGTGGTGTTGACCGGTGTTTATGATTTTAAAATTGGCTATTTTGGTTAGATATTATGACAATGAACGAAAGAAATATATATTGAAACGGTATAAGATGAGAAAAACATTTGCTATTAATGTAAATAGGAGGTCAGAAAGTTGTCTCGTTTTGCCAGATTTACTCTTTTCGCGTATTAAATGAAGGTGCCAGAGTGTTCATTACGCGAAAGGTGAATGTTACATAATGAGAATACTTTCTGAGCTCTTATAAAGAGCTCGTATTTATACCCCAAACTTATTAAGGATTCCATAAGCTGATGCATGGCATTTCCCGATTTTTTATTCTCCCTAGGGCAATTGTTTTTCATATTGAACAAGCGGTTAAGCAACAGAGCATAAGGTACAAGTCGCCACGTGGGTACAGCGAAAATTTAAATAAGTCTACCCCTCCACGCAGTCTGAACAGAGTTCAGTTTTCAGCCTGAAAAAACGGACTCTTGGCTAACCTTAGAGCTCCCATTAAAGATTGATCAGACTGTGCGGGTGCGCAGGGTGACCCGAGTCTTAAATGTGCGCACCTTTTGCTGGACACCCGGCTCATCAATAAATGGTACATCCGTAATGTGACATCTCATCATGTAGTTAGGAAGCGCTTCAAGACACAAAAGACCAGCCAGGAACCATAACAAGTGGTTTGGAACATGAAATGCCACAATTACAGACCACTGTCCAACCCTTGACTCCAAGAGGAACACACACACACACATACACACAACTCGTTCTGTCTGCTGAAGAGAGCAGACGTGCTTTTTGTGCTCTTGATTATTCAGAATTAATTATTGTTTTGGGGACAAAAAAATTATCACAGTGCAGGGCATAACTTGCCATTTTTGGATTTATGGTTATAAAATTGTGTTTTAAAAAGGGTTAATTTTATAATATTTTAAACTAAACAGCTTATTTTGCTATATATTCACATATTGTGTGGCAAGGCAAAAACTTGATTAATTAACAGCTGGACCACATATAGTGAGGAGGTACCTCAGCAGTATCAAACCTTTAGGATTCAACAACATCTTGCTTGGACAGCATCTTAATTGATAAACAAGTATGCCCCTGTTGGAATTGTACTTGTGCTAATTACCTGGAACTGCCCTGAAGAGGCTGAGATTATTTAGCACCGAGATCAAAGGAACATCAAAGAAACTTCAAAATATGTAAATGAATCTCAATAGATAAATGTAAACAAATACAATAAATTGAAACATAATTTGGGATTAGAAAAATAATAACAAATGGAACTATAACAAGAAAACCTAGTCACAAAAAAATTATTATGAAAACTATATTGAAATCTTGCTACGCGTATTTTGATTTACAGTGCATTTAATTTTAAAATCAGTTAAAATCACGGAAAACACATGTGCGAAATTCTCAACAAAATTGAGTCACATGACACAAGATTATCCTATAAACCAAACTGATAATGATCAGAATGAAACAAATGAGCCGCAACATGAGATTTCCGACAATGTGGTTTGTGCGACCAGCAAAGTCTCAGACCAGCCTGCGCATACGCACAGTATGATCAGAGCGTTTGCTAGTCGCTTGATTATTCTTTGACGACGGGACATCATTTGGAGTGTCTAAGCTTACAAGGAGGCTGCACAGGCTCGTCTGAGTCAACCTTTGTCAAATGCCACATTGTTGGAAATCACATGTCACGGCTCATTAATGAGTCCATATTCTCAACAGACACCCACACCCAGTGAAAAAGAGACTTCTTTGTTGGAGGATGAGGTTGATGACTTCAATGGAATCTTTTGCAATCATATCATGAAGACAACAGAGTGTCCGTCTTGTTTTCAACTAATGAACTATTTTCTAAATTTGTAACAAACTTGAGTCAAGAATTAGTTGAGCACAAAATTGCACAGAAGTGTTTCATTAACATTCACAAAGAGGAAAATAGCCGAGCAGTAGAAGGGCCAGGGTGCAGAATATGGAGAGAAACAACACTCCTTAGACTAGCTACTAACTTTTACCGTCAATATGAGTCGGACACCAACACATATATCGAGGGAACCAAACAACAAACTACGTCTAGTAACAAGTGCGGATCCAGAGGGGTCCGCCCCCCCCCCCCTGGAAAATCACAAGTTATATGGGTTTCTATAGGGAATAAGCTGAGGACTAAAAAAAACCGTTGTCAGAGCTTTTTTTGTCAGACTGACCTGGACCCCCCCCCTGACGAAAATTCCTGGATCCGCGCATGAGTACATCAAGTAGAAGTCAACTAAACCCAGAAACAACTTGGTCACCAGTATCTGTCAGAAAATCCTGGGAAATTCGAAACAATTAGTAAAATGCAAATAAAGTATTTTATTAATGGAAATAGTAATCTCTCTCCAAGAGCTGGTAGCCCTACTGACATCAAAACTAGAAACTAATAGAGTTGCGAGTGATCATGAAACCCAGTCAAACATAAATGAGAACAGTTTTTTTGAAAACCATGACACAAGAATAGCTTTTTAAAAAGAAGCTAGACGCTAAAATACTTGCAAGTTTTCTGTCATTCAAAGCCAAAATTTACAGATTTTACCGTAATTTATGACTAAGTAAGACCAGATCTATTGATCCTAACCTGGACTACTACACAACAAAGAAGCATATATCCTTGCAACAATTCGCATACAAAAATTTAGACCTTTAGATCGTATAAATGGAACATATCAAAATCATGTTCTGAGTATGATTACAATATGATTAAATTTCACATGCAAATGAAGCTTTGAATCACTCAACACAATATGTAGGGCAAATCTCCTTTATTTTATGAGTAAATCATATAGAGCATACCAATGGCACATTAAGATTTCTAAGCTATTATATTATAACCACTCAACCAAATCATATAATGATCACTACATTTTTAATTCATATTATATTCACAACAAAATCATATCAAGAATACGCCACCAATCATAATAAGATAACAATTATAAATCGTATTATAATCATTCCATCATATCAATAAATTGGTCGACACAAAGACACAAACAAATTAGACTTACATTTATGTATATTTCGTGTTTGCCATATGCTAAACTAAAATGTTGATACATAATGTTGTCTTGCAAATACAATACAATACAATACAATACAACATACTTTATTGATATAGATAGCTCAGGCCATTCGCAGATGGCATTAGAGCATTTCAAAACGTGCTTTACTGAACTACATGGTTGACGTTTTCGAAAAGCAAAAAGATACATGTAATAAATGTTACATTACAGCATAAGAGAGAGAGAGAGAGAGAGAGAGAGAGAGAGAGAGAGAGATACATGTTAATACTGAAACGGAAGTACAAAAGTACACAACCTTCACTATGGATGCTCCACGACCTCTGAGTAATTAATTACCTTTGGATTAATCGATTTCAAAAAGGTTGATGCGTACAGCGTAAAATGAGCCAGTCGGGCTAGAACATATATTTGTGTCGAAATATTATAGCAAATCTATTTAACCGCCTGAAATCCCTATTTCTAGACTCGTATTTTCAACATTTTAAAATTTTGTCACGCTTCTAAGCTTTTTGCTTATCTATACATTGCTGCAAGAAACTTATTTTGTTCTTGTTTTAAAGGTACCTGTGTCTTGATAATGTTAAAATGTATTAGTATGCAAAATTTGATAAAAATATACCATGCGGTTCAAGAAAAGCATTTTCACTAAAAGACCTCGACCAGCCAAAATGATGCTTGGCAAACCTTTGTCACCGTTTAGCATACCAGTGGCTGGACAATATTAAAATAAATATCTATGCAAATTTTGATCCAAAAATCCCATAAGGTTCAGGAGTTATGAGGATTTTCACATACCCAGCCAGCATAGTTATATCGGGCCACTGGCGGAATTTAGATGGCATATCAGCAATGACCCCCGCTAGTGGCCCGCCATCGGGTGCTGTCAATTGAATTTTGATAAAAAAAAAAACAACGCCATTTTATGTATCATTTTCTTCCTATTCCACTTTCCTATAACTTAATTTTGTTGATATTTAACTGCGATCACTCTAATCATTACATTGGTTTTTGATAAAACTGATATTCAGCCTATCAAATCTTGAAAAAAAATGTCATTTAAAGTTTAATTTTCTTTCTGTTTCATTTTTCAAACTGAATTTTGATTCGATTTTGTTCACTCTAATACTTACATTGTTCTTTCGTGGAACCTATAGTGGACCTCTATCCTGATGGTAGCTCCATATTTATTGTAAGGTAGACAACCATGTATAATTAATATTTAAAACAGTAAATATCAAACAAAGCCCATTTGAAATCTGTTTTACAAATATGATAACAAGTAATATTTATGTGTATGCATTTTGTTTATCATATATATTCATATAGTGAATTTATGAATTGCAATATGTACATATTTACTAGTTTGTTTAAGATAACTACCTTTTCAGTAATGCCTGCATATAAGATCATAATATATTATCAGAAGATACTGATTGTATCTTTGCGCATGTAGACATGCGGGCGTACCAACTCCTATTCCACAAACAGTTTATGACAGTGACGTAAGGTAAGCCCCCAAACCATTATAACTTTCTGATCTACTGATAACTTAAATTAAGCACCAAAGATAATATGACCTCACTGTCGGAACCTCCTTTTTAATTATAAACATATTGTAGGAAGCCTTCCGTCCCTCAAATAATTTCAAAAACGGCTATTAAACGAACAAAAGACACTTTGTCATTCTACTTTACATAGAAGTCAAGTTTTTTTTACCTAAAAAGTTAAAAAGGTCATTCTTACCCAAATCATAGAAAAATGATACAATATTCTTTGAATGGCTAAGATAATTAGCTTTAAAATGAAATCAGTGCCTGAAAAATAAACTGAAAAATAAAGATTTTATAAGACGCTTTATGATAGCTTCCCATTAAACCTAATGCAAAGTAGTTTATCGGTTTTTCGACCAGGTAAAAATCCATTGTAGGCTATGTAAAGAGGTATTTAAGGGAAATTAATCTCGCCCTCTGGTACACATGTTTTACGAATCTTTTTTTAGCTATTTTAATGAAGGTCAGCTTGTAAACATTTGTCAAACTATTTTGAGTTTCCTTAGCCTGAATCAGCTACACCCCTTGGCGGCAATGTTTTTTACGGGTCGTTTTCGTTTAACCATATTTGTAGAAGGCCACATAGTCAATATCCCTGCCAAAAATATTAAATACGGACCATTGGTTTTAGAGAAGATGTTAAAAGTTCCTTAAAGGCCACGTCCAATGGTGGCTATGTTTTGCGAGGGATCAATTTCCTTTTAGCTATACTGTGAACATTTCTGCCAAAGTGGCTTTCATTTTGATCAGTGCTTGAAGAGAGGACCATGTTTTATTTTGTTGGTGTGTCCCGTGCAAGAAAGGTTGCTCTCCTGTGCTGGCGTTTTTAGTTATCTCCCTTGAATGAACTTTATAGGGAAAGCTTATGCACTCAATAATTTTAATACGTTTTGAGATATTTTGATAATATTTTGTAGGCATGTATATCAGGTCAAGACAGTGTGTCACGTGCAAGAATGGTTACCCTCCCTTGCTGGCCTTTTGAGTTTTATAGGGGAAACAACGCTTATACCCTTTAGATATTTTGTTCATATTTGGTATACATTATATATCTGTCAAGACAGTGTGTTGCGTGGAAAAATGGTTGCTCCCCCTGGCTGCCGTTTTGAGTTATCTCCATTTAAATGAACTTTATAGGGGAATGCTTGTGCGCGTAATAACTCATATCTAATTAGATATTTTGGTGATATTTGGTATACATACATATCAGGTCAAGACGGTGCGTCACCTGCAGGAATGGTTGCTCCCCCTAGCTGCTTTTTTGAGTTATCTCCATTGAATGAACTTTAAAGGGGAAAGCTTGTGCGCCCAATATCTATTATACCCTTTGAGATATTTGGTATACATATACTAGGCAAAAAAAAGAAACGCCGCATATTAAACATACATTTTATATGGGGAGACTTTCACCAATCTCTCGCAAACGATCTGTCACAGTTTGAGCGCTGGTTCTTGGATTATGAGTTCCTGGGGTTGTGCTAACTATCATTGTCACCCGACGAAATTGATTCAGCAGTTTAAACCTGCGTTTTTATCGATCTTGAAGTCGCGTCATTAGGCGATGACGTCTTGAATGCGCACGGTCTGATATTGTTCCAATTTGCCAGAAACGTTTCCTAAGACGTTCAATCATCCTTGCATGGCAAAGAAATTGTTGGTCTATCACCGATGGCGTCATGTTAGCTTGTATTTTTCTTATCGCCTTGACGCGTTCAACGTGTGTCCGTTTTGGCATCGTTAATTAGCAATGTGTAACTTTTAATTTTAAAGTTTTAAAATGTTTTCAAGCAAATTGGATATTAGACTAGTGATTCCAGTAGTTATTACATGTGTCAATCTAAATAAAATGAATGCGCACGTGAAAAACCTGAAAATAAAAAGACAGCCAGTACATTAGTTTGGGTTGGTTGAGCTCAATGAAACAATGGAAATTATGTGTGGCAGGTATAGTAGCGCAACATAGATAGCAGATGAAATTTGTAACTCTCATTTAACGCACAATATTTTTAATTTTTATATGCGGCGTTTCTTTTTTGGCCTAGTATATATATCAGGTGAAAATTATGGAAGGTAAAAAGCGACATTATTCAATGCATACATCTTTGTTTTTGTATGTTGGCAATTTCATTCTGTTTTTTAAATTGTGTCATTATATCATGCAAATTGTCATTTAATAGTCGTTTCGCTCGTAATCAGATTCCGATCATGTCATTTCTCGGTTTTAAAAAGGCAGAACTAGGTTGTAAAATGTCAGAACTACATTTGTATGTTGTAAAAAGGCAGAACTGGGTTGTCATAATACGAAAGTGAATATGCTTTAGTATTTTGACGCCAGAGGGCGCACCAATTTTACTGGGAATAAATAATTTCTCCCATGCAAGTAGAACTCGCTGCAAACGGTGTTAAGGATGATTTTTTACCAAGAAGTTCCCCCCACGTGGGATTTGATTCTTTACGTCCCATCAACAATTTTTCAGTTATGTAGGGACAGGTCTTCCTGGGTTGAACCAGCACTAAGCTAGGATCAATGTGTCTTGCTCAAGGACACATCGCAGTGACGCCAGTGAGGCTCGAACCCGCGACCTCTCGGTCTCGAGTCAAGCACTCTACCACTGAGCCACTGCCCTCCCCTTACACGTATATATAAGAGAAAACTTCGTCCCGTCCCGCCAAGCTTGCACACAACCAACAAATGTAGATCTATTACTGGGTCCGAGCTACAAGTGAAGGCAGAACATGCTCGGATACAGAGAGGGGATAGGGGGTCTGGGGAAAATCACAATTTCGATAGGTTTCTACAGAAATTAGCATTTGGACGCCCCCCCCCCCCCTGGAGAAAAGTTGGACCCCTCCCCCACCCCGTAAAATGTTGGACGCCCTCTGGAACCTTGGAAAATTATTGTTTTCCAAAAAAAAAACCATCGGACCCTGGGATCGGTCCCCTCTGTAAAACTGTTAAATAAGTTGAAGGTGAGGACTAAAAAACAGCAAAAATAACAAAAAACGCTGTCCGAGCTTTTTACTGTTAGGTGGGCCTGGACCCGCTACCCCCCCCCCCCCCCACTTGGTGAAAATTCCTGGATCCACACATGCAGATGCAGAAGACACATAATACCGCATTAAATACGGTCATGTATTTGCCCTGTTTCTTACTTTGAACCATTTCTCCTCAAATCGCCTCCCTTTAATAGTACAACTGCATCTTATTTATTTTTCATGCTGTCATGAAAGCTGATGTATTTGTAAGTATAAGATTATATTTGCAGATTATAAATAAAAGAAATTTTAGTAAAATAGAGGTGCTTTCTTCTTTTTCAGAAAAAAGAATCACATCATAATATTTGTAAATTCATAAGTATATAATAGTTAAAATGTGCATTGACAATCGAAATCGTCAATTCCTAGTTCTCCCAGTCTTCAAGCCATTTGCCCCGTCTTCTGAGACGCTTTAAAACCAGAACCATTGCCGGTTGAGCCTCCAGGAGTTCCTGGACAAAGAACCAATAAAAGCATAAACCCACCCGGCCAGTACTGGTACAGCCAAGGAACACGGCCACAAACAATAATTCCTAGTTCTCCAGAACCACTTTCGGTTAAGCCTTTGGGGTTCCCCGTCCTAAAATACACACACAAGTCATAAACCCTTCCAGCCTGATGCTGGTTACTACCAAGGGAAAGTCACTAAAAGTGGTAAAGTGGAAAAGTCACTCACGCGTGTTGTACCCAGGGCTCCTGAGTTCCATCCCCAGCTCTTCCAGTCTGTCTGACATGACTTAAAGCCATCGTCCTGTCTTCTTAGATGAACCGCTGCCGGTTTAGGATTCGGGATAGATAAATACAGTTTTTAAGATCCGGGCGTTTGGGTGCATTCCAAATTATATAGTGCACAAGTATAAAAGCTATCTCCGGGGGCTAGAAGTGTTTTTCGGGGGCCTTAACCTTGACCCCTCTACCAAACAATCAAATTCTTACCCGAGAGTTCCATCCCCAGCTCTTCCAGTCTGTCTGACATGACTTAAAGCCATCGTCCTGTCGTCTTAGATGAACCGCTGCCGGTTTAGGATTCGGGATAGATAAATACAGTTTTTACGATCCGGGCGTTTGGGTGCATTCCAAATTATATAGTGCACAAGTATAAAAGCTATCTCCGGGGGCTAGAAGTGTTTTTCGGGGGCCTTAACCTTGACCCCTCTACCAAACGATCAAATTCTTACCCGAGAGCCCCCCCCCCCCCCCCCCCCCCCCCGACCCTCTCAAGAGTGCTTCCTGTCTGCAACAATTGTCATAACGCGTCAACTATATTTAAGGATAGCAATAAAACACTTGGGCCTCGACTCGAGAAACTCTGTCGTCGGAGTTTGAAAACAACAAAGGCCCAGACCAGCCTGTGCATCCGTGCAGACTGGTTAGCGCCTTTGTTATTATATCATCAGTTGCTTTCCTGAGGCATTTTATAGAGTACGCACTCTTGAGGGAGTCAGGGGGGGCTCTCCCCTATATGGGTCCATGGGTGAAGCCATGTGGCAGAAAATGGTTTTTGTGCAATTCAAAGGGTTAAAAGAAGCCCTTAAGCATGCTAAGACACGCAGCTAAACACTATTGAGGCCCTGGAAGGGGTGGGGGATCCCAGTATCCCATATCCCTTTAAGTATTTTGAAAAAATATCCCACATCCCTAAAAGAAAAATGGCAAATATTCCCAAATCCAGCAAGCATTGTATCCCCATATCCCTAGAATTGATCAAAATATCCTGTATCCCTTTAAATATTTACAATAATATCCAGTACCCCTTTATGCTTTTGGCCCATATCCCTGTATCCCTAAAACCCCTTCCAGGGCCTCACTATTTGCTGCATTTTTGTTCCAAAATATCTAATTAAATACAGTAAAAAAACTCAAAAAGACCAAAACTTGGTTTTCAAGACCGATTATCACTTGAATGCAGGTCAAAGTATTACAGAAGGCTCCGAGAGGAGCATTCTGCAATACTTTCGAGCTTCATTAAGCTACCATTCATCATTAAGACCGGGTTGTTGTCCATTTTTGAGTAGCCTATACTGGCTGTGTCAAGTTATACACACATGCATATTTGCATACACGTAGGTACGCCCCTGATCATATCTAAAATTGCTACTGGCGAAATTTGAATTACACTGTTTCTAGCGATTTTTGATCCGCGTTCGTCAATTGTTAAAAGCGTTTTCGATTGCTGCCTATCTGGTGTGAAACAAAATTATTTTTAACAGACAAATGGCGATAAAAAACACTGTTTCTAGCGATTTGTTATCCGGGTTCATCACTTGCTCAGAGCGTTTTCGATTGCCGCCTATCTGGTGTGATAAAGGAGCCTATTTTATGGTAATTGAAAAGGTTTGGTCATTTCTCCATAAAACATTAGCGACGATATGTTAACTTGCAGACGATGTCCTTGAGCGGGCTTTAATGGCATTGAAGCCCTGTTGAACCGCAAATTTCACATTACGCAAATTTCACACTGTGAAAAATTGGTACCAATTCTTTACAGCGCGTGAAAAATTGGTACCAATACGTCACTTTTTTCATACCAATATTTCACATTTTGTGAAATTTGCGCACATAGTGAAATTATATGTAGCATACATATAATATTTTTCGACATCTATATATGAGCCATGACATGTGATTTCCAATAATGTGGCATTTTGACAAGTGTAGACTCAGACGTGCCTGTGCAGCCTCCTTTTAAGCTAAAAACCTCCAAATGATGTTCACTCAGTAGCTTAACACTCATAGAATCTTCAAGGGACTAGCAAAGGCTCTGATCAGACTGCCCGTATGCGCAGGCTGATCTGAGACTTTGTTGGTCGCACATACCACATTGTTGGAAATCTCATGCCCCGGCTCATATATGAATGGGGTTAGTTTTGAAATTCTGGGCTGCTCATCGGCACCAATATGACTTCCAAGTTAGCCCCACCTTTTTTGCTTCCAATGAATCACATGTTCAGAACTTAGTATACAACTACTGAACTTGAAATGCATGACAAAAATGGAAAAAGATGGGCTTTATATCTCAGCTTTAGATAATGCAAAAACTGTTGTCCAGCAACTATAATGCTCGAATCTTTTTTAAAAAGCCAAGCTTGTACATGTATTCCTGAATTGTTTCCCTTAAAACGGAAGACATGCATACATTTTCACATTTTAAATGATGTTTTAATGTTCATTCTATTTATTTCGTTAAAATTTTAATGCTCTTATATTTATGAGATTCTGCATGGACTTTTTTGCATTTGTGTCCTATAACACCTCACAACGTCCTTGGACATAGTTCACCAGTGCGATGATGCTTCAGAGAAGGCCATGCACTATACAGGAAGAAGAAGAACAAACGTTTTACAAAAAAAAGACGAAAAAAATGATTTTTTTTGGTTTATTAGTTTTTTTTACTCTTATCCACCTTAGAGATAAACCATTATAGTTAAAATAACTCTCATCACCGATTTACGAAATTAATCGACAACTACCGAATAAGGGATACTCTGTAAATTATAAATGAAAGCGCGCCCTCTGGCGTCAAAATATCTAGCATTGAAAGAAGTGGGGAATTACCGCCAATATTCAATGCGTCAACTTTCTGTTTTGAATGAATGGAGTGTCATTTTATAAAGCTGTTAGTGCTACTCTCTATTTCTAAATTACTTTGTATTATTTGTAATTCGTCAGTATGCATCCGAAGCTGTTATCAAACTACAATTCACATGATATAATGACACAATTTACAAAATAAAATGAAATTGCCAACATACAAAAACAAAGATGTATGCATTGAATAATGTCGCTTTTTACCTTCCATAGAAAATGGTGTTTTTCATATGCAAGAATGGATGCTCCCCCTAGCTATGCTTTTCAGTTATCTCCCTTGAACAAACCTTATAGGGGAACGCTGGTGCGCTCAATAACTCTTAAACCCTTTGAGATTTATTTATGATAATTGGTAGGCATACATATTAGATCTAGACGATGCGTCATGTGCAGGCATAAACCTTGCTCTCCTTTTCTTCCTGTTTAATTATCTCACTTGAAAGAACTTAAAGTGGAAACCTTGTGTGCTCCATAACTCATACACTTTGAGGTAGTTTGATGATGGCGGCATATATGTAGGCAATATGGTGTGTCATGTGCAGTAATAGTTGCTCCCCTTTGCTACATGTTTGAAGTATCCCCCTTGCATGAAAATTAAAGGGGATAGCTAGTGTGTTCCATTACTCTAATACTCTTTTGAGATTTTTGAGTGATATTTCATAGGCATGTATATCAGATCAAGAGAGTGTGTTGCATGCAGTTATGGCTGCTTTCCCTTGTTTCCTGTTTTAATTATCTCTCTTGAATGAATTTTAAAGGGTTCCATAACTATTATACCCTTTCAGACATTTTAATAATATTTGGTAGGGTTATATTTAAAACCCTAAAGTACTTTCATTCCCTTTCAGATACTTTGATATTATATGGTATGGTTATAAAGCAAACAAAGATATGTGTCGTAGGCAAAATGATGCTCTCTTAATAGTATTGGATATTTACCAGGGGCACAGTGTTTGTTGGGTGTAAGAATGATTGCTCATTAGGGCTTACGTTTTGACTTACCTCTTTTGGATGAATTTAAAGATAAAAATGAAATTGTTTCTGTACTTCATTCATCATTCTACATTTGCTCGCAGTGACACTCAGTATTATTTACTAGATTGGCAGTTTGTAACTGCTTATCATTTACTTTTAGGTCGGGAGATCTGCCATCTCCTCTGATGGATATTTTTAAAGTTTCATTATCTCCAGTAAGCCATAACTGGTGGTCATGTTATTTGACAGTTCAAAATCAGTTAAGTTATTTTTAGAGATTCACCTGTGGAACATTCCTGTGACGTTTGGTTAAAAGTGGCCCAGTTGTCTAAAGCAAATTGTTGACGACGCACAACGCACGAAGACTATCGTTGGACATTGGGTAGTCCCACTAGCTCATGTGAGCTAAAAGCGGGCCGTTGCTGGTCCTCCAGCGAATGTCATTCGAATAGCTGATTGCCCAATAGTGGCCCGTAATTGTATTTTGTTGGGTTGTTCAAACATTGATTCAAAAAATGTTTATTTATATTGTTAAAAATGAGATGCAGAAGCTTTCCAGGAAGATTCCATATAATGTATAAATTGGCATTCTGTACGCTATCACTGGACCATATGAGATGATAATCCAGGCCTCCAGATCTGATCGTCTGTAAATGCCACAACGATTCCTCTTACACCATCAAGCACTATTTTGCAGCAAATGGGGACAGATTAAACAGTCAAATAACAAAATTATTGCATGAATTGCATTTCACTAGCACATTTCATGACCAAAATTTGTACATTTTTGCTTTTAAAATGCTCCTTATCAGATCTTCTGACATGTCAAACTTTGCTGCAGCAATTTAGAGGGAAAAACTTAGCCATTTCCTATCCGTTGTTAGTACACAGCATATACGTTTGGCATATTGCATACTGAGAGTTGACCTGGAAAACCTGTTCTTTTGAGTCAATGAATATGTTTTGGAATACCAAAATTTCTGTTTTCGACTCAAAATAAGTATGGTAGACTAATGTAAAAAGCATTTTATGTAAGACCATCAGAATTTATTATTTTTGGTCATTGGAAGTAAATTATGCTTAACTTTATGTCAATGGTATATTTCGAGAGGATATTTGCAGCATATCAAAGATAAGCCCTGTGATATGTGCGAATGTCTGCTAAGGTAACATATGCTACTGACAGCAAATGTCTGGTACATTACTGCTCTAACTGTGGTAAAAACTGGATTTTTTATTAGCTAACATCACTTTCCCTTCTCTGCACGGTTGCATTAACGAAATTAGTCAATTAAGACAAACTAGACTCATCCCAGCCAGCAACCTAACAGCGGGTCGTCATCTCAGCAACTGGTGGGCCCGACATATTGCAAGAAGTGATGGCCCGCTGTCGACCCTCTGTCTGTTTACAATGTGTGTCATCATCGTGCCACTTTAAAGCTGCAAATACGTGACAATAACAGTGATTTTTTAGCTCACCTGAGCCAAGGCTCATGGGTGAGCTAATAGTATACCAGTCACTCCGGCGTCCGTCGTCCGTCCGTCCACAATTTCAAACATCTTCTCCTCTGAAGCCACAGGGCCAATTAAATTCAAATTTCATATGGAGACTTCTTAGGACGCGGGAACGAAAGTTGTTCAAATGATCCTGGTCACATGACCAGGATGGCCGCCACGCCCATATATGGTAAAAACCCTTTAAAAATCTCTTCTCCAGAACCAGAAGGCCGATGACCTTGGGACTTGATATGTAGCATTGAGGGTGTGGGGCCTACCAAGTTTGTACAAATGATGATCCTAAGTTGACCTTGACCTACTTAACATCAAGGTCAAATTTTCTTCCTAATGCATTTAAATGGGAATTTTTTTTGAAAAGTTGATTTTTTGAATACTGTTGAAGGCAAAGTCATTATCTCAATTGATATGTTGAAACTAATGAAACAATGGCTATAAATAAGTTTCAAAGGTCAAGATTGACCTTTAACCTTTCAGCCAAGGTCACGCATAATGGAGTCCCATCAACACATTAAACAGAGTTTCCTCAGAAAACACTAGGGCGATTGAACTCAAATTTCATATGAAGACTCCTAATGATAGGTTAGCCAAAATTTATACCAATTGTACTGGTCACATGACCAAGATGGCCACCACGCCCATATATTGTAAAAACCCTTTAAATATCCTCTTCTCTGGAACCAAAAGGCCAATGGCCTTGGGACTTGGTATGTAGCATTGAGAATGTGGGCCCTACCAGATTTGCACAAATGATGAATCTAGGTTGACCTTGACCTACTTTATGGCAAGGGCAAATTTGATTTCTAATGCATTTATATGGGAATAATCTTGAAATGTTTTTTTCTATAACTGTTTAGGCCGAAATCATAATACTTGCAAGAAATGTTTAACCTAATGAGACTACAGTTTTATATAAGTACCAAATGGCAAGCTGACCTGTGACCTTTTATCCAAGGCCACTCATTTGGTTGCCACATACCTATCTAAACATCTTTACTCAGAAATCACTGGGCTGTTTGATGGAGTATTCATTAGCTTGTTTTAGGGCACTTGACCAAAAGTGCCGCAACCCCCATAAAACAAAATATGTTTCATTATAAGCCGTAGGTGATCTTGACCTATTTTAACATTATTAAGGAGATCATGTGAGCGCTTAAGGACCATCAGGTCCTCTAGTTTCATTTTTTCCTGTTATAGTCGCAACTAAGAGGGATTGGTGGCTGCTAACATGCACACACAATAACAGGTGCAAAGACTTTTTGTGCCTGTACCTTGGCATTAACCAGTACTGGGCCTTGTGGGTTTATGTTTATGTGGTTTTACGTCTGGGAGCACCCGATGGCTCAACCGGCAGTTGTTCTGGTTTAAAACGTCCCTGAAGACGGGGTCACGGCTTAGAGTCGGGAGAGCATAATTTTTCGCCAAAATTCGCTTATCACTAGCAAAGTATGTAAGGGTGCAAAAATCAGGAATCAATACAATCAAGTACCACACCAGACCCAGGATACCAATGGGAAAGTGACAAACTCACAGTAGACACCACAAACGAGAGCCAAGAGGTCAGCCCTTTCCCAGCAGGTGACCACAAAGCACATATAAACAGACGCGCACAAAGGCAACACTCATTCCGCTATCTGGTAAAATTACGCTTAAAATCGCTAATCATTAAATTTTAAGGTAATAATTCGCTAATTCCCCATTGATCGACACCCACAGCTCTGATCATTGCTAAACACAATGTATTTTAATGGTTTAATGTTGGCGTAAGTCATACACTCTTTTTATATGACTTAACTTTGAAGAACATTTTTTTTCAATAAATCAGCAATGACAATGACAAAAATTTATTGCACTAACACATCCGCAATGAATGGTTATGGCCAGGGTCATGACCTATGCATTAACATGAGGCAATGAAAATAATGTATTGGAGCAATGGTGATGAACAGATCATTCCAATTAAATCGATGTTTCTCGCATATTAAGCATAGATCTAATCAATTTAATCAGCAATTTTTCAATAATATCTTACTATACAGAGCAAAAACAAGAAACGTCGCATACATTGTCCCTAAAAGTGTAACTCCAAAACGATCCCTTAAAGGGATATTTCAGACGTTTTTTCATATGCATTTATTATAGAGCTAACAGTATACTGGGAACCATATGACCATTAATTTTTGTTAAAACTGCTCCAATTAGCCCATAATTTAATTGCACTCACATGCCACAGGGGATCGCCATTAATCACTTGAATACTCCAAGAAGTATTCCTCAGGCATCACTACAGAAGTCCAGTTACCTGGTCAAATAGGTTAATTACAGTCAGTGTATAGCATCGGTCTGATCTATTTCTAAACTGTTTGCAAGGTTTATCAAAGAGCATCAAACAGTGTGGATCCAGATCAGGCCCGATAAAATGTCAGACAAATTCTCTTGATCAAAAAATTTTGTAAAGCTTATCAGCAGACGACACATAGTTTAAAGTTAAATGGTATGAGCATCCAGCATCACATCTGCATTTGATTATAGTCTGATCAGTGTTTTCACAGAATAGAACAGAACAGTAACATAATGAGTAGGTAAGTTTCCAAGCTTTGAGGACTGACTAGAATTGGCAGATGCATGAACAAACAGCTGAGACTCTGATCAGCCTGAATATTGACATTGTTTGGTCAGAGTCTTTGCTGTCTGCATGGACCAATGCGCAGGCTGATCTGAGTCTGTTTGGCTTGCAAGCCATTTTGTTGGTTTGAATTTTCAAGAATTTGCTCAGATTTATGGAAATTATAACGGGAATGATAAAAACTATGACATTAAATAATGCTCTTTGCAAATACAGGATTATTTTGAATGTTTTAATTGTCTGCCTATTTCTTTAAGAAATCACGTTTTCAACAAACTTTTCCAGAATGCGATCAGAGCACCAAGCAGTTTGGATCCTGATCAGGTCCCTTATTTTGTCGGACCTGGTCTGGGTCCAAAATGTTTGCAAAGCAGAATACATCATGAACAGAGCTAAATGATACAATTTCAATTAATGCTATAAACTATTACTTACTTAGGGGCTCTTAACTAGACTGCTTAATTATGCAGTGCAAAAATGTAACATGGGCCGTGTCTAAACTAATTCTCATTCTTACCACTTGAAGCCATCATTACTCAATGAAATAATTGAATGGAATCATAGCGAATTATAGGCCCCTCTTCTGGGAGCTGATTCCATTTAGTCACAGCTGAGGTAAACAGACGCCTGATCTCATGCTGTTAAATGTACCAGATGAAAAAGATGTCTGCAGACAGTTATTGGTTTTCAGAGCAATAAACAGGACTTTAATCACCTTAGCTAATGAAGTATCAGAGCAGTGAAAACAAATTAGTAATTACTGAGGAATTTATTTTTGATCAAAATAAACTTTCAAAAGATCGGAATAATCACTTTAAAACAACAATATGCGTTTTTCTTGCATACCAGATAAGGATATCTTAGATTTACCCTGGGATAGAAAAGGTCATCTTACCCATGCTATCTTACCCAGACCGTCAAGTAACGTCATTCTGTGAAATTGCATCTAAGTGTATTCATGGACTTCTGGAAGCTTATTTTAAAATAACTAAAAAAAAAAGTGGTGAGCAAGAAAAAATCCATTATTCGTGTGAGGGTAGGATAGAAAATCTGTACCTCGGGATCTGTACCTTGTCATCACTCGGCAAGCCTCGTGATACCAAATGGCGTTCTTCGGGACGGATTTTTCTATCCTACCCCCACACTCATGATAGATTCTTATATTATTGTTTGGCAGACACCAGGCAGCCATTTACACTAAGTGATTTTCTTGTTCCATCATTCATCGCAGAATGATCAAACAGCATTTGAAAATGTATCAAGCAGCGAAAACATGCAATGCGCATGCGCAACGGTACTTTTTTTTCATAATCCACGAGTAGTCATCAATCAAAAACTGTATGAACAGTATGCCATTTAATCTACAGTCGAAAGAAATTAAAAGTCAAACAGTTATCCTTTTAAATTGTCTCCCTTGCAATTAAGCGTATTGCATTTCTAGTATCTGCACATTTCGATGACTTTTTTTTTTTCAATTCCAAGTTATATTAGGGATATTATTCAATGCTTCTCTGCTAATTGGTTTAACCAAAGTGATGCACTGCCTACATTGCACCACTTTACTTTCTCTATGGGTCATTCAATGCATGTCTTAAATGGAGTACTAAAGTGTAATGTTCCAAGCAAAGGCTTTCAGAGACGTTTGCATTTGAAGCGATCATTATAACGTCTTGGTGACAAACAGTGTCTGGTAAGTGTTCTGAGGGTAACTAGTGCATTTTGTTTGGTCATTTCAGCAATGTTCAGGCAAATAAAAGGAATCTCGAAATTGCAGCCCTCCTAAGTTTTAACTTGTCAGTCTTGAAACTTTACTTTTGAAACTTTTGTTGCGATATTCATTTTCGATGCTTTCAATACATGTTTTATTAGGCCTAAGCCGTAAAAGAAAAATGGCAAAATTTCATAAGTGTCTAGAGAAAACAAGCATTAAATTCACAGGTGACGTTTCTTTTTAAATAAACAATACAAATATTTTAGTGTAAACGCGACAGCTTTAACAACTGAAGGGAAATAAATCTGACTTTACTGCCTTGTAATTTAGACATTGGAGTTTGTACCCAGCATATTTGCTCAACCATGCGTTATCAAGTCAAACAACTTGAACTTGGATTCATACTTTGTTTTGTTCTCTCTGGGACTTACTCAAAAATCATAGGTGGATTTGTGCTCCCGCATGGAGGTGTTGCTTTAGATCCGAAGAATTTCAACACCACAAACTCAACTGAGAGAGCGGAAGCATTTGCGCTTCACAAAGCTTGTTCACAAGTTGGTCAAGACATAAGCGACCTTCAACCGGAAGTTATAGTTCTCAGCACACCTCATGGGATAGCAGACTACCGGAACTTCATAGTCTACCTGAACTCACAGGGGTCAGGTTTTGGAGACGCAGACGACTGTTTAATAAAACCATGTAGATATTACCTTAATGTTTCGTTCGACCAGGAGATAGCTAGACAATTGTTTACAAAATTTGGATATGAACGAAATGTTTCTGGTTTGAGTGGATTCGGACCTGTTGGAAATGACGAAGCCTTTCCACTAAGGTAACTATTCAGTAGCCATATAGGGCCAATATGGATCTAGGGTTGATAGGGGATATCTCGGATCCAGTAATATTGCTGTGTCCTCGATAGATTAATCATGATTCATATAGCAGTTGTTGAGGATCTGGATGGGATTGTCTGGTATTCACTATTCATTAAAAATTTAGCCTATTATTCATCTCATTAAAATTTTGAGTTATTCATTCAAATAAGACCCATAGTTCATTAAAATCTGATTATTCACTATTTCTTAATGTTAACTTCGATTCATTAAAAGTAGGATTATTCATTATTTTCCACTATTCATTTTTTTATCATTATTCACTATTCATTATAAAAAGGGTCATTATTCACTAATCATTATACCCCATCCAGACCCTCGTTGTTCTGCTGCAACAATGACAATTGCCTTTAAAACCTTGTCACTACATGGCATATGCTAAATGAACACATTTTATAGGAAATGGATAAATAGGCCTACCATAATCTCATGGGCGTGTCATTATAAGGGTAAATCAACTGACCGTAATGTACACGACCCGCGGTGAACGTAGATTAATCTGTATCTGATGCCAGAAGGAATGTGTGAAAGCATATTGGTCATTTCCTGCTTGGAATATATACCATATTGTTCAATAGTAGTCCTGGTTACCAGCCTATTTAGTACACTACATTCGTTCTCTACATCATGTGATTCAAGAGTTATGAGCATAACGGCCGGGCGGACAAAGAGGCTCATACAGTGATTAAAGTGTACACGTGCGGGTTGTGCAATATGAGTTCCTGAATTTAAAACTGGTTACCTGTCGCTTACATCAATTGTTAGTCATTCCCGCCACGTTCTGTCCTGATAATCCTTGGGATAGCAGATTTGTCTACAGTCGATCATCTAAAGGTATTTCTGCTGGTCTGTTATCAATCATCTTGAACCATCAAGCTTGTCTATTAAATTTCAGAGTTTCAGAGCCTTAAGGCCTGTTTAGACGGCATGATTTTGTCAGCCTGACAAAATCATACATGATTTTGTCATGTATGATTTTTCTGTTTAGACGGCATTACAATGTCATGTGTGATTTTTTTCAACAGTGAAGAAAACTGGCTGGGCACCTTGAGCTATCTCATCATGCTCTTCATTTGTTGCATTGCTATAGCTAAGTACATGTGTTAAAACTCATTCCCACAAGTCACGACTTTTGGCATCTGCTATTTCATCTGCTTATGTTCTTAGGTAGTCTTTATGGCGAAGAATATCGACCCAGATCAGACTGTTCCCTGGAAGCAGTCTGGTCAGGGTTTATAGTGTTTATTTCCATGATGAGATCTCCTCTGAAGTGCACTTGAATATATGCAGCAGACTCCATTTTCAGGACAAAATACTGGCATGTTTAGGGTTATCTCTTTTATCTTGCTCCGAAAGCAATTAACCCCAGTGACCTCAACGTTGATTGGCTAATTCGCCATGATTTTGTAATGGCAAATAGAACCAGTTCTATCCCCCATGACATGTCGTCCTGACTCTAAAATCATATATGACTCTGTAATAGCAGTGTTTACACGAGCTGATTTGTAATGTACGACTAAGTCAGGACGACTAAATCATGCCGTCTAAACACCCCTTTACTTTTAAAGGGGCTGTCTTTTGATATTTGTACTGAAGAGACTACATAAGTTCAACATTGTTTAACTCTTAGCTTTCTTGTATCGTCTGCTGATTAAATTTGCAAACAGTTTTGACCTAGATCAGGCCCGACAAAGTGTCGCCTGCTGATTAAATTTTTCGAACAGTTTTAACCCAGATCAGGACCAACAAAATGTCGTCTGGTGATTACATTTGCAAACAATTTGGATCCAGTTAAGGCCCGACAAAATGTCGTCTGCTGATTACATTTGCAAACACTTTGGACCTAGATCAAGCCCGACAAAATGTCGTCTGAAATAAATTTGCAAACAGTTTTGACCCAGATCAGGACCGAAAAAAATGTTTTCTGCTGAGTAAATTTGCGAACGGTTTTGACCCTGATCAGGACCGACAAAATGTCGTCTGCTGATTACATTTGCTAACAATTTGGATCCAGTTCAGGTCCGACAAAATGTCGTCTGCTGATTACATTTGCAACCAGTTTTTACTCAGATCAGGCCCGACAAAATGTCATCTGCTTATTTCATTTGCAATGAGTTCAGAGCAAGATCAGGTCCAACAAACTGTCTTCTGCTGATCACGTTTGCAAACAGTTTGGATACAGATCAGGCCCGACAAAATGTTGTATGCTGATTACATTTGCAAACAATTTGGACCTAGATCAGGCCTGACATAATGGAAAATGTAATCTGCTGACTACATTTGCAAACAGTTTGGTCCCAGATCCGAGCTGATAAAATGTTGGGCCTGATCTGAATCCTAGGTGTTTGACACTTTTGTAAATATTTGAAGGGATACAGATACTTGGATCAATTTTAGGTACACATGTATATGGGGATACAATGCTTTCTGAATTTGGCAATATTTGCCATATTTATTTTAGGGATACATGTGTGGGATATTTTTCAAAATAATTAAAGGGATATGGTATACTGACCTCCCCCCTTCCAGGGCCTCCTCTTTGTATTGAAATCAAAATAAATTTTGTAAGCCAGAACAAAGGGAAGATAACTCTTAAAATCTTCCCATGGGGCAGAATAAGTTTAGCTATGAGTTGACGTTCTGGTTCATTTCAATTCAAACAAAAAAGTAAAAATACCTTGAGAGTAGAAATCAATCAATTTTGTGATGGTTAACCATGAGAGTTCTTCGTTATAGACTGGTAGTTATTTTCCAGGAAATAGCTAGAAATCACTTTTGGGAGGCCGGAATGTTAATGCAAAGTTATATGCTAGGAAATGTTCAGTAACCTATGCTAAACAATATCTGCCCTGTCTGCACTCCAGAGAATGGCTCTTATGCAAATGACAAAGGTCAAAGGTCACCAAGTGCATTTTTACATTTGTAGCATCATATCAATGTAAATAATAGCTTTTTGGTTCGTTTTTCAATTTATACTTGACTTAAATAATCATAAGAAGATGGTTTTAGGCTGTTTTTATGTTTACCAGAATTTCTGCGTTTTCACTAAAAAATCAAAGCTCTAAAAGTACTAAGATGTTAGTGATCTAAGGATGTTAAAGTTTGTGTGTAATAGATGAATCCCAAAATGTATATATTCATTGGATTTATATATTAGCAGGTAATTTTGTTATCAAAGATCAATGCAGGTCAGATTTGACGAATTTTAATTGGAGATTTAATCAGTGTTAGTCCAAATTTATATGCATTTGAGTCAATATAAGGTGTATACGGTTATGTCTGCACAGGTATCGTATCGTTTTTACAGGTGCTAGTCACCCATTAGAAATTTTATAACAAAACAGGCCATTTGACGTACATGAACAATTCATGGCAGACAAGGTGAAGGTAAAGAAATGTAAGCAGAATTTTAATCACTTGTCAACAGATCAAACCATTAAGCATATCAACAAGATATTTAAAACTGTTGGGGGCTCGTACGAATTACACTCGTGATGAATAATGTTTGACCTACAGCCATTGAAGCCAGGTCTCTGTAAGCACTTATTAAATGTTTGATATCTTGATAGGGAGTGTACTGTATGAAATACTGGCAGTATAACTATAGGGTCTCTTGTGTGGGGAGGCGAACAAATAAATGATTTTGAAATAACAGACTGATGCAGATTCTGGCAAAGTTTTATAATTCTATCAAGCAGGATGGGCCCCATACTCTCTCTTCAATATACAAACTTAAGAAGTGACTTTGCAGACATCAGAAAATAAAGGCATGCCTTGAACTTTTCGAAATACAATGTACCTTAAGTCAGTAAGGAAGCTGATCGTGATAAAAACTTAAAGGTGAATGTATGCCATTAATTTCCATATACCCCTCTGTTTATTGCTGATGCTGCCAGAAAAGTCCTTCTCTGTGACAGTAAATTGGACTTGGATGCCATTTTGGAAGTTGGGGCTTTCTCATAATCACTGCCTAAATGATCATTTAAAACAGTAACAATGATACTGATGCACACAGTTGGTAGAAAAACCAAAAGCATAAGCCTTTGACGTTTTTGCATACAACTTCACTGAAGCTTTCAGAGGAAAAAAAATGTTAGCCTCATGGATAAGTTAGAGACCCTTCATGCAAACCAAACATCTGTGTGTCTTGATCCACATTATCAGAATTAAGGGTGAAATTTACTAGTTTAAGCTCTCCAGTAATTTTCTTATTGGCCATTTTTCTGGTGCTTCTTAAGTATAAGGATCTTTTTTATCTGTCTTTGCCTTTGCCATACTGTCATGTCTGTTTCTTACAGCCTTGTGGTCACCTGTTGGGATATGGCTGATATCTTGGCTCTCTTGTATGTGATGTTTTCTTGTGTTTTGTCACTTTCGCATATGGTGTCCTGGGTCAGGTGTGCTACTTGATTGTATCTATTCCTGATGTTTGCCATCTTCCTTAGCTTTGGTGGATACCAAAACCATTCAATGAAAGATGCATCTAAAGGACTCCTGGGAGCCGGAAATCAATACATCATCTGGTCAAAAACAGTCATGTCCTTTTTCTTAAAACTTAGGAGCATTTCATACAATAAGGCCAATCTTGTCGCATTCTTATCTGATTAACTAATAGTCAACAGTGGCTCAACTTGCGATTTTCTTAACTATGACTGTGAGTCAGGAGTCGTCTACTTTGTTTCGTCCTAGCATGTTAATTCAAATAAATTGTTTTTTTTTTGTGATGATGCAGTGCATAAGTTAGGAAGCCTCCATGCAAGCTTAACAATGTTTGCATTGTAAAAACAGCAGAATTTATGCCAAATATTTGGTGCCAGTAAGATGCCTTAAGGCCACCCAGTGACTTTGGCTGCTGTCCCTTCTAAGGGTATGGTTCTTTTGATGTAGATTTAATGTTTATTGTTGGTCCCATTGTTTGTGAGGGGTTTGTGTTTTATTCCTTGTTTTATTATGCAGTACGTACTCATTAGTTTTGCAATCATTTCTATGAAGATGAAAGAGCTGGTTGCTTTACTTTAGTCATGTGGCTGTTAGTGGTCTGTGTCTCTTTTCATAGTGTTATGGGTTGATCTGCAGTGTTTGGTGGTGGTCATACTCACTTATCTCTTGGATGTATATGGAGATACAAAAAATGTGATGTCAAACTGACAAAAGTTGCATCAATCTTGAGGCGCTATTTTGACTTTGTTGAGCCGGATCATAAAGAAGCTGGTACAAGTGTTAATTAACACCCAAAAGGGGCATCATATGAATGGCATGTAACGGTTTGTCATCTGTTTCAAGGACACAGATGTGCATGTTCTATTAACCTTCTTTTCAAGTGAAATGTACCAAATGATGTGAATGCAAACAGGACGTTTCAAGCCGTCTTTCAAGTTCATTAAAGTAAATCAAATATGTATTCAGAATACAATGCGAGAAAGTGTTTTGGAGTATCATGCTAGCCTGACACTGTCAGTCATTTCAAAGTATATCGCAAACAGAAATCATGGGAGGTACTTGATGATTATTCAGAACTCCTAAAGAATTTAGATGTTGGCATTCTAGCAGAGGAAACTATATTAAGTACTGAGCATTTGTCTCAGAAAGCTCTTATATCATATCTATAAATGAGTTGCACTCTAAACTGTTCATCAAGTGATGCTAGAGCCAAAAAAGGAGACACCTTGCTCAACGTAATGGTTGAACATATTCGTAGAGCCCATTACAAGGCTACATTCTAATAATTATCTTCTTTAAAATCAAAACAGCAGCGATATTCACCTCTTCAGAGTGGGTGGCAGAGAGATGGAAATGGTCGACACTAAGAGCCTCTGATCCAGTACTACATACATGTGTGTATTTAGTTCGCTGTTATATGACTTAGTGTTATTCAACGGTGATATGTAAATGTCAGCAGGGATGATGATCTGCACACCTACATGTTCTTGTGTCGACAGTATGTGCTCAAATCCATAATGACCAGTGTAATAATGTTAAAGGGAATGTTTACATATGGGGCTGCTACTTGATTAAACCAACGAGCTGGGCTTTGGGCTCAGCGAAAACTTATATCAGCTTGGGTGTCTGATTAGTCTAATAAAAGTCCTCTCTGTGCACTTAATGAATATCCAAGGGTCTTCTAATCTTTCTTTGTGCGTTCAGTAAAGATTCTGGTTAGATTAGGTGAATGCCAAGACTGATTTTGTCAGGCGATGGCTCATATTTCAAAGGGCTGTATGTGCAGTGGAAAGCAGCAGTGATTTTTAAGGTTATAAATGGGTGTACTTTGGACATAAATATATCTATTAACAATAGGAGTTTATTAAGGTTACTTGAGTCTCAAACTCTGCATAAGATATTTGGTCAACATTCAAAGTAACCTGTAAAGAACCATAATATTAAAACTACTGACTGGTAAAAACATATATTTCAAATCGAAATTGTTTATTTTAGGTGCAATACGCAGAGAAAATGATGTTCTTTTCAGCTTTTATCAAGACTGCTTACGTTTGCAAATTTAAATCTTTTCAGTACTTTGATTCTATTTTAAATTATTATTATTATTATTATTATTATTATTATTATTATTATTATTTAGAATCTTGTTAGTACAGATATACATTTAAATGATGAAAGTATTTACAAAGAATGAACAAAAACAGAATAAGACCACCCTTGCAATTGTGATTGACACATTGAAAGTATAAAACTTATTGAGGAAGGTGGTAAGATCACTCAGATTAGGTGACAAGTGCATGCAGCAAAATGTTTTGGATGTATGTTCTGGACAAATCATGTTCATATTATATATCAGTTTAGGATTGTTGTACATGCACTAATATCACATATTTACTCTCTGTACCTAATATTCGTTTCAGCTTAAAAGCAAATATTGTTTAAAATTTAAGAAATTGGGCATTTTTTGCACTCATTGACCTTTGACCTCTGACCTAACCTAAATAACCAATTGCCAATCTGCTGACAGGCCTAGCAGTAGTACAGATTCACATAAAACTAGCATGTGTCTGGTATTTTATAAGCTTAAAAGCAGTTATTGTTAAAAAATAACAAATTAAGCACGTTTTGCACTCCATGACCTTTGACCTCTGTCTTCACCTAAATAATCAATTGCGAATCTGCAGACAAGCCTAGCTATGTTACTGAGACATTGGGCAAGTAGAATAACATTGTCTGCATCCATTAACAAGCCGGCCTCCCATGTCTGAAAAAATGAGATTGGACTACCAGACTATTATGACATCAACAAAATATAAGCAATAAGAAGTTATTTCAATTTCAGAAGTTAGTTCGATTTTCGTTTTTCGAGATTCAATTCAAGAAGCAAGTTCGTTTTTCGATATTTAATATCAGAAGTTAGTTCATTTTTCGAGTTTCAATTTCAGAAGGTAGTTTAATTTTCGATATTCAATTTCAATATTCGAACTATAAAGGTTTTCAATATTATTATTCAGTATGGTCAAAAACCTACGTTGGCATTCGGAACATTTCCGAATATCATGTTTTAAATCACTCTTAAGCACAATTTCGAATATCAAAATACCATTTTGATATTCGCATTTGCCAAATATCAGGTTTTCAAGTACCACACCTGACCCAGAATACAAACGGGAAAGTGCCAAACTCACAGTAGGCACCACAAACGAAAGCCAAGAGGTCAGCCCTTTCCCAGCAGGTGACCACAAAGCACATATAAAAAGACGCGCACAAAGACATAGCAAACACAAGACAGAACAAAAACATAAAAGATCCACAAAAGAAGTACCGCCTTGGAACGGTCAGTAAAATATTTTACTGGAGGGCTTAAACCGGTTTAACGGCGTCAACCTCACCCTTAATTCAGATGTGGATCAAGACACATAGATATTTGGTTTGCATGAAAGACCCCTAACTTATTAATGCATCATCTCCTAAAACATGTAAATCAAGATATAACAAGGAGATAAAGCAAGGATAAGGACTCAACAGTAAAATTAAACTGAATACGGGAGCAAAAGAAATCCAACAGGTAAACCCCGGTGGGCCCGGCAAACAGCCAAAACATCAGGCCCCTACCATCTCATCACTAGATAAGTCTTTAAGTCGGAACCATCATAGAGTCTGAAGTCCGACCCACCGGCGTGCAATTAAAGAGGACAGCAAAGTTGCCAACCGTGATTGGGTTGACTACCAAGCATGCAGTCTGTTGCAATACATTAATGTTATAGCCAATCTTTTTATAATGGGAAATTATTTTAATGAACTGCGCTGAAAAATTATTAGAGCCAACAATCTTCCTCAATTTATACACCAAGTCACCGTAGAAATCAGGTTCCGAAAGTCCTTGGCGCAAGAGAGATTTAAGTCCAACTTGGAATTTAGAAATCAAATCATAGTATCGTCTATAAAATTTTGAAAATGTTTTGCGAAGTTTATGATACCGATAGCCTTGTTTAAGAAAATTCTGAGTTAACAATTTATTGCGAGTGTTGAAGTCAGCAACATAGCTAGATGCTCTAGCAAAACGAATGAGTTGAGAGATATAGACTCCATAGGATATAGAACGAGGAGCATCACCATCTAAAAATGGGAAATCGACAATTTCAAAATCAAAGTCGTCACGTTTATCATAAATTTTGGTAGAAACAATATCATTAGAAATTGACAAATGCAAGTCTAAAATTGAGGGTTTGGTTACAGAGGCATTGGCTTTATTCAGTTGGAGCTCTGAAGGGTATATTTGACTAACCATATTGTCAAAATAAACATTATTAATATTTAAAATATCGTCCAAATATCTGGAAGTAGTGTTAAACGTATCAATAACATCAGCCTGCTTATCATCAGAAAGAGACATCATAAAGTCCCTCTCATTACAAAACAGGAATAAATCTGCAACCAGGGGAGCACAATTAGTGCCCATAGGAATCCCAACTACTTGTCTATAAAGCTTGGTGCCGAATCGAATAAAAATGTTGTCCAACAAAAAGGTCAGCGCATCACATACATTTTGACACGACCATGCATGATATTTTTTAGGTTTTTTCTGAAGTAAAAAATGCATTTCTGTCATTACATGCAAGGTAAGGAGAGCCTTCTCTCTGGAAGGTTCTTTCAATAAGATCAATAAGTTTATCTTTAATTAAATTATGAGGTAAAGTAGTGTAAAGAGTAGAAAAATCAGTAGTAGACAAACTGGTTGCATTAAGTTAGCTTTGATATTGAAAACCTTATATTCTGTAACGTTCCGGTATTTGACCATAATAACTTGAAAAACCGTGACAGTCCAAATTACGAATATCGAATTGGTATTTTGATATTCAAAATCGTGCATTATTAGTGAGTTTTGATATTGAGAACCTGTACCAATGTTCCGAATGCCAAAGTAGGTTTCTGATCATAATAATATGAAAAACAGTTACAGTCCGAATATCGAAATTGAATATCGAAAATAAAAAATCAAACTAGCTTCTGAAAATGAATCTCGAAAATCACACTAGCTTCTGAAATTGAATCACGAAAATCAAAAAACCAAAAATCGAACTAACTTCTGAAATTGAATCTCGAAAATCGAGCTTACTTCTTATTGCTCAAAATATGAGGGGTTGAGCTACCCCACCCACTTTTTGAAAAGTAGGGGTAGTGTTATAAGGAATAATTTTCTTGAATACAGAACTAATCAAGCCGCACATTTTGCGCAACGAATTTATTTTTATGCATTGTTCGCTAAAAATAAAGCAAAGCATATACCGGTACTCAAAATGCTTGTTTCATGCTCCTGCAGTGGCACAATTTATGTTAAAAGTATAAAGAAAAATCATAAAAAGTCCCATTTGGCAAGTTTAACATTTCTTTATTAGTCAACATTTTCCAAATGTAAAGATGTAAGCAGTGCAAGCAGTGATCACATAATATATTTTAATAAAAATAAGTTTGCACCAAATCGTTAACTAGTCATATTATGATCGTAAATAAGGTTCCCAATTTTCCTTTGTTTTTTTTTTCCAAATATTTTGTTTAAAACTTGCGCTAGTATTTCATCAAGTAGCAGTTGAATTACAAATACCCATCGCATAAAAATCAATCGCCGTCCGATCAGAGTTATTACATGTTGTGTATGCACCCTTGATAAATTAGTCTGTAGTGCATTTAAATACATTGTATATGCAACAGACGTCATAAAGAGGTGATGTGTTCTGGACAAAATGATAGCAGGATAAGGGTTAAGAAATATCATCCAGTGTATTATCTCTCTGAAATCTGTATATGTACAGTAGAACACTGATCACATACACCTCCATACAGAACAAATACACAACTTTCGTTTCAAACAGTGCAGTATGTACCAAATGGATCCTTCCTTCTGGTTTGAAACAGTAAACTTGGGACTGTCCATGTAATGGTAATGAGGGGGGTCACATGTTATCATTTTCATGTAAGCTTGTACATGTATATCTTTTTGTGAGGGGAATTTTGTCTTTGCTTAAAGCCCTGTCACACTACGACGTATAGCACCAACGTATGCCGACGTATGAAAAATTCAGCAAGTACGTTGGTATACGCTTAGTACATTAGTAATAAGTTTTAAACACGTAACGAATACGCTATAGTACGGTGGTATACGTTGACATACGGCCAAGAGGTCCAACATTTTGTGCATCCATAAAAAATTACAGCGTATGCAAACGTATTGCTTCTATACGTTAGGCATACGCTGGATGTATGCAGCAGGTAAGTTATGCATTCGTTAAGATACGTCAGCTCCAACGTATGCGGACGTATGAGAAATTAAGCAAGTACGCTGGTGTACGCTGAATACGTTAGAGATAAGTTTGAAACACGCTACTGTGCGTTGGTATACGTTGCCATACGGTGAATAGATCTCAAAATTTTGTACTTGCATAAAAAAATCTTCAGCGTATGCCGACGTATTTGCTTATACGTTAGGCATGCGTTAGATGTACGCAACGATAGTATTACGTTAAGGTACGTTAGCACCAACGTATGAGGTCGTATGAAAACTCACAAAGTACGTTGGTGTACGCTGAATAAGTTATAGATACGTTTTTAATACGTTACGAACACGCTACAGTACGTTGGTATACGTTGTCATATGACAAAGTGGTCCCAAAATTTTGTTCTGCTTTATACGTTTGAAATAAGTTAGATGTACGCTAGATGTAAGTTATGCATACGTTAACGTTCGTTATATGTACGATTCAGCATACGTTAGACGTTCTATGTGCATAAGTTTCCCATAAGTCAAGAACGCTAGTCATACGCTGGGCATACGCTTTTATACGCTGATACAAGCAGAAGTTATGTTACGTTGGGAATAAGTTATCAGTAAGTTACTCATAAGTCAGACATACGTTCTATATTCGTTTCGCGTACGCTTTGCATAAGTTCAGAGAGAGGCTTCCTCTGATTTTAATTAGATTTCAAGCGTATGCCAGCGTACTAGATATATATTTCATACGTCGGCATACGTTGGCTAAAACGTTATAGTGTGGTAGGGCCTTAACCATGAAGACCTTAATAAATGCCACATTATGCAGCATTATATCAGGGTCTTTACTGTTTGGCAGAGTACCTAGTATCATTATTTCTTTCCCGCAAAAGTTTTTGTCATACATTGTATAACATAGTGACACATTTCATTAATCGCATTGGGAACAGTGAAGACCCTGAAGGGCCGTTTACACGAGCTGTCTTGACATGCAAGTTTCAGACCCTATATATGTTTTTGACTTGTATGATTTTTATGTTTACATGGCATGTCTAAATCTTTGTCCTGTATGGTTTTATTTTTCGCCATATACTCTCTTGCAAAATTCAAGTTTTGCAATAATTATAATTAATGAGGGAGTATTAATTATATGGACTTATATAATGTACTACTGCTACAACTACTACTACTACTACTGTTGCTGTTGCTGCTGCTGCTACTACTGCTACTTCTACAACTACTTCTACTACTACTACTACTTCTTCTACTACTACTGCTACTACTATTACTACTACTACTACTACTACTACTACTACTACTACTACTACTACTACTACTACTACTACTACGTCTTCTACTACTACTGCCTCTACTACTACTACTACTACTACTACTACTACTACTTCTGCTGCTGCTACTACTACAACAACTACTTCTACTACTACTTCTACTACTACTACTACTACATGTACTACTACTACTACTACTACTACTACTACTACTACTACTACTACTACTACTTCTTCTACTGATACTACTACTACTACTACTACTACTACTACTACTACTACTACTACTACTACGTCTACTACTACCACTACTACTACTACTAATAATAATAATAATAATAATAATAATAATAATAATAATAATAATCATGAAATAATAATAAAAACTATTATCATCATCATCATCATCATCATCATCATCATCATCATCATTATTATTATTATTATTATTATTATTATTATTATTATTATTATTATTATTAATAATAATAATATTATTATTATTATTATTATTATTATTATTATTATTATTATTATTATTATTATTATTATTAACAGGCTATATTACTGGCATTTTTTTTAATTTAGTTTTGCTTTCAAACTTTCTTAGAAGAAATCTGGTATCATAATGGTATTTCTGCAGAACCCATTAACCTGGTCGGTAACCTCAAATAAACAATTCTGATTGGCTGATTCTGCCAGGTTTCCTAAGTCTTAGACGTAGAAATAGAACATGTCATATTTGACAGGTCTTAGACCTGGGAGTCATTAAACAAAAAATAGCAGTGTTTACACGCATGTTTTGGCATACAGGTCTAAATCATATATGTCAAGACCGCTCGTGTAAACGGCCCTTGAGTGAATACAATATCCTTGTCGATGAATATTTTTCATAGTAATATTCATTTTCTTAAAAATGTATTCTCCTTTACACTTCAACTAAACCACTAAACCGTTTCTGGGGAAGCCCTTTACTTGATGCTTTGGGGTTAAATTGCTGTTAAATAAATAAACCTGTCAGTCAGATTAATGCTTCTAGGAGAGGTAGTTATGTCATCTGAAAATGCTTTCTGGTTGTAGGATCGACTGTATTTGTTTTTGTATTCTGTAGATGGGGCGAGGTGATACCCCTACTGTTTATCAACGGAACGGTTGCCAGTTCTCGAATTGTTGTAGTGTCACAGCCTACAAGACGGTACACCGACGACGTCAGCATGATTCCAGAATTGCTTAAACTGGGTTTGTATAAGGTTTGATTTTGTCAGAATTGAATGATTGTCAGTTATTCACGGTATGCATACACGAACACTAAGAAAACACTCTCCTATCGAATTAACCATTTTGACAGTTGGGCGCTGTGTAAACTTAAACAATTTTATTATACCAAAAAAGCCATTTCAGGTATTCAACAGGACAAATACTTTCATATTTTGCATTTTAGCTAAATTAAAAACATCAGTCTCATAATGTTTTTTTTCAAAACAAGCCAATTATGTATATTTTTATTTCCGCAACTGTCCAACAGCTATGATCACAGTTTCATTGGTATTAGACAAAATATTGGCAGTGCGAGTTGTCTCTCTTTGACTGTACAGTTTCATTTTTGTATCAATATTTTGTGGACCTTGGACAGTCTTAATGAAGGATTGCAGATAAAAGTTTCAAAGAAAATGTTATTCTTTTCGTGGTAAAGCTAGTTTGTTAAGCTCTTGAATTATCCGCAAAATCGAATTATCCGCAAAAAGGTTTTTCACATTGGACAAGCATCGATTCGAAATATGTGTTGAAAACTGTTTCTGCTATTCAACAAAATATGCAATATAAAAGGGTTTTTGCCCCTCCCCCCACACACAGACAGACACGAGACGAAGTTAATTCTTTTGCATGCAGTTATAGATTGACATTACACACAACATATAAATATGTCGTGCTTGGTCAAATTGGGGAAGGCTGTCAAAATGCTAAAAAACAAATTATTATAAAGTATTACAAATGCCCATTAGTCACTAATTTTGTACAAACATGCATTTTAATATCTATTTACAATGGCATGTATACAGTATGTAGTCATGATTACACCTCAGTGAACCGGGGCTGAGATAATAGTAGTAAAAGTTATGGACAACATATTTATTAACCCAAAACAATGAAATATTCTTGACCTGAATTCTACGCAAACCAAACACGTTCATCTAAAATTTTATGCTGCAAATATTATATGTCCATTTATTTTATCACAAGCAGTGAATTCAATGCATATCAAATGTGAGTAAAATTGGTATTTTTCTACAGTGAAAAAATATCGTATTTTTCACTAGTGACTGATACGATTTATATTTTCACTGTAGAATAGAAAAGAACTGTAGCAAAACAAGGCTATCTTGGCAAATTTGGGGCTGGGATTTTTTAACAAAAGGTTTTAAGTGAAGTATATTTGTCAAAAATAACGCTACGCATGTTGTGACGTCAACATCAAACAAAACGACGTCACTGTTTGACCTGGCGTAGCGCCAGTTTGCATGTGACGCCTTCCCTAAGGCACACTCAATAGATTTTCTTCAAATGCTGATTTCTTGCGTTTCATACGATAAATTATGATTCTAAGCCATTTTCTAGGTGCAAACTATGTTTACACCCAATGTTATACCCAATAAACACACTGCAAAAGTCAAATCGAACTAGAAACGACCAAGTAAAAAGTTAGGTTTTGATTTCTGTATTTCCGTTGAGTATAAAATAAAGAGAAAATTTACTTTTTTTTTGGCAAATACCAAATATATTTCATCTCGTGCGGTGAAAATATCAGCATTTTCACTCGTGCTACGCACTCGTGAAAAATATTGATTTTTTTCACCGCACTCGATAAAATATATTTGGTATTCACCTCAAAAAAGTAAATATCCTCTATTTATTTTATCACAAACAGTGAATTCAATGCATATCAAATGTGAGTAAAATTGGTATTTTTCTACAGTGAAAAAATATCGTATTTTTTCACTAGTGACTGATACGATTTATATTTTCACTGTAGAATAGGATAGAACTGTAGCAAAACCAGGCTTTCTTGGCAATTTTGTGACTGAGATTTTTTAACATAAGGTTTTAAGTGAAGTTTATTCGTCATGTTGTGACGTCAACATCAAACATAATGACGTCACTGTTTGACCTGGAGTAGCGCCAGTTTGCACGTGACGCCTACCCTAAGGCACACTCAATAGACTTTCTTTAAATGCTGATTTCTTGCGTTTCATTCGTTAAAATATGATTCTAAGCCATTTTCTAGGTGCAAACTTTGTTTACACTCAATGTTATACCCAATAAACACACTGCAAAAGTCAAATCGAACGAGAAACGATCAAGTAAAAAGTAAGGTTGTGATTTCTGTATTTCCGTTGAGTATAAAATAAAGATAAAATTTACTTTCTCGTGTGGTGAAAATATCAGCATTTTCTCCAAAATACTGATTTTTTTCACCGCACTCGATGAAATATATTTGGTATTCACCTCAAAAAAGTAAATACATGTATCCTCTATATATTTTCTTTATTTTTTAGGTGCACTGAATGCCAGGTTAAAATAAAAGCACAAAACTAAGGTTGTCAATTATAGGTAACCCTAACCACAGGCTCCTAAAATTTGGGCAGATTGGATAGGAGACTGTCCGAGGTCCTTTCAGGAGAACAAGGGAACATGTACCCTAAGGGGTGTTTAGACGGCATGATTTTGTCAGCCTGACTTTGTCATACATTACAAATCAGCGCGTGTAAACACTGCTATTACAGAGTTATGTGTGATTTTGAAAGCCTGGGTGGCAAGTCACGGGGAATAGGGCATGTTCTATTCGCCATGACAAAAACATGACGAATTTGCATATCAGCTTTGAGGTCACTGGGGTTAATTGCTTTTCAGTTAATATTACAGGAGCAAGATAAAATAGTCAACTCAACATGCCAGTATTTTGTCCTGAAAATGATGTCTACTTATTAACCTGCTGCATATATTTAAGTGCACTTCAGGCTAGATCTTATCATGGAAGCAAACACTATGAACCCTGACCAGACTTCTCCAAGCAGTCTGATCTGAGTCCATTATCGTTCGCCAAAAGACTACCTAAGAACATAAGCAGATGAGATAGCTGATGACAAAAGTCGTGACGTGCGGGAATGAGTTTCATCACATTTTCTTAGCTGTAGCGATGAAACAATGTAGAGCATGATGAGATAGCTCAAGGTGACGAGCCAGTTTTCTTCACTGTTGAAAGGAATCATACATGACTGTGTCATGCCGTCTAAACAGAAAAATCATGTAGAGCATGATGAGATAGCTCAAGGTGACGAGCCAGTTTTCTTCGCTGTTGAAAGGAATCATACATCACTGTGTCATGCCGTCTAAACAGAAAAATCATACATGATAAAATCTACTAAATCATGCCGTCTAAACACCCCTATCTTAGCAAAGAACACAACTGCCAAAGTACCTGTTTGCAGATGTCCAGAGAGAAAAATGTTAACCGAAGCTATACTGGCAACTAGAAAGATTTCTGAGCTTTTCCCGATGACGAATGTAATTTCGTCCAAACGATTGAGTTAACGGGAGTCAATGAAAAGATTGTTAATGTATTTCTCTTCAACAACCAGGTGGTGACCTGTATGACTTTCTTGAAGACCGACCTGAGAGAATCGCCGTGGTGATCAGTGCAGATTTGGCTCACACTCACAAGGCCAGTGGTCCCTATGGATATTCAAATGCATCTGAGCCCTTCGATCTGGTAAATAAATATGAGTATATAGACGGATGGCTGAGAATGGGTTTGCTCCCCCCCCCTAGGGAATTTTGCAGACATATCCTATCTTGTAGAGAATTGAAAGCCGAGTCTTTTAAGAGATGTTTGCACTCTGTGCTCCGGGGCGTTAGTCAGTAAGAGCCTGTAACATACGTTACTTAATCAAACTAAGAAAAAGTAAATTGAAAGTTTGGTCTACAAATTAAAGACATTAAAATATTTATTTTTAAAAATCATTCATATAGTCTGCATACTGGATATCTTAACTACATATGACAGCCATTTGAACAAAATTGCCGCTTCCTAAGGTGTCATATGCGTTACATAAATCAGATAACCCATTAAAATTTGCAAGTGTGGCTAACATCATTTACATTCACAATCTCTCTGTGTGTTTTGCAAAATGTTTTTAACCATGTCTGACTAGCTTATGCAATTGGCTAACAGAAAAATTAAAGTTTGTTTCCCTAGCTTGAATATTTTTTCTGGAATAAGCAATTAAACAACCCTACCCCTACCCAGTTTTAAGGTGAAATGTTTGGTATTAAAACTAAAATAAAAATAGTTAAAAAATATTTGCAGTTGATGAATGTGTTTCATTGTTTGAGATTTATTTGTTTATATGAAAAGACTCATAAATCTGCAAGTTTGTTGCAAAATTTTCAATATCAGAGGCTGTAACATATGTTACCTGATGTAATAAATGGGGAAGCTCATTGTCTTTACGTAAGATATGCCTAAAAATGTTTTAAGCTCCTCGAGGGAATTTTGCAGACAGATTCCTTCTTATAGTACAACTCAAGCTGCATCGAATAAGGGATGTTTGCACTCTCTATGTTGGGGCGTTAGTCTGAAACAGCGTGTTACATGCGTTACTATATCAAATAAAGGAAATGTAGTTTGAAAGTTTGAGCTAAAATTGTGAAAAACCTTGCAGCTGTTGGATATCTTACATTGTTTAGGGATTTTAAACTGGCTCCTATGATAAAGACTTATATATCTGCTAGTTGTCATCAAGTTTTAAAGATCAGAGAGCGTTACATATGTTAGCGTGATAAGTAAAATCATCAAGCAGTATTTTGACATCAAGCTAAGTAAGGGCCTGCTCCATCCTAATCCCCTTTGGAATTCTGCAGACAAATTACATCTTATTTAACCATTCAAGGTGCATTTAATAAGAAATGTTTGCACTCTGTAAGTCGGGGCGTTAGCCTGTAACAGCTTGTTACATATGTTACTATATCAATTTGAGAATAAGAAATTTGAATGTTTGAGCTACTAAAAGAAGACATTAAAATTATCTACTAAATTGACATTCTTATAGTCTGTATACTGGATGTCTTTACTACATATGGAAGCTGCTAAACATTAATACGGCTAACTGTGGTGTTATGTGCGTTACATGAACCTAATTATAATTTAAAGGCTATAATTGTGGCTATCGTCATTTAGTTAAACAACTTCTATGACTTGGTTTCAAACTGTTTTATTAGATTTTACAAGCATATACTCAATTGATGAATAGGAAAAACCAAGTTTACTTTTCTATCTTAAATATATTGTCTTATAGGAGCTAATACACAGCCCTACTCCCAGTTTTACAGAGAAGCGAATTTTGTTATTACCGTTTAAGTAAAACACATGAAAGTGATTACAGCATGTGAATATTTTTCATTTTCTTAGTCTGTCTTGCTCATATATCTGCAAGATGTCATTAAGTTTAAGATCAGGACACTTAATGTGTACTTATAAGTCTTTGGTGCGAAAACACTAGAAATTATATTCATTTCTGATTATCAAGCCCATGGACTGTTTTTACAGATGTTATCAATGACCTTTTGGACACATTTCCTAATACGGTGCATATATATAGAGCCACAAATAGAAAAGATAGTTTTTCATTTTTACAAGAAAATACAATAAATGAAATGGTCCAAACTATTTCTCATCGATTTAACACTCATGTTAAACGTTTGTCGTTGTCTGCTTCTGTGGTAATCATTATTATCGCACGCCTCCTTGCAACTAGTAAAATCATCACACAATATTTCAATCATTTACTGTTATTCAATTTTACCACCAGTCCACTCAAAATTGATGAGCCATTATCAACTTTCCAATTTTGCCATTTATGGCTTGGAACATTCGGAAACTGATATGAATTCCTAATAGTTGGCTCTTTGAGTATGTGTTTCAAGTGATACTCTGCAAGTAGGAGAAAGACTAAAGCTTTAAAAGGAGGAAAACTATGCCATTAAGAGCAATGAGTACCTTGACTGATGTACCTTGATATTTCTGTGATAAAGAATAATATCTTAGCTGGTTAACTTTTATAAATGTAGCCTTTCTATACATGCAAGCCTCATATTTTCATCTAATAATGTCTCTGCACTTATTATCTTTCCCCAAGCATTCAAAAACTTATTTGAAGTCTTAGTACTTCTGAAGTGCTGAAACCGAGGTAACTCTTTCCCTTCAGATAAACGAACTAGATGTACCACAGCAGGTAAAGCAATGCAATGCAGGATGAACAGAGCGCAAATAAGACCCTTTCAATTCAATGATTCACTAAGTTTCTAAGATAAGAGCGCTTATTAAAGGATGTAACATACATAACTCGTCATAATAAATGAGCAAGGGCATTGTCGTGACATCCTTTTTGATTACACAGTCAGAGGCAAGTGTTTTCAATTTCAGTGTTTTCAATGGATGATGAATTGAGGCACCTTATCAACTTGTTTACTCTGTATAAATCTTCCATAGAGCATAATATAGAACTACTGGATCCCATTCTACCTATAGTCCACTTTCCTTCTTTTGAATGCAATAGCTAATGATATGGCTGTAAAAACTGAGAAATCATAGGTTTTACATTATTTTAAGACATGCTTCAATGTACTGACATCAAAAAACAACCTACTGCAAACATAATTGATGGCAATGTTCAACTTCATATTCTTTCTCTTATACCAGATAACTTTCAAGGTGTAACAGAAATTGTTTCAGACGGTCTGCCAAAACCATCAAGAGTCAGCATTGTAACTAAAGAAAACTTATAAAGTTCTTTGGGCGCAGCAAAATACTATTGATCTAAGACCTGAGGACTTAAGCACCAAAAGACTGGATAGGTTCCATGGCAAATGATGAAAAAAAGCAGCCTATCAAATTTCTGTTTGACCAATGTCAGAAATCTAAAAGTATTCTTAGAGGTACACGGTAGAGACATAGATTTTGCAAAATCAGAGCAAAGTTATCATTTGACTAGCACGGATGCAGATGCAGCTGCAGTTAGATTGCTCTTGCCACTCCACAGGAAGAGATATATACCAGAGTCATACTCCATTGTATGCATATATGTGAAATGGCATTAAACCCATATTCAATCAGGTGTTTGATCCCATGACACTGACATGCTGTTTCTGCTTTTGAAGAATGCTAAGGATTCAAGTTTGGCTGAGTCAAGTTGTTTGACGCTGGCACTGGCCACACATACAAAGAAAATTAAGTCTTTTGATGGCAAAAGAGGAGGATCACACAAAATGCTTATAAGTGATGTTTGTCACAATTACCAATTTTAAAAAGTAATCTTAATTAATGTAACACATATAACACCTTAGGAAGCTGTATAATTGTTAAAATATCTTTTCTTATGTATCAAAGGTATTCAGCATGCAAACTACATGAATAATTCAAATAAATAGATAGTTTTATGTCTTCTTTCTGTTTCTCAGACTTTCAATTCATTTATTCTTAAATTGATATGGTAACATACGTATCATACCATTACAGGCTAAACCCCTAGTTAATGGACTGCAAACATCTCTTATTTGATGCAGCTTGAATTGTTCTTTAAGGTAGGATATGTCTGCACACTTCCCAAAGGGGTGGAGAGGAACAGGATTGTACTCAGTTTGCAGTCCTAATACAATGCCATGATTCTACTGGTTGTGATGAAATGGGTAATTATTTTGCCATAGAAGCAGACACAATGATAGACATTGTGAGGGTGACTTGAATAATTTTATTTAATTGGAATATTTATTAAATTGTGTCATTTAAATGAGAACTATTATTTTCTATCTATATGTCTATATATTTTAATATTATAGGCATAAGGAAATATGTGATTAAAAAGGTTATATATAACATAGGTAACACAATTCCATATGCTTGTTATCAGCAATGACTGTAATTACTAAGACTAAGGCACCAGAGGCTAGAGATTAATAGGAAAACATGTGAAAAAGGGTATTTTTCTGAAATATCATCTCTTACTTCCAAGAAAATTTCCTAGCTCATTCATTATGCCATGTAACATATGTTACATACTTTAATAAGTGCTCTGATCCTAATGTCAAACTTGCAATGTATGATTCTTTATTGCATTAGCAAGACAGTGCCAAAAATGTAAGATATCCACGAGCGTCAAATATTTTTATATATTTTTCTTAAATAATAGATACCAAAATTGGATACTTAAAATTGGGGGTAGGGTTGTTTAATAGCTCATATAAAACAATGTATTTGAGATAGAAAAGCAAACTTTGTTTTTTCTATTAGTCAAATGAGTATTTTAGTAAACTAAGATTAAAAACACTTGTAAAAATGCACAAATTGTCTGTAAAATGAATGATGTTAGTCACGATTTCAACTTTCAAAGGGAAATTTAATCTATGTAACGCATATAACACCATTGAAGGCTGACATTTTGTTTAAAATGCTGCTTTTATATAGCTTAGGCATCCAGCTTGCAAACTACATAAGAAATTTGAATAATTAGATGGTTCAATGCCTTCTATCTGTAGCTCAAACTTTCATTTTGATTTTTTCCTTAGTTTGTTACAGTAACATATGTAACAGGCTGTCAGAGACTAACGCCCCGGAGCACAGAGTGCAAACATCTCTTAAAAGATGCGGCTTGAAATTTTCTTCAAGATAGGATATGTCTGCAAAATTCCCTAGGGGGGGGGAGCAGGACCTTTTTTAGCTCGAAGTCTAATATGCTGCATGACAACTTCGCGCCCAGCAAAGAATCAGAGCATTGGACACCGTCTAATCTTATTAGAGCCCTTGCTGGGCATGAAAAAGGCATGCTTCCCCAGTTACCCATTCGTCACACAGCAAAGATTCTGATCACAGCCGGATATTTTCGGTCCACCATTTGAATGGCGTTTCATTGACCATTGGCTTAGCTTCCATAACGCAGCTACGCACGTGCGTAATAAAAATAGTAACATTCAAGATGAGGTCACCTAATGTGGTGAAAGTGATTTTCCATACAATAAGGAACTTCTCTTAAAGGAAAGAATTCGCTCCCTATGGGAGCAAATTTTTTTCCTTTAAGGGAAGTTCCCATTTTGAAAAGGGGAGCAATTTCAGAGAATCACTGCTTTATCCAGTAGTCTCCCTTTGATGTGCATAACTTTTTCAGCGTTCTGGCTACGCCATTGTTGACGGAACAGATAGTGGCCCTCTTGTACATGCTTACTGTAATCAAATGAGCCGCGACACGTGATTTCCAACAATTTGGCATTTTGACAAGTGTAGACTAAGACGAGCACGTGCAGCCTCATTTTAATCTTAGAAACTTCAAATGATGCTTGGACAGTAGCTTATAAGTCAAAGAATATTCCAGCGATTAGCAATGGCTCTGATCAGACTGTGCGTATGCGCGTGCTGATGTGAGGCTTTGCTGGTGGCATTTACCACATTGTTGGAAATCTCATGTTGCAGCTCAAATTGTGTGGATGGCCACCCAGGCAGATCTGAATCTTGGCTAGACATATTTAAAGTCAAACTTTGAATTGTCATACTCGGCTATAAATAATAATAATAATAATAATAATAATAATAATAATAATAATGAGTCAGGACAGTATCACAAGGAAAACTGTCTCTTCGGCTTGTGACCGTATAGCCTATATATAGGCGAGACTCAAACCAACCTACTTCAGAGACTGGCTTAAATCTTGAAAACTTATTAAAAATCTTGTACCTTTTAGACATCTGAAATGGAATCACCTATAAAGTTTGGTGCAAACTAGAATAGTCAGAAGATCTGACTATATCCCCACTGCAGCGTTTTTCATGCTGTGAACTTTGAAGGCCAAGTGTGCGTAATAAATCCCAATGAAGGTTCATAACTGCTGCCAATTTGCAAAAAATCACCCTGATCGTCAATATCAATGCATGTACAAAATTTAGTAAAATTATGTCCGTTTGTTCTAAAGATATTAAGCAAAAATGAAATTCTGACGTCAATCAAGGGCCATAACTCTGTTAAAAATTGCGAAAACTGCCAATTAACTATCCCAACCGAAATATTCTCAATATGAATACATAGATGCAATTTAGTGAAATGCTATCCATACGTTCTAAAGAGAAATTCTGATACCAATCAAGGGCCATACCTCAGTTCGTATTTGCGAAAAAAATGACAGGTAAGTTATGTTGACAAGATCTTGCTTTAGATCCTAGCCTAGATCTTGTCAGTATGAATGCATATACAAAATTTGGTGAAAATCTGTCAATTTGTTCACAAGATATTGAGCGGAAACGTAATTCTGACGTCAATCAAGGGCCGTAACTCTGTTACAAATGTGAAAGAAAATATGCTCAGCAATCCCAAACCTACATCTTGTTAATATAAATGCTTTTATAAAGTTTGGTGATAGTCTGTCAATTAGTTCTCAAGATATTGAGCGGAAACAAAGTTCTAACGTCAATGAAGGGCCATAATTCTGTTACAAATGTGCAAAAAATTATGCGTAACAGTCCTTGCTGAGATATTGTCAATATGAATGCATATATAATATTTGGTGCCGGAAATTCTGTCTTTGTTCTCAAGATATTGAGCGGACACGAAATTCTGAACAAAATTCTGACATCAGTCAATGGTCATAACTCTATTACACTGAAATGCTCGAAAAATAATGTGTAGCAATCCCAAACTAGATCTTGTCGATATCAATTCATATTCAAAATTTTGTGAAATTCTATTGATTGTAGCGGAAACGAAATATTGACGGTCGGACGGACGGAATAACGGATAGGACGTGTTCACGAAAATATTCTTGTTGGGTATTTTCTATGTTAGAAAAGTAGCCAACAAAGCAAAAAGTACCCAACAAGTGTCCTTTAATTTTAACGGAATATTTATTAGCCCCCTTAATATCACGGACAACCAAAATCAAGTATACCCCTTTTTCCAAAACAGGGCTATACTACATGTATTTGAATGGTTAGGTTGACTCACTCTTCGCAAAGACAACTAGAGAATGCTCAGCATGTCTCAATATAAGAGTGAATCTGATTTTTTATTATTTCTCAATCGAAACAAATGCTGTGAGCCTCCAAAGAGCTTGCTCAATGAGATGTTTCTTTTAGCACACAAAATATGTTTAAATTGATGCTCAAAAAGTTTGATTATGTGGACGTGTGGCTCCGACGAGCATGTGCAACTGCGCAGTATCACCAGAGCATTTCCCTGCTTGCACACAACATGATGAGGAGCGCGGTTGCTCAGCGGTAGTGATTGACTCGAGAGCGAGTGGTTGCGGACTCGAGTCTCACCTGGTTGAAACTTGTGCGTTAAGTTTCTAATCAAAAACAAGCAAACAAAAACAAGTTGGCTGTACGTATTTGAACGAATTCACGCCTATTTGATAAGTGAGCCGCGACGTGTGATTTCCAACAATATGGCTTTTAGACAAGTGTTGACTTAGACGAGCCTGTGCAGCCTCCTTTTACGCCGAGAAACTCCAAATGAAGAATTTTTAGTAGCTTAACAGTTAAAGAATGTTCAAGCGACACGCAAAGGTTCTGATCAGACTGCGCGTATGCGCAGGCTGGTATGGACCTTTGCTGGTCGCACATACCACATTGTTGGAAATCTCATGTCATGGCTCAAGTTCTGTTTTCACACGGTCTTTTTTCCAGGCTGTGGGACACTGGGCTGCCACACTGGATCACGTTAGTTTGCTAGACACGGCAGCCAGACTGGTCGACAAAGCCCTGTCCTGTGGATATACCGGACTAGTCATGCTCCATGGTATGTTGTCAAGGATACCACTGTCGTCATGGGAACCACGTCTCTATGGAAATTATCATCCTAGTTATTATGGAATGATGTCTGCTTCGTTTCATTTGAGATCAAATACTTGCTAACACTTGCATAATATATACGTAGCGCTTGTTTTTGTTTTAGTTATAAATTAAAAAACATAACATACATGTTTTTCTTGAGTTTTATGCTCTAAACAAAAAGAAAGCATCAATGGTCAATATATATTACAATGGTCCAGCAAAGACTTATCCGAAAACAAAGACCATTGTGCCAGCTCACGGTCACGGGAGATTGAAGCCTGCCTTCAGGCCATGTGTTTAGGTAGGACTCGGGCATCAGGGGATAGTGTCGGATTTGGCACTTGAATATTTGCAGCATACGTATGAAGTTAACGCCATTTTCAGGACAAAATGAGCCGTGACATGGGATTTCCATCAATGTGGTATGTGCGACTTGCAAAGGCTCAGACCAGACTGCGCAAACGCGCAGACTGATCAGAGCCTTTGCTAGTCGCTTAAATATCCAATGACTGTTAAGCTACTGGCAGAACACCATTTGGAGTTTCTAAGCTTAAAAGGAGGCTGCACAGGCTCATCTGAGTCTACACTTGTCAAAATGCCACATTGTTGGAAATCATATGTCACGGCTCAAACATTGACGGGATAAGAGATAATGGTGTTTAATTTGTTTGAAGTCAGAGAAAACTGCTACTATCCGAGAGGGAAAAAGAATTTTAAAAAAAATCTGGGATATAATTATCATTTTAATAAAATGTCGATATCAGACAAGTGTTTGTCTAGGCTTATATGGCTTCATGAGATCATAGCACTATCGGCTGGTCCTCATATTAGCTATAGCATATGTAAATGGGTACTTATCACGTCGGTGACAAGCCATGCGCGGATCCAGATGGGTGAGGGACAGGGGGTCCGTCCCCCTGAAAAAAAATATAGGGTTTCTTTGCAATACTGGTCCGGATCCCCTGAAAATCACAAAGCTTTCAGGCCAGCATTCAATGTTGGGCCATCATCGGCACGCCAGCGAAACGCCAAAAAGGGCACAGAAACCGCAAGTGCTAAATTTTAAAAGGTACTATTTTCGTACTTACACCACATAAAACACATAACAATAAACCCATCTAGCCTATAAAAATAGTTCTGGTTATTACTGGCTACCAAATTGTTTTCATTATTGTACCAACATTTTGGTTTGCTTGTAGGTGGGTGAAAATCATCACTTTAGGCATGCAATGGGCGAGTCCATCTGTCCATCCGCTACCAGTTAGTGAAAATGCGAACAACTCTTGAACTATATTTATATCAAATTTTGCATACGTATGCATGTCAACATTGTCTAACCACTGACATGCGTAACAGTCTTTTAGATGGACAAGGCTTTACTGAGCATCAGTCCGGCTGCTCGTGGTCAGTGAAAATGCTCATAACCATTGAACCACATTGTATATTTGGATAAAATTGCATACTTATTTATTTAAAAATGGTCCAGCCACTGGTTTTAACATATGTTTTGGGTGCTCAAAAGAACCGTCTCACTGAGACGGTTCTTTTGAGTACCCACAACATATGTTATGCAAAACGTTGACGAGGATGCTTGGAGAACTTAACGCATAGAAATCTGCCGAAAGTCATAAACTCTATTTACATTGAAAAAATATGCAAAACGAAATTATCAATAAAAATATTTTAAAGACTGGTATGCACTATAATCACTGTGTGAGTCCGTCTGTCCGTCCAATTTGCTTTCCAAACATTCCTTCTGGCATCGTATACTGATTAATCTACGTTCACCATGGGTCGTGTACATTATAGTCAGTTGATTTCATTCGGAAACAACGTTTTTCCTTTAATGAGAAACACTCACCAAATGTTAACCGAGCTTCCAAAGGCAGAGTCTAGCAAATATTTATGCTGAAAATTTTATTAGAATCTGTTAAGAAATAAAGGTATGTGTATTTGAAATTGCAAATATGTCATATGTGAGGTATGGCATCATAACCTCCTTATAATATATGCAAAAAAATGAATAAATAAAATTTGAAAAACTAGTTTTCATCACATGTTGATTTAGCATAAAAAGAATGCTATACATTAGAAAATTGCATGATTTAGAAATTAACTATCATTCATTGCATCTTAATAACATTTTATGCATCTCATTACCATTTCATTATATTAAAAATGGCGGCGCCAAACGGTTGTCATGAACACTTTATTTAGCAATAACTTTCTTATTTTTCAACCAATTTTGATCAAGTTTGTAATAATATATTTTTGTGTGGATATGTCTGTCTTTTGAGACAAATTTACTTTTTTAAGCGTTTCCCAAGAAGTATGAGTTAAGGAAGTTACTCAATAAATCAGTTCCTTTGGCAGCACCAAATGTTTACTATTTTCCTATATGTCCACCATTACATAATTGAGCCGTGACACGTGATTTCCAACAATGTGACATTTTCACAAGTGTAGATTCAGACGAACCTGTGCAGCCTCCTTTTAAGCTTAGAAACTTCGAATGCTGTTTGGTCAGTAGCTGACAGTCATAGAATATTCAAGCGACTTGCAAAGGCTCTGATCAGACTGCGCGTATGCGCAGGCTGGTCTGAGCCTTTGCTGGTCGCACATACCACATTGTTGGAAATCTCATGTCGTGGCTTATATATTGTGGGACCTTAAAAAAACAAAAAATACCAAACGTTCAGTGAGAAGTACGTCTTCCTTGTCTAATTTTAATATTTCCAAAGGTACCTTTACTTAAACATGTACTTTGAGCTATCAGGATTGGGTTATAAACGAATTTATTGTATCTTGATTATTCATCGAATGGCACATTTGATAATTACATTTAATCAATTCAACAATACGTCTCCCTTATATTGTCTGATTTCCTTGCTTTCCATTTTTACTTTTGCTAAAGCACATACTTTGAGTTGTCAGAATTTTAGTTATTGATGTTATCGATAGGCCATCTTGTTGTCAGAATTTTAGTTATTGATGTTATCGATATGCCATCTTACCATGTGCAATTTAATAAAAGCACTGTGCACCGTGTTTTTATACCCCCCGCAAACTTTGTTTGTAGGGGGTATACTGTTTTCACGTTGTCCGTGCGTCCGTCCGTCCGTCCGTGCATCCGTCCGTCCGTGCGTCCGTCCGTCCGTCCGTAACGCTTTGTTTCCTTAATAACTCGAAGAGTCATTGCTGGATTTTCATCAAACCTTGCAAACATGTTCATATATGCAAGACAAATACTTGAGACAAAAAAGTAAGGGCTAGGGGCCAATTCTATTAGAGTTATTTCCCTTTGTAGTTCTAAATGGCTTTTAATATAGTGCTTTTTCCTTAATAACTCGAAGAGTCATTGCTGGATTTTCATCAAACCTTGCAAACATGTTCATATATGCAAGACAAATACTTGAGACAAAAAAGTAAGGGCTAGGGGCCAATTCTATTAGAGTTATTTCCCTTTGTAGTTCTAAATGGCTTTTAATATAGTGCTTTGTGCTTATGCTATTATAGGCCATATACGGGCCAATCAACTCCTACCACAGCTTTCGATGGAACAATTTGATACTTTTCCTATACAATGTAGACACATTGAACATATGCATGAAGGAGTTTAGTTCAGAAAAGATAATTTTTGACAAAATGACAGCTGTGAGAACTTAGACAATTTTTCCCTAATAAGGTGTTTGTATATGCATAGACAGTGCCTTTATGGGCCGATCAACTCCTACCACAGCTTTTTATGGAGCAATTTGATACTTTGCCTATACAATGTAGACACATTTAACATATGCATGAAGAAGTTTGGTTTAGAAAAAATATTTTTTTACAAAATGACAGCTGTGAGAACTTAGACAATTCTCCCTAATAAGGCTTTTGTATATGCATAGATGGTGCCTTCATGGGCCGATCAACTCCTACCACAGCTTTTGATGGAACAATTTGAGACTTTGCCTATACAATTTAAACACATTGAACATATGCATGAAGGAGTTTTGTTCAGAAAAATAATTTTTGACGAAATGACAGCTGTGAGAACTTAGACAATTTTTCCCTTATTAGGCTTTTGTATATGCATAGATGGTGCCTTCATGGGCTGATCAACTCCTACTACAGCTTTTGATGGAACAATTTTATACTTTGCCGATACAATGCAGAAACATTGAACATATGCATGAAGGAGTTTGGTTCACAAAAAATAATTTTGACAAAATGACAACTGTGAGAACTTAGACAATTATTCCCTTATATGGCTTTTGTATATGCATGGATAGTGCCTTTATGGGCCGATCAACTCCTACTACAGCTTTTGATGGAGCAATTTGATACTTTGTGGATACAATGTAGACACATTGAACATATGCATGAAGGAGTTTATAATTTTTGTTTGCACAGATTCTACTGAAATCTTCTTATCAAAACTTAGGTCTTCTTGTTCGAACTATAACTTGCCAAGTTTTTTCACTGACTCTTACTGTGCGGGGGGTATCTAATAAGCATTGCTTATTGACTTTTTTCATTTTTTTTAATTTAATATCCCCTTTAAAACCAGTGTAGATCAAGATCAGCTAGCTTCTGATGAAGCCAGCTGATCTTCATCTGCACTGTTTCAATCCCCGAAATGAATCCATATCAGTAATAAAAACATGCACCCTTGTTTTGATTAGGAAACAGAAGGTTATATGAGCCACGACATGTGATTTCCAACAATGTGTCATTCTGACAAGTGTAGACTCAGACAAACCTTGCAGCCCATTTTTAGCTAAGGAACTCCTAATGATGTTCAGTCAGTAGCTTAACACTCATAGAATAATTAAGCGATTAGCAGAGGCTCTGATCAGACTGCGCGTATGCGCAGGCTGATCTGAGGCATTGCTGGTCGCACATACACCATTGTTGGAAATCTCATGTTGCGTCTCAATTATTATGTTGTAAACAACACACAACGTATTCAGTGTGCACTTGAAGAAAATGTGCGCGTTTATGGTTGAGTTTGGTAGCTTGGATATTTGATGTACACTGTAAAACACGTGTTAGTATGCACCAAATATGGTGGCAACTGAACTGCAACTGATCTTTGTATAACCTTTCAACAGCTTTTAAAGCTATGTTTGATCCTGATAATAACTACAATAATAACAGGTATAAATGTTTAACATTTATAGCTACAGTAGTGTTGGCCTCGGAGAGTAAGTGTATATAAACACCAAAAGGGATGGCAGCTCAGTTGTCATCTCTTTTGGTGCTAACTTACACATATTTCATAATAGAAGTATACGACCATATCATATTATATATCATCTAGGCTACGAATGGCACGAATAAGTCCAAACGCCTCCGTCCAACTTATAGGCGTGTGTTTGGCAGAAGATTTGTTATTGTTTAGGGGAGGGAGGGACCTGGAAGAGCGAGAAGAAGATGGTTTTGTCGGTGATAACAGAGCGTAATAATTTTCAGAGTCCGACATGGCACGCTGATTGAGTTTTACTCTGTTCACCTTTTCTACCAATAACGGCAAGGTATTGTCTTTCGATTTCAATTTAGGTCGCGATTCTTCCAGAATGCTTTGCTGGGAAGAAGTCCCACTACTGTTATCGGTAGATCTGGAATATTTTCCTGACAGAAACAGTTGTTGTCTCTCTTCTAAAGAGAGTTTCCTTCTCTCCGTCCTAGAAGTATGACCGTCTTCCCCCTCGCTGTCTAGTGAAGGAGACGTGACGTTCACTGCCGGGAAAACCTGCACCGTCTCGTCTGCAGCGTGTTCCGTTTCCTTATCAGTTACGTAGCCATATTTCATAGGATAGAGTACTGAAGCTTGTAACCTGAACGAGCCATATGTATCCCCTGTTGTACCTCTATGTACGATATTATCTCTTGGATCAGGTACTTTCTCCTCTATGTCTGGTATACCATGTCTCTTGGCTAGTACATGAACAAGATCAAACATCTGTTGGGTACTCCTGTATTTCAGTTTTATGATATCAGAGAAGGAGATTTCCTTCTTTTTAGGTCGTTTCCGTCCAAACGAAGACACAGAGAGTTCATCATCTGTGACTCTGGTTTCATCTACAGTCAATAGATCAGTGGAGTCTGTATTGTCAAATACTGTATCAGACTGCTCTTCTTCTTCACCCTCTTTTTCTAATTCTTCGTTTATCATTGGAAGAACTGTTGCATAATGCTTATTCTCTTTAACAACGCTAGCATGATTTAACTTAATCACATCTGACTTTGAATCGGCTAGTTTTGAATCTTCTGCATTTGCAAATTTTGCTTTTTGTGGTGTTTCGAAAAAGATTGGGCCTTCCTTAAACTGAACTTGTGATGGTGACAATGGTTCGTCTATACCACTGTCTACTGAATTAGTTCCTGTTTCCGTTTCCTTAATTGGCTCTTTAATGTCTCTTGAATATCTTCTGATGCGGGCCGCAGCAGCTTCAGCTTTCAGACGCAGATGTAGAGCCTCTAAGAGGGCTCGTTCCTCGTCCCTCCGTCTCTCCTCTTCAACTCTTTTGACGTTCTCAATTCTTGTTTGTTTAAGCTTCTTTACATATTTACCTATTTTTCTCCGCATCTTAATCTGTTCACGACGAATGTTGTTCACTGAAACTGTCATATCTTTTCTGTACATGCTGATTTGACGCTTGTAGTCAACTTCACTTCCGGCAACACGCGTGACCACCACGCGCCCAACTTCACTTTGCAATCCAGCGATCCTAGCATACGACGACGACGCCATAACCAATTCCTGAATAAATAAATTAGTCAAGGATAAATATTAGGTAATACAGTAAAATCTAACACCAAAAATTGTTTTCAAGACCAATTGGCGCTAAATGCAGGTCAAAGGTATTGCAGAATGCTCCTTTCTGCAATACTTTCGACATTCATTAAGCTACCAGTTGTTATTAAAATCTTTGTTTTGTCTTTTTTTTGAGTGGCCGTTTGTCACAGGTTTTACTGTATATCAGGGATGGAGATATGAGGGTTTCCTGCATTGATATATGGGCCTTATCGTGATTTAAAAAACTGTCTTCGGGCATGCGCGGATCCAGAAAGTTTGTCAGAGCTGGGGGTCCAACTTTGAGACAACGTTTTTCTTTCTTGATGAGTTGATGGAGGATCCAAATACAACTATAAGCGGGCCATCATCGGCCCGCCAGCGAAACTCTATTTAAATAACGTTTCGCTGGCGTGCCGATGATGGCCCAACATTGAATTCTGACTAAGCAGCTTTGTGATTTTTCAGGGGATCCGGACCAGTATTGCTAAGAAATCCGATATGTTTTTGGATTTTACAGGGAGGTCCGGATCCCCTGTACCTCCCTCCCAACTGGATCCGCGCATGTCGGGGCCTACGAGCAGGTAGAGTGCACACCAAAACTGCTCTGTTACATATACTAGCTAGAATATTGACATTTTGGCTGTGACCAGTTTAGCTGTCATATTTGCCAGATAGCGAATAACACAAGCGAGAATGCGTAGGCTGGGTTGCGCCTTTGTCCAGAACTGGGAATGCAAAATGCTATATTTTCGGTTCAAATGTGTGCGCAAATGCGTTTTCGTGTATATGGGAGCTACGCCCATGCAATCCCTGATCATTTTAAGTACAGTAAAACCTGAGTAAAACGACAACCCTCAAAAAGACCGAAAATTGGTTTTCAATACCAATTATCGCAAATGGCTAAAATAGATTTGGTTATCTGAATTAAGAATTGAATTGAACTAAATTGAAATGAAGGTCAAAAGTATTGCAGAATGCTCCAAGGGGAGCATTCTGCAATACTTTCTACCTTCATTAAGCTACCATTTAAAGATCTTTATTTGTCTATTTTTGAGTGACCGTTTTACACAGGTTTTACTCTACCTGCTTAAGTTCAAACTCATTTGAGATGCTTTGAATCCAGAACAAAAGTTGCATACAGTAAAACCTATGTAAAACCGCAACTCAAAAAAAGACAAAACAAAGTTCTTAATGACAAATGGTAACTTTATGAAGGTCGAAATTATTGCAGAATGCTCCCCTTGGGGCTTAATGAATGTCAACAGTATTGCAGAATGCTCCCCTTGGAGCATTCTTCAATCCTTTTGACCTGCATTAAGCGATAATTGGTCTTGGAAACCAATTTTCTGTCTTTTTGAGGGTGGCCGTTTTATACAGGTTTTGCTGTGTCTGAACGTTTCATCACTTCTTATCAGATATGGGTAGTGAAAAGAACAACCTCACTTAAACTGTTCATCTGGCAGAATACACCTTCTGTGAGATGAAATGAGAAGATTATTCAATTTAATCAAATTAATATATTTGAAGTGCTGCTAACCCGAACAGCTGATACCTCAAAATGAAAACTCGGATTAGTGGACTACGAAAAAACAAGAGCCGGCTGCGGTTGATTTAGTTATTTATATTTTTGCCAAGTCACGATATTTTGGTACTTATCGCATGTGCCAATAATCGCACGTGCTGAGGTATCCAGCATGACTAGAGGTCTAAATGTTGGTCTAAACCTTCATCTATATACATACTTTGTGTATGCGAGCAGCGAGGAATCTGGCGAGTCTACACATTTGAGCAGGCTCGCCTGAGCATTCGTTGCTCGAAGATGCCAACTGATGCCACTGATTGAGTGTTTTGAAATATTAAAGATAGCGTCCAAGATGGCCGTGAGCTAAGCTTACTATATGATCAACATACTAGATAAAACATTTTCATTTTGACTTTTTATGGATGTTAGAGGCTAAATGATACAAACGATTAAATTGGAACATGGTTTTGATTCAAAATGTTGAAATTGAAAGGATGGCGTCCAAGATGGCCGTCAGTTAATCCATGTAAGCACATAAGATTTTGGTACAGCAAAAATCGCGGCAAATCGAGGAGCAGACTCGATAGGGCCTTAATTGGCAGCTCGCACCTTGTATGGGTGTATAAAAAGACTCAGACCGGAATTTAAACCTCTAACCCCGCGGGATATATCAGCATGTGCATTTAAAATGTTTTTTGTGCAAACATGCGATAAATGCCAACATATCATGCGCAGATCCAGAAAGTTTTGCCAGAGGGGGTCAAACTATGAAAAGGTTTTTTGGTGTGTTTTTTCTTGTTGTTGGTGTCCTTTTTAGTTGATGAAGGGAGGAAGGATCCAAACCATTAAAAGCGGGCCATCATCGGCTCGCTAGCGAAACGCAATTTAAATGGCGTTTTGCTGACGTGCCGATGTTTGCCCAACATTGAATGCTGTTTTGGTAGCTTTGTAATTTTCAGGGGATCCGGACAAGTATTGCTAAGAAACCCTATATTTTTGTGGTTTTTCAGGGGGTCCGGACCACCTGTCCCCCCTCCCCTCTGGATCATGGAAATAGCATGCGCCAGCCCAAATTGATATCTCTTGTCATTCGAGATGCCTACTAATGCCAATTTTCATGTTCGAATATAATGCTTTGTCTACCAATGTCGTCTGCTGATAAGCTTTGCAAACAGTTTGGACCCAGATGAGGGAACTGTCGGGACTAATTTGGATCAAAACTGTTTGAACTGTCGGGACTAATTTGGATCAAAACTGTTTGACACCCAGATGGTGTTCCCGAAAGCAATTTTCGAAAAAAGCTGATTGTGAAAAAAAATCAGCAGACGACACAAAAGTATGAAAAATTAATTAGAAGTCCAAGAGATAATATTATTTTCTCACCTTTTTCATTTCCGTCCTAGCCCAACGAAACACCGTGTCTGTATCCTTATGTCGCAGCATAGTGACGAATCTAGGTCACCCCGACTTCAATAGGTATGTCTTCTAGGTCTTCCTATTCTTCGTTTCTTACTCTGAACGAACCACTGTTTGCTTTCTTACAATGGTTCAATATAAAATAGTCCTGTTCAATGATTGAATGTCATATCGAATGTGTCCCTTTTCTATTCAATAAGGCTAATTTTGGAAACAATAGTTTCATCCACATCTTTCTGGTTTATCAGATCACTATAGAATCACTTTATTTCATCTTAAAAACTTGTTGTTGTTTTTCACAAAATAACATTTCCTTCTTGAAATAACTTTTTCTTGTGATATTGTCGCTTCATTCAGTTCTTGGTCTGTGTGTGATATGTATACTTCAACTCCAGTGGTTTGTCGTTGATTCTGTTTCTTCTCAATGCTGGCTGGTACCTAAGAATATATAAGAACCAAATAGTGCTAAAATGGACCTTGCTTACTTCAAGTTGATCAAGGATTAGCGAGCAGGATTCCAGGAAATGATGGGAACTAAAAAGCTGAGAAACCCAAGGTCTTGATTCTAGTTTCAACCGAAAATGTCAGCGTTTTGGTATTTCTCTATGAAAATATCAAGGAAAACGGTTACAAGATATATGGGCCTCGTCGCGAGAAAACCTGTCTTCAGGGTTTCCGACAACTTAAAGAAGCGAGTTTCAAACCAGTCACCTCAGCTACAAAGACTAGCTAGAAACTTGAAATTCACCTGTAGTAAGTTAACATATAACACTTTCCAAAAAGCGAATAACAAAGGCGCTGATCAGACTGCGCGGGTGCGCAGGCTGGTCTGCGCCTGTGTTGTTCGCAAAACCCCGAAGACAGGTTTTCTCGCGTCGAGGCGCAATTATATTCCGAATATATTTCCGGGCCGGAAAAATAAGATCTGACAATGTAGCAGTTTGGTTAGGCTGACAAATGTGATTTTTCTAACTACAGGCTAACATTTAAGGGCCATCAAATATGTAATTTAATTTAGAACTTCCCGATGAAATACAGTAAAACCTGTGTAAAACGGCAACTCTCAAAAAGACAGAAAATTGGTTAAAAAATCAAGACCTATTGTCACTTAATGCAGGGCAAAAGTATTGCAGAATGCTCCCCTTGGAGCATTATGCAATACTTTCGACCTTCATTCAGCTACCATTTGTCATTAAGAGCTTTGTTGAACCGCTAATTTCACATCTCGCTAATTTCACACCGTGTGAAGAATAGGTAACAAAACGTCACTTTTGGAAAATGTGAAATATGCGTATGGTCAATTTCGATAATTTGGGGGGGGGGGGTGTCTAACATCTGTGCTCAAATTTCACATCTTTCTCATTTTTTAACTGTAGAATTGGTATGTTTTCATGTCATCTGCAAATGACTGGTTGGAAATGATACTCAATTTTCACAAATGTATTTTATGGAAGAATCGGTACCAGTTCCTCACACATGTGAAGAATTGGTCCTCAATTTTCACAAATGTGAAGAATCAGTACCAAATCCTCACATATGTGAAAATTTGGTACTAAATGCTCACAGATGTTAAAAATTGGTACCAAATAAACACATATGTGAAGAATTGGTACTTAATCTTCACAGATGTCAATGACAGAATTTGTAATATCTAGTCACGTGTGAAGATTCTTTTTATCACATGACTTCAGTTGGACCCAACGTGTTACTTTTGGCTATCGTTAATCGCTTTATCATAGCCCAGCTATGGTGTTTTACTAATCACCACTTTACATGGAAAAGTGTCCATTTATTATGTTAACAAAAGGCACAGGATGTTGACACTCTGGTCGGGGCCATTTTCGGTCATGGTCACAATATTATTGTGAAAAAAGATGGTAGAGGTCCATTAGCTGATGCTACATTCTAAATATCAAGGCTCTAGAGCAAGTGATTTCAAACAAGAAGTGTTGTCTTTCTTACTAGGCCTTGCTATTTCAGATAAAAAAAATAAAGTTTCACCAATGTTGACATAGAAAAACTGGTAACGCCACCTGGTGGTCATATTTTTAAAACAGTCAAATAATTTGAACAACATTGGTAGAGGGTGTCCCATGGACCATTTGTGCCTAATTCTTTTGAAATCTGACCAGAAGTTTTTGATAAGATTTTAGAGGGTTTCCTTTTTGTTGAGAAGGCAACCAGATTTGAAAGGGGTCGATCAACCCAGTGAAGATTGGTGAGATTCCATCCAGTGGTTAAGGAGGAAGCTATTATTGACGGACGACGGAAGGACGGACTGGTAGCTGGTAGGACGGACATCCTATGACCACAACGTGAGTTAAAAAAAGGACCCACCATTCAAAGATATACGAAATTGTGGAAAAGCTTTTAGCTATATACAAGCCTCACCGTGAGAAAATATTATTTTTGCATATGCCAAAATGCGTAGATAAGCTCTGTAAATACATAGCTGGATCAGGGCCCATGTTTCTTTGCTACACTTCTTGAAAAATATCCTGCACTGATTGAAAATATCCAAAGATTCTCAATAAATTAAAAGACTAGTGTTTGTTTCTGTATCTACATGGACACAAGCTGCGAATCTGGAGCATGAACTCCAAAGAAACGGTTTCTCGCCACGCGGCTCATATAGTTGATTAGCAGCCTTACTCCTATCCCAGATTTTTAATTGTAACCTGTTTGAACCACGTTATAAGTTCTGCCATTATGTGAAGAATTGGAATCGAATGCAAAATGCAGCAGATTTGGGGGGGGGGGTATTTATCGATGTGAAGAATGCGCATGTATGCTACATATAATTTCACTACGTGCGCAAATTTCACAAAATGTGAAATATTGGTATGAAATATGTGACGTATTGGTACCATTTTTTTACGCAATGTAAAGAATTGGTACCAATTTTTCACGGTGTGAAATTTATGAACTGTGAAATTTGCGGTTCAACAGAGCTTTGTATTGTCCATTTTGAGTGGCCGTTTTACACATGTTTTACTGTACAATATATTGCATTTTATTTCCCACCTCTAACCACCTCTGTGTCTCGGTATTTTATCTAATTCTTGGGGCTTTCTTATTCTTATTCCTCTTGTATTTCCCAATCCCCACCCCTCTGGTGAACTACTGATAGGTGCATGTATTAATTGTTTGGTTCTATGTGAATGTGGTAAAACTTTAATATTTGCTGTATATTTTTATTGTACGAGTCTATTATGTTTAACACACACGCCCGGAGAGCGACCACAGACAACTTTTCCCAAATGTTATGTTCGCGTGTTTGTCGAGCCTGTCAATTACGTTGAGAAGTACATGGAGACATAAGTGGCTATAGGTTTTCTTTTGAAATTCTGGTACGGATGCCCCACCCTCGAGATGTAATTGAACCCATTGGATCCAATTGCTTCTCGAGGGTTGTCCGTACGGTCCTCTGTGATATACGTTGATGACAAGAAAAACGTTGTTAGGACACCCCCGCCCAATGAATTTTTTCTGGATCCGCTAGGGTAAAGTCGGGTAAATTCGGACGATCGGTTAAAGTCGGACAGCGACCTTGTTTGTTTCGTATTTTGATTATTGGAATACAAATTAAATTAACTAAGCAAACAGTGAAAATCCTGATGAGACATAAGGAGCCATCTCATCTGGATTTCCACTGTTTGCAAATGTATGTTCGTATTTACCTGATGTCCGAAGTTACCCGACTTTACCCTAATGTGGTGGCCCAGCGTCCGACGCCATTTGAATGGCAGATAGTCCCCGATACTGTTCTCACGAAGCTGCAGCTTATTTTTAGGAACTGGTAAGAAATCAAAGCCCATGCCGAATGGTATTTCCCACCGTTATCAATTAGAACAGTCCATTTCTGTTTTAAGGGATGTTGAATGATTTTTTTTTTCATTTTTATTCAAATTTTAATAGAACGTTCTATCAGCAAACAGTGGGCGTCTGGTCTGGGTCTGCACTATTTGCCTATGTCCCACAAAAAAGGACGCTATGCTTATATGGGTTAAAATAAAACATATAACATTTTTGTACGTTTGTACAAAATGTGCGTATGTATTTTTTCACATATGAATTTTTTTTTAGTAATATAGCCTGCATGTACTGTACATCTTGAAATTTGCTTTGAATGACCTTGGTTTTAGCTGAAGGGCCGTTTTTAAAGTCATTTAGACTCAATTAGCTAGACACCAATACAACCAAAGTTTCCTCTTGAACATTTGTATACACATCAAAATAGGTAGGCAAATATTTAATGGGATATAAGTTGACTGCCGACGCCTTGTACTTCTTCGTTAATTGGGTAAGTGTTTGTGAATGACATTAGAAATCAATTTTACTTTCTAACATTTCTATTACATCAAAGATTTGTATATTAAGCCACATACACTTCAGGAGCACAAATGCTTTTTTTCAGAATGGATTTGTTTGTTGTCCCAGTTTTCATTAAATCTTCCCATGCTAAAACTTAAAATGTTCTATATCCACCGGAAGACAAGATAATTACTATTATTTAGTCGTATTTTGTAAAAAAAAAGTTGATGGTAAAACCCAAATTCTTACATAGATACCTACATGTATGCTAAAAGGTGTTTAAACCATTTTCAAATGAACGAAAATCCATGTTCAAATCACGTGCTGTTTGAACATGGGTTTTGAATGGACAATGCCGCAGCATTTGAAAAGGCTTTACGAGGGACCTTTGTTGGCTTGTCAGTTATAAAAATTGAGCCGTGACATGAGATTTCCAACAATGTGGTATGTGCGACCAGCAAAGCCTCAGATCAGCCTGCGCATACGCGCAGTCTTATCAGAGCCTTTGCTAGTCGCTTGCATATTCTGTGAGTGTTTAGCTACTTACTGAACATCTTTTGGAGCACCAAGCTTAAAAGGAGGTTGCACAGGCTCGTCTGAGTCTACACTTACCAAAATACCACATTGTTGGAAATCACATGTCTCGGCTTAAATTAAATATTTGAGCAAATAAAAAAACACACGATTACCTGGCAAACAAGAATGAAATTTACTGACCACTGCCATACACGTATTTTAGCATTGCAGAAGAAGACAAAGAAAGAGTTGTAAAGTAGTTTGCTTTTGCTTCAATGTTTAACCCTTTGATGCCGAATGGAATTTCCCACTGTTATCAATAAGACCAGTCCATTTCCGTTTTAAGAGATGTTAAGTTTTTCATTCTTATTAAATATCTAATAGAACTGTTTGTAAGCATACATTGGATAACCTGACCTGTAGCGTCTGATCTAGGTCTGCACTGTTTGTCTACGTCCCACAAAAAGGACGCTAGGCTTAAATGGGCTAACCCTTGCCACGTTGAGGTACTTGTACAATTAATTTCAAGTCAGTTCGAACGCATGATTCTATTTCTTACTATGGTTTGAGAGGCTGAATGAAAAACATCCAGATTCTGATTTACACTGTTACATCCGGTTTCAGCAGGGTGAGGGTTGAGAATTAGTCAAATATTGTTGGCATCGGTATTATTACATCCCAAAGTGTATTATAACATATCGTATATTTAAGGTCATCACTGGCACCAATTCCCATAACTCTTGCCAGACAAAACGCATTTTTGCCTAATAAATTGAATATGTGTTACAGTAACCGATGTTAATTGACTTGGCACACCAAACACAGGGGTAATTGAATTGAACTACTTAAACATTTAGCAAGAGTTACTGTCCCTTATTATTATCTTACTCATGATTGTTGCGTATGGTAAAACTGCAGTAATATTTACTAGTCAAAAGTTCTAACCGGCCACGTGTGGTTTTAACGATTTTCGGAAAAGCTATAAAGACTATATTGATTTAATTTGCATTCCCGAATAGGTCTGCCTATCAGTCATCGATAACAGAAAACGGCTAAGCAAAACTCCTCAAGTTGTATCCGAGAGGCTTTGCCGAATACACTTACCCTCAATTTCAAAATTCACAAGAATTTGCATTGGATGGTGGGCTAATTTTTGACATTTTAGCCAATAGAAGCGAGTTTCATGCAGATGGAGTGTTCATTACAGCACTTTAGTGTGCAATATGTATTTGGCCTTTGAAATGAAAACGTTTTGCGTGTGAATGGCATTATCTCAAAAAGTCATGACTCACAAATTGTGCCAAAATTCGAATTTTAAAAATGGGGGTACCACTATTCAAGTCAACATCCTGCATGTACTGTTGCACATTTTGTCAATTTCTTTACTGCCAAGGGTACATGACACGTCTGTCAATTTAGAGATGCAAAAAGAGTAGTCGTGTCATTTTATGTTTTGAAGAAAATTAATAAAATGCAGGTGGCCGGTTAGAACTTTTGGCTAGTATGTTAGTAAAATCTAAAATACGAAAACATACATTCCAAACAGGATAAAACTATTCCGAAACTTTGCTTAAAACGAAATTAAAAATCAATTCCATTTAGGAACACCTTTAGCGAGAATATGATAGCTTCGATTGATTGCAAAACAGCATCGTTGACACCGGGGGCGTTGTCTTCATAAAAAGCGTGTTAAAATCCGGTAACTAACTTGTAAAATACATTAGACTATGAAGCCGAAATGACAATAGATAATTTTGCTTTACAAGAGTTCAATAGATTTACGCAAATAGCGCAAATATTTCTTTTTGCGGCAACAAAAGTTGATCTTGTGAGACTTTAAAGGAACTGTACGCGTGAAATAAGCTAAAGTCTAACAAATGTGATTGACGTATTTTGCTCTTTATCCAATATTTAATATGTTATTCTGTGTAATCTGTTATCCGATCATTTCTAAACTGCTGTTAAAATATTTTCAAATTTTACATTATCATCGTCTTTATTATCATTAAACAGAAGAATTATGTCTGTGGTTTTCACCGTGCGGCTGGGTTCGCATTTTACTGCAGTGTTACGTATTTGTTCCGTTTTACAGTTTCAACTATAGAAATAAAACGCCTTTCTCTAAAGGTAGCAGGCTCAAGTAGCTTTGGTGATTGCAGGCATAATAGCTATGACTTTGGGCGAAATATAGAGGCCCTGGAAGAGTTTTTAGGGATACGGGGATATTGGCCAAACACTTAAAGGGATACGGGATATTTTTTGTAAATATTTAAAGGGATACGGGGTACTTGGATTATTTTTGGGATATGGGGATACTTTGGGGATATTTGCCATATTTATTTTAAAGGGTATGGGGTACTTTTTCAAACTAATAAAATGATATTAAATACTGGGACCTCCCTCCTTCCAGGGCCTCCATATAGTGCTCGTGGTTTTGGTCATCCTCGGTAACCCAGGCGTGGCCCATTCCGTTCCTACTGCATTCTAACCCAGACGTGATCCATTCCGTTCACACTTCATTCTAACCCAGGCGTGACCCATTCCGTCCCCACTGCATTTGTGTCACGCCTGGAATACCGAGAATGGGTTTTGGTAAACCCAGAAGTAATAGGGTTTGCATGGTTGTAGTAATTCTGAACGTAAAAGGGGTCTCGTAGTTTTTGGTAGTGTCCAGGTATAATAGGGTTCACACGCGTTTTTGGTATTTACATACTTAATATGTTTACATGGATTTTGTAATCCCAACGTAATTGGGCATGTTTTTGAAGTTTCGAACGTAAGGGGAGGGGGGCGACATATATTTTGCAGTTCCGCACGTATTTAAACAGATGTAAAGTTGTATCAAACCAAAATATCTTGTATGCTTTTACTGCAATCTTGTCATTCTTACTCAAGTTATTGGAAAAAATTGGATTTCGACCCATTTTCCATGTAAATTGTAACGTTAAGATGCATCATAACTCATGTTTGTAAAATTAAAATGTGACAGAAGCAACTTTTAATTTACAGAACAAGATAGAAATGATTCAGAAAAGCTTTCATCCAATTTAGAAAATTAGTTTTTAAGTTATTGAGCTTTTACTCACTTTACTGCAGTTTTCCCATACAAAACAATGGGAAAGTATTAAACAGGAGCAGTAACTCTTGTTGAAATATGTACATAGTTTAATGCAATATGTTTGCGTCTGGCATACCAAGTCCATTCAAGATGAATAAGGTACCAAATATTGTAGCCATAAGTCAAAATGTGTTATTGTGCAAGAGTTATGGTTATTGTGGTCGGAAGTGACCTTAAGGCAAGTTAAGCTCATTGATACGCATTCATCTATTCTCCGCGCAGTTTGACCTGTGCCTTGTTATTCGCTCACTGGTATAGCTAAGCTTGCTATAAAATGATATCCTAGCTAGTCTATGTAGCTGGGTAGGCTAAAGACAGGTTGTCTCGCGTCGAGGCTCAGATAAATATTTAATATTAATCCAAGTTTCGTGTATCTCAGAATCATGATGCATTAATAGAATACACCGTTCTATGTATGTCATGCATCGGAAATTGGATGCACTCCCTGCTCGGAATTATGAATTAAAATGATTCAAAGTTATTTTTTCCTTTAGTTGACAAGCAGAATTATACAGATTAATAATTCACTTGCGAAAGGAAACTCGACGCCTGCATGATTGGATAACGCCAACGTTACAGTCAGATACACAAGAGACAGAATATGTGCTTGCATGGTGCACCATGTTCCATTTCTATTAATTTGACGTACAACATGACTGCTTTCAGAAAAAATGTTTTGACCATATGACCCCACCTGGAGTTGAGAATGTGTGTAAGGACAGAATATGTGCTTGCATGGTGCTCCATGTTCCATTCCCTGTTCCAATATTTCTGACTCCTGAGATTGTCAAAATTCTAATTCATATATCCCCCTGCAGTGCATGTGATTATTGTTAACCTAAATATCATTCCTGACGCTAGAGGTCGCAATATTATTTCTAAAGGCCCTAAATATAGATTTCCCTCTGATATTGATTTCCCTAAATGTCATAGAAAGATAGCTGCTTCTTTATTTGACTTCAGTAATCATTGGTGTAAACGTGAAAATGTTAAACCTGATACCTTGAAGGATTGGAAGATTAACATTATTAAAATTATTGATACTCGTATTTCATTTTACTCTCGTAATACACATCTTTCATCCCCTAAACCTAAATCTTATTTTCGTCATCTTAACGAGGTATCCATGATTTTCATATGAACTATGTTTTGGTTCCAGCACATAAAGCTGCTAACAATGTTGTAGTTGTATGACGAATGTATTATATTGATACTCTTAAACAAAAGTACTTCACTCTCGATCTATTTATTCATGTTATGTTTATGTTCACGGCCAAGCCTGTGTCACTATGTAAATGTTTATATGATGTAATGACGATGAGCTTGTATGCTTAAGTCTAAAATAAAATTTCTGTTCTGTTCTGTTCTGTTCTTAAACGTGAGCTTGTTGACACCAATGTCTATAAAGTGCAGCCTACTTTGAGTGAAAGGGTGGTTGTCGATGGGAATGGTTGTCATACAGCCCTACATTTTGGTGTATAAGCTAAAGAAAACAAGACAGAGTTCCGATGTTGTACTGGCTACCTAAACTCCCTAAAAACCCATATAAAGCAAAATTTATTGCTAATTATAGTTCCTGTATGACAACAGAACTTTCTAAATTGTTAACCTCATGCCTTACAGCTGTTAAAAACATGTTATCAAGTAATGAGAGATCCGGTAAAAATCTATTTTGGTCTATTAAAAATTCAGGTGAAATTTTAGATAAACTTAAAGCTAGAGATTTCAATGCGACCAGTTTGTCAACTTATGATTTGTCTACTCTTCACACTACTTTACCTCATAAATTAAACTAGAATAAACTTATTGATCTTATTGAAAGAACCTTCAATAGAGAAGGCTCTTCTTATCTTGCATGTAACGACAGAAACGCATTTTTACTTCGAAAAAAAAACATAAAAAATTTATCATGCACGGTCTTGCCAAAATGTAAGTGATGCGCTGACCTTTTTGTGATTACAACATTTTTATTGGATTTGGCACCAAGTTGTATAGACAAGTAGTTGGGATTCCTATTGGCACTAATTGTGCTCCCCTGGTTGCCAATTTATTCCTGTTTTGTTGTGAGAGGGACTTTATGATGTCTCTTTCTGATGATAAGCAAGCTGATATTATTGATGCTTTTAACACTACATCCAGATATTTGGACGATATTTTAAACATTAATAATGTTTGTAAGTAAAATATACCCTTCAGAGCTCCAACTTAACTCTTGCGTCTAGGCCTTTCAGAACCTGAATTCTATGGTGACTTGGTGTATAAATTGAAGAAGATTGCTTACTCTAATAATTTTTCAGCACAGTTCATCAAAATAATTTCCCATTATAAAAAGATTGGCTATAATATTAATGTATTGCAACAGACTGCATGCTTGGTGGTGAACCCAATCCTGGTTGGCAACTTTGCTTTCCTCTTTAATTGCATGCCGGTGGGTCGGACTTCAGACTCTATGGTTCCGACTTAAAGACTTATCTTTTGATGAGATCGTAGGAGCCTAATGCTTTTGCTGATGTCAGGCCCACCGGGGTTTACCTGTTGGATTTCTTTTGCTCCAGTATTCAGTTTTATATACTGTTGAGTCCTTATCTTTGCTTTATCTCCTTTTCATATCTTGCTTTATAAGCTTTTGGAGATGATGCATTGATGAGCTAGGGGTCGTTAATGCAAACCAAAGATCTATGTGTCTTGATCCACATCTGAACTTAGGGTGAGGTTGGCTCCGTGCACCGGTTTTAGCCCTCCAGCAAAATATTTTTACTGACCGTTCCAAGGCGGTACTTCTCTTGTGGATCATGTGTGTTTTTTTTGTGTCTTGTGTTTCTTATGCTTTCGCGTCTGTTCATTGCTGCCTTGTTGTCACCTGCTGGGAAAGGACTGACCTCTTTGCTCTTGTTGGTGATGTTTATTGTATTTTTGTTACTTTCCCATGTGGTGTCCTGGGTCAGATGTGGTACTTGATTGTATCGTTTTCGGATCTTTGCCATCTTTCTTTCTTTTACTTATGAATTTGATAACTTCATGATTTGCAGAATAGTCTATCTCAAAAGTCGTTACTAGCAGTTAAAGAGTTATAAAATGCATTGGCGTGATTACATTTTCTGTGTATTTCGGTCTGTCCTCACTAGGGCCTGTGATTCAAGCATATTGAATCAAAGTGCGACATTTCCTATTTTTTTAGTAGTGGAGGAGCATTTGCATATTTAAATGAAAGGATTGAATTTTGAGCAATTTGAATTTAAGTACTTTGACAAACGCCCCCGATTCGTGTGCGTAATAAAGCGTAATAAATAGAAATAAATGTGGTTACCTGAACTTGCTCATACATTTAAATTCCGAACAGCAATGTTTCCAAATAAAATTATATGCGGTTATTATAATCATGATGTGGCTATGAAATAATGCCCCTTCAGAATACTTTAAATTCGGAAATTTACGTGAGAATTTTATTTTCGCGAATAGTGTTAAAACACATATTTGCGACGTTGAAAATCGCGACAATGGCGTGATTCACCTATATCAATAAACGGCAGAGTGAAGTAGCCAATTAGCGAGGACTTTATTTTCACGAAACTTCGCATATAGCATATGCGAAGTTTCGCGAAAATAAAACCCTCGCGAAAAGTTCCGAATTTACAGTATAGAAATAAACTCAGTCATTAGCACTTTCACAACCAGCTGAAAGTGCAGCTACTGACGTCGACCGTTTGTAGTTTTTCGCTTAACCATCAGTTGTGGTATACTCTGAGGTATGGACTCAAAATAAAGCGCGACGATTGGCTGCTTGCGGACACGTGTCCGCAAGCAGCCAATCATTGCGCTTTATTTTGAGTCTGAGAATGAACTCAAGTTTTATAACCTCGAGGCCAGAGTACTTGCTGTATGGAGAGAAATCTGACTTGGTTGTACACTGTTTGCTACAGGGGCTACCAAATGCAACAACAGAAGGAAACGCAGACTACATAGGACCTGCTAGTGGGAACCTTTATCTTCTGCTGATTACTTTTGAACAGTCTTGACCCAGATCAGGCGCGACCTGACACACTAACTGTATTCCTGAAATATTTCGAAAAGCTTATTTTGGAGAGAAAAAAATCCATGGCAAAAAATTCCTAAATATAACCCAGCATGCTAACAGTAAATCTCAGTGAAAAGAACGCTATAGAAGTTATTGTCATCATCTCCTTTTACAGTAAACGGTCTCTTATATTCCAAAATCAATTGGATCTATATAAGGATTTCTTTATCTAAAAATTGTTTTCTTACGTGCAATTTCAAACTCATTATATCCATAAACTTGTATAGAAAGCATCAAAACTGTCACAAGGTCTTTCGTACCTCCAGAAAACGAATCTGATCAAGCATCAGTGTGTGTGTGTGTGTGTGTGTGTGTGTGTGTGTGTGTGTGTTGTTTTTTTTGCATACTATACCCTGACTGTAATCGACGTAGTGGGCGTACAGCATGTTCAAAAACTTAAACCAATCACGGAACTTTTTAAGCGTAAAGTCGTAATTCTTTTAGGCGGCTTACTCATCTATAAGTATGTTTTGGGTGCTCAAAAGAACCATCTCATTGAGACCGTTCTTTTGAGTACCCACAGCATATGTTTTGGTTGAGAAGTAAAATAACGAAACTAATTTTCAATCATCCACTTATCTGGAGGCATGCCACTTGTTTGAAAAACAGAGAAGATCTAGGACCCAAGACTCGATGAGAAGTTCGCACTATGTAAGCAACACATAAGGTGTGCGCACTTATAGGAACATATGCGATTATAATGTCGATGATATGTACAACTGACACGTGCTTCCTCACAATGGATAGGCGGCAATCAGAAAACGCTCTTAACAATCGATGAACGCCGATTAAAAATCGCTACAAACAGTGTTTTTGATTGCCTTTTGTCGCCAGTCGGGCGAAAATGACAATCGAAAACTCTGTTTCTAACGATTTTTATCTACGTTCGTCGAGAATATTAACGTTTTTGATTGCCGCCTATCCGGTGTGGTCCTGTATACTGAACCCTTAGACACATGTGACTGGGTTGTACTGTCTGTTCGAATGCGCACCGACTTTTCGTTTCGCGTGATGCCACACAATTTACTGCAGAATGCATGAATTGCTTTAATTGCTTTAATACTACTCTAGCTTTATGCTTAAAACATAAATTATTTACAATTTCAAGCAAGATTAAATATATACAGCCAACCATTATTTTTGCTAAAAGCTTGTTCCTAAAGTCAACCATTATTATGGTACAATGTACGTAGTTTATTCAACATTATATATATTTAGCATTAAAATTGATTGTTTATTAATCATTCTATCCCCTCTAATTCAAACTAGTGATATTCAAAATAAAAATTCTGGTCCCGCGGACTTCGAATTATGCGACTGTAGGACAAGTCTGATTTGCCAGCTCAATTTATAATTGTTTGCATGAGTGATTATGAACAAAGCACCGTTGCTTCGACGACAAAGTCACTGGTCACCAAATGTCCAATTTGTACTCATAAAGTTTTAAAGTCAACATTCGCATTGAAATCAATGCTCAGCAAATACAAGATATATGTATTTCTAGTGTCTGTTTGTTAAAAGCATTTATTATCGATGACAAGAAAGCAAAACTTAACAAATAATTATTTATTCAATCTTGGCATTTAAATTGGCCATGACGGTTATTTAATAAACATTTGTTTATGGATATATCAACTTCCATAATCAACCATTTTCCGCAAACAACTATACTAAAACCAAGTTCTAATCGGTCACCTTATATTTTTAGTGAAACATAGGGTATACAAAATTTAATCGGCAAAAATGGACTATTCAAGTTCTACTGTGTTTGGCCTACAGTGTTCAAATAAAATTATGTACATTTAACAATTTTACCAGGAGCTACTGGTGAATTAAAAAAATCTTGAAAATTTTTGAAAAATACATGCAATAGTTTTAAAAATGCGTAAAAATCTACCATAAGCAAAATTTCAATGGTTTGGTGTTTTTCAAGTCGGACAGACCAGTTTGTAACCACCTAAGCGTCAATTTTATATATATATAAAAAAACTACTTTGAAAACCATTTTTCTTTAAAAAGATCGATTTTTGCATTTTTAACCCCAGAAACTTTGAAGTAAAAGAAAACTGTTCAAAAACACCGCTAAACGTTTGCCCATTACAATACACATAATATAGGCAAAAATTCATTTCAATTTTATTAGCATTTGGTCAGAAATACTGAGTTTGAAAAGTGACCGATTAGAAATTAGTTCAAGTATATGATAGTTCGTTATTTTACAACGAGGAGAATTGAATTTTCTATTTGTACTCATAAAGTTTTAAAGTCAACATTCGCATTGAAATCATTGCTAAGCAAATACAAGCTATATGTATTTCTAGTGTATGTTTGTTAAAAGCATATATTTTAACAACGAATCATCTATTTAATACATCCTGAGAAGTGGACCAATATCGAAAAAAGGTTGCATCGGGCGGGCAAACATATATGAGCCAGCACATGAGAGTTTGACACTTATCGCGTTGCCTTCGCTGCTTGTATACACATAGTATGCATGCTCGGATACAGAGTGGGGGGGCGCAGAGGGTCCACCCCCCCACCCCCTAAAAAGTCACAAAAAATTTCGGGTTTCTTGGCAATACTGGTCCGGATCCTCTGAAAAATCACAAAGCTAGCAAGCCAGCTCTCAATGTTGGGCCATCATCGGCCAGCAAGCGAAACGCCATTTTAATTGCGTTTCGCTGGTGGGCCGATTATGGCCCGCTTTTAGTGCTATTTGGATCCCCTTTTCCCTCATCAAAAAAAACATCGTCAGAGTTGGACCCCTTCTGGCAATAATTATTGGATCCGTGCATGTTATGTATATAAATGAGGATTCAGGCCAAACTTAAGAACTCTAGCCCCGTATGATAGGCCAGCAAAGGCGTTTATTGAAGGTTTTTAAGCATATGTGATTAGTACCAAAATCCCGTGTACTTGCCCATATATAGGAAATGTCTTTGAAAAGAACTTGAGCTTTTCACCAATCAATCATGAATTGATCTTTCACCGTATCATTATCTCACCTATTTTCAATAAAAAATGTTTAGTTTATTTTTTAAACATACAAAGGAAATCATAAATCGGAGATAAAAAATGCCATACTGTTAATAAGAGCTTTGTTGAACCCACTTTGTAGCTGTTTATATGTGTGGACAATACGCACGAATTTATCAGAATGTGTGGAAAAGTGGGTAGGGTTTTTGAAGCAACGTATAAATTTTCAGCCTACGGGCGAGAATAGATCCGAAGCTTTTATCTTTTCTAAGTATAAACATTTTCGAACCTATTTGTCAAAAACGTGTGCCTTTCTTCACACATGTTAATCAATTTGACTCAAATTCGAGCATGAAGAGATGAAACAAAGGTTTGCGAAATTGTCCAACATCTAGAAGTTAGACATTTATGAAAATTCCGTTCTTCAGACATAAGCGAAAAGTACGGAGCGTGAAAGTTTCAACTTCCAAAGGTGTTGAAATAACAAAGCTTAGTTTATTCTTACTATAGACTATAATAAATAGGCATGTACAAGTAGGAAGATGCACTTCTTTACACCAAGTTGGTTTGATGCTCTAATAAACGGTGCGGTATAAATATGTTGTCTAGCAACAGCTGGAACCCACACATATATACATGTGGATTGCTACACCATTTTGAGATTTTCTCTGGTATAACTAACTACCTCAAATACTCGCATATGACGAAAAGCAAATCATATTATTTCATCACAGATTTATTAAATTATCACACATTGAGAATTATCATTGTAAATAATTATAAAAGTTTTTTTTTCATAAAATCCAAGGAGGTTCATACATTGAGAATCATTCAAAGAGTGTAAGCCATCAAACATTTTATTATAAAATCTAAGAAGCTTCTTACATTAAGAATCTGTTAAATGAGTGTAAGTCATCAAACATTTTTATAAAATCAAAGAAGCTTCACACGATGAAAATATTTTAAAGAGTGTAAGCCATCAAACATGTTTATAAAATCCAAGAAACTTCATACATTGAGAATCTGTCAAAGAGTGTAAGCCATCAAACATTTTCATAAAATCAAATGAGCTTCATACATTAAGAATACTTTTAAAGAGAGCCATCAAACATTCTTATAAAATCAAAGAAGCTTCATACTTTAAGAATCGTTTAAAGAGCCATCAAACATGTTTATAAAAACAAAGAAGCTTCATACACTGAGAATCACTTAAAATAAGTAAGCCATCAAACATATTTATAAAATCCAAGAAACTTCGTACATTGAGATGTAAGCCATCAAACATGTTTATCAAATCCAAGCAGCGTCATACATTGAGAATCTTTTTAAGAGTGTTAACCATCAAACATTTTCAAAACCTCCAAAGAGCTTCTTACATGTAGAATCATTTAAAGAGTGTAAGCAATCAAACATGTTTATATAATCCAAGAAGCTTCATATATCGAGAATCTTTTAAAGAGTGTAAGCCATCAATCATTTATATAAAACTCAAAAAGCTTCATACATTGAGAATCATTAAAAGAGTGTAAGCCATCAAACATATTTTTTATACAATGCAAGAAGCTTCATACATTGAGAATCATTTTAAAGAGTGTAATCCATCAAACATTTTTATAAAACCCAAGGAGCTTCATACATTGAGAAATCATTTTAAAGAATGAAAGCCATCAAAAACTTTTATAACATCAAGGAAGTTTCATAGATTAAGAATATTTTAAATAATTTATCACACATTGAGAATTATTATTGAGAATCATTATAAAAATCAATCTCTAAATAATTTTAAAGAGTGTAAGCCATCAAACATTTTTTATAAAATCAAGAATCTTCATACATTAAGAATCTTCTAATTAGAGTATCACACATTGATAATCATCATTGAGATTCATTATAAAAATCATTCTCTTAATAATTTTAAAGAGTGTAAGCCATCAAACAAATTTATAAAATCCCAAGAAGCTTCATACATTAAAGAAAAAAATCTTTTTAAGAGTGTAAACAATCAAACATTTTTATAAGATCTAAGCAGTTTCATGCATTAAGAATCATTTTAAAGAGTGTAAGTCATCAAAAAAATCAAGAAGCTTCATACATTTAAAATCTTTTTAAAGAGTGTAAACCATCGAATATTTTTTTATAAAATCTGAGAACCCTCATACATTGAGAATCCTTTAAAGAGTGTAAGCCATCGAATATTTTCATAAAATCCAAAGATCCTCATACATTAAGAATCTTTTTTAACGGTGTAACCCATTGACATTTTTATAAAATCCAAGATACTCCATTTCAAAGAATGTAAGCCATCAAACATTTTTAAAGAGTCAAAGGAGCTTCATACATTAAGAATCGTTTTAATGAGTGTAAGCCATCAAACAGTTTTATAAAATCCAAGGAACTTCATACATTGAGAATCTTTTTAATGAGTGTAAGCCATCAAACATTTTATAAAATCCAAGAAGCTTCATACATTGAGAATATATTTTAAAAAAGTGTAAACCATTGATTTTTATAATATCCAAGAAGCGTCACGCATGGAGAACCCTTTTTTTGAAAAAAGAAAAAAGTGTTAGCAATTTAATATCTTTGAGAACCATTTCCACTGAAGAGTGTAAGCAATCGAACATCAGATTAATGGAGCTTTATCGAACGAATACGGCTACCTTCAAATTGAGCTACTCGATGAGCCATGCATAGTCATACGAATAGAGCTACTGGGTTTGAGTAGCTATTTGCGAAGAACATACATTACTACGAATAAAGCTACTGTTTAATATTTAACGTATGCAACTATAGTTTATTGCTATGGTGAATGCTGCAACCAAGGCAACATCGTCCAATAGAATATCTGCTATCAGGTTAGGTTGGAGGTATAGTTAGGGTAAAGGTCGGTAATCCCAAGTAAGAATAGCTATATTTGGCAAAAAAACATGACATGCTTTGAATATAGCAACTGTTCGCATTGGTGTAGCTCCCATTAAGCCGTTACGCGCGTGCGTAGTAAAAAAGAGTAACATACAAGGGATGCCACCTATATGGTTAAAGTGATTTGTCAACACATAAAGAACTGCTCTTAAAGGAAAGAATTCGCTCCCTCTTGGAGCAAATTATTTCCTTTAAGAGAAGTTCCCAATTTGAAATGGGATGCGATTGAAAAGAATCACTGCTTGATCCAGTAGCCTCCCTTTGATGTGCGTGTTTTTTCAGCGTTCTGGCAACGTCAATGTATTCGTACTCGAATACTGCTAAGGAGTAGCTCTATTCGAAGATAGTCCTATGCGGTACACATTGAGAATCGTTTTAATGAGTGAATTGGCTTTGGCCCTTTACACAGAGGGTCTTACATGAGTGCTAATGTTTTATTGAATTTATTTAACGAGTTGGGGAAAAGAGATAAAATGCGAGGTTTGCCGAGTATTTTATCTCTTTTCGCAACGGGTTTTATTTATTGATTTATTTATTTATTTATACAATATTTTCAGAGGGTTGCACTTTTAGCTAGTAAAGCCAGTCTACCAAGTGGCCCTCTATAAAACATACAAACATACAAAACAATGGTACAAATAAAAACTATAAACATTATGTACATGTGCAAATGGCACAGCATAAGAGGTGAGGATGCGATAAAACATATTTCCGATGTAGAAGCCGCCGTGGTGTAGGGGATAAACCTATGTCTTGTAAACCAGGGGTCGCAGGTTCGATTCCCGGCTTTTCCCAGTCTGGCGGATGAGACTTTAAGCCGTTTAGTTGTCCCCCTTTCTGAGACGCTTTAAAACCAGAACCACTGCCGGTTGAGCCTTCCGGAGTTCCTGGACATAGAACCACAAAAAGCATAAACCCACCCGGCCAGTACTGGTACAGCCAAGGAACACGGCCACAAACAACATATTTCCGATGTATAAGATTCTAAGACAAAACATCTAAAAGCATTAAAGAGTAGTTATTGCACATCGTTGTTCTTTATCACATTCGTTTTCTGTTGTTGTTTTTTTATTATTACTATTATTATTATTTACAATTTTTTAATAAATTCAATAATACAAGAGCACGAATGGTAGATTCTATTTATCATATAACATTAAAAATACTTTGAAATCTCATTTCTGGCGTAAAAACGTTATAATTGTGTCATAGACGTCATAACGTTTCCCGAAGATCTTATCGGTTTTCATGCATGACGTTATTTAACTCACAGACGCAATTTAATCTAAATTTTATTGATATTCATAAGGACCATGTGACTGGTGCGTAGCGGGTCCTCTATCCTTGCTAAAAGATACGATGAGCTCATATCTTAAATGATTTTGACTTTGGTATCTGTATACTGATAAATCACGGCTAAAACTAGTTAACACCAAACGGTAAACCTTTGTAAATATTAGTCAATATTTGTGAAGACTTTGTAAAACTGACTTATGTCATGAAATAAGGCCCTTATAGCAAACTAAGAGTCCTACAAAAATAGAACGCAGTCTTAAAGTTATACAACTTGAACAAAATCGCTTCTCGCAGAATAGCTTAAAAAGTTGGTAATAAGAAGTGGGTCAAGAAATTAAGAGTTAGTGTCAATAATAAGCCCGGACCTTTTCTGCAAACCTGGAAAATAATATAGAAAAGATACAAATTGCGGGAAAACTCCCTCGCAAAGAGTGCACTTTTTCTAAACTTATTTTTTTTTTTATCATTTTACAAAATTACCTTATCGCTGGTATCCGTTATATGGTCCATTTGCCATTCCTATTATTACTAGACTTTTCGCTTACTGTAAAGGCGGCAACTTTAACATTCTTATCTGGGTGTGGTTCGGCTATTTCATCTGCTAAGGAAGGGAAATCATGTTTTATTTATAACTTGGTAAAGAGTTAATAAGCTTTTTGAGCCGCGCAAACGTGCGTGCATTTCATGAAAATTCTAACCGTATACACACTATCTTCACATTTATTAACCCTTAAAGCGCATAATCACAAAATGTATGTTTTTTTGTCGTCCACTAAACTATTTGAAGCCTCCTAGTTACATTGTGGACCCAGATCAGACTGCTCCTGTAGGAGCAGTCTGATCTGGGTCCACAATGTTTTCCTCCCTGCTTATGTTAAATAAACATTTTCAGATGCAGTTATTTTGCTGGCGTTTTAAGGACTAAATAATGACTGAGGTGGTGGCACACGATGATACAGTTACTTTTGAGTAAAATCACGGCTCCTTTTCAGCTTTTACCTATGCCTAAGGTTGTCTAGTCCTAATTACGCATTCATGAGGCGCCGCCTTTACAGTAAGCGAAAAGTCAAGTAATACTATTGTGCAGTTGGAATCCAAGTTAATCGTATCAGTATTTTCAAGTATGAGCTGAAAACATGTGTGTGGGGAGTTATTCTAATGAAAGGCTTCTGAAATTAACGTGATTCTAGACATACTTAAAATGCGCAGAATATGAAGCCTATGCAAATTGCACATGTTTCGACGTTTGTGTATTTAATGCGTTTGTATCTCTTTAAACGCTCTCGTTCAAATAAAGTGCTGTAAGCCCAATGCATACACTATATGTGATATCAGCGAGCCTATAAAGGCTCTGACGAGGCTACGTAGGTGAACATGCTGGCTAGTCTAAAATTGAAACAAAATGTTGAAGTCACACAGAATTGACAAAGATGTACCAGCAAAATACTTGACGTTCTCAACATTCATTTGACTTTGGTTCAGAGAAACACCGTACTCGAACAGTGCAGTCATTGCATAATGGTTGCAGTCGACGAGTGCACAGCAGAGTATACCTAGCTGTTATAATCGGAAATATTTTTGTCAATATTTAACATCTGAAAGTATTCATATCTTATTATTGTCACTTATATATCCAGCTGTGTATCTGCTTAACAGGATTATGCGGGTTGAGTGGTAGTCGATACAGCGCCAGAGCTATGCCAAAAATGTGATTTTTTTTCCTGAAAAAGAGGATGAAAGGATATTTTGTTTATGTTCTGAGGCGAGTTCAACAATGCGAGAGCTCGTCGAGCGCTCGTTGATTGGTACCTACCTATATTCGTAATGTGTAAAGCCTGACATCAGTATAATGAGCGCCCGAGAGCGCTCGCATCATTGAACTCGCCACTGGACTTTATGCTTACTTTAGATAAAATGCAAAAGACCAGTCCTTTAATGTGCACAAAGTTCGAAATCTGAGGGTAGAGCATTTTGAAAGTTATTTAAGCTTTTCATATTGTACTCATAGTTCTGTATATCGGGTGATCTGGCCCAGTAGTCGACGATCTGAATAAAATAAATACGTTGCAGTCGATGACCCGATCACTGGGTCAGAACACCCGATATACAGAACTATGCGTACAGTATGACACGCTTGCATAACTTTCAAAATGCTCCAGCCTCAGATTTCAAACTTTTTTTCACATTAAAGTACTGTTATTTTGCATTTTAGCTAAAGTAAAGGCCTGTTTAGACGGCATGATTTTGTCAGCCTGACAAAATCATACATGATTTTGTCATGTATGATTTTTCTGTTTAGACGGCATTACAATGTCATGTGTGATTTCTTTCAACAGTGAAGAAAACTGGCTGGGCACCTTGAGCTATCTCATCATGCTCTTCATTTGTTGCATTGCTATAGCTAAGTACATGTGTTAAAACTCATTCCCACAAGTCACGACTTTTGGCATCTGCTATTTCATCTGCTTATGTTCTTAGGTAGTCTTTATGGCGAAGAATATCGACCCAGATCAGACTGTTCCCTGGAAGCAGTCTGGTCAGGGTTTATAGTGTTTATTTCCATGATGAGATCTCCTCTGAAGTGCACTTGAATATATGCAGCAGACTCCATTTTCAGGACAAAATACTGGCATGTTTAGGGTTATCTCTTTTATCTTGCTCCGAAAGCAATTAACCCCAGTGACCTCAACGTTGATTGGCTAATTCGCCATGATTTTGTAATGGCAAATAGAACCAGTTCTATCCCCCATGACATGTCGTCCTGACTCTAAAATCATATATGACTCTGTAATAGCAGTGTTTACACGAGCTGATTTGTAATGTACGACTAAGTCAGGACGACTAAATCATGCCGTCTAAACACCCCTTAAGCATTAATTCCAGGACGTAAACAAAAATGCCTTTCATCCTTTTTTCAGGAGAAAATAATCTTTCTGGCATAACTCAGGCGCTGTATCAACTATCGCTAAAGTCACATAAATATCTTGTTAAACAGATGCACAGCTGAATTTATAAGTGACAATTATTGGCGTTGATTATTTACAGAAGTAAATTATTGACCAAAATATTACCCTTTTTAACAGCTAGGTACACTATTCTGTGCACTCGTCGACTGCAACCAGCACGCGACGACTGCGCTGTTCGAGAACAGAGTTCTCTTTCGTGGTTATACGTGTTGTAAATATGAGGATTTTCGCGTGATCCAGGTCTAGCACATGTCTGCAAATATAGAAAAGGTTCAGAATAGAGAAAATAGTATAGACTATATAGTGAAATGTCAAGCCATTAATTTGTATAAAGTCTGTATAGAAACGTTCATATGGTTTAATGTAGTTTAATGTATTTTAGACAATTAAATAGAAGTAAACCTGCTATACCAAACCAAGTTAAATCCGACATGCTGATTAAAATTGTACCCACGTTTTTAACTTGGTAATTCAAGTGCTTTCAACAGCTATATTTCTCTTAATACATCTTTATATGTGATACTGTCCGTTATAGTTCTTAAACCATTTGCAAAACACAACCTTAAACCAACGTCACACAACTTCGATGACATCGCAACGACGTAGATACGACGTTGTTTTGACGCCGTTTGCCTGCTGGGAGTATATGCATAAATCAATGTCACTTTTAAAAAAAAATATAAAGACAAAGAAAGCTCGGAATTCAAAATATTATTTAACTCTCAACCTTGATCATACAGACGAGTACTTCATGAATATAAACAAAACAAAACGTGAAGCTAGTAGAATAACTATATTTTGAGAAAGGGTGCCTATAAATTCGATAGCAGATGCTTACAGCGAACGGGTTTCTCCTGAATAATTAAGTGACTATGACCAGAAAACACGACACTAACAGACTGAACACCCACTCACGGCACCACGAGAAGATGCACAATCGCAGACTGCATACCCATCCACGGCACCACGAGAAAGAGACACAATCACAGACTGCAGGCCCACCCACGGAACCACCAGGAAACGACCTAATAAAAGACAGTCGTCCAACCCACGGCACCACGAGAAAGTGACACAATCACAGACTGCAGGCCCACCCACGGAACCACCAGGAAACGACACAATAACAGACTGTCGACCAACCCACGGCATCACGAGAAAGTGACACAATCACAGACTGCAGGCCCACCCACGGAACCACCAGGAAACGACACAATAACAGACTGTCGACCAACCCACGGCACCACGAGAAAGTGACACAATCACAGACTGCAGGCCCACCCACGGAACCACCAGGAAACGACACAATAACAGACTGTCGACCAACTCACGGCACCACGAGAAAGTGACACAATCACAGACTGCAGGCCCACCCACGGAACCACCAGGAAACGACACAATAACAGACTGTCGACCAACTCACGGCATCACGAGAAAGTGACACAATCACAGACTGCAGGCCCACCCACGGAACCACCAGGAAACGACACAATAACAGACTGTCGACCAACCCACGGCACCACGAGAAAGTGACACAATCACAGACTGCAGGCCCACCCACGGAACCACCAGGAAACGACACAATAACAGACTGTCGACCAACCCACGGCACCACGAGAAAGAGACACAATCACAGACTGCAGGCCCACCCACGGAACCACCAGGAAACGACATAATAACAGACTGTCGACCAACTCACGGCACCACGAGAAAGTGACACAATCACAGACTGCAAGCCCACCCACGGAACCACCAGGAAACGACACAATAACAGACTGTCGACCAACCCACGGCACCACGAGAAAGAGACACAATCACAGACTGCAGGCCCACCCACGGAACCACCAGGAAACGAGAAAGAGACACAGAACACAGACAGTCACAACACAAAGTAAAGCAACTATCTCTCTCTTCCTCGGCAAGATGATTGCTAAACTAGAAATGACAACACGAACTACACCACAAAACAAGGACCGACTTTTGATTACCAAAATTTATATGTTTTAAAGACAGTTATTAAAATAGTTCATAAATAGTCTGAATTAATTATGTTCGAAATTTAATTCGAATTCGCGAGTAGTTCGAACAATCAGCGTTCGAATTTTCGAGGTTTGACTGTATCCACCTGTATCACATGACCGTTTAGGTATGTATCGTGAAGGCGAGCAGCGAAGGCTCAGTCGAGCTTGTGCAAATGTGCACTCTTCGCTGCTCGCATACACATAGTATGTGTACACATGATGACACAGACTAGGTGTTTAAAGGCGGGTTTTGTCCATATGCGATTAAAACTTAATGTGCTGGCTCATTTGTTTTGACGATAAAAAAAATAGTAATGTCAAAGGGAGCTATAATCAAGTTTGCTATTGTTTTATCGATAAGTAAATAATATCAGCAAAATTACCCACAAATTAAATTTTAAGCCGGGCGAATCATTCCCATATAACGTTAACAAATTGATGATACTTGTATTATTTTGCTGCGTCGTAAAATATTTCTCAAGATCACTGTTCATGGTTGAGTTTATCGAAAAGCGAATCAAATAATTAATTAAATTAATGGAGCGCATGCAGTGGCTCACTTGGTAGGGTCGAAGGGTTCGAGACTTACCGCCGGCGAAAGCCACTGAGTTATTCCTCAAAAATTACATGTGTCCTTTTTTCTTTGTAATATTTGAATCTATTTTGTTTTTGAATTTAAGTCTAACACACTTATCGATTATTTTATCAAAATTCTTCTCTCTCTCTCTCTCTCTCTCTCTCTCTCTCTCTCTCTCTCTCTCTCTCTAATAAAACTGGACTCAGCCTCCAGTTTAGGTGATATTTCCGGATAGACAATAAATACCGATTAAGATTGTATTTTCTCTTAAAACAGAACCCTGATTTATATTCAAGTAACTGATATTTGAGCACATATGTAGTTTCTATAGTTTTTGTTGTGAATAATTTAAGACGTTATTGTCAAATCATGTATACGCCTATTGTGACCATTTATGAATCAGTTATTATTTGCATGTATGACAAGAAACCTTTCAGTTTACGTCAATAAAATAATATGTTCTGTTCTGTTCTGTGTCCTTCAGCAGACTACTTTTTCGCTGCTTAGTACAGTACTGGCTAGCTCAGGAAGACCCGTCCCGACATGACTAAAAGAAACTGGACTGGGACGTAAAGAATAAAACAACAAACACAAGAAAAAGTAATTGAAATTGTACGAAATAACGCTGACAGTGATAGGAGCTCTGAGTGTTCATTTTCTCTTAGAGTAGTCGAACAATATGAGCTTTATGAAGATTAATCACATTAGGGAGAGCGAGTTGAATATAGTGGAGAAAAATATTTCAATAACTAATGAAAAAACTTACGAAACCGCGACTCTACTGCTGTTCTACATCCAATAACTTTCCAATGATCAGTTGAAGCGTGCACTGACTCAGTGATGCAGTTATTAAATAAGTGCATTTAGAAAGTTCGAAACACGTTTCTCCAGGAAATTACTTCAATTCTTATAGATTTTCGAGACTTATTAAGTGCGACATAGCCAGGACAAACTTCACTTAAAGCTGTAAATTTCCAATAAAGGTTATAAAGTTATGAGAAGCAGTGTTTAAAAGTAAATACAAATCTTGATATGGGGACAGCCATGTAAAAATACACTTTCTCAACTTTATTTTGTTCTGATCTATCCTGTTCTGTTCTGTATGTTCAAACCAATCGTGTATTGGTCATATCGGGTTCCGGAACCGTTTGAACGATCTCGAACCCTAAGAATCCAAATAAAAACAACAACGACGCTTCAGAATTTAAACACCTAAAGGATAATTATATTCAGGGTTTTCCTTTTTCATTTGTGTAGGTTTATCGTCGGATAAATGGTCGGAAATTTAATTTTAAGATGACGCGTCAGCGGAGTTCCGAGGCGGCCATACATACGACAATATACTGTCGTACCAGCCAAGAATGACAGTTACGTCATGTTTTGTTTACATAGTTATCGGCACTTAAAATCGATAGATCTAGAGTGTATTAATCCTATCCGCAGGATAGGATTAATACACAAGTGATCTATCGATTTGCGTAAGCTCAAGTGATGAGTTACGTTAGTGTTTTACTTAACAATTGTCAACAAAACACGACGTCACTGTCACTCTTGGCTGGCACGACAGTACTTCTTCATTGGTAAATTTGAATATATGGCTATCCCCTTTCTAAACGTTTTCTTTCTTAAAGTTGTACACCAATAGGGATGAATGTCATCCTGGGTAGTAATGGATGCCACTCTGTTCACCAAGTTATCATTTCATACCAATGAAACGTCTAAAGTTAGCTGTCAATAATATAAAATTGGCTATCTTTTATTGTCACCCAGGTGCACACCAAACTACACATTTCTACATGCTCATTACACTGAATTAAAAAGTAGTTGAGACGTTTGTGAAAACCCTGTTTTATGGTGAAAAACACTCATTTATTGACTGGACATATGTTGTAGGTGCACGTTGGAATTGCCTCTATGAGGCAATTCCAATGTGAACCAACAACATATGTTAGTGAAATTAAGGAAACCTATTTTGAAATATACACTAAACAAGTATCATGTCCATTGGCTTTCCTCTTTTAAACATCTCAAACTGCCAAGCAGTATTAAAATACATATGGTAAATTGTTTATATTTACATGACAGCTATATAACAGGGAGCGCAGTGGCCCAGTGGTAGAGTGCTTGACTCGAGACCGAAGGGCCGCGGGTTCGAGCCTCACCGGCGTCACTGCGTTGTGGTCCTTGAGCAAGACACATTTATCCTAGCTTAGTACTGGTTCAACCCAGGAAGACACGTCCCGCATAACTGAAAGATTGTTGAGTGGACGTAAAGAATCAAATCAAACAAAATGACAGCTATATCACCAAATTTGATTTCATGAACTATGCTTTTGCTAAGCTGGTAGTTGCATGGTTGTAAATTGGCCCAGAGTGGCATCCATTATTACTTACACCGCGTGGACTGTATCACAATTTTGCACAGGTTTCATATTGTGTACGTTTCCCGATGCACATGCATTCCAAGAAGTAGACTTATATAAGTCGTAGATGTTATTACTCGTATGAACCCATATCAACCAATATCATACCACATCTTATGGGTTTAAACAGCTATACGAATAGATATCTATGCAAGAACGTTTATTCTTGATATCTATGCAAGAACGTTTATTCTTGCATAGAAACCTATTCGTATAGTTGTTTAACCCATCGTCAAATGAACGAAACTCCATGTTCAAATCTGGAGATTCACGTGCTGTTTGAACATGGGCTTGAACTTTAAAAAAACTTTAAATAACCCCCGAGTTATATGCAGAAAGCACGACGTTATGACGTTTGAAAAATTACCGTCGACGCCATTTTGTTTAGAGAAATTCAGTGTAAGAAAAGGGATGTTTTATGTTTTACCAGCGTATTCAGTGCGAATTTGGTTGGAATAAGTAAAATATGCAAGAATAACGATCGCAAATGTGTTTTTTTTTTCATTGCATTAACACTTGCCGGGTCCCTCGGGGGATGTTTGAGCACTCGGTCTATCAGCCTCGTGTTCAAACACCTTTCTCGGGACCCGGCAAATGTTAATGCATGAAAAAACATGTATGATCCCTATAGTGATGCTTTTTGGTAAGATAAGAAGACCGTTAAAATAGACCAAACCATGTCAGAACCTTTTCATGTTTTGTAAGGTTTATCTCCAGTATGTAATCGTTTAAACAAACAAGGTCTTGTGGAGGCCTGTGCTTGCCTGTAAGACAACACTGATTGACAACTCCCCAGATACAATATGCTCTTGTGGTGACCTGTGCTAGCCTGTTAGATAACACTGATTGACAACTCCCCAGATACAATATGTTCTTGTGGTGGGCCTGTGCTAGCCTGTAAGACAACACCATGTATAATAAATAACCTAACAATAAAACATTCTGCACACCTGACAACTGTTGATCGCAACTGTTGATCACGGATTCTTCAAATGCAAAAAGTGATTTCTGTATTGTATACCTGTATATTTATTGACATGAGTTATTTTGACATAAAGTGGTGAAATCTGCAATGAAGTTGGTGAAAATTCCACTCAAAGAGGCTATGAGTCACTACATAGAAGTTACAAAAACACTCTTTAGTAGTCTAAATGTGAAATCCCCTCATTTAGATATCGGTAGGGTGGTGGTCCTACATGGATATCGGTGGGGTGGTGGTTCTACATGGATATCGGCGGGGTAGTGGCTTTGCATCGATATCAGTGGGATGGTGGTTTACATTAATATCGGTGGGATGGTGGTCCTACATCGATATCGGTGGGGTAGTGGTCCAAGATCGATATCGGTGCGGTGATAGTCCTACATCGATATCGGTGCGGTGATGGTCCTACATCGATATCGGTGCGGTGGTGGTCCTACATCGAAATCGATGCGGACAGATATCGGTGCGGTGGTGGTCTTACATCGATATCGGTGCGACGATGGTCCTACATCGATATCGGTCGGGTGGTGAACCTGTATCGATATCGATGCGGTGGTGGTCCTACATCGATTAAGGCTTACCCTCGCGCCCTACATTAGTTGTTAGCTGGTGGTTGGGGTATATTTGATGACCCTGGTCTATCGATCACTTGTAATAAGGGTGTATATGTCTTGACTGTGTACACTTGTTCTTTGGTCGCTACTGTATGGGGCGATATGATGATTGATTATTAGAAAATCTGAAATTTATGGATGGTTATAACCGTGGCCAGATTTAGTGAAATAGGACATAGTTTGAATAGACAGGTTTTTTCAGATTGCATTTGCATGTTTGAACCCTATGACCCCTTTAACTAACTAAATACTTAGCTAACTGACTAACTACTTAACTTACTAACTTGCTAACTAACTAACTAACTAACTAACACTCGATCCGCATTTCTTCTTTGAAAGATCCCTTTTCCTCTAAACATAAGTGTGAAATACTTGAAATATGACTTGCCCACAATTCTGTTAAAGAAGCCGGGCCCACCAAGTGCATAGATTCTACCACGAAGTTTAGTTAGACGACATTAACCTTGTACGTAAACATGCAATGACGTCAACATCTTGAAGATAATTTGTGGGTGTTGTATGATCTATTAGGCCTAAATGAAATATATGTGTGGTTCATGTTGCATACCAACAAAATTTAGGGTAGGTAGGTAGGGAAATTATTAAATTTTGTTGTAACATTTAACAAAGAAAATAGTGACAAAATCTGAAAAAGGGCGCATTTTAGGTATTTTTTCTCCAAAGACAATTTTAATGTTTAGGGTAGGGTTAAAAAAATAGGGTAGGTAGGCAACAGGAACCACACATATATTTCATTTAAGCCTTATCACTCAAAGACGCACTCACATCTCACTCAGTGAACCTCGTTCAACAAGCTATTTACAAAGCCAGCATACAGTATCGAGCCACCATCGGCCCACCAGCGAAGTGTTTCGCCACTAACTCATAAAATGAAATCTCGTTCAACAAGCTACTTACAAAGCCAACATACAGTATCGAGCCACAATCGGCCCATCAGCGAAGCGTTTCGCCACTAACTCATACAATGAAAATTCGTTCAACTAGCTAGTCACAAAGCCAACATACAGTATCGGGACACGATCGTCCCGCCAGTGAAACGCCAATCGAATGCGTTTTGCAGGCGCGCCAATACTGACGTGCTGGGAAGCAACATATAGAAACTTGAGTTTTTCGAACATGTCTGGATGAAAAATAATACATATAATTACACTTCATTATTTATTACGAAACCTGATATCCTCAACATTCATTTAACAAATTTAATTCACAGAATTGATGATAAAATCAATCGCCTGAACGTCAACGTCAGTGATACGTAAGGGGGTCAAATTCGCGTCAAATTCACGGTGTCATAAACTCTACCTTTCTATGTAAAAAAAACTTTAGTTTGTAGTTCCTCTCAGTATACTAGCATGTAACGTCCTCGTTTCTGAGTTGCTTCATCGTCGTAAAAATTGTTTACAGAATGAATTAAAGTTGATTTCAAGTAAGATCAAAGGAAAGACAACTTGTCTTTTTATCCAGGTATGTCATTTATATTGCCAATAATGTGCCAATAATGAAAATTGCAACCACTAAAATGTTACTGGGCCGCCTCATGATATAATCGTATTCTGTAATAGTAAGGTCGTTTTTGCACATTACAATAGGGACTTTGATTCTTAGTTTCGTCTTTTATCTGCTTTCTAACACTGTGCGTGCGACCAGCGAAGGCTATGACGAGACTGAGCATATCTCGCCAGAGTCATCGCAGGTCGACTTTGTAGTGAGTATCATTTAAAACATTAAATAGGGAAAATGACAACATACTATCATTACGTCTATTTCAGTGTTACGTTGATTCTAAATTAAAATATTTGGTGAAATATAACCTCAACCAAATAAAGTAATGTCACAAATGAAGGTATTTGATTGTGAGTTATGGTCGAAAGTGAATTCAAATATCGATGGATTGACAGTAATGCCGTTTCCTGCAAGATTTTGGGAAAAAGTTTCGGTCCAAAGCAGATTTACATAAAGTACTCTACGTGAAAATCAGGATAGAATATAAATTTCTGACCTTTAAAATACTTTTTATGCAGAAAGCAAGTCTTGCATTTGTCCTGTGGCAACCACAATTATTGCCCGACTGACAAAATCAGCTATACTGCACTCACCGATTTTGATAGACTAAGATTAAATACATTTATATTTATTACAGGATCCATTTCTGTATCATAGTTTAGCACATTCTGTTGACATTGTAACAATGATTTTATCAAATAAATCAGTGTGCACAGTCACCCACGTCAAGTTTCTAGAGCCTAGGTTGTATACTCTTTGAGTTATCGCCACGGACGGACATTTACCTATTACCCTTGATTTTTTTAACCGAAACTGAAGAATGTACATGTACATAACCTCCATAGCCCTTATTGAAGTAAGGTTGTATACGTTTTGAGTTGTTACAGGATCAACGTATTTATTCCCCCCTACAAAGCAATCAAAGTTTTTGTTGAACGCCATTTAGGGACAAATGGCAATCAAAAACACTGTTTCTGGCGATTTAGATCCGCGTTCGTCGATTGTTAAGAGCGTTTTCGATTGCCACCTATCCGGTGTGCTATATACTTTTCGAGTTATATTATGATCCAGATTCGGATTGATGGATGGGCCAGCTGATAGACAGAGAGTAAACCTATAGTCCCCCCTCCCCCCAAATGAAACCAGACAATTATTATACTGAGTACCTAAGTTCGTTCAAGGAGATAACTCAAATACGAAGCAAAGGAGAGTAACTATTCTTGCCCGTGGCACATATATACCCCTACCAAATATCATCAAAACATCTCAAAGGGTAGTACGTATAATTACAAGTTGGACTGCGTCCGGATGGCCGGACAGTCAGACGAATGCCAGGCTGATCGCAGTAAGTCGTGGATTTCGATAAGATACTTCTTATTACCGTCTACAGCGCTTTTGAGGAACTCGGATCCGAGTTCATAAATTTCGCCAGTAATTGTGTTATCAACACTCTGAGATTAATTGTTTATTTAACTGGGCTCAGCATCTGAATTTAGAAATTACTCTGTTATAAGATAGCCCCATGCATACAGCAAAACATAATATATACATCATTGCCTTGTTTTTGTTGAATCTATTTTATCTATCAAAACCCAGACTAGACTGTTCCAGAAATTAACTTAATTTTCATAAGTTCCTACTGTATAAAAACAGCAAAGTATGCGACAAACAGCCACATACATAAAAGAGGTAAGTCTATTGACCCTTCATGTTCCAATGGAATCTTCCATCTACATGGGATGTTACAGCAAACAATTTTAGCAGACGACATTTTCAGATGTGTTTTGCTGGCCCTTCAATGGGTAACAGTGCAGACGCTGATCAAATGTCGCCAGATATAGCATTTCATCTGGGTATTCACTGTTAAATGAAGTTTACTTGTATCCAAAGCTAATCACTGGCCTCAAGTTTTACATGCATGGAGATACGACAAGGTTACGATTTTATCTAGGCTGTTTATTTTGAAAGCAAATCTGACAGAGTGTTGATATATGTAATTTTACTCAGCAGTGATTGTTTTAAAGTACAGGGGCATCTTGTCCCTAGACTGATTATATAAAACACAACGCATCGTTATAACAGTAAGCGATGCTTTCTCTTACAAAAAGTATGTACAAGATAAATAAGAAAAGGGATTTATGATTAGGTATTTATATGTAGAATCTAATAAGGGAATTACATGACCGCCGTGGTGTATTACACCTCGTTTAACTATGTTGACCTAAAGTGAAATAAAGAATAGAATAGGCCTACCTGAGAAGATAGTTTGGATCCACGCGTTTTCTCACATGATGTAACCTCTACTCAACTTTAACCCTCAAAGCGCCAAGAAAAAAATGCATCTGAAAATGTCACGAGTCTGCTGAAGTCGTCTGCTGCAAATAATTGTCTAACATTACTGACGAATTAAGTATAGAAGCAAACAGCGTGGACCCAGACCAGACTGCTCCTATACGAGCAGTCTGGTCTGGGTCCACACTGTTTGCCATAGAGGCTTCTTCAACATTTCAGCAGACGAGAAAAGCACACGACTTTTGTTGGGATTGCCGCATTTAGGGTTAAAAGATCCTATAGGAGCCGTCTGGGCTGGGTCCACACTGTTTGCCATAGAGGCTTCTTCAACATTTCAGCAGACGAGAAAAGCAGACGACTTTTGTTGCGATTGGCGCATTAAGGGTTAAAAGGTCATAAGTTAATTTTGCCGAATCTGCGACAAACTACGAAGACCAGATTTTGTGCGATTTTTACCATTTTCTTTCGCATGATAAAGATCAAAATGTTAGAATAAATATTAGCATTTGTAACTTAAAGCCTGCAGTGACACAGCAGTGCTAAAATAACTGCACACTATGTTTGCTTTATATTCATTAAATATGAGGGTAAATATTCGGATATTAACCCTTAATGCGCCAATGGCAAACAGTGTGGACCCAGATCAGACTGCTCCTAATGGAGCAGTCTGTTCTGGGTCTACGCTGTTTGCTTCTATACTTAATTTGTCAGCAATGCTAGGCAAATATTGGCAGCAGACGACTTCAGCAGAAGACATTTTCAGATGCATTTTTTCTTGGCGCTTTAAGGGTTAACTCTTAGTCTACTGTGTAATTTTGCAGTTTTTGTCGTCTGCTGATTTTTTTTCAATATCAACTTTTTCGAATAATTCTTTCAGGAATAATATCAGAGTGCCAAATGGTTTGGGTTCAGAACAGGCAAAGGTTTGCAAAGTTTATCAGCAGACGACACTAGTAAGCAGAGTTACTATCAAAGAAAATATCCCTCCTTCTTAACTAACTCCTTGAATGTCGAGGAATTCTGCATATTTTTGTAGTCTGTTGATCTTTTCCAAACATATCTTTTTGGGATATTACCAGTGCCAGATTTAGACCCAATTTGGCTCAAAGTTTGGTCGGGCCTGAACTGGGTCGAAACTGTGTTAAAGTATCAGCAGACAGCAAAAATTGTAACTAGCAGGGAAAAGTAAAGCAAAATGCCAATAGCAGACTGACCTGATTACGCTGTGTGACCATAGTAAGCCGTACCCTCACATTTACAGTCTACTGTTCCCAACGTCATTTAAATATAACAGTACCTCACACTGTACAATGTAAACATTAGCTTCAGCAAAGGAGTCTTGAAACTGTGTCGGATCAGATTTCTATGGCAATAAATCCATGCTTCACACCAATTACTTCTAACAGATCTGATAAGCAGCTCCAGATGTTAATCATCAATGTAAATAAAACAAGTGGTCAGCCCAGCATTAGCTCATTGAATGTTTCTGTTTCTTGTGAAATAGCATAGTAATTTAACAATTTTACTTGCATTTGTTTTATAACTTATCCAATGTGAATTCATATATTATTCAATATATAAAATATGGTTGTATGTATAAATATGATATGCCCTACAGAATGAAGAAGTAAAGAAGCAAAAAAAAAGGTAAGATGTCTTTCTATTCTTTCTAATTTAACTCTTAAAGTGCAAATCACAACAAATGTTGTCTGCTTTTTCTTGTCTATTAAACTTTTTAAGAAGCCTCTATAACAAACAGTGTGGATCCAGATCAGGCTGTTCCTAACAGTGATGTCTGATATGGGCTCACCCTGTTTCCTTCTATGTTTAAATTAGTTATGTAAGGCGTTTATTAGCAATTAAGCAGCAGACCACATTTTCAGATGCATTTGTATCAGTGCTAAAAGGGCGTTATTTGTATGTACGTACGTACGTACGTACGTACGTACGTACGTACGTATGTATGTATGTATGTATGTATGTATGTATAGGGGTGTTGGGATTGGTGTGGTGGGGCTGTAAAAGCTTTACAAACAGTTTGTTAAACCTTTTTATCCTGGATACCGGTAGACAGCTAGTACTATGACAAATAGTGAAGACCCATATGAAGTGCATTATATCAGTGTCTGCCCTATTTCCGTATATCATTTTATGGATTCTTTATCAAGTTTGGTACATTATCATGATGTAGCTACCATATACGCAAAAGCGCATTTGCGTACACATTTGAACCGAAAATATGAGATTGTCAAGTTTTGAAGATTTCTTGATTATTCTCATGCAAAATGTGTGTGAAAAGCAATAATAATGTGTCTAATTCCAATTTTGATAAGAATTAATATGATCATGGTGGTCCTGATTCATATAATATGAGCCATGACATTCGATTTCCAACAATGTGGTATGTGCAACCAGCAAAGGCTCAGACCAGCCTGTGCATATGCAGTCTGATCAGAAACCATTGTAAGCCACTTGAATATTCTACGAGTGTTAAGCTACTGACTGAACAGCATTTGGAGTTTCTAAGCCTAAAAGGAGGCTGCACAGGCTCGTGTGAGTCTACACATGTCAAAATGCCACGTTGTTGGAAATCACGTCACGGCTCATATTCAGTATTTTCAATCATTATCAAAAATATGATAATTTTTGTTTTGTTTGATTTGATTCTTTACGTCCCATCAACAATCTTTCAGGTCTTCCTGGGCTGTACCAGTACTAAGCTATGATAAATGTGTCTTGCTCAAGGGCCATAACGCAGTGACGCCGGTGAGGCTCGAACCCTCGGTCTCGAGTCAAGCACTCTACCACTGAGCCACTGCCCTCCCTACCCCCTTTTTGGATTTGTTTTCTTGTTTTCTTCTTTTTTGCATAAACACGCATTAACTGTGTACTCACAATTGCATATATGGAATTTTAGACAAGCTATATGCCCCTGATTATGTACAATAAACTGGGAAGGAAAGATTGTTTATGTCTAAACAAACAATGTAGTCCCTGATGCCATTGTTGATTTAACATTTAATGCAATCGTCATTACTGTTATAAGGAGTCAATACGGTGCACAGAGTTGATGGTTTAAAAAGTACGGGCCCTGTTGAGGTACATGTTATCTTAATATTTTTGGTCTCAGGCAGATTCTTCCCCAAATATTAAAATGATTGATCATTTCATCAATTGGTTTGATGTCCCCGTCAACAGCTATAGTCATGTTGAGACGCTCAGTACACCTAACCACACTTTTTCTTGGACAAGCTTGACTAGGCCATGAACTGAGTACTTTGGGGACATACTTTCGCTTGTCCCTTTTGAATCAGCGGGAGGAGGAAAATGACCGGAGAAATTATAACCACAAAAGTATAAGACAGGGATCAAACTTGGGATCCTTAGATCTGCAGTCGAAATCATTACCAACTGGTGAATTGCATCAAACAGTTTGGCTCCAGATCAAGGCTGTGGTATTTGTCGGACCTGATCAGGGTTCAAACTGTTTGCAAAGGCTGTAATCAGATGAAACTAGTAATTGAAGCTAAAGAACCTTGGTCTCGTCTCCATATGACCTAAGCTGTTCGAGGGAAGTTATAGAATATAAACTAGCCTGGGACATACCTACGTGTGGGAGCGCAGTGGCTCAGTGGTAGAGTGCTTGATTCGAGACCGAGAGGCCGCGGGTTCGAGCCTCACCGGCGTCACTGCATTGTGGTCCTTAAGCAAGACAACTTTATCCTAGCTTAGTACTGGTTCAACCCAGGAAGACCTGTCCCTGTTTAATTGAAGGATTGTTGATGGGACGTACAGAATCAAATCAAACCAAACATACCTACATGTATGCAAATATGCATGTGCGTACAACTTGACAATGCAAGTACCGTGGTTTTATAATAATTTGGCAATGGCAACAAACCATGTTTTGATAATTATTGTAACGGGACACACAGTTTTGCAAATAGTGTATATATAATTTTTTATTATCATTAGGATTTAACCTTGTCGTCTCAGCACGGTGGTAAGATGGTAGACCATTGTGCAAACATTTTGGGGTTGTGGATTCAAATTTAGCATTTTTTTTTAATTTCCGTGCCACCCTGGTACATGTACCTTTAAAACAGCTTCTCCTAAAATCTGTTTAAGTGCTAATCTAGCCAGATTGTATTTGATACCTACTGAGGGTTGCGGGTTCGAGCCTCACGTGCATCACAATGTTGTTTCCTGTTGTGTTCTTGAACAAGACACATTAATCCTTGCTTAGCATTGGTAACCAAGGAAGACCCGTCCCGAAAATAAAAAATCAAACATACCAAAGTTTTCAATACTTTGGTATTGAGAACATATTGAAAAAATGCTTTTTCAGAAGCTTTAATAATAAAACAATCCTAAGCAGCAGCCTAAGCCACCGGGGTGGGGGGGGGGCTTAATTACATTTTACTGGTACCAAATCTTTGCCCTGGAATCTGCTGTATGTTAAACTTTTATATTTAAATTTGTATTTTGACTAAAGGCCATGAAAATAGTAGCAAAACTAATGTTTATTTGATTATAAGTTGGGCGAAGTGTCGCTTTATTAAAATTGCATGATACATTTAGCCTTATGAGAAAGTGGTTAAAATTGATACAAGTTTTAGCAATCAATAATGGAGAAAAATCTTAAATCTTCTATTATTATTTTCTTTTCTGATAGATACCATTTTCCCATGTTGCAAGACCTTGGCTGATGTCATCAAAGAAATTAAATTATAATTGGTGGATAGAATGGTGAGTATATTAATTGACATTAATGTGATAATATGACACACTATGGCACCCGTATAAGTGTACGTAAATCCACACATAATGCTAGTCACATTGATTACTTGAATATTTATCAGCATTTATTTCATTTTGCATAAGAATTGCAACAGGATTGTAAGTTGTCCCTTAGAGCCCCCCTTCGCTTTCAATATCTTAAACTTGACCATTTAAATACACAAAGCTGCTCTTAAATTGTATTATTTAAATGCCATGTTTACAAATCATTATCTTAAAACTGAGTTTTATATGTGAATGCTTTGCTAGGTTGCTAAAGCTCTCTGAATGCATCTGATATGTTTTTGGGGAGCATTGCATGCAAAAATTGTACAATGTATGGCATTTTAAAACTACTGTGATAATGTGGTTTGAACAAAATGAAAAGTTAAAGTAAGGTTTAGCCCAGTGCATATAAGACAATGCACATATGGGGTTTGAATCAAGTTTTTTTTGTTTTTTTTGGTGGGGGGGGGGGGGGGGGGGGTTCGTAGCATTGCAGAAGGATCATTTCTTCCATATAATGACGATTTGAGAATGACGAAGTGTAAAATTAATCATATTAATTTTACAAATCAAAAGCATATCCATTGTTTATGATGTTATAAAGTAATATTCTTGTTACTGGACATGAAACGCTTTCCAACTGTCCGAAATTTATTTGATTTTTATTTTAAGCTACATTCATTCAAACTGCAATATACTTGTGTCTGTAAAGCATTAAATGTACAAAAATATGTGCCTGATAGGTATTCATTCTAAATGCTAACGGATGCACTTCTAAATCTCAGTGCTTTTTCACCAAAATAAAGGTGACTTTGGGTCTTTACCTTCCTGTCAACTGTGGGAAATTCAAATGTAATTAATAAAGTTTGTTTGCTTTTTCTTTACATCCCAGTCAACACTTTTTCAGTCATGTTGGAAGTCATGTTGGAAGGTATCTACCTTGGTTAAACCAGTACTAAGTAAGAAAGAGGGCAAAGATCAGGAATCGATACAATCAAGCACCACACCTGACCCAGGATACCAATGGGATTAATGTACATTGTACATTAAGCCAGGATTAATGTACATTGCTCAAGGACACAATGCAGTGTCATTGGTGAAGCTCAAACCCGCACCCCTTCAATCTCAAGTCAAGCTCTCTACCACTGAGCCACTGTGATCCAGTCCATTTGTAAAAGCCATATTTTTGTGCATATTTTAAAATAAATTATAGTTTTTTATCAGTAAATGGGCACCAATTTTACACTGTGTGTGATTAGCCTAGACTGAAAAGAAACATTTTCTTTCAATTTACTTCAGAACCCTCACAATGATGGAAGGAAGCTGTGGCTATGTTGGATTTCTAATCAAAGTAAACCGCCTAAATATTTTGCCGTATATTGTTTTAAGCTCAAATTACTGGGTAGATCTGAATGAATTGTATATGTTTGTAAAATCCAGCTATGAAGATACTGACAAAAAGGAGATACCAAAACGAACAAACATAAAGAATGAAGTCCTCAAATTTGAATTTCAATCAAGAGAGTTTCAAGACAGAACATATTTTGCCTTAGGAGCTGTAATCAAATACTTTTTCCAACATTCACGAGATTTCGCTGTATGCAGACAAATTGTTGATGAGATATTGCAATCACTAGTTTCAGATCGTGGCACAAAACAGAAAGAAACTAAAGTCCATCAAAGTCTTTTTGAACTCTACACACAGGTCTCAAGGTCCTCAGAAATTGATTGTTTAGTCCCTGACTACACTTTCATTCTAAATGAACAAAGAATTCCATATCTACAGTTGGACTATAAAACATGTTTCAATGATACAGAGTGGAACAGAATAAAACTTTTTGAATTTAATTTTGGGCTTCAAGAAGATGAATCTCAGGATGATAACCTAGCATTAAAGAATCGATTATCGAGAAAATGGACTTACTGGGTCGATTGTGTCAGCAGCTTAAAAATTGGCCAAGCAGCAAATAGAATGAATGTAAATGCATGTTCCTACCAAAAGAAAAGAATTTTAACTGCAGCTGCTATTGAGGGAATCACAATTCCAATAGCTGGAAAAACACACTTACCAGAGAATATAGAAGCTGAGGTGTCAAAAGTACTTAGAGAATTCAATGTTGACTATTTTGAAACTATTGTTGCAGTTGGATGTAATGAAAGTTGTTCACATAAGGATGGTGCCCATATATTTATTGAGATGTCCATTGAAAAGGAGCCTTTGGATTTAAACAACATTTCCACAATACTCATCGGATCACTAAAGGACCACATTTTAATACAAGGGGTTGTATTTCTTTCCAAAGGGACAGTAACTTCATTTCAAGAAACAGAACAGGTTCCCAGGTTTTTGTTGAGAGATGCTTTCCTAACTAAAAAGCTGTCAGATAGCGTTGTTTTTATTCACAACAATGAAGACGAAGAAGAAGATTATTTTGAAGAAGCTGAAGAAAACAATGAAGCCATACCATGTGAAATATGTTTTCTTGAGCATAAAAAATGGTTGTTGGACCCTTTGATAATGCCAACGTTTGACAGAATTAAAGAATGGCAATTGTATGTACCATTTCCTGTCCGGTTATATTTACAAAAAGCATTTGTAAGTGACGCTAGCTTCAAAAGATCTCAAGATCAGGCATCTTTGGCAGCCAGCAAAATAACGCGACTACTAACTACATATGAAGCTTCCTTAAATACACTTAGTAAAGCATATTTTGGAGTGACACAGGAAGTAAACACAGCAGAGCTTGTTGTAAGCTATCACAATGTCACTAGTGTTTTCAATGTAACACAGTCTGCTGGAATTACAAGAAGTTTAAACTCTGCAGAGTCTCGGCTGAAAAATCTTGCATCACCAGAGCGATGTTACTTCAAAACATATATTGCTAAGCATCCCCTGATCTATGAAGCAACAAATGATCGAGGACCAATTCAACATTTTATCTCTTTAAGAGAATGTCATCTAGTGTTTCTTGTTGACAATTTGGTGCGACTACGAACAAAAGGTGACCCTGGGCCTGGCCTTACTCCAACAACTCAAGTTTGCACTCTTCCCATAACAGTGAAGGGATTACCAAGGAATGCAAAGCTATCAATTGACTGGCATGGAGAGAACTGCGATGGAACAATTGTTTGTGAATGTAAAGATGGTAAGGATTTAACAAAGGATGAAGTTGACGCTTGTTTCTTGTCTCAAACAGAGGCAGAGGAAAAAGTGAGAGAAGAATTTGAGACTGAGGCAGTTTGGGGTTTAAAGATACTATTTAATAATAGCAAAATCAGACAGATGCTCGAAACTGCTGCACAGTGTAACCTACTGGAGAAACAAGATGAGCTAATTGATTCAACACTGAATATGTCTTTCATGAACTTAAGTTTGCAAGAAATACAACCAGGATCCCAAACTCCTGATCATGAAAAGTCTTTTCAGGGATTGCCATTTGAAGATGTTACTTTTCCAACATCAGAAATAATGACAGAAAAATCAGATGCACCAACAGCACAAATGGCCGAGCTTCCAGTAATGATGTTACATAAAGGAGAGGAGTTAACTGCTTGTTCCAGCATACAACTTCCAAGAATTCATGTACAAAGTATCCCTGAATATGCGGATGAAGAATTTTATGATGATGAAGAGGAAAATGAAGAGGAGGAGGACATAGGAATGCCACTAGAGGTACAGGAGAGGAATGACGACAGTAGACATGATAGTTTCGAGGAACAGGAATATGACAGCAATTCTGAGAATGAAGTGACAATCAGTATCTTAAACCCAAGTGAAGATAACAAACATGAATCAGAAACAGATGTGTTTGAGACAGAAGACAACATTGTGATACCTTACACACAGTACACAAATACGTCAGAGCAACCTTCAACTCGCACAGAAAGTTTTATAAGCTCAGTTTCTTCTTTTGTCAAATTTGAAGCCCCAATTTTACTCTGTCGTCATCCTCCACCAGCAATTGGAAAAGATGATGATAAGTCAAAACTTAGAGAAATTTTGGATGATCTTTTGATAAAATCTGGCCACTTCATATATCCAGGAAACAAGAAAGAGAAAATTTTGATTGCAACTGACCATAAAGTTGCTTCAAATGTTTTTGAGCTTATCAAACTTCCTCGTTATAAGACATTTTTACCAGAGTTTCCAGTATTGCATCTGATGAAGTCAAAAGTTACAAATTTGATATCAGCATATACACCAGCAGGAATCATTCAGCTTCTCAAATACATGAAAGATGCAGAAGATGAGACAGATTGGAAGAAGATTGTCAGCATATCTGAGATAGAAACAGCGGTCAAGACAATCAGAAGATTAGCAATTGCCCTTCATCTGGCATTCTTCATAAGATTTTTAGAATCTATGGATCCAATTGAAGCTGACAACATCCTGATTGACATGGAAACTGGATCAAACATTGAGACAAACAACAGATGGAATCCTGCGTATATAGCATTTATCAATGAAGGTTGTGCAAATAATGCAACATTCTGTCTTCATTTTGAAATAATGCAACACTGTGATGAAATAGTTGCAATTCAATTGGCAGAAAAAACTGGTGGAAAACAGGGCTACACTTTGCTTTTGTCCGTAGTAAAGTCGTCACTTCCTTTTGCATTTCTCAATGGAGCATCTTCGTATGCTAGTTTTTGTGTAAAACTTATGAATGAGCATTACACAGCAGGGCAGTTTTATCAAAGAATGAAGGAAACATTGTTTTCAACTCCCCATAAAGACACCAAATCAAATTTTGCATTAGATGCTCAGAGGGAGATGGATCATAGAGACGTTGTCAGAGGATTTCGTCCATCTTCAGGAATTAAAGCAGTCATCCCAAGAATGTCTGTGATCGACGATTTGTGTCTTATGCGCAGAGCTTTACATACATCAAAGACAACCAATTCTAGTCAATTAATGGAACCTCAAGACAAGAGTTTAACGACATACCTTGGAAAGGCTATCACTGAAAAAGATCTTATGTTTGTAACAAGGGGGACCGAACTGTTACTTCGCATCAATGCACTAAGTACAAAAATAGATGAGACTCCTAAATGCATATATGAAAAAACACCTAGACCTCTCACAGATAGCATACTGGACAGCAAGACATTTCAGCTTGGTCGATATTTGGTCTTTAGATACATCTGTACGTCCAAAATCGGTGGAACAAATGAAGATGACTGTCCTAATTTAGACTCTGTAGATGGTTCATCAGATCTTAGAAAGAAAATCAAATCTGGCAAAGCCGTTACTGTCAACAGAAACAAATGCAAAATCAGTAATCAAAAATCTGAAACCCAGATAGTTGAAGAAAAAAGAAAAAAAGATATAAACAGAATTAATAAATTCTCTCTTCATGTTACATCAACAATGAACACATGTCAAGCCATTGTTAAACCAGACTGCAGTAAAGCTGACACATCAAAAGCTTCTGGTATAAAAGACGCTTTGCTATTTGCCCTTTGCCAGACGAATGATAGTGAATTTTCAAAAGGAAAGACAAAGACTGTGATACAAACACAACGTTCAACAGACTTACAACAAACTGGCTTAGCTTTCTTAAAAGCTAAGCAATATCCGGTCACTTCCATCTCTACAGGAAAAGTCCTCATTGCTGAATTTGCTGGTGTTAAATTCAAAGCCTTTTCCCAATCCGGAAAGCAGTATTTGGAATACATTGAAACCTTGATTTACTCAATGTTAGAAGAGTTTCCAGGAGTGAATCACATCGTCATATGTGAGGAAAAGTACTCTTTTACTCCTGATGCATTTAAAGCAATGACCCATGCTAAACGAGAAAAGGCTGATAAACTTGACGTATTTCATTTAAAGTCAGATTCAGAGATGTTAAGCCTTGAATCATACAGTAAGAGTGCTTTGACAAGAACAAAGGAAGGAAAGATACTGTCCAGTCGTTTCCTTGGTGAGCATGTCCATGAACTTCAAATAGAAAAGGATCTGATTTTGGACATAGATAGTGAGTATCTTATTAGCGCTTGCTTGTGTAAATCCAGTCAAAGCCATCAAGAGAACCCTTGCAAACAATATACAACACCAGTTCGGGCAATATTCTCCAAAGAAAGTGGATTTGTGAGTAGTTCACAACTTACGAGCATTCGGCAAAGGAAAGGTGAAGCAGAACTTGCACAAGCCGACTGGCTTCCATACATAGCCCAAGAATTGGAGGAGGACGAATCTGTCATCTGTTATGTCACATCTGGAGATATTGATACCCTTCCCATTCACATGCTAGCAGTAGCGTTGTATTGGCCAAGATTCCCCAATCAAACATTCAAGAATGACGTTTACCTCATCCTGAAGAAGCCTGGAAAGCACACCAAACCTGATATATATGTGGTTACTAAAATTGTTGAACGCCTAGAACAATTATACAGATGTAAGGATATTTCAGTGATTGTATCTATTTCTCTGTGCATTGGTGGCAATGATTTTTTGCCGAAGTTCTATGGAATTAGTCACACTGACTGGATGGAAGTAATACTAAATGAACCAGTAACATCAAACTTATATAGAATTCAAAGGCACTCTGTTACAAATAAAATTATTGACATTGAACTGAATGAAGATGTCTATCTTAGCATTGTGAAGAAGCTTTACTGTCCAAGAGGGCTAAATGTTGACAGTCTCTCTATTGAAGATGTTCGACAAATCAGCATTAAATATCCAGGAAAAAGTATACGTAATCCTCAACAGTGGATGCCACCAGTGACTGCTTTAAAGAAGGTGATTTGTCTAGTCAGCAGTCACATAAAATATCTATTGACAGTTTGCAAACCGGAGTCAGATCTACCTGATTTTTTGAGTAATGGCGGTATACGGCAATCAAATGAGGGGGTCATTGTATATGATCTTGGACCTGATGTTAGATACACGAACGAATCAGAGATTCTGAGCATTGAAGAAGAACAACTGAAAGAGAAAATTACCTCTGCTAGATGTGTCAGAAGTAGAAAACGAAATATGTCCATAACACCTTCCAAAGACGAGAAAAAATCAAGACGAAAGCTTTACACATCAACTCCCAGGTAAGTTTGTATTACAAATGAATGTGATCAGACAATCTTACACTCATGGACGATATGCTGAAATAGGCATATAGACACCAAATATTTTACATACAATATTGGGCCCTACCAAACATATTTGAGCCAATGACCAGTAATCAAACATTTTGCTTTCTTGCTTTAGATGTGAAAACCTGATAACATTGACATCATGCAACTGACAAATATCAACACACTACAAATATTGTGTGTGTGGGGGGGAAGGGGGGGTCTTTACATTGATGTAGAACTTTACCTAAAAGGAACAGCCTAAGAATATCTGCCCTGTTTCTCTAGCTGTCATAATTTTTGTTGTATTTTTGCTGAAGCAATACACTACAATATAAGACCAAAACTTGGCGGTTTGAAATGTAGTTTCAAAGAATGAGCTCTATAATCAAATTGAGGCTTCTTCATAATTATGATGTTATTTGAAATGAATAACATAATTGATACAAACTTTATTATCACAAGTTTAGACGCATTTCCACTCAAACAATGCTTGGTTTTCTGGTTAAAGCGTGCCTGAGGAAGCCTGGGTATCAATAGAACAAATAAAGCACTAATGCCAGTGATTTTGTTACCTGCGCATCCTGCATCTTTTGCGCATAATTTTGTCTCTGGGATGCAAAGTTTTTATTTCAGCGAGTCCCAGGATGCAATGGTATTGCAGACTTGTTCTGGACTCATAAGTTTGCAGTTGGGACTCATTGATATGGGAAACAGCGAGTTCCAGGACCCATAAGCCCAAAATTGTAAATGAATCACTGAATGCTCTTTAATATGAAGCTTATTTCGTAAACTTCATAATAAATGGCCAATAATGTGACGAGGCAAATTATGTGTCATTATGAAACCTTCCCAGGCTTACCCTGCCACTGAGAATGTGTCCTTTTCTTGTTTACTGTATAGATTCAAATGCACTTCAGACTAGTTATTTTCATGGAAGCAAACAATATCAACCTTATATTAGACTACTTTCAATGGAGCAGTCTGATCCGTGTCCATGTTTGCAATATAATATACCTACTGTCGCGACAACCATAAGTGAAAGTGACGTAATACTTTGTTCACAACTACTAAGTAAAACACTAACGTGTACACTTCACTTGGGCTAACGTGAATCGATAGATCACTTATGTATTAATCCTATCCTGAGGATAGGATTAATACAAAAATGATCTGTCGATTATAAGTCCCTAATAACATTGTAAACAAAACATGGAGTCAATGTCACTCTTGGCTGGCAGGACAGTAAGAACATTAGCACACGACAGGAGCAGACGATAAAAAGTGAAAAACAGCTGGTTAAGAGTTGATATACATTTCATATTACTTTTTTTTCAGGAAACTCGCCAACCAAACAATAGAAGACCACAGCTGAGTAACTTCAAGACAAAAACACCCCGAGAACTGCCGTAGTGAGCCCAGTCCTTTTAAGAATAGAACTCCCTAAATAAGTACTTTGAAAAACAGTGAAGACCCAGATGAAATCCCGCACAATGTGGCATTTCATATTAGTTTTCCAATGTTTGCTTAAGACAAACATAATTAATCAGAAAAATAAATAAATTATTCTTTCCTGGCTCTTCAATATATACAATGGACTATGTAGCTTATATATTATTGGCCAGAAAAGGTTTATATATGGTTATATATTGTTAGACCTTGTTCAATTATGTTTAAGAAAAGTGACAAATAGACATACAGATTTTAATAGTGCTTTTCCATGTCCTTCTATGTGTTTGTGTGAATAGCAGAACCATTTCGTGAATTTGAAAACAACTGCAAAAATTTACACCATTTTATAAAGGAGTGATTTGTGACACCTCTTGATGATTTTTCTGTGTCGATGATTTATTCTATAGGCCGAACTTTTGGTGTGTTAGCACAATTGTGCTCTGATACTGATGAGCTGATTTACACCAAACTTTACAGGATATCAATCAGTGACAGGTTTTGGGATGCATAGCATAAGGATATTCTGTTTAACTGATATTAACAGAGTTATGGACCTAAATTTTGCTGAATATTTTATGTTGAATTTTGTTCACCAAACACAGGTTTATGAAATTCCAACAAACTTTTCAGAAACAGCGGTGGGTCTGTTTGACGATGTCACAAAAATGTTCCCCTGCTTTTCAGTAGTATTTTTGTTGTCCCATCAAATAATGATAGTCCTGGCATACACCTGAAGCTGTTGTCATTATTTTAATATGTTGATATTTTCAACATTCAAATTATTAAACAAAAAATCAGGGCATTGTCAAACAGCTTGGATCCAGACCAGGCCTGACAATTTGTTGTTGGGTCTAATCTGGTTTCAAATTATTGCAAAAGTTATCAACAAACCATAAGTCACCGCTTACAGGCAAATAATTAACTGACTGTCACGGAGGGTAGCACATGAGATTTTAATACTTATTGCACAAACAAAAGCACCAATACGAAATAATGTTCTGGCAAGCCTGCACTTGCTTGATCATGTAATAATAAGTACTAACATCTTATGTCGTTGCCAATATTATAACTTTCAATGGGTGATGCTATTTGAATTCCTTGTGCATACTTATTTGAAATATCATTATGATGCTTTTTAAGATACTCAAAATCAAATTTAAATAATAACAAGAAAAAAAAAGGTTTTTGTTTTCACATATAAAGCATGCACTGTCTGTGGACACGCATCTTATGAATATACCCCTAAAGTGCCAATCACAACAAAAGTTGTCTGCTTTTGTCCTCTGCTGAAATGTTTTAGAAGTTTTTTGCACAAACCGTGTAGACCCAGATCAGACTGCTCTCATGTGCAGTCTGATCTGGGTCCACACTGTTATCTTCTGTATGCATAAATCAGTCATAAACGTATTAGGCTAGTATTTGTATCAGCCAACTTCAACAGATAGCATTTTCAGATGTATTTTTGTCGGCACTTTAAAGGATAAAACTGACTTTCATAAAAAATGGCAATGAAAATATTTCTTTAAAAAGGTAAAGCTCAGATAGATGAGCAGCCTGTTCATTTGCGACTATTTTGGTGGAAATATCATTATCTGATATTTGTAGCATATTATGTGTTAATATCACATACTGAATGTACAGGCTGATCTGATTCTTCGATTTACTTTTTAAACATAGGCACCTTTTTTATTCAAAAGGTTCAACCTGAGAGTTCACTGCTGCTCTAAATGTAATTTGATATACTCTACACTAATAAACTCCCCCTTCTGAAAACAACCAGAACTAATCTCTTATCTCTCTGAACTGTTGGAATTAGAGTTCAGGTTTGTTTACGTCCACGGCGTGGAAGTAAAATTGTACATAGTGGGGTGACAATCAGGGCTAAAAAGTAGATGGGGTGGTAACAAAAGTATAACAAAGGTTGTTATATACCAAAATGTTGGGCTTGGTCTGAAGTTTACCAGACAACCGGCATAAATTTTTTAAAGTGAGGGCGAGCTGAGAAATTCAAGATGGCGTCCAAGATGGCTGCCAAAATGGCAAATTTCAATATATACACAAAATTAGTTATATGATCACATGTTTTGATGTATAAATTATTCACATGGATTGCCAAATGTTAATTAACAGAAATAGTTTCTATGAGTTGTCATTTAAATAGTAAATGACCAATATTATATGTTATTTGATGATGAAAAGGTCAAATGGGTGCAGAAAACATGCCAACAATCAACCACATGATCTTTTCTCCAACTATTTTGTCATTTTTACTGTAGCTGCATATCAGGGTTATTTCAGACACTTCATATGCAGAAAACACTTCAATCAGGCCAACAGAAGCTATACTTTTCAATAATAATGTGCCATTTGTATACTGTTTATATTTAAGAAACAATTCTACGTGATTTGCTAGCTGATTATTTTATACTTGCCATTGTTTGCAATATTGCTTGCTGACATAGGAGAGTCCTACCTATTTATTCAATTATATCTTCAGTTGAACTGAAGACATTCTCACAAATTCTATCAGCTCGTGTACAATTGCAAGCTAGAGTACAGGTTTGCCCATTTATTATACAAACACATCGCTACAAAGATCTTCACAGAAACGAACAAGATCATTTAGCAATTCAGGTGGAGCTAATGGTTGGCTAACCAATGTATGCATATAATATCCTGTATCAGTAGCAATCTCATAACCATAATGATAATATGCTGGAGAAGGTTACGCTCTATAATACTTGTTAGTGACTCCCTCCAAATAATTATTTGGTAACTGCATCGTAGCACATACAGAATATAACTGTCGTCAGCCGGAGGCAATTTTCTAGGTTTAACCTTTTTAGTTTCAAGCACTCTGTTCACACGTAGTTTGTTAAGTGACAAACATCCTAAGCATCCATACAATAAACCAACAAAAGAGACACAGCCCAGCCATTCTGTCAACGATAGTGGATGTTCTTTACCAATGTCAACCAATCCTTGCAACTCTGCTGAATAATTCATCATTATTTTGAAGGCCTTTTTCTTTCCTATACCAAAAAGTGCACAACAAGCGTCACAGCCTGTGAGAGCAAACACAATCAGGAGTATGTGTATTTTTCTTCATTCAGCTTACATACTACATTGTGTACAGGAATAAATCTGGTTAGATCTGCATTGGTACTTTTCCTTCTGGTTTTAAAGAATATTTCACGTACACCCATGTGACTAAACTGATATAAAAGTAAACAAATCCATCAGTATCTGGGCTTGCCACACTAACCCTTTTTGCACTTTGTCTGGCCTGGTAAGCAACATGAAGCTACATGCGTTTGTCTGCTTCTTCATGTTTTGATCGAAGCTGCTCAATAATATGTACAGCATCATTTGATATGTCCAGTGCCTTCTCATCAATGCCTCCACTCACATACACATGTTGATCCTAATGATGCATTTGTTACAACATTCAGCTAGATATAAGGTATATAACTTTGTGAGTTCTGCTTTAAAGTTGCAATTGACGAGATATTTTTTCCAATCAGGAATATTCATTTTTCCCTTTATATGTGCTGATGCGAGTCTTGAAATATCGTCTCAACGTTTCTCGCGAGTTTGTGACTTCAGGCTATTTACCAGGTATCTGTCAAACACAACACGTACAGCTGGAATGCCCTCACTAACACACAAAACATGTTTCCAGAAAATGAGGCTATGTCATTGTATGTTGGTTTAGCAGCTGAGGTTGGTTCTGGTAACATTTGTATAATAGCCATGCCATCAATTACAATACTGTCTACATCTTTAATAGTTCAGGCTCGGTAAGGCTTTCAAGTTTACTAAGAAATCTGACTTCTTTCTAGTTACCATTTTACTATTGTCATGAAATAAACTCAGAGGCACGGTTGCATTTTCAAATGCCAAAACACGTTCTAGAGAAACCTTTTTGTATAAATTTATTGCTAACAGTCTCAAGTGCATCTCTTCGCCATTCATTGGAATGTCTTTAGTTTCACACCACATTGTGGTTTTGGATTTGACATTGTCTTCACCTTGTTTCTGGTAACAGGATCAAAGAAGCTCTTTACAGATTCATCCTTACCGCTGTATGTTACAAACGTTCCTCAACAAACTGCTCTAATAACGCTCTGCTCTTCTTATGACAGTGTAGTAAACTGTTTTTCACTTCCTCGGACACTTAAATTCCAGTTGCAAAGTGAATGAGTCTGATGGATGGACTATTTGTCAACAAGGGGTCCACAAACGTTTCATCAAACATGTCATTTATTTTCTAAGCATATTCATTGTAGTATTTCTTGTATGACTCTCTGTCAGTGTGGTGCCTATTGGGTACTTCTTGTTGAGTCAAGTTCTCTCTGAAATATACTGAATACTTTGCTGTTACTGGACGGGACAGAAACCATGGTGTTAGTGCATTGTCTTGATTAGTTAGACCAATGATTCCACCAGATGATTTAAGAGCCTTATTTTCCATAGCCTCCAAGACATAATCCATCCATACTGAGTTAAATGTACCTGATGTTAGTTTTGCAACGAAATGTCCATAGTTAAAACTCTCTTGCACTTCGGCGGGAAGGCAGATCATCTTTAGAAAGAGGTAATTAAGACATGTACATTGCATAGATTGTTCTGTTGGATGCATAAATGAAAGGAGGCAACTGTGACTTGGCAAATTGATGAGCATCCCATATAGCATGTCTAGCTGAAAAATGAATAATTTCAAGGGTGCATATTTCAAACGGTTGCTTTCTCTGGTATGGCCGGATTTAAGGTTTTTTTCCAAGAACAGGAATGACAGATCTTGTTTGCTCCATGAGCATAACAATTGGTGATGCATTCTTAAAACAGTGTCCCTTAAAACACACTTAAGTACAGTAGCAGCAGACAATCGATAACTAATAGTTGATGCCTCCCTATCAGAGCCAAATGATGAACTAAACATCCTTCACCAAGCAGCAAAAATACTAAGGGAAAGAGTGCTTAAAACAAAAAAGTTAGATAATGAATATTTTGCACCAGAGGATCCGTTCCTTTGGAGACAAAGAAGGCTTTTCTTGATCTAATGCTTCTTCGATTTGTAATGTGGCTTTTGAGTAGTAAGAAACTAATTGAAGGAGCTGATATTCAAGACCTAGATCTTGATTCAAAGACATAAGCCATTTCAAGTGATATTACAACACTAATAGCTTCGATCAATACACCAAAGCACTTAGGTCTAACAGTGTACTTACACCATACTTTTTGGAGCAAAAAATTAATTGAAGACTTAAATACCCTAGGTTATACAATGTCGTATTCGGAAGTGATACATTTTTTGACCGTCTGCAGACACTGTGATTAATGAGTGGACTTTTGTAAGTCTAACGAAGTTGGTGTTTCTTCTGGGAGGAAGCATTTTAGACAGAAGCAACATATTTCTGTGTTTAGGCTCATACGACGCTTTTTGATAGGCTCTATAGAGAGGTCTGTTCTTGGGTCTTCCCTGGTGTAATTAAGGCTATGCAATTACAAGAAACTCATCAGGGGTAGATAAGTACAGCAACCCAGTGTCTGAAACATGAAAAGTACTAATTAAGGGCCAGATAAATTTGCAGGGTATGAATTTTACCTGGACACCGGTCCTTACCACATTATTGAATGAGTGAATGTTAACTGGCCGTTAACTGGCCTTTTACTACCATGTTGTTGTTTTTAAAAATATATATATTGTTAAAATGCTGAACTATTGATGAAATGCAACAGGCAATAATTCATTCATGCAACTGCCATCTTTAATACCAAACGTGTATATATTGATTCATTCATATCGTCAAATACCCTACTTTCGCCCGCTCAATACGTCCGCAATGTTTAAAGCTTAGCGGGGCGCAGTTTGGTCACCTGAGGATACTTCTTGACCTAAAATGAACTTTGTTTACTAACCCAATTCTTGAATACAAGCAAATAATAATACTCGCACATTGACTTCAATAACTCTGTACAGACATTTGGAGATTGTAGAACTGAATTAAAGATAATTGTGCTTATATTTTTTTAGATCTTTATTTAATGGAACGTGTGCTCTATTAGAGGTTTACCTATGCAAAATTATCCTACTATATTTACTATAGAAAAACATAAAATACAAATATTACTGAAATATACAGAGATACATGTAAAAAGATATCAACTTTAGACATACATACCTTCTGTTACATCCAATTCAAAGATTAAATGTTGTATTTATCCAAAACAACAGTGTACTTTATTCCATCCCTTTGTGACCCATATAGCCTGTCTTTTGTCTCCAAGCTTGCCATTACATCATAGCAAACGAGAAAGAAAGTTTGCTATACATTATTAAATCATGTTTTGTTAATACATAAAATTTATATGTTAAAACAGTGATGGAATTCGGCAATAGAACGTTTCCAAAGTAATGTATTTGAATTTTGGATGCACTTATTGACCTTTTGACCATATGTTACGCGGCAAGAATGTATTCTGTCAACATGATATTGTTGCTTTCCAATTAATATATGTATCTGCAAGTCTATTTCGCAGTTTAAAAAAGAATTGATTGCTTTACAGGGTATTTATTGCAGGTTATCAGCTTTTAAGGGTTTGTTAAATAACGGCGGCCATGTTGGACGCCATATTGGATTTCTCAGTTCGCCCTAATTTTTCCAAATTTATGCTGGTGGTACGATAAACTAGACACATTTGGCAACATTTTGGTATATAACAACCTTTGTTATACTTTTGTAACCACCTCACTCAAAAATAGGCCTCCTATATAAGCAAAGTCACCCCATTAACAGTGTGAGGTACTGATAACGCGTTTAGGATTTTTCCCAAGCAGAAATAGCTAGCATGGTCTGCAAAGAACTTCAAAGAATCAATACAATATTTCATTAACTGTCGACTGCTGATAACATTTGAACAATTTGGACCCAGATCAGACCCGACAAAGAGTCGGGATCCTTACTGAAGGTCTGGATGGGGTATAATGATTAGTGAATAATGACCTTTTTTATAATGAATAGTGAATAATGAACAAAAAAGTAATGAATAGTGAATAATTAGGGTCTAAAAAATAATGAATACTCCAATTTTTTTAATGAATTGAAGAAAAAAATAATGAATAGTGAATAATCAGATTTCTTTGCCACCTTTCTTACTTTTAATGAACAATTGGTCGTATTTTAATGAATAACTCAAAATTTAAATGAGATGAATAATGGGCTCAATTTTTAATGAATAGTGGATACCAGACCCCCCCCCCCCCCATCCAGACCCTCCTTACTGTTTGACACTGCGTTGGCAATGTTATTAAAACCCGATTGGCACTCAGTATATCCGCTCAGGTTTCAATCACACTACTTTCATAATATTTCTGAAAGATATTTTTTTAAAAGTTAATCTAAAAAAAATAATAATAACAGACGACAAAGTGCATGTAATTTTTCCCCAAGCACGCAGGCAGAGTTAATATCCACAAGCAAGTACATTGCAGAGTTTGTAGACTGGCCACTAGTCTGATGAATAAAAGTTTTATTTTTCTGTCAAAAAAAGAAAATGTTTGGCCCTTTGTGATTGCAAGTCTACCTTTTGCAGTCCTGGCTAAGATTTAAAACTGAGACAAAGGGGTAGACTAGCCATATTGTGTACACTACATACCAGATTTTACTGATTTACCTACCCCTTTTGTAGACAAATCTAACGAAAGCTCTTTGCGAGCCACCAGTCAGTATACGAGGGACAATTTTTCATGTTCGTAGAACTGGGTTGTGTCTCTGGGCGTAGACGTGCAGCACATGCTCGAAATGAGTAGGGTTTTATACACTGGCGGAAATTTTAAACATGTTTGGAAAAATCTAAAGGAAATTGGGTTCCTTATTTACGATCATGATTTGACAAATTAACAATTTGGTGCCAACTTATTTTTATTAAAATATATGATGCGATCACTGCTTGCATGACTTACGCATTTACATTCAGGTAATGTTGACTGATAGAGAAATGGTTAACTTGCAATTATGTTTTTTGTGTGTTTTCTTTATACTTTAACTATAAACTGCGTCACTACAGGAACGCAACATATGCCTATAGAGTATATGTTTTGCCTTATTTGTAGCGAATAGTGTATAAAAACAGTTCGTCGTACAAAAAAGTTGACTCGTTTAGTTCTGTATTCAAAAAAAAATTACTATAGGACCCAGGGTTCAAGAATGTCAAAAATAGCTTTTAGGTATGCCCCCTGTTTAGCAGAATTTTCCCTTTAGGAAGTCTTCAAAACACATGTTCCTGCTGTGGAAACTGAAGCGGATACTACAACCGATGAAACCTGGTCGAAACTCAAGACGGGTTTGCTGAAGACAACAGAGGAGGTATGTGGCACAGCTAAGCCCCATCGATGATGATGTGAAACTTGGTGACGGAATAACCAAGCGCCAATCGTTTAAAGCATGGAAGGCTGGCAACTGCACACGGGCATTATATATATGACACTGCCAAGAGCATTGACCATGGACAATGTGGCCTATGAGAGCATTGACCTCATTGATCTGATATAATGTGCCTCGTCAATCAGATTCGTCGAGAAAAGAGAATGTCTATGTTTTCGGCGACCAGCCAGTGAAGAACGACGCTGGGGGTTATGTCAATGAGGGAGGAGGCAAAGCAGAGGGCTTGTCCGTTCTAAATCGATGGTTCTGTTTTTGTTGATTTATTGTTTTATGTACCTCACATTATTTGTGGGGGTTCTGTGTTGGTCTTTGTTTAGGAATGCATTACTTTATCTCATTTCTAGTTTTGATTTCATCTTGACGAGGAAGAGAGAACTGGTTCCTTTGCTTTTATTGTCTTTTGAATGGCGTGTAGCTGTAAATGTCATGTAGCTCTTCCTCATTGTGCCATGAGTTGGTCTGCAGTGTGTGATTGTGAAATGTCCTGATCATACTCACTTATTTTATGGAACTTTGATTCAGATTCGAGAAGTCACTGAACACCTGTCAAACGGACCGCCTCTAGAAGGCCCGCTTATCCCAAATACTAGTGACATGGAGTAAAAGGACATCTCAAAGATGAAGTCGATCAAAGCCGCAGGCCCATCGGGCAAAATTGTGAAGATGAGAACAGTAGGTCATACAGAGGGCACCGTGATCCGCGATCTTGATACCGCAATTATTCGTGATGGTAAGGTCCCATCTAACTAGGAGTAACGTTGACAAAGGTAATGACGGTGCTCTGGACAGAGGACGATATGGCCGATATTGAGGTATCAAGCTAGCCGAACAGGCTATTAGGACCCTAGAGAGGATTGTGGATGGTCTCTCATAAGACAGGTGGTGTCTACGAACGACTCCAAGTTTGGCCCTGCCCCAGGATGAGCGCTACAGTTGCAATGTTTATGGTCCAGCAGCTGCAGGAGAAATACCAAGCAGTGAACAAGCATTATGTGGCCTTCGTGGACCTAGAGAAGGCATTTGACCATGTCTCTCGGAAAGGTATCTGGTGGGCGCTGAGAAGCTTGGTGTTGAGGAATGGATTGTGGTTAGTGTTGGCAAGGGTCACAGCCAACAGTTTGATATTTAGGTCGGGGTCCCCTGCTCTTCATCGGTATGCTGGAGGCCTAATCACGCGAGTTCTGCTCTGGAGTTCCCTGGAACGATATTTATGCTGATGATCATGACATTGCTGCTGACTCGCTGGAGGATTGTGTCACGCTGCTGAGTCGCTGGAGAATTGTGTCAGGAAAATCTTGATAAGGAAAGAAGCCATGGAGTAGAAGGGGTTGAAGGTAACTGCTCTGTGGTACAGGCCTGGACTTTCTGTTACTGTAGAGCTCAAGTAATTCCCCATTCTCTAGGTGGAAGTTCACCCTCAAGAAAGGAACACATGAACATCAGGTGTTTGATTTGCTTTGCCTGCCGAAATTGGGACCGGTGCACGTTTATCAAAACACAATGGTCATGCACGGATCTAATAAGTTTTGTCAGAGGGGGTCCAACTTTGACAACGTTTTTGTTTTTAGTGTGTGTGTTTTGGGTTTTTTTTAGTTTATGAGGGGAGGGATGATGCAGCAGACCATCATCTGCCCGACAGCGAAACGCCATTTAAATGGCGTTTCGCTGGTGTGCCCATGATGGCCCAACAATGAATTCTGGCTTGGTATGGTAGCTTTGGGTTTTTCAGGGGATCCGGACCAGTATTGCTAAGAAATCCTAACTTTTTGTGATTTTTCAGGGGGTCCGCACTCCCTGTCCCCCCTCTGGATCCGCGAATGATGGTGATGAATAATGTCTGTTCTGTTATTGTTTATGTCAAGTTATGTCTTATTCCATATGTTTTACAGACAGGGGGTGGGGTGAAGACTTTCTTTCAGCTATCATTGTTACTGTGTGTCCTTGGCTGTGTGTTTTTTTGTTTGTTTTTTTTACTTTACTTAAACAGCAATTCTCTTTTCAGATCTGATAGAGAATTAAGATATACACATCGAGTAGTGTTAATGTTCTAAGATTGACAAATGTGTATGTGGTAAAATAACAGAATTACTTAAGGCCGGACCACAGTCAAACCATTATAAAATGTAGCAATAAATATAATGATGAACTTATACTATAAAGGCAAATTTTGAAAATGTCAGCAAATTTTCAATTTATACACATAATTACATCGTGTGTATCAACCTACATGCCGCGTACCCACGTTGAACGAATTATGAAATGAAATGGATGCCCGATTGACTGCACTTGTGCCTAGCCAATTATCTGGTACGCCTAAATTCGACTTCCAGACAGCCTGTTCAGTGGAGAATTTTGTAATCTTGTGTAGGTCGACTGGAGAGGGAGAATTCGCTGTCCAAAAACAGGATATTCTTAATAAGTGCCAAGTCAAGTCATTTTGGAGTGCTACTCATTTTGTTTGATATTCAATATTACTTTTATCGTTTTCTGTGTTCATTTAAGTTCATTCAGCCATCTTCGATGCCACCTTTGATTCTTAAACTGCAATAATCCTGAACATTTACATTACTATTCAATGTTTCCTCAAATCTCAGTGTTCGTACTTGTCGCGGCATTGATAGATAAGGTGCAGAAAACCTTTTTTTTGTTGTTTTTTCATTATAAACACCAAACTGGCCATCTCTGATGCCATTTTGAAATCACAATGTTTCTTAAAAGTGATATAAACATCTTTTGAAAGTATATTTACTAGAAGATAGAATTGTAACAGGTGATAAATACCAGTGGGTTATTTACTGTGGGTGCCAAATGTAACAAGTAAAAAAAAATGCTTATTACCTATGCCCAACTGGGGATCGCAATCAGACACTCTACTACGTCGTCATAAAAGGCAGCTTATACAGCAAGGTCATACAAGTGCTGATATACTTAGCTCTACTACAGAATACTGCTTGAGTAATAGATTTACGCATCAATAAATCATTTAATATATCATTATGGCAACAAATGTGTTTTCAAAGCTATCCTTGACGCCATCTTGAATATCTTGATTTGCCCTAAGGTGACAAGGTGGCATCCAAAATCAAAATCACTCACACCAGCAATCCAGGTTCACTAAATTTATGCCTGCTATCTGCCGGACTACATAATCAAATTGTTTGAACAACGTCGAAATGGCATTACCCCAAGATCTAATTATTTGAACAACGCCGATGGATCTTTCATGGGGACCAGACTATGCTAATTTGCGAATGTTGGTGAAAACTATTCTAATGGTTTAGGGTGCGATCATAAATGGACGATGGCCGAAAATAAACAATCGAAAAACCCACTTGAGCAGGTTGTACTTTAGTAAACTAAAAACTTGGGACAATTTATGCACCAACAGGTTCTTCCTGCTGCTTTGATACACTAAACTTCGGTGGTTCATTGTATGTATTGTGTGCGTGTGTGTGTGTGTGTGGGGGGGGGGGTCACAGGTTATAATTTCCAAATAAAATTTCTTTCTCTGATGATTGTTTTTGTCTCAGCAAACAGTATAGATACTGGTGAAATGCCGCATTATGCGACATAACATCTGGGTCTCCACTGTTTGCCATTTACGCATTTAGGAGTCCCTCTCTCCCTCTCATTAACTAAAAAAAACACAAATACCGGTCAGGGTTGGACCCCCTGTGGCAAACCTTTCTAAATCCGCGCATGGGTCGTGAGAATATTAACCAAAGCTCATCTGAAATTTCCAAATTTGGACTGTGGCATGGATAAAACATTATATCCAAAGATTACATTAATGTCACTGTCATGTGTTGTTTCCTGTCGATCTATACCATTTACACTATCTGCAAAAACAGATTAAATCTTCAGAGATTAGGAAAATAACAAGCAACATTGATTTCTTGTAATCGTTCACAGTAACCATTTGATAAAGGATAATTAGTGCTTGTTTATATTGATCCTAAACCCTTTAAATAAACAGTGTCATTAAAAACATGTTCTATGTTTAGACCTAATAAACTTGACTTGACATTAAAAACGTGCATGATCATAAATGCATAAATCAAGGGGTGCACAGCGTAAAATCATCATTAATCAGTTGCTAAACCCTTAAAGCGCCAATCGAGACCAAACATTATCACATCTTCCTTGATTTCGGGGATAAATATAGATTTACAACTAATGTGAAGCGCCTTAATTGATTTCTTTAACTCTTTGTATACTGGAAATTTCGGAAAACACTAAAGACCCCTAATGAAATGCTGCAGATCCAAAATCTAACGACTGAGCAGAGAAAAAACATGCACATACTAAAAAGCTTTTCATTCCTATGTTTCGCTCCTTTTCTTTTTCTCTTTTTTTATGCTTCTATTCTAAACCCGCATCGTTTGCTTATAAATGTTAGCTTGCTCATATTCCTTATGTGCCTAGTCAGCATTTGCCCTTCTCTGTGGAATTAAAACATAATATTGTATCAGGGAGGGTCTTTTAAAACGTTTTGGGGGCCAAATATGCATAAATACGCTATGGCAGTGGAAAGCAGATGAAAAATTTGAATCTAGAAGTTTAGCAGTATAGATAATTTTACCATCTTTCAATGTTTTTGTCTCATAAATCACCCTACTTGAGCCGGTGCAGTGCTGTTATGGGGAATTTCATCGATCTTGTGATTAGAGCAGATTAAATGGTAGCTAACAAATTGACAAAAAACAGAAGGTCTTTAAGGCTTATGGTGTAGTCTGATCATGGCCCCATATCAAATTAAAACAAAGAACAAGACAGTCACAAAAGGGTATCTTCATTACTGCCCCAGATCGGTCCCAGCCTCAATGCCCAAACCTATATTCCATAACAAGATTAAAATACCACGACAAGGTCACGTTTTCAGCATAAAGAAAAAAATCAAATGTCATTGGCTGTAAACTTTTGGTAGAGAGGGTTGTAGCATTTCACATGGTAACGAATCGTAATCAATAACCCATACATAGGGAGTGCAGTGGTTAGTGGTAGAGTGCTTGACTCGAGACCGAGAGGCCATGGGTTCGAGCCTCACCGGCGTCACTGCGTTGTGGTCCTTGAGCAAGACACATTTATCCTAGCTTAGTACTGGTTCAACCCGTCGTCACTGCAGTGTGGTCATTGAGCAAGACACATTTATCCTAGCTTAGTACTGGTTCAACCCAGGAAGACCCATCCTGTTTAACTGAAAGGTTGTTGATGGGGCGTAAAGAATCAAATCAAACAAAACTAAAATGACCCATACATTTAATGTTCACATTTTTTTTCAATTTTATGTTGATAGTTCTATCAGAATCGAATATACTTTTGTCAAAAATATTTTCTCGAATGTAATAAAATCTAAAGAATTTAAACATTTTTCAATAGTTTTCCTGGGTATATTTTTGAAATATAGATAATTTATTCCTACCAAAGATGACAAAGACAAATCAAATTTACACCCAACAACTGATTGCAACAACTCGAATGACCTGTATACTGGCTTAAGCGGAATTCTGCATTCTGCCAGAACACAATATTCCTTTAGTTGGTTTTGTCAGCTCAGTAGTAATTTAGAAAGCAAATGGTCAAAATCAAATCTTCATATATCTAATCCAATCTGTAAGATTACTGTAACATTAAGATTCTAAGAGAGGTGAGATGTTTATATCTGTTAGGTATGGTCTGTATTTTGTTTGAGTTTAAGAACCTCTTGTATATCTCTTGTGCAAATCTTTTGAAAATGTATTTTCTCATCAGATTGCCTTCAATGGAAAATCTACTTCAAGTCATGCTCAAACCATAGGGACTTGAAAATTGGTTCTTGTATCACTTCTATAACCTAAAAACCGAAAGCTCACAACGTCATTATGTAATGACGTTGTGAACTTTTGGTTTTAAGGCTATAGAAGCAACACAAGGAGGAACTTCAAGTTCCTGTTCTCAAACTAATCGCTAATGAAATAACACTGAAGTTATCAGTCACATGGTGTTGAAACGAAACTCAATTTGCTTTTCTGTTTACAGCCTATAACTGGACTATGGTTCCATTCTTGAAAAAAGTTACCGTGAAGCTAAAAAGCCTACATCCGAACTCATCCTGTAGATGATCAATAACTTTGCTTAATGCATAATCGAATTACAATATCCATTGGATCCATCCCAGCTTCTGCATTTCAAACAATTTCTCCTCATGCTGCGTCAAATTTTCAACTTCGAACCATTTAAATGGGACGAATTGCCCAAAATGTAAACATTGTTAGAACTTAGATGGTCATTTGGATGATTTGACCATCAGTTTATAACAAAAACAATTTTCAAACCTCAAGACTATGGATAATCAAGTCAAATATGCTTAACTTTTTACCAATGCTATATACAAGTAAGAACTAACACAGCATAATATCAGCTCTCAGTCATAATGTACATAGTACACATACCTCATTAATTGGCGGTAATCGAAAACTCTGTTCAGAATTACGGAAGCAGATTACTACTAAGAAACAGTGTTTTCTATTGCAAAATGTCAGTAATTGGCAACATGTATCAATTGATAACTGCTACTTATAAAGCTTCTTAAGTTTGTTACCTTTAACAAGTGTTTTCAATTGCTACCTATCTTGCCCCGAGGTTAAAAAGCACATTTCCTGCTCAACTCAATTTAGCATGAAATTTATCATGCTCACCAATGTAAAAATGACAACAACCGTTGGCATTTTAACATGTATTACCATTATATATAGAACATCTGAATGTTTGAACGCAATTAATGTCTTTATTTTCCGCAATTTAGTTTTTACGAGCCCAGTTGAAATTCCATGCCCAGTTGAGTTGAGCATGAGCAAGAAGTAGATCTACATAGTTCTCAAAATAGTTATCTCTCATATGAAAACAGCCACGAAGACCCGTAGCCACCCACACAGTAAAAATCAAGTAGATTATAGATTCAGATCAGCTTCTTAACATTTTTATCTCCACTGGACACAATTTGGCATTCACACAGAGGTGAACGTTCAAAATTTCCAAAATTCTGATCTATTAAAATTCAAATCATAAAACTTACACTAACGGTAAATTTTCTTCAGACAAACTGAAAATAAGTCAGATAAGCAATTTTACCACAAGGCATCGAGTCTGTGAGTGATTTAACACTGTGTATTAAAACTGATGAACCACTAGTGGTTTACATATTTGAGCCGACGGCAACATGTGATTTCCAACAATGTGGCATTTTGGCAAGTGTAGACTCAGACGAGCCTGTGCAGCCTCCTTTTATGCTTAGAAACTCCAAATGATGTTCAGTCAGTAGCTTAACGCTCATAGGATATTCAAGTGACAAGCAAAGGCTCTGATCAGACTGCGCGTATGTGCAGGCTGATCTGAGACTTTGCTGGTCACACATACCTAATTGTTGGAAATCTCATGCACTGGCTCAGAAGTGATGTGTAATGAGGTCATTATCAACATTACATACACAGGACAAAACCTTACCTTTTCCACACCAAAAAATGTGTTAAAAAGTTAAATTCATATGATTAATAGGATCTAACATTTGTGCTCATGTATTAACATTTATTTGAGTTTGTTAAACTCAGCAAAGCCTTGCTTTTTATCTCGTTACCCTAACTTGTTTAATAAATTCAATAATACATGAGTACTAATGTTAGACCCTCTACATAATCTGTCTAATTCAGTATTTTGATGCTTACATTCTATTGAAAGTTAACTTCACAATGAATTTCTTGATTTCAGGAATAAGGGTGGAAACTTTCACCCATGCAGCAGAGATAGAGTAGATTAAGATTCAGACCGAACTTGGAATGTATAGCTCCAATGGACAACTGAGCATTCACATTTGAGTCATGACATGTGATTTCAAACAATGTGGCAGTTTGACATGTGTAGACTCATATGAGCTGTGCAGCCTTAGTAACTCCAACTGATGTTCGGTCAGTAGATTAACAGTCATAGAATATTCAATTGACTAGCAAAGCCTCTGATCAGACTGCGCATATACCCAGGCTAATCTGAGCCTTTGCTGGTCGCACATACCACATTGTTGGAAATCTTATGTCGCTGCTCATTAAAGCATGGCTTATAGGGGCATAAATAGTTCCATCTAATAAATCAACCATTTATTCGAGCATTCCCATGCATGCCACATTTCATATTTGCCCTATAAGTTGGCATGGGCTTTTCTGCGGTATTTGATTGACAAAATAACCACTATCTTACCATTTCTCATTTAGGGGCAAAATAAGCACAATATTTCAATGGCCTATATTATGCGCTCCAGCCAAAATCCATATTTCTCAATAAATGTCGGTAACAACTATGCAATCTTGGTCCACTATCAAAAACACCATCCCAGTATTTACTATTTATATAAGAGTGGGCCACCATTGGTCCGCCAGCAAAACACCATTTAAATGGCATTTCGCTGGTGGGACAATAGCAACCCGAGACTTATGCTCTCTGGGATTTTATATGCTAACTTGGGAGACTCTTAATTAGACTTTACCAATGTGTAATGTTATAGGTGGCTGAGATGGTTTGTATTTTAAAATGTACACAATGTAATCATCTAGTGCCATAGAAGTATCACTTCCCTCTTATTTTAGTAGCTCGACAGTACATGTCTTTATAGAAGTACCGCAACCTCTGATTAATGACCTTTGTGTCTTTTTATTTCAAAAGATTGATGCAGATTGCGTAAAATGAGGCAGTCGGGATGGAACACCTGTGTATTTCAAAGCTTCTATAGTAAAATTTAAAATATTTCTAAAACCCTTTTTTCTAGAACAACATATCAATATTGTAAATACTGACTTAACAGGCTTCAAAGCTTTTGGTTTACCTGTAATTCTATATTATAGAAGTTTCAAAGATGCATAGTAATGAGGCAATTCTATTTTTCTTATAAACAGGTAAAGCATTACTAATCACTGCCACGCGCACATGCAGTAAGCTGTGGTAGGTTCAATATAACTGTAAACTGAGACTACCTGCATGCCCGAAATCAAGGTAAACTCGCCAGTGTTTGTTTACAATAACTCTCATCTATCTTTAAATCCACTATATTGCTTGTAACCTGTATTACAACATCATAGGTACAGATGAGCAATATAAGAATCTATCATGAGTGTGAGAGCAGGATAGAAAAAATCTGTCCCAGGATCACCTTTTGGCATCATGAGGCTTGCCAAGTGATGACAAACAGTGATCGAGAGGGATGGGTTTTTTCTATCCCATCCTCACACGAATAATGAATAATTTTTCTTGCTCACTATTAAATACACCATTTATGTTTAAAAAAGGATCCTAGAAGTTCCTGAATACGCCGAGATGCTACATGATGACTTCACTTAAATATACCAATGACGTCACTTGACGACAATATGCGTGAGTTTCAATATAACCAATGTACAGCCTTCCCATGATAGCCTGGGTAAGATAGCCTGGGTAAGATACGCTTTTCTATCCCAGGGTAAAATCTCAGATATCCCTATCCGGTGTGCAAGAAAACATTTTATCTTCTTATCTATCAACTTTAAAATTTGGTTTGGCTGCTCAAAATAACGGTTGCATTTAGACGTTATTTTGAGTAAACATACATGTATGTTTTGGTTTAGAAATAAGAAAAATAATTTCTATTTAATTACGCATGCTTATCTAGAGGCGATACATCAGTTTATCAGCTTTGTCAATAGCTGGCATAGGTGTAGCTACCAGTACGCAGTTACGCATGTGCGTAATGAAAATTGTTCATATTCAAGTAAAATTACATAGTGTGGAAATCAGGTTTTCCAACCATAATGGACTGGTCTTAAATGAGAGAATTTGCTCTCTAAGGGAGCAAATCCTTTTCCTTAAGAGAAGTCCCCATTTTCGAAAAGGGGCCCTAATGATAATATAATCACTGCTGGTTTCAGTAGTCGCTCTTTATCGTGCGTAACTATGCCACATTTCTGGCTACGCAAATGGCTGGAGTATTAAAAATATGACTATGTTAAATAAAGGAGGTCTGGCGCGCTCCTGAGGCATTTTATAGAGTACGCACTCTTAAAGGGGTCTGGTGGTACTCCCCCCTGTATGGGGTCGGAGGTGAAGCCTTGTGGCAGAAAATGGTTTTAGGGAATAACAAATGGCTTAAATGAGTCCTCAAGACACTCAACTTAACCACTATTATTCACATTTTTCTTCAAAAATCAAATTAAATGCTGTAAAACCTGTCTTCAGTGGCCATTTCAAGATTGATTATCGCTTAATGCAGGTCAAGAGTAATGCAGAATGCCCCAAGGCATTCTGCAAAGCTTTTGACCTTCATTAAGCTACCATTTTTCATTAAGATTGATTTTGTCTATTTTTGAGCGGCCGTATTTGACAGGTTTTGCTGTAACTGAAAACCATATACAAGTAACGTCAAGTTGTACGCACATGCATATTTGCGTACATGTAGTTACACCCCTGGAGGTAAAGGTTTATTAAGAAAGTAATTATCTCAACCTTTGTCGTTTTAAACCTGCATGCACTGTGATACGCGGCTGCAATTCAATGTTATTCACAATCTTAGGGAGCACTGTAATAGATTGTCTGTAATCATTCAGGGACTGATACTTGCTAAGATCTTCTGCCATCACTCTCTTAAAACCACAAGGCGGAATTGATTCATCATCAATACTATGTTTATTAAAAAATAGTCTGTGATTCAAAATAATCCAAAGATTTATCAAACCAAAATAATCTTCAAATGGATAATAGTGGACAAATCCTTCCGAAGTTAACAATGAATCTGTATCAGGGTTGTATAAAACAAACATATATTTTCTGCTGTCAATCAGGATGGAAGGGATGTATGGACTATAGTTTTTATGGCGATTGTATTCAGTCCACCCAAACACTATCGCTTGAGATAGAATATGGCAAATATTTGTCCTATGTGTTTTGACTTCCATGCCTGGAGATTCGTCATCTTCTACTTCCTCCTGCCCACGATCTTGGTCCACTTCCTCCAGCTCACTATCTCGATCTACTTCCTCCAGCTCACTATTTCGATCTACTTCCTCCTGCTCACTATCTTGGTCTACTGTGGAAGTAGCAATACTTGTTATGCTTGTTGTTTCGCTGCCTCCTATAATATCTAATTCCCCGTGCCACACGTGTGGTGCTCCTACAAATACAAAGCAGGCAGTCCATGATGTATGTAACTTTTTAACCCTCTGTATACTGGAAACCCTAAACGGGTACTTTTGCAAATGGTGAAGACCCAGATGAAATGCAGCATTATGCTGCATTTCATCAGGGCCTACACTGTTTGTAATGGTAAAAAAGATCTTCAGACAAAAAATACTAAATTTCTTGAAACCCCTAGATATGCAAACTGGACTATCCCAAGTTCATTGTATCAAACCAGAAGGAAGAATCCATTAGTATACAAAGGGTTAACCCTTTTTTGTACCAAAGAAATTTCGCATAATATTTGATACAGTTATATATATTGAGGGGTCACAGGTTATAATTTTTTTCAAAAAATATATTGCATGCTTTATCTGGAGATCGATTTTGTCTTAGCAAAATGTGCAGACCCCGATGAAATGCAGCATTTTGCTGCATTACATCTGGGTCTTCATTGTTTGCCAAATTACCCATTTTGGGGTTTCAAGTATACAAAGGATTAACCCTTGGTATTCTTATGGAGTTATACAGATAAATACAATAAGGGTGTTATTGCCCATTATATATTTTATTTCCAAAATAGAGTGTTTTTTGATCTTGAAGATTGTTTTAACCTTGAACAGTAGAGACCCTATCTGGGTCTTCTCTGTTAGTTAAAGTCCATGTTTCCAGGTTTAGCCATACAAACATAGCTATGATTGATTTCAGCCTTCATATACTCCCATATTTTGTGTATGCGAGCAGTGAAGACTTCTGAAGAGACTGTGAGGATACACAGGCTTGTCAGAGTATGTAATGCTTGCCATTATGATAAGAAACACAGGGGGAATCCAGGATATCTGGAAAGGGGGTTCATATGTATAAAGGTGTGGGGGTTCGCTTTGCTGATTTTATCTCAATTTTCTTAAATATCCCATGAAAATGAAATAAGAGACCAAATTATATCATTTTCATAGGATATTTAAAAAAACTGGGGGTGGGCAAACCCTCTGAAACCCCTCTGGATCCGCCACTGGAAACAGAGAGCCCTTGTGTTGGCTGTAAAGGTAAGTAAATCATATTTAATGTACAGTAGCAATCTTGAGAAACTTAACATACATGTTAGTTACACAGACAATACGACAATGTTGTTAATTTCATTGCAATTGGCTATTGCTGAAACTTTTGCGTTTATCATATTGACCTCTTCTTTGGTTCTTTCTTTAAAAACTCATAGTTTTCATAAAATAGGCCCATTTTTACACTGCTTTCATAAGCCAGTAAGAAAAATCTAACTTTTAATTCTTATGTGGTCATCATCCATCAATAAAAAACTGCTAAATTGCCATGTATGTGTTTTTGTTTACTGTCTTCTAACTTCTCTTCGTCCTGGTGCCATGGGTTGGTCTGTAATATGTGAGTGCTGCAATTCCTGGTCACACTACGCCTTTTCGGGGTGCCTTGTATTGCCTTCCAGTCTGGCAAAAATTACACATTTTTAAAATCAGATATTCTATGCCTTCTACTAGAGGTTTTCTGTCTCCTACTTAAAATAGACATTCTGTAGTATAACTACAGCCATAGACTTATAACCGAGACCATATTAACTTCTAGTTGTGGTAACTCCACTACTTCATGAGATATCATACACACAAAGAAAGTATCACGCCTCCGATGCTAATACCAACGCCAATGTGATCTGCACCAAAAACAATATGATCCCCTCCCCTACTGTGGGAGGACATTACTAGTTATTGTGGGGACTGAGCATCATGTGCAACACATCATCCATAGAGGATAGAACCTACCACCCCTCTATCCCAAGATCAAATGGGCCTCGTCCCGCAAAACATGTCGTCAGGGTTTTCGACAAAGTGAAATTAAAACCAGCCTGCACAGCTACAGAGACTAGCTAGAGAAGTAAAATTTCGCTCATTCATAGCAAGTCTAAATATGAAAATTTCCAATCAGCCAATAACACAGGCGCTTACCAGATTGCGCAGATACACAGGCTGGTCTGTGCCTTTGTCGTTTGAAAACCACTGAAGACAGGGTTTCTCGCGTCAATGTCGGTGGTCAATTTGAAAGTTTACAGGGCATGTTTGAACACCCAAAACATATGTTAAAACCGATTGGTAAGAAAATATTTACAATTTTACGCCCAAAATATTTGTTAATCAAAACCAATGGTTTTAGGAAACAAAACATTTCCTTACCAATCCACATTGCTCCACTGTCCGCCTTGTCATCACATCCACAAGGGCACTGCTCTATGAGTTTCGATCTATCAACTGTCGCCCGTCCTGACAACTTCTTTATTATGTGCACTCCAATTCCACATGCTAGTTGGTTCTCATACAATGTGTCTTCCTTTTCCACTATTTTGTTTATGCTCTCTAGATTCTCTTTGGTTAGACAATCTCGCAGGCGTTCAGCTGCGTCATGGTACTGCTCAATTGAAAAATCAACCTGCAAGAGATCAAGATTCCATCAAATTCATACAAAGTCTAAAAATTATAAGATAACCTATGCTTCAGAAAGAAATTTAGAACCAAAATGCTTCTCTCAAACTAAGATGATTAAAAACTAAAGGACCTGAATGTCCTGAAACGCTCACCTGATCTCCTTTATAATGTTAAAATAGGTCAAGGTGAACATAGGCTTATCACTGGAACATATTTTGATTTATCATATAAAGGGGTTGCGGAGATTTTGGTCTAATAAATACTCCATATGAAAATTGAATTTAAACAGCCAAGTGATTTCTGAGAAAAAGATGTTTAGATACGTATGTGGCAGTCCAAATGCGTGGCCTTGGATGAAAAGTCACAGGTCAGCTTGACATTTGGTACTTATATAAAACATTAGCTTTCATTAGGTTAAACATTTCACTCAAGTATTATGATTTCGTCTTGAAAAGTTTATGAAAAAATGAACATTTCAAGATTTTCCCAATACAAATGTATTAAGAATCAAATTTGTCCTTGTCATAAAAAGTAGGTCAAGGTCAGCCCAGAATAATCATTTGTGCAAACTTGGTAGAGCCCACATCCCCAATGCTTAATTCCAAGTCCCAAGGCCATGGGCCTTCTGGTTCTAGATAAAAGAATGTTTAAAGGCTTTTACCCATGTATATGAGTGGTGGGCATCTTGGTCATGTGACAAAAACAATTCATTAATTTTGGCTAGCCTATCTCCATATGAAATTTGATTTCAATTGGCCTAGTGGTTTCTGAGAAAACTACCTTTTAATGTATTGGTGGGACCCCAATATGAGCGACCTTGGCTGAAAGGTCAAAGGTCAACCTTGACCTTTGGAACTTATTTATAGCCATTGTCTCATTAGGTTTAACGTATCAAGTAAGAATTATGATTTAGGCTTCAACAGTATTCAAAAAATCAACTTTTCAAAAAAATAAATCCCATTTAATTGCATAAGGATGCAAATTTGACCTTGACGTTATAGAGTAGGTCATGGTCAACATAGGAACATATCAACAAATTTGGTAGGCCCCACCAACCCAATGCTACATACTAAGGACCAAGGTCATTGGCCTTCTGGTTCTGGAGAAGAACATTTTTAAAGGATTTTTACCATATATGGGCATGGCGGCCATCTTGGTCACCATTTTAAATAAACTTTCGTTCCCGCATCCTAAGGAGTCTCCATATGAAATTTGAGTCCAATTGGCCAAGTATTTTCAGAGAAAACTATGTTTTATTATGTTGATGGGAACTAATATGAGCGACCTTGGCTGAAAGGTCAAAGTTCAACCTTGACCTTTGGAACCTATTTATAGTCATTGTCTCATCAGGGGAGTCTCTAATTATTCTATGTTTTGTTGTATGTTACTTTATGTCCATTCTAGTAATGCAATCATCTTGATGGGGAAGAGAGAGCTGGTTGCTTTGCTTAATTTGTCTTCCTGGTGTCTTGTGGTGGTTGAGTGGCTCTTCCTCGCGGTGCCATGGGGTTGTCTGCGATTTGTGACTGTTGTATTTCCTGATCATACTCACTTACTTTTTCTAGCATATCAAGTGAGAATGATGACTTTGGCTTCAACAGTTTTCAAACAATAAACTTTTCAAAAATTGTCCCATTTAAATGCATTAGGATGAAAATTTGACCTTGACGTTAAGTAAGTCAATGTCAACCTAGGATCATCATTTGAACAAACTTGGTAGGCCCCTCACCCCCAATGCTACATACCAAGTCCCAAGGTCATCAGCCTTCTGGTTCTAGAGAAGACGATTTTAAAAGGGTTTTTTTACCATATATGGGCGTGGCGGCCATCTTGGTCATGTGACCAAGACCATTTGAAAAAATTTCGTTCCCCCATCCTATGGAGCCTCCATATGGAATCTGAGCTCAATTGGCCCAGTGGTTTCAGAGGAGAAGATGTTTGAAAAGTTGACGGACTCCGGAGTCATTGGTATACTATTAGCTCACCTATGAGCTAATAACAAGTGTCGTAAAGCAGTGCAATATACAGTAGAACCTTGTTAAACCCATGTTTTATTTCAAAGTATCGGAAATTCGAATTATAGGGAGGTAAACATAAAAAAATATATCCTCCAAAAATGATTGTTATCATTTTTCCAAACATATGTTTTGGGTGCGTAAAAGAAACGTCTCAAGGAGAGGTTCCTTTTACGCACCCAAGCATTATAAAAGATGGGGATATAGAATGGATATTATGTGGCAGTCTTCAGGCCTGGTTATAAACCCAATCACTGTTTATAGCTATGGTTTCCTTTTAATTGCATGATGGTGCGTCAGGGCCCTAGACCTAGGACTAGTAAATACCCTTTTGCTGTGACTCGTGTAATACCTGGTTTCACCAGAAGTGAAAGATCATAGGGTATAGGAGCCAACCAGAATCACAGAGGACACTGCAAATATCCTGGACCTATTTTTCACAAACAACCAGTCCTTTGTTAAAAGAGTTGACATCATACCTGGCATATTTGACCATGAGGTAGCCTACGTTGAGTCATGTCTCTGGTCATCCAGAGCTTTCACGCCACCCAGAAAGGTGTGTTCTTACAAAAAAAGCTGACTTTGACTCACTGAAAAGTGAAAATGCAGCTCAGACTTACAAAAGAAGAGCTTGCATCACAGGAGCCGACATCAGCCACCCAAACAATATGGGAAAAATTCGGCACAACAGTCACAGACATCATGAAGAAGTACATTCCCATTCAAAACACTCAACGGGAAGAAAATAAAAAAGCCATGGATCAACAGGAAAGTAAAGTCTCAAATACATGGATGTGATAAGCTGTTTTTCCGAATGAGGAAGACTAAGACTGACATCAGGAAATATAAAGAATGTATAAAGGCGGTACAGAAACATGAAATACAAGCCTACTGGAAATATATCAATGACATCATCGAAGCTGAAGACCCAGAAGTTGACTGATCACCAAAACAGAACAGATTTTGGAACTACATTAAGTCCCTATGTAAAGACTCAACAGGTGTCTCACCATGACCTCAGATTGCGTCGCAGGAATCCAAACATTTTGTTTGCATCTTTGAGATACCTGTCGATATGGTTTTATCGATGATGATGACTACTTTAAGTCCACACTAAGGTATTTTGTGCTGTCTTACAGCTCCAGGATGTGGCCTTTCAATCAATAGTTGTATCTGATTGGGGTGCGGGATCTTGTTACGCTCAGCACGCTGCACTTTTGCAGATGGAATACCATGCCCCATTTGGTCTTCCATCCAGCTAGCATATTGAGGTCCTCTTGAAGTGTTTCACAGTCTGAGATGCCCTTGATTTGCCTGTACACAATGCAGTCATCAGAGAAGAGGCTTGAATCGGAAGCGATCTTATCCGGAAGGTCATTAATGAACAGAAGGAAGAGCATAGGCCCTAGTTTTGATCCCTTGGGTACACCACTGACTACAGGCACTCTAACGGACGAACTTCTTTCTACAACCACTCTCTGGGTTTGGCCATATAGAAAAGATTCCTAGGTATGTATGCTGCCTCGGGCTCCAGTGTTCAAGTTTCTACCGATTCTCACCAGTAACTCGGACACAGTATAAACGGACTGGTCACTGACGGAAATACAAACTTATGTTGTCGAGGCTTTATTTTAGCGCTATTTCAAAGTACTACAGCCAATAAAATTGATTCTGAATATATACGAGACTATAAGAGGTTACTCCCGGTATGCGAAGCTGAAATATTACAAGTTACAGTAAATAGAATTGAAGTTTTCTCATCTTTTATGTTGATTTTTAAAGATTTTCGGCTAAAAATGCCGAAAATAGCTAAAAAGGGTACCCAGGTTTCTTGCTGATGTTAATAAAAACGGACACAGTTTCAATAAATATAACAATACAGTCTTAAAGATAGTATATTAAACCATTGCTTTTTGAAGAAAAATCAAAGATATGCAGAGAAATAACGGAGATATGATATATTTAATCTTCAAAATACGTCAGTTTTGAAAGCTCAGCAACGACAACGTATTTCCAATATACATTTACCTGTAATGTATGTAAGTTGTTGTTGTTGTATATTCAATAGAGTAAATTCAACACTAGCGTTGAACTCTGCTTCCGCTGTCACCAAGTGTTGTAGTTATTGGGTCCGATCCAGTAATAAATTGGGGAGGCTTTGACCTGGGGACGCTTTGACTTGTGTCGTTTTGATTGTTTCCTGAAGAAGAAAAACTTACCGTATCGGGTTTGTCCGTTTCAAATGATGAAGAGGATTCAGCCGCAGTAGTTGCTTTCAAGAAACATTGAAAATCATAAAATGTCGAGTAATTCGGCGTTCTTGATGCGCAAAATTGGATGTTCGAAAACGAATAAGGCAGTCCAGATACAAATTTGTCCAGTTTTATTGCAACTAAACGTGGATCAACACTTTTGTACACATTTACAATGTTTTCTAACAAGTTATTCACGTCCGTTTCTAAGGTTGATGTCGAAGTTGAGAGCAATCCCTGCGTTTGAGGCTGAACATCAGCCATTGTTGTTGTTATTGTTTTGAAGGATGAGGCTATCGATCCGACGCTCGTGTTAAATATCCTTATTCGCAAGACCGTCGTGGGGTCTACTAATGCTCTATTGATCTCTATTGTTCTGTCTGTTTGTATATATGTCCGTTCGTCCGTCCGGTTTGTGGTCACTCTAATTTGGCCATTTTTCATCGGATTCCTTCCAAATTTCATAAATGGATTGCTTCCATCAAACTCTCACCAAAGGTCGCAATCGTGAAAGTCCGGGGGTCCCTAGACTTACCGGAAAGACCCGAATTACCGGAAAGACCACCGAAATACCGGAAAGACCAAAGAATAATAGGGGGTTATTTCCTGTATTGATTTAACTTTAATATTATTTATTGAAAGGACTTATAGCTTGGATTAAGGCCTAATTGAAGGGCCCTTGTTAACACCTAGAACTAATCAGTGTGTCAATGAGGTAGAACTAACTAGCCTTATTAAAGGACTATTGTTAACACGAGGAACAAACCCAATCAACGAACATGTTTCAGAAAAAGGGAACACATCCATCCATTCATCCATCCATCCATCCATCCATCCATCCATCCATCCATCCATCCAATAAAAGACGTTATGCAAGAATGTTTAAATGCATTTTCTCATATCTATATCTTTTAATGTCCTTTAGTTTGAACTTTGAAGCTCAGTTTACGATTCTTATATTTTAAACTTTGGTCAATGATTCTTATATATCCGCATATGTTATGCCTTTTTGGTATTGTAACTTTCTAGCTTCAGTTTCGGTAAGTCGATGTATGGTTATGCCATGTATATGCCAGCTCTATTTTCTCACTAAATCATATTTCGCCAAACACACAACTATTCTAAAATATGATTTTGACGTATTTAATTTAAGCCGTACATTTTCGGTAATTTGGAAAGGGAAATCTTCTTATCTTTTTTTTCAACTCATGTTTTCAAGACAAAATGATCATAAAAATGAATTAAAAATATCAAAAAATATATAACAAATTATAACATATATACTAAATATATACTAGATACTCAAATATTAACAATATTCAATAATCAATAATAGCCTTCTTAATTGGCGAAGGGCATATCTATATTTCCCTATTATTCTTTGGTCTTTCCGGTATTTCGGTGGTCTTTCCGGTAATTCGAGTCTTTCCGGTAAATCTAGGGACCGAAAGTCCGGCACAATTCTAGAATCGAATCAAGCCTCGGGTATATGATGGTACATCCTAATTTCAGGGTAGTTAATGTTTAGCCTTTAAATACAACCCACTTTAGCTATTCAAACTTAAAATCGTTTCTGCTTCATGCACATCAATATCTGTACTGCCAATGCATCTAACTGACAGACAGAATTCAGTTAAATTTGTTTAGTAAGGGTTTTGTTGTTGGACCCTACTTTCACTTTTGTTTGGCTAAATTTTGTTATAGAAAACCCATGTCCTAACAGAAATTCTCCTTAGTCTACTCAAAAAACAAGAGTAGAAATAGTTTTACCTTATAATTTTCACACACAATTATTATAAACTTAAGTGGCTATTAAACCGTAATACCTTGAACAGAACACTAAATGCCCCATACAGAGTGAGAAATAGTGAATTTAAAAGTTTACACCGTAATCAGGTTTGCGTCGAAATTAGGATGTCCCGCCATACGTAAGGCTCGTTACGTGTAGTACTATGTACGAAATAGCTCCATTATATTAGCCGGAACTGGCGCAAGGAAAAATAGTACTGTATGTAGCATCTGGGTCCAGTCCTGTTAAAGTCCATTATTTTGAGTGGCTGAAACGTTTTATCAACATGATAAATGACGTTTATGATTTTTCAATTTAATAAAAAATACATCTTTTATAACCGTTTGTTTTGCTGCAATCACACTTGTTATTGTGTTGGCATGCTTGTTGTGACGTCAGCGTCACGATATGTAACGTCAGCGCCACGTTATCAAAGTAGATCCTCGATGTACATCCGAAGTTAGACTGGTTCTCTCCCTTTAATAGCTTGTCAGCATATTAAGACAGGCTACTACTAGTCGCCATTGTGCCTACGTATAGTATATACACTGACGTCATGAGTGACGTGGTATTGGAAAATACCCTTGACATAAAGTGCATTTTTTAAGCTAGCCGTTTTATTAAGTTTATTTTGTCCTGGGAGTTTATATATTTTTTCTTTTACTTGATTATCAAATTATAGCAACTGAAAAAATCTGAAGTTTGTGTTGAAAAATCTTTTCTGGTGCATGCGCAGTCGCATGAGTAGGATTCTCGTAATTAAATAGACTGGTTCTCTCCCTTTAATAGCTTGACAGCATATTAAGACAGGTAACTACTAGCCGCCATTGCGCCTACGTATCGCAACACACTGACGTCATGAGTGACGTGTATTGGAAAATTACCTTGACATAAAGTGCATTTTTTAAACAAGCCGTTTTATTAAGTTTATTTTGTTCTGGGAGTTTATATTTTCTTCTTTTACTTAATTATCAAATTATAGTAACTGAAAAAATACTGAAGTTTGTGTTGAAAAATCATTTCTAGAGCATGCGCAGTCGGATGAGTAGGATTCTCTACTTGTAAAAAATTACTAGTTACCAAACGTTATATGCGTAGCGGAAGTGGAGCTTTATCAACGTGGGGAACCAATCTAGTAATTAAATACACGTTATCTGACCCTAGATGGGTAGATCTAGGGGAGGGAACCAGACTACATTCGAGGTCTGATTCCACGCACTTGGCCGATGCAGTCACAGTCTGATTGCAATATGGCCGACAAAGTGGCAGCTGCATGTCGATTTGCACAACTTAGTCATTAATCACCCGATTTTTTTTTCCAAATTTCATATATGAATTACTTTTATCAAACTCGGGCCCAAGTTCGAATATAGATTTTGTCAGATGAACGATAACCAAGATGGCCGCCAAAATTGCCGCCTGTGGTTAGTTTGCACTTGGGACACTCTTAAATCAGTCATTTATCACCCGGTTGCTTCCAAATTTCATATATGGATCACTTTTATCAAACGATTGCCCAAGTTTGAACATGGGTTTTGTCCAATAACCAAGCCTGGCCACCAAAATGCCCGCCACTTGTCGGTAAGCACTTGTGGACATTCTTAGAAATTTCATATACGAATAATTACTTATATCAAACTCTCGCCCAGGTTTGAATATGGGTTTTGTACGACGAACGATAACCAAGAGGGCCACCAAAAATGACCACCACCTGATTTAGTTATTTATCACCCAATTTCTTTCAAATTTTATATATGGATTACTTTCATCTAATTCTTTCCCAAGATCGACTGTGGATATTGTCCAATGAACAATAACCAAGATGGCCACCAAAATGGCCGCCAGCTTGTCAGTTTGCACATGTGGACACTCTATTACTGACTTGGTTATTTATCACCCAATTACTTCCATATTTTTTATATGGACTAGTTTCAGCAAACTATTGTTCATGTCTGAATATTGGTAATAATCAAGATGGTCGCCAAAAAATATCTCCTTTTTATTGCAGGGCATTTTGCGGGGCCCTTCGTCGGAGTCCGACTATTCTAGTTCGATATCTATCTATCTATCTATCTATCTATCTATCTATCTATCTATCTATCTATCTATCTATCTATCTATCTATCTATCTATCTATCTATCTATCTTCGTATAATCTGGTGACCGTGTTACGGTTCAAAGGCTTACCTTTTTGTACCTTTTGTACAATTAATATCCACAGTTTTTTTTAAACAAATGTCGGATATATTTTAATAGGTCACGTCCTGTCCGTCCTTCCCTCTGTCGGTTGTGCTTGTAACACAAACTCCTTCTTCACTTTTTGACTAAAGATGTTCATATTTGGCACAATAAATGCCTATGGGGTGTAGTCGAAGGTTAAGGTCACATATACTAAAATATGTCTTACGGCTCATAACACGAACTCCTCTCTCATTCTTTGGCTGGGGTGTTCATATTTGGCACACTGATTGCCTATAATGTGCAGATTACAAAGAAGGTCTTGCAATATGGATATGACCTTGGATTCAAAGGTCAAGGTCAAATATACTTAAAATTTGTCAAAATTTGTATTGCTGCTCCTAACGTGAACTCCTCTTTCATTTTGTTGATGCGGTGTGTTCATATTTAACACATTGATTGATTATGGTTTCTAGATTACAACGAAGGTTTCAGATCACTGATATGACCTTGGAGTCAAAGGTCTGCCACATATATTTAGAACCTGTCTACAGCTTGTAACACCAGTACCTCTTTCATTTGTGACCGAGGGTGTTCGTATTCTGCACAATGATTGCCTATCGTGTGTAGATCACAACAAAGATCTCGGAATACAGAATTGACTTTATGGTCAACCTCGTTATATGAACTCCTCTTTCATTTTTATGGAGGGTGTTCATATTAAGCACAATGATTGCCTATGGTGTGTAGATTAAAACGAAGGTTTCAATTCACCAATACGACCTTGTCACGTTATAAAACCTTTGCACGGATTGAAATGCGAATTCCTCTTTTATTTTTTTGACATAGGGTGTTCACATTCGGCACAATGATTGGCAGATTGCCTATGGTGTGCAGATTGCAACCAAAGTTCAAGATGAAGACTATGACCTTGTATTCAAAGGTCAAGGTCAAATTTGTTTTAAAACTGTCTTACGGATCGTTACGGGAGTTCCTTTTTCATTTTTCGAAAGAAGGATGTTCATATTTATCACATTATTGCCTATGATGTTTAGATTACAACGAACGATCTAGATCAGTGCTATGTCCTAGGAGTCAAAGGGCAAAGTCACAAATACTTAAAATCTGTCTACGACTTGTAACGCAAATTTCTCTTTCATTTGTTTGATGGAAGGAGTTCATATATAGCCAATACGATTGCTTATGGTGTGTAGATTGCCACAAAGGTTTCAGATTTGAGTCAAAGGTCAATGTCACACATGCCTGAAACTTGTCTACAGGTCGTAATGTAAATTCCTTTTTATTTTTTTGACCGAGGGTGTTCATATTTGCCACAATGATGGCCTATCATGTGTAGATTACAACGAAAGTTCCAGATCACCGCTATGATCTTGGAGTCAAAAGCAACGGTCAATTATGTTTTAAAACCTGTCTTTCGACTCATAATGCGAAGTAGGGTGTTCATGTTTTGCAAAATAAGTGTTTGTGGAGCTTAGATTACATCCGAGGTTTCATATTATCAATATGACCTTGGAGTCAAAGGTCAAGGTCTAATATACTTAAAATCTGTCTTATACGACTTGTCACACGAACCTCTTACATTCGTTAATGGAGGGTGTTAATGTTTAACACAACGAATGCCTATCTTGTGAAGATTACAATGGTTTCAGATTACAAATATAACCTTGGAATCAAAGGTTAAGGTCAATCTACCTCAAAATCTGCAAGATGGCTTTCAATCTGAACTCCTCTTTCATTTTTTGACCTGTAGTATCTCTATTTGGCACAATGTTTGCCTATGGTGTGTAGCTAACAACAAATGTCTTGAAATATAGGTATGGCCTTGGGATCAAAGGTCAATGTCAATTATTCTTAAAATCTGTCTTACATCTCATAACTCATGCTCCTCTTTCATTTCTTGATCAATGGCTTTCATGTGAGGTTCACTGATTGCCTATGATGTGTAAATTACAATGAACGTTCCTTACCACTGTTAAGAACTTGGAGTCAGAGGTCAAGATCAAATGTGTTTAAAATCTGTCTTAAGGAGTGTAACCCAAATTCCTCATTCATTTTTTGACCTAGGATTTTTTTTTATTTGGTACAATGATTGTCTATGGGGTGTAGATTAAAATAGGCTATTCAGATCACCGCTATGGCCTTGGAATCAAATAACAAGGCATATACATGTATACTAAAAATTGTCTTAGTGCTTGTATTACAACACGAACTTTTCTTTCATTTTTTTGACCAAGGTTGTTCATATTTGGCACAATGATTGCCTATGGTGTGCAAGTCACAAAGAAGGTCACACATATATGGATATGATATTGGATTCAAAAGTCAAAGTCAAATACATGCATACTTAAAAGCTGTCAAAACCTGTCTTGTCGATCGTAACCCAAACTCCTAATTCATTTTTGATAGATCGAATATATTCATATTTAGCACAATATGATTACTTATTATACTTTCAAAGATGCATAGTAATGAGGCAATTCTATTTTTCTTATAAATAGGTAAGGCATGATTATTCATTGCCATGCGCATATGCAGTAATCTGTGGTTGGTTCAATATAACTGTAAACTGAGACTACCTGCACGCCCAAAATCAAGGTAAACTCGCCAGTGTTTGTTTACAATGATTCTCATCTATCTTTGAAATTATCATATAGTGTGCAAATTACAAAAAAAGGTTTCAGAAAGGAGTCCAAGGTCAAGGTCACATATACTTTAACCTTGTCTATGGCCCGTAACGCAAATTCCTCATTTTTGACTGAAAGTGTTCATATATATTCGGCACAATGATTGCCGATCGCAAGTAGATCAGAACAAAGATCTAGGAATGTGGATATGACCTTAGGGTCAAGGTCAAATAATCTTCAACTATGTCTTTCAGCTCGTAACACGAAATCCTCTTTCAAGTGTTGACGGAATATGTTCATAATTAGCACATTGATTGTTTATGCTGTGTAGAAGGCTTCAATTTACCACTACGACCATAGGTTGTATCAAAGTCACATATACTTCAAACCTGTCTATGGCTTGAAAAAATACAAACTCCTCTTTTGTTTTTTGACCGAAGACATTGATATTTGGCATATCCAGATCACAGATTGGAGTCAACGGTCAAGGTCAAATATGTTTAAAACCTGTCTTGTGACTCATAACGCGAATTCCTATTTCAATTTTTGAAAGAGGGTGTTCATATTTTTGCACAATGGGTGTTTGTGACGTGTAGATTATACCAGAGGTTTCAGATACAAATATTACCTTGAAGTCAAAGGTCAGTTATATAAACTTAAAATCTGTCTTATAACTCGTAACACAAACTTCTTACATTTTTTAATGGAGGGTGTTAAAATTTAGCACAATGAATGTCCATCGTCTGTAGATTACATCAGAGGATTAAAATTACAAATATGACAATGGAGACAAAGGTCAAGGTCAAGCTTACTCAAAATCTGCAATATGGCTTGTAACTCAACTCTTTAATTTATTTTTTGACGGAGTGTGTTCATATTTGGCACAATCGATGTTTGCCTATAAACGGTAGATAACAACAACAGGTCTTGAAATATGGCTATGCCCTTCAGGTTAAAGATCAAGGTCAAACATTCTTAAAAATCTGTCTTGACTTGCGACCAGGACTCCTCTTTTATTTTATTTGATAAAAGATGTTCATGGGAGGCACAATGATTACCTATGCTATGTTACAGGTAACCCCAGCGGGGTCCGTGCTCCCTTGATCCCTGAAAATAATGCATTGATCTCCCCGTCTCCCTGCAAATAATGTCCTCATCTCCCTAAAAGTATTTGCCTTTGCTCCCCAAATCCCTAAAAATAGTTCAGCTTCTCCCCAAATCCCCAAAAATATAAGCCAATTCTCCCTAAAATGAATTTATCTTTCCGTAGAATTAAAATCACATACTTGAAAACTATGAAGCTATATAAGAGCGCATGACTAAATGATCACTTAATATTTTGTCTTATACATGTAAAGACAGGTCTTTGCCATGGAATACATGGCATATAATTAATTTCAATGAAATGCATTATATAAGGCCATCCGTAATTAAAATGTTGTTGCTGTACCTGGTAGAGTAGGCTTGGAGGTTTAGAAACATACCATTCGTTTTTCTTTTTGGGAACATGGGCTGGTTTTTACCGACAGCTTAAACTAGATTTTTCTAGACACTTTAGTGAAAGCATTTAACTATAAAAAGTCTTTTCTACAATTGCTTATTAGCGGCTATATGCTTGTTTAACTTCAGTTAAATCAAGTAAGTATATATCTGACAAGCATTTTTTTCAAAATTTTCTTTAAAAAAGGCTAATTACCTAAAAAGATAAAAATATAGTAGGTGTACAGGTGGCCCCACAACATTGTGCAGTCACACTGTTGCTAGGGGGGGTCTGGGGGCATGCTCCCCTGACTTTTCTTTTTGACAAAAATGGTGTGATCTGGTGCAATCTGGGGGCGTCACAAAGTATGTTATTACCAACCTAAAAATCACTAATTTTAAGGGAAAAATTTAACAAGAAAACTTAATTGCCATATTTCTCTCTCAGATCAATCTTCATAAGCATTCTAGTATGAAAATAGATACATTTAGAATTTACCAGGGGGGGGGGGGGGGGTCTGGGGGGCCAGCCCCCCAGAAGCATAAGAAATTTTTAAAAAATCAAACAAAATGGAGGCTTTTCCTTTTATTTTTGCTTTTTGGCGAGGCTCCCTATATCCCCAAAATTATGAGCTTGCTCCCTAGCTCCCCTAAAATAATTACCAGTGCTCCCCAGCTCCCTGAAAATAAATAGGCATTCTCCCCAGATCCCCAAAACCCCTGGGGGCCCACACTGTTAAGACCTTGGAGTCAAAGGCCAAGTTCAAATATGTTAACAATCTGTCTTTCGTCTCATAATGCGAATTCTTCTTTCATATCTGATGGAGGGTATTCATATATAGCACAATTATTGCTTATGATGTGTGGATTACAACATAGGTTTCTGATCACTAATATGACGTTTTAAAAGGGTTAAGGTCAAATATACTTAAATCAGTATTCCTCGGTGGATTATGCTTCAGACTCAATGACGTAAAGCTTTCAACCATTGTATGTTGCCTGATGTTTGTCTTTGGCTAGGCCCACCGAGGTTCAAAATGAGGTTTTCTTTACAGTGAGCCATTTTCTTTGTTTCATCATAGTGTGTTAATTTGAAACGATTTAAAAATGTTTTAAAAAACGCTATACATAACGTCACATAACATTTTTATGGGACGTCTGAATGACGTTAAAATGGCAAGTTTTTTTGTACGGCCTAATAACGTTTTATGAAGACGTTATGGAAAGGTTATATAATGTTCTTATAACGTTATCGTTTTGTCTTTTGAAAACATTATTGGAACGTTTTCCAAGACATTCTGGGGATGTTTTATATCTAAATACGCAGGTAGAACCTGCAGAGTCTGCTTATTAAGCAAACATTTAAAACAAAGTATATCCAACATGTTAGCGGTACATTAACAACTTTATAGCAAGTCCATTTTCGTTATGTAAAGGAAAACACTCCTCAAAATTATCAAGACTGTGTCAGTATTTGAGAACAAAACCACGTGTTTTTAAAATTGGTGGGAAAGAGCAACTTCGGATTCGAATACAAAACATATGATAAATATGGTTACAGTGGAGTGTGTGTACAAAACGTATTTATCACAATAGCAAATTAAATTAGAATACGAATAATGAATAAGGTTTTGTTACTTAAAACACATTTGAAAAAATGCGAAACTCAGATATGTTTAGTCAAGAACGTCTTTTGGACGTCAATATGACGTTGTTGTTTTTTGTTTTCTTGATAAAACACTATTAATGGCCCCTTCTGTGCAAATAAACTCATTTCTAAATGATTTTAGACTTTGTTTTATATATCAGAACATTGTTCTAATCATTGTTTAATCTGATGCAGGCTACAACATCATTCTGAGAAAGTACTCATTACTGACGTGATAATAATGTTATTAAAACGTTGCACTCGAACATTCGAGAAACATTTATATAAACAGTTTAAACGGTCTTTCAAACGTCGCTTAAAAGCTTTTTTTTATCAGATACTTCGATTTTTAAACTACTACAAATGTTTTTTGTGTATCTTAGCACATGCGAAAGAACATGCGATTTTGTCTAAATAGTATAAGAAAAATAATAATCAGAGTTACGTCTTCGAAACGTTATCAAAACGTTAGGTCCGACCAAACCATTTTGGGACCTTTTGCAAACGTTACATTAACGTAATGTGTTAGCTGGGTGATTGGTCTTCGTTTTGTTATGCATTACTTAGTGTTACAGAGAGCTGGTTGGTTTACTTTGTCTTCCTGATGTCTTGTGACTGTTAGTGTTCTTTAGCTCTTCCACACGGTGCCGTGGGTTGGTCTGCAATGTGTGATTATGGTATTTCCTGACCATACAAACTTTCTCATGTTTGTAACGCGAACTCCTCTTTAATTTTTTGACAGTGGGTGTATACACAGGAGCTTGAAGTTCGGTCCTTATATCACCTATATAGCCTCAAAACCGAAAGCTCATGGTGTCATTACGTAGTAATGACCAGGAGTGAAACTTAGCTCTCGGTAGCCATTCTGGCTCCAGTTTCCGGTCAATCGGCAGTGACTGTTGCGACGGCAACGTCAAAGTGTTCCATAACTCTTTATGATCAAGATGGCGACGTTAAGACAAAACAGGACAATGTCTCAAATATACTTTAAGTCGATATAGTACCGGGAAACCTATTTGTTAGGGCATAAACAATGAGACAATGACGTTTTCATCTATGGAATAAGCCCAAAGACGCTATAACTTGACGTTACGCTTTGTACGCCAAACCGTGCGCGACGCCAACGTCACACGATCTTTGAAAAACAACGGTTTCAGTTTTGGATTTCCGCAAAGTTTATGAAAAACAGAACTTTTCGTGATACGTAAATGTAAAGGTTTTATTTATTTAATATTCTGAACACATTTAACTGATTGTTTCATTTTTTGGTTGAAGAGTTTCAAGGGTAACAACCTACGTCATAGCATTGATGTTGTAAACACGTAGTACGGCGCCATCTTTGATTTACAATGTCAGTTTTCTCCTTCGTGAAATTAAACAAATGAGTGTCTGTGCAAACAAAGCGGTGCAGGCGGTGCCTAACATCACACTTGAACAGAATATATAACGGTCACGCCCCGATATGCCGTTGCCTTTGTAATCATTCACCCACAAGAATCGAAGCGGGAGACACGAGGATAATTTTAGCAGTCACCCACTTCGATTTTTGTGGGTGAATGTTTACAAAGGCAACGGCATTTCTGGACGTGACCATTGTATATTCTGTTCAAGTGTGATGTTAGGCACCGCCTGCACTGCTTAGTTTTGACAGACACTAATTTGTACGACATTTACGAAGGGAAAAACTAACCGTGCAAATCAAAGATGGCGTCATACTACGTGTTTACAACACCCACGCTATAGCTATGACGTAGGTTGTTACCCCTGAGTTTGTAAGTTTTGAAATGTATTTTCTCCAAGTGTGACGAAGGCTCGGATTCACTGCGCAAAACCGGATACTGGAGCCGGAATGGCTACCGTTATTTTTTCCTTATTTTCAAACGCTCATTATTTTGACTCAGTGATATGTCAGAAAAAGTTATCCATGCCTCGCATGACCTGTTGACATAGTTTTCATGGCTAGATGTTCAGTCTTCGCCAAAATCTCCTGGTAACGGCGATTCAAAGGTGCCTGAAATTTAGTTTCACTCCTGGTCATTACTACGTAATGACATTGTGAGCTTTTGGTTTTGAGGCTATAGGGGTGATTTAAGGATCGAACTTCAAGCTCCTGTGGTGTATACTGTTCATATTAAGCATAAATACTGCCTATGATATAAAGAATAAAACGAGGGTCATGAGCATTGCTATGACATTGGAGTCAGAGGCCAAGGTCAAATACACTTAGAATCTGTTACACGACTACCTACATATATTTTGTAAAATGATTACCTTTTAAGTTAAAGGTCGAGGTCAAATATATAAAATCAGCCTCTTTGGCTTCAAATATCAACTCCTCTTACTTTTTTGTCTGGTTCCCTCCCCTAGATCTACCCATCTAGGGTCAGGTAACGCGTATTAAATTACAAGTAGAGAATCCTACTCATGCGACTGCGCATGCTCCAGAAAAGATTTTTCAACAAAAACTTCAGATTTTTTCAGTTGCTATAATTTGGTAATCAAGTCAAAGAAAAAAATGTATAAACTCCCAGGACAAAATTAACTTAATAAAACGTCTTGCTTAAAAATGCACTTTATGTCAATGGTATTTTCCAATACCACGTCACTCATGACGTCAGTGTGTATGCTGTACGTAGGCGCAATGGCGGCTAGTAGTTACCTGTCTTAAAGGTCTTGTGAACCTTCAGAAAAACTTTTTTCAAACTCCTATTGATTGAAAAGCCAGTAATGAGAGAAACAGAATGGCGAAAGCTCCATCAAAAAATTCAAAATAGTTACGAGTTATGAAGGTTTCAAAATTTAATTAGATGAAAATATGCGAGAGGCTCATATGACGTCATTTGAGCTTTTTGAAATATTAAATTTAATATATTTCATTTATTTGAACATTTTTTTAATTTTTCATTTGCTGAAAATGATTCAATATGATAAAATACAACATTTGCATATAACAGTTTAATTATTCTGTTTTTAATTGCTTTGAAATAACACTACATAAAATGTGACATTTTGAAAAAAAATCATCTCTAAACAATAACGTGGGCGGGGCTTATATGCTAATTTGCATAATTTTAAAACTTACATAACTTTTGACTCGGTTGGAATTTTAAGATGGGGGTTTCAGCAATTTGGCTTTCTCAATACTGTCATTAAAATCAAGAAAAGTTTTAAAAATGTTTTTGAAGATTCACAAGACCTTTAATATGCTGACACGCCATTAAAGGGAGAGAACCAGTCTACTTACTTTTTTGATGGAGGATATGGCAAAGTCGGGTAAATTCGGACAATCGGCTCGATTCGGACAGCGACCTTGTTTTTTGTTGTTGTTTTTTAGTTGTTGTTTTTTAATTAATGGAATGAAAATTAAATTTACTACTCAAACAGTGAAAATCCTGATGAGACGGCTCTTAATGAGCCGTCTCATCTGGATGTTCACTGTTTGCAAACGTATGTCCGAATTTACCCGCTGTCCGAAGTTACCTGACTTTACCCTATTTATATTTGACACGATGTTTGCCTGGGTGTGTAGATGACAATAAATTATTTGTGTTCCAGGTATGGCTGTTGAGACAAAGGTCAAGGTCAAATTAATCACATTCTGTTTGTATGGCGTGTAATGTGAATAGCTTACATCTTTTGATGTAGGTGGTTCATATTTCGCACACTGATTGCATAAGGTGTGCAGATGACATTGATTACTTTAGACTGCTGATATGCATTTTGATTCAAAGGTCAAATTAAGGTCAAAATGCTTAAAATTTGTCTTTATTGCTTGTAACGCCTACATTATAATAGATGTAAGTGGTTCATATTGGTGACACTGATTTTGCGATGGTTTGTAGATGACAACAAAGGTTTTGGATTGCCGGTATGACTTTGGAGACAAAGTTCAAGGTCAATATATGTCATACTGTGCGGTATTTGATGTGTTTTTTTTTATTTCATTCTTCATGTCCCATCAACAATCTTTCAGTTAAACAAGGACGGGTCTTCCTGGGTTGAATTGGTACTAAGCTAGGATAAATGTGTCTTGCTCAAGGACCACAACGCAGTGACGCTGGTGAGGCTCGAACCCGCGGTCCCTCGGTCTTGAGTCAAGCACTCTACCACTGAGCTCCCTGCACATAATTCGTCGAATTTGTATCCCCTGACGAAGGGTTGTTTTAGAGAAGAGTAAATGTACAAATAAGTCCACCTCGTCTATCATTCAGGCTATAACTAAAGCCCATCAATTATGAAGTACACATTTTCTTTAAGTGTCAACATCACCCAGGTGAACCGCATGTCTAGATTTCGGAGGGTGTTGGCTATCGGAGGTAAACATTGAGAACATGGATGGATAGGGTCTGTATTTATCCGTTTTTATTTCATATTGAAAGTTTCTTGGGGACAAGAGCAGCAAACATGTGGCTTCTATATTGAGTGATAAGGACTCGGAATCTGTTCAATACTTTTGATCCATGTCTGTAGGATTCAGGGCGACTTTTCAAACGGCGAATGTGAATTTTTCAATGAAAAAAAGGCTAGTGGTTTGATCATTGCTGGACATAAATCAACCTTTGACACTAATTGCTTGTGCCGCTACCATTCTATATCATTCTCCTGCATGGCTTGTAAGTGGCATGTCCAAAACTGCTATTAAAACTCCAAATTTTGAAAATCGCTTATGTTGCTATCGTTGTGATGGTTAGCAAAATGTTCAGAGGACTTACCTCCGAATGGAACGCTATCCATAAACATGACACCATCGTCATAAAATTGCAAAAAAATAAGTGTTGTACATGTCTGTTTGAATTATATTGGACTGATACATTCCAAAGAGAGGTTAAACATTGCAGGGGTAGTTATGAATCAAGAAAAAATAAAATAATACATATAAATATTAACTGATGAATTCAAAATATTAGTTCAAATCACCGCATTTCCGAATTCAAATGCGATTTAAATTCAAACAGATTCAGTTCAAAAACATGCATTGCTTTCAGAATTCTTGTCATTCTATATACTTACGGCTTATATGTTGATTTTATTCCTTAATGTGGTTCATTATGATATAAAACCATCACAAAGCAGACCATGTGCAGCCCAAAACTCCTTTGTTTACCTCCGGTAGCCAACACCCTCCGAGATTTGGACATGCGGTTTACCTAGGTGAACATGCTAAAGTCAATATAAACATCCTTAAATGCACAATTTCTATATTTGACCTTTAAACCCAACCCTGGAGGCCAGGGTGTGTATAAGGTCAAAATATGTGTTTGCATTTTGTTCTATGTTCCATTCCATTTAATTTGATATGCAACATGACCACCTTCAGAAATTTTTTTTGGCCTTTTGACCCCATCCCAGGTGTCGAGTGTGTGAGTAATTAGTTATTGCAAAATTTTAAACAATTAACCTTTAACGCGGCCAAAGTGATTACCACAAAAAGCCAATATAGCTTTTGCTCTATAATTGAGTGTTCAATCTAAGTCAAAGGCAATAACATTGCATCTAGGCTTGGATTTAACTGACCTTAAAATTGAAACAGAAGATGGTGTAATATTTCTTAGATTTTATGGATTTGATCCCACTATAGAAAATTCATTTAACGTCTGGAGGACAGTCTAATATTTCTGCTACTTGGCTATATAATATTGAATTCCCATCAATACTAAAAAAACACATTTTTCTCAGAAACCATTTGCCAATTTAATTAAATTCAAATTTCATATAAAGCCTCCTTCGGGCAGTGGAACAGCAATTAATTTATACAAATGTCAGGCGCTTAGCCAGATGGCGGTCAGGAAGCCTGGGCTTCAACATCATATTGGCCTCGATGTGAGAAACTCTTTGTTGCTTGCGAACAACAAAGGCACAGACCAGCCTGCGCAGTCTGATCAGCGCCTATGTTATTCGCTATCTGAAAAGTAAAGTATCCTTAATTCTCCACATTTTGGAGGGCTTCAAAATGCTAACGCCTCTGGCTACGCCCCTAAATGTTTTAGTCACTTGACCAAGATGGCCAGCATGCCCATATTTGATAAAACCACTTTAAAATCTTTTCCACAACCAGGAGACCAATGACCTCGAGACATTTGAACATACTCTTTGGGATGTGGGTCCTACCAAGTTTGTTTAAATGACGATTCTAGGTTGAACTTGACGTACTTTATGGCAACCTCAAAATTAAATCATTTTAAAGACAATAACTCAGATATCAATTGATAATGTTTACTCCCCCTGTCTTTCCACCATTTACGATTTGGATTGATACAGTTTTCGATACTCTTATGAGGGTCTGGATGGGGGGGGGGGGGGGGGGGGGTCTGGTATTCACTATTCATTAAAAATTTAGCCCATTATTCATCTCATTAAAATTTTGGGTTATTCGTTAAAATAAGACCAATTATTCATTAAAAGTAAGAAAGGTGGTGAAGAAATCTAATTATTCACTATTCATTAAAAAAATTTCAATTCATTAAAAAATAGGATTATTCATTACTTTTAGACCCTCATTATTCACTATTCATTGTTTTGGCTCATTATTCACTATTCATCACAAAAAAGGCCATCATTCACTAATCATAATACTCCATCGGATCCATCCAGACCCTCTAGATCTCTTATGTTAGATCGATGTTCCGACATTTTCTTAAGTAAATACAATATGTCTGAAATATTTAAAGAAAAAAGATGGCTGAAGATTACAGCTATTTTAGCTTGATATTTAGAACTTAATTGTGTGTTCATTTGTTCAGAAAATTGGTCAAATGGTGAAAAACTTTCATATATATGAGATTATGAAAAACTGAGCATGGTGACATTTCATTTTTAATTCATAAAATGACAGATCATGCATAAAACAAACCAGATGCAAAGTATTGAACAGATTTCAACTTGGCTTTTCTGACAAATAGCATTTTGTGTAACAAATCTTTAGTTGAAATCAGTAAGAGGAGAAGAGGGCCCTGGATCGCTCACCTGAATCCTTGTCATGAGGAGAGTGTGTTTAAAACAAAATATAAATCCCATTTCTCCAACTGGGTATCACTCATATCATAACTGTACAAAGCCTATCAAGTCGCTGCTAAGTTCAATCAAAATATACTTATCTGCACAATTTCAATGTCTGACCTTTTACTGATCCCAAAAGGTCAGGGGTGTGCATATGATAAGGTCAAACATTTTATTAGCATAATGTTCTACACTTCTTTCCTTACACTTTTACCAACTTCAGAAAAAAAATGTTTGACCACCACCCAGGGGTTGAGGGTGTGTAAAATCACAGAATATTTGCTTGCATGGTGTTCTACACTTCATTCCCGTTAATTTGATATGCAACATGACTACTTCCAGAAAAGAAAAAAATAACTTTTGACACCATCCCAGGGGTCAAGGTTGTGTGTAAGGGTAACATATTTGCTAGCATGTTGTTGTATGCTTCATTCCCTTTAATTAGATATGCAGCATGACCATATTCTGAAACATCAAAACGAAAACACTGCTGGATTTTTTAATACCCATTGTTCCTCTGTTTGGATGCAAAATTTATGTTAAAAGTATTGACAACTGATTTAGTTATGCATAATGGGCAATTAAAATATTTGACCTTTGACCCCTGCCTAAGGGGTCATACAGTGCATTTTTGACACTGTTGTGCTTATCTACAGGCACTGGGCAACCATGGCTTATAGTGAGAATTTGCTTGATATAATAGCTTCAGGGAAATGTGAAGTTCCTTATACAAAAAGCCAATATAGCCTTTGCACTATAATCCCCCTATATATAAAAAACAGGACACTCTTTGGGTAGGGCCATAACAAGCTATGTAGATGTCTACTAGGTGATGCTACAAACCAAATATCAAGGCTCTATGCCTAGTGGTTCCAGACAAGCAGACTTTTTCATGTTTCCCTATATATGCCTTTGCAATACATGTGACCGCCTGCATGGGACCATTTTTTGGCTCAGGGGCATAATTTGGACAAACTTGATAGAGACCCACTAGATGATGCTACATACCAAATATCAAGGCTCTAGACCATGTGGTTTCGTTTCTGACAAGATTTTTTACGTTTTTCCTATATATATAAGCCTATGTGACCCTTGCGATGGGGCGGTTTTTGGCCCAAGGGGCATAATTTGAACTAACTTGGTAGAGGTCCACTAGCTGATGCTACAAACCAAATATCAAGGCTCTATGCCTTGAAGATTTTTTCATTTTAACCCTATATAAGCCTTTGTCAAACATGTGACCCCCAGTAGGGTGTTATTTTTTTTTGCCACAGGAGCAAAATTTAAACAAATTTGGTAGAGGTTCACTAGCTGATGCTACATAGGAAAAATAAAGGCTCTAGGCCTTGTGGTTTCAGAAAGAAAGATTTTTAAAGTTTTCACCTCGAAAATCTATTTTTAGCCTTTGTGACCTAGATATGCAACAGACCAGAACTATTTGAACAATTATTAAACAGGGTCATATAAGGATCATTCCTGTCCAGTTTTGTCAAAATCCAGCCAATAGTTTTGGGGATGTCCTTTGAAGCAATTCTTGAAAATGGATGATGGACATCCAATGATCACAATAGCTCACCTGGAGCCTAAATTGGCTCTGACAGGGGAACTAAAATGCTTGAAATGCATTACTATAGTTTCAGTTCAAACACACTGAACATTATTACATTTTGAAGATACAAATAAATGATAAAATTGGTACTTAATTGGTACTTTTCGCATCTGTGTAAAATCACTCTTAGCAAGTATAAACAGCTACCTAGTGGGCCAAGCAGTCTTAATTTTTGGCCAGAGCCTTCATCTATATCCATGCTTTCTGTGTGCAAGCAAAGAAGGCTTTGGAAAGATTCTGCATATGCGCAGGCTCGTCCAATCCTTAATTGCTTAAATCTAATGACAATGTGCTGGCATGAATTATTTCCGAATCCTGTGTGTATACATTTATATTTACATTTCCACTGTGAGTCTTTAAATGAACCTTTACATTTGAGATGCCGTTCATACCTTCATGAACTAATCAATTCAAGCCACACCCACATACGTGCCATTTGAGCGGACCAACATTGAGGCCATCCGATAATGTTGCTTGTTTACTGACGTTTGCGTGACGTTGAACATGTATCGCCATGACGTAAAGCGTGAAAATTTGGCGTTTTGGCTGTTCCAAACCCTCCGTTATGTTTGATTTAATTCAAAATATCTGGAAAAGCAGCCAAGTTAGGTGAAAATTAAAAATTGATACTTGGCTGATAATATAAAATGTAAATATAAGAAATAAATTCAATTTTTGGTCTATTCATGGAATCATGAATACTTCGGGTCTCTTGCTAAGTTAACCTGATGCCCTTCGGGCTTCACTAAATTTGCAAGAGACCCGAAGTGTTCATGATTCCATGAACAGACCAAAATTTGAATTCATTTCTTAAATAAAGGGCAGGGTTGGTCTTGTAAATGGAAACAAAAACTGTTCTTAGCCTAATGAAGCTCAACATATTCTTCTAGAAAAACTGGGAGAACATCTTTATATGCTACTTTATACCTTTTTATAACCCTGGATGCTAAGCACTTCAGACATATTTTACTCTGAGTTCTAATGATAACTTCAGCTACCCCTGTAGTAGCTGCATCCATTGCGGTTTTGCCATCCAAATTGCAGGCATCAATATGGGCACCATTTTTAATGAGACATATCATTATTTGATGGAGGGTTTCAAAATCACTAATTGGATTGGCGTACTTTACAATTATATGAAGTGGTGAATTTTTCCTACTGTCTAGAGCATTGATATTTGCTCCACAGTCAACAAGAGTTTGACATAAAGAAGCATTGGGGAATTTAACAACATCATTTACATGAAAATCATCAACTATAGTGGCACTATCACAGCACATGTGTAGAGGTGTATAGCCATTTTTTAAACAAGGTTTCTGTCTAAGAAATTTGTATACAACTCTGTGAAGATCATCAATTTCATCTTCTGTTTTGCTTAGCTTAAGCATTATTACAAGCAGATATATGCATGTGTGAATATTTGACTGATATACTTCTTGCAATGAATCTGTATCTTCAGCATGTTCATCACTTTTATGGATTCGTTTCATGTCTGACATCAGTTCAACTGTAGCATGTTCAAACACTTCTTTTAAAGAAACAAACTCAACATCAACTCCAAGATGAACCATTTGAGAAAAAACTTGTGAGAACCTTAATAAATCCTTTGAAATTGTCCTGTCATTTTTCTGTCTAAGCTTTAAAGCATGAAGCCACAATGCTATACATCTGTCAAATCTTGCTCCATCAGCAAACACAGCTCCCCTGAATATCACTGGATGTGGGACTTCTGGGTTATCTGTACCTAAAATTCTTTCTCGTATAGCTAAAGACTCCATATGTAAGGTAAGATCATCATGTTTAATGGCTTTCAATTCGTCCAATGTTTTGCATTCTATTCTGTTGTCATAGGCTGATACAGGTGGTACAAGATTTTTCTCTATAATATTACCGGGTTCTTTATATCGTTCTTTCATCGCTTTTTTCAAATATTTGAACGACTTTACAATGTCATAATTTTCTTTATCATTAGCAAAAGAAGCACCTAGTAATTCTAAAGCATCAATTTTATCCTCTCTGCTACATTCAGGTAATGAAGTAAGGTAATCAATCACATGTTCCTTTCCACATTCAGCAGCAATAATTAAAGGTGTTATTTCATTGTCATTTTTTATCATGGTTGCTCCATTTTCAATCAACTGTTCAACAATTTCATGGTGGCCACATTCTGCTGCAAAATGCAAAGCTGTTGCACCACAATGAGCCTTACAATCAGGCTCTGCCCCTTTTTCAAGCAAGTACATTACCACATCTTTGTGGCCTTTGTAACAGGAGATCATCAGACATGTATTTTTGTACTTGTTTGCAATTGTTAAGTCTGCTTTATGCTCAATTAAATATCTAACAATATCGAGTCTTCCATCAAAGCAAGCAGCTCTAAGCGGAGTAGAATTAGTTATTGTAGGATGATTTACATCAGCACCATATTCCACCAATAACTTCACAATGCCAAAGTGACCTGCACCTGCAGCAGACCACAATGCTGTGGCTCCTTCTATAGAATAGCCATCAAACTTTACAGTCCCAGTTTGTTCTATCTGAACATTAAAGTTACTGAGCAAGACATGGACAACTTTTTCTTCACCGTTTCTAGCAGCTATAATAAGTGGTGTAGTTTTCTGTCCTTCCTCATCTGTGCGGTAATCAAGCACCTCCTGTACGACTGTTTCTCTGTCAAGATTCCACAGCATAGCGAATATACTGATGGCCATTCCATCTCTCGCGGCCAGATACACTTTGTGTTTCAGAGTTTGTATCTCGATTTCGCTAATTTCGGCTGACATTTTAACAAACAAACAAAAAAACAAAAAAATCTAAATTTTGACAGCTCCTATCAACAGAATTCACTTCCGTTTTTCGCAAACTACCCCAATCGCCCGGCAATGGATTTAATGCGGTATAGCTAATCGGAAAAATCAAGTTGATTTCGCGAAATTAACTTTTAATTACGAAATCGGCCTATAAAGTCGATTTAGGGACCAAGTGCATAATTTCTTTCTACCATATGATTTATACACATTATCATTTTAGTAACTTGATCTGGCGTACTGTATCACGACGAGTGGATGAGGTCATACCGTCGAGGGTGATCCAATAATATGGCCTCATCCACGAGACGTGATACTGTATGCCAGATAAAGTTACTATTTTGATAATATGTTTATTATATGCCTTTTTTCTGACATCCTTTCTGATTTTAAAACCTGTTTTAGTCTTTAATCCAAAAAAAAATCGGGAACGTTTGCCATAACGTTACGTTTCTTGACGTCACGTCAACATGTTTTCCATCTCTGGTTCCATGCTTGCAATTTACTTTACGTAACGTCGCTGCAAAAGCAGGTAACCGACGTTAGCCTCGTTTTAAAGGATAGTGATATGGATTCAGAAAACCTCAGTTCGTTGATCCGGCTTTCTGTATCAGATGGCCGGAAAACAGACAGTTCTAAAGTCGTATCAGTTATGGGTATACTCGTATAATAAAATACGTGTATTATTTCTCAGTTTGCCAAAGTTATTCTGTTGTTACAACTTTTATCATATATATAAATTGATTAATCAGGCTTTCAGATAGGCCCTACTTTTCCTTGTGTTCCTACATTTTCCTATTTTTTTCTTGAAAATGTCCTACTATCACTACTTTTCACTCTAAAATGTCATTTACGTGATGAAATACAGATTTTTTTCCTTGGTCGCTTCGCTCGCTTCAAATCTTAAAACATAACTATATCTATTCAGCATTATCTTGACCAATGCCTCGTCCGTAGAAATATTGGTATTTTAATGAATAATTTTAATGAATAAATGGTCTTATTTTAATGAATAATCCAAAATTTAAATGAGATGAATAATTGGCTAAATTTTTAATGAAAAGTGAATACCAGACCCCCCCCCCCCCCCCCCCATCCAGACCCTCATACAGTTGGTTACGGATGTATGAGGGTCTGGATGGGTATAATGATTAGTGAATAATGACCCTTTTTATAATGAATAGTGAATAATGAGCCCAATAAATAATGAATAGTGAATAATGAGGGCCTAAAAATTAATGAATAATCCAAATTTTTAATGAATTGAAGAAAAAATTAATGAATAGTGAATAATCAGATTTCTTTGTCACCTTCCTTACTTTTAATGAACAATTGGTCTTATTTTAATGAATAACCCAAAATTTTAATGAGATGAATGATGGGCATCAGTATATTCGCTAAAACTTGGAATACTCCTCGTCTGTTTGGAACCCACACCAGAAGGATCAGATACTGAAACTGGAGATGATTCAAAGAAGAGCTGCCCGGTACACGACAAACCGATATAGGAACACCAGTAGTGTATCTTCAATGCTCGATCATATATAATGCATTTCATTGAAATTAATTATATGTCATGCATTCCATGGCTTTTACATGTCATGTATTCCATGGCAAAGACCTGTCTTTACATGTATAAGACAAAATATTAAGTGATCATTAAGTCATACGCTCTTATATAGCTTCATAGTTTTTAAGTATGTGATTTTAATTCTACGGAAAGATAAATACATTTTAGGGAGAATTGGCTTATATTTTTGGGGATTTGGGGAGAAGCTGAACGATATTTAGGGACTTGGGGAGCGAAGGCAAATACTTTTAGGGAGTAGAGGACATTATTTGCAGGGAGACGGGGAGATCAATGCATTATTTTCAGGGATCAAGGGTGCACAGACCCCACTGGGGGCCTCCAAAGTAATTCCTCCATGTCAATACAATACAATACAATACAATACAAAATTTATTTATATAGTCGGAATACAAACAGTATAACATTAGCTATGAATAGCTATTTACCGACTTACAAATTAAGACAAGTATACATACATACAAGCACAACACATATATAATATGTTAAGATAGGAGCATGTTTAAAACAGCACATTTTACTTACTTAGCACAGCTTTTAAAGTACTTTAAAGCTTAAAACAATTGATTCGGTACTTGCGAATCAGTGTTTCAAATCTAAAATATTGATAGAATTGTCTTCCATAAAATGTTTTAGTAGAACCAGCTACGTTTAAACCTGCAGGTTAAAACAAAGCGTATTAATTATAAATGAAAATGAAGCATAAAACAAGCACGAAGCATAAAACAAGCATAAACAAGCAAAATTTGAACGTCTGAACAAAACGAACACACACAAGCCTCTCCGCTCCATGAATTAACCTGGTTTTTGAAAACATTGTAACTTGTAATGTCTCTGAAATGTTGTGGGAGGTTGTTCCACATTTTAGCAGCAGTGGATCGGAAAGACCTAGTGCCGTATCTGCTTGTTCTCACCTGGGGGGTTTCTACAGTCTGTGTATACCTAAAAGAATAAGAAAGATTTTTAAAAGTCAATAGATCATTCAAATAGACTGGGGATAAATTGTTTAAAATCATAAATGCTTCTAATGCAATTGCCCGCAGACGCCTGACTTTAAATGAAGGTAACTGAGATTTTAAAAGCAATGATTCATAGCTAGAGTCATAATCTCTATAGATAAACCGAAGGGCCCTTTCTTGTATTTTCTCAATCTTTTTTGTATTTTTTTCACCACAAAAATGCCAGGTTAGAGGGCAATAATTAAAATTTGACATAATAAAAGAATAATATACATTTAGTTTTCCCAGTTTACATAAGTTACCACATATTCTCTTTAAAACATTTAGTTGAGGTGAAGCTTTTTTACATACATTTGAAATATGCTCATCAAAATCTAGTTTAAAATCAATTGTTACACCAAGTAGCTTTACACTGTCTTCACAATTAACAATCGGGTTTGGCTAGACTGGCTCCAGTCCTTAAAACAATTTTTCATCATTGTGTCATATCATATACTTGTAGCCAGTCTAACTCTGACAGAGCCATCAGAGTTAGACTGGCTACAAGTATATGATATGACACATTGATGAAAAATTGTTTTAAGGACTGGAGCCACTAGGGTTAGGCCAAAAAAAATATGTATGTTACAGGTTACATCAAATTTTAAAATAGGGACGGTAGGTAGGAAAATATTATTATTTTGGTAAAAGTTGTTACATGGGCCAGATGGGGAACAAACTGGCCGACCTGGGAAATCCCTTGGAAATTCCCTAAATATGCTATGTGTCCTTGAGCAAGAACAACAATCCTAGCTTAGTACTGGTCCAACCCGTGTAAGACCCAGCCCTATATAGCTGAACGATTATTGGTGGGACGTAAATAATCCAATAAAATTAAAAAAAATTCTCATATACTACAGTATGCTGGAAATATATGAGGAACATTAGTATTTCAGTCATGCTTTCTGTATATAGGTAAATCACGCAAACCTTATCTGCTAGAATATGCGAAGAACATATTGAACACAGTGAAGGTATGCCAGGAATACCTTAAGCACCTTAAGCACAATTTTAGCACATTGGCATATAAGAACAGAAAACACAATAGTATAAAGTTCATGGGTATGCCAGGCATATCTTATGTAGTGGAATACGTTAGGGAATTTTTTTAGCACAAGGTATGCCAGGAATACATTTAGCTTAATATGTACACAGAACATAAAGCACAACGTTATGCCAGAAAACCTAGGGCTATGGGTTTGCCAGGCATACCTTATGTGCTGGAATATGTGCTGGAATATTTTGTACAAGAGGTATGCCTTATGTAAAATGTTGGTGAGTATATTCTTTATTTATGTAAAACTGTTGTGTTTCATAATAAGTAAAACAATAGCGTCCCGGTGTTCATCCTACCACATAGTACCACACTATTCCAATTTGGTGGTGAATAAAGTAACAGTCTAAATACACAATTATGATAGACGATCTTGCAAACATAGATATTTTTGATTGAAAGCATTACATCGCCAAGGTTCATGTGTGTAGGAGAATGTAATGTTGATTCCATTAAGATCTTGCTACTTTGAAACAGATAAGCCTTTAAGTACCAAACGAATTTCATTAGGAAACTACTTTTTCCATGTCACCACCGTGACATATTTTAAGATAAAATTGATGATTTCAGTTCTTAAACAAATTTTGCAAATCATCCAGATCTACTTTTTCCATGTCACCGCCGTGACATGTTTTTAGATAAATTTGATGATTTCAGTTCTTAAACAAATTTTGCAAATCATCCAGATCTACTTTTTCCACGTCACCACCTTGACATATTTCTAGATATAAGATTGATAATTTCAGTTCTCAAACAAATTTTGCAAATCATCAAATTCTACTTTTTCCATGTCACCATCGTGACATATTTTTAGATAAAATTGATGATTTTAGTTCTTAAAAAAATGTTACAAATCGTTCAGATATGCATCTAATGATTTGCCACAGGTGTGTATGAGTGTTCACTGAAATAATGTATATTCTCAAACAAATAATTATTCTCAATTGGTTTTTTTTTGCTGTTTAATGTACTTTGAATGCTAACAATCACCATTCACGGACCATTGCATTCACGGACAAGCCCATTAAATGCTAATAATCACCATTCACTGACCATTTGAATTCCATTCACGGACCTATTAGCTACAGACTTACGTCCAATACCGCTAATGCTCATCAAATTTGAGAAGATTACAGAGGGGGAAACATGAGCCGCCAGGACTCCTCATTTCCCTACAGAAACAGTAAACAGTAAATGCTCACAATCACGGGTCTTGGTTCATTACGGACCATTAGGGCTAATAAAAAAATAACAGATATCAATAAAACTTTATTCATTACCATTTTTCTATTTGTCCGTGAGTCCGTGACTGGTCCGTGTTTTGTCAATGGGCCTTTTTGATAAGTCGTTGGTCTCGATGCCGTCCATGTCGGTCAGTTTCGGTTCTATGCTTGTTCATTTTGCGGGAATCAAAAACTACAATTTAGATTCAAACGAAATATGAAAATTATTTGATGAGAATTTAGTTTTATATGACGAGTTTCCATTCTTTTTTTCTGTCGTTACTGGCTCTCTCATATTTCAGCGTTACGCCAGGTCAAAAAAAATTAAAGAAAAAACTTATTTAGCATTCAATCCTGCTTGATGCATGAATATATCAATTTCGTTTCTATTTAAAATGTGCGAAATCTGTATTTTCAACATTTTGCGGGAAGTTCAACGTCAAAAAAAGTGTCTGTTTTTTTTGATAACAAAAATATTTTCCCTTCCAAGGATACTTTACCGGTCTCTTCCAACTTTTTCTACGATTAATGGATACATGGTAGCTAAGCCCCTAACCCACCCCAAACTCTGCCCCGGCCATGCCGGTAGAGACCTTAGGCGTAGCTGTTTCTGTTTCTGTTTCCTCTATCTGAACCTCCATGGATGGAGAACAGCACATATATTGTGCGAATAACATATATCTTCTTGAGTTAAAAGTTCATTATTAAAACATTATTAAAAACATTATTAAAAGGTAGAGGGCGATAAAAAGTTCACACTCTGGATAATTTGGTGCTCCGATATTTACAGTGACACGGTACATATATACACAGCTGTCCCCTGGACCTGTTTACTCTATTTGATCTGGGTGATTAAGGAGTCTGTATCTGTTTGTATGTAGCACATGAGTCAGCCTTCTGGCATGAAATTCCAGACTTGATAAGTCCTGTATCTTCAATCTTTTGTTCAATATACTTTCTTGACTTAGTAAAACTGAACAGTCAATGATAATTTGGAGTTTGGAACGGGTATCAAGTATCCTGTATTCCTTTCCAGTTAGATTAAGGTAAGTTTCACTGATTTTGGTTAATATAGGGTTTCTGAATTTCTCCAACGTTTCACATAGCAGAATATAATGCTCAACTGTTTCTTCAGCATTCCCACACAGTAGACATTTAGAGTTAATTTGGGTATTTTTGAATTTACTTCTAGTGGTCTGAAGTACGTAACTTCCACACATCAGTCTTAATTTTGAAGGCAACCGGATCACGTCGCGTGCCGAGTGTATATTGATTTTTAAAAGCGGATGAATAGTTCCAAGCTTGTAACTTTTCATATTCAGGAATTCCATTGTAGAATAAAAGGCTGATGAAGTAATAATGTCGTTCTGCCAGTATTTGTTGACGGTTTTGTTTACAGTTGCTTTCCATGGATTCTTTTCCGGAGGGTTAACTAAATGTTCATGAATATCACCAAGTTCATATTTTAAGAAAATCTTTCTAGCATGTACGAACCAGCTATTGCTTTTTTCATTCTTTATCGTTAATTGCCTAATAGCTATTTCTTTTTCAACTGAGGTATTATCCTGTCGAGCTACATTGTTAAGTAATGTCAGTATTTTCTTGTCAATTTGACCTTCCACTGGTAGGAATCCAGAGATAACATAAATAGCTACATCTGCTGTGCTCGTTGGAAGCGATAAAATTTGTTTAAGCATTTTCTTTTGATAGGTTTCCAGTTTATTTATCAATGTCTTACAGGGCAGCACTAACTCAAGCCCGTACAGCAACACAGGAAGTACATAGGTTTTCACTAGATGTAAATTTGTTTCTGGGTCCAGACCATTATGTCCATGCATACCACTAGACATGAGACTATATACTACTCTTCTGGCTTTTTTCAGATTTTCTTCTACATTCAGTTCACTGTTTTTGGAGATTGTAGTTGTGCGATGAATACCGAGGTGCATAGCCGATTCGACTGTTTTCATTTCCTTTCCATTCATTGTTATGGGTTCTGTAGTATTAACTATATTATTACTGTCCCTAGGTGTAACTGTCACCATCACACTTTTATCTACTTGTAAGAGGTACCGTTCCATATTAGCATGATCAGTTGAAGCGTTGAAGCGTAGCGGTAAACAAGACAGCACCCCACAAGACGTCCCCCACCCGTTTCTAGTCAAATCGTACCCAAGTCAACTCGTACCCATTTTCGGTTAACTCGTACCTACCCCACGTCAACGCGGACCCAAATCAAAAATCCGGCTGGGCACGGAGTGTTTCTCTACATGCTGCCTGGCGCTTGCTTTCGAGCATTATCGGCAGGTGTACATTGTACACTCCGGGTTGCAGGATTAAAGCCTACAAGTAACCATATCAAAATTACCATAGGGTTCTTTAACTTGCACAAGGGGTGACTTTCCCTGCACAAGGGACAATCAGTTAACATCCAATCCGAAGGACGATGCATTTATCTAGTGTCATCGCTGCAAATGGCTCTAGAGAAAGCGTGTTCGGACTCCAAAATTTTCCTAGCCACGAGCGAGTATCGAACCTGGGACCTCTAGCACCAGAGGCAAGTATATATATATACCGGAACACCACCTTACGTCCTCCTCGGAGGTTTAGGTGTACAGGAAGATAGTGCGCTTACCAGAGCTACCACGCTTTCACAGTGAGTTGGTAAGTCTAGGTCCTAACAAGCCTTTTCAAACACTAAAACATCACAATTTACTATCTGTGCTAAGGAAAGGTTCAGGCCAGCCTGTTCAAAGATCCCAAATGTTATGCCTATGGGGCGGCGTTCTGTGAGCTTGTTAGATTATACATAATCATCACAATTTAGTTTTTGCGATCGGACCAGCTGTGGCAAGTTTCTTTACCTTTTCCCTATGGGTCGATGTTCGGAGTAGCCTTCTTAAATGTCTAAATCAACACTGTTTTGCTATCTGCAATAAGGAGAGATTCCAGCCAGCCTGTTCCAATATTAAATTTTTTTTTTTTTTTTTTTTTCAACTAATGCTAAAATATTAGAAGGTATTTTGATTTACTCATTTCAAAATATGTCAGCAGACGACAAAACAAAATGCAAACTTGGAGTCATTTAAGTAGCAAGTAGCGAGAGGCTCAGATGAGACTGCATGGTGAGAAATTGACTCACCTGGACTTTCTAAATTAAAGAACCAAACCCTCTGACGTGAGCTGGGTTTATTTTTAAAATGTTTTAATCAGTTATAAACCAGAAAGATTTCAGTTTATTACATTGCAATTCCGAATTTTCTTTAATAAGATTGTACTATTTTTTTTTGATTATTCAAGTTTTACACTGTCAGAAGGGAGCGCAGTGACTCAGTGGTAGAGTGCTTGACTTGAGACCGAAGGGCCGCGGGTTCGAGCCTCACCAGCGTCACTGCATTGTGGTCCTTGAGCAAGACACATTTATCCTAGCTTAGTACTGGTTTCAACCCAGGAAGACCCGTCCCTATATAACTGAAAGATTGTTGATGGGACGTAAAGAATCAAATAAAACAAACAAACACTGTCAGACAATGTTAATTTCTTATTACAGCTTCATTAATACAATCACATATTCATCATTGATTAGGTACCAAAAAGTGCTTTTCACACCCTACCAATACCAGCACATGGCTGTAAAGCAGCTTTATGTACACAAAACCTGCGCCACGAGAAAACATATCTTTAGGGGTTAGCTACTAGTGTTTACCCCAGGAACAAAAAAGGGCACGGTAACTTTATAAAAAAGGGCACTTCAAGCGCGCGTTGAATGATCAAAAAGGGCACTTTATGCGCGAGCTGAGGGATCAAAAAGGGCACATATACTGTCTCCGTTCCCCTCCTCCTTCCCCTCCCCCCACTCACACACCAAAGAGATTCTTATATTCCCTGTTTATTTATTGTCTTTGCTCCTCTCCCAATCCAACATTCCTTCCTTTGTTCCTTCAAATGGATGTCCCTTTTAAAAACTGTTCCCCTGCCTAAAAAGATCTTATGTTCCCTGTTCACTTATATGGTCTTTGTTCCTCTCAAAATCTAGCATTTATTTTGTTCTCTCATATCTAAAAAATGTCCCTTTTCCCCCAAAACCCTTGGGAGGAAATAGAAATAAATGTTACTGTAAATTAATATGTTCAAGGGAGGTAAAAAAAATGAAAATAATTAACTCATGCAGAAATATGATTTCTTTTTCAACACAATTAAAATGAAATTTACTTAAAAGGTATTAACATATCATTTTTATTACATATCAAGCGATAAGGCATTTAGTTAACAAAAAAAATCACCAACTTAAATGCACAGTAGGAACTACCACAAACGTTTGATAACCCTAAGAAGTATATACGGTCATTGTGTATTAAGAATGATAACGATATCAACTTGACCTTGTCAAGTGCATGTACACTATCCTGTCTGTAAACAGGTGCAGATTTCTTACGTAATCAGGCCACATATATAGAATCTCAGACTACGGCTAGAGTTACAAAGGAAATTGGACTTTCACACCAAGAAAAGGGACCGTTCTTATAAAGAAAAAAGGCTACGATCGGTCAGAAAAAAGGCATGGCGCACAGGAAAAGGGCATGGCGCTCCAAGAAAAGGGCATGGCGCAGCGCCATGCTAAAAGGGCCTAGGGGAAACACTAGCTACCCTATAAGGACACATCCAGCATGCTCAGTTACAAAGACTAGGTTTCAATTTGAATAATGCACATAGCAAGTTCAGCTATTAAAGTTTAAGAGATCGAATAACAAATGTGCTGATCAGACTGCTTGGATGCTCATCGAGTCTGTACTTTTATTGTTTGCATGCAACAAAGCCAGGTTTTATGATTTTCGATGGGACCAGTGCTATTTGCGATGATAAATTTGCAATGTGCTATCCCTGTAAGTTAACACTAAAAGAGGTAGCTGCGTAGCTGCCACCCATTTTGAATGTTCATTTAGCTACACTTTCATACTAAGACGACGCTACTAGAGGCTAACATTTAACCAGTGATAGTTGTTTAACAGTTATCCCTGTTATTACAAAACAGCTCATACGTTAAATACGTCAAGACCATGGCAGCCTGGCTGCCACCAAAATGGGTGTTAAGTTACACTTATTAATTTTACAATGTAGAGCCTAGCTATTTCTTCATCTTCTGTAATTTATAAGAGCAAACATCACCCGGGCAGTATACTGTATTTACCCATTTGTAAGTGAACGCTCATTTTGAGTGCAGAATCCACCTAAGTCGTAACAAAACTTATCATTTTGCTTTTGTCATGATTAACTTACTTAGACAACGGCATAAAACTCTTTCATATTCTATTTTGAATATTCTAAGGTACGAGTTGACTTAGGTACGAGTTGACTAAGGTACGAGTTAACCAAAAGTGGGTACGAGTTTACAAAGGTACGAGTTTACTTAGGTATGAGTTGACCAGTTACCTCCCCCCCCCCCTCTATTTTCAACCCTGGTCGTTTCGCCCCATATCCTAGTCATTTTGCCCACAATACCATTTCCGGGGACCGAAATATTCTTAATTATTTATTTGTCCCACCGGATGGACAGGCAGACTGGATGAATGAGCGGTGGTCTGTCCTATTACCGCAGGATACTTTTATAGACATGTTTAATTAATTGCTCAGTCTGATTAGCGCCGTCTTTAAGTAGAATATGTGATTTTGATTGGAAATTTTAAACCCTCTGAGGCAGGTTCTCATGTCCTGTTCTCAAAACATTATATACATATCGAGCAAAGCACTTTGTTCTTGCATTTTAGCACTGACTATTATGTATTCGTCAACCCTTCAATATACTTCAAAATCCTTCCACTCCCTTCGATATAATAAGCCTCAGATGGCTCACAGGCTAGAATGTCAAAATTGAGATGGACTTTTAGTCTATGAAGTTTTTAGCTCTAAAGTATCGAATGTGTTCTAGTTATTATTATTATTAGCCTTGATTTGCTAACCCCCTTCTTTTTTAAAAAAGTTGCTTGCTAACGCCAAAAAAAATATTGAATTGTTTCTCAGGCCACTTTTTGGAAAAAGAGATGCGACAGTGGGGGGGGGGATTTAATTTTTATTCAGCAGAAAACAGATGCGGGAACTTTTTTTTTTGAAATTTGAACGATATATCTTTAAAAGTTGTGCTTTGACTGTTATTTCATCGGATATTATTCAAGTCAGACCATCAAACTTGATAGTGAAAACCTCTGCACATTGAGTAGATTTGAATTCATCATCGATGCATATAACTTACACTGTATGGGCTCGATAACTAACAAAAAACATCGCGCGGTCCGGAATAACGGAAATGGAGGCCAGAATAAATAAACAACCCAACATTACCCGCAATGGGCCACAACCCCCGAGTAGAACCACATAGTCTATACCTATAACGATGTTATGAAATTGGAAATGCATTTTTTATTAATTTTTAGAAAGCAATAAAAAAAAAAGAAATGCGGGGCTTTTTAAACAGATGCTGCGGTGCCTGAGAAATAATTCATTTTTTTATTTTGTCTAATATGAATTAACTTTTTCAAAAACAATACAGGCATGCCTTCAGCATCAAACTGTATTCAAATTAAAAGGTGGGGACTAATCTAGGTCCAAACGGTTTGATACTTTATAAATGATGAGCATGCCACATGGTAAGATAGTTTTATAAAGTACAGTAAATTGGAAATTGTCTGGTACTTCATTCTTTTGCTCTGTTAGCCAGCTATTTTTAAATTGTTTACAGATTTGCTGTGATGATAACTTTTCTTCATCATAAGTTTTTCAAAAGTGTCATCTTTGAGGGAACAACTCAAAATGGCTTAAAACTGGTGCTGCCATTGCACAAACATTGATTTAGAAAATTTGGTGATGTGAACACTTGCAACTAAGTTGATTGCTGTTATTTAGTTATTCCAGGGAAAAAGTATTTTTGTGTTGATGCTTGCACGCATTCACGTGCGCGCACACACAGCTATTTAGAGGGTTGTAAGTCCTATTTCACATGAGCTAGCTTTATTCAATAACAAAAGATTTTAACACCTTTGAGAAGTATTGTTTTTATGGTCTGTATTTGACAAATTTACCTGTGAAATAGGCTAAGCATGTCAACATGAACAGAAACTAATTATGTTTCTCAAATCCAGCAAAGGAAGGGAGAAATGAAAAGATGTTAGAGTAAATTTTAGGAGAAAAATTTACTTTATATACCGTTTACAACATCTATTGCAGTATTAAAAAAAATTATTTTGTCAAAAAAAATCAATCGGATGTATATATTTTTTTAATACACAATGCACATTTATCTCAAACACCTGAATAAAATTGAAGTTAATTCTGAAAGTGACTAAATCTCAAGTTTGCTTTTTTTACTATTATTATTTCGTCCACAAGAGTCAATATTTTTCAATTATCCACAGTGTACTTTTTCCCAATGATCTGAATTAAAATGATACCATTAGTCATCACTCATCAGTTAGTTTCTAATGGTGAGCAAATTTTCTAAGTAAGTAGCCAAATGTATTTAAAAATTATTTGAGGGAGCGCAGTGGCTCAGTGGTAGAGTGCTTGACTCGAGACCGAAGGGCCGCGGGTTCGAGCCTCACCGGCGTCACTGCGTTGTGGTCCTTGAGCAAGACACATTTATCCTAGCTTAGTACTGGTTCAACCCAGGAAGACCGTCCCGCATAACTGAAAGATTGTTGAGTGGACGTAAAGAATCAAATCAAACAAACAAACAAAAAAAATTATTTGAAAGTAATTATAATTTCAGCTAAAATATTTTCAGTAATGATTACAATTACATTACATGTCAGGGTTTTCCCGAACTCAAGATTGAGAGTCTCAGTCTCCCAAAATACTGTCTGGGGCTCTCAAATAACAATCTTGTGGGCCCTACAGGACTCTCAAAAATTGTGAAGGAAATTACATTTTAGTTGATTTATAAACAGATTTTTTGAAAACCAATAGCTTGTGAAATTAGTTCCTTCATTGAATCTTGATTTGAGAATTATAAAATTCATTTTATGTTTGTTTGTTTGTTTTGATTCTTTACGTCCCATCAACAATCTTCCAGTTAAATAGGGATGGGTCTTCCTTGGTTGAACAAGTACTTAGCTAGGATAAATGTGTCTTGCTCAAGGACCACAACGCAGTGACGCCAGTGAGGCTCAAACCCGCAGCCCTTCGGTCTTGAGTCAACCACTTTTCCACTGAGCCACTGTGCTCCCTAAAAAATCATTTTATTTGTTTATTAGTTACCTTTATCATAATATGGAGTTGTGTTTTATAAGGGACTCTTACAGTTTGCATGAGGACTCTCAAGAACCAAAGGTGAGAATCCCAAGGACTCCAGTAGTACAATGCTGAAGGAAAACCCTGCATGTATTTGAGCCAAACGATGATTACAATTTTCATATGATTACTTTGAAAATTGTATTTAATTACAGATAATTACAATTACTGATTACAATTACCCCAGGTCTGGTAGGTAGGCAAACTTTTTTTTATAAAGACCTGTTTTGAATGGAAAAAGTATAAAAAATCCTTTAATGCTTTCCTTCATGAAAACTCATGCTAAGCTCCACCATCTATGAATAATTATAAAAATAAATGTTCACCTTTGTACACAGAACAAACAAAATACTTTTCAGATCCACCTCTTGTAGGATCATATCTAATCATTTTTCCATAATCAAACAGAGTAGATCATGATTTGGCTCTGCTCTGTTTGCAAAAGTGTTAAAAGGTGTCTCTATGCGGTAAAGGGTTTAAATAGACCTTCATATCCCAAAAAGGTTATGATTCAAAGCAGAAACTAATTTCACAAACTATTAGGGTCAGTAGGACAACCGGAAACAAGAGATTAATTTTTTGCTGCATAACAAGAGCCAATCAGAGCACTGAGAGTACTGGTGGGGACGGCTGCATTGAAGCGTTCAAATAGGGAGGTTGTTAGTTAGATATGTTTTCTATAACATGGAAACTGGAAGTCTCGTCTCTGATGTAGGGTCAAACATATTGCCACAAAGTGAAATGGGAAAGCAATCTTTCTGACGACATTGACATTTGTTCATTGGACAAAAACAGCCTTTTTTGGGGAGAGTTTATCAAATGTAATCCATTATTGAACAATGCTAGAAACCAGATGATAATTGCTAACTTAAGAAGTGAATAATCAAACTTTATTTTCAAACGCTTTTATTATAGAGTGTTAAAATGATCCCTCAATAAATATTTGTGAAAGCTCTTCAGGCAGGTAAGCGGTAAACAATTTTCTCTTAACTTTGTTTGGCACAACCAAAACTAAACAGTTGAAATTTGTTTCCTAATACCGTGGCATGTTTTTTTTCTCCTTCAGATTTCCATTTGGTTTCTGTTGGTTAAAGATCTTATGAGGATGAGGGAAAGTGTTTCCTAGTATCTTACCTTATACAAATCCACCCACTTATTCAAAGAAATCAATGATAATCAAGAACTGATTTGATAAAGTTCTGTCCACTTTTGTATATGTTTTTCCTACTTTTACTTAATCCCCACCATAGACATTATGTGCAAGCTTGAATGCAGTCTCTTAATGGCAGAGCCAAACCAATTGTATAATTTTGGTAGAGTGCATCATTAGGGCCAAGTTTGTGAAATTATTGTAAATTTTGGATCATTGGTTCAGGAGGAGAAATCATTCAAAGGCATTTCTTATCTGGAGCCTTTGTGGATCCATTGTTCAGTGGAGTGGAACCATTTGTGCAAAATTGGTAGAAGACACCATAGGGGACAGTTCTGTGAAATTAACTTGCTTTTGGGCCAGTTGTTCAGAAGGAAATTCTGTTAAAAGAAGGTTCTTAGCTAGAGCTCTGGCAGTCATTTTGTTCAAAAGAGTGGAACATCTGGTCACGAACCTGAAGGCCTAAAGTCACAGAAAGTAAGAAAATGAAATAGTACATGTTCTTCAAATACAAATGGTTCTATAAAATAACTGGTATTTCCGCCCAGCAAGGAGTTATTTCAGTTTCGGAAACATAAAGAAATCACATGGGGCAAGATCTAGGGAATGCAGGAGGTGGGGCAAAATAGTTACTTTTTCTTTCTTCAAAAACACTGTAACTATTTCAGAGGCATGAGCAGGGCCATTGCCATGTAGAAGACAGATATGTTTAAAACCATTGACAGGGCGTCGTTTCTGATATGTTTTAGGCTTCTCCAGTATACAATTGATGCATTCTTTTGAGGTTAACATCAGGATTTGTCAACCCCAGAATAGTGATGTTCACCGAGGCAAAGCCGAGGTGAACATCACTTTCGAGGGTTGACTAATCCTGGTGTTAACCGAAAAAGAATGCACCAATTGTTTTGTTATATGACACTGTCTCTCTTTTCCTAGTTTTATTTAAAGTGTTTTCATATTTCTAAGTTTACTCAAGTCAGATGTTCCTTGTGCACTTTCACCAGGAAGATTATTTCAACAATCTACTTCCCAAATTTCTGCAACTCTTATGAGATAAGCAAAATAATTGCATTTTTAACCCATATATGCCTAGCGTTCTTTATGTGGGACATAGGCAAATAGCGCAGACCCTGATCAGATGCCACAGAATGCGGCGTCTGATCAGGGTCTCCACTGTTTGCTTGCATAATTTTCTATTAAAACTTGAATAAAAATGAAAAATACCACCTAACATCCCTTGAAACAGAAATGGACTGTTCCAATTGATAACGATGGGAAATTCCATTCGGCATAAATGGGTTAAATGCTGTTCTCATAAAATGAACAAACATTTTACCTGTGAAATATACATAAGAAACCAGTCAGTGTTTCAATGTCTATTTTTAGCTCTCTGTTAGGACTGACAAAAAGCAATGTTACCTGGGCTAGATTTAGGACAATCTATTTTTGGCTCTCTGTCAAGACTGACAACACTTATTAACCTGTCTTTAGCTCATCACTGTTTGACATCATGATATGTCACAACCAGTGCAAGCTAGTTTCAGCCAATCAGAGGAGGTCTTTTATAACAGTCATATAACAATACTATATGTCTTTGTAGTCCTTTCCAGTGATGTTTTTGCCCTTTTCCATCAGCACTTTCATTGCGACTCCTTCACCAGAGAAGAAAATTGCATACCAAACCTTCCTTGCACTTAAAGACCGTTTGACAATTATTGGGCGTCTGCTATGTTTAGTGTCCAAGATTTTATTGCTAACCTTTCTGACCAGCTCAAATTAATAGACCGGATTTTCATCACCTGGGACGACATTGGCAAACTGCTTTTTGTCATAAGTTTGAAACATTTTAAGCAGCTTTTCGGCCACTAAAACCCGTTGTCTGTTTTGCTCATCAGTCAACAGATGTGGCACCCATCTAGCAAAAATATTTCGGACTTTGAAATGTGAACCAATGATAGTGACATGCCTACTTTTCATGCAGTATCACAAACTGTAAATCTGGCATCTCCTTAAATGATTTCCTTCATTTTTGAAACGATTTCTTTACAAGCTGCGAATTTTCACCTTCCTGATTTTGGTGCATTTTTGATGGACTCTCAGCCAGATTGAATTTTATTTTTCCAGCGCCTAACTGTGTCATAAGACACACAAGAAGGTCCGTAAGTTGTAGAAAGTTCAATCATCAGCTGCTTCAAAGAACAGACAAGTTTTGAGCGAGCTTCGATGTAACCCCTTATTTCATCTTTCTGGTTGACTCTTGTACATGTACCAACTATTTTTATTACAGTGGTCAATGACTGCGTGTATTAATATGGCAAATGTTGTGTCTTACATTAAGTCTAACGTGTACATTTATACACCGTTGTGTAGACCTTTAATAAACCTATATAGGTATATATTGGTTTTTATCGTGTACCACGTGGATATTTAGATATAGGACAATAAGCAATTCATTTCGAACATCCCTCGTAGGTACCATCATTAAAGTGTGCCCGCAAACGCTCACATTGTTGAACTCGCAACTGTTGTTCAAACCAAAATGATTCTAAAGAGGAAATAAGATGTCCTAGATTTTGACCTCTAGCCTCAGAGAAATGAATATTTTTGGGGATATGAAGATATATGGATATTTTTTCTGAAGGGGGGGGGGGGTTCACCACGAAATTGGACTATATTTAAGTGTAATTTCTATGCATTTTAGGGTATTTTCTTAAGTCAAGGATTTTTTGGGGGTTGCTAAAATTTCAAATATTTTTGAGGTCCTTGAAATTCCTGATATTTCTTGGGGGGTGAATGGTAGATGCTGGGCCAGACCCTTCGTATGAAGAAAAAAAGAGTTACCCACCCCTCCCAAGCCCCCTGGGACACGCAAATACACTTCTGTGACAAGAATACACTTTTACAAAGAGGCTCTGTCTACACTAAGAAATTGAAGCGGTTGATTGGGCAGGCTGGCTGACTGACTGATTGATTGACTGACTGAGAAAGCAAGCAGACAGACAGCTATATTTTGCTGCATACTGCTCTAAAACACTGGTCAGCTTTTTGGCAGGAGGGGGGTGTGTGGCACACTGATATTATCATATATAAGTAGGTTCTGTCCATTTTTGGAGATTCAAAATTTTGAATTACATTTTTTGTTGGGGGGGAGGGGGGGGGGGTGGGGGGCAGGAGATCAGAAAAATAAATATGTTTGGAGATATGATGAAATTATGATTTATTTTTTGTACGTTTTGGGGGGTCATTTCTATCAATTTGGGGCTTTTTAAGGTCAATTTTCAGATTTGGAAAATGCAGGCTTTCCAGCGTTCCTAGTTTTTCCTAGTTTTCCTACTTTTTCCTAGTAATTTAAATGTGTTCCTAGTTTTTCCTAGTTTTGTCAAAAACCTCCTAGTATTCCTAGTTTTTCATAAATTTGACACCTTTTTGGATAAGTGTTTTGAGATTTTGTTTCAGAATAAGATCTTTATGGTGTTGAACTGACAGTCTTTGGTGTTCTTTGTGTGGTCTGTTGTCACTGATGCATAGTCTAGCCTTCTCGGGAGCCGGACAAAACATCCCGGGACAAAACATCCCGTGCCATTTTTTTACACCCGCACAAAACATCCCACAAAGATTTGCCACCCCGGACAAAACATCCCACGCTGTTTTTGTCACCCCGGACATAACATCCCATGCCATTTTTGCCACCCCGGACAAAACATCCAATACTCAGACTGCTCCTTCAGGGTAAGGCTCATTTGTGACCTTCATCTACTATGACATGTACAAGCAGTGAATGCCCTAGTATGACTGTCCAAATGATATAAACTAGATCTTAAATTGATTGAAAGGCAGTTTCACATTAGAATTTAATTAAAGAAAATTATATCTTCTTGTGACAAACAACTAAATTTGTTTGTTAAGAAGCCAATTACATCTTAAAAGAAATCATTTACAGTTTGGGTCAATCAAACTATTATAATTGAGAAACATATGTCTATTAGTCTAATTATCTATCTACCTTTGATCTCCAATCATTTCAATAGGTATGGTATATTAAGAATATCAATAATAATAGTGACAATTAACTAAATGGGATGTTTTATGCACTTTCATAGGCTTTAAACAGAGTGTTGGATGTTTTGTCCGGGGTGGCAGAAGAAGCATGGGATGTTTTGTGCGGGGCGGCAAAAATGGCATGGGATGTTTTGTCCGGGGTGACAAAAACTGCATGGGATGTTTTGTCCGGGGTGGCAAAAAATGGCATGGGATGTTTTGTCCCGGGATGTTTTGTCCTACATTCAGCCTTCTCAGGTGATAATTGGAGGTTGGACTATACTCTATTATGACTACAATTGACTCAAACCCCCTAGTGGAACCTTAGAGTTTTGCAAGTTCAGTTTGAACATAAGAAATAAACCATATATATAAATATGTAGACATGTAATGTTCATGACATCTTGCGTTGTTTTAAAATGCTGTATCCATCCTTAGACCATTGTAAGTGTCTACCTTACTCTTGCACCAGTGTGAAACAGACTCTATTTTGGTCTGATGGTCAGCTTTTTTTGTGAGGTTTCATATAAGGCAGCATAAAAAGGAGTGAGGTAAGGTAAATGCTTTTTGGTTTATTTCTTGCTTTATTCTGAGGTCATGTAGGAATAACAAATTGATCCTAACGGCACTCTTCTAAGGCAGGAGTACTCTGTGCTCATCCTTTCACCAGTAACTGATAAGTATAGTGAAAGAATGTGCCGGACCTGGGAATCGAACCTGCAAAACTCCCCAATATTAGGCTGGACACGCTGCAAAAAACTGGGCTGTTAGATATAAGATTGCATCAATTGGGTTTATTGACATCTGAATAATGTCCTGATATACTAAAATCACTGTATAAGGTTATCAACAAGTCAAGTCTAATACACCCCAAGTCTAATACAGATATATACCTATATCTGTCTAAATCTTATATTAAAAAAGAGCATACAATACATGGGAGCATTGCCCTCTGAAATTCATCATTTTCTGAAGGTAAAGTTGCCCCTGTAAAATGACCAGAGATGGCTTTCTCTTCTTTCTTGGTTTTCAAAATTTTCAGGGGGAGGATCCCCAAACCCCCTTTCAGAAGTCTGTTGTAATTTTACAGTCCAACAATGTTCAACACAAGACTAGTTGGAAAAGTGAGGTAACCAACTCAAGGAGTGAAACACACACACAAAGTGGGGCCTACTTCCTTAATTTGTGATATGTTGGCTAAGAATTTGCTGTATCCTCTATCTGTCAAATATGGGGCTGGAAAATACCAAGATCCAGTAAAATTGCTAAAAATTCAATTTTAATTTACTCTTTGTTATTATTATAATGTAAGTGAACAACCTTTATTGCACCTAAAGTAGTCTTTATAAAAACTTTTATTTGGTATAAGAGTCTGCTCTATTGACTGCAGAAGACAACTAAGTCAGCTTGCTGTAACAGTCTTTTAGTATAAATGTGTACAGTTACTGTGGTTATCGGGTAAAGAAAGTAAAAACATATAACCAAAAAACTCCTAGTTTTTGCCTCAAACTTCCTAGATTTTCCTAGTTTTTTTCCTAGTATTTTGTAAATACTTTTCCTAGTTTTCTCCTAGTTTTTTCAAAGATGCTGCTGGAAAGCCTGAAAATGTTTTTGGGGTCGCTAAAGTTCGAATATGTTTTGGGTATGGCTGATATTCCTTATATTTTGGGGGTAAAGAGTAGATGCTGGGTCCAATGCCAAGCCTAGGTATTTAGAAAACTTGAAAGTATCCAAAATATGGTCAGGCACACTTACCACCTGAGATACTAGATAATCTAGCAAAACAGGCATACAAAAAAGTCAAAAGAGCAAAGAACGAAACAGACAGAAAAAGCGAGACAGACAGCCATTGGAAAGTGGACAGACAGAGAATTGGCTAGATTATGCTGCTCACAGCCTTCAGAACATTGGACAGGCGCTCCAACCACCTGAGCTACTAGACACATGTAAGCAGGCTAAACGAGCATATAAGTAAAAGAAGGAAGAACCAATGCAGACCGACAGACGGACGGACAGATTAACTGACAGACAGACAAACAGCTAGATTTTGCTGCTGACAACCTTCAGCACTTTGGTCAGGCGATCCTACTACCGTAGAAACTAGATAATTGTGCTAAATCAGCATACATAAAAATAAAAAAAAAAGAAAACCCAATGGCTACATTCTGATCTAACAGGGTTTTGATCCAGTCGTTTCAGCACACCAGCTACCTATCTTTTGTCATAGATGATCCTGACGTTTTGATTTTTAGGATTTCTGTGGACAAGAAAGCATATTGCAGAACCCCACGGCCATGAACAACGCCAACCATGGTCACATCCGCGGTAAGATTAGGAGCATGCTCTCAACCCGTGGTTCAGATTTGCATCAAACTCGCAATAGAACCAGTATCAGCTGTCCCTGCTGGTAGAAACTACAGGCTTTCAAAATGTAAGTGCCTTTGAGCCCATTATTTGTTCTTGCCACTTTAATTAATATGTGGAAAACGGTTCTAAAAAGCCCTGCCTCACGGCCAGATAACAAAACCCCGTGGACGCTATAGTATTTTTCCACGCACCTCCATGGTTTAGACTTGCAACCGTTGAAGGGGTAGGGGCAGAAATCCCGTTCTCATAAACAATCGAGGCTTATTTAAGCCAAATCATTAACATACAGGTAAAAACAAGTAAATGTCGTTTCACCAAAAACGCAAAAATATAGAAACCATTTCTGTAAAAATGTGTAATTGTCAATCAATCCAAAAGTGTCCCTATTTCAAGGACTCGTTCATGATCTACTTGCATTTTTTTCTCGCATATTTAACCCTTAAAGCGCCAATCGCAACAAAAGTCTGCTTATCTCGTCTGCCGAAATGTTTAAGAAGCATCTATGGCAGAAAGTGTGGACACAGACCAGACTGCTCCTATAGGAGCAGTCTGTTCTGGGTCAACGCTGTTTGCTTCTATACTTGATTCGTCAGTAATGTTAGGCAATTATATGAAGCAGATGACTTCAGCAGACGACATTTTCAGATGCATTTTTTCTTGGCGCTTTAAGGGTTAAGTACTGTAATGCCTTAGCCATGATGTGATGTTAGAGTGACTATTCAAGAATATGTATATGCCTTTAATCGCGCCTGACAAGTGTTCGTAAATAAGTTTTAACTATTTCAAATCAGAGCCCCTACCTTCAATTTCAGTTTATTTATTCTCCGCGAAAAGACTAGTCGAACAATATCCGCCGCCAAGAATTCGGTATGATACAAGTGGTGAAGCCCGCAAAATAATAATCTTTGCTAACAGGTTGAACTCAGATCAGACCAAACAAAACGTCGAGCCTGATCTGGATCCCAAATGTTTGACACTGTAGCGATAGAACCGCAGGGGCGCATCCAGGATTCCATGTTGGGGGGGGGGGGGGGCAATATTTAAAACATGAAATATTTTCATGCGAGCGCAGAAGACGCGAAGCCATGCTAGGGCGTGGGGTCGTTATGAACTTGGCACACTTTCACACACCGAAAATAATTCCAACCTATACTCAGGGTCGTAGCAACGAGTTTGAGAGTTAATGTGAGTGTTTTGATTCGCAGAATGCATGAATGCGAGTTCTGTAGGTGCCAAGCGCGGGTAAGGGGGTCTGGGGCATGCTTCCCCAGGATTTATTGAAAAATCCGCGCACTTTGGTGCCTTCTGGCACATTTTCATGCAGTTTAATTCTTTATCAGAAAGCTTCATTTTTTTCAACAGGCAAAGTCATAAAATTTTGAAATGAATGGGTAAAATGAACTTCGACGTCATTTCTTCAACTTTCAAATGGTTTTCTAAACGAACTTGTAGACTATATCATGCGCGATTGGAAAAAACTGTTTTGTGAAAATGCGAAGAACATAATTATTTGCAGACAAAAGTTTCATCGTGTGTACGTCAGAGAAACATGTTTCAAGAGATTTTTGGAGTTTCATCGAATAGGACATTGCTATATTTTCTGAAACTTGTCTCATATTTTTCCAGACAATTAGCCAATCACAGCTCGGCTATTTCTGAAGGTCAGTTTACCTGTAATTTCTACAAATGTGCATACACAATAAAGAAAGGGGTCTTTTAGCTAGGTACAATATGGTGAGCCCTATATACATTTCTTCATTGAATCCAAACTTAGTATTATTCGCGGTCCATTTAAATGTTGCGTTGCAAGTGCAATGATCATCAGACACAATGGGACAGCAATTTCGTCCTCCTCAGCATGCTCAGTAAGCACCATGTTGAAAAAGTATGCACAATTTTAGCGGGAAAGAGCAACAGGTAATGTGAAGTTGCATCGTCTGTACAGTAGTGTATGGTACACACAAAAGTTGCATACATAAGTTGCAGACAAAAGTTTCATCGTGTGTATCAGGCTTCAGACTGCTCTGATCTTGTGCCACAATGCTTGACCGTATGATAAAATTGACAATTGTTGTGAGCATTATCACATAGTGCTCAGATGACTCCAGTAGACGTCATTAGAAAAAGGAACCGAAAGATATGGTAGGCTACAATAAAATGACAGGATTTTAGCAGGGCGCCGCCGATCTGGCACCTTTGAATTTAGACCTCTATATGTACGTTTGCGAGCGGAGTGAGCAAGAAAAAATCAGACTATTTAAAATTGAAAAAAAAATCAACAACAAAAAACAGTAGCCGCTGCTAAAAACCATATTAACAAGAAAAACTATAGCATGAAATATCATGTTATACTGGGGCGGTTTAAGTGGCTCATTAATGGTTTTACCGAGTTTATGATAGAGCAGTAGATATCTTTTTAATGGACTGATACTTGAGGATGGTGCAATATGTAATTCAAGTGCAGCAGCTAGGGTTGAGGGTTGGTGCTCAAAAGAACCGTCTCAATGGCATTGAAGTGATTCTTTTTGAATACCTACTATGTATTTCTGGATTTAGAAGAAAGGTTTTTATTATTATTATTAAACACCCCTGAAAGTATCTGGTGGTCTGGATGTTATTATGGCGATGTGCAGACTGATCTAAAGTCATGAGTTGCACCTCTTGAGTAGGTAGATCTGTTCTCTAAACACGGTGCCTATTTGCTGTCATGTGTACAGCTGAAAGAGATGTCGTAGTACGTTAACAGTTTGTCCAGCTTTCTTTTCATTATGCGTAGGAGCTTTGGCTACTTTTCTGTGATCTCTATACAACAGTACGTAATCTACATTCTCAGAAAACATATAAAAATGGGCCACCATCGGCCCGTCACCAAAACTCCATTATGGCATTTGGTTGGCGGGTCGACAGTGGACAACCGGGCATAGTTTTGGTAGCGCTCAATGGCATTTTCAAATGCACTTAAGTGTTCAAATGTACGGTCCAATGTGACAAATATGAACCATTCTGACAATATAAACTGAAACTTTTGAGAAACTGAGTCAAATTGTAGAATGAAAGAGTAATGATCAGTAATTAATTTTGGTTTGATTTATCTATTATAAAGACCGATAGTTAAAAGACCTTCTTGATCTGTTTGCGGCAGGTAGCAGGAAATAGGGATCAAAGACAATAGGATAATTTCAATTTATTGTTTTCGTCGTATGAAACATAATGCTCTATGCTTATGTTTTTCGCACACACGACACCCTATAAACTGACATTGAGATAAAAAAAAATATTTGGGCCTCGGAAAGTGAAAGCCTGTCTTGGGGGTGCGAAAAACAAATGCGCAGACTAGCCTGCGCATTAGCGTAGACTGATCAGCGCCTTTTTCATTTGCTTTTTGGGAAGTATCATTTCTAGAATTGCTACAAGTGAAATTTCAATTTTCTAGCTAGCCTCTGTAGATGAGGAGACTGCTTTTAGACTCGCTTTTTCAGAAGCCCCAAAGACAGGTTTTTGTCGCGTTGAGGCCCATTTTGTGTCGAAAATTGCACAACATGTAACACAAACGCAGTAACCTACCTAATCAATGCAATTATATATTTTCTGGCATCAATGGAACATTGCAAACTGTTTGTAAACGTCCCTTGATGTCAATATAGCAACCCGAATAATGATTATGCTACTGTACTCCTAGCTTACTGATACACACTTCCTTTAGTAAAAGCCAATACTTATTAATCATGGTGGAACAGTGGTGACCTACATTCGTCATCGATAGAAAACAATGAATCTGCCTGTTATATTACTGGGTCTGAGCTGTTATTTATTCTTTTACAATTAATCATCGTTTCCTTTGTTGAATTAAAAGGGAAAACTTAGATTTGTTCTTACATTTTCAACTTTCTAAGCGTTGTCGAAAACATAAAACTGATCAATGCCTGACCGATTGTATATATATATAAAAAGAACGTACTAAATCGCGTTGCGATTGGCTGTGTATAAATAATTTACATATACGTGTAGTGTGTATATCACATGACCGTTTTGGCGGGATAGGCATAAAGTAAAACTTCGAATGAAATCATACAAGTAAGATTATTTAATCCCCAATATTTAAGCGACTTTTTGGGGACAGCTGAGATACTTCTTGATTTATATGAATGTTATATTATTTACACACATAGCCGCGTAAAAAAACACGCCGACTTGTTTGTTTGTTGTCAATGAAAGCAGACTACAATGGCAAGTCCACTATGTCTTTTACGATATGCCTATCATTATTATATTACTGCGCAAGGTATTATTTTTTAAATATATTTGTATTTGAATTAGCAATTGGCAATAAATCATTGCTTCGATACCCAAACTGAAGTTTCTAAACTGCAAAGCATAACAAACAATAAAAAAACAACGAAAAAAAGAACTACTTTTTACGCGTAATATTTTCCAGAAAGTTGTTCGGTTTGCATTAAGCCTTTATCCTGCGGAATCCGGATATACCCCGTTCTGGAAAACATTGTAGATCCGGATCAGTTGGCTTCTCAGGAACAAACTAGTCAGGATCTTTACGACTCTTTATCATGCATCTAATTAAATTGTTAATATTGAAACCATGCAACTTATATGTTTGAAAATTTGCAAGGAGTGTAGCATATATTTAATGTATGGCCTGGCAAGGGTGAAAAATCGACGTGACTGAAAAACTGTAAGTGTTAAAATTGAGTCCGGATGCCAGCATCCGTCCCCAAAAACTCATGTGCTTGCATATTTTATTTGCAGTGCATCATGTCAGAATGTAAAGACTGCTCAGCTCTTCGTGGGAAGATTGTCCTACCAGGTGGAAAGAAAGATGGAACACTAAATAAATTTATAAAAGAAAATCAGCATCTTGAATCAGGTAGGTTTTCTGTTGGAAACATTTTCCACTTTTGCTCAGCATTTTGAAGAAACATCTATTATATAGAGTTTATTAATCATTTTATTTAAAATATGGGATTTATAAACCGAGGGAGGTGAAAATCCGATAAAGAAACAAGTGCGCAAGCACAAGCTTCTTTATATGTTTTTTCACCTCCCGAGGTTTATAAATCCCATATTTAAAATAGAATGATTCAATAAACTGTATATTACATGTTTTCTGCTTGAACTGCTTACTCAAATCAAGAAAATACTACGGAATGTGATGTGGCAAAACTAGCCGGATCATGGCATGTCTCATTCTAACCTGAGTAGTAATACATCAGCTGTTCCCTGCTAAAAAAATGGAAGTCCGCCATTTTGGAAATTTTCTTCATCAAGTCCACCTCAGAATTTCAAATGTCTGTAACTTTTTTTATTAGTGAACGAAAACATAACGTGTGGGTAGTCATGTCTTAATTAGATAGTAATGAACCAGGGGTGTGGAAATATTAAAATTATCTGCTTGTCCAGGGACAAGTGAATGGCCATAATGTACTTGTCCAAAGAAAAGTTTACTTGTCCGAAAGAACAGATAAGCTTATACCTTTCTGTGCTTAAACAATCTTTAGAAAACAGTATAAAACCAGATATCAACTCTCTTGCAAACAGTGTAGATCCAGATCAGCTGGCTTCTTCAGAAGCCAGCTGATCTGGATCCATACTGTTTTCAATTCAACATGTGAACTCGTAATAATTAATCAAAATATGAAATACAATGTACAGAATTGTATTAACTTTATTCATTTGCACTTGTCCAAGGAGTGAAGGACAAGTAAATAGAAATTTTCAACTTGTCCTGAATGAAAATGTACCAGTCGGACAAGTCAGGCATGGTATTTCACCAGCCCTGAATGAACATTTTGGTACTAAATTTATTGTGTTTTTTTAGAATTTTTCATAATTCATTATTGTACTTCAATTCTCCATTGTGTCAGTGTTGGAAGAAAGGCAGAAACGTTGTGCAACATCAGCGCATGTGTAAATGAGGTCATTTGATAATGTAGATGACGTGAAAAGTGCAGAGAAGCGTTATGCTTGTTAAATTGTAAATAATAGTATGAATACAACATGTCTTTCATCTCATTGATGCCTTGGGTCACTTATGGTTAGGAAAAAGGAGTTCCGGCTAAAGAGATTTATTTCCTCTAATTTATTTCCCTAGAGGAAATAAATCTTTCTAGACAATAAATCATTGGATTTCTCTGACAAACATGTAATATTTTATAACAGGACTATAGATCAAAGTGTGTAATTAAAAATTAATTTTCCTATTTCTCAACCCAAGCATATGTTGTGGGTACTCAAAAAAATGTTCTTTTGAGTACCCACAACAAATGTTAAAACTGATGATTAAATAAATTTTCACAATTTTTCTGTATTTACAGTGTTAGGACCTAGTAACAGTAACTGGTTTGAAGATGCAACAAGACGGAAACTGCAGCAGATTATTGTTCCTAGAAGTTTTGATTCTGTCATAGACAGTCCTTTTCTCACACCAAGGATCAGTCAGATCTGTACACAAGAGCTCAGTGGTAAGTTGCTGTTTCTTAACATGTTGCTTGTTAGTGTCTTCTGCAAACAATTTAGACTCAGAAAATTGTTATATTTTAAGGGTATGATAAAAAATATAGTAATTTGTCTCAGATAATATTTTGTTTACATTTTTTATTAGGGACATTACTTTAACAAGGGACATAACCATAAACTGTTAACTCCCCGGTATTGGTAAGTTTGAGCAGTTATGTTGTCTAGAATGAATTTTTTTAATATCTCCAGAACAAACAGTAAAACTAGTAAAGTAAACCAACAGACTGTATCAAACTTTTGAATCTTTCATAATTTTCCTAAAAATCTGCATAGGACAATCCCTTTTAACATCGTCACTCTCAAAAATACACAGACAGAACCTCAAAAATATATTATTTTTTTTCAATGAAACAAGTAATATTTAGAGTCGGCAGACAAAATAAAAAAAATAATTTTAGAATTTTTTTTCTTCCTCTTTCCGGAAAATTACAGTAGGAGGGTTTGTAAATCAACTAATAAAAAAATTCTGGCCTTAAGTTACATGTATAAGTGTGCTTACATGTATAAGAGCATGTATGCTTATAAGAGCATCAATGTGCTTATTAGAGCATGTGTGCTTATCAGATTGAATATGGTAATGATTATTATCTGCATTCTGCTCTTATTTACACCCTGAATATGCACCGCTGAGATGTACAGTGCAGTCCCTTTTATAAGGCCTGTGGAATCGGGACAAAAATATTTTAATATTGCACTTGTCCTGCAGGATGAGTGACTTACAATTTTCACTCATCCTGCAAACACATGTACTTGCCTTTTAAAAGCCTATGCAATAAAGAACATATTAGGGAGTAATATGTGATATGACTTCCTCAAGTCCCTTATATCAATGTTAAAATGATATTTACCCAGTCAAATTCATAACTGCATCCCATATTAGTAGGGGAGCCAGAGATTCAAAAATTGGAAAAAAGTGGCCGGAAAGTAGCAGAATTTTAGACTATATCCTCAGATAGTATGGTGTTTCAGAAGTGTGAAAACAGATATTGCACAAATTTTAAGTCTTGCAAAAGATGTTTATTTATGGGGTAACCATAGCTACTCTCATGCAGGCTTCATGTAGTAGACTATTCACTACATTACTGACAAGAAAAGTTATTTAGACCAGATAGGTCACATTTCCTACTATCTGCATATTACTTTACAGTAACTTAATTAAAAGCACCAAACTGACAATAAGTTTAAATGACTTACGCTTACGTAATTGTTATATCCGTTACTTACATTCAAATATATTACTATTGTTTACTTGGCCATGGACTGCCAAAAGACATGTGGAGGGATTTTTTTTTTGTAAATTAAGATTTTCTTAGCTACTTTATATATTATAAAATGTCTGTTACATTTTGATGAACATGTGCATTTACCATGCAATAGCCAAGTCTAATATGTTACCATTAGATAATAAGGAAACTCCTAGTATAGGTTTATCATCATTTGCATCGTTTTCTCACATATCGTTATTATTGACATTTTCATTAGATGCAGCTTAATAGCAGAATGATAATATTAGTTTAGGCATCTGGAAGTTCTCTTATATACGTTACTTTCTTTTAAAACAATATTTTTGTGCAATGTTATGTGTATATGCGTTCAAACAGCTAGTAGGTGAAAATGAAATTGACTACCATCTTAGTGCTCAAAATTAGATTGGAAATATTGTATTTTTAAACATTTAATATGAATGAGATGCAACATCAACAGAATCATATTTGGTTAAAAGGGAAAAACTTGAAAATAAAGCACATAAATGACATTAAGTATATGTTTTAGGAATCATGTAAATAGATAATTGATACCTATTTATTTTTCATAACTAAATTGTTTCAAAAAGCTTAAACGATTCTTTAAAATCTGTGCTACTACCATGTATTTGCTTCTTTTTATACATTAAATGGCATTAAATGACATATGCAAGACATTTGCTTTCATCGTCAACAGCTCAATGAATAAATAAAAAGCACGCAGTAACATAATCAGATCCATCACACATTGTAAAAGCCATCAATTATATGCATTTATAAACAGTTATTCGTTATAGCAGCTATATTAAAACAAAAAGGCACAAAATATACCTTAAAACTCTAAAAAATGTAAGATATTTCAAGCAGAAGTCCAAATCAAGAAGTGAAACATTAAAGATACCTTCATCAGTGTCATATGAAACAAAATTGAAGTTTGTGGAAATCGTGATGATTTCTGTCTTTGATGTAGCATCCGCCTTAGCTATCCTTGGGGTTATAATATTTTAGTATCTACAGCGTGTCCGCTTTGGAAAAAGAGTAGTATTTATGGTGGTAATGTATATAACAAAAATATATAGATCATTACTTTATTCATTGTGTTGCCTTGTTCTACACGTTTGTGAAGCAATGAAACAGGACAATATTTATTCTAAATTACCATTTTAATACTTTAGAAACAGACACGTGTCTGTTAATAAGTTGGAAAAGCTCCCCTGCATTGTTAGTATTGTAGACATTTTTAATTGATTAGACTTCGATAATCAGGACCTTGAGCAAACAAACTTTCTAGAATAGGACTCGATTGATCATATATTCCAGAATGTTTGCAGACGTTTTTTTCTTTGTAGCTATGTAGCTTATCAGCATACATGATAGAATCTGCTTTAATGTATGTTTTATTCAGCAGGACACTACTTATTTTTTACACTCACAATAAGTAATCATAACAACCATCATTCAGTCCTTAAAACTAACTAATTAATACCCATAAAACATGTACCAACTTGTTAAACAATGCTATATTTATGGTATATTGAAAGTTCATGTAATAGAAACAAAATCCATACTTATGCTACTTTCAAAGAATACTTTCAGATAGTATACTCAACAAATGCTATGCTGTATCATACTTACATATAGTGCAATTGGCAATAGAGACATTGTTATCACTATCTGAGATGTATCATGATACTTTTACAAATCAAAAGAAATACAGTTTCTTATGCAGACGATTGATAAAAAAGAGCGACAAACAAATTAAACATGCATACATACTATTTGTTAAGTTTATGCATACTTTCTTAGCATAACATGTAAATCTATTATTTGTGTAAGTAATGATAATAACTATTGTGTTTTCTCTATTGTCCATATATTTATTATTTTATAAGCACAGTAGATAATTTAATGTATGCCTTTTTGACTTTATACCCTGATGTGTTTACAACTCCTCTATTATTTAACGCAAATAGAAGGAAGCAACTGACAGGATTCCTGCAACAGTTTGTTTAAAATGGGGTCCAATGACTGCTACGGTATTATGATAGAACTTAACATCAGTTATAATAGCACTAATTGCTAAAACTAAGTTTGATCTTATGACTGCTATTTTTACTCTAAGATATTGCTATTCCTATCAACATTCTAATTAACGTAAATAATCTTTTAAACGGTAATTTTAATGTGTCCTAGTTAAATTTAGCTTAAACATTTTCTCTCATTGAAATTTTACAAAGTAAATTTGGTATCGTAAATCACAAATGATCACTGCCTTGCCATGTAAAACCCATCCTTATGGATGATTTCCCCAATTTCAACGGCAATAAATTTGAATAACCCATTCAGTTTTAAAGTTTGCATTGCTTTGACAAATGATTAGTAGTGTTAAGTTAATAGGACTATCAGTTTCATTAATCGAACAATGAAAACCATGTGAAAAATGAGCTGAAATTAAAGTTCATAACTAGAATAAATTTAAAAGTCACCTTCTGAGTTTTGATATATGCATAAATAGATGTGGTTTAAACAATTTGCATAACAGAGCCACTCTCTTACAGAATAAATGATAACAATCACTTATGTTTCCTTAAATTTAATGTAACGTAAACAACATTTTATCTTATATATTCATAAAGGAGTGATGTTGTCTAGATTGCCAGCAAACGTCTTCTTTCTATAAGTTAACATGACTAGGAAATGTCACAATCACAGACTCCTGACTGACCCACTGCACCTTAAGGAAGGGACACGGAACACAGATATCTACAATATAATTTAAGTGAAGCAACCAGCTCTCTTCCTTGTCAAGATGATTGCTGAACTAGAAACAAATTAGAAAACAAAGGCCCGATACAAAACTCCCACAACCAATAGGAACAACAACAAACAAAGTTTCCAACATCCACACATCATTTCAGAAACTCTTAGATATTTTATCATAAATGAATCTGATTTGATAGAACAGATATGTTATTTACTATTTTATATATTGTGATGAGTGTGAACAGGTTCGACACAAAGCTTTGGCTGCTTCTGAATAGTTTATTAGATTGTTTTGTTCAATTAAAAGAAAAAAAAATGTGAAAATAGGTTGATTTTAGGCTCAGTTGAAAATGAAAAACGGTTGAGACAAATATATAATCATGATATATAATTCGTTTATTTATAGTTATATATGCTACTTTAGCAAATTTGACTGAACAAGCTTAAGGGAATGTATCCTAGTTTAGATGTTGCATCAGACTTATCATTTTATAAGTTTATAAATTGCATAACATAACATAGAAAACTAGCAAACAATGTGATTTGTTTTTAAGTCAAGAAGTATACCATTTCTTAAAAGAAAAAGACACAACCATATACAAAGTCTCCTAATTAGTACTGATAACTTCTTCTTTTAGAACAATTGCTCTTTTTATGCCTATCAAACACAGCCCCCCCCCCCCTTTAATGAAATAAACTTTCCAGTGATGTATAGTTTAAGCTATTAAGCAGTATTTGTTTGTCCACAACTTTGTTTTATACGTTACATATTGAAAATCGAATAACAAAATGATATTTTACCTCAGAAATGTTGTTAAGTATTACTCTTAAGTCGGTGATATCAAAACAATTATCATAAGGTGTTTAAAAGCTAACAGAAAAAATTGCATGCTTATTTTCAAACTTAAGAGGTTCTAAACTTATATAAAATTTATGTATGGTCATCTAATTAAACAGCTTACAACTAACAAAGTATTTGTGTTAGAACGTATCTGTTTGCAGTTTTGAAATGGTCAGTTTGCACTCTTTCAAATACATGTTATCTTGAAGTTAAACACATATTGAAAATTTTGTCAAATTAAACTTTTTAACAAAATTTCAATAATTTTAAGGGTAAAGTTGAAAATGTAACGTAAACGACATTATAATGGACCCAAACAACTTTTAAAAACATCAATATGTGTAGAGAATAGCATGTTCTTACAGATTGCATAAATGTTTGTTCATTTAAACATTTCAACTTCTACCTTAATAGACTTAATTACATATTTTTGTTTTTAAGAAAATGAGGGGTAACGTATTAAACACACTGTTACAGGTATGTTTGCAAGACTTAAATTGAGTGCAATATCTGGTTTCATACTGCCTATACTATGTACTAAAGGATAAAATAAGTAAAAATTCTGCTAAAAAGGGGGCATACCTAAATGCTTATTTTTGACATTTTTTAACCCTGGCTCCTCTACTATATACTGACAAAACGATTTCACAGTCAAAACGCAGAAAATGTTAGTTTCATCCTCACCTTTAGGGTGAAACTAGAAAGGACGAGTAATTCTTCCCAAAGTTCTTGTCCTACAGGACAAGTGCTTTGGGAAGAATTACTTGTCCTTGTAGGATGAGTGCTTTGGGAAGAATTACTTGTCCTTGTAGGATGAGTGCTTTGGGAAGAATTACTTGTCCTTTCTAGATTTCACTCGTAATTACGAGCGGACGAGTGGAATCTTTTGTCCCCTGGTAATGGACTGTATTTTGAGTGAATTGTGTTATTAAGGGACACTTTTTAAAAGGAATTATAGGAAAACAACCATAGCGAGGTCATTTTCCTATAATTTCCTTGTAAAATTATTTGGGGAAAAACATTGGGAGCCACAAATTGACCATCTTGTATCCAAATCTGTGTTATGACGAGGTGTGTTATAAAAGGACTGCACTCATAGGTGAATTTTTATTTCCTAGTTGGAAGTACTCCTGATACAAGTAGCTACAGCCCTAAAACAGTTGGAAGACTGCTGAATTACCAGCCTTATCGGAGCACACCTGATACACTTTACAAGCCACTGCTAGGAAACAGGTAGAACTAAAGTTTTACCCCCATGTCAAAGTCGGAGGGATATAGGTTTGGCATTGTTTGTCCTTCCTTCCGTCCTCAGCCATTACTAGGTACCAATGGATGGCATTTCATCAAACACTAAAACTTATACTGAACATATTATATAAGACCATGGTGTGGGGATGCATGTGGTGTCACCAGTTATGAAGGATTTATTGCCCTTTGATCGCATAAATTTCAGTGAATTTTTCGGTTCTCAGTCATAACTTAGTAAGCAATGGATTGAATTTCATGGAACTTATACTGAGTATATATGACCATTGTGTGATAATGCATGTAGAGTTTTGTCAATAGAGGAGTTATGACCCTTTGATGACCTGACTGCCAATGCAATTTTTCTGTCCTCAGCCATGACTAAAAAAGCAATGATGGAATTTCATGGAACTTATACCCAGTATATATGACTACTTTGTGATGATGCATGTATAGTTTCATGTGTATGTCATCAGTTGTAGAGTAGTTATTGCCCTTTGTTTGCCTAAATTTCAATGAATTTTTCCATTCTCAACCATAACTTTGTAAGCTAGGGATGGAATTTCATGAAACTTATACTGAGTATATATGACCATAGTGTGATGATGCATGTAAAATTTCATGAGCAAGTAATCAGTTGTTGCGGAGTTATTGCCCTTGTCACCTTAATATCAACAAATTTGTCCATTCAGAGCCATAACCTAGTAACCAATGGATGGAATTTCAAAAACTTATAGTTACAATATACCTGGCATCAAAGTTTGTCACAATGGTTTCAGATATACATGAGTTAATGCCTTTTGGTTGCCTACATTTCAATGAATTGGCCCTACAGCGCCATAACTTGGTAAGAAATAGATTGATTTTCGTGAAACTTAACTGAATATGAAGTGGGGTGGTGCTCATGAAGTTTTATTAGAGTGTCCTTAGGTATATAGGAGTTATTGCTTTTTGATTGCCAATGAATTGGTCCATATAGAGTCAAATATGACTATATCCTCCAAAATGTAGGAATCATTGCCCTTTACTTGCTTAAATTCTGATAAATTTGTGTTTTCAGAGCCATCACATTTTAATGGATGAACATAATGAATATTTATTGCAAGTGTAAGGTGGTGTGCTTGAAGTTTTGTCAGAGTTCTTCCTAAAAGTCAGAAATATAGGTTATTGCCCCTGATTTGCTTATATTTAAGAGAACTCAGACTTGATACAGCCAAAATAACAAACCATGGCAAAAAAATTTTGGCGGAGGATATTTATTTGTTGTCGAATTCGCTTGTTGGATTTGGAATTTAACTTAACCCTTAGAGTGCCAATTATGACTGAACTAGACAAAAGAAGTTGTGATATCTTTCTTAAATCAGTTACCTCTCATAACTGCTTTGTTGCACGTTACCTGATAAACATTGTCTATCTCAAGGCATATGCCTTTATCAGGTCATGATGATGTTGTACTTTTTGAATGACATCACTAATGACGCTTAATCAACACAAAAATCGAAAATTACGTCATAATGGCTAGTTTGAAGAGTGAAACAATGGGTAAACTGATAAATAGAATACCAGGCTCGCGTCTTTTGATATCAAGTTTACCAGGCTCGGCTTTGAGAACGCTTGTTAAATCGCTCGGCACGCCTCGCGATGTCAACAAGTGTTCTCAAAGCCTTGCCTGGTAAACTTGATATAAAAAGACGTTCACCTAGTATTCTCTATTGATTTTTGCTTGAGGTTTAATTTTGGGTCTTCCTCTTCTTCCCTACTTGGTGTGTGTCAGAAGCGAAGGCTTATGGGAGGCTTATATACGCAGGCTCACCTGGACCTTCCTTGCTGAACCATGCAATATGTACCAAAATCTGCCGGGCCGCGTAGCGCAGTCGATAACGTGTCTGGCTACAGATGCGTGTCTGGCTGCAGATCCAGGGGTAGCGAGTTCGATCCCGGTCCGGTCCCATACTTTCGTGGAGATTGATCATGAAATGATTTCTACGGTCATTCTCCTCCCTTCCGCTGATTCATTCAAGAAGGGTTGTTGTCAGTTACAAGCGAAAGTATGTGCACGAATTACTGGTTAACCGCTTGTTCAAGCCTGCCCAGGAAAAAGTGTGGTTAGGTGAACTGACCGTCCCGCAATGACCATAGCTGTTGACTTGGGAGGTAAAGCAACAAAACCAACCAACCAAATGTACCAAAATCTTGTGATGGCTCGTATGATCTAAAGTTTGAAAGTTTGCAGCAGTAGACATTATACAATTATTGACTTCAATGAGGTAGACATAAGGATTTATCTACCCGAAAAGTGATAATTCACCGAGGCTGCTAGGCCGAGGTGAATATCACTTTTAAGGGTAGATAAATCCTTATGTCTATCCAAATTGAAGTCAATAACTGTTTTGTTATATGACTTTTCATTTAAGAATAAAAATTTTGCTAGTTAAAGACATGTTCAGCCTTCTATGTAAGATATCTAAGGACTTTCTCACAAGTTTTAGCAACTTTTATTAAAATATTATAATTCAGTATTTTGCATTTTCAAATGTATATTAATTCTCTTAATTGGGAATATACAATGTTACCATAACACTGTTTTTACAGTTTGTTTATTCAAACACAGATAAACAAGCAAACAAAACAAAACAAAACTGTTGTAAAAATTCATAAAAGTCTTTAGTTTACCTGGTTGGATGTGAAACAGCAAATCATGTCAATTTCATGCAGCACATGCTAGTTTCACACTCATCATGCTATTTTTAGCTCTCTAGAGGGTAATATTGCAGCAGTGTCAAAAATATTAACTTCTGGAAACTAGTTCCAGCTGGTTTTCGTGCAATATTAACTTGTGGACCGGTTTAGACCAGTTTCCAGGTAGACATAGAGATTTATGAAGACAAATTTAGCCAATCAGGAGACAGGATTCTCTCCAGTCATATAACAATTTCTAACATTGATTGAATCTTTAGAAAAATCAATAAGGTTTGATATTTCATGTAAATTATTTCTTTGCAGATGATTTGCATGCTGCAGTAAAACATGTGTAAAACGGCCACTCAAAAGTAGACAAAACAATGATCTTAATGACAAATGGTAGCTTAATGAAGGTCGAAAGTATTGCAGAATGCTCCCCTTGGAGCATTCTGCAATACTTTTGACGTGCATTAAATGAGAATTAGTCTTGAAAAACATGTTTTGGTCTTTTTGAGTGCAGCCATTATACACAGGTTTTACTGTACATGTATATTAAGCCTTGTTTTACTTTTAAAATTTAACTCTTTGCAAGTTTGTATGCTGGATAATTTTTCATGCTTATGTTGTCCTTTGCTGACTCTTTTCAAAATGAACTTTTTCAAAAAACAAAATTCAGAAACACTATATGTATGCGAATATTGCTCAGTGTAGCAAGAACAAGTTTCCTCTTTGGAGAGCAGGTTGACCAGTGTTTACATAAGTTTGAATTTCATTAACTGTTTGCCTGCTAACTTGTCTTCTCTGCTCACAAGCTTTGCAATCAGTTTGGACCCAGATCAGGCTACAAGGTTATAAATCTTTTTATGCTCAACTAAATTAAGCATGAAATTTCAACCCCTCATAAAAACTCAAATACCAACAAATGAAGAAGTTTCTTGCTTAAAAACTCTCAGATGTTGTACAGGTCAACCTCGTTATGTCAAACTTGCCTATCTCGAATACACGGCCTATGTCGAAGTGATCATCCATTCCCGAATTTCCCCCCTATATTGCATTGTAATTCGACCTTGCTTATGTCAAACTCGGTTATCATGAAAACTCGGCTATTTCGAAGCGATTTTTCATTCCCTAAAGCCAATTTTCCCTTTGTTTACCACTGCTTGTATCGAAGCGGTCAAAAAGTGAAACGGTCCGAATGACAAACAAAGAAATTTACCTGATTGATCGAACAATAGCCTTAATTTCAGCCCAATTAATCCATTGTTGCATGTAATCGCCAATTAGTTATAGTGTGTTGTTAATTGATCAGCTGTCTGTGTAGATAATTGACCCGATTGACCTTGACGTGACCACTCAGGTGTGTTCGATTGGAGCATCAGAAAATTAGCGGTCCCTTTCAAATTTTAATGACTTAATATTGTTCATCGGTGTCTTTTGATGAGAGATGTTTTAACAGTCCTTAGATTGCTGTGAGATATTTCGATATTAAAGGGTGTAATATTTCTTCATATGCAGACTCTGGTTAGAGTGCGAGAGTGCAACCTAATCTGATTCAGCTAGAATATCTGTGGTTCTGCTCCGACAAAATTGACGTTTTTTCAGTGATGTGTGCTGCAAAGATCTCCGTTTTTAGCTATCTATATGCTCTCGTATATGGAGATATTTACTTGTTTTGTTTGGTGTTCGCTTATTTTATTTTATTATGTAATTAAAATGGAAATAAAACAACTCAAAAGATTTTTCTTTTGTCATTATTTCAATCTAGTTTTGAGTAGAAACAGTTATACTACGTCTATACTGCAAATGTATATCGTAGGAAATCTGGTTCAACGAAATTCAACATGTATACTGTATTTTGGTTATGTCGAACTTCGGATAACTCGAAGTATTTTCTCCATTCCCTTGGACTTTGAGATAACGAGGTTGACCTGTATTTATATTAACAATTGTTGGCATTGTAACATTTATGAGCAGGATGAATTATGTGCTCAGCTGGGTTGAACATGAAAAAAAGTTTTATAACCTTGGGGCCAGGCATGACTAAATGTAGCGCCTGATCTGGATCCAAACTGTTTAACTCCCTGATAGTACAGCTGAAATTTTTTTTTCTTAAAAGTTCATTTAAAAAAAGTGCACTAGATGACAAAAAAGTATGCAAAATTACACAGCATGAAAAGAGTTTAATTTGTTTTCAGTCCCTGTCTAGGATCTCCTATAGGTTTTGGAGTTGGGCCATCCCAACCATGCTTCACGATAGCACAGAGCCTTGGTGTTAATGTAGATGAGTCAGCTCTTAATTGGACTAATTCGCTGGCTACACCTACAAAAGATCTATCCTTTGTGACTGGTAAGTTTTGAACAGAATTACCCCTGCTATATTCTACAGTGCTCCAGATAATTTGACTACCATCAGTACCGGTACTGGTGCAAATGAAGTTTGATCCGTACCAGCTATTTTCAATCTGTAAATGTATTAATTTTGGCTTAGCCAAAATATTGGAACAGGGATGATTGTCAGGAAATTTCTACGTTCATTTTCTACTTTGACTGGTTCACATGAAATTACAAGGACCAAACTGATAAAAAAATCCCTGAGAGTGGCTCCTGTGCACATATTATTCTGAAAACATTCCTTCTTCAAGGAGACATGGTAAGGGGACGAAACTGAACATTGGGGAGTTTGTATTTAGGCAAAAATAAAACATTGATAAGCAGTCCAGCAAGTTGATTCTGGATATCTGAATGCGTAAATTTAGACAGATTCACAAATCATTTCAAATATTAAGCGTCTTCTGATTCGAATTGGATGAGAAATAAGGGTTGCCTGTAAAAACGTACATTACAGGCAAAATCACACCTGTATTAGCTACGTAGTACTAATTTTCAACTCTGTCAGTATTTGGGAAAAATGGACCTGTAATTTAGGTCTGTACAGGCGCTATCTGGAGCGCTGATTCTACCATATAATGCTACAATGGTTGTCTGAACTGAATATGTGAGCAAGTTCATGAGATTTTGTTACTTATCTCATTAGTGTAGTAATACATTATACATGCATTCACAGGTGAGACCGAAAATTTGGCCTGACCAGTGGGTCTTTATCAACTTTGTATGATCAGTGAAGGCTCAGTCCGTACTGCGACAGTGTCTTTTGTCAGGCTCATGCGCGGATCCAGAACGCTTTTAGAGGGATCCAACTTTGACAACGCTTTTTTTTAGTTGATGAGTGGATACAAATACCACTAAAATTGGGCCATCATCGGCCCTCCAGCAAAACACCATTTAAATGGCGTTTCGCTGGTGTGCCAATGATGGCCCAACATTGAACACTGGCTTGGTAGCTTTGTGATTTTTCAAGGCATCCGGACCAGTATTGCTAAGAAACACTCTATTTTTGTGATTTTTCAAGGGGAGTCCAGACCCCGTGTCCCCCCCTCTGGATCCGTGCATGAGGCTTGTCTGAACGTTAGCTGCAAGCATATTATATTTGTGATAAGAACTGAAAACTTTTTAACTGGCTCATCCTTTTCTGTCTTGCTGCAAATTATCAAGCAAACATTAGATATGAGCCAGTGCATGAGATTTCCAACAATGTGGTATGTGCGACCAGCAAAGCCTCAGATCAGCCTGCCCATACGCGCAGTCTGATCAGAGCCTTTGCTAGTCACTTGAGTATTCTATGATTGTACAGCTAATGACGGAACACCATTTGGAGTTTCTAAGCTTAAAAGGAGGCTGCAGAGGCTGGTCTGAGTCTACACTTGTCAAAATGTCAAAATATTGGAAATCTCATGCAGCGGCTCAATTATAATATATTCTAACATACTTGCCTATATAGAGCCAATGCTAAAAATGTGTTATATGAAACAACAAAATCACAGTTTTGAAAGCATGTTCCATGTGGCTCATAAGATAAAAAAAGAACAGCCCCATGTCAGCCGCACACTGGCTGCACATCAATCAATCAGTGATGTCATTGTAATGTTAAAATGACATCACCATGTCTCTCTCAGCTTATTCGGAATTTTCTAGAAGTCTTTTTCATGTTTTTCCAATGTAAAATTAGGTATTTAGTGGTGAGCAAGAAAAAGAATTCATTTGTCGTGTGAGGGTGGAATAGAAAAATACGTCCCTCGTGATCACCATTTGTCATCACTTAGCAAGTCTTGTGATGCCAATCGGTGATCCTCGGGACAGATTTTTTTAATCCACCCTCACTCTCATGATGGGTTCTTATAATCTTACCAGGTTATTGGGAGTTCAACCAGGGCCACCACAAGATATAAATGATGATAGATTTTTAAAGATATACGACAAGAATATATTGTTTCTTACAGAATAGAAAATAAATTTGTTAATAAAAAGGGGGTAAACAAATAAAGAATATGGAGACCTGGCCCCGAGGTTATAAAACTTTTTTCATACTCAATTCAGTTGAGCACGAAATCTATCCTGCTGATAAATGTTAAAATGCCAACAATTGTTGGCATTTTAATATTTGTTAGCATGATAAATACAACATCTGAGAGACTTAAAGCTAGAAACTTCCTTATTTGTCAGTATTTAGTTTTTACGAGCAGTTGAAATTTTGTGCTCAGCTGAGTTGAACATGAAAAAGTTTTATTACCTTGGGGCCTGCTGTATGAAGTGCACTGGTTTCATATTTTGTACATTACCGGCTGTTTTGCAACTCTTCTTACTAGTATAGTCTGCTGATAACTTTTGCAAACTGTTTGGACCTATATCAGGCCTGACAAAATGTCCGGCCTGATCTGGATGCACATTGTTTTCACAATCTGATTGTATTCCTGAAACAATGTTTCAAAAAGTTGGTTTTGAAAAAAATCAGCAGACAATAAAAAAAGCATTTGAGCCGTGACATGAGATTTCCAACAATGTGGTATGTGTGACCAGCAAAGCCTCAGATCAGCCTGCGCATATGCGCAGTCTGATCAGAGCCTTTGCTTGTCGCTTGAATATTCTATGAATGTTAGGCTACTGACCGAACTTCATTTGGAGTTTCTACGCTTAAAAGGAGGCTGCGCAGGCTCGTCTGAGTCTACACTTGTCAAAATGCCACATTGTTGGAAATCACATGTCACGGCTCATTTCTTTAATTTCAGATGGGTCTCCTGCAGATTCTGGCAAGACAAAGGAACTTGCTCGGGCGTTATTTTCCCCCAGCAAAAAGTTGGACACAAGTTGTGATTCCATCAAACCACTAGACAGCACATGTGAGGATGAGCAGTGTGATATATCAGCTGACCATGATTTGTCTAAGTCAGTTGATGATGATAGTTATAAACATTGTGATGTATCAGCTCTTGATGGAAGTGGGAAAGTTTTGAAAGGGGAATGTCTAAAAAATGAGGTTAAATCTGCAGATCAAGATAAAGTTATTAGTAATTACTCAAAAAACAATTCTAAGTCAAAACCAACTGTTATTGACAACAGTTGTAAGAGTATAAGATTGAAAAGAATATTCAAAAGAAGAAGTCCAGCTCTTAGACATTCAGAAACTGGTGTTTCTTTAACTTTATCTAAACCAGCTTCAACAGATTCTCCTGATTCAAAACTACAAACTCTATCACCATTGCAAAATTTAGTCAATAATGACATTAGACAGAACTTAAGTAGCAGTTTAAATGAATCTTCTTTGCTTGCAGATTTAGATACTAGTATGCCTACTGTTGATAATATCATCAAACAAACAGTATATATCAATGCTGATCCTGTAAATCAGCTTTGTACACCCAAACAGCCTGATGTTGTAACTGATGGACACCATAGTCCCACAGCTTCATCAAAAGAAAATGAAGATATGACTTCACCAGTATTTTCACAAAAGTCTTCAAAATTGAAGGTCAAAATGACCAGTCATTATTCTGGAAAAGTTAAGAGTCCCTGTTCAATAGATAATGCCTTGTCTGACTTCTTTGATCCCCCATCTGGAGCAGTTGGCAGGAGAAAAAGAGCACCAATGAAAAGAAAGTCAATTGAGATTGATACCTCTTCAGAATTTGAAATAAGTGATGTTGACATTAAATGTTCCACTCCTAAAGAAGCACCTGTATTACATTCTATATTATCCTCAAACAAAAGAGAAAAGAGATCAAATAAGAAAGTAAGATTTTCTGACCTGCATGAACCAGTTGCTAAGAAGGTAACTTTCAGTTTTGAGAATCAAGTTATTGAAGCTTTCACGAGCAAGACCAATTCTCATTCAAATAACATGGATGGCTCAATCATAAGTACATTGGCAGCTACAACTGAACTAGATACTGATGTGAAGCTAAACACAAATGAAACAACTAGGATAAACAAAACACATTCAGACAATTTTAAACCTGAGAAAGATCTGACCTGTTCAAACAGAACTGAAGAAGAATTACAGGTGACTGAGAGGGTAAAAAAAGCAAAGCAAACTACTTCGAGGCAAGGTATAAATGTGACTAAAGGTAATGAGGTTGTAGGTAAGATTGAGAAAAAAGAGGCTTCATTTTCAATTGATAAGAAAAGTACTTTGAAAGTTGGTTTAAATAATGAAAAAGACATTGTTGGTTTTACCGAAGATAGTTTCAAAATTTGTAATAGTGCAGCTGATACTATTTTAATCCCGGAATTGAAAGAAAAGAGCTCAGCTGTGGGCAATCATGGCTCTCTTACTGATGATAATGATGAATTTTCTCAAGTGTCTCCTTCAGCCCTCAAACAAATGTGCCATGTAGCAGACAGTACATATCTTGATGCATCAGCTGAAAAATGTTCAAGTGTATCACCAACAAATAATACCACTGAAGTTGTGGTTAATAAATTAGGACCCCAAGGTTTGAAATCTAACTCTGAGAAAAAATTGGTAAAAGAGGAAAAGGGAAGTATAGAAAAGGAAAGATCATCTTCTGAACAGGATGGTTCTGATATTTCTCTGTCTAAAAGCATATCATTGACAGTTCCTAAGAAATTCTTTTACCCTTCAAAAAGACAAATTGTAACTGCTTGTCCTAAAAAGGTATTTGCCTATAGAAATGATAGAAACAATGATGGTAGTAGTCTGGTGAAATCCGTTTCACTGAGTGATCTTGTACAAGAGTCTAAAGGAAGGGACAAAGATGGAGAAGTCCTGCCTGGGCCTGTGGACATGACCTCTGATTCTGGGCATCAACCTGCTGTAAATGATACAGAAAATAAAGGACTCGGCAGAAATACTAGTAGAAAGTTGCATACTATCAGTGAGTATTCAAAAAGTTAAGAAATGTGCCAGCATATGAGATTTGGTACTTCGGGCATCTGTCAGCGGCCTAGGCTCAGACAAGCCTGCATATCTGCACAGCCTGGTCAAAGCCTTTGCTGCTAGTACACAATGGCATAGCCAGAACCCTGAAAAAGTTATGAACATCTAAGGGAGACCACAGTATCAAGCAATGATTCTCTACAATAGTATCTTTTCAAAATGAGAACTTCTCTTAATGGAAAGAATTTGCTCCCTCTGGGAGCAAATTTTGCCTTTAAGAGCAGTTCCTTAAGGTAGGAAAAATCACTTTTACTACATTTGATGAGCTCCCTTGAGTGTTACTATTTTTATTACGTTCGTGTGTATAATGCGTAATGGGCGCTACGCCAATGGTACACATAAAGTAGGGACATAGTCTGATTTAGGTATCTAGCCCCACTAGTTAGATAGCTGAATGTATATATTTAAAGAGTGACCATATGCGATAAGTATATGGGTGTAAATTTTCAGGATTATTCCTGAATTCAGGATTTTGAGGCTGACTTTCTGTAGAAAGTCAGCCTCAAAATACTAAATTAGGGAGATTGAAATAGCTTTTCTGATTCATTTTCAGTCTGTCTAAAGACGAATGGCAATTTTTTAACTTGAAATTGTGAGTATTTAGTGGACATATTGCAAGTTTTAAGATTTGAGTGTAGACAGTTCAGGATTTTGAAAATTTTGAACTTGCACCCATGTAAGTACCAAAATCTCTTGAGCTGGCCCAGATAGTTCTGAAATACATTATTAAGTCAAAAGTTCACAGAACCAGAGTTTTGTCTTTGAGTTATCACTAGTTTTGTTTGTTTGTTTGATTTGATTCTTTACGTCCCATCAACAATCTTTCAGTTAAACAGGGACGGGTCTTCCTGGGTTGAACCAGTACTAAGCTAGGATAAATGTGTCTTGCTCAAGGACCACAACGCAGTGACCCTGGTGAGGCTCGAACCGGCGGCCCCTCTGTCTCGAGTCAAGCACTGAGCCACTGCCCTCCCAGTTATCACTAGTTTGAAAACAAATGAGTTAGTCTGTATTCTGTAACAAGTTATACATAGGTTCAGTTAACCCATTTTAGCCAATGAAAAACTACATTACGTATTCTAATGCACTTGCCTTTGTAACGCAACATATAATTGGATAATGTCAAAAATTTGCGACAGTATATCCTACAATATACTGTCGGAAATAGTTTGACCATTAATTACGTATCATAACGTTGGATGATGTGTGGCTTTATGCGGCTTGCAATGCTTCAATTCGAGAGGAAACTGTAGAAGTGCATTAGAATGGGGATAACAATATTTAAAATTTTCATTTGGGGAGGTATATCGTCGGATAAACATACGGAAATCACGTTTTACAGCTCTGTTTGCCTGTCACAGTAAATTTTAATTTTCTGACCCAGGGTTTTCCCTGGACTTTTTCATTTGCAGGACATCATGTCCCCCTAGGTTTAGAATTTAGGGGTCATTAGAAATTTTAACGGGACATTCAATTTTGGTCATTGAACATAATTCATGTCCCTAGTAAATTATAAGTTGGGAGCAGTGTTTCTGCAAGACCAGAATTTTATGGGTCATTGATGACCTCTTGTTTGGAAATTTGGTGGTCATTAGCGAGTTTAGAGGGTCAGAACTTTTTTTTATGTAAAATGACTTTTTATTCATCTGCGCATACGAATGTCCCCTATGGTCGTCTGGAAATTCGGTGCATGTTTTACTATAAGTAGGCTTGAGATTGACGGCTTTTGTTACATTTTATGTTTCATGGGAATTATGCAATGCTGTGTGCTTGCAGTTAAAGCCCTATCCTTCAGAGGAAAAGAAATAAAAGCGTCTGCTCACCAATTTCATGACGGGGCAGCCATTGTTGTTTAACAGTTGAGTCTACCCATGAGCAGAAGGTCAGTCTGAAAAAAGATATGATGCATTGGTTTCATTTCTTTTAAAATGGTTGTCTTATATAATTTGGTGTATTGGAGCAAAGAAAACTTTCTTTTCTAGACTACTTCTTTAAAATTTATGCTGTGTAATGCCCCAAAATAGCAGTGAGAGCGAAACAAGCCAAAATTATTTGGAACGAAACCCCATCTGTGCAAATCGGCAATGACTTTTGACATGCGCAGTCGTCGTTTTTGAAATATATAAGATACGTCATGGGAATACCCAGCGAAGATATTTGTGCGCAAGTCTATTTTCGACAGGAAAGCGTTATCATCGCAGATAAAGATGACAGACTTTTGTGTGAGCTGCTGCTTTTTGTGTGTGTCATGAAAAACGCACAGACAAACTGTCAGTGCGTCAGCAGTCAATTGATTGCGTCAAAAACGCAAGAAACACACTCTTGCGGAAACACTGTGGGAGAAATATTAAACAGCAAAAAAAATGACGCTGAAACTTTTCAGTCAACCAACCAACTAATCGCAGAAACCGCATTGCCCTTTGATTTTTTTGTAGGAAACTCACAGCCTGATGCTTCTTTCTATCTTTACTGACTCCCTCAATCATGAACATTATGCTTTGGGGCCGGCCTAATCAGTCCCGCTCGATGACTGACTCTTCTGCGAGTCAGATTCACCAGACTTTTTAAAAACAATCATCGTTGGGCCATGATTTCAAATCTCAGATCAAATACTAACGAAAACAACAGAGTATGCAGAATGTGATATGCGGTTGCTATGGAGGTGGTATCTTAATCTCCCTAAAAGTTGTGTCCCCTAGTTGTCTTTCTTCCTATAAGGTATTTGAGGAGACATCTATGCGAGGGAGTTTGATGCAATACACATGTTGCGATTGGAACGTTATTGATAAAACAAGCTATAATTAGCCATGGAAAACCCGTGATACGTTTTGAAAGTACAACTTCATTGTTTTTTTTAGTTGCATTATCGAGGACGCACTGATTAATTTTTGGGGGGTCATTTTGATTGAAAATGCGCCAAAAGGCAGGATGTTGTGCGTCAGGGAAAACCCTGCCGACTGTATATCCTACGATATACCTCCCCAAATATTAATTTTAAATACAGCTATCCCCTAAATGACGCCAAGTTTGCAACAGTATATCGCAGAATATACTGTTACAAATTTATGACATCCAATCGGACGTCACACTACATTTGCAGGTACATTAGAATGGGGATCAAAGGGTTGCTAGTTCGAGTCTCACCACCGGCAGAGTCTCTGTGTTGTGTCCTTGGGCAAGACACTTTATCCGCTGCATAGTACTAGGTCTACCAGGAAGACCCATCATTACATGACTGAAAAATTGTTCACTGGGACGAAAAGAATGAAAACAAACAAACAAAATCATGTTGAGGCCCAAATAATCTAATTGAGATGGGTTTTTAAAGTGACAACAACATAACTACCATTTTTATAATTTCTGCCACATGTGGAGAGAAAATTTTTTAGGACCATGCCTGAATTCAGGATATTTTTGGGGTTCATGCCTGAATTCAGGATATTGCCAGGCAATTCATGCCTGAATTCAGGATATTGTCAGGGTTCTTGCCTGAATTCAGGATATTGTCAGGCATTTCATGCCTGAATTCAGGATATTGTCAGGAGGTTCATGCCTGAATTCAGGATGTTGCCATGCAATTCATGCTTGAATTCAGGATATTGTCAGACAGTTCATGCCTGAATTCAGGATATTGTCAGGCAGTTCATGCCTGAATTCAGGATATTGTCAGGCAGTTCATGCCTGAATTCAGGATATTGTCAGGAGGTTCATGCCTGAATTCAGGATGTTGACGGGTAATTCATGCCTGAATTCAGGATATTGTCAGACAGTTCATGCCTGAATTCAGGATATTGTCAGACAATTCATGCCTGAATTCAGGATATTGTCAGGCAATTCATTTGAGAACCAAAAGTAGCAGACAATTGTATAGAAGGGAAGCTACCAATATAATGGATAACAACGATTAGGCAGTTTTTTAATTTATATTTTAATTGTAGAGAAAAAAATCAATTTTTTGTTGAGGAAAATGGTATGTACATGTAGTATGAATATTTAATTTTCTTATCCATCAGTTTAAATGTGTGTAATGGATGCTTAAAAGAACCGTCCCATTGAGATGGGTCTTTATAGTACCCACAACATTTGTTTTGGTTGAGAAATAAAAATGGATCTGGGGGCCTGGGTGGTACTCAACACTGTTGAAGGCATAGAATAGCATCCTAACCATCATCTTATCTGTATCAGGCCTTTAGTTAAGAGTGCATACAAAAAAAAATATTTTCTTATTTCTCAACCAAAACATATGTTGTGGGTACTCAAAAGAACCATTCCAATGAGACGGTTCTTTTGAGCACCAAAAACATATGTTAAACTGATGGGTAAGAAAATATTTACAATTTTACGCTCAACAATTTTGTTTATCTAAACCTATGCTGTATTATTGTTTACTATCTATTTCATGACTAGAAGACAAAGCAGCTTCTACATCTACTGTACTGCCATCATATGATCCTACCACAGTGATTACTCAGGTGAGTTTTCAGTGAATGTTTATATCCCTGCAAGATTTTTGGGGTGATGATGTTGCTCACGCATGGGTGAAAGTTTTCAGGATTAATCCTAAATTTAGGATTTTGAGGCTGACTTTCCATAGAAAGTCTGCCTTAAAGTCCTTAATCAGGGAGATTATAATAGCTTCTCTGATTAATTTTTCAGATTATCTAAACTTATTTAACCATTTAAACATGAAATGATTAATTTTTGTAGGCATCCTGCAAGTTTAAAAATTTGAATTTTTAAAGTTCAGGATTTTGGAAATTTAGAATTTTCAACCATGCTCTCACATTTTGGTTTGTTCATTATAAATATCTTGAAAATCTCTTGTCCAGTTCTGAAAATATTCCACACAATCAATCTCAGTGGTTTTCAGGATTATTCCTGAATTCAGGAATTTGAGCCTGACTTTCCATAGAAAGTATGGAAAGTCAGCCTCAAAATGCTGAATAAGGGAGATTATAATAGACTCTCAGATTAATTTTCAGATTATCTAAACACATTTATCTTTTTAAACATGGAATTATTAATTTTTGTAGGCATCCTGCAAGTTTAAAAATTTGAATTCCTAAAGTTCAGGATTTTTGAAATTTTGAACTTTCACCCATGCGCTCACAATTTCCATTCATCTCAATGTCCGTTCACAACATTTTGGGTTTGTTCCTAATAAATATCTTGAAATGTCTTGTCCAGTTCTGAAAATATTCCACACAATCAGTCTCAATGACGCAGGTGTGAAAGATTTCAGGATTAATCCTGAATTCAGGATTTTGGTGCCAACTTTCCATTGAAAGTATGGAAAGTTGGCATCAACATGCTGAATTAGGCAGATTATAATAGCATCTCTGATTTATTTTCAGAATATCTAAAGACAATTGACCATTTAAACTTGAAATCGTTAATGTTTTGTAGGCATACTACAAGTTTTAAGATTTTAATTTTTTTAAGTTCAGAATTTTAAAATTTTTTAACTTTCACCCATGGTGATGCTCAGTGAAGGTTTCAGTTACACCATTAGGAAGATCATGGCCATAAGTGAGTATGACCAGATAATTACACAATCACACACTGCAGACCATACCATAGCGCTGAGGAAGAGGCACTGAACGCTAACAGCCACACAACAGCAGGAATATAATTAAAGTAAAGCAACTCTCCTCAGTGAGATGATTACAAAACTAGAAAGGACCATAAGTACTGCATTACAAACTAGGTTTGGATTGTTACACATCTTTTTTTTGCAAATTAGTAACAGAGTTATGGCCCTTGATTGGTGTCAGAAGTTGTTTCCGCTCAATATCTTGAGAACAAATCAACAGACTTTCACCAAATTACACTGTAGAAATTATTTCATGATCAATCTCCACAAAAGTATAGGACCGGGCCGGGATCGAACTCCGACCCCTGGATCTGCAGTCAGACTCGCTTCTGTTGCAAGACACGTTACGGACTGCAATACGCCCCCGGTATGACTTAACAGAGTTCTGGCCCTTGATTTACGTCAGAATTTTGTTTTCACTCAATATCTTTAGAAAAAGTGGACAGATTTTTACAAAACTTTGTATAAGTATTCATATTTCCAAGATCCAGGTAGGGATTGTTACTCGTCCTTTTTTGCAAATTTGTAACAAGAGTTATGGCCCTTGATTTACATCAGAATTTTGTTTCCGCTCAATATCTTGAGAACAAATTGACAGAATTTCACCAAATTTTGCATTTTACATGACCTAGTTTGGGATTGTTACCTGTCATTTTCGCAGATATGTAGCAGAGTTATGGCCCTTCATTGACATCAAGATTTCGTTTCCGCTCAATGTCTTGTGAACAAGTGGATAGAATTTCGTGAAATTTTGTATATGCATTGATATTGACAAGATCTAGGTTGGGATTGTTACCTGCCATGTTTTGCTTATTTGTAACATTATGGTCCTTGATTGATGTCAGAATTTCGTTTTTGCCAAATATATTTAAAATATATTTAGAACTTGGCCTTTTTACAGCATGAAAAGTGCTGCAGTGGGGCTTTAGTAAGATTCACTGACAATTCTGGTTGATGTTTCCGCTCAATATCTTGAGAACAAAATGATAGAATTTCACCAAATTTTGTTTATGCTTTGATATTGACAAGATCTATGTTGGGATTGTTAGACATCATTTTTCGCACATTTATTACAGAGTTCTGGCCCTTGATTGACGTCAGAATTTTGTTTCGGCTCAGTATCTAGATCTAGGTTGGCATTGTTATCTGTCATTTTTGGCTTATTTGTAACAGAGTTATGGCCTTTGATTTATGTCAGTATTTTTGTTTCCACTAAATATCTTTAGAACAAATGGACAGAATTTCACCAAACTTTGTATATGCATTTATATTAAGAAGATCTAGGTTGGGATTGGTACTTTTATTTTTCACATGTTTGTTGCATAGTTATGACCCTTGATTAGCATAAGAGTTTTGTTTCCGCTCAATACCTCGAGAACAAATTTACTGAATTTCACCAAATTTTATATATGCATTCATATTAACTAGATCTAGGTTGGGATTGTTACCTGACATTTTTGGCTTATTTGTAACAAAGTTATGGCCCTTGATTTATGTCAGAATTTTTGTTTCCTTTCAATATCTTTAGAACAAATGGACATATTTTGACCAAGCTGTATATGCTTTTATGTTGTCAAGATCTAGGTTGGAATAGTTACCGGTCATTTTTTTTGCAAATTTGTAACAGAGTTATGGCCCTTGTTTGATATCAGAATTTTGTTTCCGCTCATTATCTTCAGAACTTGGTCTTTTAACAGCATGAAAAGCGTTGTAGCGCGGCTTTAGTCAGAATCTGACAATTCTAGTTGACACAGTTCTTTTGAGTTCCCACAACATATATGTATTGGTCCAGAAAATAAAATAAAATTTACAATTACAGCCCCCTTATCTGGAGGCATGGTCTTTACATTTTAGATAGAAAGATACTCTATCTGGGGCTATGTCTGAAAATATATGAAAGTATTGTTTACCACATTATGTCGCGCCTGAAAGTGATATAATGTCAAGCATTAAAACCGATAAACCACCAGTGGTTTACAGATTTTGGTAATGTTATGTATTGACGTCCATAATATTGTTGTGTATATATGGCAAAATCTTAGTTTTTCATTCAAAAACGCAATATAAAAATAGTTTTAGGGTCACATAATAGAATACAGTATTCATGCTGGCAAGCCTTGCACTTTATCACTTTTCCCCCAACTCCTTTAATAATTTCATTAAAGCATGAGCACTCATGTAGGATCTGTTGTTTTTACCCATGTGAGATAATTCTATCTTGCATACCCGTCTCAACCTTAGAGAAACATATAAAATGAATGGCCGCACGTGGATCCGTGACCTCATTGTAATGTTAAAATGACATCACCATGTCGCATCTCTGCGCATTCAGGATTTGCTTGAAGCATTTTTCATGTTTTTTCCATATAAAATGCGGTACCTAGTGGTGAGCAAGTAAAAGAATCCATTATTCGTGTGGGGGTGGGATAGAAAAATCTTTCCCTTGCAGTCACCATTTGTCATCACTCGGCAAGCCTAGTGATGCCAATCTGTGATCCTCGGGCCAGATTTTTCTATCCCACCCTCACACTCATGATGGATTCTTATAAACACATTAGACGACCAGCTGTGACTCAGATTAAAAAGCTAGTATAACCAGGAAATGCCACTATCACAGATCCCAGACCAACCAGTGGCGAATCTAGAGGGAGTTCATGGGGTTCGCTCGAACCCCCCTCCCCACCCCCCATTTTTAAATATCCTTTGAAAATTAAATAATTTGGTCTCAGTGAGACCAAATTATTTCATTTTCATGGAATATTTAGAAAAAAATTGATAAAATCAGCAAACCCAACCCCCACACCTTTATATATATATGAACCCCCTTTCCAGAAATCTGGAATCCGCCCCTGCCAACCCATGTCACTGTGAATCTGTGAAGTTTTGTTAAGAGTATTTTTTGTATTTGCGCAATTGACAAATGACAATGCATTATGTGATAAGAGCCAGTTACTTGTGGGCGGGCTGATATATTGTTCTTTTTTTTTATTTCAGGATATAAATTTTCCACAGAATGAAGATTCCACTTCAGTCATAAATGCGGAGTCAAGCAAGGGAATAGCTGAAATCCGTGCAGAAGTTAAACCAAGTTCAATACAGATGGCTCCATTGAAAAGTGCTATCAACAATGACTCAATTTCAAAAGAAAACAATAAAGTCATAGTTGTTGACAGTTTATGCAGGGATTCTACCAAGATAAATGAAGGCATGAAATCTGAACAGGCTATACCAAGTTTGTGTGGATTTAAACTTGCTTCTGGTAATGCTATTAAGCTAGAAGAGACAGCTTTGAAGAAAGCTGAAGAAATGCTGAATGAAATAAATGGAGAATGTACCAAGGTTTCAAAAACCCAACTGAATGGAATCAAGGTATCAAGTCAGTCGATGGTAAAAGCTCAGGAATTAATTTCTAATGTTACTACATCACCTAAAGAAAGTAAATTATCTAAAGAAGGAACAAATGGTAATTTTATTCAAAACGATAAAGTGGGTGCTACCAATGTGACTTACCTTGAGGAAGATGAAATTGATATAGAATTTTCACAGTGGTACGAAGAAATGGAACAGTTAGAGAATGATAAATCAGAATCTAGACCCAGCAGTTTGTCAGAAGATTTTGGGCTAATGACTAATGAATCAGCTGAAAAAGTAAATGGAAAAAATGACAGTAATTCTACTGCCATGCAAGTTTTGGCTAGTTGTGATACTGAAACCTTAAGGAATGGCTCAGTTAGTGAAGAAAAAGAAATAGAAAGTCAAGTAGGTGACATTGACATTCATTCAGAAAGGGTTCCACATGTAGTAAAAGATACATATGTTAAAGATGAAAAGGAATCAAGAAAAAAAGAGATGGCTAAAACAAATGAAGAGAAAAGAGATCAAGAATTAATTACCACTGGCCCAACAGCTTTTGGAGGTTTTTCAACGGCTGGTGGGAAAAAGTTACATGTTAGTAATAATGCACTAAGTAAAGCTCAGCAGCTAATGTCAGATCCTTCAGAGGGTGATACACACTTTTTCATAAAGGGAAAAGAAAAGAGAGCTGAATTTTGTGATGACACTGGCCGTAGAGAATGTAATGGTGATTTTGATAGACAAGAGAAGAGAAAAAATGTAGGTGATTTCAATTCTGTTGAAAACAGTGGATTTAAAACGGCTTCAGGTAAAAAACTGAAAGTATCTGATGCTTCAATGGTGAAAGCGACAGACCTTATTGACAGTTGTTATGAATTTAATATAGATATTAAAAGCAAGAAAGAAACTACAATAGGCAAGCCAAATGTAAACCCTGCTTACTTGAGAGAAGACAAATGTTTAAACATGCCACACAGTACAAGTACTATGTCTCCTGCACTTGCGAATACACATACTACTTCTAAGAGTATTACACCTGAATGTGTAAACAAAGAAATGACATCTTCCTATTCTGGAAACAGCAATCAAAAAGTTCTACCAAGTGTTGATAATGCTGATGGAATTGGCTTTAAAGGGTTTGAAAGTGCATCTGGAAAGCAATATAGTTTAACAAATTTATCTTTAAAAAAGGCTGCCACTTTTTTGACTGAAAATACATTATTAGATAATTGTAAAAATACGAAGCTGGGAGATAAATTTTGCAAAATACTTGTAAATGCAAACAATGAAATTGGATCAACTGCTTCTACTGAAGATCTTGGTCAAAAAGTTCCTAAATTGGATTCAATTGAAGAAGAACTTAAGAATTTGATGTCACTGAAAGAAAAAAAAGTAAGCTCAAAAATTTGTGATGACAAGCAGAAATCATCAGCTTATGCATACCCTGACAGTTATGAGAAAAGAAGCAAACATAAGTTTGGTGCAAATGTTCCAAAAGGATTCAGACCTTTCAAAGCTCCGAAGATAATGAAACACAAGGAACAAACAGTCTCAAATGTGCAATGTAACCAAGAGTTAAAAATGATGAATGAAAACACATATCAAACTGGAATGAAGAATGATGTAAATGTGTGTCTGATGCCTTTGGATGCTCAGAAAATTGTGATTCAAAGAGATTTATCCAACAATGAGGAACAAGGTTATCAAAATTGCCCAGAGGATAATTTAAATAATAATTCTTATAAATCTAGTACTGACAAAAACTTTCAAATTAAATTTGATTCTAATATTAAAGAAGGGTTGAAACAGTCAAATGATATTGACTCAAAGGAATGTTATGATGGCTTATTCAGTCAGATGTTTGCCGAAGATATGGAACCTTCAGAACTAGACTCGTTAAAAACATTATCACATGCTTCTAATGGAAAAGATTCCTTCGAAAAAAATGAAAATATGCCTGATACTACCAAAACAGAAGTAAATGCTATGAAGGACATTGGGAAAGCTTGTTCTAGCACTGATTTACTATTTAATGGCTTTTCCACAGCTTCTGGAATAAAAGTTAATATAAAAGCAGAATCATTATCAAAAGCTGCATATCTCCTGGACAGTAGCCAGGAATTGGATTTAAGTAAGAAGCTTCACAAAGCCATTTCTAAATCTAACTTGGATAAGGAAGGGAAATTAAGTTTAGGAAGACCATCAAGAGAATATGAGGCATCGGATCAAGAGGTACCTGGAAAAGGAACATTCACTTTATTTAGAACACCGGATATTAAAACCTCAGGACAAACTTCAAAATCTTCACTGAATGAAGCTGTCGCTAACCAAACCAATGACAGTCTTTTTCAGACTGCACACGGAGAAAAGATATCAATGTCTGTAAAAGCTCATGAATGTTTTACTATTGAAAATCAAAATCAAAGGAAAGAACTCACACAGCTAAATTCAAATGTTAAGACGGGTAAACATGATGATTTTTATGAAAAAGAATTAGACATTAAGAGAACATCTGAAGCTGGTGTGAATGTTGCTGAAAAAGCTAACACAGAGACAATAATCAGTGGAAATGAAGAAAGTAATCAGGTTGTTCCAAATGATGGATTTGATGTTTTGTGTCAAGCAGCTGATGGTGAGCATGTTGCAATTTCTAGTGAATGTTTGGGTTCTGTACAAAAACAGTTAACAGTATCTGAGAATAATCTGAGTGAACCCAATAATGGATGTGTGCCTAAGTTTCAAACTGCTTGTGACAGAACTGTAGGTATTTTTAAAATAGCCCCAAAATTAGTGAAAGAATGTTTGGAAGATTCAGAAACAAAAAATACAGAAATGGAGTCTGAATGTGATGCTATGTTTCAAACTGCAGGTAGCAGAAATGAAAATATTTCTTCAAACTACTCGACAGCAACAAAAGATTGTTATGGAGATTTAGAAGCAAGTGCTACACAGTTTGATTCAAAAATTGATTGTAAACCCATTTTTCAAACTGCAAGTGGCAGAACTGTGCATGTTTCTGAAAAATCATTGTATGCAGCGAAAGAACATTTTGAAAATTCAGAAGCAAGTGCTACACAGATTAATTCAAAAACTGATTGTATACCCGTGTTTCAAACTGCAAGTGGAATAACTGTTAATGTTTCTGAAAAATCTTTGAAAGCGGCAAAAGAATACTTGACAAATTCTGATGCAAGTTCTATACAAATGGATTCCAAAACTGAATGTAAACCCATGTTTCAAACTGCAAGTGGTAGGACAGAACATGATCCTGAAGAAAAATCTTTGAATGTGGACAAAAAATGGTTGGAAAATTCAGAAGCAAGAGCTACACAGTTTGATTCTCAAACTGAATTTAAACCAATGTTTCAGACAGCAAGTGGCAGAACTGTACATGTTTCTGAAAACTCACTGAAAGCGGCGAAAGAATGTTTAGGAGATTCTGAAGCAAGTGTTATACCTATGAATTCTAAAACTGAATGCAAACCAATGTTTCAGACAGCAAGTGGCAGAACTGTACATGTTACTGAAAACTCACTGAAAGCGGCAAAAGAATGTTTCGGAGATTCTGAAGCAAGTGTTATACCTATAAATTCTAAAACTGAATTTAAACCCATGTTTCAGACAGCAAGTGGCAGAACTGTTCATGTTTCTGAAAACTCACTGAAAGCGGGGAAAGAATGTTTAGGAGATTCAGAAGCAAGTGTTATACCTATGAATTCTAAAACTGAATGCAAACCACTGTTTCAGACAGCAAGTGGCAGAACTGTACATGTTTCTGAAAACTCACTGAAAGCGGCGAAAGAATGTTTAGGAGATTCAGAAGCAAGTGTTATACCGATGAATTCTAAAACTGAATTTAAACCCATGTTTCAGACAGCAAGTGGCAGAACTGTACATGTTTCTGAAAACTCACTGAAAGCGGAGAAAGAATGTTTAGAAGATTCAGAAGCAAGTGTTATACCTATGAATTCTAAAACTGAATGCAAACCAATGTTTCAGACAGCAAGTGGCAGAACTGTACATGTTTCTGAAAACTCACTGAAAGCGGCGAAAGAATGTTTAGGAGATTCAGAAGCAACTGCTATACCAATGAATTCTAAAATTGAATGTAAACCCATGTTTCAGACAGCAAGTGGCAGAACTGTACATGTTACTGAAAACTCACTGAAAGCGGCAAAAGAATGTTTAGGAGATTCAAAAGCAAGTGTTCTACCGATGAATTCTAAAACTGAATTTAAGCCCATGTTTCAAACAGCAAGTGGCAGAACTGTACATGTTACTGAAAACTCATTGAAAGCGGGGAAAGAATGTTTAGGAGATTCAGATGCAACTGCTATACACGTGAATTCTCAAACTGAATTTAAACCAATGTTTCAAACAGCAAGTGGCAGAAATGTACAGGTTTCTGAAAACTCATTGAAAGCAGCAAAAGAATGCTTAGGCGATTCAGAAGCAACTGCTATACAAGTGAATTCTCAAACTGAATTTAAACCCATGTTTCAGACGGCAAGTGGCAGAAATGAACAGGTTTCTGAAAACTCATTGAAAGCAGCAAAAGAATGTTTAGGAAATTCTGAAGCAACTGTTATACAAACAAATTCTAAAACTGAAAGTAAACCCATGTTTCAAACAGCAAGTGGCAGAACTGTACATGTTTCTGAAAATGCTGTGCAAGCAGCAAAAGAATGTTTAGGAGATTCGGAAACTAGTGTTAAACTTTCCAAAACTGTCTTTGGTAATATCTTTGAAGAACCTGGCAGAGAAGCTAAAAAACTGATACATTTAGATGCAAAGTCAAACTTATTTACAAGTGAAAACTGTGGATTGACAGCAAAAGAATATAGTAGCTGTTCACTTTTTCAGACAGCAAACGGTAGAAGTGTTGATGTTTCATCTGCTGCTTTAAACATTGCAAGGAAAAATCTATTAGAAACATCTGTTGAGGGTATCCCATCAAGATCAACCTCTAGTCCCGCCAAATGCCATGATATTGAATTTAAGTCTATTCACCAGCAAAAGACAGAAGCTGGCAAGTTCTCAGATAATCTATCTAACATGAAGAGAAACTACCCACTATCTGAAGATGAGCCTTCTCAAATCAAGCGTTGGAAATCTGGCTTGACTGACCATTCTAAATTTGAGGAAACCCCTGCAAAGAGACAGAAACTGAATAATATGGATGACTCGTCATATAGCAAGCAAAGTTGTAAGTACCTTGATAAGATACTTCTTTGCCCCTAAAATGGCAATACATTTCAGTTCCTTTATAACCACCCTATGTTTGGGATCCATAGGAATGTACCATGTTTGAAGTGAACTGTGTTATAAAGGGACAGTTTTGCTAAAGAATTGTAGGAAAGTGACCATCACATTGTCCTTTTTCTATGATTCCATGATAAAAAAATTGAGGGCCACAAATTGATTTTGTTATGTCCAAATCCATGCTATAACGAGATGGGTCATGAATAGCCCTGTATTTTTGCCTTTCAAAATGCATAAAATTGTATTTTTTATCCAGAAAAAAGATAATTAAAAAAATATATGTGTGCCTACCCTACGTAAAATTTTCAAACCCGTTACCTAAAACACACTTATTGCCAGCAGACTGTTTTACTGAAATATCATGCCTTATTTGTTATTTTTGAAAAAGTGGGAAATTTGAAATTGTCGTCTGCTGCAAATTATAGGTGGCGCTTTAGGGGTTAAAGTATCAAAATCTCATGAACTGGCCCAAATGATTTCAGGCAGTCATATTGGACCCAACAATTTTATGAAATCAAAACAACATTGTTGTGATGTAACACAAACATTGAATCTGCATAACTTTGACATTATGTGTTTGCTCAATACAGGACTTTAGTTAATAAGAGTGGGTACCACTACCAGAAAAATAATTTTCTTATTTTCAGCCAAAACATGTGTTGTGGGTACTCAAAAGAACCGTCTCAATGAGACGGTTCTTTTGAGTACCCAAAACATATGTTAAAACTGATGGGTAAGAAAATATTTACAATTTTATGCTCAAACATTTTGTTTATCTAAATCTGTGGATGTAGCACAAACATTGAATCTGCATAACTTTGACATTATGTGTCTGCTCAATTCTACACTTTAGTTAAGAGAGCGTACCAGAAAAGTAATTTTCTCATTTCTCAACCAAAGCATATGTTGTGGGTACTCAAAAGAACCGTCTCAATGAGACGGTTCTTTTGAGTACCCAAAGCATATGCTAAAAATTATGGGTAAGAAAATATTTATAATTTTATACTGAAAATTTTTGTTTATCTAAACCTATTTCAATATAATTGCAGCTGCCCATGGAGACCAGAGTGGTTCAAGAACCCCGCTAAGAAGTTGCCCCGAAGGTTTGTCTATCACATTTACCCTAATATCTGATAATTTAGCTCTGACACCATATTTTTATCATAAAATTTAACTGAGGAGTCCTGTTTGTGTATGATATATTCAGAATCAGTCAATGAATTTTAATCATAATTGCCTGGGTATACAGTGGACAAAAATTCTACTTGTCTGCTCGTAATTACGAGTGAAATCTAGAAAGGACGAGTTATTCTTCCCAAGCACTCGTCCTATAGGACGAGTGCTTTGGGAACAATACTCGAGGAAGTCATATTACATATTACTCCCTTATGTTCTTTATTGCATAAGCTTTTAAAGTGAATGTGTTTGCTGGATGAGTGAAAATTGTAAGTCACTCGTCCTGCAGGACAAGTGCAATATTGAAATATTTTTGTCCCCTGGTATAACATTGGAACATGATGAGGAGTTGAATACCCACAGCATATGTTTTGGCTCAGAAATAAGAAAATTATTTTTGTTTAGGCACCCTTATCTGATGGCCTGAATTACTGAAGCCACATTCTCATAAATGGGGTAGTATTTGGACCCAGGAGGGTTTCGGAGGGAAACCCTCATCTTTCAGCTTAATAATTTTGGCACTCCTTATGATTCTATTCCTTGGGGCAAGAATGTTAACCCTAGACAATTGTTGACTGCTTGATGTACTAGTATATGATGCATCTATATGCAGAAAAAATATGGACCCAGATTAGACTGCTGCCTTAGGAGCAGTCTGATCAGTGCTCATAGTTTTCGCTAACTTTGCTTCCAGGGGACAAAAATTCCACTTGTTCGCTCATAATTATGAGTGAAATCTAGAAAGGACGAGTAATTCTTCCCAAAGACCTATAAGTGATACATCTTTTGAACTCTCTGTTATCTGGCCATCTGATCCAGAAAGCGGAATCAACGAACTGAGTTTTTCAGATTCCTTATCACTTTCCTTTAAAATGAGGCCAACCTCAGTTAACTGCTTTTGCGGCGACGCTACATAAAGTTACTTTCAAGCATGGAGCCAATAACGGAAAACATGATGATGTGACGTCAAGAAACGAAACGTACAGGCAAACGTTCCTGCAATTTTTCGGGATTTAAGACCAAAAACAATATATCCAATCAGAATAATATCAGAAAAAGGTATTTAATAAACATATTATAACAGTAACTCGATCTGGCGTACAGTATTGCGTCTCGTGGATGAGAGGTCATACCATCGGATCACCCTTGACGCTGCGCGTCTCGGGTGATCTGATGGTATGACCTCACCCACTCCATGTGATACAGTACGCCAGATCAAGTTACTGTTATAATAATGTGTATATATTTGTATCTGGCTTCCCTAAAAACTTCATGTATGTATATTTCAGGCCTTCTTACAGATAGACGATGTACTGGAGCATTCAACAGAGGACTGAAACCAGTTCACAGCCATACAATGTTCAAACCTCCTGCAAGGTAAGGAACCCAGCACTTTAATTAAAAGTGCATAACAGAAATATAATTCTCTAATTTCTCAACCAAAACATATGTTGTGGGTACTCAAAAGAACCGTCTCAATGAGACGGTTCTTTTGAGCACCCAAAATATATGCTAAAAATAATGGGTAAGAAAATATTTAAATTTTACACTGAAAATGTTTGTTATCTAAACATGTGGAACCGCAGCCATATCAAAAACATAGCTTAATTCTTTTCTTGATAGCGGTGCCTTTTGTTGTCTGCTGATAACCTATGCAAACAATCTGGACCCAGATCAGGACCGACTGAATGTTGGTAATGATCTGGATACAAACCATTTGACACTCTGATAGTGTTCCTGAAAGATTCTTTTTGGAAGAGTTAATTTTGAAACAAGTCAGCAGGCAACATGAAAAGCATGGAAAATTACCCAGCATGGCCAGAGATAACTGGCAATTCAATGATTAATTATGACTGCAACAGACTGCAGATTTTTTTTCTTGTTGTGTGAAGACTTTAAAATATTCCTTAATAATACACACTGTGCGCAGAACAGAAAATAAATGTTATTCTGGTTCAGAGACTTATTACATTGTTCCAGATAAATGAAAATTTTAGCCATGAAATTTTGAAATCTTTTTTTTTATCCAAAAGTTTAAACATTTGTTGTTGAACAGATGATGATTAAAAGATTTGTTTTATTGAGATAGTTCTTTTGAGTACACATAAGGTTTTGATTGAGAAATAAGAAAAATACATTTTATTTTATTTATTCTGTCTCATCTAAAGGTCTACAACTAAAACGTTGATAAGTTTGATAGGTCTTGCATAGCTACTCAATTGTCTAGGCAGCAAAAGCTAAGGTGCTGGTCAGACTGCACGTCTGTGCAGTCTGATCAGCACCTTTGCTGTTTTCATATACTGACGGACTTTAATTATGCAGCGTTTGCTTCCCTTTATATTTTTCTTTTGCTTCGATGATATAATCATGAGTTGGTTTCTTCAGCGAACACTTTTGTTTTAATTGTACAACTAAACATGATGACTTTACTGGTTTGTATTAATTTAGGTATCTGAAACATTTCTTAAGTAGAGGCGATTTTAAGCCATCAAATGAAAGGGTACAAACAGATAAATGTCAAATAAACAAACAGGCTGTATCATAGACCTGTCGAGCAATATGAGAGTGATTCCTGGATGACTAACGAGGTCCGTGGCAAAAATTTGATACTTCTCACATTTCTTACTTTTAAGAAGTAGGGAATTTTTAAGCGATAACATTTTGTCACATGAAGCAGTTGGTCCCTATCTCAAAAAGTTGACATTTTCAATTCTTAAAATTCATTTTAATTGAACTTTTTTTCACGTTACTTACAAATGAACACTCTTTACAGGGGTGATAAAGTTCAGGATTAATCAGGATTTCCTGATTGAGCAGTCATGCATTTTGCATATTAGATCAAATTTATTATTGCTAATTTTTGTTTTCAGAACCTATCATGATCTTTTAATGAGATATTTACTATAAGATAAGCATAAACAGATTGCTTTCTATGGATGTTTTGTTCTTTTAAGCATTTTATTTGTGATTTCTGAACATTTTTGGCGGAGTTCAGGATTAAACTGAAAGATTTTCCTGATTCAGAATCTTGGACTGTTACCACCCCTGTCTTTAACATACAACCTAAATGATTGCGATGCCTTCTTTTTTGAGACATTAGTTTAAGTTTCTATCCAAGTGTTGCATTTTTAAAGTCTATCAGTATACATTAAAAAGGTTTTCTCATATGGCTCGTTTTCTGTATTGTAGGACAGTGTTGAATGAGTTAACAAGATCAGTCCCAAAGGACACACCAAAGACGGGAACTCCTACTAAATCAACATTCCAGACACCATACAAGACAACACCAAAGAAGATAGCTGACACTCTTCCAAACCTAACAGCAATCCCTGTTCATGCACCAGTGTTTGGCTCTAAAACACCTACAAAATCCTTACAGTCTGCAACTGGTAAAGGAACACCTCAAAAACATAAGTATCACACTCAGTCTGACCAGTTTAACTGTGATGTACCAGTCCATAATTCAGTAATTGAGGATAAAACTAAGTCAGAAAGTGAAAGACCGGATCAGAGAACTAGACTGTCAACAGTTCATGGTTCTGATAATGGATCTTATTTCAGAATAGGCAACAGAATACATGATATGAACCAAATTGACGGGTCAGTGCAGATTCCACCAAAACAGAGTTTGTTAAATGATTTTGATAAAAGTGATTATATAGAAATAGGAGAGAATGTTGAGAAGAGGAAGGAAAAAGACATGGATACTGATGCAGTAAAAGGTAGGATAATTTCTGAAGTGGGGTTAAATAACAATTATCATATGACATCGCGTCTTGGAGGAAATAATGCTTCACAATAAAATCGATAAACCACTAGTGGTTTACAGATTTTCGGGAAATGTTATGACGTCCATAACAACATTGCGTACATAATGACAAGAATTATAACGTTTTTTATGCCAAAAATGAGATTTCAAAGTAATCTTAATGTCATATGATAAATAGAATTTCACATTCGTACTCTTGTATTATTGAATTTATTAAACTTGTTGCGAAAAAGAGATTAAATGCTCGGCTAGCCTCGCATTTTATCTCTTTTCCCCAACTCGTTTAATAAATTCAGTAAAACATGAGCACTCATGTAAGATCTCCTATTTCCAATATTCTAGCTATAGTTAGTAAAGACTCAACTGGTGATGAAGTGGATGTGGGTGAAGCTATTAATGAAGGAGAGTTCGGTGATAAAACTGATACCTGTATGATAAATGATGAGGCAGAGATGTTTTATTGTGATCTCATTGAAGCTAGAAGATATCAGACTGAAATGATTGAGCAGAAGAAGAGGATGAAGATCCAGCCAAGTCCGGGACGCCTGTACAGACAGAAACAAGCTACTTGGAGGTGGAAACTGAAAGACTTTGTGATGACACTGAAGAATCATAATCAGAAGGTGAGAGTCCCTCCAAGCTAAATTGCATTGGTTTCTCACTATAAGTATCCATCATGAGTGTGAGGGTGGGATAGAAAAATCCGTTCTGAGGATCACCGATTGGCATCACGAGGCTTGACGAGTGTTGACAATCTGTGATCACGAGGGACGGATTTTTCTATCCCACTTTCACAAGAATAATGGATTTTTTTTCTTGCTCACCACTAAATATCTCATTTTAAATTAGAGAGGCATGAAAAGGCTTCCAGAAAATCCTGAATTTGCTGATAGGCATTGGTTTCTCACTGAACCGCTTAGCCAGAACGGTGAAATAGTTACACACATCAAAGGGAGACTACTGGATCAAGCAATGATTCTCTTCAATTGTATCCCTTTTTAAAATGGGAATTCTCTTAAAGGAAAGAATTTGCTCTTATGAGCAGTTCCTTATAGTATATGGAAAATCTCTTTTATCACATTAAGTGACCTCCCTTGAATGCTACATTTTTTATTATGCACATGCGTAACCTGCGTTATGGGTGCTACGCCAATGTCACTACTTGTTCCCAACGTTAGTTTAAGGAGGCTGTATAAATTGGCTTGTCTGTCTGTCTGTCTGTCTGTCTGTCTATCATACCATCCATCAATAGATGCATTGTGTGTTACTTTATGAGTGCAACTTTTCACATACAGTTTTTTTTTACTGATTGTTTTGCAAGTTTGCAGGTGATTTGTTCATGATATGCCTCATATCATGAACAAAACACCTGCAAACTTGCAAAACAATTGGTAAAAAAACTGTATGTTAAGAGTTGCACTCACAAAGTGCATATGGCTTGGACTTTAGCAATACATTAATTTTTGTAAACTTGTAAAAGTTGTTATTCTTTAACACTACAGTCATATCTATATAAACAGTAGGTGCCTTATAATCACAAATCTTTTTCGAAACTTTGCATGTGTTTTCTTCATTGTAATTGTACTTATGAGAGTGTGCATGTGGTTGGACATTATTCTCTCTTTAATTTTGTCATTTTCTTTCAATGTGACTTGTCAATTTTTGTCTTCACAATTTCCTATCTATATAGACAGTGAGTGCCTTTTGAGTGCAACTTCTTACAGTTTTATACTGCTCTTTTTTTAAACTTTGCAGGTGTTTTCTTCATTGTAGGAGAGTGTGCATGTGGTTTGGACATAATTGTCAGATTAATTTCTGTCACTTTGTTCCATGGGTGGATCCAGAGGGGGGGTAGGGGGTGTGGACCCCCCTGAAAAATCATAAAACTACCAAGCCAGATTTAATTTTGGGCCATCATAGGCATGCCAGTGAACGCCATTTTAATGGCGTTTCACTGGTGGGCCCACGATGGCGCGCTTATAGTGGTATTTAGATCCTCTCTCCCCTCATAAACTAAAAGAAAAAAGAAAAAAAATGTTGTAGATGTTGGACCCCCTCTGACAAAACTTTTTGATCCGCGCATGTTTTCAACTTGTTAACTTAGTCATTTTTCGGCATCACAATTTCCTATTTTAAAACAAAGTGGGTGCCTTCCTCATGCTGTTTAATTTTTACATGTGACAGCAACTCATCGTGCAATTTCATATTTACATGTGTTTTGATTTTCCAGAAAATGATTGTATCTCAATTAGGAATGCTCTTTTCCCATAAATATATATATATAGATTTACATTTGCATTTTTGTTTTATATGGACTACTTTTGTCAGGGGAAAGCCTGTCTTCCAGGGTTTTGACCAGGGCCTGCTCAGCTACAGAGACCAGCCACAGTAGAAAGGTGCAAATTTGGACTTAGAAAGTATAGCTTTTTGATTTAGACCTATTCACATAAAAGCGTTTTTCTTTACATGCTGTAAATTCGGATATTTCGCGAGCATTTTTTTTCTCGAGTAGTGTTAAAAGACATATTTGCCATGTAAATATTTCTGACTTTGATATGATATACCTTCATCAGATAAGGACAAAGAGCTTTCACTATTTCTCGAGGGTTTTATTTTCACAAAACTTTGCACATTTTCCCGAAAATAAAATCCTCACAAAAATTTCCGAATTTGCAGTACTCATGGATAATTTCTGCTTTTACAATTGCAGCCGGGCATACCCTTCAAACATATAAATGTTACTTCAGCTACAGCCAAGGATTACCAGTTGGAGCTGAGAGATTTCTATAGTGATCACATAGCTCATGTACTTGTTGGTGATGGTGCTTACCTTGTACCTGATGATGCTGGTCACGTTGGAAAGCAGCAGTTTTTCAGGTAAACCTCTTATTATGGTAGTTGACTCATGTACCTTATTTCTCTGTATATAGCACACACCTTTTCTACCCCAAAAGTTCTGTTTCATTTTTTACTGGATGAATGCAGCCATGTCACACTGTGTGACACGGTAGATCTAATGGTATTTTTTTATGCCCCCAAAGGAACTTTGGGAGGCATATAGTAATCGCACTGTCCGTCCGTCCGTCTGTCCATCCGTCAGTCCGTCCGCTTTCGTGTCCGGTCCATATCTCTTGTATTCTTTGAGGTAGGAATTCCAAATTTGGTGTGTGGATGCATCTTGGGATGGCGGAGTGTCGCGTACCATTTTCAGGTCACTGTGACCTTAACCTTGACCTCTGACCTAGTTTTTAGAATCATCGTCTCCGGAGCATATCTCTTATATTGTTTGAGGTAGGAGTCTCAAATATGGTGTGTGGATGCATCTTGGGATGACGAAGTGTCGCGTACCATAATTGGGTCACTGTGACCTTGAACTTGACCTCTGACCTCGTTTCTAGAAACTGCATTGAGTCTGGTGCATATCTTCTATATTCTTTGGGGTAGGAATTCCTAATTTGGTGTGTGGATACGTCTTGGGATGGCGGATTGTCACATACCATTTTCGGGTCACTGTGACCTTGATCTTGACCTCTGACCTCGTTTTTAGAATAATCGTGTCTGGAGCATATCTCCTATATTATTTGAGGTAGGAATTTCGAATTTGGTGTGTGGATGCATCTTGGGATGACGAAGTGTGGCGTACCATTATTGGGTCACTGTGACCTTGAACTTGACCTCTGACCTAGTTTTTAGAAGAATCGTGTCCTTAGCATAACTCTTATATTATTTGAGGTAGGAATCTCAAATTTGGTGTGTGGATGCATCTTGGACTGACGAAGTGTCACATACAATAATTGGGTCACTGTGATCTTGAACTTGACCTCTGACCTAGTTTCTAGAAACTGCATTGAGTCTGGTGCATATCTCCTATATTCTTTGAGATAGGAATTCCAACTTTGGTGTGTGGATACGTCTTGGGATGGCGGAGTGTCACATACCATTTTCGGGTCACTGTGACCTTGATCTTGACCTCTGACCTCGTTTTTAGAATAATCGTGTCTGGAGCATATCTCCTATGTTATTTGAGGTAGGAATTTCAAATTTGGTGTGTGGATGCATCTTGGGATGATGAAGTGTGGCGTACCATTATTGGGTCACTGTGACCTTGAACTTGACCTCTGACCTAGTTTTTAGAAGAATCGTGTCCTTAGCATAACTCTTATATTATTTGAGGTAGGAATCTCAAATTTGGTGTGTGGATGCATCTTGGACTGACGAAGGATGCATCTTGGACTGACAAAGTGTCGCATACAATAATTGGGTTACTGTGATCTTGAACTTGACCTAAGACCTAGTTTCTAGAAACTGCATTGAGTCTGGTGCATATCTCCTATATCCTTTGAGATAGGAATTCCAACTTTGGTGTGTGAATACATCTTGGGATGACGGGGTGTCACATACCATTTTTAGGTCAATGTGACCTTGACCTCTGACCTAGTTTTAAGAATTATTGTGCCCTGATCAAATCTCTTATATTCTTTTAGTGAGGAATTCCAAATTTGGTGTGTGGATGCATCTTGGGATAGCGGAGTGTCATGTACCATTTTTGGGTCACTGTGACCTAGTTTTAGAATAATCATGTCCATAGCATATCTCTTATATTGTTTGAGGTAGGAATCTCAAATTTGGTTTGTGGATGCATCTTGGACTGACGAAGTGTCGCATACCATAATTGGGTCACTGTGATCTTGAACTTGACCTCTGACCTAGTTTCTAGAAACAGCATTTAGTCTGGTGCATATCTCCTATATACTTTGAGATAGGAATTCCAACTTTGGTGTGTAAATACATCTTGGGATGACGGGGTGTCACATACCATTTTTAGGTCAATGTGACCTTGACCTCTGACCTAGTTTTAAGAATTATTGTGTCCCGAGCATGTCTCTTATATTCTTTGAGTGAGGAATTCCAAATTTGGTGTGTGGATGCATCTTTGGATAGCGGAGTGTCATGTACCATTTTTGGGTCACTGTGACCTTGACCTCTGACCTAGTTTCAGAATAATCATGTCCAGAGCATATCTCTTATATTATTTGAGGTATGAATCTCAAATTTGTTGTGTGGATGCATCTTGGGATGAGGAAGTGTCCCTTACCAAAATTAAGTCACTGTGACCTTGAACTTGACCTCTGACCTAGTTTCTCGAAACTGGTGCATATCTCCTATATTCTTTGAAATAGGAATTCCAAATTTGGTATGTAAATGCATCTTGGGATGCCTGAGTGTCACAAATTATTTTTGTGTCACTGTGACCTTGACCTCTGACCTAGTTTTCAAGAATGATTGTGTCCAGAGCATATCTGCTATATTATTTGATGTAGGAATCCCAAATTTGGGGTGGTGATTCCTCTTGGGATGGTGGAGTGGTGCATACCATTTTGAGTCACTTTGACTTTGACATTTACTTCTGGCCTCATTTCTAGGTTTTTGGTGCTATATTACAGCTATCTTTCCTCAAATATGTCTAAAGCTAGACCAATTCCTTTGGGGGCATTCGTCAGGTGTTTGTGACATTTCTTGTTTATTTCTTCTTCCTTATTTTTAGCTCACCTGAGCCGAAGGCTCCAAGGTGAGCTATTAGTATACCAATGACTCCGTGGTCCATCCATACTTCATCCTTCAATATTTTCAAACATCTCCTCTGAAACCACTGGGCCAATTGAACTCAAATTTCATATGGAGACCCCTTGGGATGGGGGAACAAAAGTTTGTTCAAATGGTCCTGGTCACATGGCCACAATGCCCGTATGTGTTTAAAACCCTTCAACAATCTTCTACTCCAGAACCAGAAGGCCAATGACCTTGGGACTTGGTATGTAGCATTGGGGATGTGGGGCCTTCCAAGTTTGTCCAAGTGATGGTCCTAGGTTGACCATGACAAACTTAACATCTCGGTCAAATTTGCTTCCTAATGCATTTAAATGGGATTTTTGTTGTTGAAAAGATGTTTTTTTTTAAAACTGTTGAAGCCAAAGTCAATACAATCACTAGATATGTTCAACCTTATGAGACAATGGCTATAAATAAGTTTTAAATGTCAAGGTTGACCTTTGACCTTTCAGCCAAGATCGCTCATATTGGAGTTCCATCAATATATTTTAAAACATAGTTTTATCAGAAACCATTAGGCCAATTTAAATCAAATTTTATATGAAGACTCCTTAAGATAAATTAGTCAACATTTATGTGAATTGTTTTGATCACATGATCAAGATGGCCAACATGCCCATACGGTATATGATAAAAGCCTTTTAAAATGTCCTTCTCCAGAACCAGAAGGCAGATGACATGGAGAATTGGTATGTAGCATTGGGGATGTGGGGCATATCAAGTATGTTCAAATGATGATCCTAGATTGACCTTGACCTACTTATCATAAAGGTCAAATTTGCCTCCTAATGCATTTAAATTGGATTTTTTTTGAAAAGTTGATTTTTTGAAGACTGTTGAAGCTGACTTGATATGTTAAACCTAATGAGACAATACGCCTATTCAACTGGACATTTCGTGCTTCACAACCATATGATGATTTCATCTGTGTTGCACATTTTATGACATCATCTGTGTTGCACATTTTTTGCATTTTAAAGCACATTGTGTAAATAGTGTATCTACAAGCATAAAGAAAACAATCATAAATGTACTTAAAAGTCTTGAAGCACGAAATGACCAGTCAAATAGGCGTAATGGCTATAAATAAGTTCCAAAGTTAAGTCAATGTCGCTTATATTGGAGTCCATTTACATATTAAAACATAGTTTTCTCAGAGACCACCAGGCCAATTGAACTCAAATTTCTTATGAAGACTCCTTAAGTTGAAGGGAGTAAATTTATAACAAATGCCTATGGTCACATGACCAAGATAGCCACCGTGCCCATATAAAGTAAGTACCCCATTGTCTGTGCAGGGGCAATACTAAAGAATTGACCTGTCTGCTAAGGCACATCACGACTGAAAAGTCGGATTTGTGTCAATATGCGGTGTGCATTACCCGAAACACTACGTTAGAAAAGTAACAAGCACTGAATGGCTATAAGTAATTCGTTTATGGAGACATCAAGTAACCTTTGGTAGCTAAACAATAACAATGATTGGTATTACAATATTTGGCGAAACAATGATACTAAAAACATTTTTGGGTCTGAAAAGTGGTTTCAGTGATGCGTGATGACGCAGATTGATACCAAGTTTGAATCCACCAATCATGTAGATTACATGATTTGGTGATTTATTCGGTAAACAAATATGTCACATGTACCCACAATGCTCAAATCAGATAGGTTAGTTTTTGAAAAATGCTTCCCGGCTTAGACAATGGTAAGTACCCTTCAAAAATCTTCTTTTCTGGAACCAAAAGGTCAATGGCCTTGGACTTTGAACGTAGCATTGGGGATGTGGGCCCTACCAGGTTTGCACAAATGATGCATCTGGGTTGACCTTGACCTTTTTTACGACAAGGCCAAATTTAATTGCATTTATATTGGAAAAAGCTTGAAATGTTCATTTTTTAAACTGTTTAAGCGGAAATCATAATACTTGCGAGAAATGTTAAGCTAATGAAACAATAGTTTTATATAAGCACCAAAGGTCAAGCTGACCTTTGACCTTTCATCCAAGGCCACTCATTTTGGACTGCCACAAAAGTATCTAAGAAATCACTGGGATGTTTGAGCTCAACTTTGATATGAAGTATTCAGTAGATATGGTATTTGTTTTTGGCCACTTGAGCAAAATAGTCATGCCCATATATGGTAATATCAAATTTGATATGGAGTATTCAGTAGATACAACAATATAAATATGGCATTGGTTTTAGGCCACTTGAGCAAAATGGCCACCATGCCTATATATGGTAATACAAAATATGTAAAAATGATACACCTAAGTTGAATCTGACATATTTCAACATTATTAAGGAGATCAGGTGAGCGCCTCAGGACCTTCAGGTCCTCTAGCTCTAGTTATCATTATTATTATCACAGATGGCAAAAGTTTAATTACTCGTTGAATTTCTCTTCAAATTTTTATGTGGACCAGTCAGTGATAAAACGGAACTTATATCATATGTGTAAGGTATGCATTCCCACATATATCCGGCGTGGCTAAATGTCCACTTTTTGGGCTGATTATTCCTCTACTTCTTTTTTTATTGCTCAAATTATGAAGGCTCGGGTTACATAACATATGTACAGAGTATTTTTAAGATTTAAGAAATTTCAATTTTTGGAATGTTCACGGAATCATGAATACTTCGGATCTCTTGCAAAGTTAACGTGAACCTGAAGACTATGACCAAAAACTAGACATCTGCATAATCGCACATGTAGTACAATACCAGGTCCCCAGATAAGAGTGCATAACAGAAAATTATTTTCATATTTCTCAACCAAAACATATGTTGTGGGTGCTCAAAAGAACCATTTCGGTTAGACAGTTCTTTTGAGCACACAAAACCCATGTTTAAACTGATGGGTAAGAAAATAATTGCAATTTTACGCTTAAAATTGCTCAATTGGTCCTATGACAGTACTGTAACTTTATAGTATGACATTATGCATAAGCCAATTTACAATTATCTCCTTAGCTGTCTGATATGTTTTAGCATCCTTGTTACATCTTTTCAGTGCTTTTCTAACACTGGAAGGTGTTGATCCTAAACTGATCTCAGATGTCTGGGTACATAATCATTATAGATGGATTGTTTGGAAACTAGCTGCTTATGATCTTATTACCCATGTTGGCTCTAGTGGCAGGTATGTATGCCCAACCTCCAGATAAGAATGTTTAATTCAAAATTAGTTGTTTTTGTTTTTTAACAAAGATATATGTTGTGGGCACTCAAAAGAACAATCTGAATGAGAGGTTTGTTTTGAGAATCACAAAACACATGTTTGAAGTAATGAGTAAGAAAAGAATTACTTTTTAACACACACTATGTTTGCTTATCGGGATCTGGGTCTATATTGGTAGTTCCATCTAGACCCAAACCAGTATCTTACATACTGCACTTCCTTTGTTAAAAGTTTACCTCATTGATAAGCCTTTTGACACATTTGAAAACAGAGCAGACCCAGATCAGGCAGCTCTTGCAAGAGCTGCCTGATAAGGGTCAACTCTGTTTGCTTATGGAAATATGATTGTATATGATCCTATACCAGTGGACCTGACAAGTAATTTTTTGTTCTATGAATAAATGTGAAAATTTAAATAATTATTCATAGTGGGTGGAACTTAGCATGAATATTCAGAAAGGAAAGGTTAATGAACACAAATCTAGTCTGATACAAGAAAGCTTAGATGGTTCATTGCCTTAAAACACACACTCGAATAATATTCAACAGATAATTACTCCTGAAGAATTTTGACTGCCTGTTAGACATATTTTGTTTCATATACTAATGATTCTAATGCACTTGCTTTTGTAACACGACGTCTGATTGGATAACGTCAAATATTTGTGACAGTTTGACGTCATTAGTTCTGTCATTTCATTTGAATGATGTACGCCTTTATGCGGCTTGCAACCCTCCAATTTGAGACAAGACTGTAGAAGCACATTAGAATGGGGATACCCATATTCAAAATTTTAATTTGGGGAGGGATATAAGTTCGGAAATCTTGTTTTACAGCTCTTCTCGCGCGTCGCCATAAAACTGAATTTCCGACTGTATATCTGACGATATACCTCCCCAAATGAAAATTTTTAATGCATCATCCCCTAAATTTTGAATCTAATGGGATACAATGGACATGGGATGGTTCATTGTACCTATCAAGGTGTCACAGAATTTCATAAACAATCTAAAGCACTGCTGTTTTAACCTTGAATCAATTAGTAGCAAACTATAAAGAAGCTCTAGCAATAAGGCGTATATTTTCCCTAGTTGACATGATTACAAAAGCTAAATTTTCAAATAGCCCTAATGATTTTAAAATTCATCTGTTTGGGTAGTATAATATGTATAGTTAGCATCAAAATACGTTTCAAAGCGATGCATCATTTACAAAGCCTTGAATACTTGCGCTTTCTACTCCCACCCCGCATTTTACGTCTTTATACTGGGTGTCGTTTAGACCAGAATTTTAGTAAATCCATGATAGGTTTTCAAAAAGTAAAAGTACTATATTATTAAGTATATAAATGCCCTTTGTTTCCAAAATTTGGCAGTATTACTTCTGCGCATGCGTACGAAATGTACTTAAAATTGTGATGTTTGTCATTGAAAAGATGAAACTGGTGTCTTTCAGTTTGTTTTTATATGTTCCCCCCCCCCCTAGACCCAAGATGCCCTTTGGACAATTGAATGTCATTATATAAATATACAACATGTGTAAATGGCGTCTTGGGTCTAAGGAGGAAGGGGTTGTATAAGCAAAAGAAGACATCAATCATCTGACAATAATAGACCACTTTGCAAGATGGTCGTTTTTATTGTACATCAACTGTATAAATATATATATATATAAAACATACTCTATAAATGTAGGACGATTGTTTACCTTAGTTTAACGGTCTATTTCCCACACATGTTACTGAATAGCGAGCACAGTTGATGATCAAAATAAATTCTCATTCAAAACGAAATAGATATATTACATGCATTTTTGAAAACCCGTTTTAAATATACGAAATAGCAGCAAAGGGTACATAGACGGCTTGTCTATATGTATTTGTTGAGTATGTCTAGTGTCTCCAGACGTTATTTCAACAAAATAAAACAAACGTCTTATTTAGGGAAATAGCACGCCTTATCGCTAGAAATTCTTACTACCCTGTAGCGCAATTGTCAGTTACAAGTAAAAATATGTGCATGAAGTATTGGTAAACTGCCTAGCCAAGCTTGTCCAGGAAAAAGTGTGGTTAGGTTAACTGACCATCTCAACATGACCATATATATGTTGACTGGGATGTAAAACCAGAAACCAAAAAACATACAAACCTACTCTTGGTGCTATGATCCATATTTTTAGTTTGACAATGTTTTGTAATACTGAAAAAAACACCCCCAAAAAACAGATTTAAATCTTTTGTTGTAGATTTATTAAATCACTGATAGACTGCTATCATCTGCAGATAACACCCAGATCAGGCCCCAAGATTATATAAAACTTTTTCCATGCTCAACTCAGCTGAGCACGAAATTGATCCTGCTCATGGATGTTAAAATGCCAGACTGTTACAACTACGCATGAACATTTTCTGACTGGTTACGTGTAACTCTTCAGCAGTGGTCTTCCAGAAGAATTACTCGAGGAGCCTCCTCCATATGGGGAGTTTGACAACTGAGGTCGTGTAAATCTGTGGGTGAATTCAGACATTGAAAACCGCCTTTTTATTTATATTCACACAGGTCTGCTGTTAGTACCACATTTGCTTCTCACAGTGAGATTGCCTTTTTGAGAAGAAAATAGGGGGAGTAGATGATGAGAGGATCTTACATGAGTGCTCATGTTTTATTGAATTTATTAAACCAGTTGAGGAAAAGAGATAAAATGCTAGGCTTGCCGAGCATTTTATCTCTTTTTCACAACAAGACGTGAATGTTAGATTCTATTTATATCATGACATTAAGATTACTTTAAAACCTCATTTCTGACATAAAAATGTTATAATTTTGTCATTATATAGGCACCATTGTTATGGAGGTCATAACGTTTCCTGAAAATCTGTAAACTACTAGTGGTTTTTCGATTTTATTGCATGGCGTTATTTCACTCCCAGGCGCAACATCATATGAAACAGCAAATAGAAAAAAGGAAGTCTCAACAAAAAGACAGTGATCAAAAACAACCCAATTTACATGTGTAAACTTTAAAACATGTACAAAAACAGTGGAAAAAAATTGCTTATAGATGTGATCAACCCTTAAGGGCAAGTGATAATGTCATAAGGGCGAGTAGCTTTTTCCACCCACTAATCCAGCAGGGCTAGTGAGTAAAAAAACCTGTATTGGTCTGTTTCAGATATTTGACTCCAGAAATGATTATGCTGCAGCTGAAGTATAGATATGATAGAGAGATTGACTTGTGTCAAAGGTAAATGACATGTGACATGTGATTTCCAACAATGTGGCATTTTGACAAGTGTACACTTAGACGAGCCTGTGCAGCCTCCTTTTAAGCTTAGAAACTCTAAATGAAGTTTAGTCAGTAGCTCTGGTCAGACTGCGCATACGCGCAGGCTGATTTAAGCCTTTGCTGGTAGCACATACCACATTGCTGGAAATCTCATGTTGCGGGTCAAATATCTCGTCAAACATATATACTTTATAGTTGTCAGTTTGTACTACTTACAGGGATTTTTTTTTTTGTGTTCTCAAGGGCCGAAATTTGGCCCCATTCCCATTTGAATTTAGGTGACTTTTTTCTCAATTTTGAAAAAAATCCCAGTCTTCAATTTTTTTTCATTTTTTTTTTTTTTTTGAAGATTGGGATTTTTATTCAGTCAACACACACAGACACTACATAATGACATTCTTTTTCAATTTAATGACAATAGTATGTGTAATAGCTTTTTTTTATTGACCAAAATGACGTAATTGTGTACTAAAACACATTTCCCAATTTATGGCTTTGCCACGCTAATTTTTCCAATCTGAAAGGCCCTAGGGCCCCTTCCCAAAATTGAAAAAAAAACCTGGAGGATTTGCCATCTCCTCTGATGGATTTTTTGTTCTAGGTCAGCACTCAAGAAAATATTTGAGAGAGATGATGGTCCCGGGAAGAGGATGGTTCTCTGTGTGGCCAATATTATCAAAGTTTCCAATGTTGCTACGGGACAAGAACAAGCTGTTACAAATGATTTAGATGCTAAAGTAAGTTGTTGATGAAACTTGTTCAATTTTGTATTTAACATCTATTTTAAATAGAGGATCTTACTTGAGTGCTCATGTTTTATTGAATTTATTAAACGAGTTGGGGAAAAGAGATAAAATGCGAGGCTTATCTCTTTTTCGCAAAAAGTTTAATAAATTCAATAATACAGGAGCACGAATGTTAGATTCTATTTATCACATGACAATAAAATTAACTAAAAATCTCATTTTGGCGTGAAAACATCACCATCTTTTACGCAACGTTATAATGGACGTCATAACGTTTCCTGAAAATGAGTAGAGCACTAGTGGTTTATTGATTTATTACATAGCGATATATCACTCCCAGACACGACATCATATGATAAAGTTTATTACAACCAGGTAGAGGAATGAAATGATAACTTTCTGGTTTCGAAGTGAACATGCTACAATAGCCATAGACATTCAATGAGTTGGATATATTATTGCATATAGGAACTAATGATTTCTTTAACCCTTTGATACTAATGGGTTCTTCCTCTTGTTTGATACAGTACTAATGTCTTCATTATCTCAGTCCAACATTTCTGAAGTAGAATTTTAAAAGTAATTTTCATTAACTTTAAGTCCTTGAAAACTGTTGAAGTGGCCGTTAGAAGTCCTTGAAAAGTCCTTGAATTTTACTCATACTTGCCTTTACGAACCCTGGGAATTCTGTTTTTCCATTCTGTGCGAACCCTCGGACACATCCTCTTCAAATCCAAGGGCCATGCACATGCATTTAGGGACACAACAGTAGTGCACAATATTAAAACTCTTATTTTGCTATCAATTTACTAAAACCACAGGTTTAGATTAACAAAATATTTGAGCGTAAAATTGTAAATATTTTCTTACCCATCAGTTTAAACATACATTGTGGGTCCCCAAAAGAAACGCCTCATTGCGACGGTTCTTTTGAGTACCCACAACATATGTTTTGGTTGAGAAATAAGAAAATTAGTTTTAAGTTACGCATTCTTAACTAAAGTCCTGTTAAGCAATCATTATGTGCTGTAAAACAAGGTTATAATGTAACCGTCTCACTCTGGAATACAGATTTGTTGATAAACTCTGTGTAGCCAGAAAAGCTACCAGCAGGTAGACCAATTAATTTGCCTCTTACAGACTATGTGAGCTGATAACGGTTCTCTTGTTGATATAGAATATGACAGACCTAAGTAAAACATTAGTCTGTGTTTTAGGTCCTGTTAGAAGTGACAGATGGCTGGTACAGTATCAAGTCTCAGATTGATGTTCCACTGACTGATCTCGTGAGACAGGGAAAGATAACTGTGGGTCAGAAGATCTGCGTGTCAGGTGCTGAGTTAGTTGGTGGTGAAGATGCTTGCTCACCATTAGAGGTAAGGTGCTCTTTTAGCCAATAGTGCTGTAAAACCTGTGTAAAACAGCCACTCAAAAATATACAAAACAAAGATCTTAAATTATGACAAATGGAAGCTTAATGAAGGTCGAAAGTATTGCAGAATGCTCCTCTTGGAGCATTCTGCAATACTTTTGACCTGCATTAGCGATAATTGGTCTTCAAAACCAATTTTCTGTCTTTTTGAGAGTGGCTGATTTACACAAGTTTTACTGTATTTCTCTTGTGAAAAATAATTGTTGTGTCATGGAAGCATGTCATATAAATAGAGGATCTTATTATAGTGTATGAATATCCTGTTTCTTTTGAAATATTTCATTAAAAGCCTAAATTGTTTAAAATTGGTCATGATAATATAGGCCTAGATATCCCTTAAAGCACCAATCAAGACTGCAGCAGACGACATATTTTGCAACTTTTTTTCTAATTTTCAGAAAAAATAAGGTATGATTTTTCATGAGAATCGTCTGCCAGCAGATGATTCTCATGAAATACATGCCTTATTTGTTGTTTTTGAAAAAGCAACAAAATTTGAAGTTGTCGTCTGCTGCAAATTTTGGTGGCGCTTTAAGGGTTAAAGCAAACTAATGAGCATAAAATTGTTTTATTTTCTTTTACATTGGTTTAAAAACATGTGTTTTAGGTGCTCAAAAGAATCATCTGATTGAAATGGTTCATTTTAGTTCCCACATCATATGTTTTGGTTGAGTTTGATGCATTCTTTTGAGGTTAACTTTGCCTCGGTGAACATCACTATTCTCGGATTGACATATCCTGATGATAACCGAAAAAGAATGCACCAATTGTTTTGTTATGTGACACTGTTTTTCTTTTCCTAGTTTCATATCAAATCTTTTCATATTTATGAAGTTACTCAAGCAGATGTTCCTAGACTAAGTGCACTTAAAAAAATATTTATTAATTGCTTTTCAAGTTTCTGAAACCCTTAAATGAGAAGTAAAAAAGAAGTGTATTTTTTAAATTATTGCTCTCATAAAATAAACAAATTATTAATTCAAAACATTGAACTATATAGTATATATAAGAAATCATGCTTCATGTATAATTTGGTCATTTTTTCCAATATCTATTTCTAGCTGTCATGCAACAGTGAAAAAACTTTATGTTAACCTGTCCAGGGCTAAATTTAGCTCAGTCTATTTTAGTCATCAGGCAGCAGTGAAAAAAACTTAATGTCAACCTGTCCAGGGCTAGTAAATTTAGCTTGATCTATTTTTAGCTTTCTGGCAGCACTGAAAAAACTTAATGTTAACCTGTCCTGGGCTAAATTAAGCTTGATCTATTTTAGCTGTCCAGCAGCAGTGAAAAAAACTTAATGTTAACCTGTCCTGGGTTAAATTTAGCTCATCAGTGGTAAACATCAAGATCTGACACAACCTGTAAAAGCTAGTTTCAGCCAATCAGAGGAGGTCTTTTATAGGAGTCATATAACAATGTCTTCTGTTGCTCCAATTGTGTGTTTGGGTTTCCATGTCGGTCCAGGCCCCGAGGTTATAAAACTTTTTCATACTCAACTCAACTGACCAGGAAGCATCAACTGCTCATAAAAATATACCCAAAAGTAAAGAAGTGTCTTGCTTTAAGTCTCCCAGATGTTGTATTTATCATGCTAATAAATGTTAAAATGCCAACAATTTATGAGCAGGATAAATTTCATGCTCAGCTGAGTTGAGCATGAAAAATATTATATAACTTTGAGGCCAGGTTTTGTGCTGTAATGCTTAGTTTACCCTTACCATGTTGGATATTTTTTATGATCCCCTGTTTTTCTCCAATTAACTTATAGTATTCAAATTATTTCATGTTTTTGCAGGCAGAGTGGAAAACAGTATGGGTCCTGATCAGCTGGCTTTGTTTAGAAGCCGGCTGATCTGGTTCTACATTGTTTTCAAAAAAGGCAAGATTCTGTTTCAGCTTGACAAGGGTTAAGCTTTCAAGGCAAAGGTTAGGATAAATTTACTGTTATTTTTCATTGATTCTTCATCTGAAAGTAAAAGCTATGAACCTTAGTTTAACCAAACTAACAAACAAAACCATGCTTTATATGATCTTTGCAGGCTCCTGATAGTATCATGTTAAAGATTGGCTACAATTCCTGTAGACCAGCTCCTTGGGACAGTGTGTTAGGCTACCAGCTAGACCCCCGGCCCCTCTGTGTACCTCTGACTGGTCTGGCTGGTGAAGGAGGAACTATCGGTGTTGTTGACTTGATTATAGTTAGGAAATACCCTGTCATGGTAAGCTTAAAATTCAAAAGAAAGTGATATCAGGCAGGACATTTGCAAACCTGTATTTTTATGCTTCCTAAAGGTGCAGCATATATCCTGCGGTCCATCTGTGTCTATCCCATTAATTTTCTCAGTGTTTATTCTCAGCAACTACTGAACGCATTTCAATGAAACTTTATGGGAACCATTCATATGAAGAGCAGATGCGTATATCATGGGCATTATATGGTTTGATGATTTTTCTGGGAGTTATGGCCCTTTGATAAAATTTTTGCATTAGATGTTATCTGCCCAAATTTTAAGCAACTACAGACCAGACTTCAACCAGCTTTAGTATCAAGATATGATGCCCATTTAGCGGACATGTTATGGTTGGATGATTTTTCTTGGAGTTATGGCTCTTTGATAAAATCTGGTATTAAATCTTATCAATGTGAATTCTCTCAGCAACTACTGACCGGATTCTGTAATCAGAAAAGATGCGCATATCACTGGCATGTTATGGTCGGGTTATATTTCTCCGAGTTGAGGCCCTTAAGCTTTAATAAGATCTTGTATTATATCTTGTCAGGGTGAATTCTCAGCAACTACTGACAGGATTTCAACGCAACCATGGGAACCATCAGAATATATGAGCATATTGCCAGCATGCTATGGTTGGGTGATTTGTTTGGTACTTTGATAAAATCTTGTCCGCCTGAATTCTAGACATATACTGAAAGGTTTCAATGAAACTTCATAGGAACCTTTAATATCAGCGTAGATGTGCATATCCACAGTATTTCATGGTTGGATGCCTTTGCTGGAGTGATGACTTTTGATAAATCTTGACTGATCCTGTCAATCTTGTCCGCTCATATTCTCAGCAGCCTCTGGTTGGATTTCAACGAAACTTCACTGGAACCTACAGTATCATCAAGAGTAGATGGACATATCCCTAGCATGTTATGGTCTGATGACCTCTCCTGGAATCATAGCCCTTTAATAAAACACACTTTGATTCTTTTACAAATAAAGTTACCCACAACACTGTTAGCCGTTAGTTTTGTTTTACTTCTTTAACTCCCAGGGTTGATAAAACTTGTATTGATTAATCTTGTAAATCTTCTCCACACATTCTCAGCAACTTCTGGTTGAATTTCAGCAAAACTTCAGTGGAACCTTCACTATCAAGAGTAGATGTACATATCCCTAGCAAGATTTGATTCATGGTTTTGCTAGAGTTGAGGTCCTTTTTGTGATTTCCCGGGGGGGGGGGGGGGGGGGGGGGGGGGGGGGGGGGGGGGGGGGGGGGGGTATGCCCCTCCCCCTCCAGTTGGTTGAAGCTTTATAAATCAGAATCTGTTCAGATTTCAGTATGCAGCATTTCACCAGGGTCTATACTTTTTCCTAAGACAAAAACAATCTTTATAGAAGGAAATACAACATGTATGGAGCGTAGTGGCTCAGTTGGTAGAGTGTTAGGCTGGGGACTGTTGGGTTGCTAGTTCGATTCTTAACGCCTACAGATTCACTGTGTTGTGTCCTTGACCAAGATGTTTTATCCACTGCTTAGTACTGGTTCAACCAAGAAAGACCTGTCCCGACTTGAATGGGATATAAAGAATCATAACAAACGAAATCAGATGGTTGAGTGTTAGACTAGGGATTAAAGGGTTGCTAGTTCCAGACTCACCAGGCTCACTGTGTTGTGTCCTTTAGCAAGACTTTATCTCTTCCTACCCAGGAAGATAGGTAATAGTCCAAACATGATTGAAAAATTGTTGATGTAAAGTATTAAAACAATCAAACAAAAAACAATACAGGTCAGTCCCGTTACTACGCTCGATTGGGGTCAACGAATCTCACTTGCAATATACCCGGGACGCGCACTAACAGAGAAGCATGAACAGCTAGCTGTACCTTAGTCAGTGTGGGTGCGGAACGTTCGTTTTCAGGAGTGGTTCTGAGTTTATTTAAACTCCAATAACACTTACTGTATATTATTCAGATATTTAAATAAACACAAGCTCTGTATTGTATGTTTTGTCATTCAAACCCTCCAAAATAACTCAGTTTTAAGCAAAAATCAAGCATTTCAAAAATTGAAGAATATTTCTTCACATTGGTATTACGGTATATGGGGTGTTTTGGTAAACATTATACCCACTAGAACGTCTGGCAGTAGAGTCTAATACTCTAATAATTATTGATAAGATAATTCAAAGGTCAACTTTGATGAGCTGTAATTGATTGCCTGATATTTGACATGCGTTATGGATAATGGATAAGATTGTGTCACAGGTCAATGACGTTTTTTTACTGCTGTGAAAAAAACCTGAGGTAACTAGATAATTGGATTAATGGCTTGTGTTGTGAACTCAGCAGGTGTCAACTTTATATTGATTTTAATTGATACATTTATAGGAAACTATCCAGAAAAATGTTTAGACAAGTGACATGGCAGAAAGATACAATACACAACATCTTTTTGTCAAATTACCCAGGGGAAATTGTGTCAATCTTTTGTGCAGACTCTGCTCACTGGCGTTTTTACAACAACAAGAGATTAATTAAGCATGCATTATTTATTCCAAGAGTGAATAGTAATGTTTTGGCAAAACAAATTATTAGTTAAGTAAAAAGCCGTTTGGAAAGATAAAAAAAAATCTAAAAAAAAAAAATATATATATATATTTTTTTTTAATTTTTGGGAGCCAAGGCAGATCCGCGCTATAAGCGTACTCGCGTAATAACGCGACGAGTACTAACGGGACTGACCTGTGTATGTACAATGAACTATAGGAAATTCATTATATCAAACCACATTGAAAAATTCATTAGTATACAAAGGGTTAGTGATGTAATGGCTTGCATTTCAGTATATGGAGAAGTTGCCTGGTGGAGGTTGTGTCTTCAGGACAGGCAAGGCAGAAGAGAAGACACAACAGGTGTTCCAGGGTAAACAACAGGAGAGTATGGAGAAACTGTACAGACAGATTGAGGAGGAAGTAGAAAAGGAGGAGAGAGAAGGTACAATTGGACTTTACTACCACTTACCAGGGTTCCCACAAGCTCTGGAAATTATGGAAAACCTGGAAAATCATTAAAAAAAAAGTTCCATGCATTGAAAAATCATTGAATTTGAAAAAACAACAACAGAATAATCATGGAAAAATCATGGAATTTTGTGAAATATTATGACAAAGCCACCAGTTGCCAGAAAACTAGCTGTCAGACACACAAGTGACAGCTAGCTTTGTGGCTACTGGTGGTTTTCAAGTTTGAACTATTTCAAAATACATGCATGGTCTACAAGCATGCTGTTGTTGTTACATTCTGCATTTATGCTCAGTGTGGTGAGGTTGCTGCTAAAAGGAGAGGTTGGAGTCTTTGCTTTAAATGGTCATGAGAATTACGTTGTTGATCATGGAAAAATCATGGAATTGCGTTTTTGAATTTCTGTGGGAACCCTGTCTTACCCAAAGCCATTTTTTGGACCAACAAGAGGTGTAGCCATAACGCCGAAAAAGTAACACACATCAAAGGAAGACTACTGGATCAAGCAGTGATTCTCTTCAGTTGTGTCCCTTTTTGAAATGGTAACTTCTCTTAATGGAAAGAATTGGCTCCCAGAGGGACCAAATTCTTTCCTTAAAGAGCAGTTCCTTATAGTTTACCTCCCATGAATGTTACTTTTTAGCTCACCAGAGCCAAAGGCTCAGGGTGAGCTTATAGTATGGGGCTCGAGCCGGCGTCCGTGCGTGCATCCGTCCACACTTTCAAACATTAATATCTCTGTGACCAGCTGGCCAATCATAATCAAATTTCATCAGAAGCATCATTGGGGTGGGGGATTGACTGTATTAGGTTTTCGGCTAGATCGGATCAGAACTCTGGTTTCCAAGGCAACAGATAGCCCCCATAGGGTAATAATGGGGAAAATCATGTGACCACTCTAGCTCCTTCATTTTTGATTGGTTCTTCTTTATTCTTGCAGGTAACAAGGACAACCATAAAATCTCGAATGGGTTTGAGATTCGGCAAGATTGGATCAGGGACTTATGAGTTAGCTGCCCTTGAGCGTCTGGAAAAATCTCCATAATGGGAGAAATGTTGTGACCACTCTAGTACTTTCATTTTTGGATGGACCTTCTTCATTCTTGCAGATAACAAGACCAACCATAAAAGCTCGGATGAGTTTGAATTTGGGCAAGATTCCATCACTGACTTCGGAGTTAGCTCCCCTTGATCGTCAGAAAAATTAATGAATAATGTTGTGACCACTCTAGCTCCTTCATTTTTGATTGGATCTTCTTCATTCTTGCAGGCGACAAGGAAACTCATAATATCTCGGATGGGTTCGAAATTCAGTAGGATCCGACCAGGGACTTATGAGTTACCTGCCCTTAAATGTTTGGAAAAATCCCCATAGACTTATAATGGGAGAAATGTTTTGACCACACTAGTGCTTTCAATTTTGAATGGATCTTCTTCATTCTTGCATATGATTAGGACAACTATTAAACCTCAGATGAGTTTGAATTTCGGCAAGATTTCGTTACTGACTTCGGAGTTAGCTGCCCTTGAGCGTCAGAAAAATTAATGAATAATGTTGTGACCACTCTCGCTCCTTCATTTTTGATTGGATCTTCTTCATTCTTGCAGGCAACAAGGAAACCCATAATATCTCTGATGGGTTCGAAATTCAGCAGGATCCAACCAGGGACTTATGAGTTACCTGCCCTTAAATGTTTGGAAAAATCCCCATAGACTTATAATGGGAGAAATGTTTTGACCACTCTAGTGCTTTCAATTTTGAATGGATCTTCTTCATTCTTGCATACCATTAGGACAACTATTAAAGCTCAGAGGAGTTTGAATTTCGGCAAGATTTCGTTACTGACTTCGGAGTTAGCTGCCCTTGAGCGTCAGAAAAATTAATGAATAATGTTGTGACCACTCTCGCTCCTTCATTTTTGATTGGATCTTCTTCATTCTTGCAGGCAACAAGGAAACTCATAATATCTCGGATGGGTTCGAAATTCAGCAGGATCCGACCAGGGACTTATGAGTTACCTGCCCTTGAGCATTTGGAAAAATCCCTCTAGACTTATTATGGAAGAAATGTTATGACCACTCTAGTGCTTTCAATTTTGAATGGATCTTCTTCATTCTTGCATACAATAAGGACAACTATTAAAGCTTGGATGAGTTTGAATTTCATCAAGATCCCATCACCTATTTCTGAGTTAGCTCCCCTTGGGCATCTTAAAAATTGATGGATAATGTTGTGACCGCTCTATCGTCTACATTTTTGATTGGATCATCTTCATTCTTTCATCTTACAAGGACAAACATAAAAGCCTGGAAATTCTGCAGGATCCAACCAAGGACTTATGAGTTAGCTTCCCCTGAGCGTTTGGAAAAATCCCCATGGAGATAAGAAGAACAATTATAAAAGCTTGGATGAGTTGAATTCTGTCAAGATCCCATCACCTATTATGGAGTTAGCTCCCCTAGAGCATCTTAAAAATTTATGATATTGTTGTGACCCCTCTAGCGCCTTCATTTTTAGCTCACCAGAGCCGAAGGTTCAGGGTGAGCTTATAGGATGGGAGTCGAGTGGGCGTTCGTTCGTCCGTCCGTCTGTCCGTCCGTCTGTCCACACTTTCAAACATGAATATCTCTAAGATCAGCCGGCCGATTGTGATCAAATTTCATCAGAAGCATCATTGGGGTGGGGGATTGACTGCATTAGGTTTTGGACCAGATTGGATTAGAACTTTGGTTTCCATGGCAACAAATAGCTCGCATAGGGTTATAATGGGGAAAACCTTGTGACCACTCTAGCTCCTTCATTTTTGATTGGTTCTTCTTTATTCTTGCAGGTAACAAGGACACCCATAAAATCTGGATGGGTTCGAAATTGGGCAGTATCCGACGAAGGACTTATGAGTTAGCTGCCCTTGAGCGTTTGGAAAAATTCCCATAGACTTATAATGGGAGAAACGTTGTGACCACTCTAGTACTTTCATTTTCCAATTGATCTTCTTCATTCTTGCAGGTAACAAGGTCAGCCATAAAAGCTTGGATGGGTTTGAATTTCGGCAAGATTCCATCACTGACTTCGGAGTTAGCTGCCATTGAACGTGCGAAAAATCAATGAATAGTGTTGTGACCACTCTAGTGCCTTCATTTTTGATTGGATCTTCTTCATTCTTGTAGGCAACAAGGACACCCATAATATCTCGGATGGTTCGAAATTGGGCTGTATCCGAGGAAGGACTTATGAGTTAGCTGCCCTTGAGCGTTTGGAAAAATTCCCATAGACTTATAATGGGAGAAACGTTGTGACCACTCTAGAACCTTCATTTTCCAATGGATCTTCTTCATTCTTGCAGGTAACATGGTCAGCCATAAAAGCCTGGATGGATTTGAATTTCGGCAAGATGTTCCATCACTGACTTCGGAGTTAGCTGCCCTTGAGTGTGTGAAAAATCTCCATAGACTTATATTGGGAGAAATGTTGTGACCACTCTAGTGCTTTCAATTTTGAATGTATCTTCTTTATTCTTGCAGATAAGAAGGACAACTATTAAAGCTTGAATGAGTTTGAATTTAGTCAAGATCCAATCACTAATACCGGAGTTAGCTCTCCTTGATCATCTTAAAAATTGATGGATAATGTTATGACCACTCTAGCGCCTTCATTTCTGATTGGATCTTCTTCATTCTTGGAAGTAAACAAGGTCAATTATAAAAGCTTAGATGGGTTCAAAATTTGGCCAGATCAGACATGAGTGTGGAGTTAGCTAACCTTGAGCATCTTAAAAAATACCCATAGACTTATAATGGGAGTATTATTGTGACCACTCTAGTGCTTTCATTTTTTAATAGATCATATTCATTCTTGCAGCTAAGAAGGACAACTATAAAAGCTTGGATGAGCTTGAATTCAGTCAAGATCCCATCACCTATTATGGAGTTAGCTGCCCTTGAGCATCTTAAGAATTGATTGATAATGTTGTGACCACTCTAGCGCCTTCATTTTTAATATTGGATCTTCTTCATTCTTTCAGGTAACAAGGACAACCATAAAAGCTTGGATGAGTTTGATTTAAAGTAGAGCCAACTTTAGACTGTGGAGTTAACTTCCCTTGAGCATCAAAAACAAATCTGCATAGACTTACAATGGGAGATCTGTTGTGACCACTCTAGCACCTTCATTTTTGAATGGATCTTCCTCATTTGTAGGTAACAAGGACTTCCATAAAAGTTTGAATGAGTTTGATTTTCCGCAACACCCATCCACCAGCTACAGAGTTAGCTGCCCTTGGGTATCTAAAATATAACTATATAATGTTGTGACCACTCTAGCACCTTCATTTTTCATTTGATTTTCTTCATCCCTGTAGGTTACCAGGACATACATAAAAGTATGGATGAGTTTGAATTTTGGTCAGATCCCATAACTGACTACGGAGTGAGCTGCCCTTGAGTATCTGAAAACTACACTTTCACCAGTATTCCAAATTGAATGCAATTTTTATTCAGATCTTTTTAATACTTGCAGATAACTAGAACTGGCATAATATCTTATGTTTTGAATTAATTCCTGGTCACTGTTTCATGTTCAGTTATCTACCTTTGAGCATCGTAAATTATGGTATCTCCAAACATTATGCTGGCATCATGGTGAGCGATCGTTGCCCATTGGGCTACTGGTTTTATTAGGCATGTGCCTAACTGCGTAATGGTAGTAATGGGAGCTACGACAATGCCAACCCATGAGATGAGGAGCGATGTGTCTCAGTAGTAGAGTGCTTGATGCAAGATTGAGAGGTTGCAGGTTTGAGACTCACCGGAGGCACTGTGTTGTCCTTCAGCAAGACACTTTATACTGATTCAACCAAGTCTTTAAACTTTTTTATACTAAGGGTGAAAATCAGACAATGTTATAGCAATTACTACAACAATATTCTTGCACACCAGATTGGGATTGTCATTGTATTTACCCATGTGAGATATTTCTTTCTATCTCATATACCTGTACCAGCCCATGCGAAGATGAAAACAAACAATTGCACGCTAGCCACACGTCAATCAACATTGTAATGTTAAAATGACGTCCCCATGGCGCATCACACCAAATTCAGGATTTTCTTGAAGCCTTTTTCATGTTTTTCTAATACAAAATGCGGTACTTAGTGGTGAGCAAGAAAAAGAATTTATTATTGGTATGAGGATGGGATAGAAAATCTGTCCCTCGTGATCACTGATTGTCATCACTCAGCAAGCCTTGTGATGCCCATCAGTGATCTTCGTGATGGATTTTTCTATCCCATCCTCACTCATGATAGATTCTTACATGCTTGTATTAGCATAAGCTCTTATAAAGTCCAGTATGCTATTTATTTATAGAGAGACGTTCAGTGAGTAAGAAGAAATGGAGCAGATCAGAAGTAGAATACTTACAGTCTGGCAGACAAATATATGAAGCCTTGATGTCTACTCGACAGCCTGATCTTATTGAGGTAATTGATTGCACAGTTTTCTGCCGATAAAACCTGTTTAGAAAAAAAAGCAATGACTTGGTGTAGATCCAGATGTGACTGCTTCTTAATTATATCAAGATGACAGTGGCTTCGTATAGCGCCAAAAAAATTTGTCCACTCTGAAGAGTTGCTGAGCCTGTATAGGCTGGACACCTTTAAAACAACAACAATGACAGAGCTTTGTGCGCTTCAGTTTATCTTTTTCATTTTTTTTCCTTCATCTGTGCACCTTTTCAAATGTAATTTGCTTTTTTCACACACCAGTATAAAGTAATTAAGGGAAGTTAAGGCAATTTAAACTTGTCACAACATGTAAAAAGTGTTTATCCATATTTAAACCTGCTGTTAGTGGCACTTAAAGCTGTATATACACTTAGCAATGGTACGTAAAATACTTAGCTTGTGCTATAGACATTACAATTTTTTATTTATTGTTAAAATAAAAAACCCATATAGAACTGATTTTGAAACCATTCTAAAGCAAACCAGAATGTCTCTCAGGGTTCCCACAGGTTTGAACAGTTCTTGAATATACAGGAATGTCTGGAAAAGTCCTTAAAAATTAAATTTGCCTTGAAAAGTACTTAAAAATACTCAAAGGCCTTGAAAAGTTCTTGAAAAGTCCTTGAATTTTACCATTTACAGGAGGATTCAACTGTGTTTGTGGAGACCTAAATCAGTATAAAATTGTGGTGCCTTTATTTGATGCAGCATATAAAAGTAACCACAATTTTATACTAATTTTCTTAAAATAATATCTTTAGTAATGGACTCTATTATTTCCGAAGTAAAATTTTAACGTGTAACTCAGTATTTTTCATTAGTTCTCAGTCCTTGAAAACAATAGGAAATTCTTTTAGAAGTCTTTGAATTTTACACAATCTTGCCTGTATGAACCCTGTCTCCACTCTACGTGTTGTATTTGGTCGAAGTCCATGTCAACAAGCTTTCAGTCATACCAAACTGGCTAGTTATCATATAGCACTGTTCCTGGTCAGGCTGCTTAGTGGTTAACCAATACTCCGTGTACACATACTTTCATCAGTAGCTGTCTTGAATAGGGAGAGAAGAATTCCTATGAAAGTATCTGAGACCAGGGCCCGAGGTTATAAAACTTGAGTACAGTCTCAAACTCAAAAAAAGCACCATGATTTGCTGCTTGCGGACACCTGTCTGCAAGCAGCCAATCATTGCGCTTTATTTTGAGTTTGAGAATGAACTCAAGTTTTATAACCTCTGGACCAGGCCCCAAGATTATAAAACCTTTTCCATGCTCAACTCAGCTGAGCACAAAATTTCAACTGCTCATTAAAAAACTAAAATACCAACAAATAAGGAAGTATCTTGCCTTAAGGCCCTCAGATGTAGTATTAATCATGCTAATAAATGTTAAAATGCAAACAATTGTTGGCATTTTAACATTTATGAGCAGGATCAATTTCGTGCTCAGCTGAGTTGAGCATGAAAAAAGTTTTATAACCTCGGGCCAGGGCCCAAACTAATGATCCATTTCTTACAGTCCATGGGTCAAATAAGTTAATCTAAAGACATTTGACCATTTAAGCTTGAACTTATTAAATTAATACTTTGTAGGCATACTGCAAGTTATAAGATTTGCATTCCTAAAGTCCAGGATTTCAGAAAGGGGTATGTGCATTAAGGGGCTATTTTGGCCCCCTCTTGAGCCAAAAAATGAAAATTGCTTTTCACCCATTTCTAACTGAAGTGTAAAATTTCGGCATTTATTTCAATTTTACCATTGCTATGGTAAAAAAATGGCCACCAAAATAAGACTAAAACAGAGAAATTGCCATTTTGGACCGAATTTAAGGTTTTTGGAGACCGATTTTTAAGAATTAGATATCAGCATAGCCAAATACCAAAAAATCATTTCAATATGTTGTGTGCTGTGGTAATTCTCGTCTTCTGTTAAAATATCTTTTTGGTATTTGCTTGTGCTCTATGCTAATTTCTCTGGCAAACCTCTCCATTTTGCTCCAAAATGGTCAATTTCCTATTTTCAGCCTATTTTGGCAGCCATTTTTGTTACCATAGCAACGGTAAAAGTCAAAGTCATTTGAGACTTTTACACTTTGGTTATTGTTCTAATAAACTAATAAGAACAAATTGGTGAAAAACAATTTTTTTATTTTAGCCTCATAGGGGGGCCAAAAAAGCTCCTTAATGCATGTAGCTCTTTGAACTTTCACCTAAGAATACACACAAATGGACAGGGAGATTAAACAGCAACAACGAAAAAAAAAATACCCACAAGTAACTGTGTGCAAGTTAATTGGATACAAATTCAGGAGCAGTGTAGTGTTATGCTTCAGCGGATAATTATCCTTACCATAATTTTCTGACAGAACCTGCTAACAGAGAGGCAGATCAGTAAGCTGATGGATTATAAGAGACAACTACAGGATGAGAAACAACAAGATCTCAACTCACGTTTCCACAAGGCCTGGCAAGATAGAGAACAGGTACAGTATTGTCTCATCTGGCCCCCAGGTTATAAAACTGTTCATGCTCAACTCAGATGAGCATTAAAATTTATCCTGCGTATAAATGTTAAAATGCCAACAATTGTTGGCATTTTAACATTTATAAGCAGGATAAATACAGCATCTGAGAGTTTCAAAGCAAGAAAAAAAAACTTAATTTTTCCATGTTTTAATATTTAAGAGCAAATGAAATTTCATGCTTGTTTGAGCTTGATAAAAGATTAATAACGTCAGGGTCTGATAATGTTGTAAAAAAAATTAACAGTAATCTAGCCAGGGCTGCCTGAGTATTATAGCTGAAAGCTTTTTAAGTTCAGGATTATTCCTTAATTCAGTCTTTTGAGGTGACTTTTCATAGAAACATACTTGAAGTAGAACATTCTCTTTGAAGTTAGTGACACTAAATATTGATAAAAAAACGGCTAAGGTTTTTTTATCTCCTGACCAACAAGATGGGGGGGATATAGCAATCAGCCTGGCATCCCTCATAAAATATCCCTCTGTCCATCTGAAGAAGAAAGCTTGTGGGCTTCATAATTTTCTTAGCCTTTGAGAAAGTTTTGATAATATTTGGCAGGGTTATATACCATTACGAGGTGTGTCACATGCAAGAATGGTTACTTTCCCTTTGAATACAAGAATAAAGAAACAAGCTCCTTGTGGTCCTTAAGTGACCCTCTACCAAGAATGTTCAAACTATTCTGAGGGATGGACAAACATGGCCGCTACGGGGCAGGATTGATTTTTCGTTTAGGTAAATAGGGAAATCTTGTCAGAAACTACTGTGATATTTGGGTTGCACTGTACTGCTTAAATAGCTTGACCTTACATGATTGATTGCCTGCAAAACAGGCCTAGACAAACAGTGCAGACCCAGATCAAGCTTCTGCTCCTGTCAGACTGAAGAAGCAGTCTGATCAGAGTCTTCCCTTATTGCTATTCTGACAAGTTTTTTTTTGTGAATTCCAGATAACCAACATTTATTTGAGAACAGACAGAGAAAAGTTCTCAAAATTTTAGACAATTTACAGCAATTGCCGGGCCGCGTAGCGCAGTCGGTAGCGTGTCTGGCTACAGATGCATGTCTGACTGCAGATCCAGGGGTCGCGAGTTTGATCCCGGCCCGGTCCCATATTTTCGTGGAGATTGATCATGAAATAATTTCTACGGTCATTCTCCTCCCTTCCGCTGATTCATTCAAGAAGGGTTGTTGTCAGTTACAAGCGAAAGTATGTGCACGAATTACTGGTTAACCGCTTGTTCAAGCTTGCCCAGGAAAAAGTGTGGTTAGGTGAACTGACCGTCCCGCCATGACCTTAACTGTTGACTTGGGACGTAAAGCAACAAAACAAACAAACAAACTACAATTGATCTTAATAATATTTGAGCCAGTGCATGAGATTTCCAACAATGTGGTATGTGCGACCAGCAAAGCCTTAGATCAGCCTGCGCATAAGCGCAGTCTGATCAGAGCCTTTGCTAGTCGCTTGAATATTCTATGAATGTCGAGCTACTGACTGAACACCATTTGGAGTTTCTAAGCTTATAAGGACCGTGCACAGGCCCATCTGACTCTACACTTGTCAAAATGCCACATTGTTGGGAATCTAATGCCACGGCTCATTTGTCTTGTTCCAGGGCCCCTCTGAGAGGAATGTAACACCACTGTTGAAGTTCCGAGTGGCCGGCTGTGCTCACAGGGACATGGATAGTAAGACAAGTAAGTGACAAATATTACAATGAGGATTGAAATTCAAACTTTTGCTGGTAGGAGAAATCTCAACAACATATATATAAGACAGTATATACAGAAAAGCCTTCGCAGCTCACATACACAAAGTATGGATGTAGATGAAGACTCAGACCAAGTGTTAAACCTTTAGCCCCACTAGATATATCATCGTGAGCATTTAACTGTTTGCCTACTGGGCAATTTTGAATGCTTTTTTGTTGTCTCCTGATATTCTTCAAAAAAAAAAAAATCAGGAATACCACCAGAATTTCAAGCAGTTTGAATCCAGATCAGGCCTGACATTTTGTCAAGCCTGATCTGGGTCCAAACTATTTGCAAAGGTTATCAGCAGATAGCACTAGTAGACAATAAGTTAATTAAAGGAGGCTTTTGTGAATATGCAATACTTACCAAAAGATCATATGCTAGCACATGCTATTTCTTCCTTTGACTGGGCCGTGTAGTCCAGTCAGTAACTGGTCACCTCCAATCCGCTGAATCATTCAAGAAGGGTTGTTGTCACTTACAAGCGAAAGTATGTGCACGAAGTACTGGTTAACCGCTTGCTCAAGCTTGCCCGGGGAAAAGTGTGGTTAGGTGAACTGACGGCCCCCCCATGACCACAGCTGTTTAATTGGGACGTAAAGCAACAAAACAAACAATTTCTTCCACAGGTACTATATTAACAATCTGGCGGCCAGCCCCCGAGATTTGTGAGCTACAGGAAGGGAAACGATACAAAGTCTACAACCTCAATACCAGCTCATCAAGGTAACTTTACCCCCTTTAAATAAGGTACAGGGAGCGCAGTGGCTCAGTGGTAGAGTGCTTGACTCGAGACCGAAGGGTCGCGGGTTCGAGCCTCACCGGCGTCACTGCGTTGTGATCCTTGAGCAAGACACATTTATCCTAGCTTAGAACTGGTTCAACCCAGGAAGACCTGTCCCTATATAACTGAAAGATTGTTGATGGGATGTAAAGAATCAAATCAAACAAACAAAACATCAAAAAAAATAAGGTACAGTAAAACCTGTCTTAAGTGGCCACTTAAAAATTGACAAAACAAAAGTCTTAACGGAAAATGATAACTTAATGAAGGTCGAAATTATTGCAGAATGCTCCCCTTGGAGCATTCTGTAATACTTTTGACCTGCCTTTAGTGATAATCGGTATTGAAAGCCAATTTTTGGTGTTCTTTTTCAGTGGCTGCTTAAGACAGGTTTGGCTGTATACTTCTCTGGGTCATAGCTCTTCCTACGGACGAGAGCATATGCAGATGCAGAGAGATTTGTCAGAGTGGGTCCAACTCAACTTTGACAATGTTTGTTTTTGGTTTTATTTAGTTGATGAGGGGAGAGATGTTCCAAATACCACACTAAAAGCGGTGTAAATGGCGTTTCTCTGGCGGGTGGATGATGGCCCAACAACATTGAATGCTGGCTTGGTAGCTTTGTGATTTCCCAGGAAATCCGGACCAGTATTGCTAAGGAACCCTATATCTTTGTGATTTTTCCAGGGGGCTGAGTCGGGACCCCCTGTCCCCCCTCTGTATCTGGGCATGGGGTGGGATATCCAGACTACTAGTTTTCTTATTCACAGTGGAAGCCCATAACAGTGCCTTTCAGAGGAAATGCTTGTTGCTTGTTCCTTTCAGAGGAACAAATGGTGCCTTTCAGAGGAAAATGGTATATGCTTAGGATGTATTTTTTGCTCCCTAAAAGGGAATTATATAGTCACTGGTTCATCTCTCCATCCATAAATCTTGTCTGCCCGATTTCTCAGCAACTACTGCTAAACCAGTTTTATGTTTTTTTGCTGATTTTTTCAAAATAAAAGTTAAAAAAAATCTTTCAGGGAACGACGTCAGTGTCAAACTCTTTACAAAGATTTTCAGCAGACAACACTAGCAGACAAAAAGTAAGGATAATACAACAGACAGAACTACATTTAGTTCAATATAATAGAAGCTACAGTAAATGTTAAGTTTAGAACAATATACCATATATAAAGGATCTAACATGAGTGCTCATGTTTTATTGAATGATGAAATGCGAGGCTTGCTTAGCATTTATCGCTTTTTCCCAATGAGTTTAATAAAATAAAAAATAAAAACATAGCATGAATGTTATATTCTACTTATCATATGACATAAAGATTACTTTGAAATCTCTTTTCTTGTGTAAAAACACGATTTTTTGTCATTATGTAAGCAACCTTGTTGTGGATTTTAATGCATGACGTTATTTTACTCCAAGACGCAACATCATATGATTAGTATAATTATGTGACTACCACTTTCGTTATTCATTTGGCTTCGGCTTTTATGATTCAAGTTAGCATTTTCTCAATTCTGTTATACTCGGGCAAATCTTTCCCAAGATCTTATTTTTCAATCCATACATTTGAGTTGGCTCTGAATGATAGGTTTAATCTTGTAATCCATAAACACCAAACAGTCAGTCCCTGTAGGACAGTCAGTAACAACTCCGATTGAAAATCTGACTTCTATGGACTGAATTAATGGGATTGTGAGTTTGAATACCTGCCATCAAACACTTTTGGGAGACTATCGGTCCACTAGCGAAACACCTTTTAAATGGCATTTTGCTGGTGGACCCAGAGTGACCTACATTTTTATGCTGTCTGGGTACAGTTATCTGTTTTTTTTTAGACAAAGTGCAATCTTGAAATGTCTCCTGGTGCAGTACGGTAAAACCTGTGTAAAACGGCTTCTCAAAAATAGACAAAACAAAGAGCTTAATGACAAATGGTAGCTTAATGAAGGTCAAAAGTATTGCAGAATGCACTCTGCAATACTTTTGACCTGCATTAAAGCTGCATAGTCTGTAACTTTTGATCTTTTAATATTAGAACTAATGTTTCTATTTTTCAAGAACACAGTAAAAATAACTAAAATTCAAGTATACATTTTACCAATTTCGTAAATCTTAACAAGTTATCAGTATCAGAAGAACGGCATTTATGTTAAAATTACCTGTCTATAATTATTGGATTATTGTGCAAATAATTACCAAGAAGAGAAAAACACACCTGCTTTATAAGATAATTCACTTTTCTGTGCAGTTTTCAGCTATAGTGAACAGATTTATTGTGAAAACATGACTCAATTCTTCTTTTACAAATGATTTAAAGAGAAAATAAAAAATTTCGAAAAATGTTCATAGTTGCAGACTTAGTCTCTTTAAGGGATAATTGGTCTTGAAAACAAATTATCAGTCTTTTGGAGAGTGATTTTTTTACACAGGTTTTACTGTACATGTATTTTCATTGCGCTTTAAAGGTTAAGATGTGTGTGATTGTTTTATGATTCTTTTGCAGGTCTAAGTATGTTGGTCATGATGTACAGCTGACTGCTACCAAACAGACCAAGTTTAGACTGATGAATATAGATGAAAACTTCCTTGATAGTATCTTTGAACCAAGAGAGGTGAGGATACATGGGCCTTGACACAGACAACCTGTCTTTGAGGGTTTGCAAACAATAAAGGTGCAGACCAGCCTGCGCATCTGCGCAGTTTGATTTTATATTATACACAAGGACAAAGTCAAATGTTAGATTCTATTGATCATATGACACTAAAGCTACTTTAAAATCAATTTTTTTTACATGAAAATGGTTAGATTTTGCCATATATCATAGGGCCAGTTAAGCAAAAATATTTTAGAGTAAAATTGTAATTATTTTCTTACCCATCAGTTTAAACATGTGTTTTAGGTGCTCAAAAGAACCGTCTTGTCGAGACGGTTCTTTTGAGTACCCACAACATATGTTTTGGTTGAGAAATAAGAAAAATAATTTTCTGTTACACATTCTTATCTTGGGGCCTGATATATATGAGACATTATTGTGGCAGTCATTACATAACAATACTTAATATCATGTAGACCACTAGTAGTTGATTGACTTTAATACATGGCGTTATATCACTCCCAGATGCGATGTCATGTGATAAAGCAGTTTAATGCAATCAGTTCACAAAAAATAACACTAAAAGAAGGTAGCTACAGTAAAACCTGTGTAAAACAGCCACTCAAAAATAGACAAAGCAAAGATCATAATGACAAATAGTTGCTTAATTAAGGTTGAAAGTATTGCAGAATGCTCCCCTTGGAGCATTCTGCAATACTTTTGACCTGCAATAAGTGATAATTAGTCCTGAAAAACATTTTTTGGTCTTTTTTAGAGCGGCCATTTTACACAAGTTTTACTGTACTTTATGCATAAAATTAAGTAAGAGGGCAAAGATCAGGAAAAGATTCAATTAAGTACCACAACTGACCCAGGACACCACATGGGAAAGTGACAAAAACATAATAAGACATAACATACAAGAGAGCCAAGAGGGCAGAACTCAATTTTATACAACGATAAACCTCAGAAAAAGGAAGTGATACCTTGTTTTTCTAGGTTTTATGGGTGAGTGATATATGTAGAAGACAGCCCCCATATGGTGAGGTGGACTTTGTTGGTGTGATTGTCAAGGTCTCTGAAGTTTCACACGAGGAAAGGTAAATATATAAGGTTATACAATGTGCTCTACCTTTGATTTTGTTTTTATCTCCCCAATGAAAATGTGTGTTTGAAAGTTTTCAGGATTATTCCTGAATTCAGGTTTTTGAGGCTGACTTTCCATAGAAAGTCAGCCTCAAAATCCTGAATTAGGCAGATTCTAATGGCTTCTTTGATATGATTTAAGTTTATCTAATGACATTTAACCATTTAAATTTTGAAATAGTTGATAGTTTTTACATATACATTGTGCATGTTTTAAGATTTGATTTTCAAAAGTTCAGGATTTGGGAAATTTTGAACTTTCACCGATGAAAATGTGTGTGTGTGTGTGTGTGGTGGAAGAGCAATATAGGGCTGTCAATACATTTGTAAGATGTTTTTGGTCCAATATCTCTTGAACGGTTGAGTGGATTTGATTTTTTGTCACACCTGCATCAAATACTTGCTCAAAGAGAATTCTGGCTATTAAAAAAAGTGCTAAAAAATGTAGTTGAAAATTCATATTAAAATTTGATAAGTGAACAAAAAAATATCTCTGCTGAAGCAAAATGCTGATATTGGTGCAAGAAATATTATTTAGCTAATAATTGCACAAGAAGGCTCTTTACTATAACTTTTAAAATCTTTAAAAAGATAATTATTGCACATAAAGGTTCCCTTACTTCCCCAGCTAAAAGTTATATTGCTTAAGTTTGCACAGAAAATAAAAGTGAGATGCTTTTGTTTGTTTGATTTGATCTCTATGTCCCAGTCAACAATTTTTCAGTTATGTCGGGATGGGTCTTCCTGGGTTGAACCAGTACTAAGCAAGGATTAATGTGTCTGTTCAAGAACACAACGCAGTGACACCGATGAGGCTCTAACCGACAACCCCTCGATCTTGAGTCAATCTCTACCACTGAGCCACTGTGCTCCCCTCCCCCCCCCCACCCCAAAAAAAAAAAAAAAAAAAAAAAGTGAGATGCATTTGATTCATTTGGTATATTGTTGTTTATTAACTCTTTGCCTACTGGGTAATTTTTCATGTCAATTTATCGTCTGCTGATATTTTTTAAAAATCAACTTTTTCAGAATAATATCAGGGTATTAAACAGTTTGCATCCAGATCCAGCCTGACATTTTGTTACTTTTGTTGGGCCTGATCTGGGTCCAAACTGTTTGCAAAGGTTATCAGCTAGTAGGCACTAGTAGACAAAGAGTTAACAAGTTGTTGTTGTTTTTTGCTATTGAATTTGACATTTACCCCTTACAAACTTTTGTTTTTCAGTCGACAGCCAGACACAGTGTATTGTGCTGATTGTCAAGGAAATCTTATGGCAGTTAAGTTCTGGCAAGGTCTCAAAGTAAGTATACACTGCTTATGGCAGTTATAGTCAGGGCCCTTAGGGACAAAAAATAGGTCCCGTGCGAATTGTGTGCCGATTTATGGTGACCTATATTAAAACTTTCAGTGGAGTCTTACCTTTAATTTAAAGGTGGTCACCCATCTCAAATCCGCGTCTGAGGCTAGTTATGACGTCATAAATATGGCGCCCATAATAAGAAACTGCCCGTTAATAAAAGCTATAGTATGTGTTGGTATGGTCATATTTATCCAACACAAACGCTTTTTTTTACATAATATCAATTATTTTAGTCAAATGATGGTTACATCAATGCTTTACCTGACTTTGACAATGAATTATTTATCGATAACTATATTTTGCATGCAAAATACCGTAGATTTCCTATAAATACCCAGCTTATCGGGCCACCTTTAGACTGATGGCTGAGAAAGTTATTGCTCCCCTGGGGAATTTTGCAAGCTTATCCTATCAAAAAGAAGATTCCAAGCTGCGTCTTTTAATAGATGTTTGCACTATGTTCGCCGGGGCGTTAGTCTCTGACAGCCTGTTACATATGTTACCATATTAAATTTAGAGAAAAAAAAAGAAAATTAAAAGTTTGAGCTACAGAAAGAAGGCTAATTATTTAAATTACCCATATGGTCTGCATATTGACTACTTTAGCTACATATAAATTCTTTTGGAGCAAAATTACAGCTTCCTGTGGGGTTATGTACGTTACTTTAATTAGATTACCCTTTAAACATGAAAATTGTGACCAATATCATTTCCTTTTTAGCTGATATGTGCATTTTCCAAAATGTTTTGATTATTTTGTACTAACAAACTCATTTTGGTTAGAGAAAATCTAAAGTTTGCTTTTATACTTTAATATAGTGTCTTATACGTGCAATCAAACAACCCAAAGGCTTTACCCAATTTTAAGGAGCCGAATTTGGTAGGCATCATTAAAGTAAAAATATATGAAAACATTTGCTGCTGTTGGATATCTTGCATATTTGGGATTGTCTTGCTCATATTATTAAAAATTACAGAATTTGCAGGTTTAACAACAAGATTGAAGCACTTGTTAAAGGTTGTAACATATGTTACATGACAAATTAAATGAGCAGGGAAATTGACTTGATATAAGAGATGATATTTCAGTATAAAATGAATATATTTCGCATGTTTTCCTAGCTAAAGTCTCCAGCCTCTGGTGCCTAAGTCTTAGGTATTGACAATTATTAAGCCCCTGTACCTTTGTTACAGATGTCATGAATATTTGTTGTCAATATTTCCTAATATGAATAATTCTTAAATAAAGATACATCCTAGAGGAACATAGAAAATAATCGTTTCACATTTAAACAGTACAATTTAGTAAATGTCCCTTTCTAATGTAAATATTCTAAACCAATCCTTATCCAAGTCATATACAATATCGATTATAATTTCTGATTCTCTGGTAAATTAATTGTCCTCCTCATCTCATAAAAACCAGAATAATCATCAAACAATATTTTGACTGCAAGCTGAGAAATGACCTGCTCCATCCCAAACTCTTTTAGACATACTCTATCGTATGTACCGATTCAAGGTGCATCAAATAGGAGATGTTTGCACACTGTAAGCATGGGTGTTAGCCTGTAACAGCTTGTAACATATGTTACTTTATCAATTTGAGTATAAGAAAATTGAAAGTTTGAGCTACAGAAGAAAAGACTTTAAAACTAGCTAATCAATGAACATGCTAATAGTCTGCAAATTACTGGATGACTTTACTATGTATGACAGCTGTTTACGGCTACAGGTTGTATTATGTGCGTTACATGAACTTAATTATAATTTCAAAGTGGTAATTTTGGCTATCGTCATTTAGTTTAACGACTGCTCTGAGTCGGTTTCAAACCGTTTTAGATTATCATTATAATTTTACTCTTAATTCAATATTTCTGCCAAAGCCATTATCAAGAAAACATGCACTTCAATGTCAACTACAAGATGGTAGAACAGAGACTATGTAGTTGACATTGAAGTGCATGTTTTTCTTGATAAAGGCCTTTAGCCGAAATATTGAATTAAGAGGAAAATTATCATATGTGTTTAACATTGTTCCCTATGGAATATAAATGAATATCGTTTTAGATTAGGTTTAACAAACCTATACTCAATTGACGAATACAAAAACCAAAGTTTGCTTTTCTATCTTAAATATTTTGTCTTATATGAGCTAATGCACAACCCTACTCCCAGTTTTGCAGTGGAGCAAATTTTGTTTTCGCCGCTTAAATAAGACACATATAAAACAATTGCAGAGTGTTGATATTTTACATTTTCTTAAACTGTCTTGCTCATATATCATCAAGTTTCTAAGATCAGAACACTTATTAAAGATGTCAATGTGGCATTGGTGATTTCACAACCAGGGCTCTGATCGAATTCCATGCACTTTCAGGTGCTGATATTAACTAGTTCAATGTCAGGAAAGAGCAAGAAATCATATTGGCAGGCATTTAGCTATGCTAGAGACTCTATCCACGAAGCATTCTTTCACCTCGGCTCAGTGCCCATAGAAAGCACTGTGGCGGATGCACAAGAGTAATATATTTGTAAATTGTCCTGACTTCTTAGCTCTCGTCTGTGGTGTCTGTCTAACTGTGAGTTTGTAACTTTCCCATTGGTATCATGGGTCAGGTGTGTACTTGATTGTATCGAATCCTGATCTTTGCCGTCTTTCTTACTTTGTATTAGCCAGTCACCGATATTGTTCGACTCACTGCGTTGACGTAGTGGATATTTGGGAGAAAAAAAAAGTTGAATTGCAAAAATTACCACTTCCAAGAGCTGTGTTTCTCGAAGGTGTCAAACGTGCACAGTACCAGTGCATCATTTGGAAAACCTCATCTGTCATTAATCCTGAAAAATAAATGCCTGACAATTATGGTCAGAAGCGGGACTGTGATAAATATTGTCCCGTTATGATGACATTGCCCATGTGCGGATCCAGAGGGGGGTAGGGGGTCCGGACACCCTCCCTGGAAAATAGCAAGTACGTACATGGGTTTCTAAAGAAATTAGCATTTGGACCCCCCCCCCCCCCCCCATGAAAAAAGTTTGACACCCCCCCCCCCTGGAAAATAATGGACCCCCTCTGGATCCTTGGTAAAGTATAAGTATAGTTTTCTCAGCAATAAAACCATTGGACCCCCTCTGTAAAGTGTAAAATAAGCTGAGGACTAAATATAAGACTGACAAAAATCCCTGGATCCGCGCATGTTGCCTCCTGTCCCCGAAACCCCTCTGCAGCTGATAAAATGTAGTTGCAGCATGTCGGTATGCGAAACATCTCGGTGTAAGTACATAGTAAACCATTTATATTGTACTGATTTGTGTTGCCGTGGAGAAGAAGAGGACTCATGTAAAATATTGCGAGTGGTCAATATGCTTATGACTTTTGAACAACTATTTTCATTTTCATGTGGAATCGGATGTTTCTTAAGCCGTATCAACAAGAATGCCTTAGTGTCCGATTTTGACCTTTGAAGACGATTCTACCTATAAGCATGCGTAAGAAAAATCAGATTGTAACAGTTTTCTGTTTCCGTGCTATCGAAGTACAATGGGTAACTTGTTGAGGGTTTATCCTTATTTTCATATCATGAACTTACTACTAAGTAGACTCTTCAAACGTTTGATCCTTCAGGGGTCAAAATCGGACTAAAATGAGTTTGGTTGATAGTGTTTGCAAATGATTATTACTACTATCTTTTCTTTGAGTGTAGGATAAGCAGCTACAGATAAGCCAAAAGCTTCTGAGTGTGACTCTATTTACAATAGTGATATGTTGTACTAGAAAAAAAGGTTTTCGAGCATTTATTTACATTTACTATAAAAGCTTTGACATACACATATGCTCTACCCCGACTGGCTTATTTTACGTATTCTGCATCAATCGTTTGAAATAGAAAGACCCAAAGGTCATTGATCAGAGGTCGTGGTACATCTATATATGAGCTGGTCATGTGATTTCCAAAAATGTGGCTTTTTGACAAGTGTAGACTCGTGCAAGCATGTGCAGTCTCCTTTTAAGTTTAGAAACTCCAAATGATGTTCAGTCAGTAGCTTAACAGTCATAGAATATTCAAGCGACAAGCAAAGGCTCTGATCAGACTGCGCGTATGCGCAGGCTAATCTGAGGCTTTGCTGGTTGCAGATACCACATTGTTGGAAATCTCATCCGCATAAGAGATTTTATATTTACACCGTTCATTATCAAAACACTGTGTGTTTTTCATTCACTCCACTGTCTTTTTATTCGTTCATCGTGACGGCATTTACGTCCCACCCTCGAACTGACTTCACACTATCTGAATATATTTTGTATGTGACGATTGTAAAGAGTTTGTATTCAGTCATGATAAGGCTGTCAGTTTATTAAAGGAATATTTCCATGCGTTGGAAATGGACAAAACGCATATATATATGTGGTAGTTACATATTAGTTGTCATTTCAATGACGTCATCTTTTTGTTCTGATGCGAAAACACCATGGGCGACATGTTAATTTTAATTATTAATCTCTTAAGATTAAATTTGGTGCATTTCGACTGAAATTGGCAAACAAAATGCAAGAAAGTCCTGATCGCCATAGACTACATTGGACATACCGTTTAAATTGCACTGATACAATATACGTTATTTCGATGACGTCATAATGACGTCCAGACGTGAAACCCAGATGGGTGACCAGGTGATTTTCATTAGTTATCCCCTAAAGTTTGATTTGGTATAGGTCACCATAAATCGGCATCAAATTCGCACGGGAGTCCCGATCGCCCCTGACTATTAAGTTCTGGCAAGGTCTCAAAGTTAGTATACATAGAGAATACTAGGTGAGTGTCTTTTGATATCAAGTTTACCAGGCAAGGCTTTGAGATTGATTGTTGACATCGCGAGGCTTGCCGAGCGATTCAGCATGCGTTCTCAAAGCTGAGCCTGGTAAACTTGGTGAACTTGATATCAAAAGATGCGAACCTGGTATTCTATTTATCAGTTTACCCATTGTTTCACTCTTCAAACTAGCGACTTCGACGTAATTTTCGATTTTTGTGTTGATTCAGTGTCATTAGCCACCTCATTCAAAAAGTGCAACGTCATCATGACCTGATAAAGCACATGCTGTGAGATAGATAACGTTTATCTAGCAACAGTGCAGTTAATATGAGATGTAACTGATAAACTGGAATCACAATTGGCGATCACATGAGTGTCACATGAAGACTGTTATACTGATGTGGCTTTATTTAACAAGTCAGTAATATGGTAACCCACCCACTGTCTTTATAAGGCACCCTTATTCCTTATTCTAATGCACTTGCAAATTTAACAGGACGTCTGATCTGACAACACCATAAATTTGTGACAGTATATCCTGATCCTACGATATACTGTCACAAACTTAGCAAACTGGTAGCGCAGTCGGTAGCGAGATCAACTGCAGATCTAGGGGTGACGAGTTGGATCCTGGCCCAGTCCCATACTTCTGGGGATATTCCGCTGATTCAAATAGGGTTGTTGTCAGTGAGTTACAAGCAAAAGTATTTGCACAAAGTACTGGTTAACTGCTTAGTCAAGCTTGCCCAGGAAAAAGTGTTGTTAGGTGAGCTGACCCTCTCAACATGACCATAGACTTTGACTGGGATGTAAAACCTCAAACCTAGCAAACAAACATAATGATCCAAGGAAAAGGTAGCCAGGAGACACATGCAGCAATAAGCTGGAGCCACATTGTAAATGTCATATAACAATATAGGTCCCAGGTAAAACGACGCTCCAGTGAACAGAATTAGGCAGACTATTATTGCTTCTTTCATTTGGGCCTCGTCGCGAGAAAACCTGTCTTCGGGGTTTCAGACAAAGCGAGATTCAAACCAGTCTCCTCGGCTAAAGAGACTAGCTAGAAAATTTAAATTTCACCTGAAGCAAGTTTACGTATGATACTTTCCAAAACGCTAATAACAAAGGCTCTGATCAGACTGCGCAGATGTGCAGGCTGGTCTGCGCCTGTGTTGTTCGCAAACCCCCAAAGACAGGTTTTCTCCCATTGCGGCCCATTTATTTTCAGTGATTCTACGGACATTTTTCTATTTGAACTTTAAATTGGATATTTTAAAGGCAATCTGCAAGTTTTAAGATTTGAATGTCATGAAACTATAGAACTTTCACCCATGTTATAATAATTTCTTTATCTTTTCATGTGTAGGCCTATGATGGTGGTCTCTTGAGTGTTGGAAACATCATCTGCTGCAGTAATCTGATGGATAAATCACAGTATCGTTCTCGTCAACTTCCCACTGTAGAGGCCAGTAATGAGTTTACACATATAACAAACAAACCCCAGAATAGTGAACAGAGACAGGCTGTAGCCAGACTAAACACAGCATTGAAGGTATGTTGATGGTTGATAGAATTTACACATATAACAAACAAACCCCAGAATAGTGAACAGAGACAGGCTGTAGCCAGACTGAACACAGCACTGAAGGTATGTTGATGGTTGATAGAGTTTACACATATAACAAACAAACCTCAGAATAGTGAACAGAGACAGGCTGTAGCCAGACTAAACACAGCATTGAAGGTATGTTTATGGTTGATAGAATTTACACATATAACAAACAAACCCCAGAATAGTGAACAGAGACAGGCTGTAGCCAGACTGAACACAGCACTGAAGGTATGTTGATGGTTGATAGAGTTTACATGTATAACAAACGAACTTCAGAATAGTGAACAGAGACAGGCTGTAGCCAGACTGAGCACAGCACTTAAGGTATGTTGATGGTTGATTAATTTTACACATATAACAAACAAACCTCAGAATAGTGAACAGAGACAGGCTGTAGCCAGACCTAACACAGCACTGAAGGTAAGTTGATGATTGATAGAGTTTATACATATAACAAACAAACCTCAGAATAATGAACAGAGACAGGCTGTAGCCAGACTGACCACAGTACTGAAGGTAAGTTGATGATTGATAGAGTTTACACATATAACAAACAAACCTGAGAATAGTGAACAGAGACAGGCTGTAGCCAGACTGAACACATCACTCAAGGTATGTTGATGGTTGATAGAGTTTACACATATACCAAACAAACCTCAGAATAGTGAACAGAGACAGGCTGTAGCCAGGCTGAACACAGCACTGAAGGTATGTTGATGGTTGATAGAGTTTACACATATAACAAACAAACCTCAGAATAGTGAACAGAGACAGGCTGTGGCCAGGCTGAACACAGCACTGAAGGTATGTTGATGGTTGATAGAGTTTACACATATAACAAACAAACCTCAGAATAGTGAACAGAGACAGGCTGTAGCCAGACCTAACACAGTACTGAAGGTATGTTGATGGTTGATAGAGTTTATACATATAATAAACAAACCTCAGAATAGTGAACAGAGACAGGCTGTAGCCAGGCTGAACACAGCACTGAAGGTATGTTGATGGTTGATAGAGTTAACACATATAACAAACAAACCTCAGAATAGTGAACAGAGACAGGCTGTAGCCAGACTGAACACAGTACTGAAGGTATGTTGATGGTTGATAGAGTTTACACATATAACAAACAAACCTCAGAATAGTGAACAGAGACAGGCTGTAGCCAGACTGAACACAGTACTGAAGGTATGTTGATGGTTGATAGAGTTTACACATATAACAAACAAACCTCAGAATAGTGAACAGAGACAGGCTGTAGCTAGACTGAACACATCACTGAAGGTATGTTGATGGTTGATAGAGTTTACACATATAACAAACAAACCTCAGAATAGTGAACAGAGACAGGCTATAGCCAGACTGAACACAGCACTGAAGGTATGTTGATGGTTGATAGAGTTTGCACATATAACAAACAAACCTCAGAATAGTGAACAGAGACAGGCTGTAGCCAGACTGAACACAGCACTGAAGGTATGTTGATGGTTGATAGAGTTTACACATATAACAAACAAACCTCAGAATAGTGAACAGACACAGGCTGTAGCCAGACTGAACACAGCACTGAAGGTATGTTGATGGTTGATAGAGTTTACACATATAACAAACAAACCTCAGAATAGTGAACAGAGACAGGCTGTAGCCAGACTGAACACAGCACTGAAGGTATGTTGGTGATTGATAGAGTTTACACATATAACAAACCTCAGAATAGTGAACAGAGACAGGCTGTAGCCAGACTGAACACAGCACTGAAGGTATGTTGATGGTTGATAGAGTTTATACATATAACAAACAAACCTCAGAATAGTGAACAGACACAGGCTGTAGCCAGACTGAACACAGCACTGAAGGTATGTTGATGGTTGATAGAGTTTACACATATAACAAACAAACCTCAGAATAGTGAACAAAGACAGGCTGTGGCCAGACTGAACACAGCACTAAAGGTATTTTGAAAGTTGATAGAGTTTATACATATAACAAACAAACCCCAGAATAGTGAACAGAGACAGGCTGTAGCCAGACTGAACACAGCACTGAAGGTATGTTGATGGTTGATAGAGTTTACACATATTACAAACAAACCCCAGAATAGTGAACAGAGACAGGCTGTAGCCAGACTGAACACATCACTGAAGGTATGTTGATGGTTGATAGAGTTTATACATATAATAAACAAACCTCATAATAGTGAACAGAGACAGGCTATAGCCAGACTGAACACAGCACTGAAGGTATGTTGATGGTTGATAGAGTTTATACATATAACAAACAAACCTCAGAATAGTGAACAGAGACAGGCTGTAGCCAGACTGAACACAGCACTGAAGGTATGTTGATGATTGATAGAGTTTACACATATAACAAACAAACCTCAGAATAGTGAACAGAGACAGGCTATAGCCAGGCTGAACACAGTACTGAAGGTATGTTGATGGTTGATAGAGTTTACACATATAACAAACAAACCCCAGAATAGTGAACAGGGACAGGCTGTAGCCAGACTGAACACAGCACTGAAGGTATGTTGATGGTTGATAGAGTTTATACATATAACAAACAAACCCCAGAATAGTGAACAGAGACAGGCTGTAGCCAGACTGAACACATCACTGAAGGTATGTTGATGGTTGATAGAGTTAACACATATAACAAACAAACCTCAGAATAGTGAACAGACACAGGCTGTAGCCAGACTGAACACAGCACTGAAGGTATGTTGATGGTTGATAGAGTTTACACATATAACAAACAAACCTCAGAATAGTAAACAGAGACAGGCTGTAGCTAGACTGAACACATCACTGAAGGTATGTTGATGGTTGATAGAGTTTACACATATAACAAACAAACCTCAGAATAGTGAACAGAGACAGGCTGTAGCCAGACTGAACACAGCACTGAAGGTATGTTGATGGTTGATAGAGTTTATACATATAACAAACAAACCCCAGAATAGTGAACAGAGACAGGCTGTAGCCAGACTGAACACAGCACTGAAGGTATGTTGATGGTTGATAGAGTTTACACATATAACAAACAAACCTCAGAATAGTGAACAGAGACAGGCTGTAGCCAGACTGAACACAGCACTGAAGGTATGTTGATGGTTGATAGAGTTTATACATATAACAAACAAACCTCAGAATAGTGAACAGAGACAGGCTGTAGCCAGACTGAACACAGCACTGAAGGTATGTTGATGGTTGATAGAGTTTATACATATAACAAACAAACCTCAGAATAGTGAACAGAGACAGGCTGTACCCAGGCTGAACACAGCACTGAAGGTATGTTGATGGTTGATAGAGTTTATACATATAACAAACAAACCTCAGAATAGTGAACAGAGACAGGCTGTAGCCAGACTGAACACATCACTGAAGGTATGTTGATGGTTGATAGAGTTTATACATATAACAAACAAACCTCAGAATAGCGAACAGTGACAGGCTGTAGCCAGACTGAACACAGCACTAAAGGTATTTTGAAAGTTGATAGAGTTTATACATATAACAAACAAACCTCAGAATAGTGAACAGAGACAGGCTGTAGCCAGACTGAACACAGCACTGAAGGTATGTTGATGGTTGATAGAGTTTATACATATAACAAACAAACCTCAGAATAGTGAACAGAGACAGGCTGTAGCCAGGCTGAACACAGCACTGAAGGTATGTTGATGGTTGATAGAGTTTACACATGTAATAAACAAACCTCAGAATAGTGAACAGAGACAGGCTGTAGCCAGACTGAACACAGCACTGAAGGTATGTTGATGGTTGATAGAGTTTACACATATAACAAACAAACCCCAGAATAGTGAACAGAGACAGGCTGTAGCCAGGCTGAACACAGCACTGAAGGTATGTTGATGGTTGATAGAGTTTGCACATATAACAAACAAACCCCAGAATAGTGAACAGAGACAGGCTTTAGCCAGACTGAACACATCACTGAAGGTATGTTGATGGTTTATAGAGTTTACACATATAACAAACAAACCCCAGAATAGTGAACAGAGACAGGCTGTAGCCAGACCTAACACAGTACTGATGGTATGTTGATGGTTGATAGAGTTTACACATATAACAAACAAACCTCAGAATAGTGAACAGAGACAGGCTGTAGCCAGACTGAACACAGCACTGAAGGTATGTTGATGGTTGATAGAGTTTATACATATAACAAACAAACCTCAGAATAGTGAACAGAGACAGGCTGTAGCCAGGCTGAACTCAGCACTGAAGGTATGTTGATGGTTGATAGAGTTTACACATGTAATAAACAAACCTCAGAATAGTGAACAGAGACAGGCTGTAGCCAGACTGAACACAGCACTGAAGGTATGTTGATGGTTGATAGAGTTTACACATATAACAAACAAACCTCAGAATAGTGAACAAAGACAGGCTGTGGCCAGACTGAACACAGCACTAAAGGTATTTTGAAAGTTGATAGAGTTTATACATATAACAAACAAACCCCAGAATAGTGAACAGAGACAGGCTGTAGCCAGACTGAACACAGCACTGAAGGTATGTTGATGGTTGATAGAGTTTACACATATTACAAACAAACCCCAGAATAGTGAACAGAGACAGGCTGTAGCCAGACTGAACACATCACTGAAGGTATGTTGATGGTTGATAGAGTTTATACATATAATAAACAAACCTCATAATAGTGAACAGAGACAGGCTATAGCCAGACTGAACACAGCACTGAAGGTATGTTGATGGTTGATAGAGTTTATACATATAACAAACAAACCTCAGAATAGTGAACAGAGACAGGCTGTAGCCAGACTGAACACAGCACTGAAGGTATGTTGATGATTGATAGAGTTTACACATATAACAAACAAACCTCAGAATAGTGAACAGAGACAGGCTATAGCCAGGCTGAACACAGTACTGAAGGTATGTTGATGGTTGATAGAGTTTACACATATAACAAACAAACCCCAGAATAGTGAACAGGGACAGGCTGTAGCCAGACTGAACACAGCACTGAAGGTATGTTGATGGTTGATAGAGTTTATACATATAACAAACAAACCCCAGAATAGTGAACAGAGACAGGCTGTAGCCAGACTGAACACATCACTGAAGGTATGTTGATGGTTGATAGAGTTAACACATATAACAAACAAACCTCAGAATAGTGAACAGACACAGGCTGTAGCCAGACTGAACACAGCACTGAAGGTATGTTGATGGTTGATAGAGTTTACACATATAACAAACAAACCTCAGAATAGTAAACAGAGACAGGCTGTAGCCAGACTGAACACATCACTGAAGGTATGTTGATGGTTGATAGAGTTTACACATATAACAAACAAACCTCAGAATAGTGAACAGAGACAGGCTGTAGCCAGACTGAACACAGCACTGAAGGTATGTTGATGGTTGATAGAGTTTATACATATAACAAACAAACCCCAGAATAGTGAACAGAGACAGGCTGTAGCCAGACTGAACACAGCACTGAAGGTATGTTGATGGTTGATAGAGTTTACACATATAACAAACAAACCTCAGAATAGTGAACAGAGACAGGCTGTAGCCAGACTGAACACAGCACTGAAGGTATGTTGATGGTTGATAGAGTTTATACATATAACAAACAAACCTCAGAATAGTGAACAGAGACAGGCTGTAGCCAGACTGAACACAGCACTGAAGGTATGTTGATGGTTGATAGAGTTTATACATATAACAAACAAACCTCAGAATAGTGAACAGAGACAGGCTGTACCCAGGCTGAACACAGCACTGAAGGTATGTTGATGGTTGATAGAGTTTATACATATAACAAACAAACCTCAGAATAGTGAACAGAGACAGGCTGTAGCCAGACTGAACACATCACTGAAGGTATGTTGATGGTTGATAGAGTTTATACATATAACAAACAAACCTCAGAATAGCGAACAGTGACAGGCTGTAGCCAGACTGAACACAGCACTAAAGGTATTTTGAAAGTTGATAGAGTTTATACATATAACAAACAAACCTCAGAATAGTGAACAGAGACAGGCTGTAGCCAGACTGAACACAGCACTGAAGGTATGTTGATGGTTGATAGAGTTTATACATATAACAAACAAACCTCAGAATAGTGAACAGAGACAGGCTGTAGCCAGGCTGAACACAGCACTGAAGGTATGTTGATGGTTGATAGAGTTTACACATGTAATAAACAAACCTCAGAATAGTGAACAGAGACAGGCTGTAGCCAGACTGAACACAGCACTGAAGGTATGTTGATGGTTGATAGAGTTTACACATATAACAAACAAACCCCAGAATAGTGAACAGAGACAGGCTGTAGCCAGGCTGAACACAGCACTGAAGGTATGTTGATGGTTGATAGAGTTTGCACATATAACAAACAAACCCCAGAATAGTGAACAGAGACAGGCTTTAGCCAGACTGAACACATCACTGAAGGTATGTTGATGGTTTATAGAGTTTACACATATAACAAACAGACCCCAGAATAGTGAACAGAGACAGGCTGTAGCCAGACCTAACACAGTACTGATGGTATGTTGATGGTTGATAGAGTTTACACATATTACAAACAAACCTGAGAATAGTGAACAGAGACAGGCTATAGCCAGACTGAACACAGCACTGAAGGTACGTTGATGGTTGATAGAGTTTACACATATAACAAACAAACCTCAGAATAGTGAACAGAGACAGGCTGTAGCCAGACTGAACACAGCACTGAAGGTATGTTGATGGTTGATAGAGTTTACACATATAACAAACAAACCTCAGAATAGTGAACAGAGACAGGCTGTAGCCAGACTGAACACAGCACTGAAGGTATGTTGATGGAGACAGGCTGTAGCCAGACTGAACACAGCACTGAAGGTATGTTGATGGTTGATAGAGTTTATACATATAACAAACAAACCTCAGAATAGTGAACAGAGACAGGCTGTAGCCAGACTGAACACAGCACTGAAGGTATGTTGATGGTTGATAGAGTTTACACATATTACAAACAAACCCCAGAATAGTGAACAGAGACAGGCTGTAGCCAGACTGAACACATAACTGAAGGTTTGTTGATGGTTGATAGAGTTTACACATATAACAAACAAACCTCAGAATAGTGAACAGACACAGGCTGTAGCCAGACTGAACACAGCACTGAAGGTATGTTGATGGTTGATAGAGTTTGCACATATAACAAACAAACCCTAGAATAGTGAACAGAGACAGGCTATAGCCAGACTGAACACAGCACTGAAGGTATGTTGATGGTTGATAGAGTTTGCACATATAACAAACAAACCCTAGAATAGTGAACAGAGACAGGCTATAGCCAGACTGAACACAGCACTGAAGGTATGTTGATGGTTGATAGAGTTTACACATATAACAAACAAACCTCAGAATAGTGAACAAAGACAGGCTGTAGCCAGACTGAACACATAACTGAAGGTATGTTGATGGTTGATAGAGTTTACACATATAACAAACAAACCTCAGAATAGTGAACAGAGACAGGCTGTGGCCAGACTGAACACAGCACTGAAGGTATGTTGATGGTTGATAGAGTTTATACATATAACAAACAAACCTCAGAATAGTGAACAGAGACAGGCTGTAGCCAGGCTGAACACAGCACTGAAGGTATGTTGGTGATTGATAGAGTTTACACATATAACAAACAAACCCCAGAATAGTGAACAGAGACAGGCTGTAGCCAGACTGAACACAGCACTGAAGGTATGTTGATGATTGATAGAGTTTACACATATAACAAACAAACCTCAGAATAGTGAACAGAGACAGGCTGTAGCCAGACTGAACACAGCACTGAAGGTATGTTGATGGTTGATAGAGTTAACACATATAACAAACAAACCTCAGAATAGTGAACAGAGACAGGCTGTAGCCAGACTGAACACAGCACTGAAGGTATGTTGATGATTGATAGAGTTTACACATATAACAAACAAACCTCAGAATAGTGAACAGAGACAGGCTGTAGCCAGACTGAACACAGCACTGAAGGTATGTTGGTGATTGATAGAGTTTACACATATAACAAACAAACCCCAGAATAGTGAACAGAGACAGGCTGTAGCCAGACTGAACACAGCACTGAAGGTATGTTGATGGTTGATAGAGTTTACACATATAATAAACAAACCTCAGAATAGTGAACAGAGACAGGCTGTAGCCAGACTGAACACAGCACTGATGGTATGTTGATGGTTGATAGAGTTTACACATATAACAAACAAACCTCAGAATAGTGAACAGAGACAGGCTGTAGCCAGACTGAACACATCACTGAAGGTATGTTGATGGTTGATAGAGTTTACACATATAACAAACAAACCTCAGAATAGTGAACAGAGACAGGCTGTAGCCAGACTGAACACAGCACTGAAGGTATGTTGATGGTTGATAGAGTTTACACATATAACAAACAAACCTCAGAATAGTGAACAGAGACAGGCTGTAGCCAGGCTGAACACATCACTGAAGGTATGTTGATCGTTGATAGAGTTAACACATATAACAAACAAACCCCAGAATAGTGAACAGAGACAGGCTGTAGCTAGACTGAACACAGCACTGAGGGTATGTTGATGGTTGATAGAGTTTACACATATAACAAACAACCCTCAGAATAGTGAACAGAGACAGGCTGTAGCCAGACTGAACACAGCAATTAAGGTATGTTGATGGTTGATAGAGTTTACACATATAACAAACAAACCTCAGAATAGTGAACAGAGACAGGCTGTAGCCAGGCTGAACACAGCACTGAAGGTATGTTGATGGTTGATAGAGTTTACACATATAATAAACAAACCTCAGAATAGTGAACAGAGACAGGCTATAGCCAGACTGAACACAGCACTGAAGGTATGTTGATGGTTGACAGAGTTTATACATATAACAAACAAACCTCAGAATAGTGAACAGAGACAGGCTGTAGCCAGGCTGAACACAGCACTGAAGGTATGTTGATGATTGATAGAGTTTACACATATAACAAACAAACCTCAGAATAGTGAACAGAGACAGGCTGTAGCCAGACTGAACACATCACTGAAGGTATGTTGATGGTTGATAGAGTTTACACATATAACAAACAAACCTCAGAATAGTGAACAGAGACAGGCTGTAGCCAGACCTAACACAGTACTGAAGGTATGTTGATGGTTGATAGAGTTTACACATATAACAAACAAACCTCAGAATAGTGAACAGAGACAGGCTGTAGCCAGACTGAACACAGCACTGAAGGTATGTTGATGGTTGATAGAGTTTACACATATAACAAACAAACCTCAGAATAGTGAACAGAGACAGGCTGTAGCCTGGCTGAACACAGCACTGAAGGTATGTTGATGGTTGATAGAGTTTACACATATAACAAACAAACCCCAGAATAGTGAACAGAGACAGGCTGTAGCCAGACTGAACACAGCACTGAAGGTATGTTGATGGTTGATAGAGTTTACACATATAACAAACAAACCTCAGAATAGTGAACAGAGACAGGCTGTAGCCAGACTGAACACAGCACTGAAGGTATGTTGATGGTTGATATAGTTTACACATATAACAAACAAACCCCAGAATAGTGAACAGAGACAGGCTGTAGCTAGACTGAACACAGCACTGAAGGTATGTTGATGGTTGATAGAGTTTACACATATAACAAACAAACCTCAGAATAGTGAACATAGACAGGCTGTAGCCAGACTGAACACAGCACTGAAGGTATGTTGATGGTTGATAGAGTTTACACATATAATAAACAAACCTCATAATAGTGAACAAAGACAGGCTCTGGCCAGACTGAACACAGCACTAAAGGTATTTTGAAAGTTGATAGAGTTTACACATATTACAAACAAACCCCAGAATAGTGAACAGAGACAGGCTGTAGCTAGACTGAACACAGTACTGAAGGTATGTTGATGGTTGATAGAGTTTACACATATAACAAACAAACCTGAGAATAGTGAACAGAGACAGGCTGTAGCCAGACCTAACACAGTACTGAAGGTATGTTGATGGTTGATAGAGTTTACACATATAACAAACAAACCTCAGAATAGTGAACAGAGACAGGCTGTAGCCAGACTGAACACAGCACTGAAGGTATGTTGATGGTTGATAGAGTTTACACATATAACAAACAAACCTCAGAATAGTGAACAGAGACAGGCTGTAGCTAGACTGAACACAGCACTGAAGGTATGTTGATGGTTGATAGAGTTTACACATATAACAAACAAACCTCAGAATAGTGAACAGAGACAGGCTATAGCCAGACTGAGCACAGCACTTAAGGTATTTTGATGGTTGATAGAGTTTACACATATAACAAACAAACCTCAGAATAGTGAACAGAGACAGGCTGTAGCCAGACTGAACACAGCACTGAAGGTATGTTGATGGTTGATATAGTTTACACATATAACAAACAAACCTCAGAATAGTGAACAGAGACAGGCTGTAGCCAGACTGACCACATCACTGAAGGTATGTTGATGGTTGATAGAGTTTATACATATAACAAACAAACCTCAGAATAGTGAACAGAGACAGGCTGTAGCTAGACTGAACACAGCACTGAAGGTATGTTGATGGTTGATAGAGTTTATACATATAACAAACAAACCTCAGAATAGTGAACAGAGACAGGCTATAGCCAGGCCTAACACAGTACTGAAGGTATGTTGATGGTTGATAGAGTTTACACATATCACTAACAAACCTCAGAATAGTGAACAGAGACAGGCTGTAGCACGACCTAACACAGTACTGAAGGTATGTTGATGGTTGATAGAGTTTACACATATAACAAACAAACCCCAGAATAGTGAACAGAGACAGGCTATAGCCAGACTGAACACAGCACTGAAGGTATGTTGATGGTTGATAGAGTTTATACATATAACAAACAAACCTCAGAATAGTGAACAGAGACAGGCTGTAGCCAGGCTGAACACAGCACTGAAGGTATGTTGATGGTTGATAGAGTTTACACATATAACAAACAAACCTCAGAATAGTGAACAGAGACAGGCTGTAGCCAGGCTGAACACAGCACTGAAGGTATGTTGATGGTTGATAGAGTTTACACATATAACAAACAAACCTCAGAATAGTGAACAGAGACAGGCTGTAGCTAGACTGAACACAGTACTGAAGGTATGTTGGTGATTGATAGAGTTTACACATATAACAAACAAACCTCAGAATAGTGAACAGAGACAGGCTGTAGCCAGGCTGAACACAGCACTGAAGGTATGTTGATGGTTGATAGAGTTTACACATATAACAAACAAACCCCAGAATAGTGAACAGAGACAGGCTGTAGCCAGGCTGAACACAGCACTGAAGGTATGTTGATGGTTGATAGAGTTTACACATATAACAAACAAACCTCAGAATAGTGAACAGAGACAGGCTGTAGCCAGGCTGAACACAGCACTGAAGGTATGTTGATGGTTGATAGAGTTTACACATGTAACAAACAAACCCCAGAATAGTGAACAGAGACAGGCTGTAGCCAGACTGAACACAGCACTGAAGGTATGTTGATGGTTGATAGAGTTTACACATGTAACAAACAAACCTCAGAATAGTGAACAGAGACAGGCTGTAGCTAGACTGAACACATCACTTAAGGTATGTTGGTGATTGATAGAGTTTACACATATAACAAACAAACCCCAGAATAGTGAACAGAGACAGGCTGTAGCCAGACTGAACACAGCACTGAAGGTATGTTGATGGTTGATAGAGTTTATACATATAACAAACAAACCTCAGAATAGTGAACAGAGACAGGCTGTAGCCAGGCTGAACACAGCACTGAAGGTATGTTGATGGTTGATAGAGTTTACACATATAACAAACAAACCTCAGAATAGTGAACAGAGACGGGCTGTAGCCAGGCTGAACACAGCACTGAAGGTATGTTGATGGTTGATAGAGTTTACACATGTAACAAACAAACCCCAGAATAGTGAACAGAGACAGGCTGTAGCCAGACTGAACACAGCACTGAAGGTATGTTGATGGTTGATAGAGTTTACACATGTAACAAACAAACCTCAGAATAGTGAACAGAGACAGGCTGTAGCCAGGCTGAACACAGCACTGAAGGTATGTTGATGGTTGATAGAGTTTACACATAGTGGACAGAGACAGGCTATAGTTAGACCCTGGTATACATTGAGTTAAAATTTCAAAATAAGATATAGCAGTTCTTTTTCTGAAAATTGATTTTGTCTTAAAAAACAGTGCAGACCCTGATTAAATGCCACATTCTGTAACATTTCATCTGGGTCTACACTGTGAGCAAAAGCACCCATTTCCAGGTTTCTGGTCTAAAGTGTAAATGATGAATTTGAATGGCAAAATGGCTGTAAATGTTACATTGGTTTTGCTGATGCTATAAAATAATCTTGGATGTAACATAACCAGAGTTGGCACAGGCTTGAAAAGTACTTGAATTTAGAAGGCTTTCTTGAAAAGTATGTTAAAATTTAATCTGCCTTGAAAAGTACTGGGAAATCACTCAAAAGCCTTGAAAACTCCTTGAATTCTATTATTTTCTGTAGGACTTAGCACAGTTGATAGAGACCTAAATCAGTATAAAATTGTTGTGCCTGCATATGCTGCACCAAATAAAAGCACAACAATTTTACACTAATTATCTACTACTAATTTCTCAATTATCTCAGTCTAGCATTTCTGAAGTAGAATTGTAACACTTAAATCTGTATTTTTCATAATTTTTAGACCATGAAAAACTGTATAAAAGTCTTTTGGAAGTCCTTGAAAAGTTCTTGAATTTGACTCAAACCTCCGTGTATGCACCTTGATACCACTGCATGCCTCTTTCTTTCTTTCTTTCTTTGTATACTGGCTCTATCGAATACGATATTATGCCAGGGAGTGTTAATTTTGAAATTTCAAGAAAAATAAATCTTTCGGATGTGTAGAAAATCTCTAAACTTGTAAAGTGCACTTCAATGGCAGAATAATACTTTACAGTGTCCTCACAGGCTTGAAAAGTACTTGAATTTAGAGGGCTTTCTTGAAAAGCTCATGAAAATTAAATATGCCTTGAAAACCACACATAAAAGTATTGAATTCTTCTATTTTCTGTAGGAATTAACTCTGTTGATAGAGATCTAAATCGGAATAAAACCGTTGCAGGAAGTCTGCACCAAATAAAGGTACAACAATTTTATACTAATTTTCTAGTACTAATTTCTCCATTATCTCAGTCTAGCATTTCTGAAGTATAATTTTAACACTATATTTTCTATGTTTTGTCGTTCTATGTTTTGTCATTGATCCAATTAACATCGCTATGTTGTTTTATCAGGACAGAGGAGAGTTTATGGAGAGAGCTACTTCATTGCTGACAGATATTCTTGACAAGAGACAGAATGTGAAGTTTACTCCCGAGGTAATATGGGTTTGACTAATGATTTTGGCCACTCTGCCTGTGGCCGGGCCTCGTAGCGCAGTCGGTAACGTGTCTGACTACAGATGCGTGTCTGACTGCAGATCTAGGGGTCGCGAGTTCGTTCCCGGTCCGGTCCCATACTTACGTGGAGATTGATCATGAAATTATTTCTACGGTCATTCTCCTCCCTACCTCTGATTCATTCAAGAAGGGTTGTTGTCAGTTACAAGCGAAAGTATGTGCACGAATTACTGGTTAACCGCTTGTTCAAGCCTGCCCAGGAAAAAGTGTGGTTAGGTGAACTGACGGTCCCGCCATGACCATAGCTGTTGAGTTGGGACGTAAAGCAACAAAACAAACAAACAAAAACAAACCACTCTGCCTGTAGTAGCGTTAGAAAGATTTTTTTTTTAAGTTTGTTTTGAAAAAAAAAATAAGCAGATAACAAAAAAAGCATGCAAAATTACCCATTAGGCAAAGAGTTCTAAATTATCAAACTTTTATCATGGCCATTTTGTCTGTAGAAGAGATAGCATCCCAGAATCAGCAGTATACATGGGTGAAAGTTTTCAGGATTCCTGAATTCAGGATTTTGAGGCTGACTTTCCATAGAAAGTCCGCCTCAAATGCTGAATTAGGGAGATTATATAGGTTTTCCTGTATATATACTGTCTGCCTAAAGGCAACTGATCATTTAAACTTGAAATTGTGAATATTAAGATGGCATACTGCAAGTTTTAAGATTGGAGTTTAAAAATTTCAGGATTTTGGAAATTTTGAACTTTCACCCACGAGTTTATGTTTACCTCTTTACCTGCTAGTGTCGTCTGCTTATAAATTTTTCATGCAACAAAGTCATATATTCTCATTTCAGAAACGAAGATTCATTACCTCAACGAAGCCAGAAAGTATTTACCCAGCAAAGACAGTAACCAATCAAACTGTGCCAGGCATGAAATATGATACAAGAGAATATACAACGACTAAGGATGACAGTCTTTCCATGAGTGTAGACTCATCATTTGATGAGGAAATCTCTAAGGCAGATCTGGAAAATGACCTTATGAACCCATCTGCATATACTATTAAAGGGCAAGATAGTACTGGTGATTTGGTTGCGAATTCAGCAAAAGATGTATGTTCTGAAATTGCTAAGGCAGAAAATGACCTTATGAACCCATCTGTACAATCAAAAGCAGTGCATACTATTAAAGGGCAAGATAGTCCCGGTGATTTGGTTGTGATTTCAGTAAAAGCTGTAAGTTCTGAAAGTCAAGATGTTAAGGATATAAGTGGTGCTATAGGAGCTGAGGAGAGTTTTAATGAGGAAATGGTTTGTACTAGTCATGATGTTAAAGAAAACATGGTGGATCAATCAACAATTGATCTTGATATTAATCCTGTTGTGGTCATAGAGACTAAACCTCCAGTCAGCTTTGGTCTCTCTATCTCTAACACGGTTAAAGGAATTCATTCAAGTGTAAATTCTGAAGTTTCTAGAGATCTACAAAGTGCTGAGGATAGGTCAGGCATAAGTTCTGGAGTTAACGTAAGTGAAGGTATCACAGATATAGCAGTTACAAGCATGAAAATTGGAGAAAACACTTCAAATAGTTCAAACACAGATTCGGAATCAAAAGTGACTATTGCAGATGCTTCTGGTTCAAATTCCGAAGTTAAAGCAGGTTGTTCAAATAAAATATGTGAAGTAGAACAAGATAAGGCAAACATATCAAATTTACATAATCCCAGTCCTATTTCTAGTCATCAGAATGTCTCGGTGCTTTCTTCAAACCAACAAGCAAAAATCATTTCAGACTCTGATGTATATATATGTGAACAAATTTCTCAGGAGTCTAAGCATCAACATACAGGTAACAGGTTAAAAAGGACTCCTAAAACTGATATTAAGCAGTTAAATTCTGCTACAAAAACAACCCATTCTGACAGTTTTAAAAAGACTCCAAAACCTGATGTTGATGAAATGAAGTTGGATGTTAAAATGATCCATTCTGAGGAAGCTAATCTAGTGAAAAGCCCTGAGGAGGTAGGCACTCCAGAACTAACACCACAAACTCCTTCATCTCAGCAGAACAGAGCTATATACCAGGCGAAGATGGCCCGCCTACTCACATATGGATCTCCAAGTACACTGACACCTATTAAAACACCTGTCACTAGGACTGTATCAAAAGGATTTAAGCCACCAGCTTTTATTAAGAAATAAATATACATGTACAGTAAAACCTGTCTTAAGAGGCCACTCAAGAGACCAAAATTGGTTTTCAAGACAGATTATAGCTTAATGCAGGTCAAAAGTATTGCAGATGCTCCAAGGGGAGCATTCTGCAATACTTTCGACCTTAATTAAGCTACCATTTGTCATTAATATCTTTGTTTTGTCTATTTTTGAGTGACCTCTTAAGACTGGTTTTACTGTAAATTTTTGCTTGCTAGAGACAGCTTTTGTTGACTGCTGATAATCATACCAAACAGTTTGACACTCCGATAGTGTTCCTGAAAGAATATTTTGAAAAAAGGCAGCAGACAACAAGAAAAGCTTGAAAAATTACCCAGCATGCAAAGACTTTAGTCAGTTCATGAGATTTTGGTTCTTGACGGATATGCATAAAGACATTCTTCAAGCACACATTCACAGCTTTCTAGGGAGGCCAGAAGCCTAAAATTTTTGCTGAGCCTGCATATTTGTCCCCTACTCTGTGCATAGGACAGCAAAGGCTCTGCTCTAATATCAGGGTTCCCACAAGCCCTGGAAATCATGGAAAACCTGGAATCAAGAAAAAAAGTTCCATGCATGGAAAAATCATGGAATTTGAAAAAACCTGAATAATCATGGAAAAATCATGGAAATTTGTAAAATAATTTGATGAAACCACCGGTTGCCAGAAAACTATCTGTCAGACCACAGGAGCTTGAAGTTCGATCCTTAAATCACCCCTATAGCCTCAAAACCAAAAGCTCACAATGTCATTACTTAGTAATGACCAGGAGTGAAACTAAATTTCAGGCACCTTTGAATCGCTGTTACCAGGAGGTTTTGGCGAAAACTGAACATCTAACCATAAAAACTATGTCAACAGGTCCTGCGAGGCATGGATAACTTTTTCTGACATACCGCTGACTCAAAATAATGAGCGTTTGAAAATAATGAAAAAATAACGGTAGCTATTCCGGCTCCAGTATCCGGTTTGACGCAGTGAATCCGAGCCTTCGTCACACTTGGAGAAAATACATTTCAAAACTTACAAACTCTTCAACCAAAAAAGGAAACAATCAGTTAAACGCGTTCAGAATATTAAATAAATCAAACCCTTACATTTACTTATCACGAAAAGTTCTGTTTTTCATAAACTTTGCTGAAATTCAAAACTGAAACCGTTGTTTTTCAAAGATTGTGTGACGTTGACGTCGCGCACGATTTGGCGTACAAAGCGTATTGTCAAGTTATAGCGTTTTGGGGCTTATTCCGTAGATGAAAACGTCATTGTCTCATTGTTTATGCCGAACAAATAGGTTTCCCGGTACTATATTGACTTTATGTATATTTGAGACATTAACCTGTTTTGTCTTAACGTCGCCATCTTGATCATAAGGTAGAAGAAAGTTATTGAACACTTTGACGTTGCCGTCTCAACATTCACTGCCGATTGATCGGAAAACTAGAGCCGGAATGGCTATCGAGAGCTTAGTTTCACTCCTAGTCATTACTACGTAATGACACTGTGGACACCGTGAGCTTTTGGTTTTGAGGTTAAATAGGTGATATAAAGACCGAACTTCAAGCTCCTGTGGTCAGACACACAAAACTTACGTGTCTGACAGTTAGTTTTCTGGCTACTGGTGGTTCCAAGTTTTAATTATTTCAAAATGCATACATGGTCTACAAACATGCTTATTTAAATACATTACTGTTGCTGCATTCCGCATTTATGCTCAGTGTGGTGAAGATGCTGCTAACAGGACGCATGCATTAAATAGTCATGGAAAGTACATTGTTGATCATGGAAAAATCATGGAATTGTGTTTTTGAATTTCTGTGGGAACACTGTCATATACTATAAGTAACTAAATCGCACCTGGAGCAAACTTGAGTAGAAGTACATTCATTTATACAGGAAGAGAAGCACCTTGAGGTGATGGACAGCATTTAGTGTCTTAAACAGATAAAACAACAAAAACAAAATCTCATAAATTGGCTCAATTATTTGTTCTGTCCTAGAATATTTTCAAACTTTCAATCAAACTAAGTTGCTGGTTAAGCTGGGGCATTCTTTACAGCCCATTTCAGACTACCATCAGAAATAGGTTCATTGGCAAACATTGTAGACTCAGCTGAGCTGTGACAGAATGCAGCCTCTCATCAGGCACTGTTTGCTAAGATAAAATTAGGAACAGGAGTACACTGGAGCATCGTTAGCACCCCTGGCACCAGTGTAATAAGTGGTCATGATATTTAATTCCCCAAAGAACAGTAAGTTGTCATATTTTTTACTGAAATTTTGCATGCAGACAGAGGTACAATAAATATGAAACATATCAAACGCTATTTTCCATCCAAGGTCTGTGTCTCACCCCCTGGATGGACTTAGTGGGAGGGGTCAAAAGGTCAAAATTCTACTTTTCAGAACAATGTCATGTTGCATATCAAATTTAAGGGAATCACAAATAAAGAAGCATGGTAGCAAATATTTTGCTCCCAAACCCCTACCCAACTCCCTACCCCCCCCCCCCACCCCCCCCCCCTCCCCCCGACCCTCAGGATGGGGTCAATAGGTCACAATTCCACTTTTTCAGTACATGGTCATGCTGCATATCAAATTTAAGAGAATCATGATTGCAGTAACAGGGTACCAAATATTTTGCCTGCAACCCCCCCCCCCCCCCTAACCTGATGACGGGGTCAATTGGTCAAAATTCAACTTTTTCAGATCATGGTCATGTTGCATATCAAATTAAAGAGAATCACCATTGCAGCAACATGGTACAAAATATTTTGCATATCAAATAATGCACTAGCATGGTAGTAAATATTATGCCCACAGATCCTCGTACCCCCCCCCCCCCCCTCCCAGTGATGAGGTCAATAGGTCAAAATTCAACTTTTTCAGAACATGGTCATGTTGCATATCAAACTAAATGGAATCACAAAACATAGCAACATGGTAGCAAATATTTTGCCTGCAGACCCCCACCCACCTGACCCTGGGGATGGGCTCAATAGGTCATAATTCCGCTTTTTCAGAACATGGCCATGTTACATATCAAATTAAATGGAATCACGAAATATAGCATCAATGCAGCAATTATTTTGCCCACAGACCCCCTCCCCACCTGACCTTTGGGTCAAAAGGCAAAAATTCAACTTTTCAGAGATGGTCATGTTGTATATCAAATTAAATGGAATCACGAAAAATAGAAACATGGCTGCAGAACAGCTCCCCACCCCCTGACCTTAGGGTCAAAAGGTCAAAATTCAACTTTTTCAGAACATGGTCATGTTGCATATCAAATTACAAATTACAAATTAAATGGAATCACGAAATATAGCCAAATGGTAGCAAATGTTTTGCCTGCAGACCCCACCTCCCGACCCTGGGGATAGGGTCATAAGGTCAAAGTCAACTTTTTCAGAACATGGTCATGTTGCCAATCTAATTGAAAGGAATCACGAAATGCAGCAACATGGTTGGAATTGTACAGGTTAGTTTATTTTTATTGAACTATTCACTGAAAACTAGTTGATAGGCTTAAAACTTTGATCTGTATTATACTGAGGCCTAAATGAAATATATGTGTGGTTCCTGTTGCATACCAACAAAATTTAGGGTAGGTAGGAAAATTATTAAATTTTATTATAACATTTAACAAAGAAAAAAGTGACAAAATCTGAAAAAGTGCCCATTTTAGGTATTTTTTCTCCAAAGACCATTTTAATGTTTAGGGTAGGGTCAAAAAATTAGGGTAGGTAGGCAACAGGAACCACACATACATTTCATTTAAGCCTTAACTACTAAAGAAACCTGACACCTACTGTGTGTCAATTTTTTGGTAGTAAATTAATACGTACACACTTGTCTTTCCATTGGGTAAAGTTGAACAAAGGTAGACTAAGATGCACTGAGATTATTTGAAAAGATGAACTAATTTCAGACATCAGCTATCAAAATGTCACGTAACCCCTAAAATAAATTTTTTGCAAGAACAAAGAAATCACGCAAAATTCACCAGAAACTGATTTAGTGTGATACTTTGTTATTTCATTGACCTCTTCTGGGCATTCAAATAAAGTATGCATGCATTGTTCTACCCAAAAGCCTATTTTCATATTCCTAACATCAATTTTACGTTTTCAGCGTTTAATGAGCTTTTAAAAAGCACTGTCACTTAATCCACTTTATTCATTTTGTATGATGGTTGGAATGCATTTTGACAATGTTTTAGTCCTTTTGAACAACATAGCTGACGCCTACGTCCATTTAGAGATGTCAAGCGTTACAACTACATGCTGCTATGTGTATACTGCAAAGCTTGAAATTCATACGCGATTAAAGTAAAGTGTAGCCAATTGGCACTATAACAAAGTAGACAGCATACACTAAACTGCAACATACCTTGACAAAGAAAACACAGTTATTATCCATAGTTTACATTGTTTCTAAATTGACGTTAAATTTGGTTTGTTCCGCTTTTACCCTTTAACATGATGGGAATCATAAGTTCTGATTCTGGAAAATGCATTCTCTTACTATGACCATTTGACTCCAAGTCATTTCAGTTCCTAGAAATTGCTTAAACAAAGGAAAAAAACACTGCCATTTAGACAACGTTGAAAGCTCAACTTAAGACCCCCATATCATACGTCACAGCAAGAAATTGCAAATTTTTAAAATGCACTTTTGTCTGTAGTGGTATTGGCCTTGCATACATGAAAAGAGTTTTCAAAAAAATATCTAGACATATGCTCCCAAGGCAAAAGTGATAAAACGGTATTTTTAACATCGTCATGTTCTATATTTGATAAATATATTTTTTCGAAGAATACTTTCTAATGTCTTGTTATTAAAATAAGCATGTTGGCTTAGCTCTATAAAATTTTTTTTACAAGTTTGAAACAAGTAAAAAGTGTCCGGTTTCTTTAGTAGTTCAGTATATACCCAAGGTGAACTTAGGGGTTGGAGAAAAGTGTTTTAAGTTTTGTGATTTATAAGTTTCTCTAAAATAACCCTTCGCGGCAGATATAAGTTCAACAAATATGCCTTGTTTTACTTCAGTTTTGCCAGGCGACACATCCGATTCTCGGAATTCTAGTTTACTGTTTGAGTTATCTCACATGAACAAAATTGTAGTGGACATCATTTGTTTTGTTTGATTTGATTCTTCAACTCCCAGTCAACATTTTTTTCAGTCATGTCAGGTCTTCCTTGGTTGAACCAGTACTAAACAGAGGATAAAAGGTCTTGCTCAAGGGCACAAAACAATGCCACCGGTGATGCTTAAACCCACAACCCCTCGATCTCAAGTCAAGCACTCCACACAGAGCCTTTTAGTCTGTCAAGCACTCTACCACTTAGTTATTAGTTTGTTATGCATTTCATTAACTTTAGGTCAGGGGATTTGCCCTGATAGCTATTTTCATCCCAGCAAATAGGGCAGACCCTGGTCGTACTTGATTCATACTGTTCTATGTGTTCAGAGTACTCCTATAAGATTATGTGAATCAAGTGAGACAGCACATTTCGGCGTACTCCGTAGTCTACTCTATGAATCAAGTACGCCAGAACATGTGCAGAACAATAAACAAAAAATGGCTATTTAATTCATGAACAACAAAAGTAGCAGTTCCGAGCCTGATAGCAACTCAAAACAGGAAATGGTTATACTGGCACTATTCCTGTAAGAGTTACTTGTTTTAAAGCTAATGTTTGTGGCCTTTTTTGATTCCATTCAGCCTTTCCGCCATTTTTGTTTGATCACGTTACCTCTCTACTCCGACCACACCACCTGGGAAGGTGGTGTACTTTGAACAGCTTCTGCACAGCTGTTCTCTGATACTTGATTGGAATTCTGCCTGTCCAGACCAAAAAGCGTACTCTGAACAGGTGAATCAAGTATGACCCCTGATGAAATGCCACCTTATGTAGCATTTTACTGTAAATTCCGAAATTTTTGTGAGGGTTTTATTTTTGTGAAACTCGCGGATGCGGAGTTTCACGATGATAAAACCCTCATGAAATGGCAAAAACTCTTTTTCCTTTACTGATGTAGGTAAATCATGCCAAAGTTGCAAATTTTTTACATAGCAAATTTTTTTTAACGCTATTCGCAAGAATTTCTGAATTTACAGTATCTGGGTCTTCACTGTTTGCCAAAGGACCTGTTTACCAGTCACCAGAATGAAATGTTTTTTGTTTTTTTAGCTAACCTGAGCTGAAGGCTCATGGGTGAGCAAATAGTATACCAGTGACTCTGGCGTCAGTCCGTGGTCCATCGGTCAACATTTTTAAACATCTTCTCTGAAACCACTGGGCCAATTAAACTCAAATTTCATATGGATACTCCTTAATACGCAGGAACAAAAGTTTGTTCAAATGGTCCTGGTCACATGACCAAGATGGCCGCCCCGCCCATATATGGTAAAAACCCTTTAAAAATCTTCTCCAGAACAAGAAGGCCGATGTACTTGGGACTTAGTATGTAGCATTTGGGGTGTTGAGCCTACCAAGTTTGTTCAAATTATGATCCTAGGTTGACCTTGACCTACTTAACGTCAAGGTCAAATTTGCTTCCTAATGTATTTAAATGGGATTTTTTTCTTTTAAAGTTGATTTTTTGAATACTGTTAAAGCCAAAGTCATTATTCTTACTTGATATGTTAAAACTAATGAAACAATGACTATAAATAAATTTCAAAGGTCAAGGTTGACCTTTGCCTTTTCAGCCAAGGCGCTCATATTGTGGTCCGATCAATATATTAAAACATAGTTTTCTCACAAACCATTGGCCCAATTAAGCTCAAATTTCATGTGAAGACTCCATATGATAAGTTAGCCAAAATTTATACAAAATATTATGGTCACATGACAAAGATGGTCGCCACGCCCATATATGGTAAAAACCTTTTAAAAAATCTTCTGCTTCAGAACCAGAAGGCAGATGACCTTGGGACTTGGTATGTAGCATTGGGGGTGTTGGGCCTACCAAGTTTGTTCAAACAATGATCCTAGGTTGACCTTGACCTACTTAACATCATGGGCAAATTTGCTTCCTAATGCATTTAAATGGGATTTTTTTTGATAAGTTGATTTTTTGAATACTGTTAAAGCCAAATTCATTATTCTTACTTGATATGTTAAAACTAATGAAACAATGGCTATAAACAAGTTTCAAAGGTCAAGGTTGACCTTTGCCCTTTCAGCCAAGGTCGCTCATATTGTGGTCCCATCAATATATTAAAACAAAGTTTTCTCACAAACCATTGGCCCAATTAAACTCAAATTTCATGTAAAGACTCTGTATGATAAGTTAGTTAAAATTTATACAAAATATTTTGGTCACATGACAAAGATGGCCGCCACACCCATATATGGTAAAAACCTTTTAAAAATCTTCTTCTCCTAAACCAGAAGGCAAGTGACCTTAGCATTGGGGATGTGGGGCCTACCAATTTTGTTCAAATGATTATCCAAGATGAATTTGACCTACTTAACCTGAAGGTCAAATTTGCTTCCTAATGCATTTGAATGGAAATTTTTTTGAAAAGTTGATATTTTGAATACTGTGGAAGCCAAAGTCATTTATCTCACTTGATATATTCAATCTAGTGTCTATAAATAAGCTTCAAAGGTCGAAGGTTGACCTTTGAGCCAAGGTCGCTCATATTGGAGTCCCATCAACATATTAAAACATAGTTTTCTCAGAAACCACTTGGCCGATTGAAATCAAATTTCATATGATTGGTTAGCCAAAACTTATACAAATTGTTATGGTCACATGACTAAGATGGCCACCACGCCCATATATGGTAAAAACCCTTTAAATAATTTCTCTGGAACCAAAAGGCCATTGGCTTTGGGACTTGGTATGTAGCATAGAGCATGTGGGCCCTACCATGTTTGCACAAATGATGAAACTAGGTTGACCTTGACCTACTTTATGGCAAGGTCAGATTTGATTCTTAATGCATTTATATGGGGAAAATTTTAAAATGTTCATTTTTCTATAACTGTTTAAGCTGAATTCATAATAGTTAAACCTAATGAGACAATGGTTTTATATTCAGTACCAAATGTCCAGCTGACCTGTGGCCTTTTGTCTAAGGCCACTCATTTGGACTGCCACACACCTATCTAAATATCTTTTTCTCAGGAATCACTGGGCTGTTTGATGGATTATTCATTAGATTGTTTAGGTCACTTGACCAAAATGGCTGCAACCCCCATATATGGTAAAACAAAATTTGTACCATTATAAGCTGTAGTTGACCTTGACCCATTTTAACATTATTAATATCAGGTGAGCGCCTCAGGACCTTCAGGTCCTCTAGTTTTGTTATTGTTATTATCTTTTTTAATATAATGCTAAAAATTTATCATTAAAATGTTAATTGAATAGCTCCATGTTTTTTTCTTTACAGTTGACTAGTAGCATCAGTAAAATGGTCTTGCATTCCTAACAGCAGACCAACTGAAAATAGACAAACTGATATTTTTTCCATTTAAGATTCACCATATTCTGATAATATCAATACTAGGGAAGTCTTTTGATATACGTTACAACCATGGGAGCGCGGTGGCTCAGTGGTAGAGTGCTTGACTCGAGACCGAGGGGCGGGGTTCGAGCCTCACCGGCATCACTGCTTTGTTGTCCTTGAGCAAGAAACATTTATTCTAGCTTAGTACTGGTTCAGCCCAGGAAGACCCGTCCCTGTTTAACTGAAAGATTGTTGATGGGACGTAAAGAATTAAATCAAACAAACAAAACCACAGATTTGAAGTGTTTAATGTTTGTTGCAAACCTGAGGTCGGTGTTATTGCTCGAGGCAGAGGGGATGGCATTAATAACAAACTTTTATTACTGAAAAATCTGTGGTTGAATATCATTATTTTTACACACTCAAATTAACATGCTGTCCTTTTGTTTTGCATATTTTGGACATTAAATTATTTTTCCATTTTTCTCGTCCTTGTATAGAAATGACAGGTTGAAAATCAGCATGTGTGTTTTGTGTCTGCTCATTTCAATCAAGTAGCAAATTTGCTCAGCTTTCTCCTGATTTGCCAAGCATACTTCCCACTGCTGTCAGTCAAATAAAAAACCCTGCAGAAATAAAAATTGGTCCTAGTTGTTTGATTACCTCTGGATCTGCAGTCTGGCCACAGATGCGTGTCTGACTGCAGATCCAGGGGTCGCGAGTTCGATCCCGGCCCGGTCCCATATTTGTGGAGATTGATCATGAAATAATTTTTACGGTCATTCTCCTCCCTTCTGCTGATTCATTCAAGAAGGGTTGATGTCAGTTACAAGCGGAAGTATGTGCACAAATTACTGTTTAACCGCTTGTTCAAGCCTGCCCAGGAAAAAGTAGGGTTAGGTGAACTGACCGTCCCGCAATGACCATAGCTGTTGACTTGGGACGTAAAGCACTGAAACAAACAAACGCACATGACGTCAAAACATTGCCATATCAACGTTGGTGTGACATCATGATGCTGGTACATTGTTTCAACAGGGTTCGCTCAGGCTTGAAAAGTACTTGAATATACAGGACTGTCTTGAAAAGTCCTTGAAAATTAAAATTGCATTGAAAGTTCTGGAAAAACACTCAAATGCCTTGAAAAGTCCTTGAATTTTACCATTTACAGGAGGATTCAACAGTGTTTTTGGTAACCTTAATCAGTATAAAATAGTGATGCCTTTATTTGGTGATGCATATGCTGCACCAAATAAAGGCACCACAATTTTGTACTAATTATCTTAAACTAATATCTTTAGTAATGGACTTTAGCATTTCAGAAGTAAAATTTTAAGGTGTAAATCAGTATTTTTCATAAGTTTTCAGTCCTTGAAAACAGTAGAAAAGTCTTAGAAGTCCTTGAAAAGTCCTTGAATTTTACACAATCTTGCCTGTATGAACCCTGTTCAAGGTTGTGTGCCTGCTGGGTTTTTTTCAAAATTCTATATCCTCTTTATGAAGAAGTGTAGATCCAGATTAGTTGGAAGCCAGCAGATCAGGATACACTCTTTCATCACACGATAAATCCATATTCGTAATGAGGAGCGCTGTGGATCAATGGTAGAGTGCTCGACTCGAGATTTAGGGGTTGCGAGTTCGAGCCTCAATGGAGGCACTGCGTTGTGTCGAGCAAGACACTTTATCCCCTACTTAGTGCTGGCTCAACACAAGAAGACCCGTCCCAACATGACTGAAAAAATGTTGACTGGGATATATACTTATCAACACAAACAAAAAAAAAATATTCACAATATACCCGACAAAACAAGAAACTCGTACAGTAAATTTTTTTCAGAAAGCTGTAAATGTAAAACAAATTTTGTTTGCATCATTTTGTAAACATTTTATCAGAAAATAAATTTGAGCAAGTGCATGAGATTTCCAACAATATGGTATGTGCGACCAGCAAAGGCTCAGACCAGCCTGCGCATACGCGCAGTCTGGTCTGAGCCTTTGCTAGTCGCTTGAGCAATCCATGAGTGTTAAGCTACTGACTGAACACCATTTGGAGTTTCTAAGCTTAAAAGGAGGCTCCAGAGGCCCGCCCGAGTCTACACATGTCAAGTTGTCATTGTTGGAAATCTCATGCACTGGCTCAGATTTCTTTTCCATCTTCAAACCAGAAGGGGGTGAATTTGCAAAATCACAGTGTCTGCAATAAGGAATGAGACAAAGATCAATGAACCATTAGCTAGTCAAATATTAATGCCTTGATATTTAGCTCACCTGAGCCAAAGGCTCAAGGTGAGCTATTGTGGTGAGTGAGTGAGTCTTTGTCCGCTGTCCGTAAACTTTTTCTGTAAACGACATCTCCTCCTGAACCACTGGTCCAAATTTGATATACAGTCGACTCTCGTTAACTCAACTATGCATAACTCAATACTATCACTTATCTGGACCTGCCGGCCCGGTCCCGATATTTTCCCCTATATTTTATTGCAATTCCACAACGTTTATCTTGACAATGGCTAAGTCAATAAAACTGATAACTCATTGCGAAAAACTGGTCCTGCTGATCAATTTTAGTGTATTTTACAATGCCTAACTCGATTCCATTTCATAAGAAATAACCTTTTTATCTGAATGTGTCTCCAATTAATCCACCACTTTCAACGTTAATTATACCCATTAAAACCACCAATTGTTTGATCACTTGGTCCACGTGTGTGACACATGCAGTTGTAAATGAGTGTGTTGTATATGTATAATTACATAATTGACCGCGGTCGCCGAATTCTATTGATCTATTGTGGTACATCTTCAAAGCGGCTACATGAGCTAATGTGTCATATTTGAACAATCTCTGTCAGATGACTGCTCGTTTTAAATAAGGCCAAAGAATAATTTAATTGTTTCTCGGCCATTTTTTTTTTTTTTTTGAAAACAGACTTGTGCGTTTAAGGCTATTTTCAGACATTGGTCATGTCATTAGGAAGGCATATGCACATCAAGCCGACGAAAATTAAAACGTGCATGTACACTGTTGGGGCTTAAAATATGACGACTTATGGAAGGGCAAAACCTGCGACCGCGGGACCAGTTGCCGACTGAAAACGCTATGTTTATGTTATTTTGTCTTAGAAAGTGAAAAAAATAGTCATAATGTCAGGTCTGTAGCGGTACCTGAGAAATTTTAATGTTTCAATTTCAAATGTCAATTGATTCTTGGGTCAATTCATCCCATAGTTTATTAATGAAATAGCTCTGTATAACGATCTATTAATGGACAAGTTAAACATGAATTATTTTGCCCCAAAATGGTAGGTATACGTCATGATTTGGTTACCTCGAACTACTGATAACTCGACATATTTTGCCCAGTCCCTTGAAATTTGATGTATCGAGAGTAGACTGTAACTTCACATGAATGTTCCCCATGATGCCTTCTTTCAAAATTGCATAAATGGTTCCACTCCAATGAACAGGACGGCCACCAGAGCTCCAGATAAGAAATCTTTTAAACCACATCTGAACCACTGGCCCAAATTCAAAATAATTTCACAGAATTGTTCCTCATAATGCCCTTTACCAAAATTGCACAAATGGTTCCACTCTGATAAACTAAAGGGCTGCCAGAACTCTAGATAAGAAATATATTTAAACAGCGGAATCAGTGGTGAGAATCTTCAGTGGATATGCTGATTTCAGTGTTTTTCTTCTCATGAACGACTGTTCCAAATTCAAAATAATTTCACAGGATTAATCCTCACGATGCCTTTTACCAAAATTGCACAAATGGTTCAACTTCATAGAACAAAGGGGCTGCCAGAGATCTAGATGTTAAATTTCATTTCCTCAAAATAATTTCACAGAATTGTTCCTCATGATGCACTCTAACAAAAATACACAAATGGTTCTATTCCACCAATCAAATGGGCTGTCAGAGCTCTAGATGAGAAATGTCTAAACCAAGACTCTTACTGAACCACTAGTCCAAATTTTTCTTTGTAAGGGAGGCAAATACTACAAATGTGCCTGTCTTGTTTGTAGAGTTTTTTCCCTTGATTCTGGGAAAGATGGATTTTCCGATACAGATAGCTACTGGTCCAAATTTCATATAACTTCACATGAATGTTCCCCATGAAGCCCTCTTTCAAAATTGCACAAATGGTTCTGCTCCACTAAACAGGATGTCAGCCAGAGCTCCAGATAAGAAATCTTTTAAACAACATATCCTCCTAAACCACTGGCCCAAATTTAACAAAATTGTTCCTCATAACACCCTTTACCAAAATTGCACAAATGGTTCAGATCCACTGAACCAAAGGGCTGCAAGAGCTCTAGAAAAGAAATCTTTAAACTACATTTCCTAAGTAACCAATGGTCTAAATTCAAATAATTTCAAAGAACTGTTCCTAGAAATACCCTCTTCCAAAGTTACACAAATGGTTCTGCTCCACTGAACCAATGTTTTAAATTCAAAATAATTTCACAGTTTTGTTCCTCATAATAGCCTCTTCCAAAATTACACAAATCATGGTTCTGCTCCACTGAACAAAAGTGCTGCCAGAGCTCTAGATAACAAATATCTTTAAACTGCATTTCCTCATGAACGACTGGCTCAAATTTAAAATAATTTCACAGAATTGTTCCTCATAATACCCTCTACCAAAATCACACAAACGGTTCTGCTCCCCTGAACAAATGGAGTGCCAGAGCTCTAGATAAGAAATATCTTTAAACAGCATTTCCTCCTGAACAACCAGGCCAAATTAAAAATAATTTCACAGAATTATTCCTCATGATGCATTCTAATGGTTCTGCTCTACTGAAGAAAGGAGCCACACCAGAGCTATAGATAAGAAATTTCTTAAAACAGCATTTCCTTGGTAGAGTGCTAGACTTGAGAGCGAGGGGGCCGCGGGTTCAAGCCTCACCGGTGTCACTGCCTTGTGTCCTTCAGCAAGACACATTAATCCTAGCTTAGTACTAGTTCAACCCAGGAAGACCCATCCCTTTATAACTGAAAGATTGTTGCTGGAACATAAAGAATCAAATCAAATGATATCTCTTTAACCACAGGCCAAACTATCATATGTGCCAGGACTCAGGTGAGCGATCCAGGGCCCTCTTGTTTATCTTTCCCTAGGGCTGGTACGCCCTATGTGAGATAGAGTTTTCTAACATGGGTAAAAACAACGGAAATCCTGATCTGGTGTGCGAGAAATTTCAGTCCCTCATGAATACTTGATAACCTTTTCAGCTGGGTCTTAACTGTTTGCCAAAGTACCCGTTTGTCTAGGTCCATTTCTAGTGTAATAAATACAAACTATGGATTATTTCCCAACATTTTATTTTTATCAAAGTATACAGTACATATATTACTAGACAAAGTGCCCTGTGGGGGCATGTATATACTGATTAGCACCTTTTTCCAAAAGGGCCCAAGTATGTATCTTTGGCTTTGGAGATGGCACTGTTATGTGGTATGGTATATCAATACAACACAGACGATATTCAGTCACACCTTATGGGAAACCCTAAAACAGTGAACTCTAAAGGTCAGGCAACTGAGCAGGGGTGGTGATGTCAGCGCCAAACTTTAGACCTACAACTATCATCATAACAATTGCCTGTGAAACCAATTAAGAGTTTTATTATATAATAAGTAAACATTTTTACATTTGATATAAAATCTCAGTCTGTGACCTTGATCTCAGTCACACCCCTGCACAGGAATGGTGCTAAGAAAAGCTAGTCCTATATACTGTAAATTCGGAAATTTTCGCTAGGGTGTTTTATTCGTGAAACTTTCGTGAAAATAAAATCCTCGCAAAATAGAGAAATCACATTGTCGTTTACTGATACAGGTAAATCAAACCTTAGTCGCAAATTTTTAACGTCGCAAACATGTCTTTTAACGCTATTCACGAAAATAAAACTCGCAAAAATTTCCGAAATTAAATTTTACAGTATACCATCATGCCAGCTAATTAAGAGTCATTCAAAGGGTTTTGATAATGCAGCTGTGTTAGACTTTTATATATGAAAATTCTAAGTGTGTGCAGGGTCTGTTTGGTGTGTGAGCCTGATCTCAAGGACGTGCCCAGGAGTGGGGAGTGCGAGGATAAAAAAATAAACCTACATTTGCCATCATGTCAAACCCAAATGAAATTCATCAAATGGTCTGGATAATATACTTAAAGCCAAAAGTAACTTTACACTTTGAACTACTGAATATATCTTTACTGTTTTTGATTTAACCAAATTAAATATTGCAATGAGTTGCTGGTACCCGCCCTTAACCTAATTCACGAAAAACAACTTAGGTAAATTTATCTTCTTTCGAGTTAGCTGTGCTTTAGTTGAAAGCACAAAATCAGCATTTCCTAACAAAATCCAAAGTAAACCTAGGATTTGAACACGCCATTTTAAGGGACATCGATTGCCCATTAAAAATACGGCAAGACATTTTGTATCTGATGTATAGTTTGATTTTGGTAGCATCTTAAAGTTGGTTCACTTTGAAATTATCTCCCTTTGAACTAAAAAAAATAGTAAACTTTAGTCCCTGCTAAAAGCTTTATCTCAGATGATATTTGGATTTTTTTATCAGCAATTTGTTGGGACATCTGCCTTGAGTATGTGACAAGATAATCTGATAAAAATTCCCATCGTTTGGAAGAAAAACAGCAAACAATTTCTTATGGGAAATTCCATTGAAACACTGTAAAGTTCACAAAAGGGGGTATGTTCATAAAAACACAACTCTAGTTTGTGTTACTCGAAGTGCGATCTGGGCTTATTTGAACTTTAAACAACAATTCAATAGCCTGTCTTTCAGACTGGTTCTTTAAAATTAAAAAAATTGTCCAATCGCTAAGCTACAGTAACACATCCAAAAGTGATGCACTATGGAAAAGTTTATTTTGCTCCCTTGCTTCTTTCATTGGGGCATTTTGGTTGCATTTATGACAATAAAAACATGAAATTCAACTGTCATATAAATAATTGATTTAAGTTTAATATGAATTAAACATATTCAAAATACCACTCACCAATACCCAGAAATGGTATGTATGATAACAGTGTAAAGTTACTTTTGGCTTTAAGTAATGCTGCATATAGCTTTATTAACTTAAATGCAAATACTTTTATATGTAAAGTCGACCTCTAAAGCTCAGACCCAGGGTAGGTTTAAACTTAAACATATCTATCATCAGGACCAATATGAATGAAATCTATCAAAGGGGCTGCATAATAAAAATTCAAATACAACTTTAATGCAGCAAACATACCCAGAGTGGGATGGAAAGAAACAAAGGAATGTACGGACAAGCAGAAAGGCGAAAACTATATACCACCACATACTTTATACAGTAAAACCTGTCTAAAACGGCCACTCTCTAAAAGACAAAAAAAAATTGTTTTCAAGACAAATTAGCGCTTAATGCAGGTCAAAAGCATTGCAGAATGCTCCAAGGGGAGCATTCTGCAATACTTTCGACCTTCATAAGCTACTATTTGTCATTAAGATGTTTGTTTTGTCTATTATTGAGTGGCTGTTTTAGACAGGTTTTACTGTATATCCGGGTATAACAAGTAAATTAGCCAACATTCAGTTTACTCTGTATAACAATATAACTACTCTGTATAACAATATGATAACTAGAATTGTTTTTCTACAAAACAACAGATGTCTCCCCCTTTTAGGAATAAAAAAATCACAAAATTGCATTTAATTATGTTAAAATGGGAATAATTTGAAAAATATACATGCAAGAGTTACGGTTCTTGTGCATGACTCGTCGTCTAAAGCAACTAATGTAAATATATATTAAAAAAAATTTAATAAGCTGGAATCGGTAAATACAGGACATGACAAGTCCAATGATCCCTCGCATCCTATTACGGCCACTCAAAAATAGACAAAGCAAAGATCTTAGTGACAAATGCGAGCTTAATGAAGGTCTAAAGTATTGCAGAATGCTCCCATTGGAGCATTCTGCAATACTTTTGACCTGCATTAAGCAATAATTGGGCTTGAAAACCAATTTTCTGTCTTTTTGAGAGTGGCCGTTTTACACAACTTTTACTGTATTTTAACAACCTTCCCCATTCTCAATACCTCTCTCCCCATATACACATACCCATGAAGCACTGACGCTATTGCCACATATATCCATGCAAAATTTCCCAAGAAAGAAAGAAGTCTGATCAAATCAACTATTTCCAGTCCCCTCTACAAAAATTAGATCAGCCACTAAAACCCACTATACAAGTACCCACACATATATTTCCAGTGAATGTAAAGCTATTCCAGTTAAAAAAGTTTTGATACAATTTATATGTATTTTAAACATAATACAGATCTAACTTCAATATGCATACAGAATGTTTTAAAATTTCGAACAATAGTTGCTTGCCAAAAAGGTCTAGATTTGTTTTGTTTGTTTTGATTCTTTACGTCCCATCAACAATCTTTCAGTTAAACAGGGATGGGTCTTCCTGGGTTGAACCAGTACTAAGCTAGGATAAATGTGTCTTGCTCAAGGACCACAACACAGTGACGCCAGTGAGGCTTGAACCCCCGGCCCCTCTGTCTCGAGTCAAGCACTCTACCACTGAGCCACTGATCTCCCCCCCCCACACACACACACAAAAAAAAGGTCTAGACAAACAGCGCTTCTAAAAAGCATTTTGTGTACAAAACTATGAAATATTACCCAGCATGCAATGAGTTAAACTTAGGATTCCAGTTATCACATCAAATGTACAGTATATGGGTCAGCACATGAGATTTTCGTACTTAACCCTTTACTCCATAGGCTATTTTCAGACCATGACATCATTTTCTATTTTTGACAACACTGAAAAAATCAAAGTTAAGTTTTGAATACTTTTGAAAATATTATGGAAAATGGAGCATTTTCCATAATATTTTCAAATACATGGGTATTGCAAAGGTGTCAAAAGGTGCTATTATGGGGTAAAGGCTTAATTGCATATGCGAGCAGCAAAGGCTCAGACGAGCCTCTGCAAATGTTCAGTCTGGCCACAGCCTTTGCTGCTCGAACTAAAGTCTTACAAAGTATGGATGCAGGCCTTTCGTTAAGAGTGTGTAAAGAAAAAATAATTCTCTTATTACTCAATCAAAACATGTTGTGGGTACTCAAAAGAACCATCTCAATGAGACAGTCCTTTTGAGCACCCAAAACATATGTTTAAACTTATGGGTAAGAAAATATTTGCGATTTTACAGTTATATATTTTGCTTAAACTAAACCTGTGATGGACGTAAATAAATACTAAAGCCAAACTTTAAGTCTCTAGCCCAACTAGATGACCGCATTTGTGTTTATATGATGCTTTTATGCTATAAGTACCAAAATCTCAGGAGCTGGCTCATATGGGCCCTAACATGAGAAAACCTGTCTTCAGGGTTTCTGAAAAAGTGAGATTCCAACCAGCCTGCTCAGCTACAGAGACTAGCTAGAAAATTCAAATTTCGCTCGTAGCAAGTCTAGATATGATACTTTCCAATAAGCAAATAACAAAGGTGCTGATCAGACTGCATGAATGCACAGGCTGGTCTGCGCCTGTGATGTTCGCAAACCCCCCGAAGACAGGTTTTCTCGCGTCGAGGCCCATAGATCAAAAGATCAGTCTCTTTGCCTACAGTGGGTAAATTTTTTTTATGTTTTTTTTTTTTTTTTTTTTTTTGTCGTCTGATTTTTTTCTAAATCAACTTTTGCGAACAATTCTTTCAGGAATGCCATCAGAGTGACAAACAATTTGGATCCCGATCAGGCTCGACGTTTTGTCGGGCCTGACCTGGGTCCCAACTCTCTGCAAAGGTTATCAGCAGACGACACTAGAAGGCAAAGCGTTAATGATTGCCCTCTTATTTCCATGTTTTATACAGTATAATGAAATGTGCATTCAATAATGGTTAACCCTTAATACGCCAATCGTAACAAAAGTCGTCTGCTTCCCTCATCTGCTGAAATGTTTAAGAAGCCTCTATGGCAAACAGTGTGGACCCAGACCAGACTGCTCTTATAGGAGCAGTCTGTTCTGGGTCCACACTGTTTGCTTCTATTCTTAATTCGTCAGCAATGTTAGGCAATTACTTGCAGCAGACAACTTCAGCAGACAACATTTTCAGATTCATGTTTTTCTTGGCCCTTTAAGAGTTAAGCAGTATTTATATTTTGCTTTTAACAGTTATTTTCTGTGAGAACGAAGTTTTCTCTCCGGCCCCAAGAGAAACAGGATCTACAACACTTCCTGTCTCAACACAGACCATCGTCTTGTACTCCTCGTCTCCAAAATCTGACATCCCTTTAGCTTTCTCTACCCAAGGGGTCCATACAACTGAAATAGATATTACCATCATATTTCCTATGATCAAAAATGAATACATTAATACAAAAAGATTAAATGTTGGGATGTTCCAAAATTTCTCCCCTTTCCCTTACATGTAGGTTTGCTTCTCCTGTGACGTCAATCGGAATTGCCTCAGCCAAATCCGTGGACTATAACGTGGAATCACACCTCGGATGTACATAGAGGATCTACTTTGATAACATGACGCTGACATTACATAACGTAATGCTGACATCACAGCAACCATGCCAACACAATAACAATGTGATTGCAGCAAAACAAACAGTTATAAATGAAGTTTAATTTTTTTCAATAAAATATCGCTATAGCGATATTTATTGAAAATTACATAAACTTCATTTATTCTGCTAATTAAACTTTTTGGGTAATCAGAAAAATGAATTTAAATAGGACTGAGCCCACTGCTAAAGAACTAATTTTCTTTATGCCAGTTCCGGCTAAAGAAATGGAGCTTTTTCTAACATAGCACTACACGTAAAGCGCCTTACATACACCCAAGGCTTGATTCGATTTTCAAATTGTGCTGGACTTTCCCAATTGCTGTGACATAACACTGAAACAATTTAGATTGTTTTAATTCTTTTAAAATACACAAACTTTCATTCTGACAATATAAACCAACTTGATCCTGCAAACATAGGGAAAAAGTTATGATAATCTGATAAAAGGCAGATGTTTTACCTCTTTGTATAGTGATTGATTTTTTCATCTGGTTTCATAGAATATGGAGCGCAGTGCATGGCTCAGTTGGTAGAGCGTTTGACTTGGGATCAAAGGGTTGCTGGTTCGAGCCTCACCACCAATTGTGTCCTTGAGCAAGACACTTAATCCGCTGCTAAGTGCCCGTTCAAGACAAGAAAACCCGTTCTAACATGACTGCATTTTGTTGACTGGGACGTAAATAATCAAACCAAACTAATTGATAGAATAAACTTGCATTTGGTTAATATTATATATCAATGTGTCCAGGTCTCCAGATTATGTAAACAAAAAATTGGGGCTTAAAATTGTTTATCTTTTCTTATCCATTAGTTTTAACATCTGTTTTGGGTGCTCAAAAAAACCGTCTCATTGAGTACCCACAACATTTGTTTTGGTTGAGAAATAAGAAAAGTAATTTTTGACTACACTCTTATCTGGAGGCCTGATTATATTGGGTCACAGGTTAATCTTTACATTTTCAACGCAAACCTTTAATGAATCTTTATATTTTTGCAACCGTTCATAGCCTCATGAATGACATAAATTTGATTGACAGCTGCCAAGCTCACTTGCCTGTGCAATACGCTTCAATATCAAATTCATACGTCAGAAGTGACACTGGTGTTGTGATTGACAGGGAGTCACACCTGAGTCGCACATGCAAAACAAGCTTCTTGTTTGCTCCATTGGCTGTCCGTGTTCACACTGGCTGTTTCGCTTTTCCGTTTTACACTCCCAACAAAACCATTAATACGCTTAAATATTAGATACAAAACTGTTTTGTTTCCTAAATTATAAATAGTCTCTATACTTTAGATATTTATAATAAAATGTAAATTTAAGCAATAAATTCAATTTTTGGAATGTTCATGGAATCATGAATACTTAGGATCTCTTGCAAAGTTAAAGTGAAGCCTTACTTACTTGGCAAGAGACCCGACGCATTCATGATTCCATGAATAAGGAAGTAGATGATCCCATCACAGCCAAGCGCCAAGCTTTCAAAGCATGGAAGGCTGGCAAATGCACACGAGCATCATATAACACTGCCAAGCGCATCTCCAGACGTGTGGTGCACCATGCACGCCACAAAGCAGACAAGGTGGTCTATGAGGGCATTGACCACAAGTCGTCTGATATCTTCCGCCTCGCCAACCAGATGAGGAAAGAGAATGTTGATGTTGTAGGCGACAAGCCAGTGAAGAATGACACTGGGGAAATGTCAATGAGCCAGGAGGCAAAGCAGAATGCGTGGGTTGAACATTATGAAAGGCTTCTCAACGTTGAATTTGACTGGGACCCTGATCACCTGTCCAATGAACCTCCGTTAGAAGGCCCGCCTATCCCAATCACTATTGACATGGTGAAGAATGCCATCTCAAAGATGAAGTTGGGCAAAGCTGCAAGCCCATCAGGCATAGTGGTGGACATGATCAAGGCAGCAGGTGATACAGGTGCCACCATGATCCGAGATCTTGCTACTGCGATTATCCGTGATGACAAGGTCCCAACTGACTGGGAGGAAAGTTTTATTGTCTGCCTTTACAAGGGCAATGGGTGATGCTTTGGATAGAGGCAACTATCGAGGCCTCAAGCTGACTGAGCAGGCCATGAAGATCCTAGAGAGGATTGTCGATGGTCTCATAAGACAGGTGGTGTCTATTGGCGACTCCCAGTTTGGCTTTGTCCCAGGAAGGGCACTACAGATGCAATCTTTGTGGTCCGGCAGCTGCAGGAGAAATACCTAGCAGTGAACAAAATGCTTTATATGGCCTTCGTGGACCTAGAGAAAGCATTTGACCGTGTCCCTCGGAAGGTTATCTGGTGGGCCCTGAGAAAGCTAGGCGTTGAGGAATGGATTGTGCTGTTAGTCCAGGGAATGTACGCTAATGCATGAAGCCGGGTTTGTGTTGGCGAGGGTTTCAGCAAAGAGTTTGAGGTGAAGGTCGGGGTCCATCAGGGATCCGTACTCAGTCCCTTGCTCTTCATCATTGTGCTGGAGGCCTTGTCACGTAAGTTTCGGGCTGGTGTTCCCTGGGAGGACCTATATGCAGATGATCTTGTCATCATTGCTGACTCCCTAGAGGAATGTGTCAGGAGGCTCTTGATATGGAAAGAAGCCATGGAGAAGAAGGGATTGAGGGTAAATGCAGGAAAGACAAAGGTCATGATCTGTGGTACAGGCCTGGACCTCTTGCAGAGTTCAGGCGAATACCCATGCGCTGTCTGTCGTACAGGAGTAGGCAACAACAGCATCTACTGCAATGGCAGCAAACTTTGGGTGCATAAGAAAAGCAGTGGGCTACAACGACTGACACCAAATCCTGATTATAGGTGTGCTCGGTGCATGGGAAATGCTCGCCCTATTGAGGGTAGACCACAGAGTGAAGTCCAGGTCGGACCTGATAAGCTTGAGGTGGTAGCTTCCTTCTGCTACCTAGGTGACATGCTTTCTGCTGGTGGAGGCTGTGAAATGGCGGTCACTACTCGTGTATACCGCCTAGAACGCAACGCAATGATAGGGCCATGATCAGACAGATCTGCAGTATCAAGCCAGAGGATGTGGCCAGGGTAAGGTCAAGCGAGCTACTGGCAAAGCTTCAGCTTGAGGACCTCGACCTCATTTTGAGAGAGAGAAGGCTCCGCTGGTTTGGGCATGTGGAGCATTCGAGTGGTGCAATCAGAACAGCATATGATATGCAGATTGACGGCAAGCGGGGGCAGGGAGGCCCAAGCAAACCTGGAAGAAACTGACAGAGAAAGACTGTCGTGAGTGGAAGCTCACCACAGTTGACGCTCAAGAAAGAAGCACCTGGAGATCAGGTGTGAGATCTGCTATGCATGCAGCTAGCCAGTTACCTGAAAAGGGGCTCACTGATGTGGATGTTGCCCCTGCACGTTAATCAAAAATCTGATTATGATGATGATGATGAACATTCCAAAAATGGAATTCATTTCTTAAGAATTTCCAAAATAAGATGTATTTCAATCACTGAAGATGCCGGTAAAGATTCCGATGAAATGTCGCATTCATCGCTGTTAACCAAGGTACCTCAGGACTATAGTTAATAATGTGTAACAGCAAAAAAAAAATTATTTCCCCAACCAAAACATAGTTGTTGGTATCTTATGCTGGATACTGGCTTTTTTTCTTAAAGAAATAAGAAAACTTGTCACCTGTAATAAGGCTATGCCATACACCTAGGTCCAATTAAACAAATTTGTTGAGGGTAAAATTGAGAATATTTTCTTATCGATCAGTTTTAACATTTGTTTTGGGTGCTCAAAAGAACCCTCTCATTGAGATAGTTCTTTTGAGTACCCACAACATATGTTTTGGCTGAGAAATAAGAAATATAATTTGAGCCATGGCATATGATGATTTCCAACAATGTGGTATTTTGACATGTGTAGACTAGGACGAGCCTCTGCAGCCTCCTTTTAAGCTTAGAAACTCCAAATGGTGTTCAGTCAGTAGCTTAACAATCATAGAATACTCAAGCCACTAGCAAAGGCTCTGATCAGACTGCGCATATGCGCAGGCTGATCTGAGGCTTTGCTGGTCGCACGTACCACATTGTTGGAAATCTCAAGCACTGGTTCAAATTTTTCAATTACACAATTTTATCAGGAGGTGTACCAGTTTTCTATGGCTATGCGATACACCAATACAAACCTATATCTTTGAAATTGTTAGTCTCAATCAGTGCACTATTGTCAGCAGATCCAACAGTAGACACAGAAACCGCTCCAGTACAGTCTTTATATATCCTGTAGAGATACATAAATCAAAAAGTAAGTATGACCAAAAAATGCCACAATCACACACTGCAGACCAACCCAGGGCACCACGAGGAAGAGGCATAACAGTTTGATACTTATCATATTTTATTCAAGCAGCGAACAGTTTGACACTTATCGTATTTTATTCAAGCAGCTAACAGTTTGACACTTATCATATTCTATTCAAGCAGCTAACAGTTTGATACATATCATGTTTTATGCAAGCAGCGAACAGTTTTTTTACTAATCATATTTTATTCAAGCTGCGAACAGTTTGATACTTATCATATTCTATTCAAGCAGTGAACAGTTCGATACTTATCATATTTTATGCAAGCAGCAAACAGTTTGACACTTATCATATTTTATGCAAGCAGAGAACAGTTTGATAATTATCATATTTTTTCAAGCTGCGAACAGTTTTTTTACTAATCATATTTTATTCAAGCTGCAAACAGTTTGATACTTATCATATTCTATTCAAGCAGTGAACAGTTTGATACTTATCATATTTTATTCATGCAGCAAAAAGTTTGATACTTATCATATTTTATGCAAGCAGTGAACAGTTTGATACTAATCATATTTTATTCAATTACGATTTTATTCAAGCAGCAAACAGTTTGATACTTATCATATTTTATTCAAGCAGCAAAAAGTTTGCTACTTATCATGTTTTATGCAAGCAGCGAACAGTTTGATACTAATCATATCTTATTCAATTACGATTTTCTTCAAGCAGCGAATAGTTTGATACTTATCATATTTTATTCAAGCAGCAAAAAGTATGATACTTATCATATTTTATGCAAGCAGCAAACAGTTTGATACTTATCATATTTTATTCAAGCAGCAAAAAGTTTGATACTTATCATATTTCATTCAAGCAGCAAACAGTTTGGTACTAATCATATTTTATTCAATTATGATTTTATTCAAGCAGCAAAAAATTTGATACTTATCATATTTATTCAAGCAGCAAAAAGTTTGATACTTATCATATTTTATGCAAGCAGCGAACAGTTTGATACTTATCATATTTTATTCAAGCTGCCAACAGTTAGATACTTATCATATTTTAAGCAAAGCAGCAAACAGTTTGATACTTATCATATTTTATTCAAGCAGCAAAAAGTTTGATACTTATCATATTTATTCAAGCAGCAAAAAGTTTGATACTTATCATATTTTATGCAAGCAGTGAACAGTTTGATACTTATCATATTTTATTCAAGCTGCCAACAGTTAGATACTTATCATATTTTATGCAAGCAGCAAACAGTTTGATACTTATCATATTTTATTCAAGCAGCAAAAAGTTTGATACTTATCATATTTTATGCAAGCAGCGAACAGTTTGATACTAATCATATTTTATTCAAACTATGAACAGTTTGATACTTATCGTATTTTATTCAAGCAGCGAGCAGTTTGATACTTATCATATTTTATGCAATAGGGAATTGCTCAGATGAGCTGCATATCTGTGCAGTCTCGTAGGAGCATTCGCTGCTTGCACATATAAAGTAGGGATGTAGATTAAGGCTCAGGCATCTAGCCCCACTAGATAGCTGCACATGCATGTTAAAAAGATGACTTTCTGCATATGGGATAAGTACCTAAATCTTAAAAATTGGATCATACACAGGCTCAGAAAGATGCTTGTTTCAACCAAAAACTATTATGTTTCTCTCGTTACTCAAAACAAGCTCATTTATGAGCAGGATAAATTTCGTGCTCAGTTGAGTTGAGTATGAAAAAGGTTTATAACCTCGAGGCCAGGCTGGGGCTCTGTAGCTGAGCAGATAGGGTTGAGCCCGCCGGGCTAAACCCTATCTGCTCAGCTGCAGAGACTGGATCTATTTTTGAAAACTGTTACATATATGTGGAGCAAGTGTATCTATTTTACTATCTAAACAGCAATAATAATAAGGGCTGACCTGAATGCGCCAATGCAAAGACTGATCTGTACCCTTGTTGTTTGTAAACAACAAGAGCTCTTCTTTGACTGCTAATTGAGACTTAATATTATTGGCAGAATTGTCTGCTAGTCCATTTTAAATGTCTCTGTAGCAAACAGTGTGAACCTAGATCATACTGCTCCTTTAGGGTCCACACTGTTTGTCTGTATGCCGAAATTAGTCCTTGATGTAAGCATTTACATGTAGCAGACGACTTCAGCAGACAACATTTCAAGATGCATTTATGTTGTTGCAGGCTTAATATATTATTGCACAAGTAAGATGTGATAGTACTCAAGATAACCTAAACACTGTTGACTGGCCATAAAACTAGACTGCAAACAAAGTATTTCACCACCACTACAACCCTTCAGATTTATGGTGGGCCCAGGTCATTGTCCCATGATTTCAAAATATGGCCCATCACTTTCCAAGGCAGTGAGCCGAGTGGACCCATCCTTTTTAGTTGTGAAAAAAATCTCACTTTAACAAAAATATTCATCTTACAGTGGGTCTATTAACTCCACAAAACAGAAAGTACATGTAGGTAGTCAATACAGTAAAACATGTCTTAAGCAACCACTCATAAAAAGACAAAAACAAAGATCTTAATAACAAATGGTAGCTTAATGAAGGTCGAAAGGATTGCAGAATGCTCCTTTTGGAGCATTCTGCAATAATTTAGACCAGCATTAAGCCATAATTGGTCTTTTTCGGGTGGCCACTTAAGATAGGTTTTACTGCATAATCATACAAGTGTCTGTGTCAGTGGCAGGTAAAGTATACTACCCAAATGTCAACTGTGGTTAGTTTGATATGCTTGGGCCCATCATTTAAGAAAGTGACCCACCATTTTTTGCTCCATTAGTCACTTCGGCCCACCAATCATGAAAAAATCTGAAGCCCTGCCACTACTTACCTATCATAATTTTTATCCAAACTCACTTTTTCCCTCTCCTCCTTGTATTCTCCTGGGTCAACCTAGTGGTGAAAAATTCACTTTTAGAACCAACAGCATAATAGAACCAAACTGTAGAATGTGGCATCTGATCAGGGTCTTCACTGTTTGCTGACAGAATGTTATATATAGATTTGAATAAAAATGAAAAATACCATCCAACAACCCTTAAAATGGAATGGACTGGTCTAATTGATAAGCGTGGGAAATTCCTTTTGGCTTAAATGGGTTAGATTTCTCATTGGTGTGAGAAGAAGACAGAAGATTCCATCCCTCACGATTATATAGAGGATCTTACACAGGGTTCATACAGGCAAGTTTGAGTAAAATTCAAGGACTTTTCAAGGACTTCTAAAAGACTTTCCTACTGTTTTCTAGGACTGATAACTTAAGAAAAATACTGATTTACATGTGAAAATGCTAGAGTCCATCACTAAAGATATATGTTTAAGAAAATTAGTATTAAATTGTGGTGCCTTTATTTGGTGCAGCATATGCTGCACCAATTTAAGGTGCCACAATTTTATTGTGATTTAGGTCTTCAATGACAGTGTTGAATCTTCCTGTAAATGGTAAAATTCAAGGACTTTTTAAGGCCTTTGAGTGTTTTTCAAGTACTTTTCGAGGTAAATTTATTTTTCAAGGACTTTTCAAGACAGTCCTGTATATTCAAGTACTTTTCAAGCCTGTGCAAACCCTGTTACATGAGTGCTCATGTTTTATTGAATTTATTAAACGAGTTGAGAAAAAGAGATAAAATGCAAGGCTTGTCGAGCATTTTATCTCTTTTTTGCCATTACATTACATTACTAAATCTTGCATGGTGTTTTATCATTCCAAATGCGACGTCATGTGATAATATTTGGCAACATTTTGTGATGCAAAATAGTGAATCTCAGAACAGATTAGCTCTATTTAGACCTCACATTCACTAACGATTCTTAAAGATCCCCTATATACAAATATGCTATTATTTTCTTATAATTTGAACATAATCCTGCTATTATTTTCTTATTGATTTTAGTGGTGCTTTACAATTGTTCAGTCATGTCAGGATGTTTTTCTGTCTTCCTGGGTTGAACCAGTACTCAGCAGAGGATAAAGGTCAAGCTAAAAGACACAACACAGTGCCTCTGGTTAGTCTCGAACTAGCGATTCTTTGATCCCAAGTCAAACCCCATACCACAGAGCCACTGCATTCCTTATTATTTTCTTATAATTTATGCATAAAAGTGCAAATATGTTTATAATTTATACATAAAATCAGTATTATTTTCTTATAATTTACACATAAAATTGATGTTATTTTCTTATACTTTACACATAAAATTACTATTATTTTCTTATGATTTACAAATAAAATTGCTATTGTTTTCTAATAAATTGAATATAAAATAACTATTATTTGCATATAATTTACACATAAAATTGCTATTATTTCCTAATAATTTGAACATAAATTGCTATTACTCTCTAAGAATTTACACAGAATTTGCTATTGTTTTCTTATAATTTGAACATAAAATTGCTATCATTTTTTTTATAAATCATTCCAAGGTGGTTCCTACGCATTGAGAGTACCAACAAATATATTTAAGTTGAAAAATAAGAAAATTAACCCTTAAAGCGCAAAAAAAAAATACATCTGAAAATGTCGTCTGCTGTAGTCGTCTGCTGTAGTCGTCTGCTGCAAATAATTGCCTAACATTACTGACGAATTAAGCATAGAAGCAAACAGCGTTGACCTAGAACAGACTGCTCCTGTAGGAGCAGTCTGATCTGGGTCCACACTGTTTGCTATAGAGGCTTCTTAAACATTTCAGCAGACGAGAAAAGCAGACAACTTTTGTTGCAATTGGCGCATTAAGGGTTAATCTGGAATGACCCCCTCTGATATGAAGGCATATTACCTTGTCAATGTATGCCTTTCCTTTCAGTCCAGATATGGTAGTTGACAGAATATCAGGAACATGGAGGTATGTGTGCATCAGAGTTGTAAAATCAAAACTTAATGAACCTGAAAGGGATTTTACATATGTGACAAAGTTTTAAGAATTAGCAGCAAATTGTAGCGATCAACAATTCCTGGATTTTAGTTAAGAGTGCGTACCAAAAAAATAATTTTCTTATTTCTCAACCAAAACATATATTGTGAGTACTCAAAAGAACCCTCTCAATGAGACATTTCTTTTGAGCACCAAAAATATATGTTAAAACTGATGGGTAAGAAAATATTTACAATTTTACGCTCAAAAATTTTGTTTATCTAAACCTATGCATTCTATTACCATGTACTTTATTTACCATGAAGAGAGAGCCGTCCCTTAATAATGCCATGTTTGGGGTCATATTATAAGCGAACCATGTGTAAAGGAACAATTTTACAAAGGAATTATAGGAAAATGACCATTTTATGGTCATTTTCCTATAATTCCTTTCTAAAATTCTATGGTAAAAAAATTGGGAGACATACTAAACATGACCATGTTATATCCTTATCTGTGTTGATTATAAGGAGGAGTGTTATATACGGACTGCATTGTATTTAGAAAGATATGCTTGGTCAAACAGATAAACCCAAATCAGCCAGATTCTGAAGGAGTAGGTTGAGGAAGGTTTTCACTGTTTGCTATTAAGACATATTTTACATGCATCAGGTAGTCAAATGAACCAGGTTAAATTTTAGAATGAACTTGGTAAAGGAGCCCTGAGAGGCACACATACCCCCGCTGATGCTCTTACTGTCCCAACCCCAATCCCCATGTGCCCCCAAAAATCTAAAGATGACCTAGATTTTGAGCTGTAGCATGTAACAATGCATCTAAAGCAGTGGAGTGGAAGCCAGCATTGTAACAATTATCCAAATATGAATGTTTTCTAATAAATGGTTGGTAAGATATCAGCATAAGTTGGAAAAAAAGAATAGCACATTTTAAAAGTGTCCTAAATTTTGACCTCTAGCCCCACCCTGGGTCATTATTCCTAAAGGCTGAAGTCACAGAAAGAACCCCACTCTAGGACAAGGACCCAAGTGTTTGGAGCTGTTGAGTGGAAGCCTGCCATGAATGATACCAAATGCCCAAATATTTATGTTTTCTAATAAATGGTTGGTAAAATATATGCATAAATTGGAACAATAGAGAATAGCTTTTTTGAAGGTGTCCTAGATTTTGACCTCTAGCCCCACCCTGGGTCATGAGCACTAAGGTCTGAAATCCAACAGAGAAAGTCAGCATGAAAAAGTACCTTTTGTTCAAATATAAATGATTCTATAAAAAATAAGATGTCCTAGATTTTGACCTCTAGCTTCACCCTGGGGCATGGACCCAAGTATCTGAAGCTGTCAAGTGGAAGCCTGCCATGAATGTTACCAGATGCCCTAATATGAATTCTTTCTAATAAATGGTTGTTAAAATATCTGCATGAGTCAGGAAAAATATAATGGCATTTTAAAGTGTCCTAAATTTTGCCCTGGGTTACGATCACTAAAATCTGAAGTCACACAGAGTCCTAAATAGTACCAATTTTCGAAATCAAATGATTCTATAAAAGAAAAGAAAAAAAATGAAAAAAATATATTCTTTTAAGATGTCCTAAACTGTGGCCTCTAGCCCCACCCTGGCTAGAGGTCATTTCTCCCATTATAAGTCTACGGGGATTTTTTCAGACACTTAAGTGCAGCTAACTCAAAAGTCCCTGGTCATATCCTGCTGAATTTGGAACCCATTGGAGATTTTATGGTTGTCCTCCTTATCTGCAAGAATAAGGAGAACCAATCAAAAATGAAGGGAGCTAGAGTGGTCAAAAGATTTTCCCCATTATAAACCTATGGGAGCTATCTGTAGTCATGGAAACCAGAGTTCTGATCCGATCTGGCCCAACACCTAATGCAGTCAATCCCCCATCCCAATGATGCTCCAAATGAAATTTGACTATGATCCCCCAGCTGGTCTCAGAGATATTCATGTCTGAAAGTGTGCACTGACGCCGGTTCGAGTTCCATCCTATAAGCTCATCCCGAGCTCCCGAGCCTTTGGCTCTGGTGAGCTAAAATGAAATTAATGTGATTATTCTAATTTGCTGTTAGCCATGTGAAATATACAAAATTTGAAACATTAAATTTGCAAATTGCACAAATATTTACTATTTTAAATTAAAAAAAAATAAAGATATGAATCAAAGAAAGTGTTCTGGTTCTAAAGTCAGTGTTCAATGTATGTCAAAATTTTGTTTGATTTGATTCTTTAATTACATCCCACTCCACAATTTTTCAGTTATGTTGGGAAGGGTCATCCTGGTTTGAACCTGTACTATGCAAGGATTAATGTGTCTTGTTCAAGGACACAACACATTGATGCCAGTGAGGCTCCAACTCGCAACCCCTCAATCTAGAGTCTAGCACTCTACCACTGAGACACTGCTCTCTTAGCACATGTCAAAAGAGAATGGTTCTGGTTTGGTCTGATTCTTTATGTCTCAGTCAACAGCTATGATCATGTCGAGACGGTCAGTTCACCTAACCACACTTTTTCTTGGTCAAGCTTGATCAAGCTGTTAACCAGTACTTTGTGCACATACTTTCACTTGTAACTGACAACAACCCTTCTTGATTTAGCAGAAGGAGGAGAATGACTGTAGAAATTATTTCATGATCAGTCGCCATGAAAGTATGGGACAGGGCAGGGATCAAAATGTGATCCATGGATCTGCAGTAAGACATGTTACTAACTGCGCTGGGAGCACAGTGGCTCAGTGGTAGAGTGCTTGACTCGAGACCGAGGGGCCGAGGGTTCAAGCCTCACCGGCGTCACTGAGTTGTGGTCCTTGAGCAAGACACATTTATTCTAGCTTAGTACTGGTTCAACCCAGGAAGACCCGCCCCTGTTTAGCTGAAAGATTGTTGATGGGACGTAAAGAATCAAATCAAACAAACAAAACAAAACTAATTTCGCTAAGGGGCCCGGTAAAAGAGTATGGTACTTTACCTGTGTTATGTATATTTAAAGTTAAGCTTAGGCAATCAAGTCCCAGGCACACCTCATAAACAAGCTTAAACCTGCAATCAAAACAATAAAAGTCTTTGCCACATCAGCTGTTCCAGTCCTTAGCCCTTGCCAAGCTGAACATTTTATGAACTACACTCCTACCCAATTTTTATCCTGTTAACCTGCAGCATTCCAGGTCCCGAGGTTGTAAAACTTTTTTTCATACTCAACTCAAATGAGCACAAAATTTAAACTACTCATAAAAACTAAAACTAGAGGACCTGAAGGTCCTGAGGCGCTCACCTGATCTCCTTAATAATGTTAAAATAGATCAAGGTCAACTACAGCTTATAATGGAACAAATTTTGTTTTTACCATATACATTTTGGTCAAGTGATCTAAACAATCTAATGAATAATCCATCAAACAGCCAAGTGATTTCTGAGAAAAAGATGTTTAGATAGGTATGTGGCAGTCCAAATGAGTGGCCTTGGATAAAAGGTCACAGGTCAGCTTGACATTTGGTATTTAATAAACCATTGTCTCAATGGGTTTAACTATTATGAATTCCGCTCAGTTATAGAAAATGAACATTTTAAGATTTTCTCCATATAAATGCATAAGGAATCAAATTTGACCTTGCCATAAAGTAAGTCAAGGTCAACCTAGATTCATCATTTGTGCTAACCTGGTAGGGCCAACATCCCCGATCCTACATACCAAGTCCCAAAGCCAATGGCCTTTTGTGTTCCAGAGAAGAAGAGATTTAAAGAGTTTTTACCAAATATGAGCCTGGTGGCCATGTTAGTCAAGTGACCATAACAATTTGTATAAGTTTTGGCTAACCAATCATAAGGAGTTGTCATATGAAATTTGGTTTCAGTTGGCCAAGAAAAGTCTGAGAAAACTATGTTTTAAAATGTTGATGGGACTCCAACATAAGCGACCTTGGTTGAAAGGTCAAAGATCAACCATGACCTTTGAAACTTATTTATAGACACTAGATTGAACATATCAAGTGAGAATAATCACTTTGGCTTCCACAGTATTCAAAAAATCAACTTTCAAAAAATTTTCCATTCAAATGCATTAGGAAGCAAACTTGACCTTGACGTTAAGCAGGTCAAGGTCACCCTAGGATCATCATTTGAACAAACTTGGTAGGCCCAACATCTCCAATACTACATACCAAGTCTCAAGGTCACTGGCCTTCTGGTTATGGAGAAGAATTTAACAGGTTTTTACCATATATGGGCGTGGCGGCCATCTTTGTCATGTGACCAAAATATTTTGTATAAATTTTGACTGTCTTATCATAAGGATTCTTCACATGAAATTTGAGCCCAATTGGGCTAATGGTTTGTGAGAAAACTAAGTTTTAATATATTGATGGGACCACAATATGAGCGACCTTGGCTGAAAGGGCAAAGGTCAACCATGACCTTTGAAACTTATTTATAGCCATTGTCTCATTAGTTTCAACAAATCAAGTAAGAATAATCACTTTGGCTTTAACCGTATTCAAAAAATCAACTTTTCAAAAAAATTCCCATTTAAATCTATTAGGAAGCAAATTTGACCTTGACGTTAAGTAGGTCAAGGTCAACCTAGGATCATTATTTGAACAAACTTGGTAGGCCCCACATCCCCGATGCTACATACCAAGTCCCAAGGTCATAGGCCTTCTGGTTCTGGAGAAGAAGATTTTTAAAGGGTTTTTACCATATATGGGCATGGCGGCCATCTTGGTCATGTGACCAGGAAGATTTGAACAAACTTATGTTCCCCCATCCTAAGGAGTCTCCATATGAAATTTGAGTTCAATTGGCCCAGTGGTTTCAGAGGAGAAGATGTATGAAAATGTTGACGGACGGACGGACGACGGACGGACGACGGACGGACGACAGACGGACGGACGGACGACGGACGCCGGAGTCACTGGTATACTAATAGCTCACCTCGGAGCCTTCAGCTCAGGTGAGCTAAAAACAGACAAATGAAGAAGATTCTCGCTTGAAGTCTCTCAGATGTTGTATTTATCCTGCTTATAAATGTTAAATTGCCAACAATGGTTGGCATTTTAACATGGATTCTCTGTAAGAATAAAAAAATGTTGGCCAGGCTATGTCTTGGATTTTCATAATTTTTTGTGTATATGTTGGGTGTGACCCAAAACCTACATAACTGGTGCCAAACTTTTCGATTTAGTGTTCGTTGCCATGGAAACGGAGATTATTTGATCCTGTAAAAATGCAGCAGAAATTGTTAGGAAAAATTCCAGACCCTGCCCAATTGTGCTGCTGTTTTTTTGTAATTATATAATTCTTTACAAAAAGTTTTTACGTGAGATTGGGGCTTCTAAATTGGAACGACAGAATGATGCAAGAATAAAACCATTATCTCCTACAAATTCCTCATACAAGGGGCCCAAATATGGGGAAATTTGGCAAAATGCCAAATATGTGAAAATCGCAAAATTACACATATTTAGCTATTATCATGAACACTTTTGCAACGGCCCTCAAGAAAATCACTCACGCGTATATACAAAGCGACATCTGAACTATTGAACTTAGAAAAAAACTGTTTGGAGAAATTGATGAATAAAGGTCAAGGTCATAAATTGTCCAATTTCAACATGAAGAAAAAAAGGATTTTTCACTAATTTACACCCTTTCTATGAGGGGAAGCTGAAGAAGGTAAGAAAATAAACTAATATGGTAATGAAGAAAAAAGTATCTTTTATTGACACCAAAACCTAAACGGATGATAAATATAGATGTGAAGGTCAATGTCAAGGTCACAAATGGTACATTTTCAAAAAAGGTGAAAAAACAGTAATTTAGTCATATTTTGGAACAAAATTTTGTAATATATCCAGAATATATTTATGAATCCTTTGATATATTCACAAAGATAATAATAGCAACTATTGAAAACTATATCAAACCGGTTGGAGTAATTGATGTATGAAGGTCAAGGTCATAAATTGTCTAATTTCAAAAAGAAGAAAAAAGGGATTTTTCACTAATTTAAATCCTTTTTATGAAGGATAGCTGCCGATGGTAAGAAGAAAACTAATATGGTTATGAAGAAAAAAGTATCTTTCATTGACACCAAAACCTAAACAGATGATGAATATAAATGTGAAGGTCAATGTCAAGGTCACAAATGGTACATTTTCAAAAAGGCGAAAAACAGTAATTTAGTCATATGTTGGAACAAAATTTTGTAATGTTTCCAGAATATATTTATAAATCCTTTGATATGTTCACAAAGATAATAATAGCAACTACCTAAAATTGTATCAAACCGGTTGGAGAAATGGATGCATCAAGGTCAAGGTCATAAATTGTCTAATTTCAAAATGAAGAAAAAAGGGATTTTTCACTAATTTGAACCCTTTTTTTGAAGGATAGCTGAAGATGGTTAGAAAAAAACTAATATGGTAATGAAGTAAAAAGTATCTTTCATTGACACCAAAACCTAAACAGATGATGAATATAAGTGTGAAGGTCAATGTCAAGGTCACAAATGGTACATTTTCAAAAAAGGCGAAAATAAAATAGTAATTTAGTCATATTTTGGACAAAAAAATTGTAATGTTTCCAGAATATATTTATAAATCCTTTGATATATTCACAAAGATAATAATAGCAACTATCGAACATTATATCAAACCGGTTGGAGAAATTGATGAATAAAGGTCAAGGTCATAAATTGTCTAATTTCAAAATGAAGAAAACAAAAGGATTTTTCACTTATTTAAACCCTTTTTGATGAAGGGTAGCTGAAGATGGTAAGAAAAAAACCTAATATGGTAATGAACAAAAAAGTATCTTTTATTGACACCAAAACCTAAACGGATGATAAATATTGATGTGAAGGTCAATGTCAAGGTCACAAATGGTACATTTTCAAAAAAGGCGAAAAAACAGTAATTTAGTCATATTTTGGAACAAAATTTTGTAATGTTTCTAGAATAAAATTATGAATCCTTTGATATATTAGCAAAGATAATAATAGCAACTATCGAAAATTATATCAAATCAGTTGGAGTAATTGATGTATGAAGGTCAAGGTCAAGGTCATAAATTGTCTAATTTCAAAAAGAAGAAAAAAGGGATTTTCACTAATTTAAACCCTTTTTATGAAGGATAGCTGCCGATGGTAAGAAGAAAACTAATATGGTAATGAAGAAAAAAGTATCTTTTATTGACACCAAAACCTAAACAGATGATGAATATAAATGTGAAGGTCAATGTCAAGGTCACAAATTGGTGCATTTTCAAAAAGGCGAAAAAACAGTAATTTAGTCATATTTTGGAACAAAATTTTGTAATGTTTCCAGAATATATTTATAAATCCTTTGATATATTCACAAAGATAATTATAGCAACTATCTAAATATATATCAAACCGGTTGGAAAAATTGAGACATGAAGGTCAAGGTCAAGGTCATAAATTGTCTAATTTCAAAATGAAGAAAAAAGGGATTTTTCACTAATTTAAACCCTTTTTTGAAGGATAGCTGAAGATGGTTAGAAAAAAAACTAATATGGTAATGAAGTAAAAAGTATCTTTCATTGACACAAAAACCTAAACAGATGATGAATATAAATGTGAAGGTCAATGTCCAGGTCACAAATGGTACATTTTCAAAAAAGGCGAAAATAAAATAGTAATTTAGTCATATTTTGGAAAAAAAATTGTAATGTTTCCAGAATATATTTATAAATCCTTTAATATATTCACAAAGATAATAATAGCAATTATCGAAAATTATATCAAACCGGTTTGAGAAATTGATGTATGAAGGTCAAGGTCACAAATTGTCTAATTTCAAAATGAAGAAAAAATGGATTTTACACTATTTTTAAACCCTTTTTATGAAGGGTAGCTGAAGATGGTAAGAAAAAAAACTAATATGGTAATGAAGAAAAAAGTATCTTTTATTGACACCAAAGCCTTAACAGATATTGAATATAAATGTGAAGGTCAATGTCATGGTCACAAATGTACATTTTCAAAAAAGGCGAAAAAACAGTAATTAAGTCATATTCTGATACAAAATTTTGTAATGTTTCCAGAATATATTTATAAACCCTTTGATATATTCACAAGGATAATAATCGTAACTATTGACAGTTATATCAAACGGTTGGAGAAATTGATATATGAAGGTCAAGGTCATAAAATATCTACTTTGAAAATGAAGAAAAAAGGACTTTTCACTAATATAAACCCTTTTTGTGAAGGGTAGCTGAAGATGGTAAGAAAAAAACTTATACAGTTATAAAGAAAAAGGTATATTTTATTGATATCAATACCTAAACAGATGATGAATATAAATGTGATGGTCAATGTCAAGGTCACAAATGGTACATTTTCAAAAAAGGCGAAAAAACAGTTATTTAGTATTATATTGAAACAAAATTTTGTAATGTTTCCAGAATATATTTATAAACCCTTTGATATATTCACAAAAATAATAATAGCAACTATCTAAAATTATATCAAACCGGTTGGAGAAATTGATGTATGAAGGTCAAGGTCATAAAATATCTTCTTTGAAAATGAAGAAAAAAGGGTTTTTTCACTAATTTAACCCCTTTGTGTAGCTGAAGATAGTAATAAAAACTAATATGGTTATAAAGAAAAAGGTATATTTTATCGATATCAAAGCCTAAACAGATGATTAATATGAATATGAAGGTCAGTGTCATGGTCACAAATGGAACATTTTCAAAAAAGACGAAAAAACAGTATTTTAGTCATAGTTCGTAACAAAATTTTGTAATGTGTCCAGAATATATATATATATATATATATATATATATATATATATATATATATATATATATATATATATATATATATATATATATATATATATATATATATATAAATCCTTTGATATAGTAATACAAATAATAACAGCAACTATTTAAAGGACCTCGGACAGTCTTAATGAAGGATTGCCCATAAAAATGACCAGAGAAAAGTTTCAAAGAAAATGATATTTTTTCTATGAAAAAGATAGTAGCTTTAACCCTTGAATTATCCACAAAAGCAGTTTTCTCATTGGACAAGTAACAATTGAAAAATATGGGTTGAAAACTCTGTTTTTGCTATTCAACATATAGAAAATAGAAAAAGTTTTACTGAAGTGCTTTCCCCCCGTGACCAAACTTATCCTTTTGCATAGAGTTGTAGTTTTACATTACACACATCATATAAAACGGCATGATTGGTCACAGGGGGGGGGGGGGGGGGGGGGGCGCTGTCAAAATGCTCAAAAACACTTTATGATTAACGCTTATTAGAAACTTATTTTGTACAAACCAGTAGGTAAATATCAATTTACAATGGCATGTATCAGGGCTTTAGTTATGAGTGCGTACCATGTAATTAATTGTCTAATTTCTAAACCAAAACATATGGTGTGGGTACTCAAAAGAACCGTCACAATGAGACGGTTCTTTTAAGCACCAAAATAAAGCCTAAATCTGATGTGTAAGAAAATATTAACAATTTTACGCTCAAAAACTGAGTTTATCTAGACTATGATTTATACAGTATGCAGATATTATACGCCTCAGTGCACAAGTTAAAATTGAAACATTACAGGTAATAGCCAAACGTCATTGACAGCACTCCTCTTTATATGATACAATGAAATCTTCTCAACCCAAATTTTATGCAAACACATAATTTTTGTTTCAAGTTTTTATGCCGCAAACATAATATTTTCATGTATTCTGGTGAATAGTCGACAAAACTTTGACTTTCTGTGAAATAAAATTTGGTCACAAAATATACCCCCACCCCCTAAACCCTAAAGTCTTAGCATAATTATGCAATATTTTCAAATTTTTTTTTATTTTGCTGGGTGCACTAAATGTAATGGTTTGATTTAAGCACAAAAATATAGTTGTCAGTTATGCATTATCCTAGCCTAAAGGCTGTCAAAATTTGGGCAGATTGAATAGGAAACTGTCCGAGGTCCTTATATCAAACTGGTGGAACAATGTAAATATGAAGTTCAAGGTCAGAAATTCTTCTATATCCAAAAGTTGAATTATGGCGATTTTCATCTTTGTTAACAGTTTTTGGTTTGGTTTAAAAAGCGTTCCTGAAAAGCCACAGCTACTATATGTAGATCAAAACATCAAGAAACAAAAGCCAAAGTTAAAAGGATAAAATATGAAATGTGAAGGTCAAGTTCAAGGTCACAGAACATAAAAATTCAACTTGAAAAATGGGATTTGCTCATTTTGTAACTCGGATTTCCCGGGTTGTTTGTGGGTAAACAACCCTATGAAATCTTCTTGTACAGTCATAAAGGACACCATCATATATGTAAGCAATAGCAAAAAATAAGCATATGATATAAGAATGGATAGTCAAGGTCAAAGATAGCATTTTTCCAATTGTAAGATAATGTGGGTTTATGCTTATTGTTTTGTAAGCCCTTTGAAAAAGGACCTGTATTACTATATCGTATTGTAGTGACAGTGACATTCCTAACAGCCTCGCTGTTGGGTTAGCTCTTTAGCGACATGGTTAGAGTGGTCGACTGTCACGCAGGAGTTCTGGGTTCGAATCCTGGTGGACCCAAAGATTTTTCCCTTTGGAATTGCTTAAATGGTGTCAGAAGTATTTGACAAGCTCATGCAAAGTAATTCGGTAACGCTTTGTGCTCGTGATTTATTCACTTTAACTGCTGACTTCTAGCAATCGATACATTGAGCAACAAATCACTGTGAGTGCAAATCTATTTCTTAATTCTAAAACTTATCACCTATGTAACCAATGGTTGAATTCAGTGATTAATTGGTTGATAAACCACTGCACAAACTGGGTACAGACGTGCCTGACGTCATTGGATAGCCATTTTGATTCTCATGACGTCATCTATCATATAAGGCCTTGAAACGGTGACAGAAAATCGCGAAACGTCGTTTTTACAATTACAGAACTTCAATAATGGACGAAGATGAAGATTAAAAAAATATTCATTTTTCACTCCACTCAATGAAAATAGTTTAATATTCATTCCAAACAGCAAAAATACGCATTTCTGTCCAAACAAGTTATGGGAAATTCTTACACTTTGTTTGAGATGGTGAAATCGTTATAGACTCTGAAGGATTCAATCATATTTTATTTAATTTTGTGTGTGAATCTATTCGAAATAGATTCATGCTCACTGTGATTTGTTGCTTAATACAATAGGCCAGTTAAGCAAATATTTTCAGCATAAAACTGTTATTATCTTCTTATACCTCAGTTTAAACATGTGTTTTGGGTGCTCAAGAAAACCGTCTCAGTGACACGGTTCTTTTGAGTACCCACAGCATATGTTTTGATTGAGAAATAAGAAAAATATTTTTACGTTTCGCACCCTTAATTTGGGGCCTGTTAATATATCGCAGTCTTTAGTGGATAAATCACTCGCGCTTAATGCTCGTGATTTATTCACTTTAATGATTGGCTTCCAGCCAGTGATATATTAAGCAACAAATCACTACGAGAACTTTCTTAAACAAAACATAAAGTGTGGGTATTCATTTTCTTAATCATATCTCAAGGAAAAGTTAGGAAATAAAATTGTCAGGATTTACTGTTTTTTTTATTTTCTTTTCTCCTGCTGGTTGACAGACACATAATGCAATGTTTCATTGAAATAAACAAAGTTTGAAGGTGATGAAATTGCATTTAGTATGCCTTATGAATGATAAATAGATTCGTTCAAAGGCTTGTTTAATAAATTTTAAATGAAATTATCACTCTTGTAAGATCCAGCTATAAGACATAATTCAGTGGGTGTGGAAATAGCAAACTCTTACTATATTCAAAGAATAGATAACTTAGATCACTTCTAATGTGCTATATCATATACAAACTCCTTTGAAAAGAGTATAAAATCAGATATAGACTCTATTGAAAACATTGAAGAAGCTGAATTGTTCTGTATAGCCTGAAGAATACTTGAGATATCAGCAGTTAAAGCATCAATAAGCGAAGACTAATCCCAAAGTAACAGCTTTTTCATACCCATTTGAATATGGTATAAAAACATGTGAAAATTTCAGTCTTTCCACATTTTGAATTTGGAATACATTTGTTATCCTTGACATTGACCTCCATATTCAAATAGATTCATCAATTTTGTTTATTGCTTTTAGTTACTGATGCATTGTTCTTAATGCATAGTTTAGTTGCTTTCTTGCGTTCTTTCATTTACCAATCTAAATATTGTTTCAAAACATGTAAAAAAACCCAGTTTTTTACACATATTTTGAATTTTAACGTTGAATGACCTTGACCTTTACATGCAAATAAATTATTTTTTTAGTACTGCTTTTGTTAACTGATGTATTGTTCTTAATGGAAGGACTGGTATCTTTTTTACCTAATTTCATGTACCCATCTTAATATTGTTCCAAAACATGCGAAAATCGAATATTTAAAAATTGTAATTCAGACGTACTATATTGATGACCTTGACATTGACCTTCACATTCGAATATTTTCATTCATTAGGTTATTTTTTAAACTGATGTGTTGTTCATAATGCATATACTAGCTTTTTTCTTACTTTCCTTCATTTACCCATCTAAATTTGTTCTAAAACTTGCAGCAAACTATGTTTTTCAACATTTAAATATCTACATTAAATGACCTTGACTTTGAAATGTAAATATATTCATCCATTATAGTATTGCTTTTGTTAACTGATGTGTTGTTCTTAATGTAGACAATAGTGGCTTTTTTATTGGTTTCATATTCCCATCTGAATGTTTTAGTATTCCAAAACATGTGAAAATTACAGTTTTTCTTCATTTTATATTTCTATATTTAATGACCTTGACTTTGACCTTTACATTAAAATATTCAAATCCATATGAAAATTGCTTTTGATAACTGATGTGTTGTTCTTAATGCATAGACTAGTTGCTTTCTTTCTTTCTATTATTTACCCATCTTAATATTGTGCCAAAAAATGAGAAAAACCAAGTTTTTCCGTATTTTGAAATTCTACATTTTGTGACCTTGACCTTGACTTTCACCTTCAAATAAAGTCATACATTTTATTATTGTGTTTTGGTCACTTTTACGTTGTTCTTAGTGAATGTAACACTTGCTTTTTTATTTACTTTCATTTACCCACCCTAATATTGGTCCAAAACATGTGAAAATACCAAATTTTAAAAAATCATGAACTGGAGTTTTTATGACCTTGACCTTGACCTTAAATAAAGAATTTCTCCATCCAGTTTTTTATTGTTTCCATTAGAAGACATACTGCTTATTATATTCGTATCAGTGGTTTTCTTGTACCCCGTTGCAAAAGTTATCAAAAACTGCTTCAAAATATGTAAAATTCCCATTTTTTCCACATTTTGGAAATTGTCAAAATCTGCATATTTTAACAGTCACGTGCTACTCACGTGGGTTACATACCTTATGTTTTTTTATTCTCTCATAGAGAGCAAAGTGGGTACAGTGTACAAGTATGTTAGTTTTAGAAATTTGATGAACACATTTTAAAGGAATGGTCAGCCAAGTATGCCTATTTTTCACTTTTTTCTTTGCGTTTTCTGCAAAGCTCAGCTTGACATAAATAGCCCTGGTTACCATGGTAACCAGATGTCATTTTGAAATTTTAAGGCGTGTTTCGCTGTTTGGGGGTCATACCTGCTTCACACAAAAAGAATGAGAAAAATCCCAGACGTAGCGTGCCGGACCCCTATGGGAATTTTTTGATTCTTACAGAGAATCCATGTTAATATTTATGAGCAGGATAAATTTCGTGCACAGCTGAGTTGAGTATGACCTCTGGGCCTGGTTCTAAAATGAAATCTTACAAATAAATAATTGCTGAAGAAAGCAAAAAAAGTCCCTGATCAGCTTGCTCCTCTAGGGATTCTTTCATTTGCCTGTGCTCTTCAAGTCCAAGTTCAGCAAAAGAGTTAACTCATTTTAATGCCTTAAAAATTCATAACGTCCCAGTCTTATATATGTATATAGAGGCACCGAGCTCAGTGGTAGAGTGCTTGACTGGAGACTGAGGGGTCGCTGGTTCGAGCCTCATCAGCTTCACTGTGTTGTGTCCTTGAGCAAGACACATTTATCCTTGCTTAGTACTGGTTCAACTGAGGAAGACCCGTCCAGACATAACTGAATAATTGTTGACTGGGGCGTAAAGAATCAAATCAAACAAACCAGTGTTATATATCCTTGCAAAATGTATAAAACCCACAAATTGGTTCTTGAGATATTGCATACAGTCATACAGACATCAATGCCAGCAAGATCTGCACCAAAAGCAAAATCTCCTCCTCCTCTTCAATTGGGGGACATTGCTAAAACTTATTAATGTGCCATTGTTCTTCCAGGTGCAATAGGTTGATCTGTGATCTCATTAGCGGATCCAGAGGGGAGGACAGGATCACCGCCTGAAAAATCGCAAAAATATAGAGTTTCTTAGCAATACTGGACCGGATCCCCTAAAATTCTCAAAGCTACCAAGCCAGCATTCAATGTTAGGCAAACATTGGCATGCAGCGAAACGCCATTTAAATGGCGTTTTACTGGCGGGCAGATGATAGCCCGCTTTTAGTGGTATTTGGATCCTCCCCTAAAAAAACGTCAGAGTTGCAGAGTAGGACCCCCTCTGACAAAACTTTCTGGATCCGTGCTGCATGGATCCATGATTGTTGCATTTCCTTGACATATATATTTGTTTACAGAAAATAACTAAATCACAACAAATATCTATTACAGTGCAGTCCCTTTATAACACACCTAATTATAACATCAACCTGGATATAATACAGTCATGTTGTGGCTCCTAACCTTTTTAAACATAGAATTTTACCAAGGAAATATATGAAAATGACCATTCCTGTAATTCCTTTGTAAAATTGTCCCTTTATAGCACTTATAACACAGTCCATTCCTATGGACCCCAAACATAGTGTTAAAAAGGGACTGCGCTGTATGATATTTCAAGACCAATATCCTATCAAAAATATATAAGGGTGGAAACAGGGCCCTAGTTAATGGTATGGCTTTTCATTATGATAATTATGTTATGGTTACGGCCATAAAAATGCAATGAACATGCTTCCTGATGATTTCCTCCGACATACCTGAAATCCCACATTTTCCTTGTTTCGTCATCATCTGAGAGTGCAAAACTTGCTTTAATATCTCCATTTGGTTGCTTAAATGAAACAAGAGATATGTTGGTGAAACATAAATGGGCCTCGTCGCGACAAAACCTGTCTTCAGGGTTTCTGACAAAGCGAGACTCAAACCAGTCTCCCCAGCTACACAGAATAGCTAGAAAATTGACATTTCGCTTGTATTAAGCCTGGATATGATACTTTACAAAAAGCGAATAACAAAGGCGCTGATCAGACTGCGCGTATGCCCAGGCTGGTCTGTGCCTTTGTTGTTCGCAAACCACCAAAGACAGGTTTTCTCGCGGCGAGGCCCAAATGTCTCTGGAGCACATGCAATTCACTAATGTTAAATTTTGTAATTATATCAAAAGTAGGTCAAAGGTCAAGGTCACATATATTTGTATATTTTAAATCTCTTCAACAAGGTATGCACATATGAAATATCATAGCTCTAGGCCCTGTAGTTCAAAAGTTAGTGTCAATGTTAAAGTTTGTTGCACACACAGAGGCACATACACATGCACACAGACCAAAAACAATATGCCCTCAGGACCTAGATACTGGGGGCATTAAAAAATGAATAATCACTTCAGTAAATCACTAATCATATACCTAGTTGCAAACAAAAAAGAAGGTATATATCAATTCACTGAGTTCAACAAGAAAATTCAGAACATAAATAAAAAAAATCCTTTCATCCTCTTTTTCCGGAAAAAAATCACATTTTTGGTGTAATTCTGGCACTGTAGCGACACATAAATCTTGTTAAGCAGATAAACAACTGGATTTATAAATGACAATAATTAACGATTAATATTTTCAGAAGTAAAAAATTGATCAAAATATTACCCTTTTTAATAGCTAGGTACACTACTCTGAGCTCTGCAACCACCACATGATGACTGCACTGTTTGAGTCCAGAAATTCTCTAGAGTGGAGTTTAAGGCTTGTAAAATAGTTATAAAGAGGCTAACTACAACCTTTTAATCTTGCTAGAATGTAAGTCTAGTAAAATCTATAACTGGCATGCTTCATTTTGTAGTTAAATGGCAAACCATTCAGGTGTAGCATTTTCACTTTTGTTCAGTATAATAATATACCCTGGAGACCTTGAAAATGTGTAGGTCAAGACCAATAAAATCTATTCATTCCTTTCAGCTGTCCTAAATAAGTATCTATGCAAGTTTGGTTGAAATCCATCCAATGGTTCATAAATTAGAGCACAGACAAAAAGCTATGCTCACGCTGACGCCAACACTAACACTGACAGGGTTCATACCAAAAACAATATGTCCGCCCACCCCTTCAAAGGGGACATAATTACGCATTCTTTTCTCACACACCAAATCGGGAATTCCATTGTTTTTACCCATGTGAGATAATTCTATCTATCTCCCCTACCAGCCCTAAGGAAAGATACGTTGTTCTGTTACTTCAATGCAATGATAAAATGACGTCACCATGTCGCGTCTCAACGTTTTCAGGATTTTCTGGAAGCCTTTTTTCATGTTTTTCCAATATAAAATGAGGTATTTAGTAGTGAGCAAGAAAAAGATTCCATTATTCAAGTGAGGATGGGATAGAAAAATCCGCCCCTCGCAATCACCATTTGTCATCACTTGGCAAGCCTAGTGATGCCAATCTGTGATTCTCGGAACAGATTTTTCTATCCCACCCTCAAACTCATGATAGTCTTAAGGCCTGAGAAGAAGGGTTGACACTAAGGTCATTTTCTAGGCGTTGATTATTCAATAAGTATATATTCAATTGTATACTTCTGAGTATTGATATTCATAATGCCTATATTTGTATTCAAAATTCAATTGGTATGTTCCAAGTGGGTGTTGAGCGTTGGTTTGATTCATTTATCGAGGCTATTTGAAAGAAGTTTTCTTCCTAAGGTAAATAAAAGATAAGAAGTAAATTAGCTTTGATCTGTTTCAGCGGTTTAATGCTTTTTGGCAATCTTTCAAGTTCTTAAAACAATTGCGAAATAATGTAAGGCTATCCTAAACCCCCTTCAAATAATTGGATGTTCGGTCAACGCGAAAGTGAGGGGTTTTGCCATGTCTATATTCATGATATTGTTTTATTTTCGTAAATGAGAAGTCGTATTAGATTAGAACACTGTAGATTTTAATTGCTTTTAATAGCGGTGAGTTGTTTTGAGCACATTCTTTCCGTTTTCTGTCCTTATTCACTGTTTTTATCGGTACCAGTGACTTAGACCGATGACCTACATTCGGTGGTTCCACGACTTCTATCTTTTTTAAATTAAAGTGATCTAAAGTGGCTTTTAATTACTGATCTATCATCGTAAGGAATGCATTTCTCATAAACAAAAGGCTTGCGCTATTAAAAGTTGAAATAAAATCGGAGTCAAACAATTAAATAGCTCAAATGAGGGCATTCTTTTCTTCTTTTCGTCGATAGATTCCTCCTCTGTTAGGAGAACCGCCTCTCAGCGTTGTTTACTGGTGAATATGTATATGCCCTCTCCCCACTGTTAAAAGCTAATCTAACGTCTGTTAAAAATAACTGGATCATGCATGTGCGCTGGGAACCATCACCATAGATTTATACAGTTTAAAATCACACGTAGAAATGTACAGGTTAAAAACACACCATCTTCTCCTTACATGGAAAGTTTATTCATGAATATGCTTAAGCTATTCAAGCAGGTTTAAAGAAAACCAGTCCATAAGATATATCAGCATAACTGTCAATCACGTAAAATGTTACTGCGATCACAGTATATATAAGTATAACTATATGTGGCTATACACTAGCAAGCAAGGTATTTCTCTGCACATGCAAAGCATAACATAGTCCTCGTGCAAGCGAAAATATTTGCGTCTCCCCGCTGTCACTGTTTTCTTCTGACGTACAGGCTGTTGATGGATCCAGAATCAGTCCCAGCAGTTCCTCGTTGTCCTCACATACGACAAGATCACACAGCGCGCTGATAAACGACGCTCTGGTTGACTCCAATTCACTGCAGTGTAATATGAAGTGCTGCATGGTTTCATCTTCTTCCCTACATAACGGGCACAACTTGGAGACTTGAAATTGGTTAAACTTTGCCCTTACACTTTGGAGTACATATGATCCACATGTCAGTTTTACCTGAGCATATGCCTTTAACAGACTGTTTGAGTTATGTTTACATTGTGTCCAAATTGGGTGTACTTTTCCAGGAGCATATAATGCTTTATTTAGAAATTTCAACGTTGATTTTGTTTCTGCTTCCTGAGTAATTTCCTTTTTCCAGTGCTCATTTACATGTCGTCTAACCATAATTTTCCATGCCAGCTTCTCCGGTGGATTATCCAGTAACTCTTGTGCAGTTGGAAGACCGTATTTGTATAGTATCTCACGTAGTGCGATAAACCAGCTCTTGGAAGTGCTATCCTTTACAGCTAACTGTCTACGAGCCAGGTCTTTTTCAACGCATTCCTTCCTCACAATATTTCCATACAATGTTAGTCTCCTTTTGTGAATTTCCGCTTCCACCGGTAACTGACCAGACAAGATATACATGGCACTAGAGGCAACTCTTTCAGGTAAGTGTAGGATCTGTCTAATTAGGGTTCTTTGATATAATTCCAATTTTTGAATGTCACAATTTGATAAGTTTATACTTTCAAGCCCATACACTAATCTTGGCCTAACATATGTTTGCCAGATACAAACCGATACCTCGGGGTTGATTCCATTTAAACCATGAAAACCTGCTCCCATTAAAGCATAAGCTGTATTTCTAGCTGTTTTTATTTTGTCCTCAATTAATAGGTTATTTGATAGTTTGTTGTTTGATTCTCTTATCAAGCCTAAATGTTTATAATTATGCACACTTTCAAGTTGAGTTTCATTGAGTAAGAAGATTTCATCTGTTTGGTTCTTAACATTATGTTGCATTGTCTTTGTCTTGGTATCACTGATTTGGTAGCGTTCCTGACACGCATAAGATTATTATTATCTAACGGTAGGGGACATTTTTCGGTGTCATCGGTCATGTGCGGTACATAATCGGCCAACTAAATATATACCTAATTACTTTAGCATAAAAATAGAACATCTAGTGGCGCAGTTAGTAAAGTCGCTGACTCTGAAGCCGGACCTTACTGGTTCGAGACCCGGCGGCGCCACATATTTATTTTTGCAAATTATCTTTTTACATCTATCTCCCCTACTATTGATATGCATCTCGGAAGTTTTTGATGTTTCGCGGGTTTCTAGTAGTGGATCTTTCACTTATAAAATTTTGTCAAATGAAACAGTTGACCCATATCTTAAATATTTTACATTTTCAATGCTTTTAATTACTTTGAAGTGGACAATTTTTCATGTGTTATTCACAAATGCATACTCTTTAATATGCAATCAAATGTTTGCTTTGGATTCTTTTTTAGACAAATAGTAACGCTGCTATCCTAGTGTAGCGTTTTTAAAGTCCGTCAGTCAATAATAATTTTCACAAGCGATGAAGATATCTTATTCAAAGGTTGTATATTGCTTACATGTACATGTTATCCTGCCATTAGCATTCTCTTTCCTGTGCAAATGCACAATCTACTTGGAGCATGCTCATTTGTAGGTACAGAAGCTTGGATTTCACATGATGTACCATTTTTTTCTTCTTAAAACGGATTTAATGGTTTCGAGATTATCCATCTGACACCCAGCTTTGAACAGGCACTAGCGAATTAGGCGCAATTTCCATTGTATAATTATATATTTGAACTTTATGTAGCTGGTCAATTAGGGCGGTGCTATATGTAAACTGCCTTTAACTGTTGGTGCAATTTTGGTAGAGGGCATTATGAGGAACATATCTTTGAAATTATTTGAGTATAGGAGATTCAGCGGATGTGGTTTAAAGATTTTCTATCTTAAGCTCGGGTGGTCATTTTTTTCAGTAGAGCATAAACAATTTAGTGCTATTCCGTAGAATACATCATGAACACTTCAGTGATTAACCACACCCGGACCAACTGACAAAGCTCCGGACCGAGAGTCACTAGGGTTAGGTAAAGCCTGTCTTTTTTTTATAAACCCTTGCTACAGATCAAACATCACTGACAACTGGGTTATTTTTGACGAGTAAGGGAAAGTTATTGCATCCGTAAGATTCATTGGATGGGGCAATTTTTTCCATGGAGCTTGTGCAATTTTAAAAGAACAACATTTTTGGGAACGTTTGTGTGATATTATTTTTGTTATGGGTCAGTGGTTCAGAATAAGTTGTTGTTTGAAGATTTGTTATGTTTTAGTACTGGTGGCTGGCTATACCGTTCAGCAGTCCATATCGGTTTGTTCAATTTTGGTATCTAGGGAGTTTTGAGGAACATTTTCTGTGACATTAATTTGGCCACAGATTCAGAGAGTTGTTTGAATATATAATGACCTTTTGTTTTCAATTGAGCAATTTGGTAGAGGTGTATCATGAGGAACATTTCTGTGAATTCCGAGTTTGTATCAAAACAGCATGAAGAAATAACTAATAAATTTAGATAACATGTAGCAACGCCTTTATATAACATGTAATAACATGTTATGCTTTTTCTTGTTATATATCTAAGGTCCCTGTCCCAAAATTGTCAGCAGTCCAAAAATCCATGTGTGTTCTCCCATATTTTCCCTTACTATTCGAATAGACAGACTTGATGGATGGAAATAAAGATTTCCCAATAGCGTAAATATAGTTATGTAAATCCAAGGGTCTCACAGTTTCAGGTGCTTGTTCAACTGTCCATCTCTTGATTCTGGCAAAACCATGCTGGGGTCCCAGGCTCCAGGGTCCGAACTGTGCTATAAACAGAAACAGATAGCTAATAAGAAATGTTCAATTTTGATTCATTGTCAAATAAATGGCTTCCACTCATATCAATGGAATGAAGAAAGCATCAAAATTTTAACCCTTTAAGCACCAAGAAAAAAAATGCATCTGAAAATGTTGTCTGCTGAAGTCGTCTGCTGCAAATAGTTGCCTAACATTACTGACGAATTAAGTATAGAAGCAAACAGTGTGGACCCAGAACAGACTGCTCCTATAGGAGCAGTCTGACCAGGGTCCACACTGTTTGCCATAGAGGCTTCTTAAACATTTCAGCAGACGAGAAAAGCAGACGACTTTTGTTGACATTGGTGCTTTAAGGGTTAATAATGAAAATGTTCTAAATTTCAAAGACTTTCCTCTTTCTGTTCTCTAATAAAATATTGGTTATATCAAGGCTGAAGATCACAAAATGCTAGTAAGAATAGCAAACAGGGAAGACCCTGATAAGACTGCTTCTTCAGAAGCAGTCTGATCTGGGTCAGCACTGTTTGTCTAAACCTTTTTAGCACGCAATTAGTGTTCAAAATTTTAAAACACCTACGTTCACTGTAATTTCAGAATTAATTCTCAGGTCAATGTATTTTTTATAGAGCATCTATGTCTGCCAATCAGCTTTTCAAATTTAAAGACAGTCATAGCTAGCTATGTCTATTAATATTACATCTTTGGCTCGAATTTATCCATGCCCAATCAGCCTGTCAAATGCATAAACATTATACAATGGACCATCCTGGCTTAAATGCTTCAAACTTATGGAAATTCCCTTTGGTCTGCAAAGAGTTAAATGACCATTTCTGCCCAAACTGTTTTTAAATCTGACGAATGGCTTCAGAAAAAAAAGTTAACTACTTTTATCATATGATGTCGCCTCTGGGAGTGAATTAACGCCATGTATTAAAATCGATTAACCACTAGTGGTTCATAGATTTTTGGGAAAAGTTATGAAATGAAGCTTTTAAAGTCAAAATTATGATTCAAAATAATTTGAATGTCATATTAAGTCTGCATAGTCTGTAACTTTTGATCTTTTAATTTTAGAAATAAATATTCTATTTTTCAAGAATACAGTAAAAATAATCAAATTCAGGTAAACATTTTACCATTTTCGTAAATCTTAACAAATTACAACTATCAAAACAACAGCATTTATGTTAAAAATCAACTGTCTAGAATTATTGGAGGGACGTAAATAATTACCAATAAGAGAAAAACACCTATTTTAATTAGATAATTCGCTTTTCCTTGCAGTTTTCAGCTGTACTGAACATATTTATTATGAAAGTATAACTTAATTCAATTTTTACAAATGATTTAAGAAAATATTTTTTTTCGAAAAATGTTCAAAGTTACAGACCTAGTCTCTTTAAATAAAATCTAACATTCCTGCTCCTGTATTATTGAATTTTTAAGCTCATTGCAAAAAAGAGATAATATGCTCGGCAAGCCTCACATTTTATCTCTTTTCCCCAATTTGTTTAAAAAATTCAATAAAATATATATAATGCTATGTAACATGTTTAAAAACACTGTATATAGCTAAAACTCTTGACACTTGGTTATTCTGGGAACATTAATATTCAAACAGCACTGACAATAAACATAAGCTACCCAGACTAGCTAGATTCTTGAAATGAGCCACGACATGTGATTTCCAACAATATGGCATTTTGACAAGTGTAGACTCAGACGAGCCCTTGCAGCCTCCTTTTAAGCTTAGAACCTCCAAAAGATGTTTGGTAAGTAGCTTAACACTCATAGAATATTCAAGCGACAAGCAAAGGCTCTGATCAGATTGCGCGTATGTGCAGGCTGATCTGAGGCTTCGCTGGTCGCACATACCACATTGTTGGAAATCTCATGTACTGGCTTAAATTATTATGTTCACTTATTGGAGCAATAATGGTAATCATATGAGTTTGGTGGAAACATAAATATTTATATATTGATAAAAAATAAAAAGCTAACTTACGAAAAATGAGTGGTATTCCACCTCTTATTGCCTTCTTGTTATCAAATACTGCTTGTTTACTGAAATTATATATCATATCTCATAGGTTTAGATAAAAAAAAAATTTGAACGCAAAAGTGTAAATATTTACTTACCCATCAGTTTTAACATTTATTATATAACTGAGAAAAAAGACCGATTTTCATTGGCTTAGAGCGCTCACGTGGCCAGTCAATATATTGTCATATTCACTGGCTGGCGCGCGCTTGCCAGTGTATATTAGTTACTAAAATTAGACTTCTTGTTTTTTTCCGTTCCGGTTCTGCTTTTCTAAAGGGTCGCTAATAATCATATCGTTGTTGCCGAGAACGCAACAAATCACGCACTGGAGCCGATCTATTTTGATTTTAATGCACATTAAACGACGAAAACAAATTTGAAGTCTTCAGCTTCTTCCAACTTTCCGTCTTTGCACTGAAGAACTCCCGCCAATACTTAGACCACGTCGCATACGTTTACATGTATTTGTAACGTCTTTCAAGCGTAAAAACGACGTTACATCGTCTACCGCCATGAATGACGTCATTTTCCAGTAACTGAAATGACGTCAGTTATCACACATTTTCCCTGCGCTTTCAAAGCTGTGAATTATCGTTTGGCATATCACAGTTATTTAAAATTGGCTCTACAGGCGCGGTGTGTTAGAATTCTTGTTTGTAATGTTGAATGATGACACTCATGCACAACATATATAAAATAGTAAAAGGGTGGTCTTATCTAGGTTTGAACTGTTTTTGCTAAATGCTTGACTGTCCCTTAACTTCTATATAAGTTCAGTATTATTCCAGGTGCAATGATACCTGTAAATCTTTCTCTAAATGTTATATAATAAAACAGTTATTGACTAATGAGGCATTGGATATGATGTGATATCGACCAGAGAATACCAATATTGACCTCGGCTTTGCCTCAGTCAATATTGGTATTATCTGGTCGATATCACATCATATCCAATGCCTCATTAGTCAATAATTGTATAATGTTTTGGGTGCTCAAAGAGAACCATCTCATATGTTTTGGTTGAGAAATAAAAAAAACAATTTTTGGTATACACTCTTAAATAAAGGCCTGCATCTACATACATCAGTATTGGTGCAGGAAACACAGTAAAACCTGTCGTAAGCGGCCACTCAAAAAGAATAAAATTATTGGTTTTCATGACCAATTATCACTTAATGCAGGTCAAAAGTATTGCAGAATGCTTCAAAAGAGCATTCTGCAATACTTTCTAACTTCATTAAGCTACTATTTGTCTTTAAGACCTTTGCTTTGTCCTTTTTTGAGTGGCCGCTTAAGACAGGATTTACTGCAGTTTAAAATATGCAACTGTATTCTATCATAACTGAGAGGTGCAGAATCCATCCTTGCATATAACTTTCAATTCTGCAATTTATATCTTAAAATAAGCTCCAATGGTCCCTGAATAGGGTGAGATCAAACATGTGTAATTGACATCATTTTGGTATTACAGTCAAAACTCTTTATAACGTCACTCGTTATAACAGAATATTCAATATCCGACATAAAATTGCTGGGAACGGATCTGTTTCCATTAAAATTCCCTCTTTAGAACAGAATATTCACTTAACGACACCGACAGTAACTTCTGATAACAGATATACAATTTCTATTGAAAATAAATTCATTATAACAGAATTGTTAACATGCGTTGGACAATAATGTGATCAGTTCAAGGTCTTTTTGCATGAACAGGTTTCTGTCTCACTTGATAAGTGGGAAGCTTTGTGCATTTTGATGCAATATAAAATTGAACTGATGTATACATTTGGAATAATAGCATTTCAATTCATTTGTATAATATTTCTTTTACGAAATCATTATTGTGTGGAAATCTGATACTGGTCAGAATTTCTTTATATAAACAGCAAATTCACTTTAACGTCAAAGAAAGCTTGGACCAAACAGTGTCGTTCTAAAGAGGGTTGACTGTACATTATTGCATAAAAAGCTGTCACACGCTATAAACAGTCATGTTTTAACTGACACAAACCTATGTATCCATCAGGCAATTCATGTGCTGTTGATGCCCAGCTTTTTAATTTTAGGTATACACATTCTGGGGCTGTCACAAAATTTGACACCATCAACTGTAACATGCATAGGTGCGAACATAATTTAGTTTGTTTGTTTGTTTTGTTGCTTTACATCCCAAGTCAACAGCTATGGTCATTGCAGGACGGTCAGTTCACCTAACCACACTTTTTCCTGGGCAGGCTTGAACAAGCGGATAACCAGGAATTCGTGCACATACTTTTGCTTGTAACTGACAACAACCCTTCTTGATGTCAGGATGATGCAAGTCGTTGCTCTGGAACAGCGGGCCTTAACAAAACCTATGAATACTTCATGCTTTTGCGTGCCATTACAGGCAATGCAAAAATTAAGCTTTTTGAAGCATTTTTCCAACTTTTTCAAGCGCCAAAATGACTTTAAGTATTTATAGCGATCAAACCTGGTTTTCTGATACACTAACATCTGCTAGACTCCTTGGTGGTTTTTAAAACCCTCGCCTTTTAGGCTCAGGTTTCAACACCACCCTCGGGGTCCAGTAGATGTTAATGCAAAGAAAACCATGTTAAATCCCTATAGTGATACACTTACTAGAGATGCAGCATCACTAGATAGCTGTGATTGCATGTTTAATGTTTAACCCTTTACCTCTCAGAGATGCCTTTAAAGACTTTTTCAAGCAGAGCAGACCCAGATCAGGCAGCTCTTGTAAGAGCTGTCTGATCAGCGTCTACTCTGTTTGCTTATGGAAATATGATTAGATATGATCCTACACTAGTGGACCATTTCCTGTATTTCTTTGTTCTAGATACAAACGTGAAAGTGTATTTATATAATTATTCATAGTGGTAGGAGCTTAGCATGAATATTCATAAAGGAAAGGGTTAAGCACATATATTATTATGCCATATGATTCACCGATATCACTTGGGCACATATCAAATGCAAGAGCTTCTGGATACTGGTAAACAGGTACTTTGACCAACAGGGAAGACCCAGATGAAAACCACATAAGGCAGCATTTCATCAGGATATGTACTGCTTGCTTAGGTAAAAAAATCTTTTAGGAAAAAACTACACCATTTTATAGAAATTTTGACCGGTAAACCCTTTAAAATACTAAATAGACAATTCAATATCTAGGGCGTCAATAATATAAGAAAACTAGCAATTGTGTTTATGAAACACTATGCCCCCAACTATTAGCTTGTCGATAAGGATGATCTCACTATCCTTTTCACCAGGTTACAATCTACTCACCATCCTCTATCAGCTGACCAAATCTGTAATAGTTTTGGAGATACCTTTATTACAGTTTTTTATGTCCAAATTTGTCCAAATTTGCAAAGGACAACAACTCAAAAAAATGCAAAGGACAATAACTAAAAAAAATAAAATAACTTTTTCTTCAGGTAATTTTCTCATTATCCTCTATCAGTTGTTCAAGTTTGAAGCTCCTGTAATAGTTTTCGAGATATCAAGTTTTCTAGGTCCAAATTTGAAATAATAAAAAAGAATGCAATTACTTTCTTGAATTATCACCAGGTAATCTACGCATTATCCTGATCTAGTTTGAAGCTTCTAGCTGTAATAGTTGTTGAGATATCTTTCTTACAAAATTTCATTATGACCCTTTGAAAGGGGCATAACTTCACGAAGGGAAATAATCCAGACTTCAAAAAATAATATGGGTCAGTTATTTTTGGATGAGGAATCCATCTATGAAATTTTAAAACCCTATCCTAAATTTTGAATGGATGGACGGACCCACGGACGAGCCCAAAGCAATATGCCCCTTGAACTTGGCATAAAAAACCATCAGAATGAAAAGGATACTACATAACCCTTTTATTTTGAGGAATTACCATATTTCGGAACAAATTTAATTTAGCCTGTCTTACCTGCAAAATAAAATCTCTTGTCCTCTACTTGTCCAGGATATAACTGTGGCACCTAATAAAAATATTTATCATATGACATTACTGTTATTCAGTGGATAACGTCATGTCATAAATAATGTTAATGTTACCATACGTTACATAACACTTTTGGCTGGAATAAGTAACGTCATGATGGAGTCCATCCGTGTCAACAATGCAAATTTTCATACATAAACAAACTTTGAAGGGGTTAAAATCGTATTTCAAGGTCATATGATAAACAGATTCTTACACTTGTGATCATTTCATATGAAATTTATTAAACGAGCCTTTGGTGATTGTAAGATCCTCTATATATTGTCAAACAGGGGCCTTTACCTACGTGTATGCAAAAAGGCATGTGCGTACAACTTGGGGCCACCAGTTTAGTTTCTTAAGCTACTTACTTTGATTTTATTTTTAACTCTTTGCCCCCTGGGAAATTTTCATGCTTTTTTGTCATCTGCTGATTTTTTTTTCAAAGTCAATTTTTTCCAACAATTGTCCAACAATGACCTCAGTCGGAATCAAACGGCATACACAATACAAATCTTTCAGGAATACCATCTGAGTGTCAAACAGATTGGATCCAGATCAGGCCCAACGTTTTGTTGGGCCTGTTCTGGGTCCAGTCTGTTTGCAAAGGTTATCAGCAGATGACACTCAGTAGGCAATGAGTTAATTGCGGGTCTTGGGAGCTAGTTTTAGCCCTGTGGATGCTCTAAAACCAGGGGTTCTTCCCATGACCCAATCTAGAGTGTGTATTTTATAAAATGCCGCAGATGGTAAATTTTTTTTCTTAAGAGCAAAGTCGGCTGCTGGATTTTTTCGAAATCAGGCTTTTTTTCAAAGAAATCTTTCAGGAATACTATCAGAGTGTCAATTTTTAACTGTTTGGGTCCATATCAGAACCGATGGAATGTATGTCCTGATCTTGGTCCAAACTGTTTGGAAAGTTATCAGCAGACGAAAAAAAAATCCTCTTGCATGTTAAAGCAGGATTTTGAAGGGAAAAGGCCATTAAATTATCATGAAATAGTTCAGATTTTGGTGGTTTTGTCATGCTGTGCATTTAAACATCATGTGCAATAGACATCTTCTCAGCACCCCTCCCCCACCATCTCTTACCCCAATGATCTAAATCAATTCAAAAATACATACAACATGTCATGTATGTCCCTTTCAAGGCACATAAAGGAGCAAAGGCTGATTTGCAAATACTTGCCTTACTTAATATGTGTTTGTTATTCTCATATTCTATATCTTAACCCTTTGTTCAATAAGTAATTGTTACATAGGGCCAGTTAAGCAAAAAAATTAGCGTAAAATTGTGATTGTTTTCTTATCCATCAGTTTAAACATATGTTTTGGGTGCTCAAAAGCACCGTAGCATCGAGACGGTTCTTTTGAGTACCCACAACATATGTTTTGGTTGAGAAATAAAAAAATAATTTTAAGTTACACGCTCTTATCTGGGGGCCTGTAATGTTATTTGGGCACTGGGTCGCTCACCTGAGAATGCAGCCAAAAGTTTTTCAACAGGTTAAATTAATTTGAACACTCTTTGAAGAGGGTCACCCATGGGGGGGGGGGGGGGTAAATTTGTGGTAATTCTGGTACAGGTGTGCAAGCCAATTTTTTTAAACCGCCCTATCATATAATTTGTCTTAAAAAAAAATGACCTATTGATGTACATGATTGAACAAAATGTTTTTATATTCATATCCTGTTCTTTGACTTTTATATACCCTCTTTGCTGCCTGTAAATAAAGTTTAGAAATAAATATTACAATTTGGTTTCTGAGCTGAATATCTGTGCAAAAATATGAGTATTTTTAAACAGGGATGTCAGAAAACAGACCATTCATATATCAATGATGAATAACTGGGTCAGTTATATACTTTTTCTTAGAAAAAGGGGGCTTATCGCATATCGTTTATAGCTATGGTTTCCTCTTTAACTGCCTAGGCAGTGGGTCAGGCCTCAGACTCAATGACAGCCCTGAAGTAAAGCTAAATCTGTTGGCTGTTGCCTGATGCTTGTTGTTGGCTGGGCCCACTGTAGCTCAACTTGAGGTTTGCTTCAGCTCTGACTATCTGTGAGTCATAAGCCCTTTTCTTTGTTTCATCATATTGTGTTAATTTGAATTGATTGTTTCTCTGTGATGATACATCGCATTAGTTAAGAAGCCTAAATGTGAGCTAAACAATTTTGTGTTTTAACATTAACAGAATCTAGGGCAAAGATTTGCCGCCGGTATAATGCATTTATGCCCCTGGTAGCCTAGGCTACTGTCCATTCTTCTAAGGCAGTGGTTCTGTTGTTGTTGATCTAATGTTTAATGTACTTTCCATTGTTTGTCGGGGTTCTGTGTTTGTCTTTGTCTTGGTGTACATCACTTTGTGTCCTTTCTAGTTTTGCAATAATCTTGAAGTGGAAGAGAGAGATGGTTGTTTTGCTTTTATTGTCTTAATTGTTACTGTAAATATCCTGTGGCTCTTCCTCATAGTGCTGTGGGTTGGTCAGAACTTGGTCTGCAGTGTGTGATTGTGGTATTTCCTGTTTATACTCACTTACTTTTTGAAGTGCATGGTTTAGGGGGAGATATTGTTTGAAGTAATTTTTTGACAGACACTGGTCAGACGACGGATGGATGACCAACATCCTACAATCACAAAATTAAGCTCACCTTGAGCCTATGCTCAGTTGAGCTTATAAGCATGTAAATATTTAGCATGCTTTAGTTCATATATTAGGTTAGGCCATCACAGGTAACAATTGTCAAGCTATAATGCATTTCTGCTACTTGATTTTGCCATTAACTCTAAGGCCACCAGCCACAACTTTTGTCGCCTGTTAATCTGTTCCACATTACTAAAATGTTAAGGTTTACAACTTAATTAGTGTCTACCATTATGTTAGTTCATCGTTTTGACATAACCATCCGTTGATTATCTTCGCCAACAATTTGTACCCAGATCAGGCCCAACAAAATGTTGGGCCTGATGCTGGATCCAAACTGCTTGACACTAGGATGGTTACCCATGAAAGAAATTTCCGAAAAAAGTTGATTTTTGAAAAAAAAATAAACAGACAACTAAAGGCATGCAAAATTACCTAATAGGCCTCAGACAGAGTTAAAAATTTACCATGAAGATGTACAGTAAGTTTACCAGCACCATCTGGCCGTGAAAGAATCACTAGGTCTTCGGAGTTAGCCATTTTCACTGAAACAGGGAAACAGTATACGGCTAATGTTCTAAAATTTCAAGCACTAAAAATTTCTTGTCCTGTTATGTTCTCAATCAAAATATTGGCTATAGATCAAGGCTGGAATTCACAAAATGTTTGTCAGAATAGCAAACAGGGAAGACCCTGATCAGACTGCTTCTCAGATCTGGGTCAACACTGTTTGTCTAGGCCTTTTCTGCTGGCAACTAGCTAGTGTTCGAAATTTTAGAACATTTTTGTATTTTCAATAACCAATGGCCCTTTTCTGTGCAAATGGACCCTTAAAGCACTTAAGCCTTTGTATTCAGGGAAAACCCTAAAAATGAGTAATTTTGCAAACAGCGAAGACCCAGATGAAATGCAGCATTAATGTTGCATTTCATCAAGGTCAACACTGATTCTGAAGGTAAAAAGATTTCAGACAAAATAATACAATATATTTTGAAAATTACAGCCTGACACCCCTATATATGCAATTGACTATCCCAAGTTGATTTTATCAAACCAGAAGGGATAACCCATCAGTATACAAAGGGTGTAAGGTAGTAGTTGATTCTAATCTTCAAGTTCGCGTTGTGTTTTCAAAGTCTCTTTAGAATTTCTAAGTCTTGTAAATTTCACCAACAACTTTCACAATTTTATAATTTTATTAAATCTTCTTAAGTCCAACTAAAATACTTCTAGAAACTATCTATAACCCAAAGTTCCGAAATCTGAAGCTCTGCCACTGGGTTTCATCTTATATACCATGAAGTCACGTGATAGAAGCTGACCACAGCGCCACCTAATGACATCATCACTAACCAATCATATTTCAAGTTTACTATATAGCGCCCTCTACATAGGTAAGCTTCCATTTATATCAACCAATCAGGAGATACAAAAGTGACTCATAGTCACACCAGTTGCGCAATTCCCCAAAGGTCATATGATTAAATGTATTGCGCAATCCTGCCAATCAATGTCAGAATTGACTCAATCTATTTATTGGGCTTATGTAATTTTACTAAACTAAGTAACATCTGTCATCATGACCTTTTGAAAGTGTTAAAACATCCCATCAAAATTGACAGGCTAATAAATATGACATTTGAAAAACAATAACAAACTGGTGTCAGAATTCCCTATAAAAACATAAACATGTCAATCACAGATGTCAACACTGCACCTGGCTGAACACCTGCGTCTTACCCAAACCAAGCATTCACAAATATTGTAAATACCCACAGGCAATTCACAATTATTATGAACCCTCACAGACGAAACCAGTGGCTACTTTATACACGCCCAAACCTTAAGAGTTTGACTTAATTTTTCAATTAAGTGAAACTCTCCAAGCTCATCTCTCATACACCATATATACAAATAACATCCACAAACACTCTCACACTCACTCACATACATACCACTATATAAATAAAATACTAGCATGCACAAATCATCCTATAACTACTAAACATAATCAATACATATGCATCATCAAAATACTATTTACAACAAACATCCGCATGTTACAGCGCACTCCAGAGAACCTTGTGTCCACTCAATGGTTGGCCACCCCATCGAGTGTGCAACTGTCCCAAACTCTCAAGAGCACACAGACGCCACAAGCAAATTTACGATCCAATAAATCCCAAGTGAATTCACAACACAATGTCAAATCTTAACTAATCATATATACACATTACGAATCTCATGCACAATAGGGTCAATTGTCACTCCACTGCATCTTCCCGTCAAGTTAATATATACATGCCTCCCTACAGATTGCAGAGATAGACATATGCATGCCAAGCTTTTCCAATGGAGCACATCATGAAACAGCCCAATGCCTACAAAATGGTTGATCAGACCACAAAGCAGACAATTGCTTTGAAGACCCCACTTTGCATAAAATCTCATATACAAAATCAAAAACATGCACCACACATATAATAATCCTATTCTCTGTCCATCAAGTAATACAGTCAATATACAATAAGGTTCATCTTCACTCCTCCGCGGCTAGTCTATCTGTATTGGATCATCCTGCCTCCCAGTTCCATGGTAAAATACAAAGTTGTTATCCTCCTGTATGTTACATTCAGTTGGTTCCTCCATAGGAGTATATTTCAAATGAATATTGTTCTCTGCTTGAAATTTCCAAATTAAGGTGTCGTCTAAACTCTGTTCAATTTCTTCCAAAAGTTTAATTGCTTTGCTGATATCCAGTATATAGAATTTTGTTTGTTGTCCAAAACACTCTTTTAATTGCTGAATGTTATATAGCTTATCCATAACTGTACAATGTTAATTTACTTCTTTAGTATAACTGACTGGTATGTCTCCAATGTATAAAATCCAAAGTTTATTAGCTGTTGTTTACAAAAGGTCACTATGTGTAAATGTCATTAATTGTTTGACATTTAAAGGTCACCATTTCAAAGCTGTCAACAAAATCTTGATTTGACCTGTTATCTGTCATCACTTTGGAAACTGGTTGGATTTTAAAGGTCATTATGTTTCATATAAACTCGATGATACTTGAGGTGAAAAGGTCCCTTACTGTATTCCTTCTTATACATCTCAAAGTCATATACGTCCTTCTTATCAGTCTTTACAGTGCATATTTTTGTACACATCATAGTTAGCATATTTTTATCTTCACCAGCCACCAAACTTCATATTAAATGACTGGACTTACACACATTATCAATAACTATTTACATATCTTCATGTCATCATATCCTCACCATGGCACTACCATGGACTCATAGTAAAGTTTTGTGTACACTTTAAGTCAAAGTTTCTCTATGTTATTCATGGCCATCTCTCTCTTTCAAACACAACTTATTTCTTCATATTTTCCAGCGAAGCCAATAACACCTTCGCTTCCTTCTGGTCTGGTGCGGAAGTAGGTTGCCTTCCCGATTTGCGCCTAACAATCTCGTCATGTTCCGACGACACCAACCCATTCTCAACAACTGACAAGGAACTCGTCACAACATTCTTATTACCACAACAATCAGCTAACCTCTCACCAAAATAGACTTTCACTTTCTCATGAAAGCATTTCTTATACATGAAAATCAGTATCAAAATGAAGACGCATGTGCCAAAAATCATCACTACAAATGACCAATTAGAAATTGACCCACCGTGCTCATCTACCTTCCTATAATTATGCACATAATCAATAAAAGCAGGCATGGCAATCTCTCTTAAATTCATTAAGTCATTTGAAATCTCAATTGTAGTCAAATTAGGGAAATTAGATGTAAAATTTTCCCAAAGAGAAAAGTGTGTTATATTTCTCAATTTAAGCAATGAACCCCAAGCATCCCAAATATGACCTCTAACCTTTTTCTCATAATAGGGGGGTAAACTCAAATAATCATTTGCAGCCCCACAAGTCATATTTAATCTTATCACACCAAGGGGTGGATGCACAACAACTTCACCCTGCATGCCGGACCGATCTTGGCAAACAATGGTAAATTTCATAACATCTGAAGTAGCAACAATCCACACACCTGAGTGTACATACTCCGCAATGGGCAATCTAGAGTTCAAATAAACCATACTTTTACAATCGCGTTGGACATTCTCCTTATTCTTTAAAAACAAAGCAATAACACAAGACTTACTCAAATTAATTTGATAAATTGGACTTTTTGGATTACAAAATGGCATGTACCTGTTGTTACATGCATAATAATCTTTTCCAGACAACAAAGTATATTTCATCCTGTCTTCATTAATCATCAATGCTTCAGCAGAAATATCATATTTAGCAACTGCATTTAAAGTTTTAGCCTCTGAAGTCAACTTTTGATTTTTAGGTAAGGGTAAATTATGAATTTTATAAATTTCGTAAATTTCCTTGCGATCCAACAAAGGTATTGTAAGAACAATTAATATTTTATGTCCATCTAAATATGCTGTACATGTCAAAGTGTTATAAAAATACCAAATATTGCTTTCAGGATCTGCTGGAAGTTGCATAGATACAGGTAATTTGTCTTTAACATCCAAAAGTAATGCTCTTAAATTCTTAGGCGAAATTGTACTAGGTGATAAATGACTCAAAGATAGCATATTCAACTCAGTTCGAAGATTCTCTATATAAATGAAAGCATTTTGTGTTGACTGTCTTATTTCTTCAAGTATTAGTTTGAATTGAAAATATGTGTTCACGAATTGTTCTAGTCTTACAAAGTGTGTAGTTGTATAAGTTGCCAATTCTTTAATCTTATCATCAAGGTTCATAACACACTCAACTAAATCCATAATAGCTCGACGATTTTCAGCTTTCTGAATCCTAGACAGGTTCAATAGTGTCATACTTTGTTCTAGATTATGAATAATACTTTCCTGATTCGTGGCAAGGTCATGTACTGACCTTCGAATCATCTCTAAATCTAAGTCGGAGACTGTTCCAAATAACAAACTCATTGCCTGACCTACAATTGGCAGTAAAGAACGCTTAGATCTCTCGTGATCTGATTGTAATGTTTGATAGTCTACAAAATTATCTTTTACTGTCTTATATGTATCGTTCAATAAACCTATTTCATCATTCAAGCTTTTAAAAGTAGAATGATATGTTGTAAAGTTATGCTGTCTATACCACTCTGTCAAAGTCAGCATTATTTCATTTGAAGATTCTAAGTCTTTGCTTATTTTATTTATAAATACTTCAAAAGGTCTTAAATCATGAATGAATGTCACTAACCAACGCGCATGGTTTAAAGATACTTCATTAGTTTTATGAAAAACTACATTTTCATGTACCACTAAACATGAGGTGTAGCCGATTAATGCAAAGATGGTTAAGAATGTGTGACCCATGTTGCAACTGCGGTTACAACCTGAAAATACACACAAAAATAAAATCCATAAATTGGTAGGAAATACCACCTACTTAAACAATTTGCAAGTAAATTAACTTGACGACTTTAAAATTAAAGCCACATATACAAATTGCTTATTATCCTTGAAGCCTTAACATTTATAGAATGTCAAATATCCCTGTAAACAATTGGGTGGTGTTCTTGTTTACTTATCACTGTTAACTTAATTTTTACTATCATTTTCTGGTGATGCTTTGTCCCCAAGTTCAAGGTTACTTAATGTACATATATCAACCCCATCTACGGACATTGCATCGTCAGCATCAAAATAGGACTCAGTCTCAGAACCAGAATCTACCTCAGGGTCAAAATCAATTGATTGTTCTACACTACCCCTAGATTCATCTACACTAGAATCCCTATTTGATTCCTCATTTTCTTCCTGTTTCATGGCATCCCTAGCTTTCAGACGCTTTGCTAATTCCATCAATGGAATGTTGTCTTCTTCGTCTGAATCATCTCTTTCCTTCTGATATTTCTTGGCGAGCTTTTCATATGGACCCTCTTGGTCTGTATCACCGGATTCTTCATCTGAAGAATCTTCAGGTGGAATGACATACGCTGTTTTGCGCAATGGCCTTCCATCAGTGGACGTTGGAATAACCCATTCATCAATATTGGCAGCTCTTAGCATTTCTGCATGGACTCTACTGGTAGATCCATCTAGCTGGTTCTTGATGACATAGGATGCTGGTCCAGTCTTTTCAATGATGCGATAATAAGGTTTCCACTTACAATCAAGCTTGCCTTTTCTCTGATTATTCCTATAGTAGACAGTATCATTAACTTGGAACTCAATCTTCTTTGTTCCTCTATCAGCGTATTTGGCCTGTGTTTTCTTAGCTTTCTTCAAATGTTTTCTGACTAATGTAAATGATTTATGTTGTTCTTGAAGGGCTATCTGATGGAGTTCTTCCCCTTGATATTTCCGGCGAGGTTTCATTAGATTATCAACCGGCAAAACAACATCTCTGTTGTACAGCAAGAAGAAGGGTGAAAACTTGGAAGAAACACTGATGTTGAACCGAATAGCAGCCAAAGCCTGATTCAAAAATAAATCCCAAGTCTGCTGATTCTCAGACAGTTTCTTTGAAAGAACATCATGAAGTGTTCTATGAAACCTTTCCACCTTTGCATTGCTCTGAGGATGATACACACTAGTTTGAACATGGTGTATATTCAGTGACCTCATTGTTTCTTGTACAACCTTATTTACATTTTCCGACCCATTATCAGTTACAATTTGCAAGGGACATCCAAATCTTGGAAATATTTCCTCAATCAACAGATGTGCAACAGTATCAGCAGTCTTATCAGGAACTGCAAAAGCCTCAGGCCAGCCACTGAACCAATCCACAAAAGCAATGATGTACTTATTGCCAGACATTGTTTTAGGATAGGGTCCTGACAAATCAAGTGAAAGTTTTGCCATTGGATAAGGCGGTATGTCTGTTTCCTGCAAAGGCTGTCTTATCTTCTGCAAAGATCTAGTCTGACAAATTGTACAGCTAGAAACATACTGATACAACTCTTTAAACAAATTTGGCCAAAAATACTTCTGCCTAATACAATCAAAAGTCTTTTGCACACCCATGTGCCCATTATCATCATGATACTGCTTAACAACAAGAGCCCTAAGATGTTTGGGAACATACAACCTCAAAACAGTATCACCATCAGGGTCCGTCAAATAATACACTACATTATCTACTACAAGATATCTACGTTGTACCTCTTTACTAGGTTCTCCATGGACAAGTATTGTCTTGAGCTCCAGAAGCTCATCATCCTTATTTTGTTCACTAATCATATCAAGTCCGGGCAAGCAATCATCTGGTTTAACCAAAGAATCATCAAAAGGGACATCACAGCTTGCGAATTTCTTTGGTTCAAATTCATTGGAGTTAATGACATCAACTTGGAAAGTATTGTCATTCACATCTAGATCTAACTCCTCTGTCAAGTTTTCTTCTTGACAGCGACCTGGCTCATCTGGTCTTCTTGAGAGCAGGTCAGCACAGGTGTTAGTTGTGCCTGCTATGTACTCAATCGTACAATTGTACCCAGCCATGCTCAATGCCCATAACTGTATCTTCTTGTTCTGCATAGGTGACTCAAGCAGATATTTAAGAGGTTTGTGGTCAGTCTTAATGACAAACTGTGCACCATGTAAATAATGGTCCAATTTCTGTAAGGCAAAATGGATAGCATATGCCTCTTTCTCAACAGTAGACCATTTGCACTGTGTCTTACTCAACTTATGTGAAAGATAGTAAATAGGCTTCTCGTTGGATACATTTGGTATAATGTCCTCTGCCACATCACATGACTGTGTGAGACAAGCACCAATACATGTTCCACTGGCATCTGTGTACAGTGTGTACGGTTTGTTTGTATCTGGGTAAGCCAACAATGGAACAACCGAGAGACTATCCTTCAAATACTGAAAAGCCTCATCATGCTTTGCAGACCATTTGTAATGTGCATGTTTCTTTGTCAAAGCAATGATAGGTTCAGCTATTTCTGAAAAGTTTGGAATGAATCTACGATAGTAGGAACTCATGCCAATGAACGACCTAACCTCTCTAACACAAGTGGGAATAGGGAGAGATCTTATAGCCTCCACCTTCTTAGGATCAGGTTTGATTCCATCTTTGCCAATAATGAAACCAAGATAATTTGTCTCAGACTCCAAGAAATTACATTTCTTCAACTTTAGTTTCAAGTCATGCTTCCGCAACCTATCAAAGATTGTATCCAAATGCTGTAAATGATCCTCCAAAGTCGGACTAAAAACCAATATATCATCAAGATATGCAATAGCAAAATCACCAAGACCTTGCAAAACCACCGACATCAACTCCTGAAAAACTGCAGGAGCATTCGAAAGACCAAACGGCATGACATTGAACTCGAAAAGACCCCGATGACAAGCAAAGGCTGTCTTTTCCTTGTCTGATTCATTCATCAAGACCTGCCAATACCCACTCTTTAAATCAAGGGAAGTAAAGTATTTTGCCTTCCCCAGCAAAGCCAAAATGTCATCAATTACAGGGAGAGGGTAAGAATTTTTCTTTGTCACCTGATTCAACTTCCTAAAATCAACGCAAAATCTTTTTGAACCGTCCTTTTTATCAACAATCACAACTGGAAAACTCCAGGGTGATCTAGATCTTCTAATAACTTTTGCGTCAAGCATCTCATCAATTGTTTCATCAATAATTTTCCTGTTATTTAGAGGTGTCCGATAAGGTCTCAACTTAATCGGATCAGCACTCCCTGTATCAATTTTCATTCTGACAGTGTCTGTATGTCCAAGTTCAGTATCCTTACTAGCAAATAAATCAGAATTTCTTAAAATAAGGGGTTCTATGTTATCTCTATACTTATCAGCTACATGTAAATCCTTCAAATCCAACATAGAGTCAAACTTCTGACCCTTAATTACAGAGTTAACCTCTGCTAACCCCTGACCTGTCAACTGTTCAACTTTTGCTATAGGCCCATGCCTTCTGATTCTAATAAATTTACCAGTACTATTGGTCACTAATATAGGGATACTTCTATCTTTTCCTAATCTACTAACAGAATCAACTACTTCTAACCCTGGTTTTCTACAAGTGAAGCCTTTCTCTACTGCAGAAATCTGATAATCGACCCTGACCGGAAGATCTGGATTTGGTCTGACCTTTGCATAACATATAGTTGCAGAATGTGGTTTTAACACCGTGTTATACTTAATCCTAGCTACTGACGAAACATGGATATCCTCCTCAAGGTTAACATATCTCTTATTCTCAATTCTCATACAACCTAAATCATAATATATCCGGACTCCATGCTGACGTAACCAGTCTGTACCCAAAATCAAATTTCTACTCATGTCTTTAACCACATAGAACATATGTTGCATTTCAATACCCCCAATGGTAAACTTCAAATTTATACAACCATCTATTTTCAAAGCACCACCACTTACACCAGATAAATTTATCCTCTTAAATTGCAGTTTAGGTTTTACTAACAGTGAATCATAAACCCTACGATGCATTAAAGAAACCTCAGTTCCTGTATCAACAAGAGACCTAAATTTAGTTTTACCAATTTTAATTACACAAGAATTTGGACTCCCCGCCAAAGTTATTTTATAAGTTGGAATATTTTCTGACATTCTTTTATTTCTACCCCTTGCATCGGCCTCAACATGCAAGGAGCTATCTAGTTTTCCTGCTGTGTCTGTCTGAATTCTTGACCTGTCCTAGGTCTTTCAGTTCGTCCATAACTATCTTGTTTACATAATCGCAGTATGTGACCTTCTTGGCCACAGCCCCAGCATATGATATTTGGGTATTTACGCTTTGCATCATTTAATAGGTGTACATTCCTACATGTTTTAGATGAATGACCTGTTTTCTTACATTTGAAACACCTTAAAGGTCTATAATGATCAATTTCCATAGGTTCTTCTTTTCTGTCCGATTTATAAGGAGAATGATAATGTGATGATAAATTTGCTCTGGCCCTTAAATTTTGTTCTTTTGTAGCAGTGGCAATTGCCCCCTGCAAGGTATCTGGATTATCACGCAAAATTTTCATTTTTAATGCATCATTGCCAACCAAGCCGTCCACAAACGTATCGATCAGTTGTCGCTCAACAACATCCCCACCTTGACCTACGAATGCTTCTTCAGCCAAACTCAATATACGTTCAGCATATAATTGAATGTTTTCCCCAGGTTTTTGCCTAATGGATCTAAGCAGACTAAGTGCATATCTGCTATCAGTAACATCAGAAAATTTATTTGCTAATTCTGTTTTTAATTCAGCCCATGTACTCTGTGGGAAAGCTTCCATGTACCTATTGATAAATCCGCTAACAGCCCCCTTACTAGATTGATATGCAATCAATCTCTTCCTAGCTTCAGGCAAACCAGTTAATTTACAATACTTTTCAATCTGTTTAACCCAATCACGAAAATTTTTAGGATTGCCATCAAAACATTGCACAATTTGAGAGACGCCCTGTGCGTTTAATGCAGATGAGACATTGGCCATTTCCCTAGCCAAATATTGAAACACACCTTCAACACCTGTGTCATTCTCAGGTTCCATGATAAAATAATTTTAAATGTGGTTAGCTGACTGTTACTTAAATAAGAATAAAATGACAGTCCTACCGTGTCAAGAAAAATCCACCAATCACTAGTTAACTATATCTTCAATCACAATCTGTTCACAAACTGTTCCTGTTCTTCTCTGTTCTTCCCAATGTGTCCACGAAAACAAAGTTCGAAATCCTGGTCTAGTAGGCACCAAAAACGTCCCAGATGTAAGGTAGTAGTTGATTCTAATCTTCAAGTTCGCGTTGTGTTTTCAAAGTCTCTTTAGAATTTCTAAGTCTTGTAAATTTCACCAACAACTTTCACAATTTTATAATTTTATTAAATCTTCTTAAGTCCAACTAAAATACTTCTAGAAACTATCTATAACCCAAAGTTCCGAAATCTGAAGCTCTGCCACTGGGTTTCATCTTATATACCATGAAGTCACGTGATAGAAGCTGACCACAGCGCCACCTAATGACATCATCACTAACCAATCATATTTCAAGTTTACTATATAGCGCCCTCTACATAGGTAAGCTTCCATTTATATCAACCAATCAGGAGATACAAAAGTGACTCATAGTCACACCAGTTGCGCAATTCCCCAAAGGTCATATGATTAAATGTATTGCGCAATCCTGCCAATCAATGTCAGAATTGACTCAATCTATTTATTGGGCTTATGTAATTTTACTAAACTAAGTAACATCTGTCATCATGACCTTTTGAATGTGTTAAAACATCCCATCAAAATTGACAGGCTAATAAATATGACATTTGAAAAACAATAACAAACTGGTGTCAGAATTCCCTATAAAAACATAAACATGTCAATCACAGATGTCAACACTGCACCTGGCTGAACACCTGCGTCTTACCCAAACCAAGCATTCACAAATATTGTAAATACCCACAGGCAATTCACAATTATTATGAACCCTCACAGACGAAACCAGTGGCTACTTTATAAGGGTTAACTAATGGAAGTGCAATATGCTAATCATTTACATTGGCAAAACTCATAATGATCTGATGACGGATGATTTAAGAATTCATTTACACCTGGAAAGTGATTAGTATATATAATTCTCAAAATATACATCTGAGCGCGGACTTATATTTTTCAATATATGAGGGTCTGGATGGGGTATAATGATTAGTGAAAAATGGCCCTTTTTATAATGAATAGTGAATAATGAGCCAAAAATATAATGAATAGTGAATAATGAGGACCTAAAAAATAATGAATAATCCTATTTTTTTTAATGAATTGAAGAAGAAATTAATGAATAGTGAATAATCAGATTTCTTTGCCACCTTTCTTACTCTTAATAAATAATTGGTCTTATTTTAATGAATAACCCATAATTTTAATGAGATGAATAATGGGCTAAATTTTTAATGAATAGTGAATACCAGACACCCCCCCCCCCCACCCCCATCCAGACCCTCATATATGCGCCTGTGATCTGAGGATCTTTATATATGGATCTACCCAAACTTCCATTCAAATATCTACTTCCACTGTAACACGTACTGGCTGCTATATGTAGATGATTTTTTTCCTTCATATTTTGCTGTTCAGCAGCCAATGTAGACTTATGCAAGTCTCCTTCTTATATTTTTTCATTTTAAAGATATTTAAGAAATATATTTCACTTCATGAATTACTTTTGTTCTCTAAGGCTGAAGAAAGAGAGGATTGAAGACATTATATGAAGTAAAACAGGGGCGTGCCTGTGTATACGCAAAGTACCCAGCTGCGTACTTTCATTTTTGAATGTCCAAAAAATAAAAACGTCTTAAATCGCGAAAAATGCAATAAAAACATGCCTCACGCAGGTTAGGTCTTTACATTACAAGTATACTGATTTTGTAATAATCCTGAACCAAAGCAATATGATTTTGACTGTTTTTCACTTTTGTTTTAGCAACAATTAAGTCGGTGTTTAGGTTCAGAAAATGCAGGAGAAGCCACCATTTAGTTCATATTTTGATTTTTTTTTCCTAACGTATGGGAGGGCCCATACCCACCCCCTGCGTACTTTGATTTTGCCCTCAGGCACGCCCCTGTGAAATGAAATAGTCACTGTGGATAAAATCTCAGCTCCCATCACTCAAGGTCAGACGTATGAGAACAATAGCTTTGGAGTCTTTTAAAATTTTGAATAATTTGTCTCCTGCTTATTTAAATGATTTGTTAACTTTTAAAAATCATTCTTATAATTTTAGGTACCAGAGAGCAGTTGAAGTTCCACAGGTGAGAACAGTTAAACACGGTTCTAGGTCCTTTCGCTCCACAGCAGCCAAAATCTGGAATTCTCTTCCTCAACATCTCCGTGATATCAGCAGTTTTGGTGTCTTCAAAAACCAAATAAATGCATGGAGCGGGGGTCCTGTTCATGTTCATGTTCATTCTGTTCTGTTGGTTGACATGTTTTACCTGTTAGTTTGTTTAGTTGCAAAATTTGTATGCAAAATCTTCTTATTTTCCAGCTAAGACATATGTTGTGGGTGCTCAGAAGAACCATCTGAATGAGATGGTTCTTTTGAGCAACCAAAACACATGTTAGAACTTATTAATAAGTTATCCTTTTATCTATTTAGAATCATCTAATACCCAAATATATTTAATTTTCATATGCATTTTATGATGTAATAGTATCTAAATCTTAACACCATTGTGTTTTTACACAAATAGGTTCTTTTCAGTGTACTAACTAAGGTTGCAGGCAACATTTTCATTTTTAGGTGATTGTAAGTAATAATTTTGTGATATGTCATATTTAAATGTGCTAATGCTTTATACTGTGATATTTGTCCTATATGTATCTTGTCATCAATTAGAATGTGGGTCAAGTCGGCCTTGGGTCAAGTCGGCCTGAGTCAAGTCGGCCAGGGTCAAACTCGGCCCAGTCATCATGGCCTGGACCTATATAGCCTACTATTTTCAATTATAAGAATGCCAGTACCGTTTAACTGTTTTATTTTAATGTTCAACAAAAGTTTGAGGGAATAATGTTTGGTCGTATCTATATATCCTTGGTCTGTCAATCTTGACTATTATTAGCCTACTCAACGAGTCCAACTTCATAAAGGCATGTAAGGAAAGGAAGATGTAAAACAAAGAGAATAATTTATAGTCTCCAAAAATTTTTGCTAATTCAATGTAAAGAAAACAATAATTGCCTTGTTTGCAAGATATGGAAAGCGATGAGTGAGTATTTGACAAAGTGTTAAAATTTTCATTAAATTCAAGACTGCCATTACCTTTAATCAAGTAGCAAGTTCACCCTCAATTGGGTGCGTTTACTAACAGGAATGGACCGGAATGGACCGGAACGGACTGGAATGGACCTCCATAACCGGAACGGACCTCAAAATTCACCCTAAATTACAGGTTTTAAGTGTACTTGACAAGAAATTTTGGATAAGTAATTCAAAATATCCAAAATCTTCGGTGTCCAGACAGTTTCTGTCTTACCCTGATATTCTAGTAGATCTACCTTATAAGGCTTACTTACACCAGTCACCTTTAAGTACAAATGTATGCAATAAAGATCACTGCATTCCTTTTTCATAATGTGTGCATATTTCTATTGTAGAAAAGTCTTATTGGATGCAGTGATTGTCAAAGCACTCAAATAACGAAATGCTGTACCAGCAAACATGATATATTGGTCCCATATTGGCTATTTAAGTGAGGCTACCCAGATTGGCCTCACAGAACAGCTCTTATATCTTGGCATATGCTTGACTATTTGTAAAGACCAGAGACAATCATGTGAGCATTGGCATGGGGACTATAATGTAATCAGCTGCCATTTGATCAGACTTATTTCTGGGCCTTATTTCTATAGAATGTGCATCTTCAATATGAGCTGACACAATTTAAATGGGTTCACGTCAACCATGCAACAAACCACCGACGGTGCTCCTATGCACTTCAAAAGGTGCAATATCAATAGAAACTGGAATTTCAAGATAAATTATGGTAAAAAAATAAACTTAGTTGCATAAAAAGAATCTATAAATCACTACCTGCTAGAGTGTGAAAACTATGAAAATGAAAGACAACAAATGAGAAAAAGACTTTTTGAGTGCTGTGGAATCATTCATTTGGACATAAATATGTTATTGGATGCTAAACCAGAGGATGATTACAGGGAATGGAGAGACCTTATTCTGTCAGATCTTGATACCTATGTGGATGGGACCAAACGTTTCACCACACGAGTACAGAGTCAATAGATGCACACCACCAAATACCGCGAGAATATACGCAAGTAAATACCAGTGTGTAAAGAAGATACCTGCGAGGAAATTTGGGCCTTCTGGCCTGAAATACGGAAATTAATTTTGATATCCATTCCGGTTATGGAGGCCCATTCCGGTGCCTTCCGGTCCATTCTGGTGCATTCCGGTCCATTCCTGTTATTATACGCACCGCCCTCAATTCGATCAATTAAGAGCTTAATTGCAATGTTTGTCAATAATTTTTTTAATATTTATCTTTGATTTAGTCCGAAAGATTATGCAAAACCCCCAAACCCTATATCATATACATGAATGTAACTGAACGCTCTGAAAATACACCAGGCCGAGTTGACTCAGGCAGAGTTGACCCAGGGCCCACCTGACTTAGGGGCGGACTTGACTTCAGGCAGAGTTGACCCGCTACCATCAATTAACTTGAACTAGTCGGTGAATAGCTATACATAGCTAATGTTATCTCTGTTTATACTCTCCGACTTTAAATAAAATTTGTCTTATGTCTTATGGCATTGGAAACACAGCCAGTGAACTGTAACATGTGTAAGGTGGTGGAAACACAAAATGACATACCTTATAACCTAAATACCGATGTTGTTTTATCTCTGTTTTCTTGAAATTCTTCTTTACTTGTCTGTCATTACTTGATGCGCGGACCCCGGCACGTAACACTATACTCACTCAGTCACTGGGGTAGATGATTTGCCACCTGGTTGAGGTTGTATTACATACGTGGTAAAAAAAAGCAATCTGGTACCCGGTTCTTACTTTCGGTTTAGTTTGATGATGGTAGCCGGTAGCCAGTGAATTTGGAAAACCCTGGTGCATTGTTCCCCTTTCAAGAAATTTTACTTCTGAGCAGGTAGCCAACCACAGTAATGGATGACAGCAAAACACCCAAAACAGAAAATCACCGTGGTAAAATACTACTTGCTTGTACTGGAAGTGTAGCATCAATTAAAGTGCCTATCATTGTCGATGCCTTATTGAAACTGAAGGTAGCAGAAATTGTATTATTGCACTCGATTATATAGATCTATTCACCTGTAAAATTTGGACAGAAAAATAATCACATTGTAACAAGTACTGGCTTTAAAAAAGGGTTCTGCTTCTGCCAGTTAATAGCTGAAGATGGTTTAGGCATTCTATTGTTAAGTCATCCGGGTATTTTAGGCTTTATCTAACCTCACGCTGAACACGGATGTATATGAATGGATTAGGCAGTGATCTATTTTACCGATATTGCCTCCGTGGTAATCGGGTACACACCGAGATAAATAACTTGCCATCACCGCCATTTTCAAAAAGGCTGTTCATAGCGATGATCCATAGGAAAGTTTTCAATATTAAAATCGTGTTAACTGGAGAAAAATCTTACGGAATGTAAGAGAATAAGTTGGTAAGTAGATCTCATATTTGTTATGTTGGAATAAATCACTAGATAATGGTTAACTTTCGTATTATTTTGGACAAATTCCATTGTGTACAAACCGCCATCTTAAAACTTCCAATTCTACCACCGAAATTGTCGGTTCTAAAGCTAATTAATGTGAGTAATTTGGATATACTTGGCACTTCATACATAAAGTACACATATTTCCTGACTAGAATATCGAATTTTTTAGCAAAAACAAAATAGAACCATGCAGTTAAGATGCTAGCAAAATCATCTTTTTTTACATATTTTCACATAACAAAATGGCGGAAATGTCAGAAACCTAAACATTGCCTCTGATGTACACCAGGAATTTAAACACATTGCAGAGTTTAAAAGCATGAAAACATATCTTTGATAATAAACGATGCTTTGTCAACCATAGGTACACTTCATTTAATTCCCTTAAGTGTTTGTTTAACAATTAACAAGGGAGTTGGTAGGGTGTCTATGAGCAGTAATTATTTCCACGACTGCGTTAAAATATCTCTTCAACCAAACCGTCTAATTTTTAAGTGATATTCTCAATAACTGACAATAAATTAATAGCCAATTAACAGATTTAGCCTATGTCACAAGAATTAAACAAAAGATACAAAATTTCTATTGAAATCACACTATTTAACCCATTTACGCCGAATGGGATTTCCCACTCCAGTCAATTGGACCAGTCCATTTTCGTTTTAAGGGGTGTTGGTTGGCATTTTTCATTTGTATTCAAATTTTCATAGAACATTCTGAAAGCAAACAGTGGATACCCTTATCAGACGCTGTGTTCTGCTGTGTCTGATCTGGGTCTGATCTGGGTCTCACATAAAGGATGAAAACAGTTATTGCCTTCTTCCTATACTTTGTTTTCCATGTCCGCATAGTGTAGGAAAGCCTGATGCGTGTTCTTTTTTTCTTTGGTATTTTTCTCGAGAACTCTAGATTGTTTGGTATCAAATTGTAGCTGGATGAGTTCTCAGTTTATTGGCATTAAATTCACTGTACTACCGTTTTCCCAAGGTTGCTGGAACATTAGGAAAAAAGTATCCAACCATGTATGGATCTCGATATTTGTAAAGTGGTCAGTCAAATTATCAGATTTACCTGTATTTCGACGCGGCAATCATCGGGAAACAATTATTAGCAAATCTATTGCAGATTCATATCCAGGTAGTATACATCCGTGCGCTGAAGAGCTCTGCTAAGATACTCGGTGAAAATAATGCCAGACGCTTATTAAAAAGCGTTCAAAATCCTGAAACTTTGATCAATGATATGTCCGTAAACATGTCCGATTATTTTATAAACACTTTCTGTATCAAAAGAAAATCATATTTCTAATCGATACTGAAAATTTCAACACAAAATTTTGAGTAGTTTTAAAGATATTGCAAGTTATAAATGCACCAAAATATGTTGGGATAACGGAGAATTGCCTGTGTATTCACCGAGTGCCTAAAGTGTCTCGATGATCCAGAGCGGGACATGACGTATCACTGTTTAAGAGAATAGTGAGAAAGGAACAGTTCATCCAGCATTGACGTAGAGCTCATTAGGCATTCTAATGCACTTCCAAATGCAACGTGACGTCTGATTGGATAACATCATAAATTTGCGACAGTATATCCCGCGATATACTGTCGGAAACCCGACGTCATTACTTAACGTCACTTTTCATTGGTTGACAAGTGAATATATGCAGCTGGCAAGCGGTTTAATGCAGCTGGCAGCCGCTGGACGTATAGGCGCAACAAAGTACATTTTCACTGTCTTTTTAAGGGAAAAATTTAATAGTGCTTTAGAATGTGGATAACCATATTCAAAAGTTTCATTTACGCGTCACCATAAAACTAAATTTCCGACCGTATATCCGACAATATACCTCCCCAAATGAAAATTTTGAATACAGTTATCCCCTAAGTATATGCATGTGCGTAATAAAAATAATAACACTCAAGAGAGCTCACCTAATGTGGTAAAAGTGATATCTGGGAGCAAATTCTTTACTTTAACTTTTAAGAGAAGCTCCCATTTTGAAAAGGGGCATAATTGTAGAGAATTATTGCTTGATGCAGTAGTCTCCCTTTGATGTGCATAAATTTTTCAGTGTTCTGGCTATGCCATTTGTCCAGAATATTGAGCTGATCTTGTAGCCAAAATATGTACTCAAAAGTATTGTCTGTCAGAGATAGATTAAAACATCAGTATTTACAATTAAAACATCCTTCTACAGTACTGGCTCTGTTGGTTTAAACATATTTATTCATAACTCTGTCAAAAAACATACACATAAGAAAGTACAACATAATGAGAGGATCTGAACGAAAGCCTATTGCTTATAGAGTTCATTTCCTCGGTGATTATTAGTTACAATATCATTTATGGCGATATATCATGTCTAATTTCTCATTACACGTATGCATATAATGTTCATATGATACTATAGGTAACAGTCATTTTGTAACAAGGAAGCATTGTTGTTTATTGTTTTGGTCCAAACTAATATAAGAAGGAGTGAAAAAAAAAGAAGAAAGAAAAACTGGTCATCTCTCGATCCCTCCGTAGGTCCACAACCCCACCTGATGTTCAAGTTTAAACGTGACTAATCGTTTAGGATTTAGCTGGATGGCATTGCAAATCTTTTAGTAGCCAAAATATACAGTTGCACATGTTTGAAAATAAAGTTGTTTTCTTCAGTTGTTGCTTCTGGAATACCAAACAATAATTTAGGTACTGACAAAGGTTGTGGGATGAGGTATAGATAACGTAACCGCTGGTTTCTATAAAGATCACATGATAGTAAATAATGCGAGGTGGTTTCTATTGCACCACATGAACACCGAGACTCTTGAACTATGTTTTTTGTATACAAGTGGTATTTAAGGCTACTACATTCTAATCTTAATCTTGAGTGGTATATTTGGCCAGATCTTGATGTATGAACTATGTCAAAGTATTTAGGATATGGATTTTCGTTACGAGTTTGATTCAATTGACGTTTGAAGCTATTCAATGTAGGAGAATTACGTACTATAAGGTCTAAGGAATTCCAATCTCTGAGGGTTGATGGCAAGAAAGAGTTTGCATGAGTAACTGTGCGAGCGGGTGGTACATTAAAATTGTTCATGTTACGTAGCTGGTATCTAGAAATATTTTGGACTCGCTGTGGAATTAGTGATTGTAAGTATTGAGGTGTTAACCCATTTAAAATTTTATATAACTGGAATAATTTGTGGTTATTTCGTCTCTTCTGAAGTGTTTGTATTCCTGTATCGTCATATAATTTCTGTATACTACATAGTTTCGTGGCACCTGTAATTATACGTGCTGCTTCAATTTGGATGCTTTCTAAATTTCTTTTATTTTCAATTGAACAGTTATCCCATATTATGTTTGCATATTCCAAGAGTGATCTGATGTATGTCATATATAGTTTTAACAATGATAATCTATCTAACATGAATTTGTTTCTTCTTAGCGAGCCAATCCTTTTCCAAGCCCTTTCAACTATATACGCAATATGTTCTGTCCATGTGGCGTCACTACTAAAAATAAGTCCCAAATGTTTGTGTTTAATAAATTCATTAATTTGTGTAGTACCCATGTATAAAGGAGGGTGGAAGGGTTTGAAACGTTTTCTAGATTGAATAAGGGATACAGTTTTGTTAGGATGAAAGTCAACTAACCAAGTTTTGGCCCATTTGTATATCAAGCTGAGATCTGTATTAAGTTGGAGAGCTGCGGTAACTGGGTTTTCCACTATGACATACAAACTGGTGTCGTCGGCAAACAGCCTTATATTACAACGAAGGTCTTTAACTATATCGTTGATATAGATTAAAAATAAAGTTGGGCCCAAAATGGATCCCTGAGGGACACCTGCTGTTATGAATTTCCACAACGATGCTACCCCCTTAATGCAAACACGTTGTTGTCTGTTAGATAAATAATCTTTAAACCAGCCAATAATATTTTCGGAGATACCTATGCTGCGCAATTTAAACAAAAGACCCTTGTACTGGCTCTGTTGAGTAGGTCAGCTTTGTCAGTTGGGCTTTGAATACAGCCAGGGACTCTGCTTCCACTTCCATGATGTCATGGGGAAGCGCATTCCAGTCACAAACTGTTCTTGGGAAGAATGAGTTATTTCTTCGATCTGTCCTGCAGCTCAGTGTCTGGTAGGCTTTTGCATGAGAGTGCCAGCTCTTCTCTTTGGTTGAATTAGGTGTTTATCCTTTGTGATAGCCACCAAATTTCTGTCTGTTTTGTATGTCTTACAAAGCTTGGCATCTCTCCTCTTGTCTTGTAGACTTTGCCAGTTCATGGTGCACAGCATATCTGACACACTTGAGGTTCTGTTCTTCACTCACCTATTAGCCCTCCTTTGTCCCATCTCTATCTTCTGTATGAGTGTCTGCGTATATGGATCCCACACTGGGCTTGCATACTCAACAAGAAGCCTACTAATGTCACACCGGGTAGGGGGCAATCGAAAACGCCAATTTGAAAACAATCGAGGAACTTAGATCAAAAATGGTTAGAAACATCCATTTGTCGCCACACTGGCGACAAATGGCAATCAAAAACTCTGTTTCTATCAATTTTTGACCAGCATTCGTTGATTGTTGATAGCGGTTTCGATTGCCGTCTACCAGGTGTAGATGTGAAGTATGCTCTTTCCTTTAGTGATGTGGCACCAATGCTTAGGTAACGTCTAAGAAATCTGATTGTCTGGTTTGCCTTATCGCAGATGTTGTTTAGATGTTGGTCCCATTGTCAATCATCGGTTAAGGTAAATTCAAAGTATTTGACTGATTTGACTGTTATCAGGGTTTGGTCATGCAGCTTGTAGTCAGCAAAGACAGGAACTTTCTTTCCTGAGACAGTGGAACTCCATGTGCCACTTGTTCTCCCATATAGCCTATTTGTCAAGGTCTTGCTGTAATGCCTCTGCGAGAGTAGAGAAATTAAAGAATGGTGAAGTAAACAGTGAACTTATTAATAACCCTTAAAGCGCCAAGAAAAAAATGCATCTGAAAATGTCGTCTGCTGAAGTCGTCTGCTGCAAATAATTGCATAACATTACTAACAAATTAAGTATAGAAGCAAACAGTGTACCCAGAACAGACTGCTCCTACAGGAGCAGTCTGACCTGGGTCCACACTGTTTGCCATAGAGGCTTCTTAAACATTTCAGCAGATGAGAAGAGCAGACGACTTTTGTTGCGATCGGCGCATTAAGGGTTAAGAAGGTAATGTGTATGGATTTTTTTTCAGTTTCAGGTGAGAGTTGTGGCTACAGGCAAAGCCCTCCATTTCTTTGACAGAGAAGCAATATCAACAGTACAGCTATTAGAAGACCGTCATGAGTGGGAGGTACAGTACAAATGCCCCCAGTTAAGAATGCTTTTCCTTATTAAACCTACAAAACTTTGTTTGTGGAGGGTTTACTGTTTTCAGGTTGTGCGCCCGTCCGTAACATTTTGTTTTGTTAATATCTTGAAGCGTCATTGCTAGAATTTCATCAAACCTTGCAAACATGTTCATATATACAAGACAAATGCACCGCTATGTGAGATTTCCAACAATGTGGTATATGTTACCAGCAAAGCCTCTGATCAGCCTTGATCAGAGCCCTTTCTAGTTGCTTGAATATTCTACAACTGTTAAGCTACTGACCGAACAGCATTTGAAGTTTGTATGCTCAAAAGGGGGCTGCGCAGGCTGGTCGGAGTCTACACTTGTCAAAATGCCACATTGTTGGAAATCACATGTCGCGGCTCAAATACTTTAAACAAAAAAGTAAGGGCTAGGGGCCATTTCTATTCGAGTTATTTCCCTTTGTAGTTCTAAATGGCTTTTTATATAGAGGTTTATGCTTATGCTATAATAGTACATACACAGGCCGATCAACTCCTACCACAGCTTTTTATGGAGCTGTTCAATAATTTGCCTATACAATGCAGACACATAGAACATATGCATGAAGGAGTTTGGTTCAGAAAAAATAATTTTTGAGAAAATGACAGTAATGAGAACTTAAACAATTTTCCCCTTATATGGCTTTTGTATATGCATAGATAGTGCCTTCATGGGCCGATCAACTCCTATCACAGCTTTTCATGGAGCAATTTTATACTTTGCCTATACAATATAGACACATTGAACACATGCATAAAGGAGTTTGGTTAAAAAAAATTTTAACAAAATGACAGCTCTGAGAACTTTGACAATTTTTCCAATATAAGCTTTGATATATAGAACTTTCAGATGTGAATAATTTTGTGTATTTCATCTTAACAAATGTTCCAGATTGCAAGCTTTAAGATCATTTGCACAGATTCTAAAAGTAAAAAAGTATTGAAGAATGCTCCAAAGGGAGAATTCTGCAATCCTTTCGACCTTCATTAAGCTACCATTTGTTATTAAGATCTTTGTTTTGTTTTTTTGGAGGGCTGCTTAAGACAGGTTTTACTGTATTGACAACCTACATGTACTTTCGGTTTTATGGAGTTCGTAGACTCCCTGTAAGATGAATATTTTTATTAAAGTGAGATTTTTTCACAACTAAAAAGGATGGGTCCACTGGGCCCACTGCCTTGGAAAGTGATGGGCCATATTTTGAAATCATGGGACAATGACACAGGCCCACCATAAATTTGAAGGCCTGCATACATTATATCACGACTACCAAACGATCTAATGCTCAACATCTGGTTGAATAATAAAAACAATTCCTCCAGGAAGAGAATAAAAAATCGGGGAATGTCATGCAGCAGACTATGCATTCCTACGTTTGTGGTATAAATTTGATGTCAGAAAGTTCTCTTGTTTTGTCAGATTTACATTTCGCCTAAAATAGGTGTACCACAATTCAACAGGAATGTGTATATCGCGCGAAAAGTGAATATGACCTAATGATAATACTTTCTGAGCTCGTATTTATACCACAAAGACAAGATGCCATAGGCTGTTGCATGACATTCCCTGGTTTTTGATCTTCTTCATAGAGCAGTTGGTTTTAATATTCAACCAGATGTTGAGCATTCTATCGTTTGGTAGGCGTGTATATACTGGACACTGGAAATATGATAGAAATATGAAAATGGTTGACTTTGTCTCTGGCAGAATGTTATAAACAATTGCATGAAAATGGGTTGACTTCTATACATGGCTTCTGAAACTTTGGCTGTGAACAGAAGATACTTAGTGTTACAATATTCTATTGCCATTATACCATAATTGCAACAAGTATTGGGTACGGAAATATTATTTGGAATCTAAGCAAATTGTGCAGTAGGCATACACTATTTTATTTGCAAAAGGTGTTACAAATCAAAGTTCGATAGGGGCTTTTAAATGTGAATTAATATGTTAGATGTAAAGTATTTTTCTATTTTTTCTTGATTATTTATAAGGTAGATGGAAGTGTAATAGTCACTTTCATCCAAAACAGAATGCATTATTTTGTTTTTATTAGAAATGAACTGCAAAACAAATAACCAAGGGGTTACTAAAGTCTCTGATGTTTGTACATAAATGATGTCATAGAGCGTTAATATGTTTAGGAAATACATAAAAATCCTGTTTGTGCCTTTTAGCAGGTGTTGAAATTACTGCAAAAAGAAATCTATGCAGATCGGATTTTTATTATTTCTTCATCGTGGGATTGATTTACCTCACCCACATTTTGTAATATTGGGGTATGACAGCACAGGAAGTTGCCAGTTGCACACTTCGATGGTGATGATGAATCTAAAAAAGAGAGTAAAATACTCCTTGTTCCCAATTATTCTCTCCTGAAGGCACTTAGATCCTGTTTATATTTCCAGAGTTGGAGTAAGATTGGAGATCCTGTGTTACACATTGAGTTGAGAAAATGGGCTGATCTGATGATTATAGCACCCTTGGATGCTAACACAATGGCAAAACTGGTGAATGGAATATGTGATAATTTACTGGTTAGTATTTTCTTACACACCAGAGCGGCAGACAAAATTTTCTGGATTTTTTACCTGTTTTAATAATATCAACTTGTTTAACTATTTGATTTTTTGTTTGATTCTTTATACCCCCCGCAAACTTTGTTTGTAGGGGGTATACTGTTTTCACGTTGTCCGTTCGTGCGTCCGTCCGTCCGTCCGTCCATAACGCTTTGTTTCCTTAATAACTCGAAGAGTCATTGCCGGATTTTCATCAAACCTTGCAAACATGTTCATATATGCAAGACAAATACTTTAGACAAAAAAGTAAGGGCTAGGGGCCAATTCTATTAGAGTTATTTCCCTTTGTAGTTCTAAATGGCTTTTAATATAGTGCTTTATGCTTATGCTATTATAGGCCATACACGGGCCGATCAACTCCTACCACAGCTTTTGATGGAACAATTTGATACTTATCCTATACAATGTAGACACATTGAACATATGCATGAAGGAGTTTGGTTTAGAAAAAATAATTTTTGACAAAATGACAGCTATGAGAACTTAGACAATTTTTCCCTAATAAGGTGTTTGTATATGCATAGACGGTTCCTTTATGGGCCGATCAACTCCTACCACAGCTTTTTATGGAGCAATTTGATACTTTGCCTATACAATGTAGACACATTGAACATATGCATGAAGGAGTTTTGTTCAGAAAAAATATTTTTTGACGAAATGACAGCTGTGAGAACTTAGACAATTTTTCCCTTATTAGGCTTTTGTATATGCATAGATGGTGCCTTCATGGGCCGATCAACTCCTACTACAGCTTTGGATGGAACAAATTTTGTTTGCACAGATTCTACTGAAATCTTCTTATCAAAACTAAGGTCTTCTTGTTCGAACTATAACTTGCCAAGTTTTTTCACTGACTCTTACTGTGCGGGGTATCTAATAAGCATTGCTTATTGACTTTTTTCATTACTTCTCAGTCAACAGCTATGGTCATGTCAAGTAATTTGAACCTACCACACCTTTTTCCTGGACAAGCTTGACTAAGCGGTAAATGCACATATAATTTCGCTTGTAACTGACAAAAACCCTTCTTGAATCAGCGGAAGGAGGAAAATGACCGTAGAAATTATTTCATAATCAATCTTCACAAAAGTATGAGACCAGGCTGGGGTCGTATTTGCGAACCCTGGACTGCGCTGCAGGGCCAGATGAGACTGTTTGAGATAAGATAGAAGACTGGTGGCACGGATAAGAACATGACTGGCATGTGCCCTTGTTGGAAGTCAAATTACATAATTGTTGTATTATTGTGATGTCAACATGTGATGTCACATCTCAAGGTATTCAGTCTTTTGTAACCCATAAAGCGCCACCTTTAATTTGCAGCAGACGACAATTTCAAATTTTGCCACTTTTTCAAAAATAACAAATAAAGGATGATATTTCATGAGAATCGTCTGCTGGCAGACGATTCTCATGTAATACCATGCCTTATTGTTTTCGAAAATTAGGAAAGATATCGCAAAATTTGTTGTCTGCTGCGGTCGTGATTTGGGCTTTAAGAGTTAAAATAAAAATGTGGAATGGAATGGCGAGCAAGATAAAGAATCCAATGTTTGTGTGAGGATGGGATAGAAAATCTGACTCTTGGGATCACTATTTGTCATCACTTTGCAAGCCTCGTGATGCCAAACAGTGATCCTTGGCAAGCCTCGTGATGCCAAACAGTGATCCTTGGCAAGTCTCATGTGCCAAACAGTGATCCTTGGCAAGCCTCATGGTGCTAAACAGTGATCCTTGGCAAGCCTTGTAATGCCAAACAGTGATCCTTGGCAAGTCTCATGATGCTAAACAGTGATCCTTGGCAAGCCTTGTGATGCCAAACAGTGATCCTTGGCAAGTCTCATGATGCCAAACAGTGATCCCTGTCAAGCCAGTGATCCTTGGCAAGCCTCATGCTCCTAAACAGTGATCCTTGGCAAGTCTCATGATGCCAAGCAGTGATCCTTGGCAAGTCTCGTGGTGCCAAACAGTGATCCTTGGCAAGCCTCATGATGCCAAACAGTGATCCTTGGCAAGCCTCATGATGCCAAACAGTGATCCTTGGCAAGCCTCATGATGCTAAACAGTGATCCTTGGCAAGCCTCATGATGCCAAACAATGATCCTTGGCAAGCCTCATGATGCTCAACAGTGATCCTTGGCAAGTCTCGTGATGCCAAACAGTGAGTCCTCTGGATAGATTTTTGTTTTATCCCACACTGTTCATGATAGATTCTTTTACAATCATATGATGTTGCATCTGGGAGTGAAATAACGCCATGCATTCATTAAAATCGATAAACCACTAGTGGTTTACAGATTTCGGGGCCATTTTTACTGCCTTATATGGAAGTCATTCCCAATCCTAAATGGCCTTTATTTTTCAAATTTCATGTATTTTAGTAGTTATTTTCCCAATTTGTATGATATATTTTCCCAAATGTGAAGGAAAAGTTAGCTTCCCAAATTCCAAATTAAATCACTGCAGTCTCTAATTTGGAGGAGTGGGAGTAAATGGAAAACAGTGTAGATCCTGATCAGTTGGCTTCTTCAAACAGCCCACAAAGAAAAATCAAGTGTGTATGACCAGGCATTGCCACAATCTCAGATCACAGCCCTGAGGAAAAGATATTTATTCAAACACAGTAAAGGCCATCCTTAAACAATTCTTTGTTTGCTGTCAAGCAACAGACTCACTCAAAATACCACCTACCCAAAATATTTTATGGCCATTTTGGAGATATAATTTTTAAATTCTAATTTTAGATTTTTTCTTTATTTTTAAAGTCGTTTTAACAAATTAGTGGAAAAAAATACCTACATGCCCACCTTTAAGATAATGAGGAGGGTGACAGCAAACAATTTTTTTAAGAATGACCAAAACAAAGATGTACACATGAAAGCAGGATTTAACACTTTACCTCATAGAGACACCTTTTAACACTTTTGCGCACAGAGCAGACCCAGATATTTCTTTTGACTACTCACAGCATATGTTTTGGTTGGGAGCCTGATAAGAAAATTCATTTTAACTATGCACTCTTATCTAAAGGTCTGATCTGAATCTGGCCCTGAGGTTATAAAACTTTTTATACACTCAACTCAGCTGAGCACGAAATTTAACCTGCTCATAAATGTTAAAATGCCAACAATTGTTGGCATTTTAACATTTATTAACATGATAAATACAACATCTGAGAGACTTAAAGCAATAAATTTCTTCATTTGTCGTTATTATAGTTTGAATTAGCAGTTGAAATTTTGTGCTCATTAGAGTTGAGCATGAAAAAAGTTTTATAACCTCGGGGCCTGGTCTAGATTTTGGGTGGAAAATGGTGTGGATCCTGATCAGCTGGCTTCTGGATCCGCATTGTTTCCAGAAATGGATATAAATCCTGCTTAGCAGGAGGCAGGTTAACTGAATTACATATGGACATTAAATCGAATAGTATATGTTATTGTGTGTAATATTTTTAAGATGTAACATCTAACATGATAGTGTTTGTTTACAGACATGTATAGTGAGAGCCTGGGATGTGACTAAGCCCTTGCTGTTTGCTCCAGCCATGAACACATCTATGTGGGACCATCCTATTACAGAAGTTCAGATTAAGAAACTAAAGGAGTTTGGCTATAAAGAACTTCCACCAGTTGTGAAGAAATTGGCATGTGGAGATTTTGGTAATATTGCTCTTTATTTAGGCCAGATTTTTGTTATTAGTTGATTTACGGGATTTTTTTTTTCAGATTTAGGGTTGGGGGGACAAAAAAAATCTGAAAATGACCAGTCAACTGGTAATTTTTAAAGCTTTTTTTTTAATATCTCCAGAACAAACAGTAAAACTAGTAAAGTAAACCAACAGTCTGTATTAAATCTTAAAATATTTCATAATTTTCCTGCATAGGACAATCACTTTTAACAGTGGCACTCTCGAAAATACAAAAAAAAGAACCTCAAAAATATTTTTTTTTTCAACAAATCAAATAGTGTTTAGAGGTGGCCGATGAAATAAAAAAAATAATTTCAGAAATAATGTTTTATTCTATTTTCTGGAAAATTACAGTAGGAGGGTTCGTAAATCAACTGATAAAAAAAATTCTGGTCTTAAGCTGGAATTAAAATGTTAAATGTGTGGCCAGGTATTGTAAAGTACATTAATGATAGAGGGCTAATTTGACCCACTTCTAAAGCCCCCAAATTCTTCTGGTTTGCTTATTTAACCCTTTAACACATAGAGATGCCTTTTAACACTTTTTCAATCAGAGCAGACCCTCCTGCCTGATCAGAATCTACTCTTTTTGCTAATGGAAATATGATTAAATATGATCCTACACTAATATTACCAGGACTCACACCATATGATATTTAAAGTTTTCATTGTTAATTAATTGTGCAGCTATCTTATTTTTTTCAAACAGGTCTTCAAACCTCTTTTTTGGCCCAATATCTTAACCCTATTTAGATGACCATTTCCTATTACTATACATGGCATTCAGATAAGAGTGTGTCAGTGTGGTTAAAAATACATGGTGACATTCTCCTTCAATATAATGGCAATAGTAGTGTAATATTATTGCCCGAAATTGACATAATTACGCACTACAACAAAATTCCAAATTTAGGGGTTTATCATGCTACATGTACTTTTCCCAATCTGCAAGGCCCTAGGGCCCCTTCCCAAAATTGCCAAAAAATCCCTGCTTTCAATAACTGTAAGATATACTGATAACTTAAATTTAGCACTAAAAGATATTATCATATCACAGTCAGAATCTCCTTGTTTAGTAGTACTTCTCAACCAAAAGATATGAGCCGCAATATGAGATTTCCAACAATTTGGTATGTGCAACCAGCAAAGCCTCAGATCAGCCTGCGCATGCGCGCAGTCTGATCAGAGTCTTTGCTAGTCGCTTGAATATTCTATGACCGTTAAGCTACTGACAGAACATCATTTGGAGTTTCTACACTTAAAAGGAGGCTGCACAAGCTCATTTGAGTTTCCACTTTTCAAAATGCCTCCTTGTTGGAAATCACATGTTGTGGCTCAAGCTTATCTGAACCTATGATTTACCATCTGATGTATATAACTCTTGACACTCTTTGGTGAAACTGTCCTGGCTTAGGCTAGATTTTTTTTATTAGTTGATTTACAAACCATCCTTTTGTAATTTTCCGGAAAGTAGAAAAAAAAAATAATTTCTTAAATTATTTTTTTATTTTACTCTAAATATTATTTTTGTTCACTGAGAAAAATAATATATTTTTGAGGTTCTGTCTGTGTATTTTTGAGAGTGACACTGTTAAAAGTGAATGTCCTGTCCAGATTTTTAGGAAAATGATGAAATATTAAAAGACTTGATACAGGCTGTTTGTTTACCTTACTAGTTTGTTCTGGAGATATTTTAAAATAAAACAAAAATCTGAAAATGACCAGTCAACTGGTCATTTTCAGAGGGTTTTTTTCTCCCCCCTGACCCTAAATCTGAAAAAAATACTCGCTAATTCCAAATAGATTTGGGGCACACTGGATTCAGACAAGATGACCTATTATGAAATAATTTTAATAACTGTCTATTAAAACACTTTTATCAAAAGGCCATTCCCAAATATGAACCTCTTTCTTCAAAAGGTCATTCCCAAATATGAACCTCTTTAATCAAAAGGCCATTTCCAAATATTAACCGCTACATCAAAGGCCATTACCAAATATGAACCACTTTCATTAAAAAGCCATTCGACAAATATAAACCACTTTCATCAAAAGGCCATTCCCAAATATGAACACTTTCTTCAAAAAGCCATTCCCAAATACAAACCGCTTTAATCAAAAGGCCATTCCCAAATATGAACCACTAACATCAAAATGTCATTACCAAATATGAACCACTTTTATCAAAAGGCCATTCCCAAATATGAACCACTTTCTTCAAAAGGTCATTCCCAAATATGAACCACTTTTATCAAAAGACCATTACCAAATATGAACTATTTACTTCAAAAGGCCATTCCCAAATATGAACCACTTTTATCAAAAGGCCATTCCCAAATATGAACTACTTACTTCAAAAGGTCATACCCAAATACGAGGGTAGTCCCATTAATTTATGGACTTTTTGCACTGTATTGAAACCATACGACTTATCTATTTTAAATGTTCATAGATTCTTTTTGTATTGTTTAAGAATAAATGTTGAAAATTTGATGCCAATAGCTCAAAAATTATGGTTTGTAGCAAACTTCTAGCAGCACCACTTATCTCCGTACAGACCACGCCAAAAGACAACTCCAGAATTTTATGACGTTAAGTCATTTCTTTTCACTCCTTTTCGAAGTATTCTCCTGCATAGTTAATGCATTTTTGGTGGCGTTTCACCCATTTTTCATACACTTCTTTGAAATACACAGTATTTAAGCTCAAATAGCATATCTGATCTCCACGTGATCTTGGAATCGTTTTCCACGCAAATGCTTCTTTCACCGTGCGGCCAGCTGGTACCATGTGGACTAGAATCACACCGAACTATCCATGAATACGACACACATCACTTTTCTCATCAATTTAACTACCTTCGCCTTCTTTAGGGTGGACTGTCATGATCCTTCCATACCATAGACATTCTTTTATCCTCATGTTCATAATAATGCACCCACGTTTCATCTGTAGTGTTTATGCGATCAAGAAAGGTTGGGTCTGATCAACCTGTATCCAAGAATCGCCTTGATGCACCTACACGAGCTGATTTTTCTTCCTCTGTTAGTAGTCTTGGTACCGATCTAGCTGATACATGCGACAAACCCAGGTCTGCAGTTAAAACGCATTGAGCAGTAGACTTGCTGCAACCAGCACTAACAGCTACTTAGTGCACTGTCTTCCAACAATTGCTTTCAATGACGTTCATGACGGCCAGAGTTTGCTTTTTATCCTTGCATGGCGGTCATCCACCATGAGAACTCAGTTCAGACAGTCTGTCCACCCATTGCTAAATCTGCCATGAAACCTGTACACAAGTTGTTTAGACACATTCTTATATCAATTCGTGCTTTGCATCTGTTTAATGTTTGTATGGGTGTCATTCCACCCTTGACACATAAATTCATTACTGTTCTTCGGGCCGTTGCGTCGTCTAAAGTCGTCATTTTCTTCAATTTTCAAAAGGCAGTGGTGCATTTATAACTTGCCGCATTCGTACATAAATGACGTAAGACGTTCAAAATTTGACATGTTGACATCAGAATAATTATGATGTCAGCTGTCCGTGACATTTTAGCACATTTTAGAGTAACTGTGTCGAAAATAGTTGTTAAAAGAAAATGTTATGACTACATATCTAAGCAAATTTTGACGTGGTCCGTACACCCCTATCTGGGTTTATTAAAATGCTGCTATAATCAAAACCAACACTTTCTCTCCAAATTTACTTATTATGCATGTAATAAAGTATTTGACATATGCGAAAAGTTTTATTACTCTGCAACATTAGGTTTTTGATATATTTGTAAAGTCCACGATTTACTGGGACAACCCTCGTATGAACCACTTTTATCAAAATGCCATTCCCGAATATGAACTACTTACATTTTAAAGATCATTACCAAATATGAACCACTTACATCAAAAGGCCATTATCAAATATGAACCACTTACATTAAAAGGCCATTACCAAATATGAACCACTTTTATCAAAAGGCCATTCCAAAATATGAACCACTTTCAACAAAAGGCCATTCCCAAATATGAACCACTTACATCAAAAGGCCACTCCCTAATTTATGTATTTTTATACCCCCTGCAAACTTTGTGGTGGGTGTACTGTTTTCACGTTGTCCTTGCGTCTGACCGTGCATGCGTGTGTCCATTCGTAAAGTTTTGTTTCCTTAATATCTTGAAAAGTCATTGCTGGATTTTCATCAAACCTTGCAAACATGTTCATATATGCAAGAAAAATACTTAAAACAAAAGGGTAAGGGCTAGGGGCCAATTCTATTATTTTCCTTTGTAGTTCTAAATGGCTTTTTATATAGGATTTTAAGCTTATGCTATTATAGTCCATACATGGGCCGATCAATTCCTACCACAGCTTTTGATGGAACAATTTGATACTTTTCCTATACAATGTAGACACATTGAACATATGCATGGAGGAGTTTGGTTCAGAAAAAATAATTTTTGACAAAATGACAGCTGTGAGAACTAAGAGAATTTTTCCCTAATAGGGCTTTTGTATATGCAATGATGGCGCCTTCATGGGCCAATCAACTCCTACCACAGCTTTTGATGGAACAATTTGATACTTTGCCTTTACAATATAGACACATTGAACATATGCATGAAGGAGTTTGGTTCAGAAAAAAAATATTTTTGATAACACCTGTGAGAACTAAGAGAATTTTTCCCTAATAAGGCTTTTGTATATCCATAGATGGTGCCTTCATGGGCCGATCAACTCCTACCACAGCTTTTGATGGAGCAATTTGATACTTTGCCTATACAATATAGACACATTGAACATATGCATGAAGGAGTCTGGTTGAAAGAAAAATAATGATTGACATAATGACAGCTGTGAGAACTTAGACAATTTTTCACTTATATGGCTTGTGTATATGTGTGGATAGTGCCTTTATGGGCTGATCAACTCCTATTACAGCTTTTGATGGAGCAATTTGATATGTTGCCTATACAATATAGACACATTGAACATATGCATGAACGAGTCTGGTTGAAAAAAATAATGCTTGACAAAATGACAGCTATGAGAACTTAGACAAGTTTTCACTTATATGGCTTTTGTATATGCATGGATAGTGCCTTTATGGGCTGATCAACTCCTACCACAGCTTTTGATGGAGCAATTTGATACTTTGCCACTACAATGAAGACATATTGAACATATGCATGAAAGAGTTTGGTTTGGAAAAATAATTTTGAAAAAAAGACAGCTAGTAGAATTTAGACAATTTTCCCCTAACAAGGCTTTTGTATATGCATAGATGGTGCCTTTATGGGCAGATCAACTCTTACCACAGCTTTTGATGGAGCAATTTGATATGTTACCTATAAAATATAGACACATTGATATGCATGAAGGAGTTTGGTTCCGAAAAAATGACATCTATGAGAACTGAGACAATTTTTCACTTATATGGCTTTTTTAAATGCATGGATAGTGCCTTTATGGGCGGATCCACTCCTACCACAGCTTTTGATGGATCAATTTGATACTTAGCTACTACAATGTAGACATATTGAACATATGCATGAAAGAGTTTGGTTTGGAAAAAATAATTTTTGGCAAAATGACAGCTATGAGAACTTAGACAATTTTTCCCAAATAAGGCTTTTGTATATCCATAGATTGTGCCTTCATGGGCCGATCAACTCCTACCACAGCTTTTGATGGAGCAATTTGATACTTTGCCTATACAATATAGACACATTGAACATATGCATGAAGGAGTTTGATTCAGAAAAAATAATTTTTTAACAAAATGACAGCTGTGAGAACTTAGACAATTTTCCCCTAACAAGGCTTTTGTATATGTATAGATAGTGCCTCTATGGGCCGATCAACTCCCAACAACAGCTTTTGATGGAACAATTTGATACTTTGCCTATACAATGTAGTCACATTGAACTTATGCATGAAGGAGATAGGTTCAAAAAAAATTTTTTTGGACAAAATGACACCTGTGAGAATTTAGACAATTTTTCCCTAATAAGGCTTTTGTATATGCATAGGTGGTGCCTTCATGGGCCGATCAACTCCTACCACAGCTTTTAATGGAGCATTTAATATGTTGCCTATACAATATAGACACATTGAACATATGCATGAAGGAGTCTGGTTGAAACAAAATAATGCTTGACAAAATGACAGCTATGAGAACTTAGGCAATTTTTCACTTATATGGCTTTTGTATATGCATGGATAGTGCTTTTATGGGCTGATCAACTCCTACCACAGCTTATGATGGAGCAATTTGATACTTTGCCACTACAATGAAGACATATTGGACGTATGCATGAAGGAGTTTGGTTTGGAATTTTTTTTTGACAAAATGACAGCTGTTAGAATTTAGACAATTTTCTTGTATATATGCATAGATGTTGCCTTCATGGGCCGATCAACTCTTACCACAGCTTTTGATGGAGCAATTTGTTATTTTGCCTATAAAATATAAACACATTGATATGCATGAAGGAGTTTGGTTCCGAAAAAATAATTTTTGATATAATTACATCTATGAGAACTTAGACAATTTTTCACTTATATGGCTTTTTTATATGCATGGATAGTGCCTTTTATGGGCCAATCCACTCCTACCACAGCTTTTGATGGAGCAATTTGATACTTTGTCACTACAATGTAGGCACATTGAACATATGCATGAAGGAGTTTGGTTTGGAAAAAATAATTTATGACAAAATGACAGCTATGAGAACTTTGACAATTTTTCCCTAATAAGGCTTTTGTATATCCATAGATGGTGCCTTCATGGGCCGATCAACTCCTACCACAGCTTTTGATGGAGCAATTTGGTACTTTGCCTATTCAATATAGACACATTGAACATATGCATGAAGGGGTTTGATTCAGAAAAAAAATAATGACAAAATGGCAGCTGTGAGAACTTAGACAATGTTTCCCTAATAAGGCTTTTGTATACGCATAGATAGTGCCTCTATGGGCCGATCAACTCCAACAACAGCTTTTGATGGAACAATTTGATACTTTGCCTATACAATGTAGTCACATTGAACATATGCATGAAGGAGATAGGTTCAAAAAAAATTTTTTTGACAAATTGACACCTGTGAGAACTTAGACAGTTTTTCCTGAATAAGGCTTTTGTATATGCATAGATGGTGCCTTCATGGGCAGATCAACTCCTACCACAGCTTTTAATGGAGCAATTTGATATGTTGCCTATACAATATAGACACATTGAATACACACTGGTCAATGTAAACGCACCGGTGGTTGCTACAACGAGCTGGTGGTTGCATTTTACAGCACCGGTGGTGGCGTAAAAGGTAAAAAAATCTATACCTGTTTGCTTTATTATTTATTTATAAACTTGCATTTATTTTATTTGTGATGACACCTGGCGCACAGACCACCGGTAACATTGCAGTTTATGGCTCTGCCAAGCAATTGGTGATTTAATTCATGGTTTGGACTGCAAATCCAACAAAGTTCTGGAGTTTTGCCGTGACAGGTGCTTTTTTCTAGTGTAACTGCCTAAATTGAGTGAAATCTGCACGTCTAAGCGCAGCTGCTGTCATATTCCCATGAAATAACATCCAAAAAACGATTACTACTTTGGTTTTTTATTCTTGGTAAAGTAGCAAATGTTTTATTGAGGAATTTTTATTACAACGCACTGGGAGCATTTTTTATGCCCCCAAAGGAACTTTGGGAGGCATATAGTAATCGCACTGTCCGTCCGTCCGTCCGTCAGTCCGTCCGTGTGTCCGTCCGTCCGTCCCGCTTTCGTGTCCGGTCCATATCTCCTATATTCTTTGAGGTAGGGATTCATAATTTGGTGTGTGGATGCATCGTGGAATGGCGGAGTGTCGCGTACCATTTTTGGGTCACTGTGACCTTGACCTTGACCTCTGACCTAGTTTTTAGAATAATCGTGTCCAGAGCATATCTCTTATATTATTTGAGGTAGGAATCTCAAATTTAATGTGTGGATGCATCTTGGGATGACGAAGTGTCGCGTACCATAATTGGGTCACTGTGACCTTGAACTTGACCTCTGACCTAGTTTTTAGAATAATCGTGTCCATAGCATATCTCTTATATTATTTGAGGTAGGAATCTCAAATTTGGTGTGTGGATGCATCTTGGACTGACGAAGTGTCACATACCATAATTGGGTCACTGTGATCTTGACCTCTGACCTAGTTTCTAGAAACTGCATTGAGTCTGGTGCATATCTCCTGTATTCTTTGAGATAGGAATTCCAACTTTGGTGTGTAAATGCATCTTGGGATGACGGGGTGTCACATACAATTTTTAGGCCAATGTGACCTTGACCTCTGACCTAGTTTTAAGAATTATTGTGTCTCGAGCATATCTCTTATATTTTTTGAGTGAGGAATTCCAAATTTGGTATGTAGATGCATCTTGGGATAGCGAAGTGTCATGTACCATTTTTGGGTCACTGTGACCTTAACCTCTGACCTAGTTTTAGAATAATCATGTCCAGAGCATATCTCTTATATTATTTGAGATAGGAATCTCAAATTTGGTGTGTGGATGCATCTTGGGATGAGGAAGTGTCGCTTACCATAATTATGGCACTGTGACCTTGAACTTGACCTCTGACCTAGTTTCTAGAAACTGGTGCATATCTCATATATTCTTTGAAATAGGAATTCCAACTTTGGTATGTTAATGCATCTTGGGATGCCTGAGTGTCACAAACTTTTTTTGGGTCACTGTGATCTTGACCTCTGACCTAATTTTCAAGAATTATTGTGTCCAGAGCATATCTGCTATATTATTTGATGTAGGAATCCCAAATTTGGGGTGGTGATTCCTCTTGGGATGGCGGAGTGGTGCATACCATTTTGAGGCACTTTGACTTTGGCATTGACTTCTGGCCTCATTTCTAGGTTTTTCGTGCTATATTACAGCTATCTTTCCTCAAATGTGTCTTATGCTAGACCAATTCCTTTGGGGGCATTCGTCACGTGTTTGTGACATTTCTTGTTTTTTTTTTTTTTTTTTTTTCAACAATCGTATTGCAACTTATTATCATTATACAAACTCATCATCATCATTCCTTTTGTTTTATCCTACAAATTTTTACTCTTTCCATCCACATCATGTTTAGTTTAAAACCGTCTGACGCTAATGACCCACAAGGGTTGATGCGTCGTTAAGCACCAAACAAACAAACAATGGGAGCATTTATTGACGCATGGATACAACGCACTGATGGTTGCACAGAATTCCTGTGGTTGCTGGTGCAGCCTCACCACAGCATTCTCTGTTCTTATAAACGGTACATAAAATGTACAGACTCGCCAGAGCCTTCCCTGCATAGAAATTTTAGAGAGTAGTAATCGTTTTTGGATGTTATTTCATGGGACTATGATAACATAGCTGCAGCTGTGCTTAGACATGCAGAATTTCCTGAAGTTAGGCAGTCACAATAGAAAAAGCACCTGTCACTGTCAAACTCCACAACTGTGTCGGATTTGTCGGTCAAACCATGAATTAAAACGCCAATTGCATGGCAGAGCCATAAACTGCAATGTTTCTGACGGTTTGTGCGCATTGGGTCATCAAAAGTAAAATAAAAGCAAGCTTATAAAGAAATCATACAGTCTATAGGCATAGATTTTGTGGTTTTTGTACACTAATGAAGGCTCAAGTGTGACTCTGCAAATGTTTAGCCTCACAAGAGATGCTCCAGAGCTAGCCCTGTTCGCACTTTGAGAGTGTTTCCGCCTATTTTTCAGATTGGCCCCAAAACTTTTAATTTAATGAGATTGTTTGTCCTTTATGATACATTACAATAGTTAATAAGCCTCCATGCGAGCTTAAAATTTTTGTGCTTCAACAACAGCAGATTCTAGGGCGAATATTTGGTACCAGTAAAATGCAATTTTAGCACCCCAGAGGTATAGGCTGCTGTCTGTTCTAAGGCGGTGATTCTGTTGTTGTTGATTCGTTGTTGATTGTTACTCCCATTACAGGATTCTGTAAATGTTCTATATTTTGTTACTTTATGTCCATTCTTGTTTTACAATCATCTTGATGGGGAAGAGAGAGAGCTGGCTGCTTTGCTTAGTTTGTCTTCCTGGTGTCTCGTGATTGTTGTGTGGCTATTCCTCTCATTGTCATGGGTTTGTCTGCAGTTTGTGATTGTGATACTCACTATATTTGGATGTCATTCATGCGAACAGCGATGGCTTTGGCCCCATTTGCTTGGTCTAGTCTGAGCCTTCGTCACAGTTTAAAATTCTCATGTGGTGACTCAAATGGCAATTATATGCCATTTTGTGCGAGCAGCGAAGAATCTGGCGAGTCTGCACATTTGCACAGGCTTACCTTAGCCTTCGTCACTGTACAAAATCTCTTGTGCTGCCTTAATTGGCGATTTGTGTGCTATTCACGCCAACAGCGAATACTCTGGCGAGTCTGCACATTTGCGCAGGCAGTCACTGGACAATGTAATAAATACCAAGATTTCTTGTGCTGGCAGCAAAGGCTCTTGGGAGTATGCACGTTTGCACAGGCTCGCCTGAGCCTTCTATACAGTATCGAAATATCATGTGCTGGTTGAAATGGCGATTTTTTGCAACGTTTATGTGATCAGCGAATGATGTTGTGAGTCTGCACCAGCAACCACAGGAACTCTATGCAACCATCAGTGCGTTGTATCAATGCGTCAAAAAATGCTCCCAGTGCGTTGTAATAAAAATTCCTCAATAAAACATTTGCTACTTCGTTTACCAAGAAAAAAAAACAAAGTAGTAATCGTTTTTTTGTATGTTATTTCATGGGAATATGACAACCGCTGCGCTTAGACATGCAGATTTCACTCAATTTAGGCAGTTACACTAGAAAAAAGCACCTGTCAGGGCAAAACTCGTGAAGTTTGTTGGATTTGCAGTCCAAACCATGAATTAAATCACCAATTGCTTGGCAGAGCCATAAACTGCAATGTTACCGGTGGTCTGTGCGCCAGGTGTCATCACAAATAAAATAAATGCAAGTTTATAAATAAATAATAAAGCCAACAGGTATAGATTTTTTTACCTTTTACGCCACCATCGGTGCTTTAAAATTCAACCACCAGCTCGTTGTAGCAACCACCGGTGCGTTTACATTGACCAGTGTGAATATATGCATGGAGGAGTCTGGTTGAAAAAAAATATTCCTCAACAAAATGACAGCTATGAGAACTTAGACAATTTTTCACTTATATGGCTTTTGTATATGCATGGATAGTGCCTTTATGGGCTGATCAACTCCTGCCACAGCTTTTAGGAGCAATTTTATACTTTGCCACTACAATGAAGACATACTGTGGATGGACAATGACCATGGACTTTGCAATGGACCAATGTTTACAATCGGATGCTCATCAAAGTCACAGCCTAGGTGCTGATTGGATTATCTAATAAATAACGAGACAGGAAAGAAACGCCTACCTTACAGTGTTCTATATGTCAAATAGCACGTATACACAAGCTGCATCATGATCGATTCCTGGACATTGTGAAGTTCAGACAGACATTTCGAACTGTCTCGGTCTTGTCCGCAAATAGATTTAACTTTGCCTGCTGGAGCTAATTACCTTTGCATACAATTTTAACAGATCAGTTTGTCCGGAAAGTGACACTAAAAGATTGCCGGCTTGCAACAGTGTGAACCCAGATCAGACATGATCAAACGGTCTGACTGGTGATGTTCCTAAAATAGTCTTGATATTAAATTGTACATGATAAAGATTACAAAAATATGAAAACTTATCCAGCATTCAAAGAGTTATAATAAGCTCATTTCAAATCAGGTCGGTGTCAAAAATCTTTTTATCTGGAGCTTGAAAGGATACCGCTTTGATCTTAACCCTTAAAACGCCAATCATGACAAATTGCACTGTACACTTTTGTGATCAATGTATTGCTTGAATTTCAGGGAGAAAATAGACCTTGATATTTCATAAGTATCATCTATCAGCAGACAATTCACATGAAATGTCGTTCCTTATTTTATTCCTAAGACAGCAACAAACTTTCAAAGTGCTGTCTGTTTTTTGTGGGCATGCGAATCTAATAGGGTCAGCTTTAATTATTGCGTAAGAAATGTGTGATTTATACTGCAAGCACAGTGAAAGACAGTGGTCTTAATTTCTATACAGAGGACACACGATAAGGTTATATGCTGCGGAACATACGTGGAGATTAAAACACCTTGATATTTGTGATCTATGACACGCCAAAAGTAGCTATTTTCGGAGCACTGGCACGTCACGTTTACAGTGAACCTTCCCTTTACAAGACAGGTAGGCGTTGCTTTCCTCTTGCGGTTGAATATTTGAATCCAATCAGGATCGACCATGTGACTTTGTGATGAGCTGCTGAAAATCGTTGTGCTGGCTCTCGTGAATCGGTTTGTCCATGGTCTTGTTCCAAACCCTGTATTGAACATATGCATGAAGGAGTTTGGTTTGGAAAAAATAATTTTTGACAAAATGACAGCTGCTAGAATTTAGACTATTTTCCCCGAACAGGGCTTTTGTATATGCATAGATGGTGCCTTCATGGGCCGATCAACTCTTACCACAGCTTTTGATGGAGCAAATAGATATAATGCCTATAAATATAGACACATTGATATGCATGAAGCAGTTTGGTTCCCCCAAATTTTTTTTTGATAAAATGACATCTATGAGAACTTAGACAATTTTTCACTTATATGGCTTTTGTATATGCATTGATAGTGCCTTTATGAGCTGATCAACTCCTACCACAGCTTTTGATGGAGCAATTTGATACTTTGCCACTACAATGAAGACATATTGAACATATGCATGAAGGAGTTTGGTTTGAAAAAATATTTTTTTGACAAAATGACAGCTATGAGAACTTAGACAATTTTTCACTTATATGGCTTTTTTATATGCATGGATAGTGCCTTTATGGGCCGATCAACTCCTACCACAGCTTTTGATGGAGCAATTTGATACTTTGTGGCTACAATGTAGACATAATGAATATATGCATGAAGGAGTTTGGTTCAGAATTTTTTTTTGACACAATGACAGCTGTTAGAACTTAGACAGTTTTCCCCTAACAAGGCTTTTGTATATGCATAGATGGTGCCTTCATGGGCCAATCAACTCCTACCACAGCTTTTAATGGAGCAATTTGATATGTTGCCTATACAATGAAGAGACATTGAACATATGCATGAAGGAGTTTGGTTCGGAAAAAAAAATGAAAAAATGACAGCTGTCAGAACTTAGACAGTTTTCCCCTAACAAGGCTTTTGTATATGCATAGATGGTGCCTTCATGGGCCAATCAACTCCTACCACTGCTTTTGATGGAGCAATTCGATACTTTGCCTATACAATGAAGAGACATTGAACATATGCATGAAGGAGTTTGGTTTGGAAAAAAATAATTTTCTAAAACTTTGATATTTAGAGCTTTCAGATGTGAATAATTTTGTTTTTTTGATCTAAACAAATGTTCCAGATTGCAAGCTTTAAGGTCATTTGCACAGATTCTACTGAAATCTTGTTTTCACAGATTCTACTGAAATCTTTTTTTTCAAAACTAGGGTTTGCTTGTTTGAACTATCACTTGTGGAAACTAAGTTTTTTCACTTACCCTTACTGTGCTGGGGATATCTAATAAACATTGCTCATTGACTTTTTTCATTGATCTTGGCATCTGACTTCAATGTCATATTCGCCATGTGAAATATTCTTTATATCCTTCACACCATACATAATCATTGTAAAAAGTATTAACAACCTCCATCTTAAAATGAAATATCACTTACATCAAAAGGCCATTCTCAAATATGAACAATCACAGATTAAGGTAAACAAAAAATTTCAGCGTAAAATTGTAAATATTTTTGATAAATAAGAAAATTCTTTCTTTGCTAGGCACTCTTAACTAAAGGCCAGTATGTCATACTTATGCCTATAAATATTGTCCTTCATTAGAATATCCCTGGTTATTCAAACTAAGGATCATAACTCGAAGTTGAGCCGCGGCATGAGATTTCCAACAATTTGACATTTCGACAAGTGTAGATTGGACGAGCCTCTGCAGCCTCATTTTAAGCTTAGAAACTCCAAATGGTGTTCAGTCAGTAGCTTAACAATCATTGAATACTCAAGCCACTAGCTAAGACTCTGATCAGACTGCGCGTATGCGCAGGCTGATCTGAGGCTTTGCTGGTAGCACAAACCGCATTGTTGGAAATCTCATGCACTGGCTCATTTCTGCGTGATAACTCGAGATCTGTTACAATATATTTTCTAAAATCTAACTATAATGTTAATTGTCAGGGCTGTAACTCACATAATGCTTGTTAGAAACCAAACAGGGAAGTCCCTGATCGAACTGCTTCTGAAGAAACAGTCTGATCTGGGTCTGTGCTGTTTGTTGAGGCCTTTTTGGCGGGCAACTAGTGTTCAGAATATTAGACCATCTACAGTGTACATATATTTCAGGGACAGGCGCCATGGCAGAGGTTAGCACCATTGTCTCAGCTATTGTTGAAGAGCACGCTCAAACGGAAACTGATGAAAAGTCATGACGATGGATATAGGGCGTGCTGGGAGCATAATTCTGATGCAGTTCACTATCTCTACTATTGTTGAAGAACAAGCTCAAACAAAAACTGATGAAAAGACATGAAGATGGATATAGTCCGGTGTGCTGGGAACATAATTCTGATGCAGTCCACTATCTCTACTATTGTTGAAGAGCACGCTCAACAAAACTGCAGTAAAAACACGAAGAAGGATATTGGGCCTGCTAGAAGCATAATTCTGATGCAGTCCACTATCTCTACTATTGTTGAAGAGCACGCTCAAACAAAAACTGATGAGAAGACATGAAGATTGGTATAGGGCCTGCTGGGAACATAATTCCGATGCAATCCACTATTGTTGAAGAGCACACTCAAACAAAATCTGCAGAAAAGGCATGAAGATGGATAAAGGGCCTGCTGGGAACATAATTCTGATGCAGTCCACTATCTCCGCTATTGTTGAAGAGCACACTAGAAAAACATGAAGATGGATATTGGGTCTGCTGGAACATGATTATTATGTGGTCCACTATCTCGGCTATTGTTGAAGAGGGCACCTTACATTTGCGCACTTTTTGCAATGAGCAATGATATCTTTTTGCACATTCTTTGTGATTTCAATTGCAACAACCCCGAATTAATTTGTAATGAGTTGTGAAAAAGGAGCGCGAATGATATGCAGAACCGTGCGCAAATGAAGGAATCAATGTGCGCAAAAGATATACTGAATGCCAAAATGAAAAGCGCCGGTTGAAGAATAGCTCAAACAAAAACTGCAGAAAAAACATGAGGATGGATATTGGACCTGCTGGAAACATGATTATTATGTGGTCCCTTATCTCAGCTGTAGTAGAAGAGGGTAACAATGGGCCTTATAGTCCGGAAAAAAAAGAAGAAAAAAAAAACTGAAAAAAAGACATGAAGATAGACATTGAGCCTGCTGGAAAAATAATTTTTATGTGATCTGGATTATGGCTAAGTAATTAGTAAGTAAGTAAAGACTTATTTATCGAGGGTTACAACAGTTAGCACATATATTTATTATTTACATAATTAGTACATGTAGCTAATCTTCCATGAGGCCCTCACCATTTACATTTTACATAAATATATAGATGATGTTTACTTTTTTTGAGGTGAATACCAAATATATTTCATCAAGTGTGTGGTGTTGAAAACATCAAAATTTTCATGAGGGCGCAGCACAAATTAAAATTTTGATGTTTCAACTCAAGAGATGACATATATTTGGTATTTACTAAAAAAAAAGTAAATTTTCTTTTTATTTTATACTTTTTATACCCCGCCACACTTTAGTGTCGGGGTATTATGTTATACCTTTCTGTGTCTGTCCGTCCGTCCGTCTGTCCGTGCTCACCATTTCCGATCGATAACTTGAGTATTTATTCACGGAATTTTTTCAAATTTTGCATACATATATTTATCGGCGATGAGTGGTATGGGATTGTTAATGGGCAAAATCCGTCCATTTTTAACGGAGTTACTGCCCTTTTTCGTATTGGAAAAATGGTTTCTGGCCTGTTATTCCTTTACTGTTCATGATATCTGAATGAAACTTCACAGATATGTTGCACATCAAAGGTTACATATTGTGACTAAGGACCGTCACTCTGACCTTCCCAGTTTATGAGTTATCCACCCTTGATAGGTCTGAAAAAAGGTTTTTGACCTATTGTTCCTTTACTATATGGAATATCTGAATATAACTTCACAGATATGTTTCACATCAAAGGTAACATATTGTGACTTAGAACCATCACTCTTACCTTTCCCGTTTTTGAGTTATCCGCCCTTGATTGAATTAAAAAATGTTTTTTACCCGTAGTTCCTTTACTATGAGGAATATTTAAATGAAACTTTACAGATATGTTTCACATCAAAGGTTACATACTGTGACAAAGAACCATCACTCTTACCTTTACAGTTCATGAGTTATCTGCCCTTGATTGATCTGAAAAATGGTTTTTGACCTGTAGTTCATTTACTATATGGAATATCTGAATGAAACTTTACAGATATGTTGAACATCAAAGGTTACATATTTCTAGTAAGGACCGTCACCCTTACCTTTCCAGTTCATGAGTTATCTGTCCTTGATTGATCTGAAAAATGGTTTTTGACCTGTAGTTCATTTACTATATGGAGTATCTGAATGAAACTTCACAGATATGTTGACCATCAAAGGTTACATATTGTGGGTAAGGATCATCACTCTTACCTTTCCAGATTGTGAGTTATCCACCCTTGATTGATTTGAGAATTGGTTTTTGACCTGTAGTTCATTTCATCCGTCCGTGCTCACTGTTTCCGATCGATAACTTGAGTATTTATGCACAGAATTTTTTCAAATTTTGCATACATATTGTTATTGGGGATGAGTGGTATGGGATTGTTAATGGGCAAAATCCGACCATTTTCGATGGAGTTACTGCCCTTTCTCCCTTTAAAAAATGGTTTCTGGCCTGTTATTCTTTTACTGTTTATGATATCTGAATGAAACTTCACAGATATGTTGAACAGCAAAGGTTACATATTACAACGAAGGACCGTCACTCTTACCTTTCCAGTTCATGAGTTATCCGCCCTTGATTAATCTGGAAAATGTTTTTGACCTGTAGTTCCTTTACTATATGAAATATCTGAATGAAACTTCACAGATATGTTGACCATCAAAGGTTACATATTGTGACTAAGGACGTCATATCACTGTCTATCTCAGTTCTGTTGCTATTTAGGCATTATATATCTCACAAAATAACTTTTGGTGCCCCCAGCAGTGGCGAGGTATTATGCAGTGCTTGCGGTGCTTTTATTAGAAGACTTGTATACAGTTAATCAATTAACCATGCTTCAAGCCGAATCACAATAATGTAAAAGAAGACAAAGGAGTATTTGTGACAGAATACCTTGATCAATCTATAGCCATCAGGACTTTCAGATAAAAAGAAATTTATTCAGCTTCAAAGTGCAAACAAGTGACGTTGTAAGTGAGGTCATAATTTGTGTATGACATTACGTAGCATAGATTACATGCATTGCCTCACTCACTGAAGCGGGATGTGCTGAAAATGCAAAATCGAAAAATTTCAGCAAATCTGAATTATACTTAAAGCCATTAAAAACGCAACTGGTACAAGTGTTATTTTTCCTATAAATATCAGCTTGATACACTTTGTCTTTGTACAAACAAGCGTCCCTAATGTAGGAGAACGTTTTACCAATATTTGAGCTCAATTTGCACACTTCTGCCAAAACATTTGGTGAAAAATGACAAATTCATCAAATTTTTTGGTAAACATGTTAAATCTTGAAATTTTAATTAATTTCAGCGTGCAAGTACTGCGTTTCACTCAAACAAACCAAAAAATGATTTACAACATAAAATTCACTTTGCTGGAAGGACCTAAAATTTATGTTTTAAATTTCATTTTTCTTGAAATTTTCCCAAAATTTGAGAAATCGCTAAAGCTTCAATTAAACTGAATCATTTAAAAATTGGCATATGTAAGTTGTAACCTTACAACATATAGCTATCATTTGTCGCAATATTTACTTTGAACCTTTGATGACAGTTTTAAAGGTCAAAACTACAAGACTAAAAAAATCTGTTGAGTGTGCATAGAAAGTAGAGCAGTGTTGAAATTTCCAAAAGTTTGAATCCAAAAGAGCCATTCAAAATGAAGATCTGATATCCAGATTAATAAGGTGATTTTGCATTTTTTGTGTTGAAGTTCGGGTTGTGTCCCTTTATCAAAAAATACAGCCTTGCTTATCTGGACTGCTTTATCTGCATCAAAAGAGTATTGGCTTGTTATCGCGACCATAGATTTATGCTTTTTTTATTAGAATGATAAAATAGCATTAAATCTCGAGTAAGGTTATACTGTAAAAGTTGCGTTTTAACTGGCGTTAAGTATATTTTTGTACCAAAATGTTCCTCATGTTCTAACTAAGAAAATGCCTACCCACACTTGATGTTTTTGTTCACAAATAAGAAAGTTATGGGCGTCTGAAGTTCTGAACTGCAATGTATTTAGTGAATGGAAAAGTGAGAGGTGATCCAAAAACGCTACAATGAAAATATAGGCTGACTAGTGATTGATATCATATCATTTCACTAGTGATTGATAACACTTTTATTTGTTTTGATATGCATTGATTTCACTGCTAAGTATGAAAATAAACATGTATATAAATAAACAGACAATAAATTACTGTTTACCATATTCAACCTTATGACTACTCTCTTCACTTATCAGTTTTAAAATCCATATCCTCCTTGAGAACATGGTAGATTCAGACCAGTGGCTTCTGAAGAAGCCAGCCTATCAAGATTAGCAGTTTTTCATCCACGCTTCAAATGGCATTGCACCACCTGACCAACTGGAAATCAGATATTCACATAGTGCAAACAACCCTTCAAGCATTCAGTGTGTGCTTATAAGGTTGAATATGGTATTTTAATATCTGAGAATCATATATGTGCCCATTTGAAGTCTGAGCATTAAAACCCTGCAATACAAAAGTTTTTCATTGTTAAATGGAATATAAGAGATCTGATGAAATATTGTACTAAGCAGACTTCGAGCATACAATTAAACCCTTTACATACTAGTGCTGTCTTCTGATAACCTTTGTAAACAGTTTGGATCCAGTTCAGACCCCACACAACATGGGGCCTAATCTGGATCCAAACTGTTTGACAACCTGATGGCAAGCACCCCTGAAAGTATCCTTCTATCACAGCAGACAACAAAAACACCTTGTACAATTTTCTAGCAGGCAAAGATTTATGCATATAACCAATTCTGATTTCTCACATCAGCTTACAAGATCTATAGATATAAAATGATACTGTAGAGCGTGCATGTTTCAGTCAATATCTATGCACTACAAATGTGTCAAGAAACAAAATAAGAAAATGGGTGCACATTTCATAAGAACTTTATGAACAAAACAGAGAATTTGAGAAATAAAATGTACACATGCAGTAATAATCAATTCATGCCATCTTAAACATCTATTATGAAAGGTGCTAATTGGTTGGGCATTCTTCACTTCCTCATATCAGACATCCAGAGTACCTCAGAATTTGTCTGAAGCATCCTGTCCTAGGCTTAGGCAAGATAAAACAACCAGCAGAAGATGATCTTAGCTGAATATTGGTACAGTCTACTCTCGTTACCTCGAATTTCAAGGGACTGGACAAAATATGTCGAGTTATCAGTAGTTCGAGGTAACCAAATCCTGACATATGACTACCATTTTGGTGCGAAATAAATCATGTTCAACTCGTCCATTAATAGATCGTTATTGGGAGCTATTACATTAATGAACTGCGGGACGAATTGACCCAAAAGTCTATTGACATTAGGAATTGAAATAAAAAAAGAAGAATATAAAAGGGAAAATAGAATTGTTTCTCATGTACCAATGCAGTCTCGATATAATGCCTGTTTTTTCACTTTTTAAGACGAAATAAAATAAACATAGCATTTTCAGTTCAAAGCAAGTATCGGTAACTGGTCCTGCGGTCGCATTTTTTACCCTTTCGTACATCGTCATATTCTTAAGCCTCAACATTGTACAGGCACGTTTTAATTTTCGTGGGCTTGATGTGCATATGCCTTCCCAATCTATATGTGGCATAACATGACAATGTCTGAAAATAGCCCTACACGCACATCTGTCCAGTGCCTGAATAAAACACTGCATCTGTTTTTCAAAATAAAAAAAAAAAAACAGTTAAAAAAATTGCTTATATACTTTGGCCTTATTTAAAACAAGCAGTCATCAGACGGGTTCTAATACTCAAGGGATTGCTCAAATATGACACATTAGCCCATACTGTCACTTTACATGTACCCTCTTTGAAGTTGTACACAATAGATCAATAGAATTCGCCGACCGCGGTCAGTAATGTAATTATGCAACACACTAATTTACAACTGCATGTGTCACACATGTGGATCAAGTCCGGTTGTTCATTGACCAAACAATTGGTGGTTTTAATGATGATAAATAACGTTAAAACGGTGGATTAAATGGAGGCACATTCAGATAAAAAGGCAAGTTAAAAAAGACAACCATGACTGTTATTTTCTTTTGATATGGAATCGACTTAGGCGTTGTAAAAAAATACTAAAATTGATCAGCGGGACCAGTTTTTCGTAACGACTTATCAGCTTTATTGACTTAGCCGTTGTCGAGATAAATGTTGTGTTATTGCAATAATATATAGGGGAAAAACGGGACCGGGCCGTCAGGTCGAGATAAGTGATAGTATTGAGTTATGCATAGTTGAGTTAACGAGAGTCGACTGTATTTTCATTATTTGAAACTTTCAGAAATGTATGCAGGTGCAATATTATTATAGACTTTATAAACATAAATTTGGCTTTTCTTAGATAAAGCTGATCATATACAGACATAATATTCAACGAGTTCATTGCTTCAATGAAGTCATCCACATTGTAATAAAGGTTAACCTTACATGCACGTTCATGATAATGCTTCATCTTTATGCCATAATTTATATGTCTAATTTGTCAATTAGGATTTGGTGATCTACAAGATTAAATCCTTTCTTGAAATTGACTAATACCACCCAACCATTTTGCCACTGTCCATAGCTTTCATTCGCAAATCTGTCATGTTTACAAGAGCAGAATGTTGTGTTCTGAAGCAAGACTGCGTTTTATGTAATAAGTTATAAGTATGCAAGAATTCAGAGAGACTCTCATGTACATGTTTTTCAAGAACTTTACAAAACAGGCAAAATTGATATGGGGCGATAATTATTAAATTCTTCATGTGGACCATTTTTTTAAAAAAAGAAGTAACTTTTGCTTCTATCCATTTACTTGGGAAAACAGAATTAATGATACTATGATTGCAAATAAAAGTGACTTCATCAGCTATGTAAGGGGCAGTCCAATCTGAATGTCTGAACCTGTCGCTTTGTTGATGTCAATTGTTAAGAGGAATTATGAATTTTGCATCTTCGGGTAGCTTTGTCGGATAGAACTCTTTCAGTTAGGGGGTTGTCTGCAGTTTGTGTGTGTGGTATTTCCTGATCATACTCACTATTTTTTTTAGTATGGTTGATATCAGTTACAGGTTCTTTTAACTTTGATGCAACATTTACGAAAAATCATTAAATTCATTTGCAATACCAATGGAATCTTCAATAAAAGTGTCTCCAACTTTTACTAACTCAATGGTAGATTGTTTCCTAAGGCCTTTTCCTGCAAGAACTTCCTGAAATATCTTATAAATACTGCTTGGATTGTTTTTGTTGTTGTCGAGGAATGTTTGGTATTGGATTCTTTCTGCTTTTTGAATCATTTTGATGGTTTTATTTTTCCATAGCTTATATTCATCTTCATTTCCAATAGACTTATGCGGATCTCTATATTTCACTGCATTGAGAATTTCTGGTGACAATCACTGAGGCGGATTTTTTTGTTTTACCCTATGTTGTTTTATAGGTATATGTTTGTCCACTACTTAAGAATTGAAAGTTATTTTTCTGCTTTTCACTGAGGTATGAAATGTTGGGAAAATTACATCTAATTTGCATGAAAACATGCTAAAATTAGATGTAATTTAAACGAGAAAAATAACTTTCAATTCTTATAATTACAACTTCTTTCGGTATTCTTTCTTTTTCAGTATTTTTTCTGAAAAATTATGTTTTGAGCTAATATTTTTGTTTCGCGCATTTAGACTATGACGTGCGTACGTAGACTTTACAACGTTCAAAAAACAAAATGGCGGCCTTTCTCCAATTGAAAATTAACAACTATATTTCAGCAACTAGAATCCCGTTTTTTACGCAGTGACAACTGAAAAATACTTAACATGGGTGTTTATGAGAGTGTGTACGATTGTTACGTCATCGGATATGACGTCACTCGTTTACACTGGTGACGAAAAGCATCAACTGTCAAAATGGCTTGAAAAGGAAAAGAAATGACCCACAGCAAAAAGAAATTGTGCTATCTTTATTGAGTGATTGAAGAAAGCAAAGACGAATTTCAAACTAGGCAACAGTCAGTATTTTCATCAAACGATTTTATTGTGGGGCTCAACTGAAAACATACCACGAAAATGCAGGAAAAAAAGCACAGGTGCAAAAGGAGAAAGCATCATTTTGCGGACTGGGAAACTGAATAGATCGCAGCGGACAGTTGATCGGCATGAGGCGTCGTAAGTAAGTTAATCTTTGCTTTTCCACCTGAAAATCATGTGTAAAGTAAAGTAAAGTTAAGTGTCAGTTGTTGCAGGCTGTCCATTTCTCTTCGTAGAAGCATTGCACAGTATCACAAAAGTAGTTCTGTCGTGTATGGCCCCGCCCCTCATGAATACCGACCGGGTTCATTGAAAAATGAAATACAGGTCAATGCGATCAGATGACCTTTCTTGACCAATCAGATTAACGGATCTCAATAAATGTTATGACAGTTGTAATTAAGATGCAGACCCTTTTGACAGAGCATTGTCTGTACTGCAACTGTAATCAGACACCTGTATTGTAAACAGAGAGGAGTTTTGGTCACTACCTGTTGATAAAGACCTATCAGTATAAGAGCCCCCATGCTCAGCAGGAGACTGAATGCCTGCAGATGTATCTGTACCTGAAATTGAAACATTGTTTACACATGTATTTGATGTAGGCAAAGTTGTGTTATCTAAATCAGCACTGGAGGGCCTCATGGACACATTATTTAAATTACATGTATCATTAGTGTAAAATTTGTCTTGTTGTTTAGATGCTACCATATATACTGGTTCTGAAAATGAAGAGTTCTGATCACTTATTTGACTGACTTCATTTGTCTTTCTGAGATAGTATTTTCTATCCCAATAATCAGACTATTGCATACACAGTTAGTAAATTCACATTCTGAACAAATATAACTTACAATTAGATCTTGTTCAGTTACATTATATGAGGTATCATAGCTGAATTCCTATAACTTTGGGACACAACGACCTGACTTATGTCCTAGTAAACCACAGTGATAACATTTTAGTTGATGTTTGTGTTTACAGTTAATAGTGTCATGGTTACTTTCTCCACACTTGTGACATAAATTTACATTGTTCTGGTCTCTATGTATTTCCTGAAAAATTCTCCAGCCACCAGGACAGGGTTGTTTTTGCTGGTGTTGTTTCTGCTGTTGTGTGGTTTGCCTAACCGGAGGCCTGTCAAAAAACTTCTAGCAAAGTCGTTCACAATAGTAACTTCTCTATTTATGGTACTGAGCAGGCGCTTCATTCCTGATGAGGACAACTGTATACAGCCTGTGTCATAATACCCTTGTATTATATTCCCATGTCTATCATGAAAGGCCTTGTATTGATCGATGAATATTGCACCATGGTACTCAGCAAGTGCCTGTATGGTGTCATTGACATATGAAGAGCTAGTGTCACCCCTGGGACAAGAATTTGACATTAAGATCTTACATTGACTGTTTGATTCCTGTATAAACTGGAGCAGCTGATCATACATCTCTTCAAAATATTCAATGTCTGTTCAAGTTGCGGCGTCATTTCGACCAACATATATAATTACATGAGAAATACCATAAGGTCATATATTTTAATTTGCGTAAATATTTTCTCAATGTTGCCACCTGAAATTCCTTTTTGACAACATTATCACTTAGACCCTTTGGGTTGACAGACAAAATGAGTGAGTCCCCTATCAATAGAATGAGAATTGTATTACTAGTTCCTGGAAGAGATCAGGAATTGGAGCAGGGCGTGGCCTCTGGGGTGTTGTTGCATTAGTTAGATCAATGGGTGATGATGTCCTTACAACATCACTATACGGTCTAGTTTGTAAATCTGGCAGCTCAGAGGCTGGACTTGGGAGATGACTGTCTGAAGTATTGGAGTTACAGCAGTGCGGACCTCATTACTGATCTATAGTATTATATCGGCCCCCTTCAGGGTTGGGAGACATATTGTTTTTCCCCGGGAGTCTGTCTGTCCGTCCGTCTGTCTGTCACAAATCGTGTGCGCTCTATAACTTGTAAACTGCTTAAGCTCTATTCACGAAACTTTATACAAATATCAATCAGCATGAGATGACGTGCAGAGTGCAATAATGGTAACTCTGCCTTTTATACTTTTTGAGTTATTTCCCTTTGAACTTTGTGCGTCACAAAAATGGTGTACGCTCTTTAACTTGAAAACCACTTGACCTATATTCACATTCACGAAACTTTATACAAAATATCAATCAGCATGAGATGACGAGCAGAGTGCAAGAATGGTAACTCTGCCTTTTATACTTTATGAATTATTTCCCTTTGAACTTTGTGAATCATTAAAATCATGTCCGCTCTAGAGTGCAAGAATGGTAACTCAGCCTTTTATACTTTTTGAGTTATTTTCCTTGGAAATTGTCCATCACAAAACCCTTGTCTGCTCTATAACTTGAAAACTGCTTAAGCTATATTCACGAAACTATACAAGTATTAACCAACATGAGTCGACGTGCAGAGTGCAAGAATAGTAACTCTGTCATTTATACTCTTTGAGTTATTTCCCTTTGAACATTGTCCATCACAAAAACAATTATCTATGACTATTTTATACCAGGTTATGATTGTGCAATAGTTAACTACATTGACAGATATCTTTACTAGATACGAGCTTATTTTCTGCATAAAATGACTAGAATTTCCGTTAGAAATTGTATTTAATGTTTCTGTTTGAAATTGTATTTAATGACTCATGCTTTTGACATCAAAAGGGGGGAGACATCTGTTTTTTCGTAGGAAAACAATTCTAGTTTCTTCCTGTTGCATTTCCTTGTCTGTTGACTGGTCCACAGTTCTTATGGCTGACTGGTTAGATACTTGTTGAACCAGGTCTAGACTGCTGCACTGATCTGATCTCGTAGGTAAAGGAGGGAATGTATAAAACCAATTTTACGGGGGCAAATTCACCCTTGTAATCCAGCTCGCTGAATGCTTTACATGATAATATTCTTTGTTGCTTGTGCTTTGTGGCCTTTTGCATTGTGTTGTTCTATCTGTTCCTTTTTATAATTGCTGCCTTCTTTCATTCTTTGCTATCTTTGACAATGGTTTCAGAATATTAGGTCAAAACGTACGGTCTGAAAGGACTAAAACATTTTTCAGAAATTCTAAGGGTTTTGTGACTCAATTAAAGGCAGGGATTCTGTACCCCCAGCAGAGAAATCTGTACCTGTATGAGATGGTCAGTGGGAGGAGCTTAACTATTGACCAGATAAGACCTTTCCTATTCTGGTCTAGCAGATAAGCCTCAGGTTTCATTGTCACAAAAATGACACATTTTTTTTTGCAATAATTATTTGTAATTTTTTAACTTAGAAATATAAAACAAATCAAATGAACAAAAATGAATGATGAATACAGCTTACTTTTTTAATTATAATATTCGAATATTTTCATTTAAATATTCACAAAAAATATTATTTGTTTTGCAATAAGAATATTAATACTTATCATGCTTGATATTATATGCACTTTATCCCTGTCGAATTGGATCAAATAAATAATTTGAAGCATTTTACATAAGATGCAGTTTGAGTTCTGATCAGCATAGCTGATCTGGACCTTCACCGTTTTCAAAATAAAACTTTGTAAGATTCGTCCCAAACTTTCCTTTATTTATTTATAAATAGATAAATAGACATTTATAAATCTAAAATAAGAAAACAAAAGGTGACTGTGCATCCATGGAATTGATGATAATTGCTGTATAAAAAGCCATTTTGTGATCTTTGGACCTTATAGAATCACAGTAAGCTAAAATGCCAATTATCTTTGAGTAGTTACAGAGTAATATGAATGTGTGGACACAAAACAAACAGGACTCGCCTCATTTGTTTTCAATGACAGTAATTTATAAAGCATCTTAGCTTGGACCGTAAAAAAATGTAAAATAAATGAGATTTTATCAGAATTCTATTTATATTTTTACTAAACGTTTATTATAAAACATTTAGTAGTAAAATATAAATAAAAAATTTTAATTTATTTTCATTTGTGTTTAGCTACTGAATGAGTTGTAACATTGTGGTCCTAGTGGCAATATATAGGTAAATATAATGAATTATTATTAAATTATTTATTTAGTTTGCTACTAAATGATTAATAGCACTGATTTGCTTTTGTAAAATTTCGATATATAGAAAAATATCTAAAATATAATTCTTTTAAAATTCAAATTTTATTGCTTTGGTTTTTGACTAAATTTCCCAATAATCGGTAGTGTTTGTAGAACACCCTATATGACAGAACCATATGGCCACTGAGCTGATAAGAGGTGTCAATCATTTTCACAGTTTGTTAGATAAGCCAATCAACTTAGAGATAAGCCTTAAGAGCTCCTGGTGATCTTCACAGCTTGAATGCAAGTCAGAAAGTGCCAAAACTGAGGTTAATTTTTCCTTATATACCACACTCCTGCCATTAAATCTAGCGACCAGTTGATCCAGAATTTGTAGAGACATTTACTTAATAAATTTAAAAGAAAGTCCTTTATCATTCACATGAGCATTCTTAGCCTGCATTGAGTTAACAAACAGCAGGCAACTAAACTTAAAATAAGAAAGAAGGCAAAGATCAGGTATCGATACAATCAAGTACCACACCTGACCCAGGACACTGTATGGGAAAGTGACAAAAACATAAGAAAACATCACATACAAGAGAACCAAGAAAACAGCGTTTTCACAACAGGTGACCACAAGGTTGCAAGAAACAGACATGGCAGTATGACAAAGACAAATGCAAAAAAGATCCACAAAAAGCATCACCTTGGAGTACAAGATAATCATAGGATCATAAAATATGTTACTATGAAATTTTACTACAAGTGACCTAAAATAAAATGTATATATGCTGGAGATATACAGGTTGTGGCGTATTAAATCAGATATTGGTAATTATTTTCCAATTTGTGTTGTGGCGTATTAAATCAGATATTGGTAATTATTTCCAATTTGTGCTGTGGCGTATTAAATCATTTTCCATTTTGTGTTGTGGCGTATTAAATCAGATATTGGTAATTATTTTCCAATTTGTGTTGTGGCGTATTAAATCAGATATTGGTAATTATTTTCCAATTTGTGTTGTGGCGTATTAAATCAGATATTTGTAATTATTTCCAATTTGTGCTGTGGCGTATTAAATCAGATATTGGTAATTATTTTCCATTTTGTGTTGTGGCGTATTAAATCAGATATTGGTAATTATTTTCCAATTTGTGCTGTGATTGTTACGTCTTTGTAAGTAGTCATTTCCAATTTTGAAGTTAATGCAGTTTTGCTAGCATTTTATCATTGCGTTTAGGAGTAACGATGCCATACTACAAACTTTTCAGATGCACTCGTATGTAAAAATTGTGCATGTTAATATTGGATTAATTCATTGGGAGTTGATTTGCCCATGAAATCACTATCATATAACATATACTTTAAACTGTCTAGGATTTCTTAACTGTCATTTTGTAAAAAACAAAACAAAAAAAAAAACGTTTATTGCACAAACTTCCTTCATCATCATCAGTATGTCTGCATTATGTAGGTAAAATATTGGATCAATTCATCAAAAACAATAGTAGAAGTTGATCAGCCCATTATCTACGCATATGCAAAAGCCACATAAGATATTAAGTGGAACAATCTAAGTTCTCATTGCTGACTTTTGTCATTTTGTTTAGCTGACTCCTTCATACCTATATTCAAAGTGTCTGCATTGTGAATAGAATTTAAAATATAGCAGAACCAAAAATAAGGGAACCTTTGTATTTCTCAAGTAAATGGGTGTTGCAATAGAGAGGAAATGCCAGCAGATTCTGAGGACCGAGATACGTGATATCATCTGCAGTATGCCCGACAAGTGTCGCACATTTGTTGCTGCACAAAATTGTGATATCTGACTGTCTTGGACTGCATATCCATTATCTGTTTTACGTACATGCATGGATCCAGAAAATTTTGCCAGAGGGGGTCAAACTCTGAAAACGTTTCTTTATGAGGACAGTGAGGATCCAAATAGCACTAAAATAGGGCCATCATCAGCCGAACATTGAATGCTGGCTTGGTAGCTTTGTGATTTTTCAGGGGATCTGGACCAGTAATGCTACGAAACCCTATATTTTTGCGATTTTTCAGGGGTGGGACTCCGGACCCACGGTCCCCCCTCTGGATCCGCACATGACGTGATATATCAAAATGAAATACAGGGGTTCCCTTATTTTCTGTAGAGTAATCCTTATTTTTGGTTCTGTGTATATCAAATTACTCTATCAAAACTTGTGGTAGGAGTTGATGGGCCCATGTATGCACTATCATTGGTTAGAAGAGTTTAGAGTTATTTTAAAATCTTGTGTTTTTATAAACATTATGGACCCAGATGAGATGCCACATTTTGTGCCGTTTTATCAAGGTCTATATTGTATGTAGTATATAATTAATCTTTGGAAAAGTTATGCATTATGGGGCGCTAAATTTATCTTCGACGTCGCGTTGACGTTACGTTAACGTCTGTTGCTAAGCTAATTGAAAATAATGATGGAAGACGCGTTTACCACATGGGCCCGTAAACGTGCTCATAGTTGGAGTTGTTTCATTGTCGCAAACAGGAAGCTCGCTAGCACGAACAAACCTGTCGCCTTTCGCTCAGTGCACACTGGGATTGAGCCGCCATTTTTATTAAAAAATATATTATGCGATCACTGCTTGCATGACTCGGGGCTTTACATTCAGCAAATATTGACTAAAAGAGAAATGATAAACTGTCAAAAATTAAACTTTTTGCTATTTTTAACAATAAATTCTGTCACTACAACAGTGCGAGAATTGAACGGGACTAGCCAAATATCGCTAGTTACCCATGATGCAAAGGGCGAAATGCGAGAGATCTAGATGAGGTATCGTCAGGTCTCGCGAAAATGGGAGTTGTTTTTCTTTTGGTTTTTTATTCCATAATGGGGAATATCGTCGGACCAATCATATTAAAGGCATTTAGAAGTGCAAAAAGAAATAACTCAACAGAAGGGCCCTTTATTGATGGCTTTTCAAGATATTATGGAAAACACCAGTGGCTGACTGACAAACACACCGGGACAACGTGAAAACAGTTATTAAAAACAGTTTTCTTGGGATATAATGACAAGAACTGAGTGACACAATGTTTTGTGTATAACTCTATTGCAAACTTTTAAAACACAAAACAGAACAGATTAAAACTTTTATTTTGCAGTGTAAGACACATGCCACATGCAGGTGGCATATGAAAAGAAAACACAATGTACATCAATAAAAAAGTGACGGTCATAACAGGCTTTTGTTTGAGCAATGATGCCGAAAGAAGGAAGTTAGGGAGTATAAAGTATGGAGGGAATAAAGGCAGTTTCAATATATGCCAGACACCATACAGTTACCTGTGTTATTCAAGTTTGACAAGTTTTGCAAAGAAATCTTGTCCATAACAAATATCATCGTTTCATCTTAAATTTATTATAAATGGGTATTAAACTGCTGGAAGTAGGAACAGCGAAACAGTTTCATAGTTATCTAGAATCTGTATAACTGCAACTGCATTTCTAAAACCTGATAATAACTAATAGTATTTTAGAGTTAAACTTAGACTGGTTTCCATTCACGAAAAATGTCATTTTTTATATAAAAAAAGATGTTCACTCTATGAAACAATGCAAACAACTTCGTAAATGAAATGAAAATTTTACCTCAAGAATAATTCACGCATATAAAATTCAATTGTACTGTTTGCAGTAGCAGTTACTGCTGTGATGTTGGCAGTAGGAACAGCGAGAGTTTTTTTTATAGTTATCTGAAATCTGTATAAATTTAAGAAGTAATTGAGTATGGTCAGGAAGTACCACTTGCACAACTGCAGACCAACCCACAGCACAGTGAGTTAGAGCCACAGAACATTAACATGACATACGAAAAACAATTAAAGCAAAGCAACCAGGCCTCTCTCTTCCTCGTCAATTTGATTGCAAAACTAAAAAGGACACAAAGTGGTGCAAGCCAAAACAAAGATTAGCACGAAACCTCACAAACAGTGGGAGGTACAATAAACAATAAATAAAAAAAACAGAACCACCACCTTAGAATGAACAGCAGCCTAGGCCACAGGGGTGGTTAAATGCAAAAACAAATAAAATGGGCATAACTCAGAAACTTATAATGGGGGAACAATCATTCTTGTACGTGGCACATCATCCTGACCTAATTCACATTCCTGAAAAATTTCATGAAGATATCCCAAACAGTTATCGAGTTATAGGGTGTATAAGATTTTTTCCGTAACCATAATTACATGTGACACGTCTTGGTCTGATACACATTCCTATAAAGTTTCATGAAGACATATATATATATACTGAGTTATGGCGCGTACAAGATTTTTTTTACGATTTTCAAAGGGGCATAACTAAGAAAAGGGAACATTCATTCTTAAGTGGGACACTTGGTCTTGCCCTAATATACATTTCCATAGAATATCATGAGGATATCTTGAAGATTATTTACGGACGGACGCACAGCCCCTTGCCATAATACTTGCCTTTTTTTTAAAAAAAAACTGGCGTATAAAAAATAATTCTTGAACTGTATAGAAAAATACCGAGTTCTACAAACTTATTGAACTCCCCTGGTATATGCAATAAGTACCCAAAACTTGTCAACTGGCTTTGTTATAGTTTTTCAAGTCAGAGTTTGACAAAAACACCAATCATTCCAACGACGTGAAGAATCATTCTTGCTCGGCTTATGTAGCGCTGTTCAGCATCACTTGTGTTGTGAATCCCTGTACTAGTTAGTGTAGTCATGTCATCTGGCATAGAAGTTATTGTAGTTCTTTCTTCTGGGATCCCTGTAAAGAAAAAATGGACAAGCCAGTGAGATTTACATATCACATGTAGGTAAAAACGTTAATATTTTGTAAACTTATTGGTGTGTTTTAATTTATGCTGCTTCCTAATTTAAGTACCTTAAAATAAAATATCTATTATCATAGGGGCTTCTCCTAAAAGAAATCAATTTGACCTCACTAAGAACATATTCAACTGGGAAACAGACGTCTTTTTATGATGCAGATAACAACATACATGTACCATGGTGGGGTGTTCATCTATTGCATAATGATATTACATAAATAAATTTAACTTTTTATAATAAGCTTTTGTATACTGGAAACCCCTAAACGGTACGTAGGGAGCGCAGTGGCTCAGTGGTAGAGTGCTTGACTCGAGACCGAGAGGTCGCGGGTTCGAGCCTCACCGGCGTCACTGTGTTGTGGTTCTTGAGCAAGACGCGTTTATCCTAGCTTAGCACTGGTTCAACCCAGGAAGACCCGTCCTGTTTAACTGAAAGATTGTTGATGGGACGTAAAGAATCAAATCAAACAAAACAATTAAACGGATACATTGGCAAACAGTGAAGACCCAGATGAAATGCAGCATAATGCTGCATTTCATCAGGGTATGCACTGTTTGTGAAGTTTAAAACAACATACAGGGCTAGAAATAAATAATAATTTAGAAAATTCTCAGTACACAATGTGCAGTCCCATAGTTATTGTATCAATAAGAATGGGAACATACATCAGAATTTGAGGTCTTTTTGCGATTCTTATTTGTGTCGCAAATAGCGCCAAACTAAATTCACTGTTGATTATATGTGTTTTTACAATATGTAAAGTCGCTTCTCAGACAGAGACTAGAAGACTTGACTTGGCCTGCACATTTCTCTGCATCAGACATTCAGTTCCTAACAACAAAAATAATTGTCTTTTTTCTCAACCAAAACATGTGTACTCAAAATAACTTACAATTGCACAGACAGTCAACTATCAAAAGCTTTTTTTCAGATTTAGAGTTTAAAGCTGCATAGTCTGTAACTTTTGATCTTCTAATTTTAGAAATAAAGTTTCTATTTTTCAAGAATACAGTAAAATACTCAAATTCAGGTAATCATTTTACCATTTTCGTAAGTCTTAACAAATTATCACTATCAAAACAACAGCATTTATGTTAAAAATAAACTGTCTAGAACATTGGAGGGATGTAAATAATTACAAACAAAAACAAATCACCTGTTTTTATAAGATAATTCACTTTTCCATGCAGTTTTCAGCTGTAATGAACATATTTATTGTGAAATATAACTCAATTCTATTTTTACAAATGATTTAAAAAGAAAGATTTTTTTCGACAAATGTTCATAGTTACAGACCTAGTCCCTTTAAGAAAGTTTAATCAGCAATTACTTTTTTTTAGAATCAGCAAAGTATCTTGCAATTGTTTTGTTTGTGCTTCAGCCAAAGAGTCCACTATCAAACGCAGAACTAAGGGGAATATACGAGGGACATTTCTGAAGTATTCATTATTCAATTATTTAACTATTATTCAGCAGCTCTTGGGCAAGCTTTATACGTGTATCGAAATTTGAGACTCATGTGCGGATCCATAGGGGGTGAGGGGGTACGTACCCCTACGAAAAATTGCAAAAAAAATCACAAAGCTGTAGGCTTTCTTAGGAAAACTGGTATGGACTCCCTCAAAAATCTCAAAACTGTAGGCTTTCTTAGGAAAACTGGTATGGACCCCCTCGAAAATCACAAAGCTGTAGGCTTTCTTAGGAAAACTGGTATGGCCCCCTCGAAAATCACAAAGCTGTAGGCTTTCTTAGGAAAACTGGCATGGACCCCCTCGAAAATCACAAAACTACCAGCCAGTATTCAGTGTCTGGCCATTATCTTCCCGCCATCGTAATGCCAATTAAATTGAGCCATGGCATGTGATTTCCTACAATGTGGCATTTTGACAAGTGTAGACTCAGACGAATCTGTGTAGCGTCCTGTTAAGCTTATAAACTCCAAATGATGTTAAGTCAGTAGCTTAACAATCATAGAATACTCAAGTGACAAGCAAAGGCTCTGATCAATCTGCGCGTATGCGCTGGTTGATATGAGGCTTTACTGGTCGCACATACAACATTGTTGGAAATGGCATGCACTGGTTCAATTGTATTTAGACACTGAGTATATGAATGTTTTCCTTTTAAAAATACTGTAAGATTCCCTCTATAAGTGTTTGCACGAGGTAACTGCGATAAACTATAACATCGGATACAATTTTTGCTTGAACGTAATTTATATTGATGTATAATAAGAACAAATTGCAAGAAGACCAAAGGGTATATTGGAATTTCCAAGCATTGCTTTGCGTAAACGCGCTTGACTTTAAATTAAAATTTACACAAACTTCAAAGAAATAATGCACTATTATATGTCACAGGTACAAAATTTATGTAGGAGATGGGTATTTTTATGTAAATGAGCCCATATCTGATCGCCCAGCAGCAACAACATAAAAAAGTGATGTAGATGCAGCAAAACACGGCTGTAGAGGAAGATTTCAGCTATATAGTGGAGAAAAAACATTTAGGTAGCATTACTTCATTCTCAGTTTGTAAAAAACTAGGATATTATGCATGTTTGAGGGTTTGACTAACCATTTACACAGATATGTTCCGCCTTTAATTACAGCACCACAATGAATGATACTTTTTAAATGTCCCTCATGCTCTTTGTAGATAATCAGCCATTTAGAAAAAGGAGGTATTTTGCCAAAATTTCTAAGTTTTTCTCTATAATGACACAGAGTTAGAGATTGTTAGTTCATTTTCCTATTTAGGTATAGTATTTCATGAGTGGGGTCATTTTCAATGGCACAAAACACACTAGCAAGACAAGATCAGAATATTATTTTTTAATTAAATTGTTATCTAATTAATCTTACTGACGTTATTCCAAAACACACCCTTGACCTATTTGGCAAAATCGTATCTCCTATTTTAAATTATGCAGCCAAAGTCTGGGGGTTTTAGAGCAACACAAATCGAAAGGATGCATTTACAGATTTGCAAGAGACTGTTGGGGGTAAAGAATTGCATCAAAAAGTAACTTCATTCATGGGGCATTGGGTAGAACAGACTATCAAACAAATAAATACTTTATTATTATTAAATACTGGTTAAATGTGTCAATTCTGCAGAGAGAAAGTATGTTGAATATATTTACAATACTTTGTTAGCAGATATAGAAGAAATGACCAAAAAATAAATTGAGCTCTTTTAGTAAAAAGATTACTTTCAAATTTAGGATTTTATGAAGTTTGGTTGCAACAAAACGTTCTTGAAGTGTTTTTATCAGTGGTCAAAGAAAGATTACAAGATAATTTTATCAAAAACTGGAATGCAGAATTACATGAATTCTCTACAGCCGTTTTTACAGACAATTTGCAAACTTTCGGTTTTGTGAATATTTAGAGATAGTTAACATTAAAACGTTGAGAATAGCTTCCACCAAACTTCGTGTTTCTTCAAATAGACTTGAAATAGAAATGGGCAGATGGGTGAGACCTGAAAGAATTCAGTTTGATGATCGAAAATGTAAGTTATGTAACAAGCTAGAGAATGAATTTCAATTTGTTTTTGAACTCCCCCTTTATGATGATATTAGGAAACAATACATTGGTCGTTACTACTTTAGAAGACCTAACATGTTTAAGTTCAGTGAATAAGTCTCATCCAAACATAAGAGTTGGGCTAAGAACCTTGCAATTTTATGTTTAGGGCATTTATCGCAAGGAATGAATATCTGTATTTACGTTTAAGCAACACATGATAAACATTTTGTTCTTTCATCATAATTAAATGTATTTTGATCAACTTATCAAATAAATATGGCCGTCTCCTTTCGGGTAATAGATTTTCTATTAGCATTTGAATATCTTAAAAAGAAATATATATATAATTGGATAAAAGAGAAATTGGACTGAAAGGCATGCATGTATGGTGTTTCCATATGCGTTTCACTCCAGGGTCTCGAGTTTGCTGAAAACTAAAATAATAATTCATGTGTGTGTGTGTGTGTGTGTGTGTGTGTGTGTGTGTGTGTGTGTGTGTGTTACACCCTACTGTTATATCTATTACATAGGCGTAGGAAGCTTTTCAATATTGGGGGGGGGGGGGCTAAACCCAGCGAGGCCAACTTCAATACTTGGGGGTGGGGTGGTATTGCCAAAAGTACATATACGCATGCGTGCACATGCACATGTATGCACACACATGTGTTAAATATTCAAACACGCATGTATGCACAGCCTATGCAAACATACATTTTACATTATCATATGAAAATCATTAAAATCTAAGCAAGCGATATATACGAAAAAACAGCAACAAATATATACAAGTGAAGGAGGAAAGGTTTGGACACATTCATATTGCCTAAAAGCTATTTGCAAAAGCTATTGATTTAGCATTAGATCTTATTGCCGATTGTGAAACTTCTAACAATTTTGTAATATTTTCTGACTCTCTTTCAGTATTAAAATCTTTAGATCATACTTCTTCAAAAAAATCCCCAAATTCAAAAATTACTTGAAAAGCATCATGACTTATCAGAATTTAATGAAATAGTTTACTGTTGGATCCCTAGCCACATTGGCATTGCTGGCAATGAAAGTGTGGATCAAAAAGCAAAAGATTCATTGAATTTACACCCTACAGACTTTTCAATTCCTTATGCAAATTTTAAATCTTTTATCAATAGGTACATTTTAAACAAATGGCAAATTCTATGGAATAACAGTGTTGGTAATAAACTCTTTGAGATTAAACCTGTCATTGGACAATCTCAACCAGTAGTACGAAATGTCAGACAAGAAGAAGTTGTCCTTGCTCGTTTAACGTATTGGCCATACAAGGATCACACACTCATATCTTTTAAAACGAGAGGAGCCACCGTATTGTTTTGGATGTGATACACTCTTTACAGTCCGCCATTTTCTACTTGAATGTGGTGATTTTTCACATATAAGAAACAAATATTTTCATGTTGATACAATCAAACAATTGTTTAATGATGTACCTATTGATAATGTCTTTTTATTCTTAAAAGAGATTAATCTTTTTAACAAATTGTAGCTATTTTCCTTTGAACTATTTTTTTTACCTTGCTTTTAGCATATCATTTCTTTTGTTTGCAGGAGAAGAACATGTAAAGTCATCTGATTAGCCTATGTAGTTGTCAGATATTGTACATGGTCTTCGCTGTAAAATGGTTACTATTTTATCATCTTGGATATACTCATATGTTTAATGTGTTAAATTGTTAATATTTTAACTAATCTATTATAGTTTTAATGTTCAGTAATACTTCTCTTACCTAACCTTGATGACGCTAATGACCCAAAAGGGTTGATGCGTCGTTAAACTCCAACTCATCATCATCATAAAAGCTATTTGAAGATGCATACATTTATACACCACCTGCATTATTAAAATCAAAGCAATGGATGAAAATTTTTGTTAAGGCTCTTCAGAGCAAAAGAAAAAAAAATACAGAAAAAAAAACAAAATAAGACATTATTTTACTCCGAAAGAGCAAAGCGATCCAGGAAAATTTTTTGGTAAAGTTTTTCAGAGCAAAAGGCTAAGAGGGATAAAAAACAGAGCAAAAAAACAACAACAGCAATGATAATATTTTACTCCAAGCGAGCAAAGCATGCAAGGAAAATTTTTGGTTAAGTTCTTCAGAACAAACTGCTAAGAGGAATAAAAAACAGAGCAAAAAAAAACAATTATAATATTTCACACCTAGCGAGCAAAGCGAGCGAAGACAATTTTTGGTTAAATTATTGCAGATTAAAAAACTAAGATGGATTAAAAACAGAACCCAAAAAGAATTTAAAATTTATTTTTTACTCCATTGGGCGAGGAAAATTTGGTAAGGTATTTATGAGGGGAAAAAACAGAACAAAAAATAAAAAATTATAGTTTACTCTGAGCGAACGAAGCAATCAAGGAAAAGTTTTAGTTGCGTATTTCAGAGTTAAAAGCTAGGAGTGATAAAAACCTAAGCAAAAACAAATATAAACTTTTACTCCAAGCGAGAGAGGAAATATATTTATTTGAAGCCTATTGCCTGAAAGGTATTTCAGAGCAAAAAGCAAAGAGGGGTAAAAGGTTGGAGTTCTTAAAAAGTTAAGATAGAAAATATGAATAATAGGAAAAGCTTGTAAAGGCGGTTTACCTGAAAAAAAGATACATATATACATTTAAACATACATATACATTAAATGTGATAACAGCCTGCTGACTAAAAGATATGAAAAAGTATTAATATCTGAGCAAATTGACTGCTCTCAGAAAATCTTAAACCAAATTCAATAACTCCGAGTGAGCAAAGCGAACAAGGAAAAAAAATACTAATAATTATGTGTGGAAGTTGTTTATTTTACCCTGAGTAACAAGTAATTATAATGTCAATTTAGACAAATTATTGGAGGGGCCAAATGCTATTCTGGCCTCCCTACAAAATTATTGGGGGGGGGGGGGGCTGGCCCCTGCTTGTCCCCCTGTTCCTACGCCTATGTATTAAGGATTAGCAAAGCTTGTGTTACAGATATCGAAATAGTGTTTTTGTTGTCTTAAAAACTGGATAATCCATTTGATATATTCATTGTATGTTACTATAATAAGCACACTGTCTGTCAAGTATTATGTCCATGTTTACAATGTTAACACTGCTGCACACAACGGCCATATTGGCCCGTTGCTTTTGAGTAAAATTTATCTTATCTTATCATGACAATTTTTTGTGAACCTTATGATTCATTTTTACATTAAAGTTATAATTGTAATTCACTGTAATTTAATTGAGGTGTTGTGTTTTGTTTTAAATAACTTCTAGCAAATGATTTTCAGTGTCAAACTGAATCATAAATAAGTCAACCCAGGCCTTTCACAAACAAATATATTGGAGAGTAAAATTGTTAAATATTTTCTTATCTGGCAAATTAAACATTCGTTTTGATGGTTCTAGTTGAGAAATAAGAAAATTAGTTTTTGATTCTGCAGGCCTACAAAAAACCTTACTCTGTGTGATGTTTTCATCAATAGGTGTTGTTTGTATGCTTTCCATACGGTTGCCAATGTCAGTTATTATAGTAATGTTATCCACACTTGATGTTGTTTGTATGATTCCTGTCTGGTTGTTGATGTCAATCTCTTGAGAAGAACTATAAGGTGATGATGAATAGGTGATCCACGTTGTCGTATCACCGTCCCACGTCGTAGTTTCAACTACAAGAGTAATAAGAAATGGAGGATCTTACATGAGTGCTCATGTTTAATTGAATTTATTAAACGAGTTGGGGAAAATAGATAAAATGCGAGGCTTGCTGAGCATTTTATCTCTTTTTCGCAACGAGTTTAATAAATTCAATAATACAAGAGCACGAATGTTAGATTCTATTTATCATAGGACAAAATCTATGAAATCTCATTTCTGGCGTAAAAACGTTATAATTTTGTCATTATGTACGCAACGTTGTTATCCATGTCATAACGTTTCCCGTTAATCTATAAACCACTATAGGGATCACACATGTTTTTTCATGCATTAACATTTGGCAGGTCCCGAGGAAGCTGTTTGAATACGAGGCCTTTAGGCCGAGTTTTCAAACATCGTCCGAGGGACCCGGCAAGTGTAAATGCAATGAAACAAACATGTGTGATCGTTATTCTTACATATTTTACCTGATTTCAGCTTAAACAGCGCTGAAAACGTCGCTTAAACATTAAATATCCCTTTTCTTACACTTGATTTCTCCAAACAAAATGGCTTCAGCGTCAACTTTCGAACGTCATTAAGTCGTCACAACGTCTTATACGTATACGCGTGCAATGTTTTCGCGAACGAAAGCATCGACGAAATGATCAGTCACGGCCGCCACACATTCCAGTGTAACTTCATGCATGCAAATCAGGGCCCAGTTTAGGCTTTTTCAAGTAAAAGCCATGTTCAAACAGCACGTGAATCTCATGATTTGAACATGGATTTTGCGGCTTCAAACAGCTTCACATAACGAAATCCCATGCAAGAATAGTGGTTTATCGATTTTATTGCATGGCGTTATTTCACTCCCATGATAATTAAGAAATAGATCAGCTCCATCAGTGAATTGTTGAGTAATAATTCACTGTTTGGAGGTCAGTTGTGAAGAAGATCAAATCAAGAGCGTGCAGCGCAAGTGATTTATCTTCGTACAACTGACCGACAAACAGTGAATTATTGCTAAACAATTCACGCACTGGAGCTGATCTATTTCGATTCTAACACACAATAAACGACAAAAACACATTCGAAGTATTCAGCTTCTTCCAACTTTCCGCCATTGCACTGAAGAACTCCCGCCAATGCTTAGATTACGTTGCATACGTTTACATGTAATTGTAACGTCTTTCAAGCATAAAAATGACGCTACACCGTCTAACGCCATGAATGACGTCATTTTCCAGTGACGTCAGCTATCACACACTTAAGCTGTGAATTATTGTCAGATATATCACAGTTTGTTACCGTTGGCTCTATGGGCGAGGTGTGTTAGAATGGTTGTTAATTCATTGCTAGCACTCAATTATCTATGTTGAGAGATCATGAAATTGTTATCCTTATCCTCCAGAATACCATTGACCCTCAAAATTGCATATGTTGCAAAATATAATTAGGGGATAACTGTTTACATTTTTTTCTTTTGCGAAGGTATATTGTCGGCTATATGGTCGGAAATTTAGTTTTATGACGACCGTATATCCGAAGATGCACATCCCCAATGAGAATGTTGAATATAATTATCACAATTCTAATACATGAGTAACTAAGCACTGCAAATATACCATGTTGCGCCTACAACCAACTGCTGCCACCTTCGTAAAACAATTGCACAATAAACACACTCTGCAAAACAATTAAGTCCAACGGCATGTTAAAAATCCCACTGTCATTCAGTGCAAATTCACGCGAGATAAACAAGTCAAAGTGAGATAATTTTGTCTATACTGTAGAATAAATAAATACGTTATCAGTGATGAAAATGGTACTCTGTACTACGTGTATTTATCATATAAGATTTTATTTTCAAACCCTTAACACCAGTGTCATTCCAGGGTTCATTGCGTATCTAATCAAAGACAATGCATTGGACGATTTGTGTGGTAAGACGCTGTGTTTACTTATCTTCTTGTGTGCATAAAAAAGAAAAGGTAATATCATATGGGGAAATATGTTTTTGAGACATTTTGACGGCGGCGATCAAATGAATGCGATTTAACACCTTTGATCGACTCCCATGATCCAGGCAGAACTGTTTCAAGGGAACCAAATATACGTAGTGTTTTTTTAAATATCCATCAATGTTTCTTTCAAAACGTGCTACAGTATAGCAAAACGTAGATAAAATTAACTCGCTTTTGACTAGTTTATGTCGCATGCATTTTCGTGGAATGGCTTTTGTATTTTATTTTGCTGTTGGACTTTTATCGAATTGCATAGTGTGTGCAACCAACTGCTACCAGCTGCTAAAAAACCACATGCGCACTAAAAAGCGACGTTACGTTATGACGCCTGGCTTCTAACAGTATCGCAGGTAATACTGTAGCAAGTTTTTGACGTTTCTCGTTATCCAATTTGATGTCGAATTATAATAGCAAGTGCGTTAGATTAGTAATTCACTATACTAGATGATGACTACCAAATAGAGTCTATTATTTCATCGAGTGCAGTGAAAAATCAGTTTATATCATGAGAGATAATGCTGATAGTTTCACCCCAATAGATGAAATACATTTAGTATTTAGCGAAAAAAAAGTAAATTTTCTCTTTATTTTATACTCCAAGAAGAATGACAGAAAGCGAAACAAAACTAGTTTCCTGGTCGCCTCTCGTCCAATTCGACCTTTCAAGCGTGTTTATTGTGTATAACATTTGGCTGAACCAAAGTTTGCACATAGAAAGGGGCTTAGAATAACATTTTAAGGAATGAAACATAAGAAATTGACTTTTTAAGAAAGTCACTCAAGACATGCGTCACATGGAAACTGGTGCTACACCAGGCAAAACAGTGGCGTCATTAGATTCAAATTAACGCCACAACATTCGTAGCGTTATTTCTGACAAATACATATGGCTTAAAACCTTTTGGAAAATGTGTCAGTCTCAGAATTGTCAAAAAAGCCTTGTTTGGCTACAATGAAAACATGTGAATTGATACCATATCATTTCACTATATTTTTATTCGCATTTGATATGCATCGAATACACTGTTTATGATCAAATGAAATATAGTACATTTGCCCAAGTGTAATTTGCCATTTCTTTTAATTACAGAAATTGTAATAAATTAAATCCTTGTCTTGTGGATGTGACCCAACCCAGTGCCGGAGCATGTGCCAAAAATAACTTACAATATAGTGCGACCAGCTAACAGAGACTGGGCGTGTCAGACAGAGCGTGGTCATACACTGTCAAATAAGACTAGTCTACAGTAAATCGGGTACGCTTTTATTCGTGCAACCAACTGAAGCGCAGACGACAAGGATGACCAACTTTATACGTTAGCATGCCTGATAAACGTTTATCTTTAGTATACTGCTGGGGACCTGCTGCATTTCATTTACCGGGATAGATACATATATGATGTGAAAATTTTTTGAGAGGGTAGGTTTCCATTTTTTTCAAATTTTGTCTTTATGGCAAAACTGGTTTGATTTTTAAGCCCAATACAATAATATTAAATCACTAATTAGAATTCTACGGGACAAGGGTTAAGTATCTGGATCATGCAAAAAGGGCATACAAACATGAGAATTGGTCTTATGGCATATCCGCCAAAGCCTCTAAAATCGCTCATTCTGGCGTGTCCAGAGGGACAATCCAGAAGGCACACATCGTTCAGTCAACATTGACTCAACGTTGATTCAATGCCATGGTGTTGAATGAACGTTGAATCTATGTTGAGGCAACAATGTGTGCCCGCTGGGAAGATGTCTAAAAGTTGTTTGGAGTCATCTTCAACCTGCATACTTTGTTTATGCCAGAAACGAACGCCCTGGCGAGGTCATGCATACATGCAGGGTCGTCGGAGCCTTCGCCACACGCCAATGAAACAAGAACCATCATCTTGTGTGCTGACTTATTATAGTAAAACGTTAGTGTGATTAAAATTTCATTGCGAACCATTATTTTCTTTTCTTATTCAGTATGATAATTTAAATAGTTAAAATTTCGAACATTGTCTGAGCACATATATCTAGACTAGTCAGTTGCCTTGTTATCCAAATTAATTCAAAATGCCTTTTTCTCACAATGGAGATCAAAACTACTACAGGTACATATATACATGTGTGAAGCGTTTCACAGGTGAATAAATACACTCTGTCTTACTGAGTTTTATATGGAAATGTCCAAGGGTGGATCTTAGCTAACAACCGCCCAGTCTTTCTTATCTGGTTGAACTATACAAGGGCATATAAAATGGAATGGCGATTCGCTGGCGGGCCGATGGTGACCCACTCAAAACATTGGTACGAACCCCCTCTGTATAATATGATGACTAATTCTTTTGGACCCCCTGAAAAAACTTTCTGAATCAGCACATATATTTACAGTATTTAACATACCTTCTGACACGTGCTTGTATGTCACATTTATACCAGATCCGAGAACTCTGTCACTATCAGAATAGAAGCGCACCCATACATAATTTTTCACCGATCTTATTGTTACAGTTTCTGTTGTTACGTTGCAGAACTTCCCGTAGATTCCGGAATAATCGTACACCTAAAAGCATAACAACCAATCATTATCTAACTATTTACCCATCAGTGACTATGTTTGCTACCAGCTACATGTTATAGTTGTAAACAGTTTGGACCCAGCTCTTTATCCGGTTTGTCTGAAATGTCGATGAAATTCCTGCTTGCTCATTGTTGTTGTAAGTTGTTTTAGTTGCTTCTGTTGTTTATTTTGTTTTTGATTGATAATGCTTTTTATTGTTGTTTGGTTTTTTGTTGCTGTGTGTGTGTGTGTGTGTGTGTGTGTTTTCCTTTTTCTGAAAAGGCCATTTAAAAACATCTCCATGGGACAAAAAAGCATACCTAACAAGAAAAGATTCAACGCTCACAAACTGCTCAAATATGGCTAAATGTCTGATTATTGGCCAGAACCGTCCTCTACTGCCGTACAATGTGAGTGCGAACAGTCAATGCACTACTGTTTCTACTGTAGTGCTTACAGTCATTATTAAACTGACAAGCATGCATCCTAAGCAGACATGCAGCAGCAACTAGCTTCTAAACTTAAGTGACAGAGAATCACTGTTCAGTCGCCTAGATTCCACAGAAAGATATCAGGATCCGAGGTTATAAAACTTGTTCCATGCTAAAATCAGCTGAGCACGAAATATATCCTGCTCATAAATGTTAAAATACCAACAATTGTTGGCATTTTTACATTAATTAGCATGGTAAATACATCTGAGAGACTTAAAGCAAGAAACTTCTTCATTTGTTGGTATTTTAGTTTTATGAGCAGTTGAAAGTTCGTGCACAGTTGAGTTGAGCATGAAATAAGTTTTATAACCTCGGGGCCTGATGGAATGCAATCAAAGCCTGAGTTGAGGATTTGGAGTCTTTGAAAAAAAGAAAGAAAAACCAACTTACTACTAAGGCGGTGGTTCTGTTGTTATCCCCTTTAGGAGAGTAAACTGTTCTCAGCCTGTCAGTCCTTCCATCAAGGTTTTTGTTGAATAACTTACATGGCTTTTGTCCGATTTTAATCTAATTTGCACCACACTCTAACCAATAGACAATGCATGTTTGTTAACAAAAAAGGGGCTGGAGGGTCAGTATTAGTATTGAAAGAGTTATGCCCATTTGTAATTCTAACAGTATGGTATTGCAATATGCCTAATAGAGCATACGTTGTGAAATCAACTCATCCTAGAGCCTTTAGTGTATCATTTTGATACTTTGCAAGTACATTACAAACATATTGAAGATAAGCATGAAGAAGTTTAATGATGAAAAAATACTTTTTGATAAATTTACAGCATATTAACTTAGCCAATTTTCGACCAATGCACATATTGAATAACGGTTTATAGTGCTTAGCTTGTGAAATCAACTCCTCCAAGAGTATTCAGTATATCCTTTTGATACTTTGCAGGTATGTTACAAGCATATTGAAGATGGGCATAAAGAACTTTAATGTTGAAAAAATATTTTTTGATAATTTTACAGGAGTTTTAACTTAGACAATTTTTGACGTAATTTGACAACCTTTTAACGTTATGACGGCGCTCTTTCTGCGTATGATTTTCCTTGCTGTATGTATGCACATTAGATGTACCTCATAATTCACGGTAATTAATAAATCTAAATGTAAAATAGGTATATCTCTAATTAATTAGTAATTTATAGAATAAATTGAAGACTTTCATATAATACAGTGAGTTGACAGTAACCCTCTAGGCTACAGCTTGGCATAACAAGATTCCCTGTTTATCCACACATTTTCAACATAAATTTCTCTCAACTCTTAGCAACTTGGACCTCCAGCTCTTTCTGTCCTAACGTTAAGATTGCTGCTTAATTTTGGAGTCCAACTGCCAAAGCCGATTTTCATCACATATGATAATCATGTCATGATAATCTTATCACCTTCATGCGTATTTAGCCGTCAAAAACTGTTTTCAGACAATACCACTCCTTTCCTGCTCATCAAATGTCAATAATGTGTGCGCCCATCTTCATGTGCAAGAGATAATGTAAAACAGTTCTTACATTTTAATACGAGGATCATGCAGCCTCTGAAATCTCTCTAACCGTTTGTATGTGGTCCTTTTCACTACGTCACAGATACACGTCACAAGTTGATCACTTATTATCTTTGCGCATCGACTCATTGGGCTTATGCAAAGGTCTTTCTTCCTTGTTTAAACCTTCACGCCGCTTGAACACTGTCATTTTTTAAATTTCTGAAGATTCCTCAGCTATTTGTAATAAACTGAAGGTTTCAGTTGGCAAATATCATAAGTTCAAAAATAATTTCCATAAAACCACATTTTTGCTGAATTTTTCCTTCAATAGGGCTCACAAAAAATGTCGTCATTCCTTTATTTTTCGAAAGTGACGTCGGAAATTTAGTATGGAACGTTAAATGGCGCCATTCTTGATGTTGATGTAGCTTCAGTAGATTTGAATCAGACAAGTTTGAAATTTGATGTTTTTTTTAAGCATGACATCAGTAAATTAACGGCGTGCTCCGGGGTAGTGAACCCTGCACTTTTTAAGGTTTAATTAGACCATATTTAAAGTGGAGTTAGACTTATGAAACTCTGCGTTTAGATTGATATTTGACCATATTTACGCATGTGAAAATCTAAATACAATGGGACTTCAAATTAAAAAGCTATGACGAAATTATACAAACTTTTTGCTCAGCCCTCGTAAATGGCAATGAAGCCCTCTGATGCCCTGTATTAATGGGAATGAAGTCCGCGGCCAGTGATGGGTCAACGATCAGCCGTATTGAGACACGTAAATTAAGATGAAATGTACAACTCTCAGCTATAGAAACACGTCAAGTTTCTATAGTAAACACCTATTAGGTATATACCAATGGATAATAGTGCCTTCTTGGTGAAATCAACTCCTCCTAGAGCCTTCAATGTCTCCATTTGATACTTTGTGTGTATATTACATATTGAAGATGTGCATGAAGAAGTTTATTGATAAAAATATATATCGGATAAATGTACAACATTTTAAACTTAGCCATCTTCAGATCGTTCGATATATAAATTGATGGTTAACAGTGCACAATTCTATGAAATCAAAGACAGTAAGGGTGCAAAGATCAGGAATCGATACGATCGTGTACACAGGACCTGACCCAGGATACCAATGGGAAAGTGACAAACTCACAGTTATACGCCATAAACGAGAGCCAAGAGGTCAGCCCTTTCTCAGCAGGTTACTACAAGGCACAAATAAACAGACTCCTCTTGCAGCTTTGAGTGTTTCCATTCAATACTTTGTATGTTACTGACATATTGACAATGCACATGAACTTGTTTGGTCTCGATTCTTTTTTTTACAAATTTATAGCATTTTTTACTTAACCAATTTTTGGATCATTACAGAGCATACCTTTTTTCAATTCTTTTCCATTTCAGCTAGAAGGCTGGCATATGGTTTTGATTGTAACAGTTCCTTGTTTTTGCTTATCCTTTTGGTCCTTTTTTATTTTGGCCAATTAATAGTTTGAGTGAAATTAAGGAAATTATAATGTGGTAGGGGTATACTGAAAGTCTTGCTTACAACCCAATTTTTGTTGTTGATTCGCTGTTTATCAATGGAGTAGCTCCTATTACGCAGTATACGCACGTGCGTGATAAAATAGTAACACTCAAGAGAGCTCACCTAATGTGGTAAAAGTGATTTCCATACCTGGAGGAACTGCTCTTAAAGAGAATTCCCTCTCTCTGGGAGCAAATTCTTTCCCTTAAGAGATGTTCCCATTTGGAAAAGGGACGCTATTGTAGATAATCAGAGCTTGATACACTATTCTCCCTCTGATGGGCGTAACTTTTTCAGCCTTCTTGCTACGCCATTGTTTATTGTTTCCAATCTCCCCTTGTGGGGCTCTGTGTTTGTTCTATGTTTTGTTGTGTAGTGCTTGATGTCATTGCTAGTTTTGCAATCAGCTTGATAAGGAAGAGAGAGCTGGTTGCTTTACTTTGTTTATCTTCCTGGCGTCTTGTGACTGTTATTGTTCTGTGGCCCCTCCTCATGGTGCCATGGATTGGTATGTGCGTGTGTGATTGTGGAATTTCCTGATAATACTCGCTTACTTTTTTAACGCCACATGCTGTGCTAGGTAAGAACAAGATACAGATAGGAGATAAATGAAAAATAGATGGAGACATACAAAATGAATTAAAATATATGTGCACATACTAATACGAACCCCCTCAAAACGTTATTCGGAGCCCTCCCCCACCCCCACCCCGACGGAATTTTCTGGATCTGTGCATGTTAACAACGTTTTAAGGGGGTCCGTAACAGTATGTCTAAGGTAACTTATACCCACTTGTGATTTCCCAGGGAGAAAGGTGTTTGGGCCCTCTGTCCCCCCCCCCCCTCTGGATCCGTGCATTGAAAAGATTAAAAAAAAATAAAGTGTTACCATCAGATATTCATGTTCGCATTCTATGCCATTATAGGGCTGGGCAGATCTTGCATCAACTCGCAGTATTTTTAACAGAATCACATACGTCTTTGGAGCAATAACTGACCATAAGCAGTCTTGACCACGGTCAAACACACCATCTCCATCTTGGTCCTTTGAAGTGAACGATCCTTCTGAATCCCTTAAGAAACCTCCGCACGTGGCAACTATGCATAAGAGAAAGATACAACCTTTAGCTGAAGTTCTTATACACTGTACGCTGCTGAACCTGTTTAAATCGAATGGAATATCATGTATTCTTCAGTTGGACTAGTCTCTTTTCAAGATTATGTTTGATTATTGGATTTTTTTTTCATTATGTTCAGTTGATAGTAAGAACATTCGATTAGCAAACAGTGCTGATCAAATGTCACATTCTCTACCGTGAAACCTGGGTCCACACTGTTTGAATATGTCCCATAAAGAGGAGACACTGTGCTGATCTGAGTTAAAACACTACTAGCACCAGTGTCCATACCTCTTACTAGGCTTAGTGTAAACAATATTTTGTTCAAATATAAAGTACATTAAAGAGACTAAGTCTGAAACTATGATCATTTTTCGAAAAAAAATCATTTTCTTTTTAAATCATTTGTTAAAGCAGAATTCAGTTAAGTTTTCACAATAAATCTGTTCACTATAGCTGAAAACTGCACGGAAAAGTGAATTATCTTATAAAAACAGGTAGGTTTTCTCTTGTTGGTGATTATTTGCGTCCCTCCAATAATTAAAGACAGTCAAGTTTTAACATAAATGCCGTTGTTTTGATACTGATAATTTGTAAAGATTTACGAAATTGGTAAAATGTATACCTGAATTTTGTTTTTTTTACTGTGTTCTTGAAAAATAGAAACATTATTTCAAAAATTAAAAGATCAAAAGTTACAGACTATGCAGCTTTAAGATACAATAGATACATCATATATGTAGTATAGTATATTTGAAAGGGATACAGAGATAAGCTTAAGTCTAAGACTTATTTGAATCTGCTTCCCTAAATGAAGCATCTAAATAACATAATTTGATTAGCAGTTGATTTCTGGACGATGTTTCTAAGTTTCTAATTGAATTACGAGGTGTGATCATAAAGTTTTCTGCCCCATATGCTTCGGTGAGATTCTTTGAATTAAAATCTTTGTCAGCTGGTCATTTGATCTAATTAAAGGAACATGGGAGTGTGAAAGGCATGCGGTCATGCTTGGTTGCTTATGTAAAACATATCTAAGAGAGGAGGGTGCGAAATATTTGCAAAACGGAGAAACTCTAAATCAGGGCGGTTATCAAGTACTTCTATAAGAAAGGTATGTCTCCCAAGGAAATTCATGAAGTCTCCTTGTTAAACTGTGAGATTCTGCCATGATGGAGGCACAAATAAGCAATATTTCTAAGAGAAAAATAACCACGATCATCAGCTGTTTCACAACCGGAAGAAGAAAAAAAATCGGGAGTTAATTAGACTGGTTCAGTTACAATTATAAAGTACAATGCGGAATAGAATAGAACAAATAGATACAAAGAGAGATCACACCCAACACTCCTTCTTATATCACAGTGAAAAAAATAGGCAGCAGAGTTTAAGAGGGGGTGAGAGAGCATTGAGGATGATGGACTGTCTGGCAGCCCCAAAATAGACCCCTGTTGAAAATGTCAAAATCCTGCAAACCCTGGTCATGTATGATAGGAGGTGAGAACCTCGAATCAAAGCTAGTGAAGTGGGCATAAGTTTTGTGGCAGTACAATCAATCCTAGCCGACATCTTAGTTATGACAAAGGTTTCAGCAAGATGGGTGCCACGAATATAAACCGATGATCAGGAAAAGACTCATCTCCCTATTTCTAGACATCTTGCTATGAAGAGGATCCTGGCAACTTTATCCAGCGGGTTGTAACCCAAGATGAGACATGGGTCCACTACTTTGACCCAGAGTCAAAAATGAAGACCAAATAATAAAACACCCTGCCTCACCACCTCCTAAGAAGCTTAAAAGGGTTCAATCAGCAGGGAAGGTTATAACCTCAATCTTTTGGGATAGTCGAGGGGTGTTCATGATTGATTATCTTGATTATCGCAGGATAAATGGTGCATATTATGCAGGCAAATTGAGGCGGCTTGCCAGGAAATCACAAGAAAGAGACAAGGAAAACTAAATGGCAGTGCTCTGCTATTGCAGGATAACCCCTCTGCCCACACGTCACAAGTTGCCATGACTGCTGCAACTGAATGTGGATTTAAAATCCTTCCTTATCCCCAAAATTCTCCTGATATGGCTTCTTGAGACATCTATCTGATCCCAAAACTGAAATCCCATCTTCGTGATACACAGTATGGAAGCAATGAATGCTTCATAGAGGCAGTAAACGAGTACTTGGAGGACTAGGAAATAGTCCAGTCAATATACAATATAGCCCATAATTCATCTCATTAAAATGGGTTATTCATTAAAAAAAAAGACCAATTATTTATTAAAAGTAAGAAAGGTGGCAAGGAAATCTGATTATTCACTATTCATTAATTTTTTCTTCAATTCATTAAAAAATAGGATTATTCATTATTTTTTAGGCCCTCATTTTTCACTATTTTATTGTTTGGCTCATTATTCACTATTCATTATAAAAAGGGCCATTATTCACTAATCATTATACCCCATCCAGACCCTCATATACAGGAGGATCCAAAACAAATTGTAGCAAAAGGTTTCTTTACCGACATAAACTCCATAAACCTGCATTTTTAACATACTAAAAGTAAGACAAAATCAGAGAATATGAAATTTGATTTTTTCATTGATTTTGTTTCATAAGAATTGAGTCTACAGTCACTCTTTATAATCTGAACACATTAAAAGTAGCATGCATTCTGAAAGGGTTTCATCCATAGAAGATTATGATCACATTCCTAGGAGGCTAGGCATCACCTTAAGATCATCAAAAACCTTGCTGAGTACTTAAATAGGACATTTATAATATTTATCTGTACTGATTTACCCCAACTATCAATGCACGATACTGCCTTTCCTTGTAACTAAATTGCTTGGCTATTTTACCGCTTCAGTGGAAAAAAACTGACAAAAAAAAACAGCATACAGTATTACTTATACTATTTTGTAGAAAATACAACGCACAAATGATGTTTGAAAAAAAACAGCAGTCAGAATTTATTTTATGTTCTTAAATATTTCCTGATATTTTTATTCATCCAAAGTGTTCAGAATATTAATGCTTATGACAAATAGAATAAATTCGTGATTATAGCTTAGTGACACAAAAGAAAGAAAGAAGCTGACAGTATAAATTTATCGAGTAAGGAACGTGGGGATGAACTGGAGGCTAAACCTGTCTAGACTTGAATATACGTTTGCTTAAAGTATTGAGCTATGTCAGAAAAGTAAAGAAGAGGCCGCCATAGAACAAAGGCGTCTGCTACGTTCAGACAGTTCATAAGATTTGGGCCGTGATGCGTGAAAACCTGTCTTCGGGGGTTTGCGAACAACTAAGGCGCAGAAAATATCACATGTCTTCCTGGAATACTAAAAGCTTTCCTACAGAGTATATTTGTTGGTAAAGACACTAAAAAGTTGCATCATTAAGACAGGCAAGCATGCAACCAGTCATACCTAGAATCCTTAACATACCGCTTCAACTCGGACTAGGCGTGCAGATGCATAGACAGTTTGGTTCTAGGTTCCTAATTGATACTCTCAACGAACTTGGCTTTTGCTCCTCGTATTCAGAGATTCAAAGATATGACATATGTGCTGCTGCTCATTTTGGTACTGATATTACAGGCTTAGGGCCTGGTGCATTTCTTCAACACATGCCTAAATATGTTGACCACGATTTAAGAACTTTAGATGGCTACAATATCTTTCATGTGTGTGGGAATACTTGCTGTCACAACCCCTAAAACTGAAACAGCTTAACTATCTCAAGAGTCAAAGTCGCGAGTCAAAATAACTGCTGAAGATTTCACTGATGTAGGTAAAATAAATATAACTTTCTTAAAGACCAAAAAGGGTACATTACCATCCCTCAGATATGATGAGCTACCAGATTGTACAGCTGAGGACAAAACAGAATATATAGACATACCATGGAAAACATCTTGGTTATTGAACCCTGAAAGGCCTTCTTGGAATGGTTATATGCAGATGGTCCATAAGACATCGCACCTAGGAGTTTCATTCTGTATTTTCATGCCAATGATTGACTTAAAGTCAAGTGATGAGATCTGTATTTATTCATCTATGTGTTTTTTAATTAACAAACGAAACGTTATAAATGTCCCCCTACTCTCACATTTGACCAGCCACTGTTTCAACATCTTCCAATAAAGACATAAAGGACATAATCTTAATATTAGCAGGCTTACATATGGAGATAAGTTTCCTATGGGCAATAGACAGTTGAAGGGAGGAACTGGATTGCAATAGTTGTTATAGGTTATATATGCTGATACAGCAGTCTGTTATATTTTAAAGAGACTAAGTCTGCAACTATGAATATTTTTCGAAAAATTTTCTTTTCGTTTTAAATCATTTGTAAAAGCAGAATTAAGTTAAGTTTTCACAATAAATCTGTTCACTATAGCTGAAAACTGCATGGAAAAGTGAATTATCTTATAAAAAACAGTTTTTTTCTCTTGTTGGTAATTATTTGCGTCCCTCCAATAATTATAGACAGTCAAGTTTTAACATAAATGCTGTTGTTTTGATACTGATAATTTGTAAAGATTTACGAAATTGGTAAAATGTATACCTGAATTTTAGTTTTTTTACTGTGTTCTTGAAAAATAGAAACATTATTTCAGAAATAAAAAAAGATCAAAAGTTACAGACTATGCAGCTTTAACTGGCAAGGAAATTTTATTGACTATTCGTGGACACATTTTGATAGAGGCAGATTTGTATGCAATTATCCTGTCTAAGATACACAAAGTTTCTCTCCCATTTAAGGAGAAAGAAAAAGAAGAAAATAGGAACAGATTGGAGAAAAAGCTTTGGGATATTCGGTTGGAAATGAAGATTTGTCAGAAAGGACGGAAATCAGTTCAAATCCACTAATGCAGTTTTAACATCTGAGTATGATAAAAAGACAGTAACAGCTGAAACAGTGCTTAGTAGCCTGACCTAAGGAGATATGGAGCTTCAAGAGAGACAGATACCTGAAGAAGAGAATATTGATTACACGTTGGAACTGTTACCTGAACTACTAGAAAAATCAACTGAACTTGAACCTCTGGTGGAGTTGGAAGAGGTAGACAGCCAGGCTAATACTAATGATCATAAGATATTAAGAGAAGTTTTTGAAAAGCTGAAAATGGAGAGATAGACCTCAATTCAGTATGCTCTAATGGTGTGTTATAAAGAGTAGACGATACTCTAAATCATACAAATATAGCCACATCAAGAACATGGAAGTTATGGCTTATGTATCTATATATGATAGCTGTTCTCAAACAGTTTATCGAAGCAGAAAGGGTAGGAAACTGGAGCTTTACTCAATGTCCCCAATCTTAGCAGCCTCAGGACATAATCTTTATACCAAAAGCTCTAATATATATTTACAGAATATGGTAAACTACCATCTGCTTACCCAGAAGTGTACAAGTTATTTCAAGAGGGATACCATGTTATCAGAAGGAGATATATATATTGGGCTGGACTATATACAGAGCTAATCATAGAGCAAATGCTTATGAGAAGTATGCAAATATCTGTCTAACAAGGTGAAGAGGCACGACAGAGGCACAGAGAGCAATCTGGTTATTATTGATGCCAGCTTGTACTGAAATAAGGCTTTGTAAGAATTTAGCAACACTACATAACTGACAAGTGAACAACATAAAGAAATCACAAGAGCAAGGATTTCTAGAGACAATTGTGATATGAAAGCTATAGCTGAGTTTTAGAAGCTAAGAACCCATTTGATGGGGATCAACCATTGCGCTGTATTTCATTAGGTGTAGTTTGCAGATGAAACCATTAATATAGACACTGCAAAAGAGATAGGAGAAAGTATCCTAAAATCTATGTAAAATAGATATATGAAAGATTTCACCTTCAAGAATAAGTCTTAAGCAGTCACACTGAGCTGCAAAACGCAGGTAAAATTGATAACGATTCAGTGGCAGTAGATCAACAACTACTGTTTCAAAGATTGATCTCAGCTGCCAGAGGAAATATCGAATCACAGGAACTCTCAACTTTGTTCACATATGAACTAGCCACTCATCCACAAGCTCTGTTTGTAATGGACACCCTCATTAGAGCAGCTAATAAACCACAGATAGCAAATACTATATGGAATCAGTATAATCTTGTTTCTGCCTCTACACAAGGAGATTGCAAGTACGTCTTAGATGGCGGTGCATTGCTTCAACGACTTCCATGGCCCTGTGGTTTGACTTATGATAATTTATACAACCTGTACTTCAAGTATGTCTGTCAAAAATATGGTACTACTATAGTGCCAACGAAGAGTGACAGTCACGTGATATTTTGTTTACAATTGCCGAGTATATAGTACAATGCTACCCATAAAATATTAACTTGTGTTCTTCACGTTAGAAGATACTGTAGTGTAGTGGTTATGTCTACGGCGTTGGACGCAGGCGTACCAGGATCGAACCTATTTAGAGGTTATTGTTTTTTTTCTTCATATTTTTACTAGGCCCAAAAAGAACAGGCGGCATTATTTCAGCTTACTGTAAATTCGGAAGTTTTCGCGAAGTTTTATTTTCGCGGAACTTCTCACATGCAAAATTTCGTGAAAATTAAATTATCGCGAAATGGCGAAATCACTCTGTTGTTTACTTGCCATAGTCACAAATTTTGACGTCGCAAATATGTCGCGTGTATTTCATAATTTACAGTAGCTTGTGTTGTTACAGAAGTTTTTATATATGTACCTTATACATGTTAAGGGATAAAAAATAAAAAATAATAATAAAAATAAATAAAAATAAAAATAAATAAGACATAAAGAGAATAATAAAATCAGACCTCCACCCCCTCCCCCCCCCAAAAAAAAAAAAATAAAAAAAAATGAATAAAAAATAGCAGCCAGTGAGATTCGAACCTAAAAATGTTCTTTGTGGTTTAGCAATCCTCCTCGTTACCACTTGAGCTACCGCAATTCTATACATCAGTTGTGTATTTATCCTGTTATGAAAGTTAAGTCCCATAACTTTGTAAACAAAACATGACGTCACTTCTACTCTTGGCTGGCAGAATAATAATTCAATAGCTGTTTTGATAAACTGAAATGCCATCAACAAAAGACACATATAAGGCGTAGTAAGGGTAAAAAAGGTAATATGGTCACGTTTTCAAATGTTCTGATACTTGACACAAAAATAGATATTTGCCTGGCAAATCCACAGAACAAGCAAAAGTTTATCAATAACTTGAGAAAAAGTGTTTCAGAAAATGTTATCCAATACCTACAGGCAGAGGGTGATGCAGACCTGTTGATGGTGAAAACAGTTGTAAACAGTGCCATAAAATATTAAACAATTTTGGTTGGAGAAGACACAGATCTTCTTATACTGCTCTGTTACTATGCCTCTTTAGATGCCAATGTACATGTACATGAACAAAGAAGAAATATGAAAACGGCAAGGGTGTGGGACATAATGGATATAAAACCGAACTTGAAAATGAGCTATGCGACAATTTGCTCTTTGTACACGCATTTCTTGGTTGTGACACAACGTCTAGCATATTTGGGATTGGCAAAGGGTTGGCCCTGAAGAAATATTTGAAAGATTGCAATTTTCGTAAATGTGCCTCAGTTTTCACTAAAAGTGAAGATATTTCAATGGATGATATTATTAACTATGATAGAAAGCTTTGACCATTCTGTTTGTTTGTTTTTTTTTTTTGTTTTTTTTTTTTGGGGGGGGGGGAAAGACTGAAGAGAAGCTAGATTCGATAATAATGAGCAGATTTTATCAGAAAGTAGCAGGCAGTGTTAAATTTCTAAAGCCAGAAAATATACCGCCAACATCTGCGGTAACTAAATACCACTAACTAAAAGCTTACCATTAAATTCAAGTATGGAAAGGTAAAATAGATTTGCCTCCAGAAGAGTGGGGTTTGGCTGTAAAAGGAAACAGACTTTTGGCCATATATACTTACAAACCTCCTGCCCCAGACAAGTTATTGAGTGTGGTTAGATGTAAATGTAAAGCATACTGCAAAACGTCACATTGTACCTGTCATAAAGATGGCTTCACCTGCTCCCAGATGTGCGGTGAATGCAAAGGAATCAGTTGTCTGAATTCTGTTCAAATTGATAATACAGACGACAAACGAAGACTCTGTACGGAATGATTAATAATGGTGAAGGAAATATTTGATGCAAGAAGCACTGTTGGATATTTGGCATCTACTACATAGTAATACATTTAGATGATTATTCTGCGAAAATGATAACCTCCAATAGCCTCCTAGTGGGTGGAGTATTTGGATACCTCTTTTTACAAACACAATATTTTGAAGAGATGGGCTTAGTGCATTGCCTTGAAAGGAGATAATATTGAAAAGTAGTGGTCAACTTTTCATTCCCTGGTAGCCCAAATTACAAAGGGCTGATAACTTTTTGATGATTCCACATATATGAGATTACATTTTTACACGCAGTAGTAAATGATACTAAGACGTTTTTGGCGTGTGTGTGTGTGTGGGGGACTCATGAGCTATGTCTTGAGAAAATCTGGCTGTACAATTTGCAATCAGTGAGGGTCGATGCTGTTTCATGTGTAATGCACCTTAACATTTGACACCTTTATCAGCATGGAATATCTCACGGGGTGCATACTTTGATGGTTTTCAAATTGTGTCTTACATTGCCGAATTTTCCGACCGGTTTTGCTGTTTCGTTTATGACGTAAATCAATTAAAAGTTAAATTTGCGGAATTTTATGCAATCACAAAAACGGACTAAGAATAAATTCATTGCATAATAGTTAGTGAAGATAGCGCAATATTTTAGCAAAACAATTATAATGTGTATTTTACGTAATATTTTCAGATCTGAAAGGCATTGTTGTTTCTTTATTTTATTTTAAGCAAAACTGTGAAGACGGGTACCAAGATTACTTGTGTTAACAGCCAACATGCACTTTCTAGCGGTAATAAGACATCTCGGCCTAAAACAAACTTGAGAGTGCTGACCAGGCTATTTAGACAACCAAAACGAGTTAAATTCATCAATTCGGTCATTTGTGTGTCCCATCCCCATTTTAGCATGTAAACAGTGTATTTTCTAAGGCTTAAAGGCTCAAACATCTCTATGTCGAGAGGATTAATATGTGCATGGACAAAAAAAAACGAATTTGGGGAAACATTTTTTTAGTTTTAGCAGATGAAAGTAAGAAAGAAAGAGGGCAAAGATCAGAAATCGATACAATCAAGCACCACACCTGACCTTGGCTACCAGTGGGAAAGTGACAACTTTACAAAATTAGACATCACAAACGAGGGCCAAGAGGTCAGCACTTTCCCAGGCATCAATAAACAGACGCTCTCAAAAGCATAACACATACAAGACAGAAATAACATAAATGATCCACAAAAGAAGCACCGCCTTGGAACGGTTAGTAAAATATTTTACTGGAGGGCTTAAACCAGTTTCACGGTGAACCAACCTCACCCTTAGTTCAGAAGTGGATCAAGACAAATAGATGTTTGCTTTGCATAAAAGACCCCTAACTTATCAATGCATCATCTTCTAGTATACTTCATCACAGTAACATAGTTCACATTCAAATTCAGTGTTTCTCTTTGTGAGGCTGAATTAATTGAAATTTTTGAATGTGCACATTTTAGACTTCATTATCTAATTGACCTATTCCCAAAAGAAAAAAAAAAACAACATAAAATGAAACCTAAGCCAAAATAAAGTTTCCTTTTAAAAGGACAGTTTGCCCAGTTTTCCTCATGAACTACTGCCCTATAATCCCTAGGAAACCATACAAGGTGCAATAATCAAGTTTTGAAAAATTTTAACCCCAGACGGGTCAAAAGTGAGATGAGTACATGAAGTAACATAAAATTGAGAGATGGGTGAAGTATCAGGTTTCTGTTCAACATCAATAACACATTAAGTAATTATTCAATTTAAAATAACCACTACCATCTGAGTAACTATTCACATGCTACTAATTAGACTCATCCAACCAATCTTTGAATCTTCTGAGGTCGAAATTTACCTCTAGATGCACTAATTAAGCATGTATTCTTATCTGATTGGAGATATTATGACTCCTACGTGGGGTGGGGCGGGGGGGGCTTCAGGCCATGCTTACTGAAAGCTCTGTAACGTAATACAGGCTTAATTGAAAATATGTTTCATGAGTTGCTATTGCTTTAAAAAATGTATTGATAATTAAATAGACCTAAATCAAACAAAAATGAATGCCAATAGTTACGATATTCAGTCTCAATCAAAATAAATCATCACCACAACTTTCAGTTCAGACTTAAGACTTGATCTTATTTTCATTTATTCATTAAAAAAAGTAAAGTAAAAATTGATGCAAGCAATGAAATTAAATAAATTTGAAAATTAGCTTTTTCATAGTCATATTTTTTTTAATTAGTGCCTTATTAAATGAAAGAAAGTACAAAAAAATCAATCAATACATCAAATTGATCATCAAAGGGTTCATCATGTACAAACTAGTCTTTGCTCTATTAAATAAAATGCAAATTGAATTGGTTTCTCACCTGAAAAGACAAAGGTGTGAAAATTGTAAAGAAAACACTGAATGTTTAACGTTCGAACAAACAAAACTGTCAAAATACTGGACATGTCACTCAGACTAAAGAAGGTCCAGTTTATTGTCTCAAAATGATGTAAAAAAGACCCTGTTAGGGTTGTATGGTTATTCTATTCTGCCCCTGATTATTAAAAAAGACAAGTGTTAGGTGCCTGGACTGTAATGCAGAAGTCAGTGCTAAAGTAAAAAGTGCCCTTGGCAGGGACGAAACGGGATTCTTTTCTTTTTTCAATGAATAGAACGTAAAACCTGACCTAATATCAACCACCAAAACGGCCTTTTAAAAATTTCAATCAACCACTCAGATTCGTAAAGACCAGTATTGACCACTTTTTGGCATATTGACCGGGGCAGTTTTAACAGGTTAAAACTGCTGGTTAAAACTGGGGGTGGTTTAGACTGCCCAACCTTAAAACCGGGTCATGAATTCTTATCCTAAGAAGTGCTTGTGTTCAGAAATATAAAAATTCAAAATAATTCCAGTGAAATTGAAATAATAACACAGAAATGTCCTTAATAAAGGGTCCATGACTAAACATCGAAATTATATGTATCAGTATGAGGATTTTCTCTGAGATATCAATGTTTCAGGACTGGGGCCAGTCTACATTTAAAATTAAAAACGTTGTGGTAGACCAGTTTCACATCTAGTTACCCATCTTTGAATTGTAAAAGGATTTAAGTACCACAATACAAATACCGGCAGCTACAAACAATCCTTTGTTGAATTATAATTTACTATACGGTAAGTCTTGTATAAGTTATTACAATCGAAAAGTTCGTACACCATATATTATTCACGAATGTCATGTATAAGTTCGTACAGTGATCATTTTTGCTTGCGGCGCTCTTGCCACAAGCATTTGTTTTGGAAAAGTGATACCCTCTACCTGGTTGTCTATTTATATAACATACTGTTAGCATAACGGTCGTGTGTATGGGAACAAAACTATTCACCGATAAGAAAGCTCACTGACAGCAAGCAAAACATAGTGTTAAGAGCATGTCTCATATAACATGTCATGGAATGTCGCTCACTGTTTTCAGCCACTGTGACCTTGATCTCAGGAGTCAGCTAGCTAGGTTGTGAAAAAATGCACCCACAGCAGATCGCCTATATTGTTTATGGTAGCAGATCCATATTTGGTACGTAAATAAATATTGGGCCCTGGCGAGTCACCACCTGTTTCCAGGTCACTGTAACCTTGACCCCTGGTTTCACCGTTTCAGTTCCAGCAAGGTCGAGCCCAGAGCATATCTGTATATAATTTGAGGTAGGAATGTGAATTATATTTTGGGATCATGGCATGTCGCATACACTTCTGGGTCTCTTTGGCATGTAGCTTGTACATAAACATGTTTAAAACACTGTAGCCTTAGTTTATAACTTTATTAATCATGCCACGATTGTCCGAACATGAATGATCTGACGCAATTGGAATGATATTGGCCCACTTCCATAGTTCCTACTAAAGTTCTTACATAATATATGCGTGCGCACTTTTACACCCAAACGGCTACAGTTGCAACCTTTTAATTAGTTGTTAAATAAACAAAGTGAATAGCCCTGTATGCCCCACCTCATTTCTTCATCGTAGACAAAAAGGGTGTGCATAAACTGCACAATAAACTGCACAGCCTGCTCTAATTAACAATAACGAATAAGAGGGACCGCAAATAGAACACATTAAGGATTTATTTTGTAAAATAAAAACATTTTGAGGCCATTAATAGATCTTGAACCCATTATGCTAGATAGGTCTAGAGGAGGGAACCAGACAAGCTTCTAGAGTAACGGTGCTCTGACCCACCGTTGATCTCTAGCTGGTTCGTGACGTCACTTTAGTAGCGAATCGAACTTTAGTTACTAAGTAGGAACTAAAGTTCGATTCGAAGTGGGTATTATAATTGCCATCAGTCAATTATATAGAATAGCTACCAGTCTGATAATAAAAGTGGTCATTAATACACGTAAAATATTGTAATAATATTTTTCATTTCTTTTCCAAATGTTTATGTTCATGTCTAGTCTATAAAGTTAACGTAATTGTCTTCATTATCAAAACTTAGCACCAGCCTATAGACTAGCAACAAAGTAGGAATATGTTTATATGGAAAAAATGAAATGACTATTTGAAAAGTTCTAGGCCTTTGGGAAATGCTATCAACTATACAGCGCCCAAGAGATCGATATCAGGCTACAGGGAAAGTTAAATATCGACGCAGGTCTGGTTAACCAAAAATGACGACCTGACGTACATGTACATTACTTTGAATGTATCAACGATATTTGCTTTAACGATATGCGTTCTGGCTGGCTATCGTCAGTTCCGGACAAATAAAAGTGCTTCGATAGTAATTTGTATCCAGATTTTAATAAAAATATCTTAATACAATTCCTTTAAATCACGTCTGATTTCTAGACAAATTTCAAATTGCAACTTTAGAATCTAAGGGTATTGCCATTCGATAGACTCTTGTCCTAACAGTATTAATTATTTTGGCATAAAATTAAAAACATGTTTTGCTGATATGTTGATGTTCATTGTTGCAAAAATTCAAAAAATGATACATGAAAAATAAGTGAATGTTATTAATTTTATTTTTTGCGTGGCGCTAGGTGCCGCTTTAGATAACTGTTTGTGTCTTTTACTGATGTTCCGTTCTTCTATGACGTGGTTTTAGTGCAGTGTAAAAAATAACCAAATTTGGAGGTGTTCCCAACATACAAGGTGCACATGCTGTTTTTTAGACTAGGCAAGCCCTCCTTTAAAAAGAGGAAAATTTATTCTAATATGTTCGTACACATCGTTTTTTTTTTCTTCATTGGTGCTTGTTTTTTTAATCAGCGTAGCTGTCTACGATACTTTAATGCTAACTTTTCGCCTGCCAATCTAACGGCTTATGTCGCTAACGTAAATCCAGCATTGACGTCTCATGTTTTAGATGACATAAAGATTTGTTTTCTGAAAGTACGTCGAGCGGATTCAAATTTACACGCCTATGTCGCCGATGCGTCGGAGATATTCTGCACGGTCATTACAAAATTCAAATACACTGCCGTGCAAGCTTGGAAAATTGACTGTTTTATTTTGTTTACAATCGAACCCGAACATGAAATCAACTTGCGCGGTGCCCCCTATGAACTGGTACCAGGGTATTTCGTAAATAGCCTGCTGGTACTTACGACATATGTGATCAGAGAAGGCCCAGGAGAGCATGTGCGTTTGCGCAATCTCGCAAGGGTTTCGCTGCTTACTATCATAAAGTTTGAAGTGTACAAAGACTCAGACCAAATAAAATTCTAGACATCTACGTACGTTGAGTTTTAAATACTTGAATACCAATTTCATACGAGTTCGGTGGTTTTCTTAGCGTAAATAACTTAATTCATGTAATAACGGCTTCTAATGAAATATCAAATTCCTCAAAATGGAACATTTTAACACGGATGTATAGTCCGTGATTTTAACAAACTGTTGAGCCGATCGATGCGTGTCTTGCTGCATTCGGAAGGTCCTGAAGAGTGTATACCAAGATAGTGTACGGACAAACGCACATACCAAGAAATAATTTGATTGTAGCCGTGCTGAATCTAGGTCATGATGAATTTAATAATTACATTGGTATTTTCATGAAATAAGCCCGTTCATGAGCGCATATGCGAGCAGCGAATGCTCAGACGAGCCTGCGCATCCGCGGGAAATCGTCAGCGCCTTATTCTGCTAACTGCCCACATACACATGGAAGGAATGTAGATGATCGATTTGCTTCATATACCGACTTTCCATAGTACACAGTTTGCTTAACTATTTCACTATGGATGGATTTTCCTTCTATGAAAATTGGAAGACCTTGAGATGATCGCGACATATCAGAATTTGCTTTCCTTACCACACGTCTGTAGATGTATGTACCCCGACTTAGTTGTATGAGACCAACGAACTTGCAGATCGGCCTGCGCACCGCACAGTCTTATCAATAAAAACATTAAACATTTTGTTGGGTCAAATCTGGGCCCAAACTGTCAGCTATTATTGTCGGCCGCAGACAAAGTCTCAAAAGATCAAAGCCACCGCTGTTGTTGTTAGCACGTGGTGGCCTTGGCTTCGCACATAAAACCCAGCCAGAAAGTTTTGTCCGGCGGAGGGGGGGGGGGGGGTCCAACTTTGACAACGTTTTTTTTTTAGTTGATGATGGGAGAGAGGATCCAAACACCACAAAAGCGGGCCATCATTGGCCTGCCAGCGAAACACCGTTAAATTGGCGTTTCGCTGATTGATGACCCAACATGGGATGCTGACTTGGTAGCTTTGTGATTTTAAGGGGAACCGGACTAGTATGCTTAGAAACCCTATTTTTGGTGAATTTTTAGGGGGCGGGTCCGGACTCCTTGCCTCCCCCTCCCTCTGTAATCCGCCCATGAGCTGTCTCCCTCTCATGGGTTTGCATGAAAACTCACCAATTCGCGAAATAAAATTGCTCGGCTACACCGTCACAAAAACCGAGATTTCCTTTTCTTCCTCGGACGCTAGTAGGCAAAGATGAGCATGTGCATCCAACACTGTTGGCTTAATGGTAGTATCATGCGCGGATCCAGGAATTTTTGCCAGGGGGGTCCGAAAAAAACTCTGATAACGTTTTTTAGGCATGTAGCTTTTTTTACCGTTTTACAGAGGGGAATCAATGGTTTATTTTAAGGAAAACTATATTTTTAAGGTTCCAGAGGGGGTCCAACATTTTACAGCGGAGGGGGTCCAAATTTTTCCAGGGGGGGGGGGCAAATGTTAATATAGATTTTGTGCATTTCCAGGGGTGGGGGTCCGGACCTCTGGATCCGCGCATGCGTATGATAGATCCACTCGCTTTTACAGTGAAGCCAATCCCGAAAGATAGGTTTTCTCATGCAATGGGTCATTTTCATTGCTCGAGCGACTAGTGACACTTCAAAACATGATTAGGTATACATGATTCTGGATATTTTATCTGGTTCTACATTGTACATACGTACAGGGACTTTATATGAAATAAGCATGCGCTGATACGTAAGTTGTGGGAAGCAGATATTGACTTGTCTTTTTCTGTGACCTGCATTTTCGAGGGCTCTCTGAATGATATCATCCTGGCTCAGCATGCAAAAGAGTTAAAGCTACTCGCAGGTAAAGGGTTAGTCAGTGGTGTTGCATCATTTCTTTCATTGTGGTCACTTCTGTCTCATAGCTATTTTTACGGCGGCTTGCCGCCGTTCTATTATCGCTTTAGATCTAAATTTTTCACCAATCAGAAGCATTTTTAAATTGTAATATTCATCACACCGACTGGAAAAAGATGCTCTCATTGGTTGTTACTCAGAATGTCCATACAATCTTACTAAACATGAAACTAAACTTGAAAACATACATGTAAATGGTAGAGAACCAGTCTGTGCACTGGGTCTAAAAATGCAAATGTATAAACGACCTTATCTCGAATATAGGTCAACCCCCGATGTACAGTATTTGTAAATTGCTGTCACTATCATTGTTTACATGCATTGCGCACAGTAAAGAAGTGCATTATAAAATAATCCACTAAATCCGAAAGGACTTTACAGTAATATCACGCTATTTAAATAAAATATTTGTAACTTTTCCAATTCCCATATCTGGACATGATTATAGTCTGTTTCATATATTTCGACAATAGTCTTTTTTTTGGCATTGTCGCACAGGAAATCCGCTAGCACGAACTAACCTGTCGCCTTTCGTTCGGTGCACACTGGGATTGAGCCGCCATTTTTATTGAAAATATATTATGCGATCACTGCTTGCATGACTCGGAGCTTTACATCCAGAAAATACTGACTAAAAGAGAAATGATAAACTGTCAAAAAAAATAACATTTTGCTATTTTTAACAATAAATTCTGCCATTACAGCAGTGCGAGAATTGAACGAGACTAGCCAAATATCGCTAGTTACCCATGATGCAAAGGGCGAAATGCGAGAGATCTAGATGAGATATCGTCAGGTCTCGCGAGAATGTTTTTTTGGCCGTTATACGTTATATTCCCAATGCCAAAACGTTTCTTTTCTCCTATGTTCGGATGAAAAATTCCCAATTTCAAGTCGGAAAATATCAAAGAAAAAATCATCGTTTTGTTGAGTAAATTGTGTTTAAAATTGTTTGTTTATTTGACATTTTCAACCGACTCGACTATCGGCATATCAGTCGTGCTACTACGCTGTAAATCCTCTCGTTGCATTATAAGGGCCCTAGGGTGTTGTGCCCTCTAACGATCGGCATATCAGCCGTGGTTTACTTCTTTGCTTCAACAGGTAATTTCCCCTGTAAGTATAGCCTGGGTTCCAGTCTGATCATTTTTTCTTCTTCTTTATTTTTCACTTCCTTGGTCAAAAATGACACACCTGAAGGAGCTGGTACTTTGGTGTAAGCTTCTGTAGTACCAAGTGCCCCATCCCACTTCTTCAGTTTTTCTAATTTATTCGCATTTTATGTTGGCTGGGGAAAGGGCTGGGGTGAACGGAAAGTCATAATGTATAAGGGAACCCCTGCCAAATGTTTTTTTCAGTGTGTTGACTTAGTCATTTTCATGCAAATGATGTAAAGGGGAGCCCCGCTCAAATTTGTTCAGGGTGGGTTTGCAGAATCACTTTAAGCAGTTAATAGGAAATCAAAGCCTACTCTGCGCTTTCAAAATGCTTAGCTGTCGGAATTTTCGTGGGCCCATGTACCCTCTAAAAATTGTGCCCTCTACATTTGCCCTATATACCCTCAAAATATGAGTGGTAGCACTGGTAATATTCAACATTGCGCAGTCTCATATAATACATCATGCAAGTTAACAGTACAGCTCAATTCAAATTAAATATGATGTGTTTTATGATTTGACAATAAAGCTAACAACACTAAAAATTCTCAATTGTAGGCGTTTTCGTGCTAAAATTCCCAATTCCAGGGGTATGTGTCATTGTCCCAAAATGGTGAATATAAGCCATTGATTTCTAAAAAAAACTAAACAAGTGAATTTAATTTGTTCCATTACAATGGCGTCAAATTAATCAGAAATTTGCACGTAACCGTTGGGTTCAGGCGATTGAGCTTGCCCTAGCCGGCATATGCATTTTCGTACATTGTACAAGAACAGTGTAACTATCGGTAAAGTCTCTTCTATCAATTACGAGTAGTTAAATGAGGGTCTGGACGGGGTATAATGATTAGTGAATAATGGCCTTTTTATAATGAATAGTGAATAATGAACAAAACATTTAATGAATAGTGAATAATTGGGGCCTAAAAAATAATGAATAATCCTATATTTTAAATGAATTGAAGAAAAAACTAATGAATAGTGAATAGTCAGATTTCTTTGCCACCTTTCTTGCTTTTAATGAATAATTGGTCTTATTTTAATGAATAACCCAAAATTTTAATGAGATGAATAATGGGCTAAATTTTTAATGAATAGTGAATACCAGACCCCTCCCATCCAGACCCTCTTAAATGGTCACATGTGCGGATCCAGAGGGGGATATAGGGTCCGCACCCCCTCCTGGAAAATCAAAAAGTTCTATGGGTTTCTAGAATTAGCATTTGGACCTCCAGCCCCCGCGCCCCCCCCCCCCCCCCCCCCCCGGAATAGGTTGGACACTCCCCCCCCCCCCCCCGAAACCTTGTAAAATTATAGTTTTCTTTGAAATAAACCATTGAAAAGCCACTGTAAAACTGTAAAAGTTGAGGACAAAAAAAAAGACAAAAACCGTTGTCAGAGCTGTTTTCTGGCAGTCGGGGCTGGACCACCCTGGCAAAAATTCCTGGATCCACACATGGGTCAGCCAGCATCCAAACTCGGGCCACTATCGGTCTGCCAGCAAAAGTCATTCGGATGGCGTTTCAGTGGCGGGCCGATAATGGCCAGATTGTACGTGCTTACTGGGTGTCGATCAGTTTTGAATCCTACATGTATTTATTCCTCGATCCTGGCTATGTTCTTTTCTAGTGTTCGGTTTGTTTCAGTGAACGTTTAATTTTACATTAATTTATTGTCAACACCCCCAATTTTCCTAAAAACTTAGAACTTAAAACATCGTTCACAAACCCTTGCTGGTGAATGCCTAAAATTAAAAAAAAAAGATTCAGATGCATATCGCTCAGCGAAAAGAGTTAGATGTGCACACAACCAAGCAAAAGAGAGACAGAAACAGGAACACAACTTCGCTGGTTTTAGATTCCAGCATGCAAAGGGGTAGATGGGAAATTCGCCTTAACCAGCGAATTTGGTCGCGTTTATCGTCAGTATTTTAGAGCCGCCGAATATCTTTTTTGAAGATATTTCTTGTTACGAGTGTTCTTGCTCCAAGGATGGACTTTAATTTTAGTTTTCAAACGCAATTGCGGATAAATGGATAAATAAATAAACATGTGCGGATACAGAGGGGGAGACAGGGGGTCCCGACCCAATCATAAAAATATAGGGTTTCTTAGCATTATTAGTCCGGATCCCCTGTAAAATCACAAAGCTTACAAGCCAGCATTCAGTGTTGGTTTTGTCAGAGGGGTCCAACTTAAATTTTTTATTAGCGGGCCACCAACGGCCCGCCAGCGAAACGTTGACCCCTCTGACAAAACTTTCTGGATCCGCGCATGCGTAAACCATTTAAAAGGTAAGTCGTTTTCTTTTTAAACTTTTTTCTATAATGACTTGCATCTGGCCGTTCCAAGCTGAACTTTATAATGATTTTCCATTTTAGCGGATCCTACAATATCGTCCCAAATCAAAATACACAGGGGCGGTATTGCGTTATACCCGACTATTAATAACAATGACAGGGTTGCGTCAGACAGCTACTCTGCAGTGCGCATGACCGGATTTCCGAAAAAGTCAATCTGAAAGTTTGCTGCTTCGAAAGCAGCAAACAAAAATGTGGGACAAAATTGGCTGCAATTGGTGAACTTAACTTATTTTGGCTGAAAAAAGGCTTCTTTCATGACAGAAATGCTTCTATATGACAGAAACTTTTACCATATGCTTATAAGTAATTTCTAGTACAATGTCATGGTAAATTATTTATAAGTTGATTTTACGATTTCTGTTTCGTTTTAAACATCATAGTGGAAACTTTAGTGTTTAATTAGGTAAAAATATAGATCACAGACCGTTGAAACAGTAAGTGAACCAATGCACACTTAAAATGTAACACAGTGACCTATTCAAAGTTTCTATCTGATATCAAGGAAAAAGGTTACACGACAGGTCAAACTTAGAAAATTATAGCAAATGAGCAAACATAAAATGGTTTATGTACATAAAAGTGTTGTACCCGCCATTTGCACAGGATTGTCTGCAACTGTTTTTAAACGAGCTAAAACATTATTTCTTGAACAATCCTTGCTTATAATACTTTCAAAGATGCATAGTAATGAGGCTATTCTATTTTTCTTATAAACAGGTAAAGCATGATTTTTCACTGTTACGCGCATATGCAATAATCTGTGGTAGGTTCAATATAACTGTAAACTGAGTCTACCTGCTCGCCCAAAATCAAGGTAAACTTGCCAGTGTTTGTTTACATTGATTCTCATCTATCTTTGAAAGTACAATATGTATTACAATTTTGCTGTGTAAATTGGTGTTGAGCTTATGTTTTAAATATTCGTCAGCTCAACAGCCACAGCGGAGAATCACGTGACTTTAGAGGATTAAAAGAGGCGGATACAGTTAATGGCCCAGTTCCGAATCACTTTTACTTCAAGGCGTATTCCAAATAGTTGCTCTGAGTAAATAAGATTTCGGTTTTACTATTACAAAACACTATCATTCCCCTAAATAATGAACCTCAATTTGTAGCATTCGGACTCTGCTATGTGTCATACCACGGCTTTGAAGTAGGCCTCCAATTGGCCTAGTTGCGGGTCATTTGCCCAGTTTCGAATCACTTTAGAAATTCTAAGAAATTTCCTTTTGTAGTACAGTTGCATTAAGGATATGACATTGTTGGCTTAATCACTACTTCTTATGACGAGTTTGACGCATTATTTTACCGTATTCATTGCACTAAACTTGCACGGACACAGAAAGCAACCAAAACGGGCAACTATCGGCCCGCCAGCGAAACGTCATATAAATGGCGCCTCACTAGTGGTCCGATGATGACCTGACATCGGTAGCTTTGTTACATGTACTTTTTCAACCAGTAATCCTAAGATAATCTACAGCTTTGTGCTTTTCCATGCGAGAGGGGGTGGTCCGGACCCCCAGTACTCACTCCTGTGGATCCGCGCATGAATAAACGTCCTAAGACTATGAATATTTTAACCACATGCAAGTAATACTCCCGATTATACAATCCGGCTAATGATCGAAAAGTTTACAGGTCTTTGAGACAGTGAAGAGTTGAAGTAGATCAGATAACTGCTAGAGGCGCGTTTTAATCAGGATCTGCACTGTCTGTCATTTGACGCATCGCTTTGTGATACAGACACTAACATTCAGTTTTTCTATTTTTATTTTTGTGACATTTTTATTTAATGTCTGTGCTCATTTCCATTGCTATATAGCGCACGCATATACCAACACGCGTTGTGAGAGTAAAATGCATTTGTAAGCATTGCCCCCCCCCCCCCGCCCCCGCTAACACTGCGGGCGGTCGACACACGTGATACTGTAGCCGATAGCGGGGTCATGATAGATGTTCGAATGGTTATAATGTCTTGACCCACCACACACACACACACCAAGTACGTGGTAAAGGCCAGGGCGACGATCGACGAAATCTGCGCCAGTAAAAAGAAAAACATGTTTAACGGTACCAACCTCACTCTTAATTCTGATTTGGCTCTGGTCTCTACCCAAGTAAAAACTCTGCTATATACATAGCTGGACAAAAAGTAAGGGAATCATCCGACATAAATATGTCCACTTGTGATGGAGTGAGACATATACCAGTGCACTGACGTTAGCCCTACTTTTACTCATAGGAGGATGCAGTGCATGTGGGGATCTGGAAGGGGGACAGGGGGTCCGGACGCCCCCCCCCCCACCCTCGAAAAACACACAAATATAGATTTTTAGCAATACTGGTCCCGATCCCCTTAAAATCGTAAAGCTACCAAGCCAGCTTTCAATTTTGGGCCATAAACGGCACGGCAGCAAAACTCTACTGAAATGGCGTTTCGCTGGCGGGCCGAAGATGGCCTAGCAAATAGTGGTATTTGGATTATTCCTCCCCCATCAAACCAAAAAAATGCTGTCAAGGCTGGACCTCCTCTGGCAAAACTTTCTGGAGCCGCGCATGTAGTGGTTACGGATAAATGATGCATAATTAGGATAATGGGCTTCTACCAGGTAAGGTTAATCAGGAACGGGACTGATTTAGAGTCCCAACTAAGACTTGAATTGCCTCGAGCTCGGGGTCCCTTGTGTGCTAGGCCTACACCACATATGCTGAAAGAGAGAGAGAGAGAGAGAGAGAGAGAGAGAGAGAGAGAGAGGAAGAGAGAGAGAGACAGAGGGAGAGAGGGGGAGAAAGAGAGAAATGCAGACAGACAGGCATATACATATTGACTTAGATAGACTGATAGACAGACCGACGGCCAGAGAAATTCAACAGACACACACAAAGGCATAATCCTCATGCATACGCGGATCCAGGGAAGACTTGGGGCACAGAGCCCCCCCCCCCCCCCCCCGCGCCAACCCCTGTAAAGTCCTATAGCTATACCCCTAAGATGCAGACTATTTTCACACTAATGCTCTCTATAGCTACCATGGGCATCAAATGGCGTTTACGGCCCGAGCAGGCTATCCTCTCTCCCCTCATCAACTAAAACGGCATGAAATATAAAAAAAAACTTGTCAGAGTCAAAACTTTCTGGATCCGCGTCTGCTGAGAGAGAGAGAGAGAGAGAGAGAGAGAGAGAGAGAGAGGGAGAGAGCATATGGTGCCCTGATACTTTTTCACAGAATTTTGACTTCTATGTTGTTACAAACAGCTGAGCGCGTGGCGTGTACGTTATTGTTATGTGACGTGAAATAAGCTTGTGTTTACACGATTCGAAACCGGGCCAAAAAGTGACAATGATTACACGGCTATCATGGAACCAAAAACAGGATAAAAGGTCCGTTTTTTCTTGGATGCGTTTTAATAATTGTTGGAAAACATGCTGAAACCGAAAGTTTGATAAAAATGCATTTCAAACAAAAGCATTTTTCGGAAATATGCAATGAACAGATACTGACACGTGTGAAAATATACCTTCATAAAATGGGTTATGGGGGGAAATTGTAATTATTTTCACCAAGCAGATAACTTATAGATATATGCTTTCACTCACATACAGAGGGATAATTATACAACAAAACAAAACCAAAATATGTATTTTAAATTTTACCGCTGATGTGTAGTTTGCAACGAAACTATGACGTGATTCGGAACTGGGAAAGATTCGAAACTGGGCCATTAACTGTATTTGTCGAAACCCCTCGATACAGGTATAATAGGACTTTTTGGTTACTGTAAAGGCGGCACCTCATGAATGCGTAATTAGGACTGGTCTACTTTAGACATAGGTAAAAGCTGAAAATGAGACGTGGTTTTATTCAAAAGTAACTGTTTCATCTTGCGCCATTACCTCAAGGTAGACGCCAAACACATTATTTAGTCCTTAAAACGCCACCAAAATAACTGCATCTGAATATGTCTATTTAACATAAGCATAGATGCAAACATTGTGGACCCAGATCATTCTGCTCATACAGGAGCAATCGGATCTGGGTCCACACTGTTTGTCTATGAGGCTTCAAATATTTTAGTGGACGACAAAAACATGCATTTTGTGATTAAGCGCTTTAATGGTTAATCAATGTGAGCAGTGTGTATACGGTTAGGATTTTCATGAAATGCACGCACGTTTGCGCGGCCGAAACAGCTAAAATTCTTCACCAAATTATAAATAGAATCTGATTTCCCTCGTTTACAGATTAAATAGTCGAACCACGCCCAGATATGAATATTAAAGTTACCACCTTTACAGAGAGAAAAAGTTATATTATAAGACTTTCTTTGATATTTCCATTAGCGCTGGTCAGATCTGCATGGGGTTTGAAGCAGATACCCAGAGTACATAAAAACAAACTGTTCATCTTAGCGGCTTCCGACTAAAGATCTGGTTAAAAAGTTATTGAATTTCTCGTCAATACTTTTTTTTATCCAGATCTTTGTCCAAAAGTCCTTTTGCTGTCTGTTTTCGGGTGTACCTGCTTCAAACCCCATGCAAATCTGACCAGTATTAACGGAAATATCAAAGAAAGTTTTACCTGAATCGACGGGTTTTTAATGGTATCCGCCATTGTTGTTGTATTGAAGTCACGTGATTCTCTGCTGTGACAGATAGGCTTTAATCATTTTATCTTTGCCTATAGAATTTGTGTCATCATGACATTGTTTGAGACTGGCATCACAAATTCCTCTGAATTGCCAAACCAAATACATTTTCACAAGATTTTCCCACGTATCTACATATATAAACAGCTCTATACAATAACTTAACAATTATACATCGCAAACGAGAGCCAAAAGGTCAGCCCTTCCCCAGTAGGTGACCACAAGGCATTAATAAACAGATGCGCACAAAAGCATAACAAACACAATCAAGAAATAACATAAATGATCCACAAAAGAAGCATAGCCTTGGAACGGTCAGTAAAATAGTTTACTGGAGGGCTTAAACCGATTTCACAGCGCACCAACTTCACCCTAAGTTCAGATGTGGATCAAGACACTTAGATGTTTGGTTTGCATGAAAGACCCCTAACTTATCATTGCATCATCTCCAAAAACATATAACTCAAGATATTAAAAGGAGATAAAGCAAAGATAAGGACTCAACAGTAAATAAAACTGAATACCAGAGCAACAGAAATCCAACAGGTAAACCCTGGTGGGCCTGACAACAGCCAAAAGCACCAGGCTCCCAAAGGGAGATGAAGCAAAGATAAGGACTCAACGGTAAAAAAACTGAATACAAGAGCAAAATAAACCCAACAGATAAACCCTGGTGGGCCGACAACAGCCAAGGCATCAGGCCCCTACCATTGTCTTTAAGTCATAACCGTCATAGAGTCTGAAGTAATTGAATTTGGACGATGCAATGTAGCATTTTGACAGGCATCTTGGACTTGGTTTATTTATGGTTTAGTTTAAAATGTCCATAGAGTGCTTCTAAGCACAGAGGAATCGTCAGCAACTTTGATGTTGAAACTGTTTGGAGATAAATAAGCGGAGGTGATCGTGAATACTTTTCATCGGGAGAAGTTATTCCATAAATGATGTAGAAAAAGCTATCGTGAGAAAACTGTTCTTAAAACATTATAGCTGGAGTTTTTTTATATATATATTTTTTAATTTCACATTATTTAGCAAAGGCTCTGATCAGACTGCGAATATGCGCAGGCTGATTTAAAGAGACTAGGTCTGCAACTATGAACATTTTTCGAATTTTTATTATTTTCTTTTTAAATCATTTGTAAAAGTAGAATTTAGTTATGTTTTCACAATAAATCTGTTCTCTATAGCTGAAAACTACACGGAAAAGTGAATTATCTTATAAAACAGGTGTGTTTTTCTCTTGTTGGTAATTTTTGCGTCCCTCCAATAATTATAGACAGCTAATTTTAACATAAATACCGTTGTTTTGATACTGATAAGTTGTTAACATTTACAAAATTGGTAAAATGTATACCTGAATTTCATTTTTTTACTGTGTTCCTGGAAAAATAGAAAAATTAGTTCTAAAATTAAAAGATCAAAAGTTACAGACTATGCAGCTTTAAGGCTTTGCTGGTCGCACATTGTTGGAAATCTCATGCCACGTCTCAATTATTCTTCTTATCCAAAATATAAACAAATGCTAAAATAGATGGATAATAAATATTCACAATTTAACACGTATGTTTGCTTAACAATTTTGTTATAATAAAAGATAAGTACATAAGCGGGTCCAGAAAGCTACGTCAGGGGGGAGGGGGTACTGACAATGCTCTTTTTAATCATCAATGGATATCACAGAGGGCCATACCACAGGAGCTTGAAATTCGATCCTTAAATCACCCCTATAGCCTCCAAACCAAAAGTTCACAATGTCATTACGTAGTTATGACCAGTTCATTAGGCCAAATAAAAAATACCTGTGTTTAGGGTAACCCAACCCTACCTAATTTAACTGGTAAATTCTAGATTTTTTTCATGTTTTCTGGAAAAAAATATGATTTGATGCATTTTGAAAGGCGAAATGCCTTTCAAGACGCATCAAATCATAATTTTTTCCAGAAAAAAAAATAATTAAAAAAAATATGTGTGCCTACCCTACCTAAAATGTTCAGACCCGTTACCCGAAACACACTAAAAATGTTTTGGCCTTACTACGTAATGACATTATGAGATTTTCGGTTTTAGGGTTTAGAAGTGATATAAGGATAGAACTTCAAGCTCCTGTGGCCATACGTAGGGACCTCCTTCGAGACAATTGGACGCCTTTTTGAGTGGGTTCCGTACCAGAATTTCTAAATAAACCTACTATAGCCTGTTGTGATTTTCCAGGGGGTCCGGACCCCCTGTTCCCCCCCTCTGGATCCGCCCACGAAATACCTCCACAGATTTGTGTCCCACAATACTCGATACGCTTATCTGGATCCCAAGTGTAGCACCAAGGAATACTCTCGCCATTGTTCCTACAGAACTTGTTCGCAGCATCAATGGATTCGTCAAAGGGGAACTCGGCATCAGTGCTCCAGAGAGGATGGGAATGGGGAGTTTGTTTACTCCATTCTTGACATCTTCTTCCACCGTCTGTGAGTATATTAGTCCCGTTATAATACTCCAAATTGATTCCAGATGCACACCCAGATAATCCTGTAATATACATACTAAATTCAAAGTAAATCACTGCATATGCACACTGGTAAATGTATACGTCGATTTGGTGGTATTTACGCGTATTGCCGGTACTTCATAGACCGGAAGTGGTAGATATTGGTGTTAATACTATGTAGAAAAAATATGCCACATGCCTAAAGGACTATAGAATTAGATCATTTTTAAGTATTCAGTATGTGCATGGCGATTTATGTAAGCACTTAGGAATAGATTCGAGATCTAATTCTATAGTCCTTTAGGCATGTGGCATATTTTTTCTATATAGTATTAACACCAATATCTACCACTTCCTTTGCCGGGCCGCGTAGCGCAGTCGGTAACGTGTCTGGCTACAGATGCGTGTCTGACTGCAGATCCAGGGGTCGCGAGTTCGATCCCGGTCCGGTCCCATACTTTCGTGGAGATTGATCATGAAATGATTTCTACGGTCATTCTCCTCCCTTCCGCTGATTCATTCAAGAAGGGTTGTTTTCAGTTACAAGAGAAAGTATGTGCACGAATTACTGGTTAACCGCTTGTTCAAGCCTGCCCAGGAAAAAGTGTGGTTAGGTGAACTGACCGTCCCGCAATGACCATAGCTGTTGACTTGGGACGTAAAGCAACAAAACAAACAAACAAATCTACCACTTCCTGTCTATGAAGTACCGGCAATACGCGTAAATACCACCAAATCGACGTATACATTTACCAGTGTGATATGTTTTGTTAAAAAAAAGTCTGCTTTGTTAAGTTTCTAAGTACGAGTGACTGTGGAATTATGATAGGCGTAAGCTATTTATCATCCTGGCATTGTGTGGACTGGTATTACTTACATGTAGTGTATTATCATTTTATAAGCAAAATTAATAGTGTGATAATATTTTGGCAAATAATGCTCTGCTTAGCTGATTGATAAGTAATAGTTATACCATGGGTTGTCCGCCTGTACGAAGAGATAATCCACGAGCTTTAGCGAGTGGATTAACTTACGTAAGGTGGACAAACATTGTATAACTATTTTATTCCACCAACATCAGTGTAGACCTTGCATATCACGAGATATTTCATGCTAAAGATGGTAAAGGTGGTAAAATGAAGTGTAGCCCTTCAAATGCAAAACAGTTTTTCATTTTTAAAATTTTACATGGGCGTAAAAATAGCAAAGAATAATAACTTAGTGTTTTATTGCTATTTAAATACATACCCTTTCAGTACCCATTTTTGCACTGTACAGTGAAACACACGTGGAATAGAGATCAAAGTATCTGCTCATTTATAAAATGTGCGTTAAATATTTACAAACAGGCGTTTCTCATGGTGAAGTCATCAAAATTTCAAATGGTATCGTGTACAATGAACATTCTAGCTGCTTATAAAGGCATGTCCGGATCCAGATGGGGGGGACAGGGGTCCGGACCCCTCGCTGAAAAATCACAAAAATATAGGGTTTCTTAGCAATACTGATACGGATCCCCTGAAAAATCACAAAAAGAAAGAAAGATGGTAAAGATCAGGAAACGATACAATCAAGCACCACACCTGACCCAGGATACCACATGGGAAAGTAACAAAAATACAATTAGACATCACAAACAAGAGCCAAGAGTTAAGCCCTTTCCCAGCAAGTGACCACAAGCAGCAATGAACAGACGAGAAAGCATGAGAAACACAAGACACAAAAAACACAAATGATCCACAAAAGAAGGACCGCCTTGGAACGGTCAGTAAAAAAACTTTACTGGAGGGCTTGAACTGGTGTCACGGCGCAAACCTCACCCTTAGTTCAGATTTGGATCAAGACACATAGGTGTTCGGGTTGCATGAAAAACCCTTAGTTTATCAATGCGTTATCTCCAAAAACATATAAATGAAGCTATAAAAAGGAGATAAAGCAAAGATAAGGGCTCAACAGTACATACAACTGAAAACTAGTCAAAAGAAATCCAACAGGTAAACCCCAGTGGGCGGGACAACAGCAAAAGCATCAGACCCCTACCATCTCATCAATAGATAAGGCTTTAAGTGGGATCCGTCATAGAGTCTGAGGCCCGACCCACCCACGTACAATTAAAGAGGAAAGCAAAGCTGCGGACCGTGATTGGGTTGACCACAGTCTGTTGCAATACATTAATGTTATAACCAGTCTTTTTTATACTGGGAAATTATCTTAATGAACTGCGCTAAAAAATTATAAGAGCCAACATTTTTCCTCAACTTATACACCAAGTCCCCATAGAATTCAGGTTCAGAAAGTCCCTGGCGCAAGAGAGATTTAAGTCCAACTTGATAATCAGATATCATATAGTATCGTCTATAAAATTTAGAAAGGGTTTTGCGAAGTTTATAATACCGATATCCTTGTTCAAGAAGTTTCTGATTTATATTGCGAGTGTTGAAGTCAGCAACATAGCTAGCTGCTCTAGCAAACCGAATAAGTTGAGAGATGTAGACTCCATAGGATGTAGAGCGAGGAACATGACCATCTAAAATGGGAAATTCGCAATTTCAAAATCAAAGTCGTCACGTTTATCATAAATTTTGGCAGAAACAATATCATTAGAAATTGACAATGCAAGTCTAAAAACGCGGCTTCGGTATCAGAGGTAGTATCTTTATAATTAAGTTGGAGCTCTGAAGGGTATATTTGGCCTACAGTATTGTCAAAATAAAGATTATTAATGTTTAAAATATCGTCCAAATATCTGGATGTAGTGTTAAAAAGCATCAATAATATCAGCCTGCTTATCATCAGAAAGAAACGTCATAAAATCCCTCTCATAACAGAACAGGAATAAATCTGCAACCAGGGGAGCACAATCAGTGTCCATAGGAATCCCAACTACTTGTCGATACAACTTGCTGCGAAATTGAATAAAAATGTTGTCAAACAAAAAAGGTCAGCGCATCACATACATTTTGACAAGACCATGCATGATATTTTTTAGGTTTTTCAAAAGTAAAAAAAATCGTTTCTGTCGTTACATGCAAGGTAAGGAGAGCCTTCTCTATTGAAGTCTAAGCTACCAAGCCACCATTTAATGTTGGGCCATCATCGGCCCGCCAGCGAAACGCCATTTAATGGCGTTTCGCTGGGTGCCAATGATGTTTCGCTTATCGTCGAATTTGGATCCTCTAATCAACTGTAACGGAAAAAAAACGTTGTCAAAGTTGGACCCCCTGTGACAAAACTTTATGGATCCGCGCATGAAAGGTATCCGAATGATGGGTTATTTTTACTTTAGGGCCCTACAAACACTACCATTTGTCTGCTTCAGCCTGTCTACTTGTCTGTTAGTTCTGCGTCTCTGTACATGCAAGCGTATACTGACACACAAACAGATTAAACACGGATGAACGTGCATCTATAATCGGTACATAAACAATATACAATTATTGACTAATGAGGCATTGGATATGATGTGATATCGACCAGATAATACCAATATTGACCGAGGCGAATTGGTATTATCTGGTCGATATCACATCATATCCAATGCCTCATTAGTCAATAACTGTTTTATTATATAACATTTAGAGAAAGATGTACAGGTATTATTGCACCTGGAAAAAAATACTTATATACAAGTTTTGGGACAGACAAGCATTTAGCAGAAACAGTGCAACCCTTAATAAGACCACCCTTTTACTATTGCATATATGTTGTGCATGAGTGTCATCATTCAACATTTACAAACAAGAATTCTAACACACTTCGCATGTAGAGCCAATGATAAAATAAGTGTGAAATGCCAAACAATAATTCACAGCTTTGAAAGCGCAGGGAAAATGTGTGATAGCTGACGTCATTTGTTACTGGTAAATGACGTCATTCATGGCGTTAGACGGTGTAACGTCGTTTTTACGCTTGAAAGACGCTACAAATACATGTAAACGTATGCGACGTGGTCTAAGTATTGGCGGGAGTTCTTCAGTGCAAAGGCGGAAAGTTGGAAGAAGCTGAAGACTTCAAATTTGTTTTCGCCGTTTATTGTGCATTAAAATCGAAATAGATCAGCTCCAGTGCGTGATTTGTAGCGTTCTCAGCATATACGATATGATTATTAGCCACGCTTTAGAAAAGCAGAACCAGAACGGAAAAAACAGCAAGGAGTCTAATTTTAGTAACTAATATACACTGGCAAGCGCGCGCAAGCCAGTGAATATGACAATATATTGACTGGCCACGTGAGCGCTCTAAGCCAATGAAATTCGGTCTTTTTTCTTAGTTATATAATAAAAGTATTTACTGTCCTGCCAGCCAATAGTGACAGTGACGTCATGTTTTGTTTACAATAATGTTAAGTAAATATTAACTTGACCACTCCGCTTGAGCTTACGCGAATCGATATATCACTTGTGTATCAAACCTATCCTATGGGTAGGATTAATACACAAGTAATCTATCGAGTTTAAGTCCCTGGAAACATGGTAAACAAAACATGACGTCACTGTCACTCTTTGCTGGCAGGACAGTAATTCATATTTTAACGATTCCCCCTACTGTATATGATAGAAAACATGCCCGTTGCGTTTAACCATGCAAAGGGGAGTGGTGCGGCCATTAAGCAGACTTACTCATGGATATATTGGGACAAGGACTTCCAAATGAGAAGGGATAGATAGTCCGGGAGTTAAGAAATTAACTTTCCAGTCCTGTTCTGCCTTTCTTAACTGTCATCGTCTTTTTCACACTGATAAAAATAACTTAAATATCGTCGACAAGGCTGTCACGCCAATATGTAGCTACATTTAAAACTACTAAAGCATTGATGGATTTTTATGTTCAACCCGTTTTGCCCTATCACAGCATTTTTGAAAACGTATGCAAACTTCAAAATCTTTTTGATTAGGGTGTTTTGGTTGAAATATATTTTAGTAATTCCATTTCAAATCCGCACATTAGATAAAATGTTATTGCCCAAAACAATGTTCCATTTGAAGGAGTACATTACAGTAATACTGAAATGATAATTATAATAATCCAGTTGTTTCATTGGTTGATCATTGCTCAGTCAGATTGGTACTGTAATGTGAGCAGGAATGTGAATATAAGATTTAAAGGGATACTTGGATCAATTTTAGGGATATTGGGATACAATGCTTTCTGAAATTTGTAGATATTGGCCATTTTTGTTTTAAGGAAATGGGATATATTTTTCAAAATAATTAAAGGGATGTGAGATACTGGGACCCCCTTCCAGGGCCTCAATAAAACACAGCCGTGAACTCGATATATAGAGAATACTAGGTGAGTGCCTTTTGATATCAAGTTTACCAGGCATGGCTTTGAGAACGCTTGTTGACATCGCAAGGCTTGCCGAACGATTTAACGTGCATTCTCAAAGCCAAGCCTGGTAAACTTGATATAAAAAAAACACGAACCTGGTATTCTATTTATCTTTTTATCTATTGTTTCAAAGTAATTTTCGATTTTGTGTTGATTCAGCGTCATTAGCTACGTCATTCAAAATATACATGTAAATATGTATTTACATTTCCACTGCGAGTCTTTACATGAACCTCTACATTTGAGATGTGGTTCATACCTTCATGAACAAACCGATTTAAGCCACACCCACATACGCGCCATTTGAGCGGGCTAGTCCATCCAAAAACGTTGCTTGTTTACTGACGTTTGCGTGACGTTGAACACGTATCGCCGTTTTGGCTATTCCAAACACTACGTTATGTCTGACTTAATTCAAAATATCTGGAAAACCAGCCAAGTAATGCCTCGGTTACATTTGCCACGGTCGTCGTACGATTTAGTTGCCTACGATTTTTTCGGCATCGTAGGCGGCTATAAGCTACGACGTATGTGTTTGCATTTCTTACGATCACCTTACGATTTTTTTCGGCGACAAACTAGGACAAACCTTACAGAGACCTTGTGGATATCGTACGACAACCGCAAGGTTATCGTACAATCATCGTGTTATCTTCACGACCCCCTATATAAATTGTACGATGCCCGTACGATGACCTTGCGGAAGTCGCAAGGAGTCTGTATGCTGACGTGTACATGTTCATTTTTGGATACACATTTGACTTGTGTTTAAAAGTCATGCGATCACAAATCTATGAAGAGGCTAGTGTTTTTAGTTGAACTTGGTCCCAAGGTATGGGGTTGATGATACCATACAGCGTGTTAAGTTTGTTTCTGTATATTTTAATGTCAAGTTTTAAATTTTGCAGTTTTCATAAAGTTTAAATCACAGAATATTACAACAACCCCTTATTTATAGTACACTTTTATAATTCGAAAAGTATCACTTGAATTGAAAATATTAAGATGCTGTAATTGTATCGCATCGTAGATTCAGTGTAGACTAAACCGCGTTTTATGGTTTTATTAAAAATAGTGAGTATGATCAGGAAATACCACAATCACAAACTGCAGACAACCCCGTGGCACCGCGAGAAAGGGCCGCTCAACCATCACGAGACACCAGAAAGACAAATTAACCCTTTCGATGCCAAGCGAATTTCTTAGTACTTGCCAAAATGACGGCACTTGTTTTCGACGTCTTGTACTTGTTTACGACGTCCGTAACAACGGGAACGTCATCAAGTGTTGGCGCGAAAAACTCGCTGACTATTCTGAATATAACGTCTTACTTTCCCGCTAACAGGGGGCGTACATAAAGTTGAACACTATGTCCCTGGCGAGAAACCACCTTTGCATAGGCTCGGGCTCGTCTGAGCCTTAGTCACAAAACCCAATCTCGAGCGCTTGATCAAATGGCGTATGGCGCACAATGCGATAAGTTTATGCGAGCAGCGAATGCTCCGACGGGTTTGGTCATTTTTATATTCACTCGACAATGCAGAATACCAATGTTTGAAATGCTGGCTCAAATGGCGATAGTTTGCTATGTAAGCGAGCAGCGAAAGGCTATGACGAGTCTGCACTTTTGCACAGGCTCGCCGGAGCCTTAGTCACTGGACAAAATGTTTAGTACAACTCAAACGGTGCTTTGGGTCTCATTTATACTAGCAGCGCAGGCTCTAGCGAGCCTGAACATTGCACAGTCTCACCGGAGCCGTCGCCACAATACCAAAAAGCGAATACACTGATGTGTCTGCACAAGAAACCTCGGGTCCGATAAAACGTTCTTACGAGAATGCGCACATGTGTAGTCATGAGTTAGCCTTTGCTGATGGAGAGGACAGTGTTGTATTTTTAAGCGCGTAATTCTGTCTAATCGTCAGCCCGTTTTTTGTTGGTTATTTAATTGCAGTAAGTTTTCTTGCAGGAATGCGCTTACATGTGTGTGCAGTCTCATATTAGCATTCTCTGCTCGAGAGGAAGTTGTTATATTTTTTTTGTTTCGGCCATCTCTCCTTTTTGTGTAAGTTACTTTACTGTCCACAATCATCTGCGCGTTTTTTGTTAGTTATTTTATAGAGCGATGTAGTTTTGCGATTTTAGTGAGAAAGAAAAAAATAAAACTTATACACGCGAAATGTCCATAGAAACATGCTGTGTTTTATTAGATCATAGTCCAGTTTTGCAAAATACGAAAATGATTCCACGCCAAATTTTCAGCAAAGACAAAAACATGCGAAAATTTAATTTGGTTTATAAGTTCAGTCAGCGCTTATAATAATGTTCATCCCGAGTTTCCCTGTCGTGGCTGGATCAGACACCCACTAAAGATAACGGTCCGGTAGCTGACCCGGATGGAATAAAACACTGAATCCGTCCCTAATCGCATTTCTTGCAAGATCCAATTGCTTCAGCGAACTGCATATCGGGGACACAGCTAATGTATTATCTCTAAAAATTTTGTTTTTCGTGGCATGCATTTATTGATTTGTTTTTATATTCATTCACTTGTTTTACAAAATATATTTGGAAAAGAGAAAAAAGAATGAAATAACAACAACAACAGCAGCACTGTTTTGTGCTGAGAAATAATAATAATTTCATCGAAACCAACACTTTCTGGACGTCCCTTGTCCATTGTGCGCCGTCGCACGTTACAATTGGCGTCTCGTGAGATTTATGACGTCAAGTCATAGAAAGCGGGAAAAACATAGCAACGGCATGTTGATTTTTCACTGACAGTACCTTCATATAATCTCCTCTGATGCCTAGTGCATTTCATGAAAAGAGTCTCGACCAAAAATATTTTGCTGAAAAAAGGATTTTTCTTTACATTGAAAACAACTAAGATACAAATAGCAGTAGAGTTTTCTCAAAAATCAAAACCAAACAGGTGGCCCAAAAGTGGCCCGTTGGCACTCAAAGGAGTACTAATGGTGGCCCAAAAGTGGCCCGTTGGCAAACAGAAGGTTAAGCAAAGCAATCAGCTCTCTCTTCCCCATCAAGATGATTGCAATACTAGAATGGACATAAAGTAACGTACAACAAAACATAGAACAATTACAGACTCCCACGATGGGAGTAACAATAAATAAAAAGTCAACAACAACAGAACCACCGCCTTAGAACGGACAGCAGCCTAAGCCACCGGGGGGGGGGGGCTTAAATGCATTTTACTGGTTTAAGTTTAATCACCAAAAGGCACTCTACGTCCAGCAACACATAAAATCTTCGTTATGTCGTTGCATGCGAACAACAAAGGTACTGACCAGACTGCACTTTCTTCCACCAGCCTGGTCAGCACATTTGCCATTCGTTTTCAGTAAAATAAATTTTGTAGAACATTCATACATTCAAATTTCAATGTTCGACCTAATCACATGTTCTCACTACGAGACCCATATATTTTATTCCTTGAAGTTATACTCAAATTCATTCCCAGAGTTATAAACCTCAAAAAAATATCTGGACTTTATTAATCTTATCTTTATTAAACCCCTTATCCAACCATCATTTTATATACTGAAAATGCATAATGCATTTCACGTTAGGTGCATATTTTCAATTGCACTCCAGACAATTATATAATGGAAGCATACTCTATGGTCACTGATTAGACTGCTTCCATCAGCAAACTGATCTGGGTCCATATTGAGTCACTCTGAGTGGTGGTATTAGAGACATCGCCTGAAGTCAAATATTTCAATGAAACAAACAGCTGATGATAACCATATATACCTGTCTGGAAATTGTTGACACGTCGCAAGGCGACCGCACGATCACTGTGCCATTGCCTTGAGGTTACCGCAGGATGACCGTCCGATGTCAGTACGATTTTATGGGCCCTGCAAGGGCATCGTGCGGCGACCTTGCGGGCTCCTTACGACTACCGCAAGAGTCTAGAATCATTTTTGGACCAAAATGATAATCTGAAATCGTGCGTTGTCCTCACGATCACCGTGCGGTGCCCGTACGGGGATCGTACGATGTCACTGCGATGTGTCTACGGGCTACTGGCTTACGATTTTTTCAAATTTGTCATAGGTGAAAATTAAAAATTGATACTTGACTGATGATATAAAATGTAAATATAAGTAATAAAGTCATATTTTAGAATGTTCATGGAATCATGAATACTTCGGGTCACTTGAAAAGTTAACGTGAAGCCCTTCGGGCTTCATTAACTTTACAAGAGACCGGAAGTATTCATGATTCCATGAACCTTCCAAAAATCGAATTTATTTCTTAAGTGCAACGTCGTCATGACCACATAAAGGCACATGCCGTGAGATAGACACCGTTTATCAGGCAACGTGCAACACTGCAGTTAATATGAATGGTAACTGATTGTACAAGATACTATATATATGCCATTAAACAAGCTTTTGATACAACAAAGAATGTTCAAGGTCACGGTTATTTCGATTGATTTGAGGCATCAAATCTATTAAAAAATCTGTTTACACAAGAAAATAACTGAAGATCGCCTTTACAATTATCAGGTTAAATGCGAGATTTCTCCTAAAATAAATATATGTAACTTTCAAGTTTAGTCGAAAATAGGTTTGACGAACATAAAATGGTGCGTTTGTGTGTTATAACAAAGTCGACTGTACTGGTGCAGGCACGTAGCCAGGCGGAGGCCAGGAAGCCTGTGCTTCAACATCATTATGAGCCTCGATGCAAGAAATCCTGACTTTGTTGCTTGCAAACAACAAACGCGCAGACCAGCCTGCGCGTCCGCGTAGTCTGATCAGCGCCTTTGTTATTCGCTATATTTTAAGTAAAGTAACTAGGTCATTGGTATCCTGGGTCAGGTGTGGTACTTGATTGTATCGATTCCTGATCTTTGCACCCTTACTTACTCTGATATCTCTTAATTCTACATTTTATTTGGTGGGCTTCAAAATGATATAAACGCATTATTATAATAGTAACTTAATATGGCGTACTGTATCACGTCGAGTGGATGAGGTCATACCATCGGATCACCCGAGACGTGAAGCGTCGAGGGTGATCGAATGGTATGGCCTCATCCACGAGGCGTGATACTGTACGCACGATCAAATTACTATTATAATAATATGTTTATTATATACCCTTTTCTGACATTGTTCTGGATTTATAACTTGTTTTGGTCATTAATCCCGCAAAAACATTGCGGGAACGTTTGCCATTACTATACGTTTCGTTTCTTGACGTTACGTCATTTAAGTTTCCGTCTCTGGTTTCATGCTTGAAATTTTCATTACGCAACGTCGCCGCAAAAACAGGTAGCCGACGTTAGCCTCGCTTTAAAGGATACTGATACGGATTCAGAAAACCTCAGTTCGTTGATCCGGCTTTCTGTATCAGATGGCCAAAAAAACAGACAGTTCAAACGTTGTACCATTTACAGTTTAAGTATATAATAACGCCTGTGGTGTTTCTACCTGGAAACCTACCTCCATCCACATGAACATACTCCAGGCGAAAGCCAGAGCCAATCACCAGGTCACTTCGAGAGGCGAAGTGTACATATATCTTGTTTGAAAAGGAGGTAAGAACGATCTCTTCTGCTGACGTATTGCAGTACTTGCCACGTTCTCCTGTTTTCTCGTAAATCTGAAAATTAATCACAGGTTTAGATAAGCAAAAATATTCAGCGTAAAATTGTAAATATTTTCTTACCCACCAATTTAAGCATATTGTTTGGATGCTCAAAAGAACCGTCTCATTGAGACGGTTCTTTTGAGTACCCACAACATATGTTTTGGCGTAAAAAACCAACAAAAGTGCAAAATTGTGGAATCAGAAATGGGGGTATGGGTCATGAATTAGCCCTTAAATTATTGTTTGCTGGTATATAAGTTTTAAATTACCCTAAAATATTGAATATGTTCTATATTTCAAAACAGAATCTTTAAAAACATGTACCACATATGTCCATTGTTGCCCGGCAACAGAAAAATATAGTCTTTACAAATAGTCCAATTTCCCACAATTGCCTGGTTGCTTAGGCACCCATGACTAACTTGTACATGTTAATGACCATATTTTATATGTAACATTGAGAACAATTAAACAATAACTTATTAAAAGACAATCTATCTTCCGATAAATGATGAATAAAAGTCAGACTACGTTAGCGGTAGGTTTTTGTATGAGGAAAATCTGGCCAGGCTTGCTTTAGTATCACATTTTCGTTGCTAAGCAACAAACAACCTAACTTTTCAACAAAAATTTGGATATGCTGCTGCATGCCCAACATGTTAAACCACCTAATGATTACATTTGCGATGTTTAAATGGTACGAACTCTTGCATTATAAGGAAATTCTCTCTATTTATTGGATGACCCTCGTATTTAGGGGTCTCGGCCTTCCAAAACAAGTACTGAATCTCTTTCTCAGAAGAAACATTGCAAAACCTTATGAAGAATTTCCTCTGGGTCTTCGTTGTTTGCAAAAGTACCCGTTTATCCAGTCTAAGAAAAAAAATCCAGCGATATCAGTTTGAGCAAACTGTGTAAGCGTGTTGCACAAACATATTTTGAAAGATGAAAATTATGCAAAACATTGAATTCGTCCGAAATTTCTAAGTCTTTATTTGACAGGTAAAGTTTGTAGAGGCGTCACAGTTGATCTCAAAAATAGTAAGTGAGTATGATCAAGAAATACCACAATCAAAACTGCAGACTAACCCATGGCACCGCGAGGAAGAGCCATACAACAATCAGGAGACACCAGGAAGACAAACTAAGCAAAGTAACCAGCTCTCTCTTCCCCGTCAAGATGATTGCAAAACTAGAGGGACATAAAGAAACGTACAACAAAACATAAAAAATAACAGAATCCCACATTGGGAGTAACAATAAACAGCAAGTCAAGCCACCGCCTTAGAACGGACAGCAGCGTAAGCCACCGGGGGGGGGGGGGGTGCTTAAATACATTTTACTGGTATCAAATCTTCGCCCTAGATTCTGCTGTTGTTGAAGTACAAAAATTGTTCAGCTCGCATGAAAGCCTTCTAACTATTGCAATGTATCATCATGGAAAAACACTTTAGGCCTAATCAAATAACACACTATGATGAAACAAATGCGTGCATTTGGCGATTTATGTAAGCATTTAGGAATAGGTACTCGAATCTATTCCTAAATACTTACATAAATCGCCATGCACATACTGAATACTTAAAAATGATCTAATTCTATAGTTCTTTAGGCATATGGCATGTTTTTCTATATAGTATTAACACCAATATCTATCACTTCCGGTCTATGAAGTACCGGCAATACGCGTAAATACCACCAAATCGAAGTATACATTTACCAGTGTGAGTACGAGGGCTGTTCAAATATGAACGCAAGTAGCTTCATAACTTTCTTCACATATAAGCTACGACAAGATGGTAAACGTTACTATAAAGGACTGTATGTCACCTTTAAACTGGCACCAGACTTAAAGAAATATACAGTATACTTATCGAGTTATAGCCCTTTGAATAAGGGTCACGTTAGTATACTTACAAACTCAATGCTTTGAACATACCAGTTATATAGACGAGCGTATAATTCTTCGATAAACTGGTGAAAATTCTTGAAATTTTTTAAGGAAATATCCCTATATTCTTATATAATGATTCTGTGAAGGTTGCGAAAATACGACATGCGTTTGTTAAATTACAACGAATCGTTTTCACTAAAGACTCCTTATGTTTGCAAATAAATGGTTAACAAAACACCACCTTGCAGTTTTCAGTTACACTTATCTCTAATAAAGTGCACGAAGCAACATTTAAACTAGTTTTAACTCAAATACAATATGTTGATCGCTCATACTGAGTTGTTGCTACAAATTATTGATGGATAGTGGGTAATTTTTAAACGCTGAAAAGCATTTTTTATTAAGTCAAAAATGTCTAAAATGAAGGGGTTATAGAATTTATACTTATTTTTGTTTTCATAATATTGTGACTTTATTCTTATTTTTTTCTAAATTTTAACGTAAACTTTAAGTTTGACCACTATAGGCGTTATTTACAATAAAATTACTCACCTGGTCGTGAGGACTAGACCGATTGAACATATTTTAATTATTGTAAACACGTCATTAAGAAACAGAAAATTGCTTGAAAAAATGTTATAAAATATGATAACTCTGTAAATAGAGGCTGGCGCGTTTTGAAAACTCCCTTATGACATATTTAGCATGTTTTCAGCAAAATGACAAGAAAAAGGCACAGCGATGTTCATTATTACATCACCAGTAGATAACTCAAAATGACGTTAACCATAAAATCAATGACGTCACAAACGCGCCTGTTCACTCGAGATAGAAACAGGATTATATAAAGTTTTTCCTGCAAGCAACTTTGGGATTGTTACTTAAACTTGCATCTAAAATTTGGTGTCATTTTGTCTCCAACTTACATAGATATGACACTATAACCGCACATGTACCAAAACGTGTGTTGCAATTTGCTTGAGAAAAACTTCAGTATACTGGAGCGGCCTTTATATAAGGGTCTGTAACTCGAGAAAAAATGTGAGTGTTTCTTTATGTTTGGTGCCATTTTAAAGGCGACAAATAGTTCTTTCCAGAAAGGTTTGACATTTTGTCGTAGCATATACGTGACGAAAGTTATGAAGCTACTTGCATTCATATTTGAACAGCCCTCGTATGTGACCACAAGTTGGACACATAAATTCCCACTGGCTAGCTAGAAATCGGCTTCTTCTCAGCTAGTTTTTTTTTTTAATTCAAAACCTCCAATTTATCCAGAATGGATTGCGATAACTATACTAAGTGATAATTCCAAATTAAAAAAAAATCATCGTGAAAATTAACCATTAAAGCGCCAAGCAAAAAAAATGCATCTAAAAATGTCGTCTGCTGAAGTCGCCTGCTGCAAATAATTGCCTAATATTAATGACCAATTAGGTATAGAAGGAAACAGCGTGGACCCAGAACAGACTGCTCCTATAGGAGCAGTCTGATCTGGGTCCACACTGTTTGCCGTAGAGGCTTCTTAAACATTTCAGCAGACGACAAAAGCAGATGACTTTTGTTGCGATTGGCGCATTAAGGGTTAATAGTTGAAATGAACTTGCTCATAGAATGGATCACAGTACCCCAAAATATTGCAATTAGTGCCAACGTCGGCGACGAGTGCGCTGTTCGAGCACATTGGTTTTCTAGCGTGAATACGTCAGTCTCATTTCCACCCTTATGAGCCCAGTGATACCATCACAGAAATAGCAAATGGTGCAAAGACAAGTATGTGCTAACAGCACCATTGTTCGTTAGAACATTACAAAACACACACACGCACGCACGCACGCACGCACGCACGCAATCATATACATTCCAATTTACCTCTAAAAAATCATAAATACACGTTTTGTCTTCATACGTCCGCAAAGATCGAATATCATATTCTAGAATTGTTATTTCAATTAGTTTGTCAATTGTAGTTATAAGTGTCCAGAGACAATCCTGTCCTTTGTCAAATCTACCATCGTTGTTGCTGTCGAGCGATTCCAGCGAGCCGAAGGAATCCCGCAATTCACCACCACATATGCGAGACTCGTCTGAAATATACGAGAGGCATTTGGAAAGTTCGTAGCATGGCATCATAACTCCACAATGTGTTGATAAAATAGTGTAGGCCGCTGTGTAATTCATTGTGCAATTTTGATAAAAGTGTCAAATGTAGAAAAATGTATCCTGAATAAGAAAATAGTTACTTACAATTTATTCTTGACTTTTTAACGCCAAGTGACGTCACAAAGTGTCGTACCAATTTTTAGCTTATCTGAGGCTTGATAGCAGAGTGCTATGATTTCCAGTCGGCAAAACATGTACTGTTTGATCAGTTGTGGTAATATTACTGGCGACATGGTGATGTTGGAGCATAGACTCTGACTCAGAATTCTAAAGGGATTACATTAACTTCAAATGACATCAGTATCAAAATGAAAAGTCTGTTACAGTGAAAGCTCAAATGGCAATAGATCATTTGAGGCTAGACTCTCCTCCATACACAGCAGGGAAAATGTAATATTCTGAAATTACATTATATAAGATGCAAAATGACACACGCTAGCCATTTGACTAACAACAGACAGACATGTTAACTGCGTTACCCTATTATAGTTTCAAATACCAAGCTATACCTAATTCTAAGTTATCAGCATGCTGACTGCCTTAAAATAGTTTTGTTCAAAAGAAGGGAACAAGCAGAATGCGTTTAAACAATATACCACTATTATGTTATAGTTATATATTATACAATTATTGACTAATGAGGCATTGGATATGATGTGATATCGACCAGAGAATATCAATATTGACCGAGGCGAAGCCAAGGTCAATATTGGTATTCTCTGGTCGATATCACATCATATCCAATGCCTCATTTGTAAATAACTGTTTTATTATATAACATTTAGAGAAATGTGTACAGGTAGCATTGCACCTGGAAAAGAAATACTGAACTTATATACAAGTTTTGGGGCAGTCAAGCATTTAGTTGAAACAATACAGGCCTAGATAAGACCACCCGTTTACAATTTTATATATTTTGTGCATGAGTGTCATCATTCAACATTTACTCACGCCTCGCCTGTAGAGCCAATGTTAAAATAGTTTGATATATGAAACAATTTTTCACAGCTTTGAAAGCGCAGGGAAAATGTGTGATAGCTGACGTCATTTGTTACCTGAAAATGACGTCATTCATGGCGTTAGACGGTGTAACGTCGTTTTTACGCTTGAAAGACGTTACAAATACATGTAAACGTATGTGACATGGTCTAAGTATTGGCGGGAGTTCTTCGGTGCAAATTTGGAAGATGCTGAAGACTTCAAATTTGTTTCGTCGTTTAATGTGGAATTAAATCGAAAAAGATCAGCCCCAGTGCGTGATTGTTGCGTTCTTGACAACTACGATAGGATTATTAGCGACGCTTTAGAAAAGCAGAACCGGAACGGAAAAAAAACATTGAGTCTAATTTTAGGAACTAATGTTCACCGGCTAGCGCGCGCTAGCCAGTGAATATGACAATATGTAGACTAGCCACGGGAGCGCTCTCAGCCAATGAAAATCGGTCTTTTTACTTAGTTATATAATAATATACAATTATTGACAAATGAGGCATTGGATATGATGTGATATCGACCAGATAATACCAATATTGACCGAGGCTAAGCCGAGGTCAATATTGGTATTCTCTGGTCGATATCACATCATATCCAATGCCCCATAAGTCAATAACTGTTTTATTATATAACATTTAGAGAAAGATGTACAGGTATTATTGAACCTGGAAAAAATACTGAACTTATATACAAGTTTTGAGACAGACAAGCATTTAGCAAAAACAGTGCAACCCTAAATAAGACCACCCTTTTACTATTGCATATATGCTGTGCATGAGTGTTATCATTCAACATTTACAAACAAGAATTCTAACACACTTCGCATGTAGAGCCAATGATAAAATAAGTGCGATATGCCAAACAATAATTCACAGCTTTGAAAGCGCAGGGAAAATGTGTGATAGCTGACGTCATTTGTTACTGGTAAATGACGTCATTCATGGCGTTAGACGGTGTAACGTCGTTTTTACGCTTGAAAGACGTTACAAATACATGCAAACGTATGCGACGTGGTCTAAGTATTGGCGGGAGTTCTTCAGTGCAAAGGCGGAAAGTTGGAAGAAGCTGAAGACTTCAAATTTGTTTTCGCCGTTTATTGTGCATTAAAATCGAAATTGATCAGCTCCAGTGCGTGATTTGTTGCGTTCTCAGCATCTACGATATGATTATTAGCCACGCTTTAGAAAAGCAGAACCAGAACGGAAAAAACAGCAAGGAGTCTAATTTTAGTAACTAATACACACTGGCAAGCGCGTGCAAGTCAGTGAATATGACAATTTATTATATACAAAGTAATGAAATACAGAAAAATATTGATTAAATATAATCCATATTTTAAAAAAGCTGTATTTCACAGCCTTGAAAATATAAAAAGCTGTATTTTCACTGCAGTGAAAATATAAGTTGTATTTCACGGGTGAAATTGGATGTCCTCTGCTTTCTCCATTGACTTCTTTGAGCCCACTTCAGAATTTCAAACGCCTGTAACTTTCTTATTAGTGGACAAAAACACAAAGTGTGGGTATTCATTTTCTTAGTTAGGTCGCAAGGAAAATTTTGGTAATTAAATTGCCAGGATTTGCTAAAATTTTCACTTTTTCTACTCCTGCTCTTATGGTTTCAGTTTTGGCCGTCATTGTACATTATGCAAAGTCATCATTAATATGGCGCAATGTGCGAACGTGTATAATGTCATTTACTGCGCAAAAATCTGTTACGCTTAAAATTGTATATAATAAAAAGAAAATTCAAATTTTTGGAATGAATATGCCATTTATTTCATCTGGTGAAGCGAGAAAATGTATATTTCATACGTGGCTTCACCACTCATGAAATATGCATTTTTCGCTTCACTCGATGAAATAAATGGCACATCATATCCAATGCCTCATTAGTCAATAACTGTTTTATTATATAACATTTAGAGAAAGATGTACAGGTACATGTATCTTTGCACCTGGAAAAAATACTGAACTTTATACAATTTTAGGGACAGTCAAGCATTTAGCAGAAACCGTAAGTGCAGACCTAGATAAGACCACCCGTTTACTGTTTTATATATGTTGTGCATGAGTATCATCATTCAACATTTACAAGCAAGAATTCTAACACGCCTGGCCTGTAGAGCCAATGTTAAAAAAGTGTAATATATCAAACAATAATTTACAGCTTTGTAAGGCGGGGAAAATGTGTGATAGCTGACGTCATTTGTTACTGGAAAATGACGTCATGCATGGCGTTAGACGGTGTAACGTCGTTTTTTTGCTTGAAAGACGTTACAAATACATGTAAACGTATGTGACGTGGTCTAAGTGTTGGCGGGAGTTCTTCAGTGCAAAGCAGAAATGGAACGGAAAAATCACACAGAGTCTAATTTTAGTAACTAATATTCGCCAGCAATCGCGCGCCAGCCAGTGAATATGACAATATGTAGACTGGCCAAGTGAGCGGTCTAAGCCAATGAAAATCGGTCTTTTTACTTAGTTATATAATAATGTATGTTAACTCTTTAGCGGTTAGGGCGATACCACGCAATAGCAAAATTTTCTCTGCTAGTATAAAATAATTGGAAATCTTATCATATTACTCCTTATTCTTACATGTCAATATAACCTTTTAATCGTAGGCAAAAATCTGTCAAAGTAGAAGTACCTGATATTTCTGTTTTATACGTTACTTTCTTTTAAATACATGTTAATGCTAAAAAGAGCCCCATATTAGTTTGCACAGCTTATGGGCTATTAATTACCATTCAACTGCAATTAAAGGAGAATACCAAGAACGCATGGATGATTAGAAGAATGGAATTTGAACCTAAATTACATACAACGTTGTTTTTAAGTCTGTTTTTTTATAAGATATGTAAACAGCATTATTTTCTGAAATGCTGAATAAAAGATATATCGTTTATCTCACTGACACTCATATACTTGTCTCTTTTTATGCCCCCGCTATTCGTAGAATGCGGAAGGGCATTAAGCGTTGCCCATGTCCGTCCGTCCGTCTGTCCGTCCGTCCGTGCGTACTTCCGTTCGTCCATCATTTAGGTAGGTACTTTGTGAGCGCAACTCCTCCTACAATTTTTTCCCAATCCTTTTGAAACTTTACAGGTGTTTTTGTCAAGGACTGAAGATGTGCATGACATTTGGATATAACCCTCAGATTAATTTTTGTCACTTTTTTCACAGTTTGAACTTAGTCAATTTTGGGCTCAACTACTACTGAAGCTTATGGCCATAAGGTACCTTGTGAGCGCAACTCCTCCTACAATTTTATCCCAATCCTTTTGAAACTTTACTGTTGTTTTGTCAAGGACTGAAGATGTGCATGACATTTGGATATAACCCTCAAATCAATTTTTGTCACTTTTTTCACAGTTTGAACTTAGTCATTTTTGGGCTAAATTACTACAGAAGCTTATGGACATTAGGTACCTTGTGAGCGCAACTCCTCCTACAATTTTATCCCAATCCTTTTGAAACTTTACTGGTGTTTTTGTCCAGGACTGAAGATGTGCATGACATTTGGATATAACCCTCAGATCATTTTTTGTTACTTTTTTCACAGTTTGAACTTAGTCATTTTTGGGCTAAATTACTACAGAAGCTTATGGACATTAGATACCTTGTGAGCACAAATCCTCCTACAATTTTACTAAATCCTTTTTAAACTTTACAGTTGTTTTGTCAAGAACGGAATATATGCTTTACATTTGCATATAATCTTCAGATAAATTTTTCATAATTTTTTCGCAGTTTTTATAATTTTTTCGCAGTTTGAACTTAGTCGTTTTTAGGCTCGACTACTTTGTTTTCGCATATGCAAAAAGCCGGTTTTCTCATGACGAGGCTCATATTATTACACGTTTTATAAGAATAATGTTGCTATAAATTCAGTTTGTAGTATGTAAATGGTATCCTGTTCACTTATTGTATACCCAATGTTTAATTGCAGGTGAAATAAAAACAATAGGCGGGGGCATCCGTGTCCTATGGACACTTTTTCTAGTCATACATATACTGATACGTGTATATACACTTAACAACACTTATAAGTGTGCACATATAAATGGACCCATATCTTCATAAATAAAAGTCAGATCATTTTGAAATTTTCAACAGATATAGATGACATTCATGACATGCTATTCCCATTAATTTTAATTTTCATAAAACTTTAACTTTTAAAATGCGAAAACAAAATTCAAATATATCGTACAATCAAAGTTCACAGTTTTCTTTTTTGTTGAATTATCTCTCTATGACATTTCATTTATGCATATCATTTTATAGTTAAGCAGTTTTGAATAAAATTAGGTAGGGTAAGATCTGGCTCAGTACAAGGAATATCCAGTGGGAATTCTTACTGATAAATCGTGCTCATGGTTTCAAAAAGGTGTGCAACTACAAATTATAACAGCAACGACAACACAAAATGCACGAGAAATTCGGGAAATTGCCGGATTTTTTCCTTATTGTGCATTGGACGTTTTTCCAAGTGATGAAGCCCATCGGGCATGGGCCGCCACTACATATCTGGAAATGTCGTCTACTTTCTCCCAAAATCACCAGACTTAAACATAACTGAAAACGTTTGGGATGAACTAAACCACCGTGTAAGGAAATAAGGGGCTATTCCGACCACACTGAATCAACTGAGAGCAAAAATGCTCTACGAGTGGAACAACATCCCTCAGAATTACTTTCAGCGTTATGTGACGTCAATGAGACGCCGTTGTCTTGCCGTAGTAAACAGTGCGGGGGACATAACCGCTACTAAGTTTACATGGACGTGGACGCCGCTGCAGGTTTTGACTTAAAGAGACTAGGTCTGTAACTATGGACACTTTTCGAAAAAAAAATATTTTCTCTTTAAATCATTTGTAAAAGTAAACTTAAGTTATGTTTTCACATTAAATATGTTCAGTACAACTGAAAACTGCATGGGAGAGCGAATTATCTTATAAAAACAGGCGATTTTTCTCCTGTTAGGAATTATTTACGTCCCTCCAATAATTCTAGATAGTTTATTTTTAACAAAAATGCTGTTGTTTTTGATAGTGATAATGTGTTAAGATTTATCAAAATGGTAAAATGTTTACCTGAATTTGATATTTTTACTGTATTCTTGAAAAATAGAAACTTTTTTTTCCAAAATTAGAAGATCATGCAGCTTTACGAATATTGTGATATTTACTTTGTGATATATTCGATCAAGCTTGGTTCCTTCTAAAGTATTGGAAAAATGTGAACTTTGAGTTTACCATAAATTTGAATTTTGCGTTCACATTTTTTAACTTTTTATTTTATTCGAAATGAAATAAATGCAATTTTATAACTCACATGCCGTTTATATTTGTTGAAAATTTGAAAATGAACTGACCAGTATTCGCGGAGATATGAGCCCATTTATATGTGCACACTTATAAGTGTTGTTAAGTGTACAAGACACTTTTCTTACCCCACTACACCTAATTTCACATAACACGATACTATTAAGCATTTAGTAAGATCTATCACACATTGTGTATGCGAGTTATTGATTACAACTACTATGCTGATACTATTCAGAAACAAAAACTTATTCAGGATTCGCAAAATTGTAGGTCACTTTAAGTGTAGGTCGAATCGAGAATTTAAAATTTAAAATAGTCTTTTATCCTTGCCTTTTGAAAAAAAATAAATAAACTGAAATGATTGGGAAACATCATTATTTGTGACCAATGGTATGCCACACGCCAAGCCTATCTTTATGATTATGATTGCTTTATATAAGAACAATGTCCAGTTTGGTGATAAAAATTACCATTTATGATGGTAAAATGCATAACAAGAGAATTTTAAGGACATATTGTATGTCTGGTTCTACAATTTGTGAAGCTTTATAATGGTTCAGTTTAGTCATACATTTGAAAGAGATAGGTTTACGAGGGTTAGTCAAAAATAACTGAGCCCTACCTCATAACAATTAAATCAAGTAAAATGGACATATAATTAGATGATATTTCATTGTAGTTATATGTCATCTATTAAATCACCTAATTTATTTCTGTTGGGAGGCTTTTTGTAACGGTTGCTAGGCAACAGAATAGGACCTGTCAAAGGGGTGCGTTCACGCTGTGATGCATATTATTCAAAGCGTTGCTATGGAAACAGTAATGTTAATGCAAGGGTAAATTCACTGTCGTCTGATATCTTTAACATGTACCTATTCAGTGTCACAAAACAGAAACCAACTGAACCCAAATTATAGATGCTGTGGTAATTTGATTTCAGAATTTATCAAATTTTAACATGCCTGACGTCCTATAATTTACCCCACCCATATTCAAATTTACACAATTTTAATAGAAAACATAAAATATCAGCCTAATAATGCTTTGTGGTCACCTGCTGGGAAAGGGCTGACCTCTTGGCTCTCGTTTGTGGTGTCTTCTGTGAGTTTGTCACTTTCCCATTGGTATCCTGGGTCAGGTGTGGTACTTGATTGTATCGATTCCTGATCTTTGCACCATTACTTATTTTTAGCAGTACTGCATACACAAACCAACCCTCAGGCATATCAAGTTCCTTGTATTAAATTCACAATTTTGTTTCCATGGCAACACAATTCTCGTGTATTTGAAAATTTGTGGACTTTTGTAGTTTTTTGTTGCTAGGCAACGCATACAATCAATATTCACCTAAACATTAATGAACTAAGTGTAATGAAAAGACAATATGATATATGTTATTCAAATAAATGTCAAATATGTCTTTTAAAAAAACTATCAAGCACGCAAGCTTTTTAAAGACTTACTGTATATTCATGGTGGCTGAGATCGTGAACGCATCGCTCTGACTGACTATCTTCAGTTGCCTAGCAACCATAATAGAAGCTTCACTAGGATGATTCTTCAGGGTCAAAACATCGATGACGTATGATACTTATAGAAAATAATCACATTTGCTGTCTACAATACAAAACTAAAATGTTACGAGGTAGGGCTCAGTTATTTTTGACTGACCCTCGTATCACTTCGAAAGGTTCCCCAGCATTGTTAGTAGTACATATATAGTATAGCGATTGCTAAATGAATGGCCTCACATTAAATTATTGGTTAATTTATTGCATCATTCTATCAATTCGACCCATTAGTCTTACAATGGAAGTTTGTTGCAGATAATTTCAAATTGATATTTAGCATATCAAAGGTGAACATTGTCGTAGATTCAAATGTGTAGCCTATTAATTCTTTACATATTTCAAATCAAACTAAATAGATTTACCAGTAACAAAAGAATAAATCAAAGGAGCAAGCCCTTTTGATTTTGGCTTAGGCGAGCATGTGCATATGTGTAGATAGACTTGTCAGAGCCTTCGCTGCTCGTATACACAAATAAAGCATGTGGATAAAGACCACATTTTAGAACACTAGCCACTCTGCATCATCGTGAGTGAAAATCAATGCATTTCCCCTTGTGCCACAAGAGTAATAGTCCAAATATTCATTGATCAATTACAGTAAAAGAGTTCATTTTTTAATCCAAAGGCAACGTGATTCATACTTTTGCTACTGTCAAACAACAAATCTGAAATAAGGTATTCAACATTTTGTAAACTATACCATGCACATATTACACAATCGACAATAGAGGCATTGCTATATAATCATGCTATCCTGTACATAGGAAAGAAAAGATTTCTGTAAGAGGTAATTAAAAAAATATTATGCATGGCAATTTTGATATGCACAAGTGTATCATTAAGTTCATGCACATGTTTTAAACTTTGCATGTGTGGCAATCATTTGTGTCAAAGTTGATACTGAGAGGAGTGCCATCTTAATGCTGAATAGTTAGCATGTTGCGTTGTTTCTTACCAGTTCACAACTCATTATAATGTTAAGTTCACATATACTGTACATGTTAAACATGTTTGCGAGGTAACTGTAATATTTTGTCAAAGTTACATTCTGATTAGTGAAAATTAACATCAGGTATGTAAATACTTATTGCTAAAACTAAATTCAGATCTGAACTCTTGACTACACTTTTTTTCACATTTTTTATCCAGCATTCTTAGAAAAACATTGTAACTAAAATGTCACCCGTTAAAATTTGGCCTGACATAATTTTTGGCCAAAAGTCTTTATTTAAATTGGTATCGAAGGAACAAATGACCTATTTCCTTGTATATGATCATATCTAGTGTGACCATTATCATAAAATAAAACTCACCACTGCAACCAAGTTTCCTTATTTCCACAGAAATGTTTCTCACCAATAAAACATTTCCTTAGACAATATAATTGGTTGAGTAAGTGATCTGAAGTACTAATTTGATGTGATGGACAGTTTTGTTGATTGAACAACGAAAGCTATGCTGAATATAAACTAAAATCTAAGCATCTGTAAAGCGTCACCATTTGCAAATGCAGATAACAATCAGGATACAGATTGACTTCGAGACAGTATCTATAAACAATAACTGATTATAGACACTTTAAATAGCTGACTAGTATTATTTCAATTTGACTTAGATTTTTTCAGATAAATATTACAAAACTCTATATTTGACATAACATATAAGTTTTTTCTTGCTTAATTATATATTGTCTATGACATTATTATGAATAAACATATGGCCTTATGATATTTTTATACGGCAAAATATGGTATTTGAACAAATTTGACAGAAAATTGGAATGTATACTTCTAAGTGCTGTTACTTGAGTGCTATCATTCCCTTTGTTTAATAGTTTTAAAATCTTTAATTTCGAGCGAATCATTTTTATAGACATAAAAGTTCAAATATATATTACTTAGCAAATGTAAGTGTACATAGATAATTAATAGAAACTTAATACAAACTGAAAAATCCTTTTTCAGACAAACTGGTATTTTGATATCTATTTAACAAGCATAGTCAGTATTTAGATGAAATAATATATCCTATGACATATAATATAAGGGATAAAGCAATATATATGCAGTTAGTTATTAAGTTGTGATATACGTTACATACTGCCATGCAAACAACAAAATAAAAGTTTACACCAGAAACGCTGTTGAGTATAGCCTTTCACTCTTGCTTATCAACAGAATGTTTATATATGGCGCATAACGGTTTTATATAAAACTTTATGCTAAATTATGAATGAAAATAAATTCACCTTTATTTTACGTTTTAATTGGGGGGTCATCATATTTAACAGTTTATAACTTTTAAAGTATTTGTGATAAAAACAAGCTGTTTGTAGTATAAAATGGTCAATTACTTGTCTTTTGGAACATTAATCTAAAACATGAAATTATCAGATGAAATTATTTAACAAAAAGTAAATATTTTAAAGGGAGTGTTCAAAATGTAACATAAAATGACATGATATGGGGCCTAAATAACTTTTACATACAATGATATGGGGCCTAAATAACTTTTACATACATAAATATCTGTAGGGAATGAAATGTTCTTGTATATTACATGAATTTTTGGCCAATTTAAGTAGTTCAATTATTATCTTAACAACCTTACTTACATTTATATTGTTTAAAAAAATTGGAGTAACGTAGTTAACACACTGAAACAGCCAAACACCCCAGCCATGAGAGACCTAACATGTTTCGAAAAGCTTAGCCAGAAACATACATTTATGGTAACATCTGATTTAAGTCGCAAGGCACACGCAAATTTCAAAAATCATATTTATGTACGCAATATGCTTTTTCCTGCACACTGACGTCAAATCGTCGTCAGTTTCACGTAAAATTGAAGTCCATATTAAATCAACATTAAATCAAATTTTCATTTTGGCGTTTCTATATACTTTTTTAACCATTCCGACCCATCTAACAACAAAAAATACGATTATATGTAGGTATAAGTAACAATTCCACATGTAAGCTCTTTGACGGTACCCCATTTTGTGAAGTCACTGTGACGTTAATACTGCGAAAAAAAGTATTCATATATTTTTCCTCAAACCACATATATTTCTTCAGTTGAAAATTGATAAGAATCACTTTTACCAAAAAAAGCATAAGGAGCCCAAAGTTCGACACAGGGGCTTACACTAAAATGCTATCAAATCAAACATTTTTGGAAACTATAATACAACGGCTACATGATAGTTTGATTTTTGTCGAAAAAGGACTTGGCGTGCAGGTGCAGCCAGGCTCGAAATGAGTAGATTTATATTCTGGCGGAAATTTTAAGCAAAATGTTTGGAAAAGGTTTAAAGGAATTTGGGGACCTTATTTACGATGATGATTTGACAAATTGACGATTTGGTGACAAGTCACGCTAGAGAACCTCTGTACTCGAAAGGTGCAGACATCGCGTGGTGGTTGCAGTCGACGATTGCACAAAATAGTGTACCTAGCTGTTTAATAGGGTTATATTTTGGTCAATATTTTATAGGTAAACATGATTAAACTGGCACTCATTAATCTTCGACATCATTCGGTTACGTTCGGAACGTATTTGCTATTTTAATTGATTAATGTATGGAACAAGTATCTTTGAACCTGTGAATCTGTCACTGCTGAGCAGATGGCGTAGTGGTAAGACGGTAAGCTCATAATCTGGATTGTGAGGGCTCGATCCCAACTGGATAAGATTATTTTAACATCATTCCAAATGAACACTTTTTTTAAATTATAATATTGTTTTATGCCATAGTAAGTTATTGTGTATGTGATTGTTATATATACATTTATATTACATGTTTGGCGGAAAAAAAAACATGATTTATCAAACAAATAAAATCTGTAGTTTTGTTTTTGCTTAGGAAGATTTATTTCCTCTAGGAAAATAAATCTCTTTAAGTCTGAACTCCTTTTTTCCTCACCACAAGTGACCCAAGGCATCGATGAGATGAAAGGCATGTCATATTCATTTTCGTTTTAAATTTTACATTTTTTAAACAAGCATAACGCTTCTCTGCACTTTTGACGTCACAAACCTTAACAAAAGACGTCATTTACACATGAGATGACGTTGCATAACGTTTCTGTCTTCCAACACAAAAGCTAGAGGATCGAGGAACAAAAAAATCTTTGTTCACTAATAAAAAAGGTACAGACGTTTGAAATTCTGAGGTGGACTCGATAAAGAAGATTTCCAAAATGGCAGACTTTAATTTTTCAGCAGGGAACAGCTAGCTGATGTATTACTACTCGTGTTAGAATTAGAGATGTCATGATCCCGCTAGTTTTGTCACATCGCATACCGAAGTGTTTGAGCAAGCAGTTCAATCAGAATACATGTAATATACAGTTTATTGAATCAGTCTATTTGAAATACGCAATTTTATGCTTAGGGAGGTGAAAAATCTGATAAAGAAACGAGTGCGCAAGCATGAGTTTCTTTATATGATTTTTCACCTCCCAATAAAATATGAGATTTATAAATAGAACGATTAATAAACTCTATATATTACATGTTTGGCGGGAAAATACAGTGATTTGTCAAACAAATAAAATCAGTTATTTTGTTTTTGCCTTGAAAGATTGATTTCCTCTAGGGAAATAAATCCCTTTAGCCGGGACTCTTTTTTCCTGACCATAAGTGACCAAAGGCATTGATGAGATGAAACGCATGTCATATTTATTTTCGTTTCATCATTTACAATTTTTAAACAAGCATAATGCTTCTCTGAACTTTTGACGTCACAAACTTTAACAAATAACGTCATTTACACATGCGATGAGGTTGCATAACGTTTCTGTCTTCCAACACTGAAATAATGGAGGATCGAGGAACAAAAATGAAAAATTATAGAAAATCACAAGAAATTTAGTGCCAAAATGTTCGTTACGATCTAACTATAAAATGACTACCCACACTTTATGTTTTTGGCCATTATTAAATAAGTAACAGACGTTTGAAATTCTGATGTGGACTTGATGAAAAAAGATTTCCAAAATGGCGGACTTTCAGGGAACAGCTAGCTGATGTATTACTACTTGTGTTAGAATTATACATGCCATAATACCGCAAGTTTTGCCACATGGCATATCAAAGTATTTTCTTGATTTGAGCAAGCAGTTCAAGCAGAATGTATGTAATATACAGTTTATTGAGTCATTCTATTTAAATATGGGATTTATAAACCTCTGGAGGTGAAAAATCATACAAAGAAACTCGTGCTTGCGCACTCGTTTCTTTATCAGATTTTTCACCTCCCTTGGTTTATAAATCCCATAATTTAAATAGATTGATTAATAAAATATATATATTTGTTTTTCAGTCCATTATTTTGTTTGTCTTTCATTACAATGGCAATACCACTTGCTGTATCTGAAGTACTGTCCATACCCGCTGTTTCTGTGCTGCTACCGTCGTCTGAATCAGTCCGTACTTATCGCATATGAACAAATGACAATAACAAACGCCCTTATTGACAAACTAGAGATCAAACTTTCATCTACGTCTGTACTGTGAATGCGTGATAAGTATCGAAATTTGTTTGTTTGTTCGATTTGATTCTTTACGTCCCATCAACAATCTTTCAGTTAAACGGTCTTCTTGGGTTGAACCAGTACGAAGCTAGGATAAATGTGTCTTGCTCAAGGACCCCAACACAGTGATGCCCATGAGGCTGGAACCCGCGGCCCCTCGGTCTCGAGTCAAGCACTCTACCACTGTACCACTGTGCCACTGCGCTCCCTATAAGTATCGAAATCTCGAGCACTAGCCCATATATGAGCCTTAACATGTGATTTTCAAGAATATGCATTTTGCAAATGTAGACTCAGACGAGCCTGCTTCAAAGCTTAGAAACTCTAAATGCTGTTTAGTAGTAGCTGAACAATAATAGAATATTCAAGCGACTAGCAAACACTTTGATTAGACTGGGTATCTCATGTCCCGGCTCATAATGGTTTATATATATATCTCCCCATTTTGGTTTCATAAATTACAAAGTCATTAGCATATAATTTATCAAAAATAAATAAATGAAAAGAAAGAAAATTAAAAAAAAATATAATGTCATTTCGCGAGACTCTAACCCACAATCTCAGCCTTGACAGCCACACGCTCTGTGGACAGAGCTAATTGGGACAGTGATGGTCAGATGATTAGAAAAAGTACAATCTGAAATCAATACTTTTTGTAATTTTTGGAAATCTGAAATTAGTATAACGGATTTATACGAATTTATACGGCATATGCATGAGTGCCAGTTAAATAATGTTTACCTATACTTCTGAAAATATTCATCGCGAAATATTATCACTTGTAAATCAAGCCATGATTCTGCTTAACAAAATGTTTGTATGTCGAGTGATAGTCACTACAGCGCCAGAGTAATGCCAAAATGTGATTTTTTTCTGAAAAAGTGGATGAAAGACATTTCTGCTTATGTTCTGGAATTTATGCTTACTTCAGCTAAAATGCAAGTTTACAGCACTTTCATGTGAAAAAACTTCGAAAACTGAGGCTAGAGCATTTTGAAAGTTATTCAAGCTTTTCATACTGTACACATAGTTCTGTATATCGGGTGTTCTTGCCTAGTGGTCGGGTTGGTTGACTGTTTCAAATTGATTTTATTTAGACACTCGACTACTGGGCCAGAACACCCAATATACAGAACTTTGTGTACAGTCTGAAAAGCTTGAATAACTTCCAAAATGCTCTGTCCTCAGATTTCAAACTTTGTGCACATTAAAGGATTGGTATTTTGCATTTTATCGAAAGTAAGCATAAATTCCAGAACATAAGCAAATATTTCTTTCATCCTATTTTTCGAAAAAATCACATTTTTGGCATAACATTGGTGCTGTAGCGACTATCACTCACTCCATAAAAAATTTGTTAAGCAGATACACAGCTGGATTTATAAGTGATAATAATTCTTGATGAATATTTTCAGCAGTAAAACATTGACCAAAATATTACCCTTCGTAGCAGCTAGGTGCACTCGTTGACTGCAACAACACGATGACTGCGCTGTTCGAGTACAGTGGTTCTCTAGCGTAAAAACGTCGCGTATTATTATTTGGCAAAATGTCGACGTTGCTCCTGTATTATTAAATTTATTTAACACGTTGCAAAAAGTGATAAAATGATCGACAATCCTCGCATTTTATCACCTTTTCTCAACTAGTTTAATAAATTAAAAAAAAACATAAACAGTCATATTAGATCCTCTATATAAATCATAGTTCAAATCATAGTTTTAAAGGATCATTGACGGTTTGGGCCTTATACGCCTATTTTTCTGATTCCCAGAACGCTGCTTTTGGGCTTCTAGTGTGGTGCATGTAGTATCAGTGCAATAGGTGAATTTAATGGCAAGAGCCAGCTAGCAAAATATTTGCAAAATTCCTATGCATTTGAGAGTTATGGTGGGTAGAAAGGGTAGGGGGTCTGAAATTTCATGAAAATAAAAAGTGCTTTAAAAAGTGATTTCTGCACGTTTTCTTGATTTATTTGGTAGGCATGGTGATATCTATTGATCATACCATACGTAGAGTATTAACGAACCACGATAATTGATGGAATTGTTTTGAAAACAAAATATGTTTTGCAATAAAATGGTTTTTGGGAGATAATTTTGAAGTTACCTGTACATTTTTGACTACATGTACCGTAAATAATACAAAACCTCACGCTCAACAAAATAAATAAATATTTTTGAAGAAATGAAAGTGTCCTATTTAGCATTGGAAAGTAAAACTGATTCTAACTAGATCCTTTGAATATTACGTTTGCTTTGTTTAAAGGGCATAGCATGTTGAATGTATTTAACGTGTCCGAATATTTATGGTATACATATGCATATATATCCTATATGAGACAATATATTGAACACTAAAGTATTTACCTGTTATAACTCTTTGCATGCCAGTGGATAATTTTGTCGTCTGCCAATAGCCTTTTGCAAACAGTTTAAACCCAGATGAAGACCATAATAATGTTGGTCTTGATCTGGATCCAAACTGTTTGACACTCTGATAGTGGTCCTGGGTGGTTTATTTTTAAAAACTTAATTTTGAAGAAAGTCAGCAGACGAAAATGAAAATACGAACAATTCCCTAGCATGCAAATATATAAGTACAGGACGTTTGCAAAATAATGTGTCATTTAATAACAGTGTGATTTTTTCTTATGAAAAAATGCATAAAACCTTGCTAATTCTACTTTTAATCTTTAAGTACTTTATATTAACTAGCACAGAATACAAAGCAAAGTTAGGAGGTTGGTTCTAGAGAACATCATTACTGTCATTAATTTCTTATTTGGTAGAAAAGGCATTTTATGGGCTTAAGCCCTGGATTTTTGGGCTGCTGAACATATTCCCCCCCCCCGTGTGCCAGCAAGCCACTTCCATACAATGTGTAAAATATGGTAATACATATACATGCAAAAGCTTTTGCTGGCACACGGGGGGGAATGATATTTTAAAAAATGTTTTCAGATTTCTATATATCTTAATGTAAAACTGATTGTTCTACCCCAAATTTCACATTCTTGAAGTATTTAATATCTAAAACGGATTTCACAGCCATAAAGTACTCAGGTCAAGGTAGCTTCAAGGTGAAGAAAGGGACGATTGACAAACTTTTATTTTTACTGAAAACCATAGGCATTTACCCATAGCAAGTGTCAATGATCCTTTATTCAACAGGATTACAATATTTGGTTGAGTCCCAGTTAGACTGACTCCAGCCCTTAAAACAATTTTTCATCAATGTGCCATATCATATACTTGTAGCTAGTCTTATTCTGATGGCTCTGTTTAAAACAGAGCCATCAGAATAAGACTAGCTACAAATATATGCCATGACACATTAATGAAAAATGTTTTAAGCACTGGAGCCAGTCTAAGCCCCAGTCAACAAATGGGACGTAAAACCACAAACCTAACAAAAATGTAATGTTTTATTCTTGTACATTACAAACCTCCACAGATCCGAGCCCCGCAGCTTTGTAGCATGAATTTCGGGTCCATTGTAAAGCACCATGGTATGGTATCCTCAACTGGTCTACAGTAGTTCTCTGCCGCCTCAATTGATTCGTCGAGTGGGAAGTAAGCATCGGTGTCGTAGTAGTGGCTACGCGGAACTTGTTTTGACCAACGTTGGCACTTTCGCCCTCCGTCCGTAATCGATACGTTACCGATATAATGTTCTAAATCGCATTTGGTTTCACCTGTAGCATATATCCAAGCCAACATGCAATCTCGGGTCACTACCGCCCTGTCAGCGAATCGCCATTTAAATGGCGTTTAGCTGGCGGAGCGAAAGTGGCCCGATTGTTTATGTTTGCTGGGATTATGCCTTATATAAATGGGCAAACATGAGATTCTGGTGCTTAACTGGACTGGCTACAGTCCTTACAAGAAATATCTTGAAAAAAGATATTCGGCGGCTCTCAAATACTGACGATAAACGCAACCAAATTCGCTGGTTAAGGCGAAATTCCAATCTACCCCTAAGGCCTTTGCATGCTGGAATCTAAAACCAGCGAAGTTGTGGTCCTGTTTCTGTTTCTCTTTTGCTTGGTTTTGTGCACATCTAATTCTTCTAGCTGAGCGATATGCATCTGAATCTTTTTTTTTAATTTTAGGCATTCACCAGCAAGGGTTTGGGAACAATGTTTTAAGTCCTAAGTTTTTAGGAAAATGGGGGGTGTTGACAATAAATTAATGTAAAATTAAACGTTCACTGAAACAAACCGAACACCAGAAAAGAACATAGCCAGATCGAGGAATAAATACATGTAGGATTCAAAACTGATCGACACCCAGTAAGCACGTACAATCGGGCCATTATCGGCCCGCCACTGAAACGCCATCCGAATGACATTTTGCTGGCAGGCCGATAGTGGCCCGAGTTTGGATGCTGGCTGACCCATGCGCGGTTCCATGAATTTTTGCCAGGGTGGTCCAGGCCCGACTGCCAAAAATAAGCTCTGTCAACGGTTTTTGTCTTTTTTTTGTCCTCAACTTTTACAGTTTTACAGTGGCTTATCAATGGTTTATTTCAAAGAAAACTATAATTTAACAAGGTTTCGGGTGGGGGGGGGGGGTCCAACCTATTCCAGGGGCGGGGGCTGGGGGTCCAAATGCAAATTCTAGAAACCCATAGAACTTTTGATTTTCCAGGAGGGGGTGCGGACCCTCTATCGCCCCTATGGATCCGCACATGTGACCATTTAAGAGGGTCTGGATGGGGGGGGGGTCTGGTATTCACTATTCATTAAAAATTTAGCCCATTATTCATCTCATTAAAATTTTGGGTTATTCATTAAAATAAGACCAATTATTCATTAAAAGCAAGAAAGGTGGCAAAGAAATCTGATTATTCACTATTCATTAGTTTTTTCTTCAATTAAATAAAAATATAGGAGTATTCATTATTTTTAGGCCCCCATTATTCACTATTCATTAATTTTTTGGCTCATTATTCACTATTCATTATAAAAAAGTTCATTATTCACTAATCATTATACCCCATCATTTAACTACTCGTAATTGATAGAAGAGACATTACCGATAGTTACACTGTTCTTGTACAATGTAAGAAAATGCATATGCCGGCTAGGGCAAGCTCTGTCGCCTGAACCCAAAGGTTACGTGCAAATTCGCGATTGATTTGACGCCATTGTAATGGAACAAATTTAATTCACTTGTTAAGTTTTTTTTAGAAATCAATGGTTTATATTCACCATTTTGGACCCCTGGAATTGGAAATTTTAGCGCGAAAACCTCTACAATTGAGAATTTTCTATGGCGTTACTTATTAATGCATAAGTAACTAATATTAGTTCATTTATGAAACAGTGGTTACTTAGCCTATAATTGTAATTGGTTTTGAAACGGACTCTTCCGAAGAGGGGTGTGATCAAAGTTATTGTTCAATGAATAACGTTTTGATTATTTTTTTTCGTTTTTCCAAGGATAAAGTAAAACAAATGTAGACTTCTCTTATTAAAAGATTATTTAAAACGTCTAAAATCGGGTGTCTTTTCAGTGTAAATGTCGGATGTTCAATAGCTGTTCTACCCACGGGCTATACCTATTTTTCACCCTCGCCAGCTGGTCTAATGGTCTAACTTAGAATTGTGATTAATATTTCTACCAAGAAACTATTTCCGATTATGTGTTATCAGTGGTTTTTGGGGCGAACTTATTGATAAATTCATTACTATAGATACGAAATTCTTAGATAAGTATATTAAATAAGTATATGAATGACTATTCTGTAAATCATTGTGACGTCATTCATTCTATATTTAGCAGTGTGCGAGGTTAAATTATTTCGTGCCACGATAAAACAGACACGAACTTTTCATTTTATTAGAAAATAGATGCAAGAAAATCTTAAACAAACAAACAGAACGGTCAACGGGCATACAAGCAGAAAATGTGAATGAGCAAAAAATAACCTAAGAAAGATTAAAGGCAAAACCTGGAAAATAGGTCATTCGATTGGTTTGACCTCAGATTTGTTTTCGATGCTATCGAAGCAAATTGTGTCAAACGATCATCATGCCAGGGACGTATATATTGAACTGTACACCCGTGATCATGCTTGTAGATTTTTCCAATCATCCGCAGATTCATGGGGTTGGATTTCTTTCCATCTAAAGGAGGAAAATGCATGGGATATTATTCTTTCGACTTGAGAAGTCTTCTTTCCCCGCGGACAAGTATTGGTTTTCATAAAAGACTGAAGATAACAAGGGGAAGGAATAAAAGCCGGGACCAACGCCCGAGGCTCCGGGCCAAATTCCGGGACCAAAGTTTGCAAGCATCAAAATGGTATTTAAAATGCAAATGTCGACCTTAAAATTGGATCACATGTTCATTATAGAGCCTTCTTAAAATGCTTATAAAGATTCTTTATGACTTTTTGATTTTTTGTTAATTACAAGCACTAATACCGGACCCTGTCATGCATTTTACACCCGGACCAGTTTTCGTGGTATTGAAAATGTCGAGTATATTCCAAAATTTGGCTACAGAAACCTTTTAAATCCCATTTTTTTCATATTATTGTTTTAAAAGATCCCAAAGGGTATAAACATATAAAAAAAAATATTTGAATTGATCTAATATTCTAAGAGAAAATTAATCAAGGGACCAAAATCGCCATTTATATTTCTATTGCGGCATTGACGATGTCAAGGGAATTTCAATTTTTGCCTACAAAAACTTTTTATATGCCAATTATATATTTCGTTTTGTCATCTATACTGAAGGACTTTTAAAAACGCACCACTTGATAAATGCTAATTTATGTCGAAAATTAGATATTTTCATTATGTGAAAATAAAATGGACAAGTTCAGTCACTCAGCTTGCATTCAATAAGAAAATCGAAACGCTGTGGCTTATGATTGCCGTGACGTCGCGATAATTCTGAGACATCTCAAATTCAAAAAGTCACAGAGTACCCATACCTTCCATTATGAACGAAAAAAGTTTTCGAACTGATGTTTGTTCTTGAAAGCAAAAGGAAAGACAAAATCAAATCATGAAGTTTTAGGCCTTTGGCAACGTTTATAACGTCTATATGACGTCATTGATTTTTGACGTAATTGGCCGTTTATATCATAAGGATCAGGATTAATAAAAAAAAGTTGCCGACAGATACTCCTCAATCAGTTGCATAAAAGACAAAAGTATCGCGACATACGCAGACGTCACCTGTCTGTTATTGATGTTTGAAAATTTAAGACTGACGTTAGCAAAGAAACGCTGCGAGTGGGAGTGTAATAAAACGATTTTTCTCAAAACTTTTGTGTTTTTTCCATTTGTTAAGACATCTGGCCACCACCTAAAAGTGTTTGTTTTCAAATTGAAATAAATTCACATTTGTCAGACGACAATTGTTGATAAACACTTACCTCAATATAACGTCAGAATGAACAGCATGAGCAAATCGAAATCATGGCAAATCATGGTCCATTTTGCAAGAGGATAAAAATGATAAAGTAAAAGTCAGTATATAAAGCTGGCAAAGAGTATGAAAATAAAAAAATATATTTCAATTGGCCTAACTTGAATTCAGATATTAAAGCTATACGTTATAGCGGTTGAGTTTGTCAATGACTTGATAACCCACCTTTAACGAGAGTGTTAGGGAATTAAACTAATCACGCCCATAATTGTATATGATTAACTAATTAGCTAACGAGATTTAATTATGATAGGAGCTTACAATATTCTGAAGCATCATAGAAACAATGGACAATCAAGTTATCTTTGGCGGCCAAATTAACATGCAAAATAATATGCGAACAATTCACGTTGGCATATTTCACCTATTCCAAAAAAAAACAAAAAAACATGCTGGGTATAAAAACCCTGATACTGCTGCATCTCACCACTGAGACGCTACTCTTGTCGCAAACTCGACTGAGCTTCAAAAATCGATAAATAGCGAATTACTATATTATTTCTCATTTCAGCGATCAGTGAAGGCTCAGGCGAGTCTGTGCATTTTCGTAAATTCGACTTAGCTTTAAAATTCGAAAAATAGCAAATTTCCCTATTGTTTCTCATCTGATGCGAGCAGCGAAATCACAGGCGAGACTGCATGTGCATTGGCATAAACTCGACTGAGCCTTCGTTGCTTTAAATTGCGACAGATACCTAATTTCAAGATTTACTTTCTAGTTTACTGCAAGCAGCAAAAGCTCAGGCGAGGCTGTGCATTGGCATAAACTCGACTAAGCCTTCTCTGCTTGAAGATGCGATGAGTATCAGATAATTTGATATCTCAAACGTTTCTGTATAGGCTTAATATATTGAAATTCCCTTAACATCGTTAATACCGCAATAGAAAAATTAATGACGATTTTGGTCCCGGGCTGATTGTCTCTTAGGGACACGTTTTTCAACACTGACTGTCTGTTTCTTTTTTAGAGCTACCCGTGTTTGTAAAGAAAAGTTGCGGTGGTATAGCAAGTGACCAAAATGGATAATATTTTGAAGAATTTAATGTCTATCTAATATTTGATCGGCCCACTTACAGTTATGTTAAGGAAAAAGTCTTTGTTTATTGTTACTCTCATTGTGGGAGTCTGTAATTGTTCTCTGTTTTGTTGTACGTTACTTTATGTCCATTCTAGTATTGCAATCATCTTGATGGGGAAGAGAGAGCTGGTTGCTTTGCTTAATTTGTCTTCCTGGTGTCTCGTGATGGTTGAGCGGCTCTTCCTCGCGATGCCACGGGGTTGTCTGCGGTTTGTGATTGTGGTATTTCCTGATCATACTCACTTACTATTTTTTATATTTTTGTATTCATAATCGAAGGGTCTCGGTGACGCTGTGGTTTGAAAACAAACTTAAGGTAGTAGCGGACTCACCGGCATATGTCCAAAAGTGTTTTATCTTTTAATATATTATAATATAGACTAATACTTATAATCTAAGACGAAAAAAACAATACCTCACCGTTCTTTTTAAAAAGTTATTTGATGTCAAAAACTGCAAAATCGCAGGTTTTTGAAAAAAACAAACACAGATTTTGTTAACAAATTAACAAGAAACGCAATACAGTTTTATTCAGAACAAATACTACTCACACCAGAGATATAAATAAAAACAAAAATTAGTGAAATAACATGTATTTACACAATTTATTAAGCAAAATCCCAATTAAGTCAAACGAATAAATGCCAAAAAACACACTAATATACAAAATAAATATATCAGAGAATGTAACTGGAACAACAAAAAACATATTTTTACAAAGATATTTTCTTGAAGAATATAATGATTGAATAAAAGATATGTGTCACCGTGCTCGTTTTTTTGTTTTGGTGACTTTTCTGAAAAAAAGAAGACCATAATTAGTGTTTCAACCAATTTTTTGTTTGTCTACGCCCTGTATATCACTGGGCGGAGACATAGCTATTATTGATTATGCACTGAAGAATGGGCGTAGAAAATGACAAAAAAGATTTTGACCTAGCATATGTGACCCAGGACATTACATTATGATTCTCATTGTTATATACCTTATGAGTGTTTACTATAGAAACTTGACGTGTTTCAATCGCTGACAGTTGTACTTTTTATCTATATTTAACGTGTCGCAATGCGACAAATCACTGTCCAAGGGCTTCATCCCCATTAATACATGGCAGCAGAGGGCTGCAACGCCATTAAAGCCCACTAAAGGACATCGTCTGCAAGTTAAGATATATCGTCGCTAATGTTTTATGGAGAAATGACCAAACTGTTTCAATTAGCATAAAATGCGCTCCTTTATCATATCGGACAGGCGGCAATCGAAAACGCTCTGAACAATCGATGACCGCAGATCACAGATCGCTGGAAACAGTGTTTTCGATTGCCATTTGTCGCCAGTCGGACGACAAACGGCAGTCGAAATGTCTGTTTCTAGCGATCTCCACGTTCGTCGATAGCATTAACGTTATCGATTGCCTCCTATCTGAAGTGTTTATTTAATAGAGGCCTACTGAATACGTAGCCAAAACAATCCGAAACAAGGGCTACTAGGAATAATTTACAGTCGGGCGACAAACGGCAATCAAAAACTCTGTTTCTAACAATCTTAGATCTACATTCGTCGATAGTATTATCGTGTTCGATTGCCCCTTATGTGAAGTGTTTATTGAATATAGGCCTACTGTATACATAGCCAAAACAATCCGAAACAAGGGCTACTAGGAATAACTTACATTTTTCATGTTACTGTTATAAAAAAATATGTTTCCATACCGGATATGCGGCAATCGAAAACTCTTGGCGAACAATCGATGATCGCGAGTCAGATATCGCTACAACCAGTGTTTTCGATTGCCAATTTTCGCCAGTCGGGCGACTAATGGCAAACAAAAACTCTGTTTTTTACTATTTTTGGTCTACGTTCGTCGATAATATTGATGTTTTCGATTGCCGCCTATCTGGTGTGAATTCGTTGTACGTTTCATGATGCTACGGTGGACATTTTTTGCATACAATTGAATAAAATAATTTGGGACTGCTTGTGTTTGAAAGGAAGGTATATAACAATGCGATATAATATTCTTTTCCATATATTAACGTTCGCCAAGCCCGAGTGTGATAATGTGTTGCAGCCCTCACCGCTTCGCGGCTCGGGCTGCAACACATGATCACACTCGGGCTTGGCAAACGTTAATTTACGTAAAAGAATGTTTTATCCTCTTATTAAAGCATTGCTTTAACATGTCTTGATACTTTGATGCTTTCTTACACGTAGGATTTATGTAGAAAAAGCTAAAAATTATAGCTTTATTCCTGATGCATAGATCTAAATGTCATTTAAAGAATAAACTTACAAATATGCAATATAGGATAAAAATTCTTTTCCGTGTATTAATGTTTGGCAAGCCTGAATGTGATGTGTTCCAACCAGAACCACACAGCGGTGAGGCCTGCAACACATTATCGCACAAGAGCTTGACAAACGTTAATATACAGAAAGGAATGTTATATTGACATTGTTATATATTATAGGACTTTTGGGGTACTGTAAAGGTGGCAACTTTAATATTCATATCTGGGCGTGGTTCGGTTATTTCAACTGCTCAAGAATGGAAATCAGGTTCTATCTATTGGTTAAGCGTTTAAAAGTTGCTTGAGCCGCGCAGGTCTGCGTGCATTTCATGAAAGCCCTGTCCGTTAATGCACTGATTCCACATTTATTAACCCTTAAAGCGTATATTACAACACAATCGTATGTTTTTATCGTCTATTGAAATATTATGAAGCCTCTTAAACAAACACTGTAGTTCTAGAGCAGACTGCTCATCTAGAAGCAGTCTGATCTGGGTCCACACTGTTTGCCTCTATACTTTTGTTAAGCAATAAACAAGCACTTTCGAATGTAGTTATAACGCCTCATTTTCAGATTTTACCTATGTCTAAAGTAGACGAATAACGCAGTCATGAGGTGGAGCCTTTACAGTATCCAAACAGTTGTGAATATTTTCCTTTCAAGCAAAAGCATTTCAAAAAAAATGTCCACTGTAACATCGTGAAGCATACAACAAAACCACGCCTTATAGGCGCAATCGAAAACATCGATACTATCAACGATTATAGACCAAAAATAGTTAGAATCATAGTTTTTTATCACCACCCGTGCCTCATCGAACAGGCGACACTTTGCAATCAAAACACTGTTTCTAGCGAGTTTTGATCCGCGTTCGTCGATGGTTAGGAGTGTTTTCGATTGCTCACTATCCGATGTAGAAACATTTTTTTTTTCAACAGAAACATGACTGAAAAATGTAGATAACTCGTAGCTCTTGTTTCAGATCGTTTTGGTTACGTATTCATTGTATCAATACACATACCGGATAGGTGGCAATCGAACAGGTTGATACTATCGACGAACGTAGATCAAATACCGCCAGAAACATACTTTTTGGATTGCAGTTTGTTTGCTTGATTGGCGACAAATGGTAAATCTAGCGATTTGCGATCCACGTTCATTGATTGTTCAGAGCCTTCTCGATTGCCGCCTATCCGATGTGATAAAGTAGCGTATCTTATGATAATTGAATAGTTTGGTCAGTTCTCAATAAAGCATTAGCGACGGTATCTTAACTCGCAGAGGATATCCGTGAGCAGGTTGAAACGGCAATTAAGCTCTCTGCAGTCATGTTTTATCGGAAATAAAGCCCGCGGTCAGTGATTGGTCAACGATCAACCAAAATATGACACATTAGATTAAATAAAATGTACAATTGTCAGCGATTGAAACACCTCAAGTTTCTATAGTAAACACTTATTATAAGGTATAATAATAAGATATAATAATAATAATAATATATTAATAATAATAATAAGAGGATGATACATTCTTCTGTCTATTAACGTTTGCCAAGCCCAAATGAGATAATGTATTGTAGCCTTAACCATGAAGCTGTAAGGGCTGCTCCAAGTGTGGATCCAGAGGGGGGAGGGGCAGGGGGTCCGGACCCCCTCTGGAAAATCACAAAATATATGGGTTTCTATAGGGAATAAGCAATTGGACACCCCCTGGAATAAGTTGGACCCCTGGAAAAAGTTGGACCCCATCTGGAGCCTTGAAAACGATAGATTTCTTTAAAATTGACCATTAGCGGCAGCATGCAGAAATAGCAACCGAGACATGTATATAGTGTGTATATTTATACGGTCCGCAACTTTTAACCATCAAAATACTGAATGACTTCATACTCTGGGTGATGTTTTTAAAAGCTAATACTTGCATTCCTTCTTTTTGTGAAAGCAAAATACTTATCTTCAACTTTTACCGCTAAATTACCTAGTTCCACAATCCTGCGGCCTTCATTCCATTGTATGTGCTGTTCTAAATCTTCGATGATATCATTGCTGTTCTCGTCAGTCATGTTATCTGGCGACTTTGGCTTCCGTTTAGCGAACTAGCCTTTTTTGGATATGTTTTGCCTTGAAGTTAGCAATTCTGCCATTTTGTTGTTTACTTGCCAACGCATCAAAGAGTTGTCAGGGGAGAATAATATCTACGTTTTACAAATAAGTATTCTCTTTTAAAAAGAAGATTCAGGAACGATAACTCTTACACTCTTACTTTTAAGTAAAAGTAAGGTTATCTTTTGACATGGGTCCCCTACCACCTTAAGCTTTCACAAAAGCTTGCTTCCCCATCACACCGTCTGATTGAATAGTTTATGTATTAGCGAAACCTCAAGCATTTAATGACTCATGTAAAGCCGCTTTAATGTATATCTCATTGCGAGAAAAAACTTCATTATTATCCTTCATCTATTATTACTCATAAGAACCTTTCAACAACGCCGTTTATAACATGTAACACATGTTATAGTTTTTCTTGTTAGTGTTGTTAGCTTTATTGTCAAATCATAAAACACATCATAATTAATCTGAATTTAGCTGTACTGTTAACTTGCATGATGTATTATATGAGACTGCGCAATGTTGAATATTACAAGGGCTACCACTCATATTTTGAGGGTACATAGGGCAAAATGTAGAGGGCACAATTTTTAGAGGGCCCACGAAAATTCCGACAGCTAAGCATTTTGAAAGCGCAGAGTAGGCTTAGATTTCCTATTAACTGCTTAAAGTGATTCTGCAAACCCACCCTAAACAAATTTAAGCGGGACTCCCCTTTACATCATTTGCGTGAAAATGAGCAAGTCAACACACTGAAAAAACATCTGGCAGGGGTTCCTTTATACATTATGACTTTCCGTTCACCCCAGCCCTTTCCCCAGCCAACATAAAATGCGAATAAATTAGAAAAACTGAAGAAGTGGGGTGGGGCACTTGGTACTACAGAAGCTTACACCAAAGTACCAGCTCCTTCAGGTGTGATAGACAAGAGAAAGTTAAGATAGTCAAAATAACATCTAGCTTTTATGGTTTCCATCTCCATTCTTACACACAGATGTACGAAATTAAGATACCTCATTGTATCAATTAGTTGGTATTTATCTTTTTATGCATCGGAGAACAAGTTTTAATTGATTGTTGTACTTACAGGGGAAATTACCTATTGAATCAAAGAAGTAAACCACGGCTGATATGCCGATCGTTAGAGGGCACAACACCCTGGGGCCCTTATAATGCAACGAGAGGATTTGCATCGTAGTAGCACGACTGATATGCCGATAGTCGGCTGGAAATGTCCGAACGGGAATCCAAATAAACAAACAGTTTTGAACACAATTTACTCGAAAAAACGATGGTTTTTTCTTTGATATTTTCCGACTTGAAATTGGGATTTTTTCATCCTAACATAGGAGAAAAGAAACGTTTTGACATTGGGAATACAACCGTATAACGGCCAAAAAAGACTATTGTCGAAATATATGAAACAGACTATAATCATGTCCTGGGAATTGGAAAAGTTACAAATATTTTACTTAAATAGCGTGATATTACTGTCAAGTCCTTTCGGATTCAGTGAATTATTTTATTTTTTTATGCACTTCTTTACTGTGTGCAAGGCATGTAAACCATGATAGTGACAGCAATTTACAAATACTGTACATCGGGGGTTGACCTATATTCGATATTAGGTCGTTTATACATTTGCATTTTTAGACCCAGTGCACAGACTGGTTCTCTGCCATTTACATGTATATTTTCAAGTTTAGTTTCATGTTTAATAAGATTGTATGGACATTCTGAGTATCAACCAATGAGAGCATCTTTTTCCAGTAGGTGTGATGAATATTACAATTTAAAAATGCTTCTGATTGGTGAATAATTTAGAGCTAAAGCGATATTAGAACGGCGGCCTTTTGGCCGCCGTAAAAACAATTTTCATCAATGTGTCATATCATATACTTGTAGCTAGTCTTACTCTGATGGCTCTGTTTAAGACAGAGCCATCAGAGTAAGACTAGCTACAATTATTGATGAAAATTTTTTTTAAAGAGACTAGGTCTGTAACTATGAACATTAAATATTTTCTTTTTAAACCATTTGTAAAAATAGAATTAAGTTCTGTTTTCACAATAAATATGTTCAGTACAGCTGAAAACTGCATGGAAAAGTGAATTATCTTATAAAAACAGGTGCATTATATCTTGTTAAGAGTTATTTACGTACCTCCAATAATTCTAGACAGTTGCTTTTTTTTACATAAATGCTGTTGTTTTCATAGCTATAATTTGTTAGGATTTATGAAAATGGTAAAATGTTTACCTGAATTTGAGTATTTTTACTGTACTCTTGAAAAATAGAAACTTTATTTCCAAAATTAGAAGATCAAAAGTTACAGACCATGCAGCTTTAAGGACTGGGACCAGACTAGTGCTTAACGTTTATACGCGCAAAAGCCTCATTTAATCGCCCATGCTGACGTATTTAGGGGGATTAGATGTCTAAAGTGGCGTCTGAACCTTTAAAACACCAAAACCAATTGCGTAAACAAGCAGCGATGGCTCTGGCGAGTCTGCACATTCAAGCAGGCTCACCTGAGCCTTCATTGCTCAAAAATGTGATAAGTACCAGTCTATCATTTCCTGACTCGAAAATTTCTTGAAATGCCTCAGCTTGATTTCTGGTTCAATTAATTCCAGACTATTACATTTTGGCTACTGTTCTAATAAACTAATAAAAATTGGTGAAAAACAGTTTTTATTTTTAGCCTCATGGGGGGGGGGAACAAAATAGCCCGCTGATAAAGTAGCTCTTTCATGTTTTAGTTTTATTGTGCTAAACGATGTCCATAGTATTTGACTACAAGCCAGCGGACAAATGGTTTCCAATAAATGTTCGGGGTTCCCTAATCTACATGCTTTAGAAATCAATGAGCAGTACAGTAAAACCTGTCTTAAGCGGCCACTCAAAACGAACACTTAAAATTGGTTTTCAATACCGGTTACCGCTAAATGCAGGTCCTTTATACCTTCATTAAGCTACCGTTTGTCATTAAGAGCTTTGTTTTGTCTATTTTTGAGTGGCCGCTTCAGACAGGTTTTACTTTATTCTTAGATGGCCACCACTGCTATGAAAACGTTGAGATCTGCACGGATGTAGTTTTATGTCAGTCCCGACCGTTCTTGATAAAAACATATTAGTCTGGGAACCAAGGTGTGAAAAATGCTAACCCTTGCACCCGAAATATATACAGCTGAATTTAGTATGGTTGCAAAGGTAATTCTATGGTGTATCTGAAACCACTGTATATGAGACTCGATCGACTTGCATAACGTCAGAGCAGTCAATTTTCTACGGAAGCCCAGCAAGAACATGTGAAAATATCATTTTTCAAAATGTCATAATTTTTTATAAAAAAAGATCGGGACTGAAATAATATTGAGTTTATATAATAAAACGACATCGGCGTAGACCCCAGAAGCAGTGATAGTCATCTAAGAATAGTGCTTACCGATTTTAAAGCATTTAGATTAGGGCACCCGATTTTGAAATTAAATTCACAGCTTTCTTTGCTTTAAATGTCATTAAAACTGCATTTATTGCTCTGAAATGTATTTGATAATTAATCATATATTGCTTCAAAGCACATCTTGTTTAAAATCGCATGCTTACTTTTTCACTTTTATCCCCACGCTGGCGTGGTCTGCATTGCATATTTTTTTACATAAATAAACATATTTTAAATTGTATGCGTTTTAACACTGCATACAGTTAGACAGACGTTTGGGACATGAATAAATTACTAAGTATAAAATTATCCTGGTTTCAGAATTTTACATTTCAGCTGCCTTTTTTAGTTTGACAAAGATAATACAATAAAGTCAGTTGGTTCGTAGTTGAATAATATGGACAACTTAAGAATAATTTAACAAATAAGTGAAATTTATTATGGTTTAAAGGATGTTTATCTTCCATATTTACAACAGTTTTGATACAGAGGGTCATTGTGGGGACAAGGGTTTATTTTCTACTGAAAACTTTAATTTCACCTGCCTTTTTTAGTTTGACATAGATAATACAATAAATTCAGCTGGTTCGTAGTTGAATAATATGGACAACTTAAGAATAATTTAACAAATAAGTGAAATTTATTATGGTTTAAAGGATGTTTACCATATTTACAATAGTTTTGATACAGAGGGCCATTGTGGGGACAAGGGTTTATTTTCTACTGAAAACTTTAATTCCATTAAAACAGTGGTTATATAAAGATTGAAAAAGTCGTATAACTATTATCATACCACCATAAAACTCTGTTTGTCCCCGTTTCAGATACAATAATGTAATCGCATAGTATTTTAAAAGAAGAAAATGTCCCTAGGAAGACTATTTTGGTGAACATATGGCTACCCATACTTTTAAATGCCTTTGATAGCGTATAATTGTATTATCTGATAGTCAAACGACTTCTTATACCTGTTCTCCAGATAAGAGTGCGTAATGTAAAATTATTTTTTTTTTATTTCTCAACCAAAACATGTGTTGTGTGAAATTAAATAGACATATTCAATGAGACGGTTCTTTTGAAGACCAAAAGCACACTCTTAAAGAGACTAAGTCTGCAACTATGAACATTTTTCGAAATGTTTTATTTTCTTTTTAAATCATTTGTAAAAGTTGTATTAAGTTATGTTTTCACAATAAATCTGTTCACTAGAGCTGAAAACTGCACGGAAAAGTGAATTATCTTATAAAAACAGGTGAATTGTCCCTTGTTAAGAGTTATTTACGTCCCTCCAATAATTCTTGACAGTTGATTTTTTTTACATAAATGCTGTTGTTTTCATAGTAATAATTTGTTAGGATTTATGAAAATGGTAAAATGTTTACCTGAATTTGAGTATTTTTACTGTACTCTTGAAAAATAGAAACTTTATTTCCAAAATTAGAAGATCAAAAGTTACAGACCATGCAGCTTTAAGGACTGGGACCAGACTAGTGCTTAACGTTTATACGCGCAAAAGCCTCATTTAATCGCCCATGCTGACGTATTTAGGGGGATTAGATGTCTAAAGTGGCGTCTGAACCTTTAAAACACCAAAACCAATTGCGTAAACAAGCAGCGATGGCTCTGGCGAGTCTGCACATTCAAGCAGGCTCATCTGAGCCTTCGTTGCTCAAAAATGTGATAAGTACCAGTCTATCATTTCCTGACTCGAAAATTTCTTGAAATGCCTCAGCTTGATTTCTGGTTGTAAAATGTCAACGTTTTCATATTCCCCCTAGGTTTAAGTCGGGGTAAATTCGGACGGTCATGTCAATTTGGTCAGCGACCTTTTTTGTTACATATTTTAATTATTGGAATAAAAAAAAACTTACTAAGCAAACAGTGAAAATCCTGATGGGAGCAGTCTCATCTAGATTTCCACTGACTGCAAATACATGTCCGAATTTACCCGATGTCCGAAGTTACCTGATTTTACCATATACCCCACCATTCGTACGACAATCGACATTCAAGGCTTTTTTATGTTGATATGAGTTGTTTTCGATCTTTATTTACCACTGTTAAATGAAATTATTTTTTCATCAGTAAAAAATCGCCTTTGTCTCTACAATGACCTCCTTTATCAAAACCGTTGTCAACAAAAGCATTGTCAATATCTTTAAACCTTGATAAAGAGCTGCGTGCATTAAGGGGCTTTATTATAATTAGCCCCACTGTGGAGCCAAAAACTGAAAGTGGCTTTTCACCAATTTATTTTTATAGGTTTATTAAAAGAATATTAGAAGAATAACCCAAGTGTAAAATTCTGGTATGAATTTAACTTACCGTGTATATGGTAACAAAACTGAAAGACAAAATAGGCTTAAAATAGAGAAACTGCCCTTTTGGACCAAATTTAAGACTTTGGGGGACCGATTTTTTTTAAGAATTAGGGTAAAGTTGGGTATATTCGGACAGACAGCTAAATTCGGACAGCCACCTTGTTTGTTTCATAGTTCAATTATTGGAATAAAAAATAAATTAACTAAGCAAACAGTGAAAATCCTGATGAGACAGCTCTAAAGGAGCCGTCTCATCTGGATTTGCACTGTTTGCAAATGTGTGTCCGAATTTACATGATGTCCGAAGTTACCCGACTTTACCCTAGACTAGTATCAGCACAGCTAAATACCAAAAAAACCCCTTTTAATATGCTGATTGTCGTGATAATTCTCATCATCTGTTAAAATATCTGTTTGGTATTTGCTTGCGCTCTATATTAATGTCTCAGATTTGCTCCAAAATGGCCACTTTCCTATTTTTAGCCTAGTTTGGTGACCATGTTTTGTTACAATAGCAACGGTAACAGTCAAAATAATTCAATTAATTCCAGACTATTACATTTTGGCTATTGTTCTAATAAACTAATAAAAATTGGTGAAAAACAGTTTTTATTTTTTAGCCTCATGGGGGGGGGGGGGGGGGGCAAAATAGCCTGCTGATAAAGTAGCTCTTTCATGTTTTAGTTTTATTGTTCTAAACGATGTCCATAGTATTTGACTACAAGCCAGCGGACAAATGGTTTCCAATAAATGTTCGGGGTTCCCTAATCTACATGCTTTAGAAATCAATGAGCAGTACAGTAAAACCTGTCTTAAGCGGCCACTCAAAACGAACACTTAAAATTGGTTTTCAATACCGATTACCGCTAAATGCAGGTCCTTTATACCTTCATTAAGCTACCGTTGGTTATTAAGAGCTTTGTTTTGTCTATTTTTGAGTGGCCGCTTCAGACAGGTTTACTTTATCCTTAGATGGCCACCACTGCTATGAAAACGTTGAGATCTGCACGGATGTAGTTTTATGTCAGTCCCGACCGTTCTTGATAAAAACATATTAGTCTGGGAACCAAGGTGTGAAAAATGCTAACCCTTGCACCCGAAATGTATGCAGCTGAATTTAGTATGGTTGCAAAGGTAATTCTATGGTGTATCTGAAACCACTGTATAGCAGACTCGATCGACTTGCATAACGTCAGAGCAGTCAATTTTCTACGGAAGCCCAGCAAGAACATGTGAAAATATCATTTTTCAAAATGTCATAATTTTTTATAAAAAAAAGATCGGGACTGAAATAATATTGAGTTTATATAATAAAACGACATCGGCGTAGACCCCAGAAGCAGTGATAGTCATCTAAGAATAGTGCTTACCGATTTTAAAGCATTTAGATTAGGGCACCCGATTTTGAAATTAAATTTACAGCTTTCTTTGCTTTAAATGTCATTAAAACTGCATTTATTGCTCTGAAATGTATTTGATAATTAATCATATATTGCTTCAAAGCACATCTTGTTTAAAATCGCATGCTTACTTTTTCACTTTTATCCCCACGCTGGCGTGGTCTGCATTGCATATTTTTTTACATAAATAAACATATTTTAAATTGTATGCGTTTTAACACTGCATACAGTTAGACAGACGTTTGGGACATGAATAAATTACTAAGTATAAAATTATCCTGGTTTCAGAATTTTACATTTCAGCTGCCATTTTTAGTTTGACAAAGATAATACAATAAAGTCAGTTGGTTCGTAGTTGAATAATATGGACAACTTAAGAATAATTTAACAAATAAGTGAAATTTATTATGGTTTAAAGGATGTTTATCTTCCATATTTACAACAGTTTTGATACAGAGGGTCATTGTGGGGACAAGGGTTTATTTTCTACTGAAAACTTTAATTTCACCTGCCTTTTTTAGTTTGACATAGATAATACAATAAATTCAGCTGGTTCGTAGTTGAATTATATGGACAACTTAAGAATAATTTAACAAATAAGTGAAATTTATTATGGTTTAAAGGATGTTTACCATATTTACAACAGTTTTGATACAGAGGGTCATTGTGGGGACAAGGGTTTATTTTCTACCGAAAACTTTGATTCCATTAAAACAGTGGTTAAATAAAGATGGAAAAAGTCGTATAACTATTATCATACCACAATAAAACTCTGTTTGTCCCCGTTTCAGATACAATAACGTAATCGCATAGTATTTTCAAAGAACAAAATGTCCCTAGGAAGACTATTTTGGTGAACATATGGCTATCCATACTTTTAAATGCCTTTGATAGCGTATAATTGTATTATCTGATAGTCAAACGACTTCTTATACCTGTTCTCCAGATAAGAGTGCGTAATGTAAAATTATTTTTTTTATTTCTCAACCAAAACATGTGTTGTGTGAAATTAAATAGACATATTCAATGAGACGGTTCTTTTGAAGACCAAAAGCACACTCTTAAAGAGACTAAGTCTGCAACTATGAACATTTTTCGAAATGTTTTATTTTCTTTTTAAATCATTTGTAAAAGTTGTATTAAGTTATGTTTTCACAATAAATCTGTTCACTAGAGCTGAAAACTGCACGGAAAAGTGAATTATCGTATCAAAACAGGTGTGTTTTTCTCGTGTTAGTAATTGTTTGCGTCCCTCCAATAATTATAGACAGTTAATTTTAACACTGATAAATGCTGTTGTTTCGATACTGATAATTTGTTAAGATTTACGAAATTGGTAAAATGTATACCTGAATTTTAGTTTTTTATTGTGTTCTTGAAAAATAGAAAAATTAGTTCTAAAATTAAAAGATCAAAAGTTACAGACTATGCAGCTTTAAACTTATTGATAAAACATCACAGTTACAGACTATGCAGCTTTAAACTTATTGATAAAACATCACTATTTCTAAGCTATGAAAGTTTTGCTTTATTTTAAGTTTGCATAAAATGCATTTTTCAACGAAATGCAATTCTGATCGCATTGCTATACAGTGGTTTCTTACCCAGCACTATTTAGACAGTCAATAAACAAACCTCTCGGGTGCATAGCACGATAAGTGACTTCGGTTCCCCGACTAATATGGTATTTTGAAAATGATTATTTAACATTTTCTTGCTGGGCTTCCGTAGAAAATGGACTGTCGGCAGTGGTTTCAGAACCTATGCAACCATACAAAATCCAAAATCCAGCTGTATCTATACCTTTCGGGTGCAAGGGTTAGCATTTTTCCTACCTTGGTTCCCAACTAAGATGTACATCCACATTTTGTGTATGTATGGTGAGTCTGCGCATTTGCACAGGCTCGTCTAAGTTTCTAAATGATGCGATAAGATTCATATTGTAAGCTGCTGGCTCATACATGAATGTGATTTGATCATCCTTTTATTCAATTATTCTTGTGTGTATCAAACTAAAACTGTAATTGTAAATTCGAAATTTTTGCGAGGGTTTTATTTTCACGAAAACTTCGATGCGAGTTTCACGAAAATAAAACCCTAGCGAATTGGCGAAATCACTTTGTCCTTTACTGTTGAGGGTAAATCAAGCGCTAGTCACGATTTTTAACGAGGCAAATATGTCTTTAAACGCTATTTGCGAAAATAAAATTCTCGCGAAAAACTGCGAATTTACAGTAGATCTTTGACATGCTGCACAAACTTAAAAATAAAATATTTTTGTTCAAGCTATGCTAGTTACCATGCAGTGAAATAAGTAGCATTAAAAGAATGATATACAGTATAACCTGTCTAAAACGGCCACTCTCAAAAAGACCACAAATGGTTTTCAAGACCAGTTATCGCTTAATGCAGGTCAAAAGTATTGCAGAATGCAGTAGCATTCTGCAATACTTTCGACCTTCATTAAGCTACAATTTGTCATTAAGGGCTTTGTCAGTTTTGTCTATTTTTCGGTTGCCGCTTAAGACATGTTTTACTGTAGGTTTGTACTTACCTGTTATAGACGTAATCAAGCATATGGCATAATAGGTAAAGATACAGCCCAAAATCATCATGATCCCATTCAACTGTTTCCTAAAATCGAATCAGATTCACATGCTAGTGTGGTCTGCGGATAACATTTGCAAACTTTTTGGACCCATGCGAGGCTTTATAAACGACGGGCCTGATCTAGATCTAAACTGACATATTCTGAAAAAAGGTTTTGAAAAAAGTCGATTTTAAAAATTAAAACTAACAGACAACAAGAGCATGCAAGTTCCGAGTTTGAACGAGTTAAAGTTGCATATGGGCTAACGCATGTCGGACGTTTGCGCAAATGATTGTCGTATACCATGTATACAGCTGCGCTAGCTTGAGAGGCCTATTTCATGGTCCGAGTCTTCACTGATCTGCTAGTAACGAGGGCTCGACTGTGCCTTCGTTTCTCGATGACGCGGTAAAGTACACCAAATTCCGTGTGCTAACCCAATATTATAATATTTATGGCGATTACCGTAAGTGTCTGAAAAGTTGGGCTTTTGCAGACAAATACAAGGGGGAAGATTCGCCCTGTCCATAAAATATTTTACTTTTGTAAAACCATTTATGGTTCAGGGGAATGTCGGACAAAGCGGAGCGCAGCTTGTTTGAAGAAATGAAAATGAAGGCAGCTTGTGTTGTAAATGGGCATTTATTGTAATGCCATAAAGAAACTCTAAATGAGTTGTAAAACCATATAATTAAAAGTAATAAAAAGAGAAGCATACACGAGTGCTCATGTTTTATCAAATTTATTAAACGAGTTGAGGAAAAACGATAAAATTTGAGGCTTGGCGAGCATTTTATCACTTTTTCGCAACGAGTTTAATAAATTCAATAATACAGGAGCACAAAATGTAAGATTCAATTAAAACTATTTTTGAAATCTCATTTTGGTGTGAAAACGTTAGGGTTTCGTCATACGCGTGACGTCAAAAGCATGATTTTATAACGTTAAAGCACTTGTTTGAAAACTGGCATATTAACGCCCTTCCGTCCCACTACCCTCGCCTCCTCAGTATACGGACAAAAGAAATAATAATTCGTTGTTGTTTAATATTTAAACTGATCTATGTTTAAAGTATCAACTGCCCACGATCTTAGGTTCAAAATGCTTATTAAATAATCATAACTAAATAAATAAATAAATACTAACTTAACTTAAACGATCTTATACACCAGTCCTTGAGTTTTAAAAATATTAGACATGTCAAGTCAGTTTCCGATACATGTCTGAGCATCGTTTGTCATTAAATATAAAGGCGTTTCTTGGTGTAGTGTCATTTAAACCTGACTTTCTGTCACCTAAGTAAAGCCTGAGAGGGAGCAAAAGCAACGTATATATTCGTCACGATCTTTAGTCGTTGGTTGCTTTTGCTAATTCTGTTCGTCAAGAACTAAAGTCGTTGCTTTTGCTCTTTCTGTTCGTCACGAACCTTAGTCGTTGCTTTTGTTCCTTCTGCTCGTCACGAACCTTAGTCATTGCTTTTGTTCCTTCTGTTCGACATGAACTTTAGTCATTGCTTTTGCTCCTTTCTGTTCGTCACGAACTTTAGTCATTGCTTTTGCTCTTTCTGTTCGTCACGAACTTTAGTCGTTGCTTTTGTTCCTTCTGTTCGTCAAGAACTTGAGTCGTTGCTTTTGCTCTTTCTGTTTGTCAAGAACTTTAGTCGTTGCTTTTGTTCCTTCTGTTCGTCATGAACTTTAGTCGTTGCTTTTGTTCCTTCTGTTCGTCATGAACTTTAGTCGGTGCTTTTGCTCCTTCTGTTCGTCATGAACTTTAGTCGTTGCTTTTGCTCCTTTCTGTTTGCCACGAATCTTAGTCGTTGCTTTTGCTCCTTCTGTTCGTCACGAACGTTAGTCGTTGCCTTTGCTCTTTCTGTTCGTCACGAACCTTAGTCGTTGCTTTTGTTCCTTCTGTTCGTCATGAACTTTAGTCGTTGCTTTTGCTCCTTTCTGTTCGTCACGAACCTTAGTCGTTGCTTTTGTTCCTTCTGTTCGTCAAGAACTTGAGTCGTTGCTTTTGCTCCTTTCTGTTTGCCACGAATCTAAGTCGTTGCTTTTGTTCCTTCTGTTCGTCATGAACTTTAGTCGGTGTTTTTGCTCCTTTCTGTTCGTCACGAACCTTAGTCGTTGCTTTTGTTCCTTCTGTTCGTCATGAACTTTAGTCGTTGCATTTGTTCCTTTCTGTTTGCCACGAATCTAAGTCGTTGCTTTTGTTATTTCTGTTCGTCACGAATCTAAGTCGTTGCTTTTGCTCCTTCTGTTCGTCACGAACCTTAGTCGCTGCTTTTGCTCTTTCTGTTCGTCACGAACCTTAGTCATTGCTTTTGCTCCTTCTGTTCGTCCGGGTTTTAGTCGTTGCTTTTGTTCCTTCTGTTCGCCAGGAACATTAGTCGTTGCTTTTGCTCCTTCTGTTTGCCACGAACTATAGCCGTTGCTTTTGCTCCTTCTGTTCGCCACGAACTTTAGTCGTTGCTTTCGCTCCTTCTATTCGCCACGAACATTAGTCGTTGCCTTTGCTCTTTCTGTTCGTCACGAACCTTAGTCGTTGCTTTTGCTCTTTCTGTTCGTCACGAACTTTAGTCGTTGCTTTTGTTCCTTCTGTTCGTCATGAACTTTAGTCGGTGTTTTTGCTCCTTTCTGTTCGTCACGAACCTTAGTCGTTGCTTTTGTTCCTTCTGTTCGTCATGAACTTTAGTCGTTGCATTTGTTCCTTTCTGTTTGCCACGAATCTAAGTCGTTGCTTTTGTTATTTCTGTTCGTCACGAATCTAAGTCGTTGCTTTTGCTCCTTCTGTTCGTCATGAACCTTAGTCGCTGCTTTTGCTCTTTCTGTTCGTCACGAACCTTAGTCATTGCTTTTGCTCCTTCTGTTCGTCCGGGTTTTAGTCGTTGCTTTTGTTCCTTCTGTTCGCCAGGAACATTAGTCGTTGCTTTTGCTCCTTCTGTTTGCCACGAACTATAGCCGTTGCTTTTGCTCCTTCTGTTCGCCACGAACTTTAGTCGTTGCTTTTGCTCCTTCTATTCGCCACGAACATTAGTCGTTGCCTTTGCTCTTTCTGTTCGTCACGAACCTTAGTCGTTGCTTTTGCTCTTTCTGTTTGTCACGAACTTTAGTCGTTGCTTTTGTTCCTTCTGTTCGTCAAGAACTTGAGTCGTTGCTTTTGCTCTTTCTGTTTGTCACGAACCTTAGTCGTTGCTTTTGTTCCTTCTGTTCGTAATGAACTTCAGTCGGTGCTTTTGCTCCTTTCTGTTCGTCACGAACTTTAGTCGGTGTTTTTGCTCCTTTCTGTTCGTCACGAACTTTATTCGTTGCTTTTGTTCCTTCTGTTCGTCAAGAACTTGAGTCGTTGCTTTTGTTCTTTCTGTTCGACATGAACTTTAGTCGTTGCTTTTGTTTCTTCTGTTCGTCATGAACTTTAGTCGTTGCTTTTGTTCCTTTCTGTTTGCCACGAATCTAAGTCGTTGCTTTTGTTCTTTCTGTTCGTCACGAATCTAAGTCGTTGCTTTTCTTCTTTCTGTTCGTCACGAACCTTAGTCGTTGCTTTTGTTCTTTTTGTTCGTCATGAACTTTGGTCGTTGCTTTTGTTCCTTTCTGTTTGCCACGAATCTAAGTCGTTGCTTTTGTTCTTTCTGTTCGTCACGAATCTAAGTCGTTGCTTTTGCTCCTTCTGTTCGTCACGAACCTTAGTCGTTGCTTTTGTTCCTTCTGTTCGACATGAACTTTAGTCATTGCTTTTGTTCCTTCTGTTCGACATGAACTTTAGTCATTGCTTTGGTTCCTTCTGTTCGTCACGAATCTAAGTCGTTGCTTTTGCTCCTTCTGTTTGTCACGAACCTTAGTCGTTGCTTTTGTTCCTTCTGTTCGACATGAACTTTAGTCATTGCTTTTGCTCCTTCTGTGTGTCCGGGTTTTAGTCGTTGCTTTTGTTCCTTCTGTTCGCCAGGAACATTAGTCGTTGCTTTTGCTCTTTCTGTTCGCCACGAACTTTAGCCGTTGCTTTTGCTCCTTCTGTTTGCCACGAACTTTAGTCGTTGCTTTTGCTCCTTCTGTTTGTCATGAACCTTAGTCGTTGCTTTTGTTCCGTCTGTTGGACATGAACTTTAGTCATTGCTTTTGCTCCTTCTGTTCGTCACGAACCTTAGTCGTTGCTTTTGCTCTTTCTGTTCGTCACGAACCTTAGTCGTTGCTTTTGTTCCTTCTGTTCGACATGAACTTTAGTCATTGCTTTTGCTCCTTCTGTTCGTCCGGGTTTTAGTCGTTGCTTTTGTTCCTTCTGTTCGCCAGGAACATTAGTCGTTGCTTTTGCTCCTTCTGTTCGCCACGAATTTTAGCCGTTGCTTTTGCTCCTTCTGTTCGCCACGAACTTTAGTCGTTGCTTTTGCTCCTTCTATTCGCCACGAACTTTAGTCGTTGCCTTTGCTCGCCAAGCGTACTAAGCTCATTTCGTCCCTTAAGGGCGAAAGGAACGAAGTGGACTTAGAACCCTTGGCTTGCGAAAATGTGGGCTAACACGCTCCATTCAAGGTACATTTCCATTAATGACAATCCAATGCTTAGATAGGCTCTCAGTTCATCCATGCATGAGATTTTGGTACATGTAGCCTGCTTATCGCATATAGTAAAACAAGCAGAAATTCCGATCTGGTGTGCAAGGATTCTATATCAGAAGTTGGGAAGTAAACACACTTATTTCCCATCTGTCTATACATCACAATTCCTTCCGGTCATATACTCCTCAAAATAATTAAAGGACCAAGATTTTATAATGCGAGTATAATTAACTCAAACATTTAAATTCTGTAAAACTTGGCCCAAATCTTTCTAATATTTATGCCCATAAATCAAGAGTCATTATTAATGATTCCCATGCCTAATTCTGCCATAACTGTGTCTCAAATGCACATACCTTCAAAAATACACTTTCAAAGGGCAGTGGGTGGGGTAAAGAAATTAGAATAGAATGAAAGTGACATCAAATTAAACTTTGTTTTAAACAGTACAACTTACATGCAGAAGATATCTTAAAACAGTTTCAATATACTGGGAAGCAAGTATTTCATCTCTGACAATGGAGTTTAGACATTGATTTGTTTTCTGAAAACAATATGTGTACTTGGCCGTCAAGAAACAGATTTTCGATCGTTTTCTATGCCGTTGAGTGTTAGAAAGATGTCCCGCCGAATCGATTAAACATTGTCAAAGACGAAAGCCAAAACCAGTTGTCTAAATCCATAGTCTGGCCATTACGCCACAGCCAAAAGGGGCAATTCTCTCTCACAGGAAGAGGTGGATGGTATGGCGGGGATTAAAACACCATAAAATTATGTGAAAACAGAGATTTCAGCATCTAAAATCACTTTTCATTTATTTCATGCAGTTCTGTGGTCCATGGATCCCACATAAAAAATGACATTCCAATACATTTAGACCAAGTTTTAAAATGACAAAAAATTCTTGTTACATTTAAAATGACAAAAAATTCTTGTTTGTAACATTTTCTACAATTTTCTTTTCGCTGTTTCACTTGGCAATAAGGCGTCAAACAAGTCCGAAAAGTTTGGGCTAGATCGTAAAATTGGTTTTCAAAATATGTTCTACATAAAATGCATCAATGTTATAATCGATAACATTGGTCCTTTAATTATTTTGAGGAGTATATATTTACAAAAAATAGTTTAAATTTAATCTGATGATCTACAACACAGCATAGCTCTTTGCCGCTGATAATTTTTTGCAAACAGTTTGTACCCATATTAGTCCTGGCAGAACGTCAGGCCTAATCTGGATTGATGCTGATTAACATTCTGTGGGTATTCCTAAAAGAATTATCTCGGAATTATTGGTTTTCGCCAAAAAAGAAAAAAAAAAAAAAAAAAAAAAATAGCGGACGACGACCAAAATGCATGCAAGATTTTTCCGCGATTTATTGAAAGGTCAAACGTATTGCAGAATGCTCCCCTTGGAGCATTCTGCAATACTTTTTGACCTGCATCAAGCGATAATTGGTCTTGAAAACCAATTTTGGTCGTTTTGAGTGGCTGCCTTTAGACAGGTTTTACTGTATGAGCAAATGGCCGTTCTGGCGTATCCGGTGTGGCCAAATGTCTGCATTTTGGTCTAAGTCCTCTTCTTTATCCATACTTTGTGCATGCCCCGATATATGAGAACAGCGAAAGTTCGGAAGAGTCTGCGTAACTGTGCAGACATGCCTGAGGCATCGGTGCTCTTTAAGGCAATAGTGTTTCAATCGAGAATGGATTCTATTACGTGTGTTTTTGCGTTTAAAATAGCATTTTACGCCGTCAAATTGTTGCTTTTTTCCACTGTTATTGGTAGCGAAGAATCGTTTTATTCTGAAATCGTGGTTTTATTATGAACAGAGGTGGAAACCTGAAGCCCATTAAGCGGAAAAAACACATGCCAGGCTGAAGTAGCATTTTTACTTCTGTTCGAGAAACAATAGTGCGAATGTGACTTGTATATATATCCACAGCTGGGTCCAAAACATCAATTCATTCAAAACCAGCTGTTTTTTTTTTCGAAAATTGTCAAATGATCATATTTCATATTTATTCCGAGTTTTTTTTAGTTCTGACATCTATCCTGGTCATGAGCCCTATTCTTTGTTTAATCATAGTGTGCTTTGATTAGATTGTTTCTCTATGATGATGCATTGTTTGTTTTGATTCTTTACGTCCCATCAATAATCTTTCAGTTAAACTGGGACGGGTCTTCCTGGGTTCAACCAGTACTAAGATAGGATAATTGTGTCTTGCTCAAGGACCACAACGCAGTGACGCCGGTGAGGCTCGAACCCGCGGCCTCTCGGTCTCGAGTCAAGCACTCTACCACTAAGCTACGGCGCAACCTGATGTTGCATTGCATTAATGAGGAAGCCTCTATGCGAGATTAACACGTTTTGTGTTTTAACAATCTATGGGGAAGATTTGGCACCAGTAAAAAGCATTTAAGCCTCCGCCACTGTGGCTTTAGCTGCCGTCCGTACTAAAGCGGTGGTTCTGTTATTGTTGATTTATTGTGTTATGTACCTCCTTTTTGTGGGGAGTCTGTGTTGGTCTTTGTTTTATTTTATAACATTGATTTTAGTCACAGTAAAGCCAGAAGTCAAAATTAACCCTTAATGCGCCAATTGCAACATAACAGTGTGGACCAAGATCAGACTGCTCCTACTGGGTCCATGTTGTTTGCTTCTATACTTGTCAGTAATGTTAGGCAATTATTTGCAGCAGACGACTTCAGCAGATGACATTTTCAGATGCACATTTTTTCATTTTTTCTTGGCGCTTTAATCAGCAGTAGTATAAAAACAAGAGGGCCATTGGGCCCCTAGGGGTGGGTACTCTTGATATTTTCATACATACGTAGGCTCGGGTCATTTTTCTTTGGGGGGGGGGGGGTAAAAATTTTGAATTTCAATATTTTTGGGGGGTTTCAAAAAAAATGAATATTTTTTGTGCATATTGTTTTGGGGTAATCATAAAATTGGACTATATTATAGGGGTCATTTATATGCATTTTTAGGGGCTTTTCTTAAATTCCTAATATTTTTGGGGGTGAACGGTAGATAGTAAAAATAATAATACTAATAATAGTCTTTATTTACAGAGGGTTACACATTTAGCAAAATTCAGGCTAATCTTTCATTAGGCCCTCTATTATTGACACTATATACAAGTTCATATGCTATGTACAACAACAAACACATCCTTTGATTACATATACACATTGGGATGTAGCATCATGTAGTGAACCTCTACATGCTGGACCCGAGCCTACGTATGAATAAAAAATGAGAGTACCCCACCACCCCCAAGGCATAGGCCCTACATCGCTCATCTGAGTCCTTGTGACAAGGAGAGGACGTTTACCACAAAATAAATCCCATTTTCCTAACACGGAAGTCCATCTTGGGTATCTCTCAGACCCTAACCAAAACCTATCAAGTCACTATGTTCAATCAAAATGTACTTATCTGCACAATTTCAATGCTTGACCTTTTTTACCCAAACCGCCAGGGTGAACATAAGGTCAAACATTTTACTTGCATAATGTTCTAAACTTCTTTCCTTGTAATTTGATATGTAACATGACCTTCTTCAGAAAAAAAAGTTTGACCTTTTGGCTCCATCCATGGGTTGAGGGTGATATGAGTAAAAGGGCAGAATATTTGCTTGCATGGCGTCCTATGCTTCATTCCTATTAATTAGATATGTGATATGACGACTTTTAGAAAATAAAGAAAACTGACCTTTTGACCCTCACGGGTGTGTGTGAGGGCAAAATATTTGCTAGCATGATATTGTATGCTTCGTTGCCTTTAATTTGATATGCCACATACCCTTATTCTGAAAAAGTTGATATACAAGCCTATGTGACCCCTGCAGTCGGGCCAATTTTGGCCCAAGGGGCATAACTTGAACAAACTTGGTATAGGTTCACATCCACTGATCACAAAGCTCACCATGAGCCAATGGCTCAGTCAGGTGAGCTAAAACTACATGAACTAGAATAAGCAATAAAACATTACTTATAGGGGCTTTTATGAAGTTTAGGTAACAGGTATAATGTAGGAAGCTCGCTATGATCTTCATCAAAAACACACCAAACTTAGCAGCCATATGGCATTGATGCCTATCAACAATAGACCTCTCGTCAAGCAAATAATGCTCATAGGTCTTAGCAGTGCCAAGTTCTTGCTTTAATACATTAATGTTATAATAGTCCGGCAGATAAATAGCATATTTTATTGGAACCTGGAAATAAGGTTCATTTTTTTCTTGATTGATTATTGTAGCCAAGACCTTGCCGTCTCGGACCCAGTAAAAACGGACTGGTAACTGACGGAAATACAAAGTTATGTTGTCGAGGTTTTATTTTAGCGCTATTTCAAAGTACTATAGCCAATAAAATTGATTCTGAACATACTCTATAGAGGTTAGCCTACTTGTGGTATGGGAAGCTGAAATATTACGAGTTACAGTAAAAAGAATTGAAGTTTTCTCATCTTTTCCTGTTGATTTCTGACGATTTTCGGTTAAAAGTGCCAAAAATAGCGAAAAAGGTTACCTAAGTTTCTTGCTGATGGTCATAAAGACGGATAAACTTTCAATAAATATAACGTAACAGTCTAAAAGATAATATATTGAACCATTGCTTTTTGAAGAAAATTCAAAGATATGCTGAGAAATAACGGAGATATCATTATTTAATCTTCAACATACGTCAGTTTTGAAAGCTCAACCACCGTTGAGTCACGACAACGTATTTCCGATATATACATTTATCAGTCACCCCTAATATTAACTGAATTGTTTCAACATAGCCTAATAAACGTTTCCTATCTCACGGCATGTTACCTTTATCAGGTCATGATGACGTTGCATTTTTTATATGACGTCGCTAATGACGCTGAATCAACACAAAAATAAAAAATTACGTCAAAATCGCTAGTTTGAAGTGTTCAACAATGAGTAAACTGATAAATAGAATACCAGGTTTACGTCTTTTGATATCAAGTTTACCAGGCTCGGCTTTGAGAACGCATGTTGAATCGCTCGGCAAGCCTTGCGATGTCATTATGCGTTCTCAAAGCCTTGCCTGGTAAACTTGATATCAAAAGACACTCACCTAGTATTCTCTATTTACCTGTATGTAAGTGACCAGTCTGTGTGTATTCGATCTGAGTTGCCATTTAAGAATCTGACTGATGATACCTTGTCATCATTGAGCATTTTGAGATATTCAAGATGGCTGCCAAGATGGTAGCAAAATGTATAGCATTCCTTCTGTTTGCTTTGTTTATAACTTTTAAACTTCTTGTGTGTACTATATTTTGCTTTTTAAAAGGCATAAATTTGAAATGACCTAACATAATAAATGTCTAGAACAATTATGAAAAAATATATATGGGAAAGGCGGCCATTTATATCAAGTGACCTAAAACAAATATCACATCTATATTGTTTTTTATAATGAATACTCCATATGAAATATTTTACTGACCGTTCCAAGGCGGTACTTCTTTTGTGGATCTTTTGTGTTTTTATTCTGTCTTGTGTTTGCTATGTTTTGTGCGCGTCTGTTTATATGTGCTTCGTGGTCACCTGCTGGGAAAGGGCTGGCCTCTTGGCTCTCGTTTGTGGTGTCTTCTGTGAGTTTGTCACTTTCCCATTGGTATCCTGGGTCGGGTGTGGTACTTGATTGTATCGATTCCTGATCTTTGCAACCTTACTTACTTTGATTATCAGAGTTGTTTTGTCTGTGCTGCTTGGCGGCCCTAAAAAGTCTCCCCGCACTTTCATTTAATGCTCTTATTTTTCCAATCCTCAGGATTGTGTGTACAATCTCCTTCCATTATTCCTGTCCCTGGATATCCTCTATGTCTTGTACCGCATTCAAGATCACTAGATGACCGATTTTCATACCCCGTTGTATAACTTCTGCTTTCTATATACCTGTGGACTTGTATTAGCCATTTGGATTATCGCTTGCATTTGTTATACCTTCCTTTGCTTTTAAGGACTCATATTATACTGGCTTGTCATTTTAATAACCGGTGTGTTGATTGCTTGTCTTGGGATGGTACTTACCAAAACAACTTTTAATGATAAGAACGAAAATAACAAAATTACATTTATCTCCCATTAGTTTACATTCGGCGTCCTCTGTTCATATTCCTAGTTCAGTTAACAATTTTCGGGATATGCTTCCTACCATTAGGTTATCTCCTCTTGGGTCACCTATTATCAGGAAGTATACTAAACCATTTAATGCATTCAAAAGACGCGGAATGTATCCTAATGTTTCTAAGTGCAATGCCAAGAGGTGTGTCTGTTGCGCACATTTATGTACTAAAACTACCATTACATCTTCTGTAAATGGAAGAAAATTCTCCATAATTAATAATAATGATTTGGACTGAACTTCATTGGATCTGATTTATGTTATAACTTGAACTGAAACTAACTGTGGAATGCAATATGTTGGACAAACTGGCCGATCCCTCAAGACTAGGTTTCGCGAGCACTTTCGTTAAATGAAAAAGCCTAAAAAATTTTACACATTTCTTTATCGCCATTTCAAAAATAATGGTCATTCACCTAGTAAAATTGTAATTCAGCCTGTTGAAAAAATTATATATGATCCTAATTCATCAACTAGATTAAAAAATATTAAGAGACATGAAACTGAACTTAAATGGATTAAATTTTTGCAATCACCTTTTCCTTTAGGCTTTAATGATAATATATATACCATGAAGGCAACATTTCTAAAATGCCAGATTTTGATGTTTTTTTCTGTTTTGGAATGTAAAAAACGTAATAGTAGATCTCATGGTAAACGTAAAAATGGCAACATTAAGCGCAAAATTTGTACTGAAAAACGCTTAAATACTTCTCTAAAGGATCTTTCTTTGGCTTTAACTAATCATGGTCGACATGGCTTATTTTCATTTTTAAGTTCCTTGCCTATCTCAGTTTTACGCAATTTAGAGTTAGAGGCTAATAAACTTTATAATAGAGCAAATAAATTATATAAAGCAGCACTCCTTACAAGGTGTTATGTTCAACATTTCCTTAGTCCTTATATCGATTCTGAGGTCAACCATAAACGACATTTTATCAAAATTCCATTCATTAACAAAGGTATTGAGTTTATTGATTTACATAGTATCTTCAAGGCTAATTCAGTGATTTCATCTATTCCAAATTACTTTAATAATTCTGAAACTCCTATCATTTGTTATAAATATAACAAACCAATAAGGTCTACGATATTTAACTTTAATAAAATTGTAAATGATTTAGATATAGATTCCAATACTCCTGCCTCCTGAGATTGTAAAAATTCAAATTATTTATATCCCTCTGCAGGGCATGTTATTACAGGTAATCTAAATGTCATTCCTGACGCTAGAGTTCGCAATATCATTTCTAAAGGTCCTAAATATAGATTTCCCTCTAATATTGATTTCTCTAAATGTCGTAGAGAGATCGCTGCTTCTTTAAATGACTTCAGTAATCGATGGTGCAAACGGGAAAATGTTGAACCTGATGCTTTGAAGGAATGGAAGATTAACACTTTTAAAATTATTGATACTCGTATTTCATTTTACTCTTGTAATACACATCTTTTGCCCCCTAAACCTAAATCTTCTTTTCGTCATCTTAAATGAGGTATCCAGGATTTTCATATGAACTATGTTTTGGTTCCAGCAGATAAAGCTGCTAACAATGTTGTAGTTGTATGACGATTGTATTATATTAATACTCTTAAGCGTGAGCTTGTTGACACTAATGCCTATAAACTGCAGCCTTCTTTAAGTGAAAGGGTGATTGTTGATGGGCATGGTTGTCATACAGCCCTACATTTTGGTGTCAAAGCTAAAGAAAATCAAGACAAAGTTCCTACGTTGTACTGGTTACCTAAACTCCATAAAAAACCCTATAAAGCAAGATTTATTGCAAATTCTAGTTCTTGTACGACAACAGAACTTTCTAAATTGTTAACCTCGTGTCTTACAGCTGTTAAAAACATGTTATCAAATATTGTGAAAAAGTATATGAGAGATCCGGTAAAAACCTATTTTGGTCGATTAAAAATTCAGGTGAAATTTTAGATAAACTTAAAGCTAGAGATTTCAATGCGACCAGTTTGTCTACTTATGATTTTTCTACTTTTTACACTACTTTACCTCATAATTTAATTAAAGATAAACTTATTGATCTTATTGAAAGAACCTTCCAGAGAGAAGGCTCTCCTTACCTTGCATGTAGTAACAGAAATGCATTTTTTACTTCAGAAAAACCTAAAAAATATCATGCATGGTCGTGTCAAAATGTATGTGATGCGCTGACCTTTTTGTTGGACAACATTTTTATTCGATTTGGCACCAAGCTCTATAGACAAGTAGTTGGGATTCCTATGGGCACTAATTGTGCTCCCCTGGTTGCAGATTTATTCCTGTTTTGTTATGAAAGAGACTTTATGATGTCTCTTTCTGATGATAAGCAGGCTGATGTTATTGATGCGTTTAACACTACTTCCAGATATTTGGACGATATTTTAAATATTAATAATGTTTATTTGAAAATATGGTTAGTCAAATATACCCTTCAGAACTCCAACTTAATAAAGCCAATGCCTCTGATACCGAAGCCGCATTTTTAGACTTGCATTTGTCAATTTCTAATGGTTTTGTTTCTACCAAAATTTATGATAAACGTGACGACTTTGATTTTGAAATTGTCAATTTCCCATTTTTAGATGGTGATGTTCCTCGTTCTACATCCTATGGAGTCTATATCTCTCAACTCATTCGTTTTGCTAGAGCATCTAGCTATGTTACTGACTTCAACACTCGCAATAAATTGTTAACTCAGAAACTTCTTAAACAGGGCTATCGGTATCATAAACTTCGCAAAACATTTTCAAAATTTTATAGACGATACTTTGATTTGATTTCTAAATTCCAAGTTGGACTTAAATCTCTCTTGCGCCAAGGACTTTCGGAACCTGATTTCTATGGTGACTTGGTGTATAAGTTGAAGAAGATTGTTGGCTCTGATAATTTTTCAGCGCAGTTCATTAAAATAATTTCCCATTATAAAAAGATTGGCTATAACATTAATGTATTGCAACAGACTGCATGCTTGGTAGTCAACCCAATCACAGTTGGCAACTTTGCTTTCCTCTTTAATTGCACGCCGGTGGGTCGGACTTCAGACTCTATGATGGTTCTGACTTAAAGACTTATCTATTGATGAGATGGTAGGGGCCTGATGCTTTGGCTGTTTGTCGGGCCCACCGGGGTTTACCTGTTGGATTTCTTTTGCTCCGGTATTCAGTTTAATTTACTGTTGAGTCCTTATCCTTGCTTTATCTCCTTGTTATATCTTGATTTATATGTTTTAGGAGATGATGCATTGATAAGTTAGGGGTCTTTCATGCAAACCAAATATCTATGTGTCTTGATCCACATCTGAATTAAGGGTGAGGTTGGCGCCGTTAAACCGGTTTAAGCCCTCCAGTAAAATATTTTACCGACCGTTCCAAGGCGGTACTTCTTTTGTGGATCTTTTGTGTTTTTATTCTGTCTTGTGTTTGCTATGTTTTGTGCGCGTCTGTTTATATGTGCTTCGTGGTCACCTGCTGGGAAAGGGCTGGCCTCTTGGCTCTCGTTTGTGGTGTCTTCTGTGAGTTTGTCACTTTCCCATTGGTATCCTGGGTCGGGTGTGGTACTTGATTGTATCGATTCCTGATCTTTGCAACCTTACTTACTTTGACTTGAAACTCCCCAGTGATTTCTGCGAAAAGTGTGGCAGAAAATGATAGGCCTTGGATGAAAGGTCAGAGGTCAGCTGGACTTTGGTGCTTATATAAAACCAGTGTCTCGTTAGGTTTATCATTTTTCGAAATTATTATGATTTCCACTTAAACAGTTATAGAAAACTGAACATTTTAAGATTTTTTCCTATATAAAAGCATTAAGAATCAAATTTTGGCCTTGCCGTAAAAAGGCCAAGGTAAACCCAGAATCATCATTTGTGCAAACCGGGAAGGGCCCACATCCCCAATGCTACATACCAAGTCCCAAGGTCATTGGTCTTTTGGTTCCAGAGAATAAGATATTTAAAGGGTTCTTACCTTATATGGGCATAGCAGCCATCTTGGTCATGTGACCATTACAATTTGTTATAAATTTACTCCCCTTAACTTATGGAGTCTCTATCTGAAATGTGAATTCAATTGGCCTAATGGTTTCTGAAAAAGCTGTTTAAGTATATTGATGGGACTCCCGTATGAGAAACCATGGCTGAAAGGTCAAAGGTTAACCTTTACCTTTGGAATTTATTTATAGCCATTGTCTCATTAGATTCAACATATCAAGTGATAATAATGCTTTGGCTTCAATAGTTTTCAAAAAATAAACTTTTCAAAGATTTTCCCATTTAAATACATTAGGAAGCAAATTTGACCTTGCCATAAAGTTGGTCAAGGTCAACATAGGATCATCATTTCAGCAAACTTGGTAGGCCTCTCAATCCAAATGCTACATACCAAGCCCCAAGGTCATTGGCCTTCTGGTAATTGAGATTTTAAAGGGGTTTTACCATACATGAACATGGTGGCCATCTTGGTCATGGACCAGGACCATTTGAACAAACTTTTGTTCCCGCATCATAATGAGTCTCTATATATTTATGCTTTGGTCGGCACGGCTTATTTTCATTTTTGAGAGCATTGTCTATCTCAGTCTTACGTAATTTAGAGGTAGAGGCTAATAAACTTTACGATAGAGCAAACGAATTATATGAAGCAGCACTTCTTACTAGGTGTTATGTTAATCATTTCCTTAGTCCTTATATCGATTCTGAGGTCAACCATAAACGACATTTTATCAAAATTCCATTCATAAACAAAGGTATGTTTATTGATTTACATAGTATCTTTAATTTAGTGATTGCATCTATTCCAAATTACTTTAATAATTCTGAAACTCCTATCATTTGGTATAAATATAACAAACCGATTAGGTCTACTATATCTAACTTAAATAAAATTTTAACTGATATACGAGGGTCATTTGGAAAGTTCTTAGCACGGCATCATAACTCCACAATGGGTTGATTAAATGCAATCGAATAATACATTTTTGGAAACTAGAATTCAACGGCTACTTGATGGTTTGATTATTGTTGAAAAAGGACTTAGCGTGCACGTGCAGCGCACGCTCAAAATGAGTAGAGGTTTGGATACTGGCGGAAATTTTAGGCAAAATACTTGAAAAAAGACGGGTTTTAGTCGTTGCTTTTGTTCCTTCTGTTCGCCAGGAACATTAGTCGTTGCTTTTGCTCTTTCTGTTCGCCACGAACTTTAGCCGTTGCTTTTGCTCCTTCTGTTTGCCACGAACTTTAGTCGTTGCTTTTGCTCCTTCTATTTGCCACAAATTTTAGTCGTTGCCTTTGCTCTTTCTGTTTGTCACGAACCTTAGTCGTTGCCTTTGCTCTTTCTGTTCGTCACGAACCTTAGTCGTTGCCTTTGCTTTTTCTGTTCGTCACGAACCTTAGTCGTTGCTTTTGCTCTTTCTGTTCGTCACGAACTTTAGTCGTTGCTTTTGTTCCTTCTGTTCGTCAAGAACTTTAGTCGTTGCTTTTGCTCTTTCTGTTTGTCACGAACCTTAGTCATTGCTTTTGTTCCTTCTGTTCGTCATGAACTTGAGTCGGTGCGTTTGCTCCTTTCTGTTTGTCACGAACCTTAGTGGTTGCTTTTGTTCCTTCTGTTCGTCATGAACTTTAGTCGGTGCTTTTGCTCCTTTCTGTTCGTCACGAACCTTAGTCATTGCTTGTGTTCCTTCTGTTCGTCATGAACTTTAGTCGTTGCTTTTGTTTCTTTCTGTTTGCCACGAATCTAAGTCATTGCTTTTGTTCCTTCTGTTCGACATGAACTTTAGTCATTGCTTTTGCTCCTTCTGTTCGTCCGGGTTTTAGTCTTTGCTTTTGTTCCTTCTGTTCGCCAGGAACATTAGTCGTTGCTTTTGCTCCTTCTGTTCGCCACGAATTTTAGCCGTTATTTTTGCTCCTTCTGTTCGCCACGAACTTTAGTCGTTGCTTTTGCTCCTTCTATTCGCCACGAACTTTAGTCGTTGCCTTTGCTCGCCAAGCGTACTAATCTCATTTCGTCCCAACGAAGTGGACTTAGTACCCTTGGCTTGCGAAAATGTGGGCTAACACGCTCCATTCAAGGTACATTTCCATTAATGACAATCCAATGCTTAGATAGGCTCTCAGTTCATCCATGCATGAGATTTTGGTATATGTAGCCTGCTTATCGCATATAGTAAAACAAGCAGAAATTCCGATCTGGTGTGCAAGGATTCTATATCAGAAGTTGGGAAGTAAACACACTTATTTCCCATCTGTCTATACATCACAATTCCTTCCGGTCATATACTCCTCAAAATAATTAAAAGACCAAGATTTTATAATGCGAGTATAATTAACTCAAACATTTAAATTCTGTAAAACTTGGCCCAAATCTTTCTAATATTTATGCCCATAAATCAAGAGTCATTATTAATGATTCCCATGCCTAATTCTGCCATAACTGTGTCTCAAATGCACATACCTTCAAAAATACACTTTCAAAGGGCAGTGGGTGGGGTAAAGAAATTAGAATAGAATGAAAGTGACATCAAATTAAACTTTGTTTTAAACAGTACAACTTACATGCAGAAGATATCTTAAAACAGTTTCAATATACTGGGAAGCAAGTATTTCATCTCTGACAATGGAGTTTAGACATTGATTTGTTTTCTGAAAACAATATGTGTACTTGGCCGTCAAGAAACAGATTTTCGATCGTTTTCTATGCCGTTGAGTGTTAGAAAGATGTCCCGCCGAATCGATTAAACATTGTCAAAGACGAAAGCCAAAACCAGTTGTCTAAATCCATAGTCTGGCCATTACGCCACAGCCAAAAGGGGCAATTCTCTCTCACAGGAAGAGGTGGATGGTATGGCGGGGATTAAAACACCATAAAATCATGTGAAAACAGAGATTTCAGCATCTAAAATCACTTTTCATTTATTTCATGCAGTTCTGTGGTCCATGGATCCCACATAAAAAATGACATTCCAATACATTTAGACCAAGTTTTAAAATGACAAAAAATTCTTGTTTGTAACATTTTCTACAATTTTCTTTTCGCTGTTTCACTTGGCAATAAGGCGTCAAAGAAGACCGAAAAGTTTAGGCTAGATCGTAAAATTGGTTTTCAAAATATGTTCTACATAAAATGCATCAATGTTATAATCGATAACATTGGTCCTTTAATTATTTTGAGGAGTATATATTTACAAAAAATAGTTTAAATTTAACCTGAAGACCTACAACACAGCATAACTCTTTGCCGCTGATAATTTTTTGCAAACAGTTTGTACCCATATTAGTCCTGGCAGAACGTCAGGCCTAATCTGGATTGATGCTGATTAACATTCTGTGGGTATTCCTGAAAGAATTATCTCGGAATTATTGGTTTTCGCCAAAAAAAAAAAAAAAAAAAAAAAAAAAAGAAAATAGCGGACGACGACCAAAATGCATGCAAGATTTTTCCACGATTTATTGAAAGGTCAAACGTATTGCAGAATGCTCCCCTTGGAGCATTCTGCAATACTTTTTGACCTGCATCAAGCGATAATTGGTCTTGAAAACCAATTTTGGTCGTTTTGAGTGGCTGCCTTTAGACAGGTTTTACTGTATGAGCAAATGGCCGTTCTGGCGTATCCGGTGTGGCCAAATGTCTGCATTTTGGTCTAAGTCCTCTTCTTTATTCATACTTTGTGCATGCCCCGATATATGAGAACAGCGAAAGTTCGGAAGAGTCTGCGTAACTGTACAGACATGCCTGAGACATCGGTGCTCTTTAAGGCAATAGTGTTTCAATCGAGAATGGATTCTATTACGTGTGTTTTTGCGTTTAAAATAGCATTTTACGCCGTCAAATTGTTGCTTTTTTCCACTGTTATTGGTAGCGAAGAATCGTTTTATTCTGAAATCGTGGTTTTATTATGAACAGAGGTGGAAACCTGAAGCCCATTAAGCGGAAAAAACACATGCCAGGCTGAAGTAGCATTTTTACTTCTGTTCGAGAAACAATAGTGCGAATGTGACTTGTATATATATCCACAGCTGGGTCCAAAACATCAATTCATTCAAAACCAGCTGTCTTTTTTTTTGAAAATTGTCAAATGATCATATTTCATATTTATTCCGAGTTTTTTTTAGTTCTGACATCTATCCTGGTCATGAGCCCTATTCTTTGTTTAATCATAGTGTGCTTTGATTAGATTGTTTCTCTATGATGATGCATTGTTTGTTTTGATTCTTTACGTCCCATCAATAATCTTTCAGTTAAACTGGGACGGGTCTTCCTGGGTTCAACCAGTACTAAGATAGGATAATTGTGTCTTGCTCAAGGACCACAACGCAGTGACGCCGGTGAGGCTCGAACCCGCGGCCTCTCGGTCTCGAGTCAAGCACTCTACCACTAAGCCACTGTGCTCCCTGATGTTGCATTGCATTAATGAGGAAGCCTCTATGCGAGATTAACACGTTTTGTGTTTTAACAATCTATGGGGAAGATTTGGCACCAGTAAAAAGCATTTAAGCCTCCGCCACTGTGGCTTTAGCTGCCGTCCGTACTAAAGCGGTGGTTCTGTTATTGTTGATTTATTGTGTTATGTACCTCCTTTTTGTGGGGAGTCTGTGTTGGTCTTTGTTTTATTTTATAACATTGATTTTAGTCACAGTAAAGCCAGAAGTCAAAATTAACCCTTAATGCGCCAATTGCAACAAAACAGTGTGGACCAAGATCAGACTGCTCCTACTGGGTCCATGTTGTTTGCTTCTATACTTGTCAGTAATGTTAGGCAATTATTTGCAGCAGACGACTTCAGCAGATGACATTTTCAGATGCACATTTTTTCTTGGCGCTTTAATCAGCAGTAGTATAAAAACAAGAGGGCCATTGGGCCCCTAGGGGTGGGTACTCTTGATATTTTCATACATACGTAGGCTCGGGTCATTTTTTTTTTGGGGGGGGGGGGGGTAAAAATTTTGAATTCAAATATTTTTGGGGGGTTTCAAAAAAAATGAATATTTTTTGTGCATATTGTTTTGGGGTAATCATAAAATTGGACTATATTATAGGGGTCATTTATATGCATTTTTAGGGGCTTTTCTTAAATTCCTAATATTTTTGGGGGTGAACGGTAGATAGTAAAAATAATAATACTAATAATAGTCTTTATTTACAGAGGGTTACACATTTAGCAAAATTCAGGCTAATCTTTCATTAGGCCCTCTATTATTGACACTATATACAAGTTCATATGCTATGTACAACAACAAACACATCCTTTGATTACATATACACATTGGGATGTAGCATCATGTAGTGAACCTCTACATGCTGGACCCGAGCCTACGTATGAATAAAAAATGAGAGTACCCCACCACCCCCATGGCATAGGCCCTACATCGCTCATCTGAGTCCTTGTGACAAGGAGAGGACGTTTACCACAAAATAAATCCCATTTTCCTAACACGGAAGTCCATCCTGGGTATCTCTCAGACCATAACCAAAACCTATCAAGTCACTATGTTCAATCAAAATGTACTTATCTGCACAATTTCAATGCTTGACCTTTTTTACCCAAACCGCCAGGGTGAACATAAGGTCAAACATTTTACTTGCATAATGTTCTAAACTTCTTTCCTTGTAATTTGATATGTAACATGACCTTCTTCAGAAAAAAAAGTTTGACCTTTTGGCTCCATCCATGGGTTGAGGGTGATATGAGTAAAAGGGCAGAATAATTGCTTGCATGGCGTCCTATGCTTCATTCCTATTAATTAGATATGTAATATGACGACTTTTAGAAAAGAAAGAAAACTGACCTTTTGACCCTCAAGGGTGTGTGTGAGGGCAAAATATTTGCTAGCATGATATTGTATGCTTCGTTGCCTTTAATTTGATATGCCACATACCCTTATTCTGAAAAAAATTGATATACAAGCCTATGTGACCCCTGCAGTCGGGCCAATTTTGGCCCCAGGGGCATAACTTGAACAAACTTGGTATAGGTTCACATCCACTGATCACAAAGCTCACCATGAGCCAATGGCTCAGTCAGGTGAGCTAAAACTACATGAACTAGAATAAGCAATAAAACATTACTTATAGGGGCTTTTATGAAGTTTAGGTAACAGGTATAATGTAGGAAGCTCGCTATGATCTTCATCAAAAACACACCAAACTTAGCAGCCATATGGCATTGATGCCTATCAACAATAGACCTCTCATCAAGCAAATAATGCTCATAGGTCTTAGCAGTGCCAAGTTCTTGCTTTAATACATTAATGTTATAATAGTCCGGCAGATAAATAGCATATTTTATTGGAACCTGGATATAAGGTTCATTTTTTTCTTGATTGATTATTGTAGCCAAGACCTTGCCGTCTCGGACCCAGTAAAAACTGACTGGTAACTGACGGAAATACAAAGTTATGTTGTTGAGGTTTTATTTTAGCGCTATTTCAAAGTACTATAGCCAATAAAATTGATTCTGAACATACTCTATAGAGGTTAGCCTACTTGTGGTATGGGAAGCTGAAATATTACGAGTTACAGTAAAAAGAATTGAAGTTTTCTCATCTTTTCCTGTTGATTTCTGACGATTTTCGGTTAAAAGTGCCAAAAATAGCGAAAAAGGTTACCTAAGTTTCTTGCTGATGGTCATAAAGACGGATAAACTTTCAATAAATATAACATAACAGTCTAAAAGATAATCTATTGAACCATTGCTTTTAAAAGAAAATTCAAAGATATGCTGAGAAATAACGGAGATATCATTATTTAATCTTCAACATACGTCAGTTTTGAAAGCTCAACCACCGTTGAGTCACGACAACGTATTTCCGATATATACATTTATCAGTCACCCCTAATATTAACTGAATTGTTTCAACATAGCCTAATAAACGTTTCCTATCTCACGGCATGTTACCTTTATCAGGTCATGATGACGTTGCATTTTTTGAATGACGTCGCTAATGACGCTGAATCAACACAAAAATAAGAAATTACGTCAAAATCGCTAGTTTGAAGTGTTCAACAATGAGTAAACTGATAAATAGAATACCAGGTTTACGTCTTTTGATATCAAGTTTACCAGGCTCGGCTTTGAGAATGCATGTTGAATCGCTCGGCAAGCCTCGCGATGTCATTATGCATTCTCAAAGCCTTGCCTTGTAAACTTGATATCAAAAGACACTCACCTAGTATTCTCTATTTACCTGTATGTAAGTGACCAGTCTGTGTGTATTCGATCCGAGTTGCCGTTTAAGAATCTGACTGATGATACCTTGTCATCATTGAGCATTTTGAGATATTCAAGATGGCGGCCAAGATGGTAGCAAAATGTATAGCATTCCTTCTGTTTGCTTTGTTTATAACTTTTAAACTTCTTGTGTGTACTATATTTTGCTTTTTAAAAGGCATAAATTTGAAATGACCTAACATAATAAATGTCTAGAACAATTATGAAAAAATATATATGGGAAAGGCGACCATTTATGTCAAGTGACCTAAAACAAATATCACATCTATATTGTTTTTTATAATGAATACTCCATATGAAATTTGACTTGAAACACCCCAGTGATTTCTGCGAAAAGTGTGGCAGAAAATGATAGGCCTTGGATGAAAGGTCAGAGGTCAGCTGGACTTTGGTGCTTATATAAAACCAGTGTCTCGTTAGGTTTATCATTTTTCGAAATTATTATGATTTCCACTTAAACAGTTATAGAAAACTGAACATTTTAAGATTTTTTCATATATAAAAGCATTAAGAATCAAATTTGGGCCTTGCCGTAAAAAGGCCAAGGTAAACCCAGAATCATCATTTGTGCAAACCGGGAAGGGCCCACATCCCCAATGCTACATACCAAGTCCCAAGGTCATTGGTCTTTTGGTTCCAGAGAATAAGATATTTAAAGGGTTCTTACCTTATATGGGCATAGCAGCCATCTTGGTCATGTGACCATTACAATTTGTTATAAATTTACTCCCCTTAACTTATGGAGTCTCTATCTGAAATGTGAATTCAATTGGCCTAATGGTTTCTGAGAAAGCTGTTTAAGTATATTGATGGGACTCCCGTATGAGAAACCATGGCTGAAAGGTCAAAGGTTAACCTTTACCTTTGGAATTTATTTATAGCCATTGTCTCATTAGATTCAACATATCAAGTGATAATAATGCTTTGGCTTCAATAGTTTTCAAAAAATAAACTTTTCAAAGATTTTCCCATTTAAATACATTAGGAAGCAAATTTGACCTTGCCATAAAGTTGGTCAAGGTCAACATAGGATCATCATTTCAGCAAACTTGGTAGGCCTCTCAATCCAAATGCTACATACCAAGCCCCAAGGTCATCGGCCTTCTGGTAATTGAGATTTTAAAGGGGTTTTACCATACATGAACATGGTGGCCATCTTGGTCATGGACCAGGACCATTTGAACAAACTTTTGTTCCCGCATCATAATGAGTCTCTATATATTTATGCTTTGGTCGGCACGGCTTATTTTCATTTTTGAGAGCATTGTCTATCTCAGTCTTACGTAATTTAGAGGTAGAGGCTAATAAACTTTACGATAGAGCAAACGAATTATATAAAGCAGCACTTCTTACTAGGTGTTATGTTAATCATTTCCTTAGTCCTTATATCGATTCTGAGGTCAACCATAAACGACATTTTATCAAAATTCCATTCATTAACAAAGGTATGTTTATTGATTTACATAGTATCTTTAATTTAGTGATTGCATCTATTCCAAATTACTTTAATAATTCTGAAACTCCTATCATTTGGTATAAATATAACAAACCGATTAGGTCTACTATATCTAACTTAAATAAAATTTTAACTGATATACAAGGGTCATTTGGAAAGTTCTTAGCACGGCATCATAACTCCACAATGCGTTGATTAAATGCAATCAAATAATACATTTTTGGAAACTAGAATTCAACGGCTACTTGATGGTTTGATTATTGTCGAAAAAGGACTTAGCGTGCACGTGCAGCGCATGCTCAAAATGAGTAGGGGTTTGGATACTGGCGGAAATTTTAGGCAAAATACTTGAAAAAAGACGAAGAAAAATTGGGGACCTTATTTGCGATCATGATTTGACATATTTACGAGTCGGTGCCAACTTATTTTTTATTGGAATATATCATACAATCACTGCTTGCACGACTACCACCTTTACATTCGGAAATTGTTGACTAATAGGGAAATGGTAAACTTTCAAAAATGGGACTTTTTTCGAATTTTCTTTATACTTTTACTCTAAATTGTGTAACTACAGGAGCATGAAAAATGCCTATTGAGTATATGTTTTGCTTTATTTGTAGCGAACAATACATTAAAATGATTTTGTCGGGCAAAAATTGTGGCTAGTTTAGTTCTGTATTCAATAAAATTATTTCTAATAACACTACCCCTACTTTTACAGAAGTGGGTGGGGTAACTTAACCCCTCACAATTAGTCGAAGGCATAAGAACTTCTCATGGTATCGCGTTAACCATCACAAAATTGATTGATTTCTACTCTCAAGGTATTTTTACTTTTTTGTTTGCCACGGTTTTCAATTGAAATGAGCCAGAACGTCAACTTATATCTAAACTTACTCTGCCCCTTGGAAAGATTATACGAGTTATCGTCCTTTTGTTCTGGTTTATAAAATTTATTTTGGTTTCAATAGTAAGAGCATAAACTGTGCTTGACAAAAATACCAACGCACGGCAATTTTAAACTACTGTCGGTTATATATTTTCAAAATATGTGCATTGTGACATGCGATTTTTAGTCACACTGCTTTGCTTTCTAGACGGTTTTGGTATTGCTGTTCCGGTATTTAGTTAGTAGAAACATCCAACTCGGTCAACAATTGTTTAATAACTGTACCAGATTGTGGCCTACAAAACGTCACAAAATTATCTAATTTCATGAACTAATGTTAATGTTCTGCACACTTTTCAAAAGGTAAAATGATATGTTTTCCACTGAAATTTCGCGTTTTCCAGTATACAAACAGTACATGTATTCACAATATTATTTTTCGTGATAGCATCATAATATCCTCGTGAAAGTTGTGCCATAACATAGAGGAAAGACAGCTCTTTAAAATGATACCAAACATGATAGGGTTTGTAAATCGGTTACTGAGATAAAAGACCATGCTAAGAACTTTCCAAATGCCCCTCGTAGATATAGATTCCAATACTCCTGACTCCTGATATTGTCAAAATTCTAATTACTTATATTCCTCTGCAGGGCATGTGATTACAGGTAATCTTAATGTCATTCCTGACGCTACAATTCGCAATATTATTTCTTATGGTCCTAAATATAGATTTCCCCTAAATGTCGTAGAGATCCCTGCTTCTTTAGATGACTTTAGTAATCGTCGGCGCAAACAGGAAAATGTTGAACCTGATGCCTTGAAAGAATGGAAGATTAACATTTTTTTAAAATCATTGATGCTCGCATTTCATTTTACTCTCGTAATACACATCATTTACCCCCTAAAATCCTAAATCTTAAACGAGGTATCAAGGATTTTCATATGATCTATGTTTTGATTCCAGCAGATAAAGCTGCTAACAATGTTGTTGTTGTTTGACGATTGTATTATATTAATACTCTTAAACGTGAGCTTGTTGACACTTATGCCTATAAACTGTAGCCTTCTTTGAGTGAGAGAGTGATTGTCGATGGGCATGGTTGTCATACAGCTCTACATTTCAGCGTCAAAGCTAAAGAAAATCAAGACAAAGTTCCTACATTGTACTGGTTACCTAAACTCCATAAAACCCAATAAAGCAAAATTTATTGCGACAACACAACTTTCTACATTGTTAACCTTGTGTCTAATAGCTGTTAAAAACATGTTATCAAGTACTCTGAAAAGGTATATGAGAGATCCGGTAAAACCCATTTTGGTCCATAAAAAATCCAGGTGATATTTTAGATTAACTAAAAGCTAGAGATTTCAATGCGACCAGTTTGTATACCTATGATTTTTCTACTCTTTACACTACTTTACCTCATAATTTAATTAAAGATAAACTTATTGAAGGCTCTCCTTACCTTGCTTGTAATGACAGAAATGGATTTTTTTTTACTTTGGAAAAACCTAAAAATATCATGCATGGTCATGTCAAAATGTATGTGATGCGCTGACCTTTTTATTGGACAACATTTTTATTCAATTTGGCACCAAGCTGTATAGACAAGTAGTTGGGATACCAATGGGCACTAATTGAGCTCCCCTGGTTCCGATTTATTCCTGTTTTGTTATGAGAGGAACTTTATGATGTCTCTTTCTGATGATAAGCAGGCTAATGTTATTGATGCGTTTAACACTACATCAAGTTATTTGGACGATATTTTAAACTTTAATAATGTTTATTTTGACAATATGGTAAGTCAAATATACCCTTCAGAGCTCCAACTTAGTAAAGCCAATACCTCTGATACTGAAGCCGCATTTTAGACTTGCATTTGTCAATTTCTAATGATATTGTTTCTTCCAAAATTTTTAATGATAAACGTGATGACTTTGATTTTGAAATTGTCAATTTCCCAATTTTAGATGATGTTCCTCACTCTACATCCTATGGAGTCTTTATCCCTCAACTCATTCGTTTTGCTAGAGCATCCAGCTTTGTTACTGACTTAAACACTCGCAATAAATTGTTAACGCAGAAACTTCTTAAACAAGGTTATGGGTATAAACTTCGCCAAACCTTTTCTAAATTATAAAGACGATACGGTATCTATGTGTTGTGATCCACATCTGAATTAAGGGTGGGGTTGACGCCGTGAAACCGGTTTTGGCCCTGCAGTAAAATATTTAACTGACCGTTCCAGGGCGGTACTTCTTTTGTCGATCTTTTATGTTTTTTCTGTCTTGTGTTTGCTGTGCCTTTGTGTAAAGTAAGTAAGGTTGCAAAGATCAGGAATCGATACAATCAAGTACCACACCTGACCCAGGATACCAATGGGAAAGTGACAAACTCACAGAAGACACCACAAACGAGAGCCAAGAGGTCAGCCCTTTCCCAGCAGGTGACCACGAAGCACATATAAACAGACGCGCACAAAACATAGCAAACACAAGACAGAACAAAAACATAAAAGATCCACAAAAGAAGTACCGCCTTGGAGCGGTCAGTAAAATATTTTACTGGAGGGCTTAAACCAGTTTTACGGTTTTAAGTATGTTTATATGTGCCTTGTGGTCACTCGCTGGGAAAGGGCCTACCTCTTGGCTCTCCTTTGTGCTGTCTAACTGTGAGTTTGTCTCTTTCCCATTGGTATCCTGGGCCAGGTGTGGTACTTGATTGTATCGATTCCTGATCTTTGCACCCTTACTTTCTTTAATTGGCCCAGTGGTTTCAGAGAAGATGTTTGAAATTGTTGAGGGGTGGACAACGGACAGACGCTGGAGTCACTGGTATACTATAAGCTTACCCATGAGCCTTCCAGCCTTCTGCGCAGGTGAGCTAAAAACAAAGTACCCCCGTAGCAATCAAAAATTTCTGGAATGGTAACAGAAAGCACAGTGGGTGACAGACTGCTACTATTCTTCTGACAGACGCTAGAATACTACACTTAAAAAAACTTATAAACAATCACTTTTCAAACTATTTTTTTCTGACTAAGGCACGTATATTGTTGTATGAATTTTAAATTAATCATGAGCATTTCAATGGACCAAAGTTTAATGTTTTTCGGGATAATTTTCATTCAGATTACATTTTTGTAAAAAAAAAATGTAAAAATAAACGTTTATGGACAAATAGTTTTGGGTGCATTTTTATCAATTTGATTTTGTTTGTTTAATTTGATGCTTTTTGTCCCAGTCAACAAATAGTGTCAGATCTGGACGGTCAGTTCACCTAACGGAATCCAGACAGTTCATCAACAAGACAGTTCAATGACACACATTTTGAAGACAGTTCACCGACAGAATTGAAGGCAATTCACCGCACATGTTTTATTGCATTTATATTTATGAATGTCACAGTTTTAATATTGATTGACATACTATTTAACGAATGGCTAATATAAAGCTTATGAAGTTGCATGATTGATGTTGTGTTAGTGTTTTATTAGTCACACAAAGTGATAGACATAATATTCGTCACTGGACACACCCATGCCTAATGCATATAGAGCCATCAAACCATTACCTGTTTGAAAACTCGGAAAGAAAACATAAACAGGGAAGAAAAAATAATTAATGTAATAAACAAACAAAAATAGATATATAAACAATCTATTTCCAAAACAATAAAGCAGAATACTTTGCATTGTTGGCGAATTCCCTAAAAAATAAAGTACAATTAGCTATAGGACCACTTCAGTTTAGCTTCATGTAGCATTAAAAGGTCTACCTATTGTATGTTAATCAAACACAAACCTGAATAAAATTTCCCTTATTTGAACAAAAATAATGCAAAGTCCATGTTGCAGTACAACAATCAAATAAATGTACTTTCTCATTGGCGGGAAGAAATATCCTATCTTCTATACTGGCAGTAATCACCATCATTCTCTACCAATTATATCTACTTTTAACTTCACATCACAATTGGTTCATAATTTAATAATTGACAGTCATATTTTTGACCATATCAATTTAGCATAAAACATGTGTCAGTGAACTGTCTTCAAAAACTGTGTCTGTGAACTGTCTTCAATTCTGTTGGTAAACTGTCTTCAAAAACTGTGTCGGTGAATTGTCTTGTCGGTGAGCTGTCTTGTTCCCTCACCTAACCACACTTTTTTCCTGGCCAAGCTTGACTAAGTGGTTAACCAGTACATTGTGCACATACTTTCGTTTGTAACTGACAACAACCCTTCTTGAATCAGCAGAAGAGAGGAGAATGGCCATAGAAATTATTTCATGATCAATCTCACCGGGCGGGGATCTACATGTAACATGCGACCCCTGGATCTGCAGTCAGACATGTTACAGATTGGGATACGCAGCCTGGCATTATCAAAATGAAGTGTAGGCGTTTATGAACTGGTCTAGATGACTTGAAAAACCCCAAACATTTGAAAATATGTATACAGCAAATATTTTTGCATCATTAATTTTTGGGGAAAATCACTTTTTTAATTGTCAGTAACACACGTTAAAATCGTTGTATGCATTTTATTTTATTTGAACATGATAGGCAAAACCCAATAGAACTCAATCAGTCCATTCTGCGGTGGTAAATCTTTCACGCCTCTTCCACATTTCCGGTTTCATTGTGAAATTATAAAAATTAATTTGTGATTTTTTACTTTTCAAATGAAGAACAGTGACTTCTAGTAAAAATGAATAATTGCTGAAAATTCAATGTCATACAGCAAATAATGATACATTTACAATTTTGGGCTAATGGGTCCTGGGACTCGCTGTTTCTCATATCAATGAGTCCCAATTGCAAACTTATGAGTCCAGAACACTATTTTTCATTATAAGTATGCAATACCATTGCACCCTGAGACTCGCTGAAATAAAATCTTTGCATCCCAGAGACAAAATTATGAGTAAAAAATGCAGGATGCGCATGTAAAAAATCACTGCAGCAAATAATAAAGCAAACAGAGCAGTACTAAGTTCATACCTAAAGTGCATTATCAAAGCTGAATTTCTTAGATTAAGCTGCTGATAGCGTCTGTCTTGATGCTATTATGGAAAAGAAATGAAGAGTCTGATTAAGTCAAAACTTTTGATTCATATTCATCCTAAACTATGGCAGTCAGTAACATCTTTAAACAACCAATACCAGCAATTATATTATTTTGAACACACTGAATTTTAATTGTAGAAAAATCACCGTTTTGGCAGGTAAAGCAGCTGACAATTTGAATCTTTCGAGTATTATTTTACTGAGAAGGAAAATTCACTATATTGGCAGCAACTCTTTTAGCATAGCCCTTTTTATCATATGACGTCACGTCTAGGAGTGAAATAATGCCATGCAAAAAAATCAATAAACGACTAGTGGTTTACAGATTTTCGGGAAACCTTATGGCCTCCATAACAACGTTCCATCCATAAGGAGAAAATGATAACGTTTTTTCGTCAAAAATGAGACTTCAAAGTAATCTTCATGGCATATGATAAATAGAACATTCATGCTCTTTAATAAGGACAAGCCTCACATTTTATCTTTTTTCACCAACTCTTGATAAACTCAATAAACATGAGCCACTATGTATAAACACATTTGTTAGCTAGTATCCTGTGGGAGCAATTTATTCAGGTAGTATAGCTTTAATGCTTTTTACAGAATCTTAGGATTCAGATGTGGCTCAGAACTACTTGTACATGTAGTTCAAGGGCTGTATCTTCTTGAGTACGTATGGCTTATCCTAGGATATACAGTGCGATCCCTTTATAATCCACATCATTACAACATGGATTTGGATATAATAAGGTCATGTTGTGGCTCCCAAAATGTTTTACAAAGGAATTATAGTAAAATGACTATTTGATGGTCATTTTCCTATATAATGCCTTTGTAAAACTGTCCCTTTATAACACGGTCACTAACAATGACCATTCCTATGGACCCAAAACATAGAGTTATAAAAAGACTGCACTGCATGTCTATGGCATAGTTATGTTACCATGGTAACAAACAAAATGACGATATAGAGTGATAATTCACTCATTGCTGAGGAAAAGTAACAGGCAATCAATTATCATTGAAACTATACAAAATCTTTATAACAATTAGATTTATTTTGACTATAAGGTTTCTTGGGACGGATAATAGCATAAAAATGTGTAGGTTTCTTAGGACGGATAATAATATAAAAATGTGTATCACAATCACAGAAAAATACATGAGACGATAATCCTCCTACAAATAAAAATTGTTAGAAATGAAAATAAATATTATAATAAAAAGAATCATAGAAATGTGTGCCAGCTCATGTGATTTTGGTATGTATCCCATATGTGCCATTGGCATAGCTCCCATTACACAGTATACACATGTGCGTAATAAAAATAGTAACAATCAAGGGAGCTCACCTAATGTTGTAAAAAGTGCTTTCCCATACCACAAGGAACTGCTCTTAAAGGAAAGAATTCGCTCCCTCTCGGAGCAAATTCTTTCCTTTAAGCGAAGTTCCAATTAAAAAAAAGGGACATAATTGTAGAGAAACAATGCTTGATACAGTAGTCTCCCTTTGATGTGCATAACTTTTTTCAGCGTTCGGTGCTAAAGCCTCCTTTAAATACAAATGTTGAAGAGCTTAGTGTGCTTACAGTGTTGTTTACAAATTTGTATAGCATCAGATCAGGTTGTAATAAAAACTCCATATTTCAAACATGAATAGGCAACAGCCATAGCCACATGCAATGGGTAATAGAATTCTTATTTCAATAACAGTTTCTGAGATATGAGACCATTGTCAGAACTTATTGGATGACCCACCTAGATGTCTAAATATTTTGGCTTAGTCTTCATCTACATCCAAACTTTGTGAATGCAAGCACAGAAGACTCAGGCTAGTGTGAACAGTTGGCACAGTCTCCCCTGAGCAATATGCTCGATAAAGTGATATAAGTACCAAAATCTCATGTACTGGCTATATCACAAACATGATATTAAACAGAATTGGAATATGAAAATCAAGGGCCATAACTCTTTGGTAAATGAAGGAAAAACTGATCAATAGCTATTCTAACCAAGATCAGGCCCCGAGGTTATAAAACTTTTTTCATGCCCAACTCAACTGTGCACGAAATTTCAACTGCTCATAAAAACTAAAATACTGTCAGATGAAGAAGTTATTTGCTTTAAGGCTCTCAGATGTTGTATTTATCATACTAATAAATGCTAGCTGTTGGCATTTTAACACTTATGACAGGTTAAATTTCATGCTCACTGAGTTTGTTACCTCTGGGCCTTGTCACACACAATCCATTTACAAAAAAATAATTTCGTCATGTATCAATAAACCAATTGTGAATTACATATTTTGGTAACCATATGATAACAAAGTTGTGCATGTATGGCAAAATCTTGACATTTTCCCACCAAAACCTGATTTCAAGTATTTTTTTCATATGATAACTAAAATCATTTATTATCTACTATATAATGAAATACAGGAAATATTGATTAAATATAATGCATATATTTCACAGCCGTGAAAATATAAAAACTTATATTTTCACAGCAGTGAAAATACAAGATTTGATTTTTTCACGAGAGAAACCCTAAATTTGGAACAACTTTTTTCTATTTTCTCAATATGGTCTAAGGGAAGCAACTCTTTATGGCATACCTGTTTCTTTTATAAGGGAAACAACTATTAGTGTTAAAAGTAAACAAAAAAAAGTCAGAGTTGCTTAGAAGCTTAATAAAAGAAAGAGCTTTTTATAAATTTGTCTGCTACAACTAGAAAATCTTAACAAAAGCTAATGTAAAGTAAGATTCGCTGCTTCTTTTCTCCTTAAAAGACTATGGGATTTGTAGATAATAAAAAGAAAATTCAAATGTTTTTTTGTTAAATATGTCTTTTATTTCACTTGTGAAGTGAACAATAATTATATTTCATTCGTGGCTTCGGCACTCATGAAATATAAATATTGTCCACTTCACTCGTGAAATAAAAGACATATTTAACAAAAAAATTTGAATATCCTCTATACATTTGTGCTCCTGCATTTTTAAATCTATTCTAATGCACTTGCTTTTGTAACGCGAAGTCTTATTGGATCACGTCAAAATTTTGCGACTGTATATCCTGCTATATACTGTCAGAAATAGTTTAACGTCATTAATTACGTCACATTCCGTTAGATGAACTGCGCCCTTATGTGGCTTTGAACGCTCAAAATTGAGATAAAAATGCAGAAGTTCATTAGAATTGGGATAACCATATTAAAAATGTTCATTTAGGGAGGTAAATTGTCGGATATATGGTTGGAAATAGCGTTTTAAGGCTCTGCTTGCGGGTCGCCGTAAAACTAAATTTCCAACCATATATCCGACACTTGCGTGTCACCGTAAAACTAAATTTCCAACTGTATATCCGACGATATAACTCCCCAAATGAAATTTTAAATACAATTATCCCCTAATTAAAAAGCAAAAAATAAAAAAATGCTTGTTTGTCTCTGCCACAACTCACTTTTTCTGGTCAATAGCTCCTGTTCTGAATTTTCTAGAATGAGCACTGACTATCAAACACAAACCTATTCTGTATGTGTGAACTTTGAGCTCCCACTGTGTATGTGACCTTTGAGCAAAGTCACTAAAACATTTCTCTGAATGCAGTCTCATTAAAGTGGAATCATGTGTGAAATATTTTCAGAATCAGAGAATGTTTCAGGCACAAAGTCTGTACAGTAAAACCTGTGTAAAACATCCACTCAAAAATAGACAAAACAAAGATCTTTATGACAAATGGTAGCTTAATGAAGGTCAAATGTATTGCAGAATGATTTTGACCTGCATTAAGCGATAATTTGTCTTTACTATACATGTGATATTTGAGCTCCCGCTATGACCTTTCCTGACAGTAGAACAAGAACATTCTTCTGTCTGCACATGTAGAACAAGAACATTCTTCTGTCTGCACATCTTCTCATTAAGGTGGAAACATGTGAAATATTTACAGAATCACAACTGGGATTCTCAGAATAAAAAGCAGAAACAAATGTGTGTATGTGACTTTTGACTACTTGGTATGACCTTGACATAGGGTGTTTAAAATCTTCACTCTGCTAGATGTTTTATCAAGGTGGACATGTCTGTGAAATATTTTAATAATTGGACCAGGAGTTTAGGGAGATATGGAGTGGATACAAGTTCCATACGTAACATGTGACCTTTGACCTCCTATTATGACCTTGACCTTGGGTGTCTTAAACCTTTACTCTGCACATTGTCTAAAGCCCATATTCCACACAGGCCATGATCCCACAAATCTTAGGACTCATAGCTGAATCGTAATCAGTTTGTGTAGTTCTTAACTGAATCCTATAGTCCGTAGACAGTTCTTAAAATTCTTGAGTCAATCAGTAATTAGTGGCTTAAGTTTTGGATGGATCAAAACTTTGGCCATCAACTCCCCGATTCAAAAAA